>CM033724.1:30776797-32232569 GCA_019671005.1 Hibiscus mutabilis | reverse complement strand
CATTTTATTTCATTTGATAAGATCAGAACCCTACAGACTATCCCAAAAAGCAAAGCGACAAACTTAATAAAACGACACCATTTTTAACTTTAATTAAAACGGTTCGTTACAAAATTACACCGTGTGGTTTTAGTCGGGTCGGCGAGGGGTTTCGATTGGTGGCGACGGTGTGGACCACGGTCGCCGGACGGTAGCTGAACAGCGATGCAAAAGGACGGTGCAGGGAAAGAAAATTGGTATTTAAATGCTAAATTGTGGGTAATTCGCGAGAAGGAGAGTCCAGGTTTTTTTAAGGTTTTCGGAAAGGCTTAGGAGTTTTACTCTACTTACGATTTAGTCCTTTAAGGCACATTTCTAGTTTAATTAGGATTCAAACTGTTTTGTTTTATTCCAATTAAGTCATCAAATCCATAATGAAACTTCCAATTGAGCCTCCAAATCTTGTATTCTTTCAATTGAATCCTTCAATCCTAATATATACTTATTTATGTATTCATCCGAATATAATAAATATTTTGGTTTATTAGAATATACAATATTTTATTTTAAATTGCTTTAATTAAATAATAAGTTATTTACATGTAATATGAAATATTAATATATATTTTTAAATATTTTATAAATAATAAACAATAAAAATGAATAATTTTCAAGAAATAATGAAGACGTCTCTTAAGTATTATATATGAATTTTTAATTATTTTATTTATAAAAACTTTTAAACTTGTTAAATAAGATGAATGTTAAATATTCCCTATTTTTACTTTATTTTTGTTATCGTTAATATAATATTCTTAGAAAAATCGTAAATATATATAAGAATAATTAATGATTACAAAAATAGTGTGCTCAAGTTTATAAATGTTACAAGGCACTCTAAAAATTATTAAAAGTGACTTATATTTATAATTATTATGTTTTTACGTTAAGTTATACGAATTTTAAAATAATTCACAAACGTGACACCCGCAATGACCGCAATAGCATCTGTTATGTCCGTAACCGCGATAAACACAACGCGGCCGCGAACGCTATTTAAATATCCCTAGTTACACGAGGTCATTTTGAGAAGGATGGATTATATACAAGGGTAAACTGACCACCTAATCATGGGTGGTCTCGATATGACCACCATGCTCTTAATTGTGTTAGTTTGACCGCTTAACTATTTAAATGTTATTAATCAAGTCACCAACGGTTAAAACTTAACTGACGGGTAATATGGTAGTTAAAATTTTTTGTATACTTACATTTTTAGTCTCGTTAGTTATACATCCTATCAAATTGGTCATAATTATTTAATAAAATAAATTAACCATTCAATTAGATATTGTCATATGTCACAGAACTCAATATATGTCTTATTTTATTGTTAATGCCATGAAAAAATAAAATGAATGTGGATTAAGGGGACTCGAACATTACACACTTGAGATGTATAAAAATATCTAAACTTCTACAATAAATATAATAATTAAATTAAAATTGAACACATTATATATATTAAATTATTGTTAATGCATTATTTAAAATAAAAAATTATTTTAAGATTTTTATATTTTTAAACTAAATTTAATATATTTGTTCTTTTCCACATCTATTTTATAATTTCACATATTTAATCATTTAAAATTCTAAAATTATATTTAAAAATCACATGAATATAAAAATGGTTTAAGTTTTAGGGTATTAGAGCTAGGGATTTAAGTTTTAAATTTTATAGCTTAAATATAAAGGGATGCATAAATTTTTTTTATAGTTTGTGTATCAAAATATAACCCAGTATAAATAGTCCACAATTCATTCATCATTTTCAATCAATTAGGTGAAAACTTTACTTGACAAGACCATTACTAGAAAATAGTAGAAAACAAAGACATAATTATACATTAATTTTCGACTTTTGTATTTTTTGCTAATTTGATATTTTTAATTAAATTTCACTCTTAAATATTTTTTTGGATAATTTTTACCTAGTTAAGGGAAAGGGGAATTTTTCTCCTATTAGGTTTTGGACCCACAACCTAGGAGAAGGGGGTGTCAACTAAGAGCTTTAACTACTTGCTATAGAGATTATTGACTACTCTTAAATATTTTTAAATAACAATATGGAGTACATGTGTATTATCATGTAAGTTGTCATTTCAAAACCTTTAAAAGTTTAATGTTTTAGTCAAATTTTAGTTAACAAAGAGCTATTCGTCTATTTTTTAAGATATAATGTTAAAAAATATCTCTAACATTTAACTGGATAATCACTTTAGTTTCTATTCTTTTTTTGAATCACTTTAACCCTCAAAGTTTTATATTAGGAAAATTGGTGCATCAATGAATGAAAACGGTTAGTCAACTAATGATAAATGATATAAAATGACGTGGCAAACATACACGTCAGTGCAGGTTGATATAGTTGTGTCATAAGATAAAGGTGTTAACTTGACAGAATGACACACCACTCAAAGAATAATTTATAAAATTATATAAAATATAAATTTATTTTTTTGCTTACGTTTCATTATGGCAATTCATTTTAAGCTATTTGTCGTTAGTGGACTAACAATTTTCATCCATATATGGGTCGTTTATGAGCTTTGGACTGCATTCCTCAAGATATGCCATAAACACAATCTATGTTTTGCCTCGGGTAGTACTTGAGAAATGGCATTTGCCATGACCTTATCTCTATCAGTTATAACAGTAAGTGGTCTGTAGCTATCTCCCGCTTCAATTTATTGTTGTAACACCCATACATAGGTAACTCTTTCTCATTCACCACCAATGCACATCCAAATGGCATTATGTTTCGATGATGATTGACACCAACCAAAACAACGAACGACTTGTTGTATACGTTGCACTTGTAAATCATATCAAATGCAAGTACATGACCGAATTCTTTATAGTCGGCGCGTGATATACCATTGCACCAGAACAACTTCTCTAAGTTTTCGAGTTCATCTCTCGTATGCCTCATAAAAAAGAGATCAGATTCTACTTTTCATATAAATACACCGTCACCATTTCAGCATCACCATCTTACACTTCTTCTTGTTTGATTCTATATAGATAGTTGTACAAATCCTTCGGCAGAAATCCAACATTCTCAATTGAACCAACTTCATTCACGAAATTTCGCATCTTACTTGGAGAAATTCCAGAGTTGTGCATGCTCATATTCTTAATTTTGTCTAACTCAATAATTTTCTAAAATGACCTACAAAATAAATTATTAAAGAACATTAAATATATATAAGCTAGAAGTTAGTAAGTAACAATTTACTTTTTGATGAATTGCATTCCTGATGTAAGCAACTTGTGTTGGCTGAACCATTTCATGGTTATGTTCTGCGTGGAATTTATCAATTTTCCAATATTGATATCGTTCGTGAAATTTAAATTTAATAAGTGCTCCACATCCAACTCTACTGACCTTTCTTTGTTCACATTTTTTGCTTGGCAAGTTAATCCGCCTTTCTTCTCTATATCTCTCATTACAACACATCAGTTTCTTTGAAATTATGTGATCGCCATTTCGACTTGTCACTGTTTGGATCATTGAACTCTAAAACTTTTTACTTTTGCATAGGTATAATAAAACTCAATGCAATCATCTAAAGTCTTCCACTTCAGCATATCCATGCCATTCTCATCGTAATCTTTTAATTTTTTCCCAATCTTGTCCCATGTACTTTCGTCAATGAAGTAGTCAATTGTCTTCTCATCATCTATTTGTTTGACATCATCAATATTACATTCAATTTGTTATTCTCTAGTATAAGTTTCACAATCTGATTCACTGATGTAGCCATATTTATCCTATTTATGGCCATCTTCATCATGATTATAACACTCCAACTTTACAGTTTAAATTTTGGTATCTTGATTATCACTCATCTCTACAAATTATGTAATTTAAAGAAAAATAATAAAAAACATTATTATTGTAACACCCTCGACCCGGATGTCAAAATTGGGCTTCAAGCCCAAACCAAAAACAATAAAAATTTTCAAACTAGGTTTAGCTCAAACAAGGTATTTCCAAAATATTTAGATCCAAAAGTTGAAAACATATATAGACAATTTAAATCGTTATGAAGGAGCTCCACTTTAATTTAAAACATTTAAATATTTGACTTGATTAATACAATTTCAAAAGTAAAAATTATAGTCTCGACCACTTAAAATCCTATGAATACATCGCCCACTAAACACAAGTACCATACTCTGAAGATCACCATATGCTAGAATCTCGTACCGATAGTGCTCTTCGATCCCGCGATGTCAACCTACGCACGAAAACAACGATTATGAGCGATGAGCTTATAAAGCTCAATGGTACACATCTACTCTACTACACTTTATGCTAATCATAAACATGAGCATGCAAGCTAGTACAAGCAATAAGGATAGATAAATAAACATGTGGCACTACCACTAGTAGCCTAAACACATGCTCTCATCATGGCAAAACATCATACATAGCCCACAAGGCCCAACCATACTCGGGATCTCACCAGATCAATCGAGAAAAGCACACAGTCATACCACAAACATAGAGTAAGGCCCGGTGTCAAACAACCTCGGGAACGTACAATGTAACCCCCTTGACCCGGTCTAGCCGAAAGACTGAACTGAGCGAGCTACATTAGGGTTTACCAAAATAAACCCCAAAAAGGTTACATCTAAGACGGTCCATTTTTTTTTCTTTTATCTTGTCTAAATGCATTATTAGGTCCTAAAGTGTTCATACGAGTCATGGTTAAAATCACAACTCAATCGGGAGTCATCTTGACATCCAATTGCTCAAAAATGCTATACAGGAACTAAAACATAATGTAACACCCCATTCCCGTGACCGTACACCGAACACGAGTCGAAAATGTCACAGCTTTTTATAACAGATCTTTTAACCAAAATTTGGGGTGATTTAAAATTTTTTGGAAAAACTTCTCAGTGGTCACCCATCTTAATATTTCTATAACCCAAGCACACTTAACTTTAATTAATACCGATATAAAATATTTATTCGAGTTTCGATTATAAAACTTTTTACATAAAGTATACAGATATACTAAAATAATTTATTTTACAAAATGATTTCTAATAAAATTATTCGATATCTAATTCGTATAAAATATATCAAATCAGACTATTTAACACCAAACTGTAGATATAATAATCAATTTAAAACAGTTTGCGCCACTATTATAAGCCCTGATAATTACTTTAACAAAATAGACAGATTTATTAAATACATGCCACTATTAAACATACAAAAGACGGATGTCATGATTATCGAAGTACCTGTCGTTTATCTTCTATACAGAATGATGATGAAGCAAAGACTGTCATCTACTAATCCCGATCACCTACGTGTATAACATAATACACGCTGAGTATATCTCAGTGAGGCATAGAAATATGTAACATGTAAAATACGGTATAAAATTATTTGTAGTATGAAATAGCTGTATTAGGCATGATATTTGGTAAAGCATGATATTCTATATATAAAATATAATACTCATGTAATAAACATGTACTGTAATAAATCCGTGTTGTACTAAATCTTTACTGGAAAATCATATAGCAAGGTTGCTCTATAAATCATATAGTTTGTAATGCAGGAATAATCGGGTAAGAAATTCGTACTGTAATAATTCTATATTGTAAAGTCATGTAACTATACAATACAGCTCCTGCAAAATGGCAAGCGATTTTCAATTTCAGTTGATAATATTTTATCATGCATAGAACTACCTTACATGTATAGTCATTAAACCAATATAATATTCAAATCATAGGATTCGATCTGTCTTACCAATCTTGTGTACGTTAAGCTTTTTAGCTTAACTACCTGCTTAAATGCATTTCAAGTATTATAGCCCAAAGTACAAAATCATGTGATGCTATGGTACGCGAGTCATCACGTAGCGTCTGCATCGCCGAAGCGACTGAGACGAGTACGTACTTGAAGACGCTCTTTGCTCCTTATAATTGCACATTTTGTGCTAACAACACCGAAGTGTCTAAACAACGCCGTAGTGTCTAAGTCGACACCGAAGTGTCTAAACATCACCGAAGTGACTAAAACGCACCGTAGTGCTAGGACATAGCTGCTAAAACTCTACGGATATCCAACTATACCAAAGACTTCACATTAGTACTTGGGCAAAATCAACATTCCATGTTCAAAGCATCAATATAAATCATAATTGTATGTATATATATATCCAAAGTCATAATATCGTTCTTACTTTATCAGTAGGAAATACGATAGGCTTATTGGCCTATCCACCTGCATAAAAGCATTTCATGAATTATAGCCCAAAGTACAATTTCATGTGAACCTATGCTATGCGAGTCATCATAACGACATCGTAGTGTCTGCAATGTCGTAGCGTCTGATGGTGAGTACGTACTCGAGGACACCCTTTGCTCCTCATTATTGCACCTTTTGTGCTAGTTGACACCGAAGTGCCTAAACAACATCGTAGTGTCTGAAGTCAACACCGAAGTGTCTGGAACGCACCGTAGTGCTGGAATGCAGCTGCTAAGACTCTATGGATATCCAATTATACCAAAGACTCTCAAACTAGTACTTGGGCATAACAATATAATATTTTCACATTCAATATCCAATCCATCAATACTATCATACATAATCCGATAATAGGCAGTTCATATCAAAAATCTAAAATTTTGATTTATCTTAGATAAATCTATAAACTATGACAATGTATCATACATGTCACATTATTAATTCATAACATTCATACAATTATTAATTAACATGCATTTTAATTAATATCAAGGTCGACTTGTCGCAAGTCGTCCCATTTGTAACATGCCATACATACATATAATGCACTCACCTTGGCCTTGTAATGAAGTCGACTTTATCACTTGATCTCACTCCCGACCTTTTCCTTTCCATTTTTTGTTAGTACGTTCCCAATTCGTATCGAAAGCTACATTATAAAATAACATATACCATTTCAAGTATATGTTAGAACATATTCACTCTAAATATAATAATGGAAAGTAAATAAAATAACTATCCATTAAATATATAATTGATCCGATAAAGTTTCTTGTATTCGAATCACATTTTACTTTAAGCTTTCAACCTTTACTAAAATACTTATTTTAGTCCCTAAGGACTTTTTCAAGCTTCAAATAGTTAATTTAAGCTTGATCCTTGCATTTTTCATCCTTTACACTTTAGGACCTAAACTTTGAAAAGTTCCATTTTTGGTCCCTAAACCTCAAGCCAATTTGTCTTCTTGGTCCCCAAAGGAATATTTTTGATTCAATTAATCCATTTCCTATTTTCCACATTTTTCCTTTACTTTTTCTTAATAGCCAAATTGGTCCCTTACATTCTACAAATTGCCGTTTTGGTCCCTAAGTGAATACAAGCTTCTATTCACTTCAAAATCAACATCTAAATCACTTAAATAAATTTTTTCAACATAGTACTCTTCAAATACCTAATTGTCACATTTCAACCCTTTGTTCTCTAATTTGTCAAAATAGTCACCAATTTACAATTCAAGGATTCTAGCTTTAAAACTTTGCAATTAGGCCCCCAATCATCAACTATACATCATAATCACCACTTAACATAAAAATAAGAATTTGTCCTCCTCTTATACACCATTGCCGAATTGGTTATCCACTTTTGACAAATTGTCGAAATGGTCACTAGCTCAAATAATCACCGGTTTAGCATTCTAACTTCATTTTCATGCCTCAAACATCACTAACAACAAAAATACATTTCAAACTCCAAAAATCAGAATTGAACCCCTAACTTTAACACTTTGCTGAATTAGTCCTTTAGGGTTTTGATTTCAAACAACAAATCAAGCTTGCTAGATTACTAACTCATCATCACAAACCTTAACTTAAGGTTGGATACCTAAACCCTAATCTTCTTCAAGGATACTAAATTTTTTAGGGTTCAAATCCTAATTCAAAAACATGAATCCAACATCATTCTTGCTTGATTTCAACATAAAATCGAACATAGATTCATAAAATCATAAAACCCCCAAATTTGAACATAAACCCTAATTTCTTTTTCATATCAAATATCATAAATCAAGCATGAAATCCATGAATAATTTACATTAGTAGATAGAGATTGAAGAGAAGAACAACTTTGTAGTTCGGAAGATTACCTAAAAACCGAGTTTCGAGGCTTAAATCGAGCTTGTAAGATTTCCTCTTCTTTCTCCTCTTTCTCCACGGTTTGGGAATGAGTTTTTGGATGACAACTCTTCATATATCATATATTTATGCCACTTGTATAAATAAAAAATGAATTTTTAATTCATTTTATTCTAATTTACCAAATTGTCCCCAACTGAATTCATATTTACTACTTTACATTTTGTAAAATTCTAACTAAACTTATTTGGATTCCAACCAACCACTATTCATCCATTAAAGAAATCTCAAAATTCCTTCCATGTCCCTTTTGGGTGAAAAGACAAAATACCCTTTACCAATCAACTTTTTTTACAAAATTGCCATTCTAGGCAATTTCAGTCAAATAAATTTAATCCAAACATTTAACTCTCCAAATATCCGTAAAATAATATGTTATAAATCTTCCAAAGTCTATGGAATCATCTCTGAAATTTTAGCTTGATCCGATTTACCGATAAATGCCGAGAATTTTATCGGTTACTAAATAAATTCCTTAATCAAAATAAATCATAGGATTCATCCTGAATCGTACTAAAATATTTCCAACACCTGGAAATGACTTTTATCACCTTTCTCTATCATATGGTAAAATTTCATAATTTTTCAGTTCGATCCGGGTATTCGAATTCCACTTAAACTTTGACTGTGATTTCTCAATAATCGAAATATCGGATCAAACCAATAATTCCTCATTCGGTCCACACCAATAGGTGCTCTATCTATTTATGAAATAAAACACCTAACTTTTGGTAAATTACAACTTTGGTCCTTCAAGTTTTCATATTTCGACTTGTACCATACAAGTTTTGAAAACTTATCATTTTGGTCACTAAACTTTAACCTTGAATTCCCATTCATATTTTCCTTGGATTTTAACCAAATTTCGCGAGTATCCTATTTTACTCGTTCTCTATCACATGACACCTTGAAACCTCAGAAATTTCTTTTCTACAGTCCATAATTGAGAAAACCCTAACTTTTGCATTTTTGTCATTTTAGTCACTAAGTAAGCTTTTAAGCAATTATCTTAGCACTAAATGACCCTTAAACATTATTGTAAATTTTGGGGTATTACACATAATTTCCAATTTTTACGAGGACTTTCTTAAAATTAAAGTTATCGATCCTCAATTAGTCATGTTACATGCCTTTATGTTGAATCTCAACTCAAAATGATCATTCATACTCATTTAATTTCACAATTAAGAAACAAGGACCAAATTGCAAAGATTTCAAACTATAGATAGAATCACAACAGATTTAACGGTCTACGTACCGGTACGGGTGACATGTGATCTGATACGACACTAAAAGACAAAAGCATATCGATAAGGCCCCTAAGCATATCGGTACGGGCTTGTATATTTTGAAAATCCAAATTCCAGTAGCTAGACATCGTATCGATATGGTAATCCGTGTACCAAAACGAGCATTATTCCAACGCTATGCGTACCGATACAGTTACCAGGCATATTAGTACGCCTAGGCTATTTTAAACACATTGAGCTTGGATGAGTCGCGTACCGAAACCTGAGGGTCTGTACCGATCCGGGGCGACCTGTAATGACCTCTAGGTCCAACATATGACACTTTGGCTCACTCTAACACCTCCCAATCATCCTCTAAGCATCATATGGCGTCATAAACATTCAGTCATCAAACATAGAAACATAGATTGAGGCTATACTAAGCATGGCATATTCAAGCAATCACCTATGGTCATGATTTCTACCCAAGCATACTTAATGTCTCCCAACCCCTCAAAACCACATATAAAAACATCATACCAAACCAAAACAACAGGGAGCATCTTAAAACACATCTCCCAAAACAAACCGGTCATATTGCCTTCTTGTTGCTACTTAACGTATATAAAACCATACTTTGAATCGAAATGTTCCTTGGATCCTCCCTTGCTCACGTGTTGCCCAAGAAGCTATTTCTCTACATTGATGAGGAAAAGAGAGCATAAGCTATAAGCTAAGTGAGGGAACATCGCAAACTACTCATCAATGCATTTAAAACCAACGCGCTCTAACACCTCATACGGTCCAATAAACCTAAGGCTCAACTTGCCCTTCCATCGAAACCTTCAAAAACACAAGATCACCAATTGCATATTCGATCTTCCTTCGCTTCAAGTTAGCATAAAACTTTAGCCGATCCGAAGCAGCTTTCAACCGATCACTAATAAGCTTTACTTTCTCATTGGTATCCTTCAATATATCCGGCAAAGAAACATATTTTTCTCCTGCCTCCGCCAACAAGTGGCATACGGCACCTCCTACCATACAAAGCCTCGTATGGTGCCATCTGGATACTAGCTTGGTAACTATTATTATAAGCAAACTCTACCAACGGCAACTATTTTTCCCACGATCCTTGAAAATCTATGATGCAGCACCGCAACATATCCTCCAACACCTGGATAACACGCTCAGACTGACCATCCGTTTGAGGATGATACGAAGTACTAAAGTTCAATCTTATACCCCAGGCCTTATGCAAACACTCCCAGAAACTTGTGGTGAAACGTAGATCTCTATCCGACACAATAGACTTCGGTACACCATGTAACCTCACAACCTCAGCAATGTACAACTCTGCCAACTTATCCAAAGTATAGGTTGTATGCACAGCCAGAAAATGTGCACACTTCGTAAACCTATCCATGATCACCCAAACGAAATTCTTCTTTGACGACGTCAAAGGTAAACCAGATACAAAATTCATGGTGATCCTCTCCTATTTCTACTCGGGAAACCTCAACGGTTGCAACAACCCCGAAGAAAACTGATGTTTCGCCTTAACACGTTGACAAACCATGCAACGAGCCACAAAATCTGCGACATCCTTTTTCAAGCCAACCCAGAAATACTCATTCTTCAGATCCTGATACATCTTCGTACTCCCTGGATGCATAGAAAAAGGACTCAAATGCGCCTCAGTCAAGATAATATGCCTCAACTCTTCATCCATTAGCACCACCACCCGACTTTTAAAGCACAAAACCAAATCCTCATTAAAACCAAAATCCGCCTGATTCCTCTCCAAGATATCTTTAACATGAGGCACCAACGTCTCATCATAGGGTTGTTTCTCTTATCATCTCCAACATTGAAGGCTTCACTTGTAACTCCGCTAACAACCTACCATCTCGCGTTAAACTCAACCTCACAAACATGGCCCTTAACTCCACTGCGACCTTTCTACTCAAAGTATCTGCTACCACGTTCGTTTTTCCTGGATGGTACTCAATCGTCAAGTCATAATCCTTAAGCAACTACAACCATCTTCGTTGCCTAAGGTTTAACTCCTTCTAGACATCAAATACTTCAAACTTTTGTGATCCGTGTACATGATACACTTTTCACCGTACAGATAGTGTCGCCAAATCTTCAAGGCAAATACCACTGCAGCCAACTCAATGTCATGCATAGGGTAGTTGCGCTCATGCACTTTCAACTTCCTAGATGCGTAAGCTACCACCCTTCCTTCTTACATCAGCACACACCCTAAACTCATGTAAGATGCATCACTGTATATGACAAACTCCTTCCCTGACTCATGTTGGATCAAGATTGGAGCATGCGTCAAAGCTTCCTTCAACTTGTCGAAAGCTTGCTGCCTAGCTTCCGTCCACTCAAAAATCACATCCTTCTGCAACAACTTCGTCAAAGGGGCAGTAATGTTTGAAATCCATCTATAAAGCATCGGTAGTATCCTGCCAACCCCGAGAAACTACAAACTTCCGAAATAGACTTCGATTGCTTCGAACTCACTATGGCCTTAACTTTCTGCGAATCCACATGAATAACCTCGACCAAAACAACATGCCCAAGAAAAACTACCTGCTTAATCCAGAACTCGCATTTACTTATCTTGGCATAAAGCTTGTTGCCCAACAGAACTTGCAACACAATTCAGAGATGTCGATCGTGATCTTCCTCGGTACGCGAGTACACAAGAATGTCATCGATGAACACTACCACGAATTGGTTCAGAAACTCATAGAACACCCTATCCATCATATCCATGAATGCTGCCAGTGCATTTGTGAAACCAAACGGCATCACTAAGAACTCGTAATGCCCATAACGTGTGCGAAAAGCTGTCTTCGGCACATCTTTGTCCTTCAACTTCAAATACTAATACCGCGACCACAAATCAATCTTGGAAAACACCGTAGCACCCCTAAACTGATAAAACATATCATCAATCCTCAGCAAAGAATACTTGTTCTTAATCGTCAACTTGTTTAGTTGCCGATAATCAATGCGCATTCTCATTGTGCCATCCTTATTTTTCACAAACAACGGTGCTCCCCACGGTGACACACTTGGCCGAATGAACCCACGTCCAATAACTCTTGCAACTGCGTCTTCAACTCTTTTGGTGCCATATGATATAGAGCAGTAGACACCAGATCCGTATCCGCGTACGTCTCAATGTAAAACTCCACCTCCCTATCCGGCAATAAACCATGTAACTCTTCCGGAAACACTCTTGGAAAATCGTAAACTGTGTGAATATCTTGGGTATGCGCTTCTTTCATATTTAGATTCATCACATAGGCTAGGTAGGTATGCTTGACCCCCAAACTCCAACAACCTCTGTGCCTCCAAAGCAGAAACCACTTTTGACAAGAACTTCACATTCTCGCTCATAACCACAACTTCATAATCCTTGGCAAGTTTCAAAGAAACTCGCTTGGCTTCAAAATCCACTACAGCTTTGTGTCGAGACAACCAATCCATACCCAAAATCACATCGAAACCATGAAATGGTAACTCCATCAGATCAGCCTCAAACACATGCCCTTGAACCATCAAGGGACAACTCTTATACAACATTTTAGCTACAACCGCTTCACTAAAAGAACTTGTTACCCGCATACCAACATCTAACAACTCTACAGGTAAATCCAGCAAACATGCATGCTCGTGTAAAATGTAGGAATGCGTAGAACCGAAGTGAATCAAAGATAACAAAGGTATAGAGCGCAAGGTAAAAGTACTTGCAATCACATCAGTATCATTCCTTCCCACACGGTAAGCAAAGACCCTTGCCAGTCCACCATCCTCAAGTTGAACCGCTACGGTATGCGCTATCACTCTCGGCCCATCATCTCTGCGCTGGAAATGTCCATTGTCGCGCCTACGACCCCTCTGTGCCACAACAACCGGTACATGAGCCTGACCTTCTCTGGCCCAACTGCGGACAAACCCTCCTAAGATGATCCCTCAATCTATAACTCCAACATGTGCGCATAGCATCTCAACATTCCCCGAAATACTTCCTACCATACCTCCTATACTTAGGAACTCCAGCAAAGGTATTATGACCTTAAAAACCACGTCCAGCTCCATTTTCTCCCCATCTTTGATTCAGACGGTACCTCTTGTCTTTATGTCTCTTATAATGATCCTTACCAACATCAGACTCGGCACTCCTCTTTCCTATAGAAGAACTTCCAGAATGAGCATACAAACCCAAATTCTGTTCTATGTCTTTTGCTCGAGAAACAAGGACATCAAACTCTGTGTAGTCGGTAGCTAACGTATACATCTTCACTTCTTTGATCAACCTATAGCGGAACTGATCACACCTCTATCGCTCATTCGTAACCAACTCGGGAGCATACTTACTCAGTCGTACGAATTGGATCTCATACTCGAAAATAGACATGTTTCCTTGCTCCAAAGCCATAAACCCTCTTTTCTTTTTCATCTTTATAATGAGTTCTCAAATACTTCTTCCTGAAGGCCTCACCAAAGAATTCCCACATAACATAAGCATGTTTCATCCCCGCAATCACAATTGTCGACCAACTGTAAGCATCACCTTGAAGCAATGACACAATAGCTTGCGTACATCCGTACACTCTATTTGGCCAAGAATTCTCTCAATACTAGCAAACCATTTCTCGGCTGCTTCAGGAATCAATCCTCTGAACTCAACACCACCAAGGCTATGTAAACGCTCTAGAGGTAACCCGGTATTAACAACTGCATGTGCCAGTACAGGTACATACATTTTAGCTATGGCCGCCTAGAAATCTCCCGTCATTGCCTGGACGAACGGTGCCATATCACCAAAAGCTGGTGCTTAGGGTGCCTGAGGTGCACCTCCCTCTACTTTAACACCAGCAGGAGGATTCCATGGAGGAAGAGGCAACTCATCATCATGTGTATCAATCACACTACCCATGTAAGCTCTAGTCTCTCGTCTCGGTCCTATGCGTGAAAATATGAGTCTAAACATGATAATGCAACAAAACAAAACAATTAGGCCAGCTCGCAGTAATAATCCAAGCCACTCTTGTAAAAACAAAATCATTTAACTCAACTAGTAACAAGGCAATGTGACCCGAGTTTAAACACCCCAAATATACCATATATCGAATTCAATTTCACAAATTCAATCACCGTACATGTCAAACAACGTATTCAAACAACATCAACCAACCCAACAACCATAACCTACCTCCCACAATCATAACCTAGCTCTGATACCACCAAATGTAATCCTCTTGACCTAATCTAGCTAAAAGACCGAACCGAGCGAGCTATATTAGGGTTTATCGAAATAATCCCTGAAAATATTACAACTAAGACGGTTTATTTTTTCTTTTATCGTGTCTAAATTCATTATTAGGTCCTAAGGTGTTCGTACGATTCATGGTTAAATTCACAACTCAATCGGGAGTTATCTCGACATCCAATTGCTCGAAAATACGATACAGGGACTAAAACATAATTTCTAATTTTTACGAGGACTTTCTTGAAATTAAAGTTACCGATCCTCAATTAATCATGTTACATGCCTTCATGTTGAATCTCAACTCAAAATGATCATTCATACCCATTTGATTGCACAATTAAGAAACAGGGACCAAATTGCAAAGATTTCAAACTACATATAGCATCACAACAGATTTAACGGTCTGCATACCGGTTCAGGTGACATGCATTTTGGTATGACACTAAAAGACAAAACCATACCGATACGGTCCCTAGGCGTATCAGTACGGGCTTATATATTTTGAAAATCTAGATTTCAGTAGCTAGACACCGTATTGATACAGCAACTCGTGTACCAAAATGAGCACTATTCCAACGCTATGTGTATCGATACGGTTACCAGGCGTATCGTACGCCTAGGCTATTTTGAACACATTGAGCCTGGATAAGTCGCGTACAGAAACTTAAGGGTCTGTACCAGTACGGGGCGACCTGTAATGACCTCTAGGTCCAGCATATGACACTTTGCTCTAACACCGCTCAATCATCCTTTAAGCATCATATAGCATCATAAACATTCAGTCATCAAACATAGCAACATAGATTTGGGCTATACTAAGCATGACATACTCAAGCAATCACCTATGGTCATGATTTCTACCCAAGCATGCTTAATGTCTCCCAACCCTTTAAAACCACATATAAAAGCATCATACCAAACCAAAACATCAATCCAAACTATTACAACAAGGAGTATCTTAAAACACATCTTCCAAAACAACCCGGTCACATTGCCTTCTTGTTACTACTTAATGTATATAAAACCATACTTTGAATCGAAATGTTCCTTGGATCCTCCCTTGTTCACGTGCTGCCTGAGAAGCTATTTCTCTGCATTGATGAGGAAAAGTGAGCGTAAGCTATAAGCTTAGTGAGGGAATATCGCAAAGTACTCATCAATGCATTTAAAACCATTTCTATCAAATCTCATGGCAAAACATCTCATGCTTTTCTCATCATCTCGAATATACACATTTAAATCATTATCAACACATGTATCATGGATTCAATCTCTGCCTCAATTTAATCTTCACACCACAGCACCTTTATTACAAGCTTAAAGAGTAACACATGTATAAATCACATTATACAAACATATTCCATTTCACATGATACATTATCTCATATATTGGCTTTTAAGTGACTCAAAACAAGCAACCTTTCATTTCACAAAACTTATCGGATACACGATTTTCTCAAGTGGTTCCCACAACTACTTCACATACATACCTCAACCGGATTAACGGCACACTTGTCCACCTCAACGGTTCAAACCGAAGTAACAGCACACTTGCCCACCTCTATGGTTTGGATGTATAATCTGCCAGCGGGAGTAAACGGAACATTTACCCACCTCAATCGCTGTGGTTCTCATGTTGGAGATTATGGACTCTTAACACCTCTCGACAAATATGAGGCGACTATTTATAGTACACTCTAAACCCTATGGCATGCCAACTATATCTTATGTCATTTTAAACACAGCCGCTTGCCAATATATTCAATAAACAACATTACTTCACTGTTTACATATGCATTAAATCAATCTTCCACAAATACATTAAACCATGTATTTTCATATTCTCAAAATACTTGCATAAATCATATGCTATTCCCAAAAGTAATCATCAATGATCATTTGCATCATAAATCATTTCTAAAAATGCATAATACAATGAGTAATCAAAACCATAACATGTGCATGAGATTTCATTTTGCAAAAGCTGAAACTAAGAGAAACTCAATTGATACTTACTTCTGAGCTTAGATAAGCGTGTCAAACTTTATCTAAACTCCCACAACTCCTTTTTCAAACCTTTTAACAGCAGTAGCACAATTTTTTCACTCACCAACAATCCAACGCTTGCTTGTCAAGGCACATATCAAGCTTCCACGCCTTCCTCAAAAGCCAAAGGATACAACTACCCTGCTTTACCCAATCAAAAACATAGGATTAAAACACATCTTTGTACCTCAGACCTTTAGCAACCAACAAACACAACATCATCTCACAAGAATCCACACAACACCCTACTAAAACCATCAAGAACGCCACCAAACCTTACCTAAACAAAGCTCAGCCAACATCTAATTATTCTAACACATTAACATCATCAATTAATATCCAAAGACACCTTAAACACATCCTTATCCCTTCAGCAACACTACAACAACAAGATCAAGCCACAAACCAACTATACACAACCTAGAAAACCAACAATTCACATAGTTTCGGGATTAGATGGATTTATCAACTATTTCAATATCAAAATACATTCAAATAAAGATATTAATCAATTAGATTCATTACCAAAATAGATTCAAATCAATCTTTCACAATTTTCCAATTAAATCCCAATTTAATCAACAAATACATATTAATAACATAATTTCATATCATAAATCAATAACAAATGATCAAGAAGTTGGGAATTTTAGTAAAGAACCCTTAATTAGAGGAGAGAAACAAAAAAAACACCTCTAGTTGTTGATTTCTCCCTTGTTTGGCAAAGCTTCGATGAAATCCAAGTTGATTTAGTTGAGGAAATCAAAGGAATCAAATGAGAAATCAAAAGGAAATCAAAAGAGATTGATTCCTGGAATTTTTAGAAAGGTTTTGATAGTTTGGTTGCTTAGAAAGTGGAGAGAAAATGGTTGAATGAAAAGTGGTTACGTAAGAAAATGATTTAGTTAACCAAAAATTCCTTTTTATTAAATCATTTTTAATTGTTTATAAAACCACCTTTAAAACATTTTAAAATAACCCAAATCAAGAGAGAAATATGATAAGAACTTAGTGGTCAAATAGTTTCTTAATGATTCTATGTTTTGATCCTATTTCAATTTAGTGACCAAAAATAGTTTTGAACACTTTCAATTTAGTCACTAGACCAAAATGTCATAAAATCAGAGTTAATTACCTCAAATTGACTTCACCAAATTACTTAAAATATTAATTAAGTAATTTAAAACATTTTCTCATATTTTATTTCATCCCAAAATCAATTTTATAAATTTATTTTCTCAAAACTATTCAAATTACCTAAACTGGTTCTCTTGAACCACCAACCCAATCCAGCCCACATCTAGGTCCAATTTCAAGGCATTACATACACTATCTCTGGTTGAGGCCCAGTGTCACACAGCGTCGAAAACGTACACTCATACTCGATATCTCTCCTCGAGTACCATCGAATAAGGCTCGGGTCATACAGCATCAGGAACGTACATTCGGCATCGCTAACCATGGTGTTGCAACACTCTTTCTCTAGGTATTCGGATCCTACCAATAAAAGGTGACTCAACCATACAAGTGCCCTTACTTGGCACGTAACCACACACAACATTGACACGATCACCATACTGTTGGGAAACACCGGTACACCCCAAGGCGCAACAAAAAAATTATCCGACGTATTTTGCCAGTGGTCCATGTATGAGGAATGAAGCTGGGGTAAAAGGGGATGAAAGGTTACCTTAAATAAATCTAAAAAATTGCAGGGAGTTAGGAGAATCCAATTCTTGTAGCACGATACCGTATCCAAGTTGTCACAATAGTGTTCCGACCTATACATAGTCCACCCGAACGAAACGAACAATATTATACTTCTCTAACTGTTAGAGAGGTTTTTCACAAAAGGCATATCTCGGCTGCTAGACCTTATGCCTTTATATAGCATTCAAAAACCTAATTCTAATTAAATTCGAATTCATTAAATATATAATATATTTAACCAAATATAATTAAATATGTAAAATCTAATTCTACTTTAATTAGGTTTATTTAGATATATATATATATATATTAATAGTATTTGATAATTACAATAATTATCTAGTATTAAAATATATATAAACAAGATTATCTATAATTACAGTAATTATGATAATTTCGATTTTTACATATTACGTGTACAACAAGTTTGTACACATGCTATCTAGTCGATATTTGTTCGTTTCAATCATAGGGTGTGACCCTCGTAGGTTCATGTAACGTTAGCAGTAATATCTAGAACAATTCTAATACTACAAGCAATGAGTGGCATCTAGCAATGCATCCTTGGTACCTAAGTTACATGAAGTCATGGTTCGACATAACCTTTTTTTTGTGATTAACTCTTTTCATGGAATAGTCACACTTGTATAGTTCATCTAATATTTCTTGATATCTTGAGTAGACTATTATAAACGAATAACTATGATATCTCATATCAATTTATTCGAGCATGGCCATGCATTTTCTAGTCTCACCCAATCAAGTAGCTTATGATATTACTCCTATTATGTATGAGGGACAAATCCTATCTTGATCAACCATATTCCGCTACATAGATTGCGACATATCCAATATTAGTCTTTATAGTGCAGTCAGTTACGACACACGTTTGACCTCATCAAAATATGTCATTCACGATGTTGAAATAATGATTACAAGTCTGAGGATCATACATGTAGCTATCACTATGAGCAATGTTGTGACTGTCACATAATAATCCAAGAAACATGCTCATAGCGTGTCAGTCCAATATGTCGTTCTCTAACACATACTTATGTATTGATTTTGACATCTTCATGTCAATGAAAACACTTTGTCATCAATCAACTACATATTAGTCTAAATATATTATTGTTGTCCATGCCTACAATAATACTCGACTAAGGACATTCAAGAATAACTATATTATTCTAAGGACTTTATTATAATTCAGTTTATTTATAAATACAAAGAATAAGACTGAAAAAAATAATGGCTTTATATTAACATGATAAAATAAGTATGTCTTTTACAACCATCTCATGATTGGTCTTTGGGTATACTCCAACTATCTCCCACTAGCCCTAAGACCAATCACTCATGTATCTAATACCAAGAGACTTAGTGTGACGATCATGCTTCTGCTGTGTCAGAGGCTTTGTCAGTGGATCGGCGATGTTGTTATCCGTCGGTACTCTGCATATTTTTACGTCCCCTTAATCAATGATTTCTCGAATGAAATGGCAACGCCTAAGTATGTGTTTGGATCGTTGGTGAGATCTGGGTTCTTTTTCTTGTGAGATGGCTCCGTTGTTGTCACAATGTAGATCTATAGCATTTGATATGCTAGGCACAACCCCTAGTTCAGATATGAACTTTTTGATCCAAATAGCCTCTTATGCAGCATCGCTTGCTGCAATATACTCGGCTTCTGTTGTAGAATCTGCTACTATATCTTGCTTTGAACTTTTCTAGCTTACAACACCTCTATTAAGACAAAACACAAAACTCAATTGCGATCGAGAATCATCCTTATCAGTTTGGAAGCTTGCGTTAGTATAATCTTTTATACTTAGCTCTTCCTCACCTCCATACATAAGGAATGTATCCTTAGTTCTTCTTAAGTACTTAAGGATATTTTTTACTGCAACCCAATGACCTTCATCGGGATCCACTTGGTATCGACTTGTCATACTCAACGCATATGATACATCTGGACGTGTACATAGCATGACATACATGATAGATCCAATAGTCAAACCATATGGAACCTTACTCATGCGTTATATTTCTTGAGGCGTTGAATGACACATTTTTTTAGAGTGAAATAAATGTCTCATAGGTAAAAATCCTCTTTTAGATTCTTCCACACTGAATCTTTTCAGTACTTTATCTATGTATGTATTTTGACTTAGTCCTAAGAGTCGTCTTGATCTATCTCTATAGATCTTGACTCCTAATATGTAGGTTGCTTCACCAGGTCTTTCATAGAAAAACATTTTCCTAACCAAGTCTTTACAGACTGTAAGGTAGGTATGTCATTTCCTATTATTAGTATGTCATCCACATACAATACCAAGAATGTGACAGTGCTCCCACTAGTTTTCTTGAAAACACATGGCTTATCTTCATTTTTAATAAAACCAAATTCTCTGATTACATCATTAAAACGAAGATTCCAACTTCAAGAAGCTTGCTTCAACCCATAAATGGATCTTTGTAGCTTGCATACCTTTTGGACATATTTTGGACCGACAAAACCCTCAGGTTGTGTATGTACACATCCTCATCTAATTTTCCATTAAGGAAAGCAGTTTTGACATCCATTTGCCAGATTTCATAATCATGAAATGCAGCTATTGCAAGTAATATCTGCATGGATTTAAACATAGCAACATGAGAAAAAGTTTCATCATAGTCTATACCATGAATCTGACGAAATCCATTAGTGACCAATCGCCCTTTGTATGTTTGTACATTGCCATCCATGTCGGTCTTCCTTTTAAAAAACCCATTTATACCCTATGGGCTTTATCCCTTCAGGTGGGTCAACCAAAGTCCATACTTGGTTTTCTGACATGGAATCCATCTTGGATTTTATGGCTTCTAGCCATTCCACAGATTTTGGGCTCGCCACTGCTTCCTGATAAGTCCTAGGCTCATCTTGGTCCATGAGGAGAACATCACCATGCAATGTGATGAGAAATCCATCTCTCTCAGGTGCATTGCGTTTTCTCATAGATCTTTGTAGTGGTTGTGTTTCAAGAATGATTGGATATTCCTTAACTATTTGTGGAACTTGTTGTTGTTCAATCTCTAGTTCAGTGATCTGTGGTTGATTTTGAATTTCACCAAGTTCAATATTTCTCCCCTTCATTTTCTAAAAATAAATTATCTTTCGAGGAAAACTCTTGTTCGAGCAACTAACACTTTGTTCTCAGATGGATTGAAGAAATAATATCCTTTAGTTTCTTTAGGATACCCTACAAAATTACACTTATGAGATTTGGGTTCGAGTTTTGTAGACATCTGATGTTTAACATAAACTTCACACCCCCAAATTTTCATAAAAGACATACTACGATGCTTCCCAGTCCATATCTCATACGGTGTCTTTTGAACTAATTTAGATGGAACACAATTTAGTGTGAAAGTAGCGGTTTCTAGCGCATGCTTCCAAAAAGAAGTTAGAAGATCAGCATGACTCATCATTGATCGAACCATGTCTAACAATGTTCGATTTCTCCTTTCAGAGACTCCATTATGTTGTGGAGTACCAGGAGGTGTAAGTTGTGAGACAATCCCACATTCTTTAAGAAGTTCATCAAACTCTAAGCTTAAGTATTCTCCTCCTTGATCTGATCGAAGAGCTTTGACACTCTTTCCTAGTTGGTTTTGTACTTTATTCTTAAATTCCTTGAACTTTTAAAGGGCTTCAGATTTATGATGCATTAGGCAGATGTACCCATATCTACTGAAATCGTCGGTGAAAGTAATGAAGTATTGAAACCCTCCTCTAGCTTGTGTATTCATTGGTCCATATACATCACTATGTATTAGACCTAATAAATCACTTGCTTACTCGTTTTTACCGTCAAACAGTGATTTGGTCATTTTTCCCATTAATCAAGGTTCACATATATTAAATTGTTCAAAAACAAAAGAATCCAAAAATCCATCTTTATGAAATTTTGATATGCGTTTCTCACTTATATGACCCAAGCGACAATGTCAGGGATAAGTTTGATTAAAGTCATTTGTTTTTGATATTTTCGTATTTATGTTATACATAGAATTGTCTTGATCTAAGATATAGAGGTCATTTATTAAATATGTCGTACCATAAAAAACATTATTGAGATAAAATGAACAACTATTATTCTTAATAATAATCTCAAAACCAATCTTGTCCAAACAAGAAATTGAAATAATGTTCTTAGTCAAACTAGGTACGAAATAAAAATCCTCTAAATCTAAAACAAGTCCACTAGGTCAAAGTATATGTTCCTATAGCTAATGCAGCAACTCTTGCTCCATTTCCCACTCGTAGGTCCACATCTCCTTTTGCCAAATTTCTACTCTTTTTTAGTCCCTATAAAGAAGTACAAATATGAGAACCACAACCAGTATCTAATACCCAAGAAATAGACGATATATTTATATCAATAACATAAATACCTGATCTGGCCTGTCCATTTTCTCTTGCCTTCTTGATGTCCTCAAGATAGACAGGGCAATTTCTCTTCCAATGTCCAACATTGTTGCAATGGAAACACTTTCCTTCTTTTGCAACTCCTCATTTGGGTTTCAATGCAGCCTTTCCTATGTTGGGCTTTGGCTTTGCCTTGGTGTTGGACTTTCCTTTTCTGTTATCCTTTCGGACCATCAGAATGGGCTTGCAGCTAACCTTTTTCATGTTGTTCTATGATGTTCTGAATAGACCAAGCAACTGGGGCAACGATTTATTAATTTCATTCATATTGAAATTAAGAATAAATTGATTAAAACTATCTGGCAATGATTGCAAGATAACATCATTAGTCAATTCAACACTTAGAGGGAAGCCCAATTTTCCCAGGGTCTAAATATACCCTATCATTTTGAGAACATGAGTTCCTACTGGAGTTCCATCCATCATCTTGCATCGAAACAAAGCCTAAGAGGTCTCATACCTCTCTTAACGAGCTTGCCCTCATATAATTCCTTGAGATTTTTAACCATCTCATAGGGAACCATGTCCTCATGTTGCTTCTGAAACTCAGGAGTCATGGTCGCAAGCATCAAACACCTGACATCTTCCATGTCACTTGAGTATTTTTCAAAGGCTTCCAATTCATCTTTGGAGGCATCGTCTGCTGGCTTTTTAGGGACAGGTTCTTCGATGACTTGTAATTTTCGTTCTTGCTTGAGGATAATCTTCAAGTTACGAAACCAATCAAGGAAGTTCAAGCCATTCAATTTGTCCTTCTCAAGGACGGATCGCAATGATAATGAGTTTAAGTTTGCCATAACAAATCTACAATGATAAAATATGATTTATAGGTACCTTTTTATCATATTTATAAGGTAATAACATTCCCACTATTAAAAACCCTCAAAATTGAAAAACTTACTAAAAAGTATTTCTAGTGGGTAAAGATCCATATTTCATTTCATCCTAAGTCAGCTTTGGCTTTACTCCTAGAATTCAATTATTTAGGTAAGCAACACTTGCTATTTATATCTCATGTAATTCATATATTTGGTGAACAACTATTGTTCCTAATCATCTCATGATTATCCAAATCATTAGCCTTTAGGCTTCTAATGTCATTAGGACAACCTAGTTTAACCAATATTACAACCAGTGAATATCACTTGCTTATTCTTCGCGTTTAACCAAGATAGATATAAGTACTTCGCTTTGGAAAAACCTACATAGTACCGATCGAGGTTTTAACGATGGCAAATATTAGATGACTATTTTGATTAAATATGGAGGTTTTTTTATATTAATCTCACCATTCAAGTATGATCTAATCAATTACTATCATGCTAAAACATACATTGTAACACATATATGTAAAGCAGTAAATATAAATGCAATGGTTATAGCCCGTAAAACTAAGGTGGCCCATCACAAGCTAGTGGGAGAACCAAAATAAACTAAAGATAAAACTTGCTTCTCAAGCATCTAATCCACCTTTGATCGGCCCATCATTCTGCTCCTATGATCCACGCTTTCTCCGCAAATATTACAATTTTTAGAAACTCCCTTTACATATGAGGGAGTAAGATGAGAAGAGAATTACAATGGATGAAAGAAAGGCACGACACGCAGGTCGTATTTATAAATATAAAACCAAAGTAAATAGGCTATTTGGCTATAACCATGCATTTTAAACACCGTGCATATTATCCAAAACATAAACATGTTTTATCTTGTTAATTATAATTACCAAAATAGTTTCTACGACCTTTGTTGCCTACGCAGTCTGGCAGATCCGGTGTTGCCGGGTCTACCCGTAAAGTGCTGGTTGGCAGCCCCAGTCTGCCAATTTTTTTTATTTTAGCACTTCAATTACTATAGAAAAACCTCATGATTTGATAACTTTTATCAACAGATTTGAGTTTTTGGGATTTTTCAGTCCCTAAGGTTTTTTGCACTTGAACAACCATTGTTCCTCTACTGAAAATGATCTCCTATCAGAATCGCATGTTCATCATGTTAACAATTAACATACGAACATTAAAACCTTACAGCAACAAACATGTGATTAACGTTTAACCATTGATTGTAAAAACTTATTTAAAACAGATTAATATATTAACCGTGACTAGATTTAATTTCTTTATTTCGCACAAATATCGTATACTCATCCAAACAGAAAAACAAAACATGCATCTCATAAAAAAGCATCATCCAAGTATTTAAGTCCGAATTCGTATCGTACAAGTGGCTCTGATACCACTGTTGGGAAACGCCGGTACACCCCATGGCGCAGCGAAAAAATTATCCAACGTATTCCGCCAGTGATCCATATACGAACGAATCTGGGGTGAAAAAAGGATGAAATGTTATCTTAAATAAATCTGATAAATCGCTGGGAGTTAGGAGTATCCAAATCTTCTAGCATGATATCGAATCCAAGTCATCACAACAGCGTTCCGACCTCTACGCAGTCTACCCGAATGAAACAAACAATATTATACTTCTCTAACTGTTAGAGAGGTTTTTCACAAAAGACATATCTCGGCTGCTAGACCTTATGCCTTTATATAGCATTCAAAAACCTAATTCTAATTAAATTCGTATTCATTAAATATACAATATATTTAGCTGAATATAATTAAATATGTAGAATCTGATTCTACTTTAATTAGGTTTATTTAGAGATATATATTTTAATAGTATTTGATAATTACAATAATTATCTAGTATTAAAAAATATATAAACAAGATTATCTATAATTACAGTAATTATAATAATTTCGGTTTTTACTTATTACGTGTACAACAAGTTTATACACATGCTATCTAGTCGATATTTTTTTCGTTTCTATCATAGGGTGTGATCCTTGTAGGTTCATGTAACGTTAGCAGTAATATCTAAAACAATTCTAATATTACAAGCAATGAATGACATCTAGCAATGCATCATTGCTATCTAAGTTACAGGAAGTCATGGTTCGACATAACCTTTTTTTCGTAATTAACTCTTTTCATGTATTGCATCCTTTTGTCCTCATATCTAGATCAGACACAAGTCATGGAATAGTCACACTTGTATAGTTCATCTAATATTTCTTGATATCTTGAGTAGACTATTATAAACGAATAACTATGATATCTCATATCAATTTATTCGAGCATGGCCATGCATTTTCTAGTCTCACTCAATCAAGTGGCCTATGATATTACTCATATTATGTAGGAGGGACAAACCCTATCTTGATCAACCATATTCCACTACATAGATTGTGACATATCTAATATTAGTCTTTATAGTGTAGTCAGTTACGACACACGTTTGACCACATCAAAATGTCACTCACGATGTTGAAATAATGATGATCTCAAGTTTGAGGATCATACATGTAGTTATCACTATGAGCAATGTTGTGAGTGTCACATAATAATCCAAGAAACATGCTCATAGCGGGTCAGTCTAATATGTCGTTCTCTAACACATATTTATGTATTGATTTTGACATGTTCATGTCAATGACAACACTTTGTCATCAATCAACTACATATTAGTCTTAATATATTATTGTTGTCCATGCCCACAATAATACTCGACTAATGACATTCAAGAATAACTATATTATTCTAAGGACTTTATTATAATTCAGTTTATTTATAAATGCACAGAATAAGATTGAAAAATAATAATGGCTTTATATTAACATGATAAAATAAATATGTCTTTTACAACCATCTCATGATTGGTCTTTGGGCATACTCCAACACATACATCACATAGCATTTCTCGATCCACCAAGGATATCCTATAGTTTCTATTACCACAAGCCACCAAATTAAGTTTTAATATCCTTATTAATTTTCTCATTAATCCGTATTAGCTCATTTACACCCCACTTCAATTTTCATCTTTTAATAGTATTATTGATTATTTCATTTAGTGGGTACCGATACTCGAACACGGGTATTGATACGGTACCCCTAGTATGGGTACTCACGTTCGTATCAATATCTTATTTACGAGTTTGTACTATTTTCTCGGATTAAGATATTAAAATGCCTATTCGATCCCTAAAGCTTATGAAAGTCATTAGAGCTAGTTTACTAACATATTCAATCAATTAATATTAATTACTGGCTTCATGATCATTTATTTGAATATTACCATTATTTATCCCTTACGCACAATTTCCATCGAATCTTATCAATCTATTCAAACTAACATACAATGCATCACATTATTACAGGCAGTTAAACAATCATCGAATAATCATACGAGCATCTCAAATGACCCTACGCGATCTCTACTCATTCTTATTCATCGTCAACCTACTTGCAGATACTAACGCGCAAGGCAATCACATTTATGTTGCTCATGAAACAATAGGAGTTCGAGCTGTACTAACTTTAAGCCCAAGTGATAAATTCTCATATAAGCTTCCCGATTATTCTACTTGATCCGATATCTGATCCTAAATAATTTTCGTATAACAACAAATATGAAACTATATTAATTTCATGCACCCACTATTCAATTTACAAGGTCAAAAGCATTAAAACATCTTATCGGGTTCGATTTGGTGAAACGAACTACACCAACGAACTTAGGACGTTGAGAAACCCTCGAGTAAGGTTTCCCAAAAAAAGTCAACATTCGTCAATAGCGGCACGGCCAACGGCGACTGGCGGCGCAGTCAATGGTAGCTCGGCTTGACGATCAACGGCTCGTCAACGCGGCTCGGCTCGACGGATTGGCTAAGGGTCAACAGCTCGTCAATGCGGCTCGACTCGGCAGCTCGGCTCAACGGCTCGGCTCTACACGGCTCGGCTTAGATGGCTCCAACCTCCTAAGGCGATGCCCACGTGCAGTCGACAGTGCTTGCGGCAACTCTCGGCGGTGGATGGCGACCAAATTTCACCGATTGACTGTCATCGAGCTGGTGATTCTGATGGTGGCCTTCGTTCTTAGTTTTGAGCCCTCTAACTCCTTCAACTCAACAACCCAAAACTTCTTCTCTCTCACCCCCTCCGATGGTGATTCCTATGGTGGTGTCGTTTGTATTAGTGAACTTTTCTACGATGGAGGTCTAAAAACGGACGGTTGAATCTCCGTAGATCGGAGTTTAAAATCTCCTCCCTCAATTTTTCTCTCATTTCCTCTTCTCTCTTCCACTATTCACTTTAATTCAAATTAATGAGCCTAAGCCTAAAAGCCCTTAACCTAATCATCCAAAATAAAAAGCCCATAACCCGGGACAGAGACCTGATTCACTAACCCAGGAATTTGGGTCGTTATAATTATAATGGTGAATGGCGAGGGAATCTAACTTAACACAAAATTCTAAAATTTCAAATTCTGCAGGTAAATTGAACTTAAAACAAAATTCTAAAATTCCAACTTAGAGTACCGGTACGGTACTAGCGAGTACTGGTACGTCATTTGGAAATATTTTCCAGTGAGCTATTTCAGTATCAATTCGCATCCAACACCAGTACTTATTTAACCGCGTACCGGTACTTGTGAAAGAACGTACTAGTACAAATTCAGGGTTTTAATTTGAGAATTAGGGTTCTAATTTCAAAATTCAGGAGGGTTTGCTTTTATATATTATGTATTCTATATATTAGATGAGATCCAATTCTTCATTGTTTATCCATTATTTTCCAATACATTAATCATTATTTTACATGTATAAGACTCACTTATAAATTATGGAAATCATACCTACAATTAACGATAAATGATGATTAAACTTGTATTCGCAATTATTGGGCTTCTATCCCCTATTAATCCGATTCTTTATTAATATTGTTTTGTGATATATTAAAGATATTATCGGAGATAATTTTGATTTATTATTAATATATTTTATTTTATATAAAGGGGAAAATGAAGGAAAATAAGACAAACTAAACAATATTTCTTAGTTCTTACAAAAGGATGAAAGAGATACTTTCATAGAGTTACGAATGGATACAACTTATGGTTTTACAAGCTCTAAAGTATAATGTTTGCATAGAGTTTTTATATAATACATATTACCTATATAATTTAGTCTTGTAATTGGCCACCTCAAAATTATATACCAAGCTCCAACATTGAGTATTCGACACATATCCAAACATGAGTACGAAGATATAATCCCATGAGAACCTTTCTAGTACATGAAAAAACTTCAGAAACATTGAGCATACCTGGAACATAGCTGCTAAGGTTGACCTCGAGTTGCTATTGTATCAGCATTTGCAAGCATAGAAAGAATCAGTTTCATTCACTACCATGTTATTGCTGCTTACAGATTGCTCATATCACTGCTGTTGAAGTATAAGTAACTAGTCTTGCCAGAAGCAGTGATTCTAGGAACCGGAGAAAATCCGACATATTCCTTCTCTAACTTTGTTAAGCATACTTTGGCGACACTACAAAAGGAATCGTGTTTCTGGATAAACGGCTGCTCTGTATAGTCGTTGATTGGCATCCACTGAAGTAGCAGATAAACAAGACAAATAAATATATAAATAAGCAACCAATCCCAATGGCAAGGACTATTCAGTTGTTGCCTAAGATGTTACCGATTGATCTTTCATATACTGTGTTAACCCTACCACTCGGATCTTTCCACAGTCGTGAATGATAGGAGATTCAGAATTGGTGTATTGGCTCAGGCCAACCCAGCCTTTACCTTGGGTACCAAGACTTTAGGGACGCTATGGTATCTCCTCTATTATCATCCATAAGACATGCCATAATCATATTTAGACCCTAGTTAGTTTTCTACTTTTATACACTCTATAGGACCTATGTACCAATTCATGGGAGGGTTGCAGTCGGAATCATCTCCAGCATCCCTTGCTGTTTTTCCGGTAAGAACTATTTTAATCAGCTAACAGGGTCCTATAGTTACCAGTATATTCATCGAAAGTGTTCACGGGAATGTACCTGGGCAGCTTCAATCTCTCTATCTTGCATGAGGATGTTAAATGAATGCGGACGTAACATACAAACAAAAAGCAAATCCGATTTTGAAAAAATTATTAGATGGGTCTGGCTCACCAGGTCATCCATGATCCCATTTAATAATAATTTTTCATCAAAATCTTCACCTCCAAATGAATCCCATTTAATAATAATTTTCATTTTGTGAAGAATGACTGGTGACTTTGCCTGAAATGGGAAGTAGGTAGTTAGGACTTGAATCTAAAATCTAAATCTATTAAGCAACTATAGATAGAGAGGGAGGGTAGAGCTTTTGGTTTATTTGAAACACAAATTGAATCCATAGCACCAGCATGTGGTCCTTGAAGTTTTTGGAAGCAAAACATTCTGTCAATCATTTTAACACACATATATAAGCAATCAATGGAACCACCAATATATATGACAGCACATACCTGAATGCTAAAATTTCCACAAATTCAGTGTCAATCTGAAGGACAAACAAAGACATGGTTAGATTCATGGTCGAAATATATACAATTTGATAATTATACAAATAAGAAAACCCGTATCGTCACTTACCCATCTCTTCTTTAACTTCCCTCATTGCTGCCTCAGAAATATCCTCACCCTATGGACTGGAAATCTCAGTTCAAGCCAAAGATATATATAAACACCATAATTTTCGATAATTCACCTCATCAACAACTCCAGTAGGGAATTTCCAGACACCTGTGCCTTTGAATTTGCCACCCTTCTCTAGAACTACAAGCACCTAACAGATAAAACAAGCAATTTGAAATGAGGAAAACTACCTTAGTTTTTCAATTCAATGAAAATTGAAGAAAGGGTACCTCACTTTTTTCATTCATAACAAAAGCACTAATCCCAACACGATGCAAAGCGTTTTTAGGAATGGTATCGGCGGATTCGCTGAGCCACTTTACAAGCATTATCACGGATGCGAAGCATTATCATACCTTGATTGAAGATATGAAAATGGCGGTGGAAGCATCCTGATGTAGGTGATGTCAAATCTCTACCTCGATTGCATCACAGTAGATATTATGTTGTAGGATCAATGGAAGGTATACCTGGCACACATCAATGTTGGTACTCAAACTTCATTAAAATAGGAATAAATTAATTAGCAACATAAGACCAACAGAACCAAAATATTTACACAATTCATGTTACATTCATGGAAAATATCAAAAATAAACTAATTTTTTTGCTGCATACCTTGGTCTCGTTCATTAGATGCATAAACCAGAAATCCAGTCAAAAGAATTGAAAACCCTTCAATCGGTTTTGCTCCAGTTCATCCTCGTCATCAAAGTTGAAACTTTGACAGCTTTTAAAACTTCTCCTGAGAGTAAGGTTATCATGATCATTGTTAAAACTCATATCTTCTTGGTGTGATGATCCACCAAAATCTAGATTGTTAAAACTGCTTTTCATTGAGAGCCAATTCTGATCAGTAAGAGATTTTGGCAGGAACTGCATCATGTTAGGATTGCAACAGGTCTCATCATCTTCAGTACATGGCAGATCAGCAGAAATTCCATAACTTGATTCCAAATGCCTAAGGGCTTGCTTTCTTTCATCTTCACCAGAGCTGGAATTTTGGTTGGATTTGACATTGTAGTCAATAGAACTCTCTGCATCAACATAAAATACACGTACACCGCATTTCTCCACCTTGATATGATCTATACGCTTCACATCATCTTTAGAAGTTAAGTAGAATTCAAACGAGGCCTCCTCGTAATGTTGGTCTTCTTGAAACATATTCTTATCAAACCAAACAATCATGTTATTTGACTCAAAGAATATGGGCTCATCATAATACAAAGGTGAAGTCCACCTACTTATGAAGTTATGAAAATCATGACATTTGGTTTTCAACTGAATTTCGCAGACAATTTGAAGTTGAACACCAATTTCTTTGTGATTGTTCTTGAAATCAACCACAACAGACAGAACAAAACACACGAATCTATCAGTCTGCCAATCTGGACACAGCTTGATTGTTATTGAAGAATCCATGCATTGATATTCGAAACTTTCTGAAATTTCACTACAGGCAACAACTCTATCAAGAATAGTATTGGGTATAATTTCATAAGATTCCGAAGACCTTTCTTTCACCCATTCCTCTACCATGCACTGAAGTCTGATCTGTGCATTCGAAACAATATTCTTGACTACATCTTGTTCCAAATCAAAGCAATTACTGAGTAGCATGTGGACTAGGCAAGAATTCTCCCAAGAATGTCTTCCACTCAACACAAGCTCTAATGATGTGCAGCCATGTGCATTTAGGTTTTGTAGACATGGTGGAAGCTCTGGCAATAATACAAGGCTCTTGCAACAGTTCAAGTAAAGAGAAATGAGATTAGGAAGTTGTCGGATGCTCATGGGAATTTTCACTATATTTGATCCACTCAAGTCTAGAGTCGATAATGTGTGAAATTTGAGAAAGCTGTTGCTAAGGATGACACTAAGGACACTCAAGCTTCTTGTGTAACACACACGAATTATGTGCTCGTTCAAGATGGGTGGAGCATTTATAATTAATCTCTTGAAAAAAGCAAGCTGAGTTAGACATTGCATAGTCTCCAGGATTTCTGGGAAAATCTCTAAGTTTGAACAACCTAGGAGATCAAGTTCCCGAAGAAATTTCAACTGGCAGATACTGGTTGGGAGGCTTTTAAGCCTGGAACAATCACTCATGCTTAACTTAGAAAGGCCTCTGAGCAAAGCAATCGACGAGTGTATTTCCTCTATTGGAGTGTTGTCCAGTAATAAAATTTCTATAGTCTTGGATACATTTGGAAACTGGGTGATGTTCGGGCAATGACAGATATGGATTGCTTTTAGACAATCCATATTGCGAATAGTGCTTGGAAGATTACCAATCCTTGTGCCACTCATATCTAAAAGAGCAAGTTTACCGAGACACCCAATTGACGCTGGCACTTCTTCAATCCGAGTAAATGCCAAATTTAAATCTCGTGTGTTCTCTGAAACATTCGGAAAATGAATGATGTTTGCGCAGTGAGACAGGCATATAATCTCAAGGGAATCCATCTTAATGACACTTTAGGGAAGATTGTGAATCCGTGTATGGCAAACATGCAAAGAAGCAAGTTGATTGAAACACTTGATTGATGAAGGCACTTCTTCTATGTGAGTTCCACTCAAGTTTAATGTTTTTAAGGTTCTCGGAATTTCTGGAAACTTTGTGACTGGACATTCTTTAAGACACAGATTTTCAAAGAAATTTTAAATGAATCATACACGGAAGCTCAGTCAAGTTTATGCACCCACTAACCTCCAATTCTTCGATCTTTAAGGCTCTTGACAGATCTGGGATCTTAGTTAAATTCTTGCAATTCCGGAGATCAATCACTCTTAAATTCGCAAGATTCTGTAAAATGATAACAATGAACAACAAAATTAGTTTAAAGTGTGCGATTGAATTTAAAGCTTTATCAAACAAAGAAACATTTTTTTGGATGAGCAAAATAGTACAAAACATATACCTGATCTTCATCCCAAAGTTGTTCGAAGTTACTGTCCGGTAGTCTTAATTCCACAAGCTTCTCCGGAGTAAAATTTGGTGGCAAAGATTTCAATGGGCAGTATTCCCAATGAAAATAACTGAGCTCACCTGGAAGAGATTGAAGATTCTGCTGCAAAAGCAGTGAGCTACCTTCCTTCCCAGAAAACTGAGAATAATAAAATTTGATCAACCTAAGATTATGAAAGAAACATTTTTTTGGATGGAAAATAGTACATACATCTGGATGTAAAAATTGTATTCCATCAATTCCACCTGGAAGAGATTGCATGTCCAGGAATATCCAACTTCAACAGATTTAGTTCCAATCATGTCAGGAACAACAAACTATGAACAAAAACTACAAATAAAAATAAAAATTTTCTTAGGCTTGCTTTCAATTTTTACCAACTTAAAGTTTATGAGGAAAAAACAAGATTGTAATTAACTTTACCACATCATGTTTTAACACTCGAGACACATCTTTAGGGATCCATAGCCCACTTCGTTCTCCAGGATCCTTGGATTCTTGGCGGACAATGTTCCATCCCATTTCTTGTAGCAAATCATGCATCCAAAGAGTATTATTTAGTTGTATAATATTAATGAGGCACTTATCCACTAGGTTGCTTATTCCAAAATGAGCGCCTTTATAACAACTGTTTAATATTTTTGCAACAACCTCCGTCTTTTCTCCTTTAAAAAAGCATGCAATATCAAGAAATATTCCCCTCTCTATGTCATCCAATCCGTCAAAACTAATCTTCAACAGATTATAAATTTTTGGGTTGGGATGTTCCTTTAACTTTTCTAATGCACTTTCCCATTGTTCTTCAGTCTTCTTATAAAGTGTAGAACCCAAGACTTTCAGAGCTATTGGAACCCCTTTAGCATATTCTAAAACTCTATTTGATAGATCCACAAAATCATCAAGAGGATGGGTTTTCTTTAAGGCATACAGAGAAAAAAGATGCAGTGAGTGTAGGAAGTTTAACCCCTCAACCTTATATATTATATCAACGGGTCCATTCTTAAGTACTTGTTGATCTCTAGATGTTATTATAACTCTACTTCCCAAGCCCAAGTGTTCTATACCATTACCGCCTAATATTATTTCTAATTGGTCCAGATCACTAACATCATCAAGGACAACAAGTGCCCTTTTTCGACGGAGTCTATCATTGAGGAATTTGGATCCTGTTCTGTGAGTTCCGGTACCAAGGCTTTCTTCTAATATTACAGAAAGAAGTTTATCTCGGAAGGAAGTAATTCCATCACGTCTTTCCGATTCCTCTCTAACATTTGCAAGGAAGCAGCAACTATCAAATTCACCACAGATTTCATCAAAAACAGCTTGAGCAAGAGCTGTCTTGCCTATACCACCCATACCCCAAATTCCTATTGCTACCATTGGGGTGTCTTTCTCATTAATGCATAATAAATCTTTAATATGCTCTTTGTGATGATCTACTCCGACCAATCCTCTAGCATCACTTGTAGACATGCTATCCAACTTCTTCATAATATCTTCAACAATTTTCATCACGTATTCAGGCTCCGATCTAACAAATTATAAAATGAATAGACTAAATCAATATTCATTTTTTACCTTAAGACAAGCAGGAAACAAGTAAATTAATTGAACCCATATAATAAACGATGAATATTGAATTGTAAGTTTCAACCGGAAAAGCTATAAACTGCAAAATTCTAATTTCTAAATGTAGTTTAATCAATTCAAGAGGATGGGAAAATCTGTCACCTGTCTGATTTATCTCCGACTATGTGCCACCCTTTTATAAACCCTGCTTCAGAAAAAGAATCTTCCCACTCTTTCAATTTGTGTGCCCAAATTTTTTGATGATTAGCAAAAGCTTCCTCGAACCCCCAGCACGGTTTCGCACATCGGAGGGGTTAACATGGTAGAAGATAGGCACTACTACTTGTTGGTTGAGCCGCTTCAATTCCATGATCTTGAAAAGTTCTTGCAAGCACCATGACGAGGAAGCATAGCTTTTTGAGAAAATGATTACAGAGATCTTTGATTCTTCGATCGCTTTCAACAGTGCCGAGGACAAATTATGCCCCGTTTTCAGTTGGTTTTCATCCATGTAAGCTCCGACCCCTTTGCGCCTCAAAGTTTGGTATAGAAAACTGGTGAAGTTGTTGCGAGTGTCTTCACCACTGAAACTGAGAAAAACGTCATGCTTTACGTGACGAGAGGAGGGAGCCATAGAAGTTTGTAAGATCACGATTCAAACAAGGAAATGAAAACAGAAAAGAATAAACAAGAACAAAGGGGACCTCAGAAATTCTTCTGAAACTCAGAGAAACAAAGTCAATATCTCATTTTATTTCATTTGATAAGATCAAAACCCTACAGACTTGGGAATTTTATCCAAAAAGCAAAACGACAAACTTAACAAAATTAAAACTTAATAAAACAATACTGTTTTTAATTTTATTTAAAACGATTCGTTACAATACATCCTCTTCAAAAAAAATCTTTGTTCTCAAGGATTAACATAAAATTTTCATAGCAACACTCCTTGAATACCACTCCTTGACTATCTTTGCTTTTTTCAAATGGTTAGACTAAATATCCCAAAAGCTCTCTTTGCCTTAACTAAAATCGTAAAATGAACAAATAATATTTCTTCCATGTCTACATCGTTAAACATCGGTTCACCATGATAAAAATTTCTTCTATTCAATTCATAATGTTTCATGTCAAATGTTGGAATTCTAATTTTATGGGAAACAGTTGTAAGTAACCGAGATTCTACCATTTTAGCCGCCGCCTCCAATACTCTGTACAGATCCAAATCATCAATCTCTAACCACTTATTTAACCCTTCATGCCACATATTTGCAAATATGCTTTCCCCTAGGTCAAAAATTCTAACCTTGTAAGTTTCCATCAATGAATGAAGCCCCATATCCCATGTTTTCTCCAACACATGGAAAAAACTAATTAACTTTCCAGCAAACAATAGGGCCAATACTTTAACTCTAGCAACTTGGGAAAATTCCTCTAGCAAGTAGTTTTCAAGTCGTTCATTCAACTGTTGCATTGATGGTGTGCCACCAGCAAACAATATATTGTCAAACCATTTTTTCTTGATGTAAACATCTCATCTAATGGTGCTTTCTATGACCATTTGTGACAACTTACGAGCAGATGAAGAATTCTCAGCAAAAGCGTCCTCTCCAAGAATTGTTTGCAGCAGGCTTGAGTGCATATCAGAGGCACCTATTTCAGCTTGCTTTAGTGTTTCATCTTCCAGATTCAAAGATATCACACCCTGGCAACTTCTATCTCTTGTTATATTTGCAGCACACGCAGAAAGATAAGTTTGTCCACCTTTCCGAAACTCTACCCTTTGACCACCAATTGCTCGTTGATACAGTTTCTCAACTTTTATTTGAGAAAAAAGTAGACCATAATTCACAACTTCGTTACCTTCCATCGATCATGTGGAGTAACCATCAATATCTTTACATCACCAAGTAAAATACCAGGATCAAATGAAATAATCACGAGTTGGTAACACGTTCCATCTATTCTGTAAGAGTACATCCAAATTTGAACCGTTTCCACCACCCATAGTATTAAATATTGAAAATCCCTGCAACTCTGTGAACATAAAAGCATTGAGGGTTCTGGACATGCGCAATAGGAGCGACCGCACAGAGCCCCGAGAGAGAGGGCCCAAAAATTGAGAACATAAGTTACATAGTTGAAAAAAATTATAAATTTGTATATATAATTATGTGTGTGTATATATAACAATTATCTAAAACTTTAAACATGTAAAAAGAATGATTCATTTTAAGCGAGAATGTTTGATTTTTAGATGTTTATAAGTCAATTTTTTATTACACAAGAGGATAATATAACATTTTTTTTATTAAGATAATTTTTTGAAAGAAAAAATATATATCTCTTACCGATTATAAATTAAGGGCTGAATTTTAAAAATTACACGGTACCCAAAATCTTTAAATCGCCCCGCATAAAAGCAACACTCTTTAGGGGATCTAAACAATTTCCAGAAGCTAAACATCTCGCAAAAGGACCATCATCACCCATAGTAATCACCTTGGTCCACGTCAGTCTCAACATCAAGCATGTAGAGATCATCATAAAGATTTTGAGCATCAAAATTCCCCCCCCCCCTAAACAAGTAAGTTTTTGCCAAAAGCAACAGTAGAACGACCAGCATGGGTTGACAATATCTGGCTTGAGGTAATCAGTTGTTTCCATACAAGAGTATCACCAAGAACAAACTGTCACCAACAATAGTACGCTATGGTTGTCCTTTGCGCGTGGCAGTGTGCCTTTTATTACAGGTAAATTCCATGTCTGCTTAGCTTCTCCTATTGAACCTTTATCTCCTATTAGCAACTTTTTATCTATTAGCAGTAGCCTAAAGCCGTATGGGTCCTTCTCCACAACAAGCTCCCAAATAAAATTTGTTGTAGTTATGTCCTTACCCTTCCTCATAACCCTTTCATCGAACACCTGGACTGTGCCTAAATTCACTTCCTTCGCCACCACCAGTTAATCATCTTCCAACACTATGCCCTGAATTGGTGACCATCCCAATAGTCCCTTAGCCAAGTCCCCACACCCCTCCGAAGTTGTGGCATTGTCTTGTGTTTGTTCTAACAAACCCTCAGTTGAATAATCTTCTAAAAGTGTTCCAATCAAAGCCTCAATACCAATAACGTCAAATTTCTCATTTGTTCTCATAGACAATTCGTCGAACACCTAGTCTTCATGACTGTTAACAACAAATTTTGTTTCTGCTCAACCAAATCGGACATGGATGATGCTTCATTCAACGTCTGGACTATCTTGGGGGTTGAGACTTCTTGATTTCCAAATTCCGACATTAAATCATGCTTCCTTTTCTTATCCGAATGGCCCAACACTTCATGAAATGCTTTATTCACGATAGAAGTGATTCCCTCCAGCAGTTCCTTCACAAATTCATCACTAAATTCTCTCATTTTGATAAATTTAGTCAAGATCGTGGTCTCTGATACCTTTGTACGATCACGATTCAAACAAGGAAATAAAAACAGAAAAAAATAAACAAGAGCAAAGGGGGACCTCAGAAATTCCTCCGAAACTCAGAGAAACAAAGCCAATATCTCATTTTATTTCATTTGATAAGATCAAAACCCTACAGACTTGAGAATTTTATCTCAAAAAGCAAAACGACAAACTTAATAAAACGACACCATTTTTAACTTTAATTAAAACGGTTCGTTACAAAATTACACCGTGTGGTTTTGGTCGGGTCGACGAGGGGTTTCTATTGGTGGCGACGGTGTGGACCACGGTCGTCGGACGGTAGCTGAACGGCGCTGCAAAAGGACGGTCGAAAATGTCACGGAGGGGGAAATAAAATGAAACGGCACAGGGAAAGAAAATTGGTATTTAAATGCTAACAATTGTGGGTAATTCGCGAAAGGAGAGTCCAGGTTTTTTTAAGGTTTTCGGAAAGGCTTAGGAGTTTTACTCTACTTACGATTTAGTCCATTAAGGCGCATTTCTAGTTTAATTAGGATTCAAACTGTTTTGTTTTATTTCAATTAAGTCCTCAAATCCATAATGAACTTCCAATTGAGCCTCCAAATCTTGTATTCTTTCAATTAAATACTTCAATCCCAATATATACTTATTTATGTATTCATCCGAATATAACAAATATGTTTGTTTATTAGAATATACACTATTTTATTTGAAATTACTTTAATTAAATAATAAGTTATATACATGTAATATGAAATATTAATATATATTTTTAAATATTTTATAAATAATAAACAATAACAATGAATAATTTGACTAGACCACTTTCAAGAAATATTGAAGACCTCTCTCAAGCATTATGTATGAATTTTTAATTATTTTATTTATAAAAACTTTTAAACTTATTAAATAAGATGAATGTTAAATATTCCCTATTTTTACTTTATTTTTGTTATCGTTAATATAATATTCTTAGAAAAATTGTAAATATATATAAGAATAATTAATGATTACAAAATAGTGTCCTCAAGTTCATAAATGTTACAAGGCACTCTAAAAATTATTAAAAGTGATTTATATTTATAATTATTATGTTTTTACGTTAAGTTATATGAATTTTAAAACAATTCACGAACGCAACACCCGCAATAACATATGTTATGTCCGCAACCGCGATAAACGCGGCCGCGAACGCTATTTAAATCCCTAGTTACACGAGGTCATTTTGAGAAGGATGGATTATATACAATGGTAAACTGACCACCTAATCATGGGTGGTCTCGATATGACCACCATACTCTTAATTGTGTCAATTTAACCGCTTAACTATTTAAATGTTATTAATCAAGTCACCAACAGTTAAAACTTAACTGAGGGGTGATATGGCAATTAACAAAAAATTTGTATACTTACATATTTAGTCTCGTTAGTTACACATCCTATCAAATTGGTCATAATTATGTAATAAAATAAATTAATCATTCAATTAGGTATTGTCATATGTCACACAACTTAATATATGTCTTATTTTATTGTTAATGCCGTGAAAAATAAAATGAATGTGGATTAAGGGGACTCGAACATTACACACTTGAGATGTATAAAATATCTAAACCACTACAATAAATATAATAATTAAATTAAAATTGAACACATTATATATATATTAAATTATTGTTAATGCATTATTTAAAATAAAAATGATTTTAAGATTTTTATATTTTTAAACTAAATTTAATATATTTGCTCTTTTCCACATCTATTTTATAATTTATATATTTAATCATTCAAAATTCTAAAATTATATTAAAAGTTCACATGAATATAAAAATGGTTTAAGGTATTAGAGCTAGGGATTTAAGTTTTAAATTTTATAGCTTAAATATGAAGGGATGTATAAATTTTTACACAATTTGTGTATCAAAATCTAACCCAGTATAAATAGTCCACTATTTTATTCATCATTTTCAATCAATTAGGTGAAAACTTTACTTGACAAGACCATTACTAGAAAATAGTAGAAAACAAAGACATAATTATACATTAATTCTCGGCTTTTGTATTTTTTTTGTTAATTAGATATTTTTAATTAAATTTCACTCTTAAATATTTTTTTGGATAATTTTTACCTAGTGGAGGGGAAGGGAAATTTTTCTCCTATTAGGTCTTGAACCCACAACCTAGGGGAAGGGGAGGGTGTCAACTAAGAGGTTTAACCACCTGTTATAGAGATTATTGACTACTCTCAAATATTTTTAAATAACAATATGGAGTACATGTGTATTATCATGTAAGTTGTCATTTCAAAACCTTTAAAAGTTAAATGTTTTAATCAAATTTTAGTTAACAAAGAGCTATTCAACTATTTTTTAAGATATAATGTTAAAAAATATCTCTAACATTTAACTAGATAATCACTTTAGTCTCTATTCTTTTTTTTTGAATCACTTTAACCTTCAAAGTTTTATATTAGGAAAAATAGTCCATCAATGAATGAAAATGGTTAGTCAACTAATGATAAATGATATAAAATGACGTGGCAAACATACATGTCAGTGCACGTTGATATAGTTGTGTCATAAGATAAAGGTGCTGACTTGACAGAATGACACACCACTCAAAGAATAATTTATAAAATTATATAAAATTATTTTTTGCTTACGTGTCATTATGGCAAGTCATTTTAAGCTATTTGTCGTTAGCGGAATAACAATTTTCATCCACATATGGGTCATTATGAGCTTTGGACTGCATTTCTCATGATATGCCATAAACACATTCTATATTTTGTCTCGGGTAGTACTTGAGAAATGGCATTTGCCATGATCTTATCTTTATCAGTAATAGCAGTAAGTGGTCTGTAGCCATCTCTCATTTCAATTAATTGTTGTAACACTCACACATAGGTATCCTCTTTCTCATTCGCCACCAATGCACATCCAAATGGCATTATGTTTCGATGATGATTGATACCAACCAAAACAACGAATGGCTTGTTGTATATGTTGCACTTGTAAGTCGTATCAAATGCAAGTACATGACTGAATTCTTTATAGTTGGCGCGTGATATGCCATTGCACCAGAACAAATTCTCTAAGCTTTCGAGTTCATCTCTCGTATGCCTCACAAAAAAGAGATCAGATTCTACTTTTCATATAAATACGCCATCACCGTTTTAGCATCACCCTTGAACCAAATCCTTCGGTAGAAATCCTAAGTTGGAAGTCCAACATTCTCTAAGTTGTAGAAATCCTTCGGTAGAAATCCAACATTCTCAATTGAACCAACTTCATTCACGAAATTTCGCATCTTACTTGGAGCAATTCCAGAGTTGTGCATGCTCATAATCTTAATTTTGTCTAACTCAATAATTTTCTGAAATGACCTGCAAAATAAATTATTAATGAACATTAATTATATATTAGCTAGAAGTTAGTATGTAACAATTTACTTATTGATGAATTGCATTCCTGATGTAAGCAACTTGTGTTGGCTGAACCATTTCATGGTTATGTTCTGCGTGGAATTTAGCAATTTTCCAATATTGATATCGTTCGTGAAATTTAAATTTAATAAGTGCTCCACATCCAACACTATTGACCGGTCTTTGTTTACATTTTTTGACTGGAAGTTAATCTGCCTTTCTTCTCTACATCTCTCCTTACAACACATCAGTTTCTTTGAAATTATGTGATCGCCATTTCGACTTGTCACTGTCTGGCTCATTCAAACTCCAAAACCTTTTACTTTTGCATAGGTATAATAAAACTCAATGCAATCATCTAAAGTATTCCACTTCAGCATATCCATGTCATTCTCATCGTAATCTTTTAATTTTTCCCCAATCTTGTCCCATGTACTTTCGTCAATTAAGTAGTTAATTGTCTTCTCATCATCTATATGTTTGACATCATCAATATTATACTCAATTTGTTCTTCTTTAGTATACGTTTCACAATATGATTCACTGTTGTAGCCATCTTTATCCTAATTATGGCTATCTTCATCCTGATTATAACACTCCGACTTTGTAGTTTAAATTTTGGTATCTTGATTATCACCCATCTCTACAAATTATGTAATTTAAAGAAAAAAATTTAAAAAAACATTATTATTGTAACACCCCCGACCCAGATGTCAAAATTAGGCTTCAAGCCCAAACCAAAAACCATAAATTTTTTCAAACTGGGTTTAGCTCAGACAAGGTATTTCCAAAATATTTAGATCCAAAAGTTGAAAACATATATAACAATTTAAATCGTTATGAATGAGCTCCACTTTAATTTAAAACATTTAAATATTTGACTTGATTAATACAATTTCAAAAGTAAAAATTATAGGCTTGACCACTTAAGGTCATATGAATACATAGCCCACTAAATACAAGTATTGTACTATGAAGATCACCATATGCTAGAATCTCGTACCGATAGTGATCTTAGATCCCGCGATCCAACGGTCAACCTACGCACGTAAACAATGATTCTGAGCGTTTACAAAGCTTAATGGTACACATCTACTTTACTACACTTTATGCTAATTATAAAAATGAGCATGCAAGCAAGTACGAGCAATAAGGATAGATAAATAAACATGTCGCGCTACCACTAGTAGCCTAAACACATGCTCTCATCATGGTAAAACATCATACATAACCCACAAGGCCCAACCATACTCGGGATCTCACCAGATAAACCGACCAAAGCACACAAAGTCATACCACAAACCTATAGTGAGGCCCGGTGTCAAACAGTCTCGAGATCGTACACTATAACCCCCTTAACCCGGTCTAGCCGAAAGACTAAACTGAGTGAGCTATATTAGGGTTTACCAAAATAAACCCCAAAAAGATTACAACTAAGACAATCCATTTTTTTCTTTTATCTTGTCTAAATGCATTATTAGGTCCTAAGGTGTTCATACGAGTCATGGTTAAAATCACAACTCAATCGGGAGTCATCTAGACATCCAATTGCTCGAAAATGCGATACAAGACTAAAATGTAATTTCAATTTTTACAAGGACTTTCTTAAAATTAAAGTTATTGATACTCAATTAGTAATGTTACATGCCTTCATGTTGAATATCAACTCAAAATGATCATTCATACCCATTTAATTGCACAATTAAGAAACATGGACCAAATTACAAAGATTTCAAACTACAGATAGCATCACAACAGATTTAACGGTCTGCGTACCGGTACGGGTGACATGCGTTTCGTTATGACACTAAGAGACAAAGCGTACTGATACAGTCCCTAGGTGTATCGGTACGAGCTTGTATATTTTGAAAATCTAGATTCCAATGCTAGACACCGTATCGATATGGTAACCCGTGTACCGAAACGAGCATTGTTCCAAAGCTATGCGTACCGATACGGTTACCATGAGTATCAGTATGCCTAGGCTATTTTGAATACATTGAGCCTGGACGAGTCGCGTACTAAAACCTGAGGGTCTATACCGGTACGGGCGACCTGTAATGACCTCTAGGTCCAACATATGACACTTTGGCTCACTCTAACACCTCCCAATCATCCTCTAAGCATCATATGGCATCATAAACATTCAGTTATCAAACATAGCAACATAGATTGGGGCTATACTAAGCATGGCATACTCAAGCAATCACCTATGGTCATGATTTCTACCTAAGCATGCTTAATGTCTCTCAACCCCTCAAAACCACATATAAAAGTATCATACCAAACCAAAACATCAATCCAAACTATTACAACAGGGAGTATCTTAAAACACATCTCCTAAAATAACCCGGTCACATTGCCTTCTTGTTACTACTTAACGTATATAAAACCATACTTTGAATCGAAATGTTCCTTGGATCCTCCCTTGCTCACGTGCTGCCGAGAAGCTATTTCTCTGCATTGATGAGGAAAAGAGAGCCTAAGCTATAAGCTTAGTGAGGGAACATCGCAAAGTACTCATCAATGCATTTAAAACCATTTCTATCCAATCTCATGTAGTTATCTCATGACAAAACATCTCATGCTTTTCTCAACATCTCAAATATGCACATTTAAATCATTATCAACACATGTATCATGGATTCAATCTCTACCTCAATTTAAGCTTCACACCACAACACCTTTATTACAAGCTTAAAGAGTAACACATGTATAAATCTCAATATTCAAACATATTCCATTTCACATGATATATTATCTCATATATTGGCTTTCAAGTGACTCAAAACTAGCAACCTTTCATTTCAAAAAACTTATCGGATACATAGATTTCCCAAGTGGCTCCCACAATCACTTCACATACATACCTCAACCGGAGTAACGATACACTTGCCCACCTTAGCGGTTCAAATCGGAGTAACGGCACACTTGCTCACCTCTACGGTTTGGATGTATAATCTGCAAGCGAGAGTAAACGGAACATTTACCCACCTCAACCGCTGCGATTCTCATGTTGGAGATTACGGACTCTTAACACCCCTCGACAAACATGGGGCAACTTTTTATAGTGCACTCTGAACCCTATGGCATGCCAACTATATCCGATATCATTTTAAATGCAACCACTTGCCAATATATTCAATAAATAACATTACTTCACTGTTTTACATATGCATTAAATCAATATTCCACAACTACATTAAACCATGTATTTTCATATTCTCAAAATACTTGCATAAATCATATGCTATTCCCAAAAGTAATCATCAATGATTATTTGCATCATAAATCATTTCTAAAACATGCCTAATACAATGAGTAATCAAAACCATAACACGTGCATGAGATTTCATTTTGCAAAAGTTGAAAACGAGAGAAACTCAACCGATACTTACTTTCGAGCTTAGATAAGTGTGTCAAACTTTATCTAAACTCCCACAACTCCTTTTCAAGCCTTTTAACAGCATTAAAACACTTTTCCACTCACCAAAAATCCAACGCTTGCTTGCCGAGGCACAAATCAAGCTTCTGAAGCTTCTGCGTCTTCCTCAAAAGCCAAAGGATTCTACTCCCCTGCTTTACCCAATCAAAAAAAGAGAGGATTAAAATACATCTTTGTAGCTCAAACCTCTAGCAACTATCAAACACAACATCGTCTCACAAGAATCCACTCAACACCTTCCTAAAACCATAAAGAACACCACCAAACCTTACCTAAACAAAGCCCAGCCAACATCTAACGATTCTAACACATTAACGTCATCAATTAATATCCAAAAACAAATTAAACACGTCCTTATACCTCCAACAACACTACAATAACAAGATCAAGCCACAAACCAACTATACACAACCTAGAAAACTAACAATTCACATAGTTTTAGGATTAGATGGATTAATCAACTCTTTCAACATCAAAATACATTCAAATAAAGATATTAATCAATTAGATTCACTACCAAAATAGATCCAAATCAATCTTTCACAATTTTCCAATTAAATCCCAATTTAATCAACACATCCATATTAATAACATAATTTCATATCATAAATCAATAACAAAGAATCAAGAACTTGGGAATTTCAATAAAGAACCCTTAATTAGAGGAGAGAAATGAAAATCACCTCTAATTGTTGATTTCTCCCTTGTTTGGCAAAGCTTCGATGAAATCCAAGTTGATTTAGTTGAGGAAATCAAAGTAATCAAATGAGAAATCAAAAGGAAATCAAAAGAGATTGATTCCTAGAATTTTATAAAGGTTTTGATAGTTTGGTTGCTGAGAAATTAGAGAGAAAATGTAACCACCTCGACCCGACCTAGATGCTCGACCGAACCGAGTGAGCTACATCATGCTTGCCGAAGCAAACCGGAGAAAGATTACGAAAATTGGTCCATTTTTTTCCTTTTTATCTTGTCTAGATGCATGTTATTATTCCTTAGTGATCATGCTCGCAGCGGATAGAACTACAAGGAAAACGGACCACAGAAAGGCAATCAATTACATACAATACATCTTAGGGACCAAAACGTAAATCTTGTAAAATTAGGGACCACTACCAGAATTAGGGTTACCAAACCTCAATTAGTTAGATTACGTGCTTGTATATCAATTTATAGCTCAAACCCACCATCAATGCTCATACAATTGTCAAAACAAGATTTAGGGACTGAATTAAAAGAAAATAGAACTGAACTTCTATGACATTAACAAAGTTAACTGCCAGTTGTATCGATACGCAGGAAACTGTATCGATACGGTGCTTTATACAGACCATCCTTGTTTTGGTACGCCATGTACCGTACCGGTACGCCAATTCGAACACAAAATCTAATTTAATATTGTTAAATACTGTATCGATGCGATTAGCATGTGTTTCGGTACGCGGGCTTGGTTCAAAAAACAAGTTTCCAGTAGTGATAAACCGTATCAAAACCCCTACACCCATACCGATACGCAGTGCTTGAAATTGCCTAACCGTACCGATACGGTCCCTTGCGTATTGGTATGCCTGGGCCCGTAATATCATTTTAAACCGGTTTTTCACTCGAATCTAGATGCTTTCAGGTCCTAATAACCCACATACACTCATATAAACATCCATCAAGACATAATCCATCATTTGCACCAAGATTAAGCAACCATAACAATTCAAAAGCTTTCAAAGGATCAATCTATAGGCATGCTCCCTAAAACACTCACCTAACATACCAAAACACTCAATTGACATTTTCCAACATATGCAGCATTCCAACATATTTCTAGTACCATAATCAACATGTTAATCTATCAAAGCATTGCATTCAACCAAAGCTATCTAGATGCATACCTAGGCAACCACCTAGCAACCACCAATAAGCAAATCCATTGCATGCTTAACAACAACAAACCAAATCCAAAACTCAGCATCAACCATGCTAAAAAAACCATGGGAAAAATAGAATTACAAATCCCAAAAACATGGCGAAAACATTGCCTTATTAACCGGAAACTTAAACTGAGTTCATACTCAAAGTAGTCTTGTCCTTGGATCACTTAGACTTTGCCTTTGCTGCCCCAAACCTCAATGCTCTGTATCATTAGGAAAAAAGAGAGCATAAGCACACATGCTTAGTGACGATGCTCATAAAATAATGATGCAATGAAATCCTTTGAAAACTAAACACTTGTTTTCAAACCATGCTTATAACCAAAGCATTACATTGATTCCAAATCAAAACATGCATAACAACCTTATGCAAAAACCATTGTAAATCACATGCTTAATTTCCAAGCATAAAATCATTTTACCATGCTTAAATACCAAAGCATTATAAAATAGGTTCAACACATGAACTTTCATATATTGCCATTTATAGTGACTGTAACACCCTTGACCCGGATGTCACATTTGGGCCTAAAGCCCAAACCCAAAATCATAAAGTTCTTAACTTGGTTTAGCCCAAATAAAATGCTTTCCAAAAACATTTAAAGCCCACGATTCAAAACAAATATATAAATGATTAAAATGTTACAAAGGAGCTCCAATTAAATAAAACATTTAAACAATTGACTTGATTAATAAAAATTCAAAATAAGAATTACAGACTCGTACATGTAAGGTTCTATGAATACACACCCCACTAAATACAAGTATCATACTCTAAAAACGTCACTTGCTGGAATCTCATACAGATAGTGCTCATCGATCCCGCGATCAACCTACGCACGGAAACAACAATTCCGAGCGCTGAGCTTACAAAGCTCAATGGTACACATCTACTCTACTATACTTCATGATAATCATAAACATAAGCATGCAAGCTAGTACGAGCAATAAGAAGAGATAAATAAACATGTGGCACTACCGTTAACCGCCTAAACACATGCTAACATCATAGCAATTTTTAAACAAGTAAAAAGTTATGAAAATGAGGTTAAGCTATATAATCATGTTAAAAAGCCCATAATCAAATAGTTTAACTCATAAAATTTGAATTAATCTTATTTTGTGTCCGTTTTGTTGGGTTTAAGGCGAGCATGTCTAAATGGGCTTTACAGTGGACCCGTTGGAATTTTAACTAAGTAAAAAGTTCTAAAATTGAGGTTAAGCTATATAATCATATTCAAAAGCCCATAATCAAATATTTTAACTCATAAAATTTTATTTAATCTTATTTTGTGGCCGTTTTGTTGAGTTTAAGGCGTGCATATCTAAATGGGCTTTATAGTGGACCCGTTGGAATTTTAAACTCGTAAAAAGTTCTGAAAAAGAGGTTAAGATATATAATCATGTTCAAAAGCCCATAACAAAATATTCTAAGTCATAAAATATGATTTAATCTTATTTTTCAGCCATTTTTTTGGGTTTTAAGGCTTGCATGTCTAAATGGGCTTTACAATGGACACGTTGGAATTTTAACAAAGTAAAAAGTTCTAAAATTGAGGTTAAGCTATATAATCATGTTCAAAAGCCCATAACTGAATAGTTTAACTCATAAAATTTGATTTTATCTTATTTTGAGGCCGTTTTGCTGGGTTTAAGGCGTGCATGTCAAAATGGGCTTTATAGTGGGCCCCCCGGAAATTTAATCGAGTAAAAAGTTATAAAAATTGAAGTTAAGCTATATAATTATATTCAAAATCCCATAATCAAATATTTTAACTCATAAAATTTGATTTAATCTTATTTGGTGGCCGTTTTGTTGGGGTTTAAAGCGTGCATGTCTAAATGGGCTTTATAGTGGACATGTAGGAATTTTAACCAAGTAAAAATTTCTGAAAATGAGTTTAAGCTATATAATCATGTTCAAAAGCCCATAACTAAATATTTTAAGTCATAAAATGTGATTTAATCTATAACCCCCTCGACCCGGCCTAGACGCCCGACCGAACCGAGTGAGCTATATTTTCCAACATCTATATCCTTAACCTTTTATTGATAATACCCGACCTTAAATCAATCTTTAAAAACACCGCTGCCCCGCGAAATTGATCAAGCAAGTCATCAATCCGCAACAACGGGTACTTGTTCTTCACTGTCAACTTATTCAACTAGCTATAATCAACGCACATGCGCATCGATCCATCATTCTTTTTCACAAAAAGAACTAGAGCACCCCAGGGCGAAACACTCGGTCGAATGAACCCATGGCCTAACAACTCCTAGAGTTGTGCCTTTAACTCTTTTAACTCCTTTGGTGCCATCCAATAAGGAGCAATGGACACCGAAGTCGAACCCTTATATGTCTCAATACCGAATTCCACCTCTCTATTTAGTGGTAAACCCAGTAACTCTTTAGGAAACACCTCCGAAAATTCACACACAGTCTGAATGTCCTGCACTTGAACACCCTTGACTTTCAAATTCATAACAATAGCCAAATAAGCCTAGCAACCATCAAAAATCATCTTCTCCGCTTGAGTAGCCAAAACAACATTGGACAGGAATTTCACATTCTCACCAACCACCACAACCTCAAAATCATCAGCTAACTTCAAGAAAATCCTTTTGGATTCACAATCCACCACCACCTTGTGCTCACTTAACCAATCCATACCCAAAATAACATCAAAACCATGGGATGGCAATTCCATCAGATCATCGGCAAATTCATGACCTTGCACAACCAAAGGACAGCGCCTATGCAACCTTCTAGTAGTAACTGTCTCCCCAAAGGAACTAGTTACTAACATGCCAACATCTAAGATCTCAACAGGAATATTCAACAAAGATGCATGCTATTTTAGGATATATGAATGAGTAGACCCTGAATCAATCAAAGAAAACAATGACAAAGATTGCAAGGTGAAGGTACCTGCGATCACATCCGTGTCATTGCACCCCTCACGATGAGCATAAATTAAAGCCAACCCACCATTATTTGGTCGTACAGCACTACAGCCCTTTGACCATCCTCACATCTTTGAAAGTTACCCCTGCCACGGCTTCAGTCCCTAGCAGGTACAACATCCCAAACATGTGCATCCCCCATAGCACGAGGAAAATCACGTTTCATATTCTTAGGAGATCCACATATCCAACAACTCAAGGTATTTCCCCAACACTTACTCGTGTGACATCTACTATAGTGTCCACACTCAGCTACAACCCAAGCTCCCCAATTACCCTGGCCAACACCACCTCTACGCTTGTAATCCGACTTGTGCCTCTTATCCCGAGACCTCCTATTTTGCTTCCTAGAATAGCCAAAATCAGCCGCTATCTTACTCGAGCCCATGCCCGAAGCCTGTCCTATCACACCCAAGGACTACTCAATAACCTTAGCATGATTTACCAACACATCAAAATCCATGTAATTCGCGACCAACAGATATTGAGAACCAAGATACTTCCTCTTGAAAGCTCTTCGAAAGAACTTCCAAGTCACATCCGCCTCTAGGACACCCGCAATCGTGGTCACCCACCAATGGTAAGCATCACCTTGCAACAAGGACACAGTGCAACCCAACTTGCGCACATCGTTACAACCTATTGGATCCAGAATACGGATTGTCTTTTCCAGCCATCCCTCGGTTGCTTCAGGGCTCAAACCCCTAAATTCCTCACCTCCCAAACTACGAAAATGCTCCAAGGGCAAACCTTGATTAACTGCTAAATAGGGTGCGGTGCTTGCACTTGCATTCCAGCCATCGCTGCCTAAAAAGTCCCCATCATTGCTTGGATTAACGAAGTCACATCTCCACAAACTGGCCCTTGCGGAGCTTGAGGTACACTATCTACCCCAACATCAACAAGAGGAACCAACGGAGGAGAGAGGTAAGGTAATACGAGGATTCTCTCTATCATCATTATTTTTCCCAAACCCATCATTACCAGCCATTAAATGAGTCTCATGTTGAGCCATGTTAACAAAAGCATCAAAACACATTAAAATTAGGCTAACATAAGGCAAGGATCCAAGACAACCTTATAAAACATTTTAAAACCTCGATAATAGGGAATGTGTTCCCAATTCATACCCAACATGATATAAAACAATCATCGTACATATTTACAATCACCGTGCATATCAAACAATGACATACAATCAAACAACAATATCCCAACCTTTCGTAACCTGGCTCTGATACCAACAAATGTAACCCCTTTGACCCGACCTAGACGCTCGACCGAACCGAGTGAGCTACATTAGGTTTGTCGAAGCAAACCAAAGAAAGATTATGAAAACTGGTCCATTTTTTCCTTTTATCTTGTCTAGATGTGTATTGTTAATCCCGTGTGATAATATTTGCAGCGGATGAAGTTGCAAAGGAAACAAACCACAAAAAGACAACCAATTGCATAACATACACAATTTAAGGACCAAAACACAAATCCGATAAATTACAAGACCACTGGTGAAATTAGGGTTACCAATCCTTAATTAGTCAGATTATATGCTTTGCATGTCAATTTTCAAGTCAATCCAACCATTCAAGCTTACACAATTGACAAGACAAGATTCAGGGACTAAAACAAAAGAAAAAAACCTTCTTTCCATGACATTAATAGCTTTAACGACCACCCATATCGATACGCAGGTACCTGTATCGATACGGTGCTCAAAACCCAACAGCCTTATTTCGATACTCTGGGTACCATACCGGTACGCCACGTCAGATTAAAAACCTATTTGAAAATTATTTAAGGTCGTACCGATACAAACCCTATGTGTTATGGTACACGAGTTTTCCTCAAAAAGTAACTTTCCAATAGCTTAAATTTGTACCGATATACTCTAACCCGTATGCTAAAATTTGCCTAGCTGTAACGATACAACTCCCTGCGTATCGGTACCCCTGGGCCTGTAATGTCATTTTGAGCTGGTTTTCAATCAAATCTAGATGCATTTGGACCCTAGCAATTCATTCACATGCATACAAACATTCATCATGACATAATCCAACACTTACACCAAGATTTAGCAACCACAACATTACTTATACCTCCAAAGGAATCAACCTATAGGCATGCTCCCTAAAACACACTCCAACATACCAAAACACTCAATTGAACATTTTCCAGCATATGCATCATACCAACAAATATTTAATACCATGCTCAACATGTTAAGCTCATCAAAGCATGCCAATCAATCAAAGCTATCTAGATGCTCACCCGGGCATTTACCTAGCATCAACCATAAACAAGAACCGTTATCATACTTTCCAACATCAAACCAACTCCAAAATACAACATTAAACATGCCCAAAAACCAGGGAAAATAAAATTACAAATCCCAAACACATGGCAAACACATTGCCTTATAAACCAAAAACTAAACCGAGTTCATACTCAAAAGTAGTCTTGACTATTTGATCACTTAAAACCTTGCCTTTGCTGCCCTGAACTTCAATGCTCTACATCATTAGGAAAAAGAGAGCGTAAGCACTCATGCTTAGTGAGGATGCTCATAAAACAATGATGCAATTTAAACCCTTTGAAAACTAAACACTTGTTTTCAAACCATGCTTACAACCAAAGCATTTCCATTGATTCTAAATCAAACATGCATATCGACCATATGCAAAACCATTTACAACCACATGCTTAAATCCCAAAGCATAAAATCATGTTACCATGCTTAAATCCCAAAGCATTAAAATTATATCACCACGCTTAAATCCCAACGCATTATAAAATTGGTTCAACACATAAACTTCCATATATTGGCAATTATAGTGACCCTGGATAGTTGACCACTATCCTTGGTTAGCCTACCGCCAACCACTAGTTAACCGACCGTTAACCTTATATATCGGATACATGGATCTTCCTCAATGACCGACCGCTATCAAGACCCATACCATGCCGACCGCATGATATGACAACATTGCCAACCACAAGATTAACATCAACAAGGGAAACCGACCGCTCAACCCAAGTGATAACATCATAGTCCAAGTAGCCAACCGCTATACCTCAAGGACCTTTACTCACGATCGATTTTAAACATATTATAGGGCACATTACCCTATGGCATGCCAACTATATCCGAATGTTTTCTCACCTTGTCACATAGCCAATATATCATTTACAAAACCATTTACTCACTTACAATGCATTAAGCAAAAACACCACATTACCAAAGCAATACCACATTCCCGACCGAAATAAAAACCAATGCTCACTAGCATTCCATATACCTTTAAGCCACCGTATATGTACTCAAAATCATGCATTTATAGTAAGTAAAAACAAACCATGTTTACGACCAAAACATGAATTACACATGCTCATATTCGAACCGACATTAAGGAGCAAAAGAAGGAAACTTACTTCCAAACTTAGGTAAGTGTTTCAAACTTATCCCAAACTCCCAAAACTACTTCCAAACCTTTGAAAGACTTTTAAAACCATTTCCACTCACCGATTTCACTTGCTTTGCTTGCCAACGCAAAACAAGCTTCACAAGCATCAATCACTTCAAGCAACTTCACCTTGATTATCCCCTATTTTGATTGCACAAAACCATAGGAAACGTGCATCAAAATGCATCCAAACCCCTACTCAAAGTAGATTCACGTAACTCACAAGTTGCCCCCTCAAAACCATCTAAAACCTATCGAAATCAACCCAAACATCCTACAAACTTATCCCACCCACAATACAATGATTCAATACATCAAACTTCATCAATTAACATCTAAAAACCCTTTTACAACATCATTTCACTTTTAGCAAAGATTAAACACCAATAACCTCACAAAAACCCTTAACTAACAACCTTTAATATTAGAGATTCAACTAGTTTCGGGATTACAATGTTAAATCCAAGCTTTTAACATTATTAAACATCAAAATCATGGTCTAACCTGATCAAGAACCCAACAAAACAGATCCACGTAAAAAATATACCAATTTCATCAATCAAAACACAATTAAACCAATTTCCAATAATTAAACTATCAAAACACATTAGAAAACAATTGTAAAGGATCAAGAACTTGTGAATTTCTATAAAGAACCTTTCATTAGAGGAGAAGAACGAATCCTTACCTCCAATGATGATTTCTCCCCTTAACTGCTTGGTAAAACATGAAAATCAAGATAGAAATAATAAGTATTTGATGGAAAAGCTTTAGGAAATCAAATAGAAATCAAAACACTCTAAACCTTTGATTTTTACCAGAAGAAATTGAAGTTGGAAAGGTATTTGGATGGAGAGAAATTAAGAGAAAGAAGTTACAAAGTTTGTTACGTGATTTTTGTTAAAAGCTTAAAATATGATTTATTAATTCTCTCCACTATTATAGCTTTTAAAACCCATTTAAAAATAGTTAATTAAAGGGAGAAATCTGATAAAAACATTTAGGATAATTATCTCCTTAAAGAATCAAATTTTTGACCATGTTTCAAAACAGTCACTAAAACAGTTTTCAAAGTTTGCATTTTGGTCACTAGTCCAAAATGTCCGATTTCCAAAACTCATTTTCCAAAATTGATTTTACCACAATCATTAATATATTAAATAATGATTTTAGGACATTTTTCCATATTTTTACCACCATAAAAAATATTTAATCCGATTTAATTCGAAATTAACTCGAACCTCTAAAACTTGAGCCCCAAAACATCTAGACCCAAAACCGGGGTGTTACATAATCTTATTTTTTGTCTATTTTATTGGGGTTTAAGGCGTGCATGTCTAAATGGGTTTACAGTGGACTCGTTGGAATTTTAATCGAGTTAAATGTACTAAAAATGAGGTTCAACTATATAATCAAGCTCAAAAGCCCATAACTAAATATTTTAAATCATAAAATGTGATTTAATCTTATTTTGCGGCCATTTTTTTGGGGTTTAAGGCGTGCATGTCTAAATGAGCTTTACAGTAGACTCGTTGGAATTTTAACCGAATAAAAAGTTCTGAAAATGAGGTTAAGCTATATAATCATGTTCAAAAGCCCATAACTAAATATTTTAAGTCGTAAAATGTGATTTAATCTTAATTTTCGGCTGTTTTGTTGGGGTTTAAGGCGTGCATTTCTTAATGGACTTTATAGTGGACCTGTTGGAATTTTAACCGAGTAAAAAGTCTAAAATTGAGGTTAAGCTATATAATCATATTCAAAATCCCATAACTAAATATTTTAAGTCATAAAATGTGATTTAATCTTATTTTTCAGCCGTTTTGTTGGGGTTTAAGCGTGCATGTCTAAATGGGCTTTATAGAGGACCTGTTAGAAATTTAACCGAGTAAAAAGTTCTAAAATAGTAGTTAAGCTATATAATCATGTTCAAAAGCCCGAAACTAAATATTTTAAGTCATAAAATATGATTTAATCTTATTTTTTGGCCATTTTGTTGGGTTTTAAGGTGTGCATGTCTAAATGGGCTTTATAGTGGACTCGTTGGAATTTTAACCGAGTAAAAAGTTTTGAAAATGAGGTTAAGCTATATAATCATGTTCAAAAGACCATAACTAAATATTTTAAGTCAGAAAATGTGATTTAATTTTATTTTTTGTCCGTTTTGTTGGAGTTTAAGGTGTGCATTTCTAAATGGGCTTTATAGTGGACCCATTGGAATTTTAACCGAGTAAAAAGTTCTAAAATTGAGTTTAATCTATAAAATCATATTCAAAAGCCCATAAGTAAATATTTTTAACTCATAAAATTTGATTCAATCTTATTTTGTGACCGTTTTGTTGGGTTTAATGCTTGCATGTCTAAATGGGCTTTATAGTGGACCCTTTGGAATTTTAACCATTAAAAATTTCTGAAAATGAGGTTAAGCTATATAATTAAGTTCAAATGCTCTTAAATAAATATTTTAAGTCATAAAATATGATTTAATCATATTTTTGGCCGTTTAGTTGGGGTTTAAGGTGTGCATGTCTAAATGGGCTTTACAGTGGACCTGTTGGAATTTTAACCTAGTAAAAAGTTCTAAAATTGAGGTTAAGCTGTATAATCATATTAAAAAGCCCATAATCAAATATTTTAACTCATTAAATTTGATTTAATCTTATTTTGTTGCCGTTTTGTTGGGGTTTAAGGCGTGCATGTTAAAATGGGCTTTATAGTGGAACCATTGAAATTTAACCTATTAAAAAGTTCTAAAATTGAGTTTAAGCTATATAATCATATTCAAAAGCCCATAATCAAATATTTTAACTCATAAAATTTGATTTAATCTTATTTTGTGGCCGTTTTGTTGGGTTTAAGGCGTGCATGTCTAAATGAGCTTTACTGTGGACCCGTTGGAATTTTAACTTGTAAAAAGTTATGAAAATGAGGTTAAGCTATATAATCGTGTTCAAAAGCCCATAACTAAATATTTTAAGTACTAAGATGTGATTTAATCTTATTTTTTGGCTTTTTTGTTGGGGTTTAGGTGTGCATGTCTAAATGGGCTTTACAGTGAACTTGTTGGAATTTTAGCTCAGTAAAAAGTTTTGAAATAGAGGTTAAGCTATATAATCATATTCAAAAGCCCATAATTAAATATTTTAACACATAAAAATTGATTTAATCTTATTTTGTGGCTATTTTGTTGGGTTTAAGGCATGCATGTTTAAATGCGCTTTACTGTTTGGAATTTTAACTAAGTAAAAAGTTCTAAAATTGAGGTTAAGCTATATAACCTTATTCAAAAGTCCATAATCAAATATTTTAACTCATAAAATTTGATTCAATCTTATTTTGTTGCTATTTTATTGGGGTTTAAGGCGTGCATGTCCAAATGGGTTTTACAGTGGACACGTTGGAATTTTAACCGAGTAAAAATTTCTAAAAATGAGTTTAAGCTATATAATCATGTTCAAAAACCCATTGTAACACCCTCAATGTATATTTAATATTCGAATACACATTAAAGATGTTACTAACTGATTTACACTAATTTTCAGTCTTGTAAATTTTTTTACCTCAACAAAGTAATTCAGTGGTTGGCCCTTTTTTCAATTTTCAAACAAAACTATGTCTGAAACCGCAACTAGCTTTGACCCTGAATTGGTTTATAAAATACTATAACAATTAATAAAACAAAAATATGATTCAAGGTGAAAACTATGTGTGCTGCCTAGACCCTTTCTTGATTTTAAAATCGCTACGCGATAAACGACCAACTAAGTTTAAAATCTTTTGAAGCATCTTTTCTAATATTCTTAATTCCTCAAATTAAGTCATGTTTCTAGATTATACAAAATAGCTACTTATTTAATATCTATTCATGCCCCACTAGACTAGGATGTGGTGATACTTACAAATAATGCAAGCTATCTTGATCCAACGATGTACAGCTCCTCCTCTACTATTTAGTCCGAAGTACCTACGTGTGATACAAAACACATGCTAAGTAAACTTAGTGAGGCATAATCATAACAATGTAAAACAATGATTATAAATAACATAGCTCTCCAAAATGGCTAGCGATTTCCAATTGCAGTTGATAACATTTTATCATGTATAGAACTACCTTTCATGTATAGTTCATTTAACCAATATAATATTCAAATCATAGGATTCGATCTGTCTTACCACACTTGTGTGCATTAAACTTTTAGCTTAACTACTTGCATAAATGCATTTCAAGTATTATAGCCCAAAGTATAAAATCATGTAATTTGTAATGCAGGAATAATCATGTAAGAATTTAGTACTGCAATAACTTTTGTACTGTAAAATCTTATAGCCCAAGGTAAATATCAAGTCATTCCTCTGTCATATAACAATACAATACAGTTCCTGCAAAATGGCAAGCGTCTCCCAATTGTAGTTTATATCATATTATCAAACCTTTATTTTATCAATCAAATATACGTTAAGCTTTTTTATCAACTTAACTACCTGCATAAATATATGCCATGTATTATCGCCCAAAGTACAAAACTATGTGATGCCATGGTACTCGAGTCATCACGACACCGTAGTGTCTACGACACTATAACGTCTGCATCGCTGTAGCGACTAAGATGAGTACGTACTCGAGGATGCTCTTTGTTCCTTATTATCGCACATTTTCTGCTAACAACACCGAAGTGTCTGAACAATGCCGTAGTGTCTGAGTCAACACTGAAGTGTCTAAACATCATCGAAGTGACTGAAACGCACCGTAGTGCTAGGACGCAGCTGCTAAGACCCTATGGATATCCAACTATACCAAAGATTATTGATAAGTGTTCAAAAGTACTATTTTTATTACCCTTTTTACTCATATTATTGTTAGACTTAAGCTCATAATAGTTGCATAATTAGTCATTCATGCATTAATTCATGTTTCTTTCCACCGTTGAGCTTGATTACATAACTTGGTGATTTTTGTGGAAAAAGATGCTGCTTTGGTGTGTTTTTGTGTGTGTATGTGCAGGATCACTTGCCAAAGCAATGTTGAGCTAGTTGCCAGGGTAATGCATGAAGGAGACGCCGAGCCAGTTGCCATGGCATTTGTCGACAAAGAAAAAATGCAATAGGGATGTCGAAATTAATGACTTTACAAGCCCAAGATGACATGGAGCAAGGCCCAAGCCCAAAGGAATTTGATTGCCATGCAGAGATTAAAGAAGAATTAAATTCCAAGAAGATAGGAGAAGTTCTAATAGGAATAAAATTATAATAAAGAATTATATTCTTTAAAGATAATTTAATTCCAACTCAAACTCCTCCTCAAAGAAGGACTTTGGCCTAGCCCTATAAATAGCAAGGAGATTTCGACAATCCAAAAAAAGAGAGAGCAAGAGGGAAATTTCGACAAGATAGCAAGGAGGGGAAATTTCGACTTCTTCTTCTTCTTTGCTTCTATTAGATTCATGGTTTGGGGATTATTCTTTGTATATCTTTTGAACCCAACCATGAACTAACTTGTTTGGTTGGGGTTATTGTGTTTTGTTGTTGTGAGAAACTATTGGTTTTTGTTTAGGTAATAAGAGTTTGCACTTTTCTATTTCAAGGTTTATTCATTCTTGATTCTTATTATTGTTTGCGAGTGAATTGGGAGAGGATCTCGTGATTTCATCCATTTATCTAATATCGGGAGAGTTAGATTCAAGAAACGAATGAATATGATCTTTATTCAATCCAATGATGGTGAAGATTAATCCGGATTAGGAATAAGTTAAGGATTTCAACGGCTAAGAGGAGCGCAAGATTGGTTGTTGTTCACCCTTGATTCACGCAGGGATGTATTATCAAGGCATGCACAAATAGCTAGAGTTTCGACTTAGGGATAAGAAGAAACCATTGAAGAACGCTCCGCCGAACCTTGAAGTTGCTGCCCAGTCGCCCAAGTAGTTGCCCAACTAGTCGCCCAAGCAACCATCAATTAGTTGCTACGGCAACCCCGTCGTGCAAGTTGCCACGGCAACTGAGTTGCCCGTGCACTCTTTTACCAAGACAATCCAATCGGCTATCACACCTCAACTCACGATAACCTAGCCTATCTCTCTCTCATTCGATCTCATCTTTTCTTTTACTTTATTGCTTTCTAGTTTAGTTATTAGTTAAACACCTACAATCCTTTAATTGTGTTTTTACTTTTCACAAAGTCAAGAACTTAAGCAAAGTGGCCCAAACCAATCCTCGTGGAGACGATACTCGATACTCATATCACTTTATTACTTATGACGTGTATACTTGCACAATTGCGTAGCACTTATCACACGCAACAAGTTTTTGGCGCCGTTGCGGGATTGGCAATTGGTGTTAGTTGTTTTTGTTATTGCATTTATTTCTTAGTTTTACTAACTTTTCTTTTGTTTGTTTTATCAAAAAAAAAAAAAAAAGGTGCGCTACTAGTTAAGGAACATCAACATGTCGGGAAATAAAAACCAATCTATTCGAGAGATGATGTTGGAAGATATGAATCAATTCAATCAAGAGTTCCTTGCACCCTTTGATGATTACCTATACCAACCGAGAAAAGCCCAAAGAACTTATACCATGGAAAAATCTTGTGCTATGTGTGGAGAACATCATGTGTTTAAAAATTGCCCTCACATTTTCGGTGCATATAACTACATGGAGGACCATAGAGGGAACCAACAGCAAAATTCTTCATGGTATGGTCAAAAAGCTCAAAATTTTTTTACCATAACAATTTTGCGCGACAACAGATATGCCATGGCAATGTAGTCCTTTTCAAGAGCATTCCAATTCCTTGGAGGAAACGTTACTAGCTTCCTTGGCTAAACTTGACGAATCAATTGAAGAGATTCGAGAACTATCAAAATCTATGGATACGAGGATAACTCAGTGGGATGCAACCTTAGGGGATTAAAAGATCAATCGGGGAGATCCACATATGTCATGGATAACATGCACCAACAATTCATTCCTAGGGATACTGACGTCCCAAGGCAAGAGGATAAGGAGCAATACAAAGAAATCTCTCCGATGTGTGAGGAACAACTAGAACCTCAAAGTCAAGAGGATGCCAATGAGAGAGACTGCCCAACACATGATGGGCCTGAACAACAAATTGCCTCGGAAATGATTGAGGAGCCTGAACAGAGCAATGCCGCGACAACACTCAGTGAAGCTGAGAACAACAATACTACAGCAAATTCTGAGGAACCTGATGCCCAGAAGGTTACAACGTTGATGCTGAAACAGGAATCTGTAGATTGCTCTCATCTACAATTGCCACGACAATTACACGACCACATGCAAGATCAACGAGATGATAATACTTTGCCAATGGAATATGAGCAGGTAATAGTTGAACCTTTTGAATTCTTTAAAAACTCACATTGTCCATTGCAGGTATGTCTTGAGGAACCGAGATTGGTAGATTTGAAGCCATCGAAATCTCTACTGATGGAGATGTTTGAGAGGCCAAAAGAAAAAGGTGTTTGGATTCATAAAGCTCTTCAGAAAATTGATTCTTCCCTTGACTTAGAGAAAAATTTGACAACTGATTGTCACGGCAATTGGCTTGAGCAAAGAATTGCCACGACAACAAAGGCTACATCCAACCATGATAGAAGTTACAAGAATGAGGTAATTGAATGGTTGAGAATGGATATAATTTTTCCTATTAATATATTTGTGCCTTCAGAATAGTAGCAAGGTGGAGAGTATACATGGACTACAAGCGAACAAAGAAGAAAGACACCTCCACCATGGTAACGCAAAAAAGGGAGTAGTGGCAAGCACATTTGCCAAACTCTTTTTGGGCAATATTATCACCCGATGGAGGGTGCGGATGGACTATAAGAAGTATCAAAACGCAACCTTCAACACCGCAACAACTCCCGATACGCGCCGCCTCTGCAACCATGGACGCCAAGACGCCTCGGCAACCCCGACGCCTCGGCAACCATGGATGTGCATGCCTCGGCAACCCTCGACGCCACGGCAACTACGATACATTTATTTTTATTTTTATTTTTTGAACTATTTTGTTCTATTATTTTTTGTTATTTTTTTCTCTTTATTTTTTAGGATATATTTTATTTTTCTTCATTATCTTTAGTTTCCGTGTTTTTTATTTTCTTTTCCACAACAAGACTCACAACCACCATGATAAGGAAATTTCATCACGACTACTACGCCACAACAACCACAACGGAAATCGGCGATGCCCGTGCAACAACAATGGCTTCGCAACTCATCGATGCACATGCAAGTAAACCTGCATCGGCAAACATGGACCAAATCAAGGCAATGCTATTCACGCGGTACCAGCCTCAAGCATTCAACCACTGACCGAAAATTGAATCAAGCAAACGACACGAAGGAAACTCATCAATCGAGGTGACGACCTCTCTGACTAACTCATTTCATTTAGTTTCTTTTAAATTTTGTTTCACTCTTACATGTATTGAGGACAATGCTTCTCTCGAGTTTGGGGGGGTGTTGGTTTCTAGTTAGTTTCATGTTTAGTTGCATTCATCTTTAGCAATCACATATAGGTTGCATATGTTACTTGCCATGCCTTTAATTTGATTTAATTGCTTAAGACTTGTTGAATATCCAATGATGAATTTTTGCCACTGTACTTAATTGAAATAACCTTTAATTTTAGGATTGCATGAAAAGAACTTAGAGTTTTACTATGATGCTGAATTTTTTTTACACGGTTGTGGGTTGTTGATTCAAAGAAACTTAGTGAACTTAGGTTGCTTAAAATTTGGGTAAATTTAAAATTGAAAATTAAAAGTTAACTTCTTGCTAGAGGTGCCCAAAACGGCTCTAGTAGTAAATACACTTTCTTGCTAGAGGTGCCCAAACTGCTCTAGTAGTTAATGCACATTAAAGAATCGCTAGAGGTGCCCAAATTGGCTCTAGTCGACTAAAATAAAATGAGGAATTGCTTACTTTGCTAGAGGTGCCCAAATTGGCTCTAGTGAAAATAAAAATAAATACCCGATAATTGAATTAATAAAAGCCTGTAGTTCACATAGAATCTTGAAAATCAACTTGTTCACAACTACGCACACACATTGTCACGAGCACTATAGTTTGGTTCCGGGTAATTTTTGTGTTATCCGAAAAATTAAAAGGTGATCATACTTTGTGCCACGGTTCCGAGGTTTGAATTCAAGTTTGAAGCATGTCTTTGATGATTAAAGTCTTGGCAGTAATTGTTAGTTTGCATTGCTTGAGGACAAGCAATAGTTCGAGTTTGGGGCGTGATAAGTGTTCAAAAGTACTATTTTTATTACCCTTTTACTCATATTATTGTTAGACTTAAGCTCATAATAGTTGCATAATTAGTCATTCATGCATTAATTCATGTTTCTTTCCACCGTTGAGCTTGATTACATAACTTGGTGATTTTTGTGGAAAAAGATGCTGCTTTGGTGTGTTTTTGTGTGTGTATGTGCAGGATCACTTGCCAAAGCAATGTTGAGCTAGTTGCCGTGGTAATGCATGAAGGAGACGCCGAGCCAGTTGCCATGGCATTTGTCGACAAAGAAAAAATGCAATAGGGATGTCGAAATTAATGACTTTACAAGCCCAAGATGACATGGAGCAAGGCCCAAGCCCAAAGGAATTTGATTGCCATGCAGAGATTAAAGAAGAATTAAATTCCAAGAAGATAGGAGAAGTTCTAATAGGAATAAAATTATAATAAAGAATTATATTCTTTAAAGATAATTTAATTCCAACTCAAACTCCTCCTCAAAGAAGGACTTTGGCCTAGCCCTATAAATAGCAAGGAGATTTCGACAATCCAAAAAAAGAGAGAGCAAGAGGGAAATTTCGACAAGATAGCAAGGAGGGGAAATTTCGACTTCTTCTTCTTCTTTGCTTCTATTAGATTCATGGTTTGGGGATTATTCTTTGTATATCTTTTGAACCCAACCATGAACTAACTTGTTTGGTTGGGGTTATTGTGTTTTGTTGTTGTGAGAAACTATTGGTTTTTGTTTAGGTAATAAGAGTTTGCACTTTTCTATTTCAAGGTTTATTCATTCTTGATTCTTATTATTGTTTGCGAGTGAATTGGGAGAGGATCTCGTGATTTCATCCATTTATCTAATATCGGAGAGTTAGATTCAAGAAACGAATGAATATGATCTTTATTCAATCCAATGATGGTGAAGATTAATCCGGATTAGGAATAAGTTAAGGATTTCAACGGCTAAGAGGAGCGCAAGATTGGTTGTTGTTCACCCTTGATTCACGCAGGGATGTATTATCAAGGCATGCACAAATAGCTAGAGTTTCGACTTAGGGATAAGAAGAAACCATGAAGAACGCTCCGCCAACCTTGAAGTTGCTGCCCACGCCCAAGTAGTTGCCCAACTAGTCGCCCAAGCAACCATCAATTAGTTGCTACGGCAACCCCGTCGTGCAAAGTTGCCACGGCAACCGAGTTGCCCGTGCACTCTTTTACCAAGACAATCCAATCGGCTATCACACCTCAACTCACGATAACCTAGCCTATCTCTCTCTCATTCGATCTCATCTTTTCTTTTACTTTATTGCTTTCTAGTTTAGTTATTAGTTAAACACCTACAATCCTTTAATTGTGTTTTTACTTTTCACAAAGGCAAAGAACTTAAGCAAAGTGGCCCAAACCAATCCTCGTGGAGACGATACTCGATACTCATATCACTTTATTACTTGCGACGTGTATACTTGCACAATTGCGTAGCACTTATCACACGCAACAATTATCATGCAATTTCATGTGAACCTATGGTATACGAGTCATCGACACCATAGTGTATACAACATCAGAAGCGTCTATATAGCATCTTTTTGTGCTAATCGACACCGTAGTGTCTAAACATCACCAAAGTGAGTGCAACGCCGTAGCGTCTGATATCAACACCGAAGTGTCTGGAACGCACCGTAGTGCTAGTTTGCAGCTAGTATGACTCTATGGATATCCAATTATACCAAAGACTCTCACACTAGTACTTGGGCATAACAATATATTATTTTCATATTCAATATCCAATCCTTCAATACTATTATCCATAATTCAATAATGGGTAGTTCATACCCAAAATATAAAAATCTTATTTATCTTAGATAAATCATTATGCTATAATCATTGTATCAATATACCACTTAATATTTCATGCTATTTTCATAAATAAGCCATCATACATTTTTATTTATACCAATGTCAGTTCATAAAGTCTCTCTCATTTATATATATAAAAATAAATAAAATGCAATAACTCATATCACATATATAATAAATAAGTAAAAATGCACTCACCTGGGCGATGCAGGATATTAGCCTCACTAAGCTATTGCGATACTTTTTCCTTTCTTTCTTTTGATATGATACCCTTAGCCTTATCAATAGCTTGATTCTAACTTTGGAGCCTTCAAAATGCTTGGAGAAAATTTTGTGTATTTTTCTCTCCCTTTCCCCGTGGTGTTCAAAATATTGGGTTGGAGAAGATGGACATTTTGTTCATCTTTTATTAGTTTATGCCACATGTATTTGCTAAATTGAATTTTTTATTCAATTTAGTCCTTATTCCAAAATTAACCTCAAACCGAATCACAAATTACAAGTTGCCATTCTAGTTCAATTCCAGCCAAATTCCATACAACTCTAACCAAACTAGAGTAATGCTTTCACATCGAAAATTACCATATTGCACATGGTACTTTCAAAATATTTGAAAATTGCCATTGTGATCAAATTATCAAATTACCAAAGCTAGTCACTTAAATCCATATTTTTTCCATTTTGTAAAAATTCAACTATTCTAGTTAGATCACAATCAACCAATTAATAATTTATTCATAAAATAATATTTTATGAATTTTTCGTAACTTATGGAACAACCTCTAAAATTTTGATTCAATCCGATTTCCCGATATTCATTTACTACTTCAACTGCGATTTCCCCCTCACCGGGCTATTAAAAAATTCTAAAAATTCCTTATTTCAATATCTAAAAAATAAATAATATTATCAAATAAATATTCAATATTTATGAAGTCAAACTTAAAATTTTGACTTGGTCCAAATATACCGATAATTACCGAAAATCTTTATCGAATATAATTTCTCTTAATATTTCTTAATCGGCTATCCATATGAATAATATCAACTCGGACTGATTCCTTTTCATTAGTCTAAATTACTGACATGGGACCTTCCCGATAGGTCACCTATCCTATGCCTTGAGCACGCTTAACTTTGCAGATCGACCAAAAATTCGATATCTTATACTGCTTTTTTATTCTCAGAGTCTATATCAGATTTTTCTTCATGATATGTTTAATCCATGTACAAGATAAAATAATTACTGATAAATTCTCCATCAAATCTTATTCGAATCCAATATCTGCTCATTCCTCTAATTGTTCGATCGAGAATAAATTTCTACATAAATCTTATACCTAAAACCTGACTATACAGACGTAACCTGTACTACTTATCTGTGAAGTAAAAACATTTAATAGTAAAATTATCCATAAGCTGCCTATACTTTTCCCATCTTTAGACTCTAGACACCAACTTTTGACTTGCTGTCATTTTAGTCACTAAGTTACTTTTAAGCCATTATCTTACTACTAAATGACCCTTAATCAACATAGCAAATTTTGGGGTATTACAATTCTTCCCCTTAAGAAAAATCATCCTCGAATTTTCAAGATGTACCTATTTCAAATAAATGTGGGTATTATTTTTCCATTGTATCCTTAGCTTCCCATGTTGCCTCTTCAACTTTGTGATTTGATCTGATACTATAAATACTGGCACTCCACTTGTTTCATCTTTGCTAAATAATCTTCATCTTATTGCTGACTTTCTTTATTTCGACTTGGCAATGAAGATCTTAATTGCATATTTACTAGCAACGAACCATCCATTTTGTGTCAGTTAAGCATTTAAGGTTCATAATGTAATAAATGTATTCCGATTTAAGGTATCGATTATGACATTTGCTCAGCCTGAATGGTAATCAATGATCAGGTCATAGTCCTTTATTAGTTCCAACCATCTCTGTTGCCATAGATTCAACCCTTTCCGTGCCATGAAATATTCTAAACTCTTATGATCAATATACACGTGGTAGCGTTCACCATAGAGAGAATGTCGCCACACTTTCACAGTAAAAACTACAGCCGCAAGTTCCAGATCATAAGTCGAATAATTCCTTTCATGTGGATATAGTTGTCGAGAAGCATACGTGATCACCTTCCCATCTTGCATCAATACGCACCCTATTCCATTATAGGATGCGTTACAGTACAGAGTAAACTATTTTCATGACTTTGGTTGCACCAACTGGAGCTTCTATTTAAAATTTTCTTTAATTGATCAAAGCTTTCTTGAAACTTCTAAGTCCATACGAATGGAAGATTCTTTTTCAATAGCTTTGTAAGTGGAGCAGCTATCATCGAAAAAGTCATTCACAAACCTTCGATAGTATCTAGCAAGTCTCAAGAAATTGCAAACCTCGTTAATATTATTGTGAACCTTCCATTTCCACAATGGATTGTATCTTTTTAGGATCGATGTGGTTCCCTTCGGTTAAAACAATGTGACCCAAGAAGCCACTTCTGATAACCAAATTTTCATTTCGAGAGTTTTACATATAACATTCTTCCAAGGTGAAACTTCCATACATACCTTGTTTCTGAATTTAAACTCAATATCCTTTTTCTTTTTATCTGCATGTGCCTATTGTTGATCTGCAGTTGCTTTGGGATTATTTTAAAGAATCCTCACTTTGTCTTTTATTTCTTGAGTCAGATCAACTCCATCCACTTTTGGATTATTCTGAATATTTCAATCATTTCCCACAATCATTTGTTCTCAATAATATAGGCTCGTAACTTATCTTCAAAGATCAGAATAGTCCAACTGACTATCCTTCAATTAAAATTTCTTTCTTCATTTCACCATTATAAACTTTTCCTCAATAGCAATCCATCAAATCTACTTTCATAATCTTAGGCTTTTCTAGATTCAACTTGCTTTCTCTTATTAACTAGTTGTCATTATATGGTCTTAATTACCTCGAAGTATTTTCCGGATCATCCCTACAAAGAAAATACTATTACTAGGGTATTAATCCACCAAAACAAAGATTCTACCATATCGAGAATGATCCTACAAAGAACAATTCCGTGTTCTTTGTCTTTCTAGTTTACTTCTAACTTTCAATATGTTAATACACTTCAAACAAAAATTTCTTATAACAGTCATTGATCTACCATATCGACAATTGTCTTCTTAAACTCATCCTGGATAGGTTGAATACGTATTCAATTATCCTTTTCTAACATACTCTTATTCTAGGTTCTTTTTCTTTCTAGTCTACTAGGTTTAAAACCGTTTGAAGTATCTTTTCTAATTATTCTTAATTCTTCAAACTAAGATTTTAAAATTGGCATGTTTCTAGAAAATCATCTTTTCTACAAAAATAAGTCATGTTTCTAGATTTAAAAATAGCTACTTATTTAATATCTATTCATGCCCCACTAGACTAGGATGTGGTGATACTTAAAGATAATTCAAGCTATCTTGTTCCAACGATGTACAGACTCCTCCTCTACTATATTTTGTCCAAGTACCTACGTGTGATACAAAACACATGCTAAGTAAACTTAGTGAGGCATAATCATAACAATGTAAAACAATGATTATAAATAAAAGCATGATATTTGGTAAATGGCAAGATATTTCCAATTGCTTTGTTGATAACATATTTAAATCATGTAAGAATAATTTCATGTATAGTTCAAATTTGTATAATATTTTGTACAATAAAGTTATGTATCTGTCTTACCAAATTTTGTGTCCAACATAAACTTTTTAGTCTTTTGCTAAATGCATTTAACAATAGCAATATAAAATCATGTAAAATGGCAAATAATCATGTAAGAAATTAGTATTTAAAATAACTTGATAACATTTTATCATGCATAAACTATAGCCCAAGGTAAATATCATGTCATTGCTCATTAAACCAATATAATATTCAAATCATAGGTCCCATTGTAGTTTATATCATATTATCAAACCTTTTTTTATCAATCAAATATACGTTAAGCTTTTTATCAACTTAACTACCTGCATAATTGCATTTCAAGTACTATAGTCCAAAGTACTAAATCATGTGATGCTATGGTACGCGAGTCATCATGACACCATAGTGTCTACGATGTTGTAATGTCTGCATCGCCGAAGCGACTGAGATGAGTACCTACTCGATGACGCTCTTTGCTCCACATAATCAAGGACGCTCTTTGCTCCTTATTATCGCACATTTTGTGCTAACAACACCGAAGTCTCTGAACAAAGCCATAGCGTCTGGGTCGACATCGAAGTGTCTAAACATCACTGAAGTGACTGAACGCACCGTAGTGCTAGGACGCAGCTACTAAGACCCTATGGACATCCAACTATACCAAAGATTCTCATGTGAACCTATGGTATACGAGTCATCTCGACACCGTAGTGTCTGCAATGCCGTAGTGTCTGCAACGCCGTAGCGTCTGATGGTGAGTACGTACTCAAGAACACTCTTTGCTCCTCATTATAGCATATTTTTGTGCTAGTCAACACCGTAGTGTCTAATCATCACCGAAGTGACCGCAATGTCGTAGCATCTAATATCAACAATGAAGTGTCTCGATCGCACCGTAGTGTTGGATTGCAGCTGCTATAACTCTATGGATATCCAATTATACCAAAGACTCTCACACTAGTACTTGGGCATAACAATATAATATTTTCTTATTCAATATTCAATCCTTCAATACTATTATCCATAATTCGATAATGGGCAGTTCATATCCAATATCTAAAATTTGATTTATCTTAGATAAATCATTATGCTACAATCATTGTATCAATATACCATTTAATATTTCATGCCATTTACATAAATAAGATCAACATATATTTTTATTTATATTAATTCGGTTCATCGCAAGTCTCTCTTATTTATTAATATAAAATAAATAAATATGCAATCATTCATATCACATATATAATAAATAAATAAAAATGCACTCACTTGGGCCATTTATGATATTAGCATCACTAAGCTATTTCGATACTTTTTCCTTGCTTTTCTTTGATATGATACCTTTAGCCTCATTAATAGCTTGATTCTAACTTTGGAGCCTTCAAAATGCCTAGGAAAATTTTGTGTATTTTTTTCCTCTTTTCCTTGTTGATTTTTAAATATAGGAGAGAATATGAACTATTTTTTGTTCATCATTTTCTTATTTTATGCCACATGTATTTAATAAATTGAATTTTTTATTCAATTTAGTCCTTATTCCAAAATTAACCTCCAACTGAATCATAATTTACAAGTTGCCATTCTAGTTCAATTCCACCCAAATTCCATTCAACTCTAACCAAACTAGAGTAATGCTTTCACATGGGAAATTACCATATTGCCATGGTACTTTCAAAATATTTCAAAATTGCCATTGTGACCAAATTATCAAATTACCAAAACTATTCTAGTTAGATCACAATCAACCAATTAATAATTTATTTATAAAATAATATTTTATAAATTTTCTATAACTTATGGACAACCTCTGAAATTTCAATTCGATCCGATTTCCCGATATTCACTTAATACTTCTACTGTGATTTCTCCTTCACCGGGCTATCAAATAAATTCTAAAAATTCCTTATTTCCATATTTGTAAAATAAATAATATTATCAAATAAATATTCCATATTTATGAAGTCAAACTTAAAATTTTGACTCAATCCAAATATACCGATAATTACCCAAAATCTTTATCGGATACAATTTCTCTTAATATTTCTTAATCGGCTATCCATATGAATAATATTAACTCAGACTGATTCCCTTTTATCAGTTTAAAGTACTGATATGGGACCTTCCCAATAGGTCACCCATCCTATGCCTTGAGCACGCTTAACTTTACAATTCAACCAAAATTTGATATCTTATACTGCATTTTTATTCTTGGAGTCTATATTAGATTTTTCTCCATGATTTGTTTAATCAATATACATGATAAAATAATTACTGATAAATTCTCCATGTAATTTCATTCGAATCAAATATCTACTCACTCCTCTAATTGTTCGATCGAGAATAAATTTCTACATAAATCTTATATCGAAAATCTGACTATACAGATCATCTTCCTGTAACCTGTACTACTTATCTATGGAGTAAAAACATTTTAACAGTAAAATTATCCATCAGGTGCTTGTCTTTTCCCATCTTTGGACTCTAGACACCAACTTTTGACTTGTTATCATTTTAGTCACTAAGTTAGCTTTTAAGCCCTTAACTTAGTACTAAATAACCCTTAATCAACATAGCAAATTTTGGGGTATTACAATTCTCCCCCCTTAAGATAATTCGTCATCAAATTTTCAAGATGTACATGTTTCAAATAAATGTGGGTATTGCTTTTCCATTGTATCCTTAACTTCCCATTTTGCCTCTTCAACTTTGTGATTTCGATCCGATACTATAAATATTGGCACTCCACTTGTTTCATCCTTGCTATATAATCTTCATCTTGTTGTTGACTTTGTTTATTTAGACTTGGCAATGAAGATCTTAATTGCATCTCTACTAGCAACGAACCATCCTTTTCATGTCAGTTGAGCATTTAAAGTTCATAATGTAATAAATGTCTTCCGATTTACGGTATCTGTTACGACATTTGCTCGGCCTAAATGGTAATCAATGATCAGGTCATAATCCTTTATTAGTTCAACCATCTTTGTTGCCGTAGATTCAACCCTTTCTGTGTCATCAAATATTTTAAACTCTTATGATCATTATACACGTGGTAGCGTTCACCATAGAGAGAATGTCGCCACACTTTCAGAGTAAAAACTACAGTCGCAAGTTCCAGATCATGAGTCAGATAATTCCTTTCATGTGGATTTAGTTGTCAGGAAGTATACGTGATCACATTCCCATCTTGCATCAACACGCACCCTATTCCATTATAAGATGCATTACAGTATAGAGTAAACTCTTTTCATGACTCTGGTTATACCAAAACTGAGTTTCGTTTAAAATTTTTTTAACTGATCAAAGCTTTTTGACACTTCTCAATCCATACAAATGGAACTTTATTTTTCAATAGATTTGTAAGTGGAGCAGCTATCATCGAAAAGTTGTTCACAAACCTTCGATAATATCTAGCAAGTCTTAAGAAACTGCAAACCTCGTTAATATTATTGGGAACCTTTCATTTCCATAATGGATTGTATCTTTTTAGGATCGACGTGGATCCCTTCGGTTAAAACAATGTGACCCAAGAAAGCTACTTCTGATAACCAAACTCACATTTCGAGAGTTTTGCATATAACTTTTTTTAAAGGTGAAACTTCCATACATACCTTGTTTCTGAATTTAAACTCAATATCCTTTTTCTTTTTATCCGCATGTGCCTATTATCGATCTGCAGCTTGCTTTAAAGAATCCTCACTTTGTCTTCTATTTCTCGAGTCAGATCAACTCCATCCACTTTTAGATTATTTTGAATATTTCAATCATTTCCCACAATCCTATATTCTCAATAATATAGACTCGTAACTTATCTTCAAATATCAAAATAGTCCAACTGACTCTCCTTTAATTAAAATTTCTTTCTTCATTTCACCATTATAAACTTTTCCTCAATAGCAATCCATCAAATCTGCTTTCATAATCTTAGGCTTTTCTAGATTCAACTTGCTTTCTCTTATAAACTAGTTGTCATTATACGATCTTAATTACCTTTAGAAGGATTTTCCAGATCACCCTTGCGGGAATGCTATTACTAGGTATTAGTCAACCAGTTACGAGCATGATCCTACAGTAACAATACAACCTCTTTTAACTTTTCAGTGTTAATACATTTCAGACCCTTCAATATAATTTTATCATCCTTTACTTCAAACAAACAGTCATTGATCTACCATATCGATAATTGTCTTCTAAACTGATTAAATACGTACTCAATTATCCTTTTCTAACATACTCTTATTCCAAGTTTTTGTCTTTCTAGTCTACTAGACCTTACAATTGACATTGTCATCTAGTAATATTGATATCTTTTCAAAATAGTACTCTTCTTTATCTTTTTAACATAACTTACTACTTCTAAATTTCTTATAACTTATGCTATTATAAGCGTAAATGCAAATATAGATGTTAGAGACTAACATCTTATAATTATTGTACCAGTTCTTTATTATACAGATAACTCATCCTGGATAGGAGTTAACTACCTATTTAATTCACTGTGTTGCATCCACTATGGGTCTTTTCTTAACCCTCAAAATTCATCAACTGATGAAATCTAACAGTATCTTATTTTTCTTATAGCCATTAGAGTCTTATTCATACTATTGAGGAGCTACATCAAGTTATGCTAGCAATACATCGGTAACATCACATCCTAGGGGCATGTACACTTTAGCAAATTCATATTGGACTCAGTTTAACCTCCAAAATTGGCTAAACCTTTGCTCTGACACCACTAAATGTAACACCCTCAACGTATATTTAATATTTGAATACATATTAAAGATGTTACTAACTGATTTACACTAATTTTCAGTTTTAATTTTTTTTTGCCTTATAAAGTTTTTTTTGGCCTTTTTCCTCAAACAAAACTATGTCTGGCAACCACAGCTAGCTTCGACTCTAAATTGGTTTATAAAATACTATAAGCAATTAATAAAACGAAAATATGATTCAGGGTGAAAACTATGTGTGCTGCCTAAACCCTTTCTTGATTTTAAAATCGCTACGCGATAAACGACCAACTAAGTTTAAAATCTTTTGATGCATCTTTTCTAATATTCTTAATTCCTCAAATTAAGTCATGTTTCTAGATTATACAAAATAGCTACTTATTTAATATCTATTCATGCCCCAAGAGACTAGGATGTGGTGATACTTACTGATAATGCAGGCTATCTTGATCCAACGATGTACAACTCCTCCTCTACTATTTAGTCCGAAGTACCTACGTGTGATACAAAACACACGCTAAGTATAACTTAGTGAGGCATAATCATAACAATGTAAAATAATGATTATAAATAACACAGCTCTGCAAAATGGCAAACGATTTCCAATTGCAGTTGATAACATTTTATCATGTATAGAACTACCTTACATGTATAGTTCATTTAACCAATATAATATTCAAATCATAGGATTCGGTTGGTCTTACTAATCTTGTGTACATTAAACTTTTTAGCTTAACTACTTGCATAAATGCATTTCAAGTATTATAGCCCAAAGTATACAATCATGTAATCTGTAATGCGGGAATAATCATGTAAGAAATTAGTATTGCAATAACTTTTGTACTGTAAAATCTTATAGCCCAAGGTAAATATCAAGTCATTCCTCTGTCATATAACAGTACAATACAGTTCCTGCAAAATGGCAAACGTGTCCCAATTGCAGTTTATATCATATCATCAAACCTTTATTTTATCAATCAAATATATGTTAAGCTTTTTTAAATTAACTGCCTGCATAAATATATTCCATGTATTATCGCCTAAAGTAAAAAATTATGTGATGCCATGGTACGCGAGTCATCACGACACCGTAGTGTCTACGACGTCGTAACGTCTACATCGCCGTAGCGAATGAGATGAGTACGTACTCAAGGATGCTCTTTGCTCCTCATATAATCAAGGATGCTCTTTGCTCCTTATTATCGCACATTTTGTTCTAACAACACCGAAGTGTCTGAACAACGTCGTAGCGTCTGAGTCGACACCGAAGTGACTGAAATGCACTATAGTGCTAGGACGCAGTTGCTAAGACCCTATGGATATCTAAATATACGAAATATTCTCATGCAATTTCATGTGAACCTATGGTATACGAGTCATCGACACCGTAGTGTCTACAACGCCGTGACGTCTACATCGCCGAAGCGACAATAATGAGTATGTACTCGAGGACGCCCTTTGCTCCTCATTATAGCATCTTTTTGTGCTAATTGACACCGTAGTGTCTAAACATCATCGAAGTGACTGCAATGCCGTAGCATCTGATATCAACACCTAAGTGTCTGGAACGCACCGTAGTACTGGTCTGCAGCTGCTGTGATTCTATGGATATCCAATTATACCAAAGACTCTCACACTAGTACTTGGGCATAACAATATATTATTTTCATATTCAATATCCAATCCTTCAATACTATTATCCATAATTCAATAATGGGCAGCTCGTACCCAAAATCTAAAAATCTGTTTTATCTTAGATAAATCATTATGTCATATCAATGCATCTCATATGCCATTTAGTATTTCATGCCATTTACATAACTTTGATCGACATATATTTTCATTAATATTAATGTCGACTTCTCACAAGTCTATCTCATGTCATATATATATAAATAAATAAAAATGCAATCATTCATATCACATATATAATAAGTAAAAATGCACTCACCTGGGCCATGCATGATATTAGCATCACTAAGCTATTTTGATACTTTTTCCTTGCTTTTCTTTGATCTTGTACCTTTAGCCTCGTTAATAGCTTGATTCTAACTTTGAAGCCTTCAAAATGCCTAGGAAAATTTTGTGTATTTTTTCCCCTCCTTTCCTTGTTGATTTCGAAATATAGGAGAGAAGATGAACTAATTTTTGTTTATCTTTTTCTTATTTTACGCCACATGTATTGAATAAATTGAATTTTTTATTTAATTTAGTCCTTATTCCAAAATTAACCTCCAACTAAATCATAATTTACAAGTTGCCATTCTAGTTCAATTCCAACCAAATTCCATTCAACTCTAACCAAACTAGAGTAATGCTTTCACATGGGAAATTACCCTATTGCCCATGGTCATTTCAAAATATTTCAAAATTGCCATTGTGACCAAATTATCAAATTACCAAAACTAGTCACTTAAATCACTAATTTTGCCATTTTGTAAAAATCCAACTATTCTAGTTAGATCACAATCAACCAATTAATAATTTATTTATAAAATAATATTTTATAAAATTTCCGTAACTTATGGAACATCCTCTGAAATTTTGATTCGATCTGATTTTCCAATATTCACTTACTACTTCTACTACGATTTCCCCTTCACCGGGCTATCAAATAAATTCTAAAAATTCATTTTCTCATATATGTAAAATAAATAATTTTATCAAATAAATATTCCATATTTATGAAGTCAAACTTAAAATTTTGACTCGGTCCAAATATACCGATAATTACCCGAAATCTTTATTGGATACAATTTCTCTTAATATTTCTTAATCGGCTATCCATATGAATAATATTAACTCAAATTGATTCCTTTTTATCAATCTAAAGTATTGACATGGCACCTTCCCAATAGGTCACCCATCCTATGCCTTGAGCACGCTTAACTTTGTAGTTCAACCAAAATTTGATATCTTATACTGCATTTTATTCCTGGAGTCTATATCAGATTTTTCTCCATGATCTATTTAATCCATGTACAGGATAAAATAATTACTGATAAATTCTCCATGTAATTTCATTCGAATCAAATATCTGCTCACTCCTCTGATTGTTTGATCGAGAATAAATTTCTACATAAATCTTATACCAGAAATTTGACTATACATATCATCTTCTTGTAACCTATACTACTTATATATGGAGTAAAAACATTTTAATAGTAAAATTATCCATCAAGTGCCTATACTTTTCCCAACTTTAGACTCTAGACACCAACTTTTGACTTGTTGTTATTTTAGTCTCTAAGTTAGCTTTTAAGCCCTTATCTTAGTACTAAATGACCCTTAATAAACATAGCAAATTTTGGGTTATTACACCCATAACTAAATATTTTAAGTCATAAAATGTTTTTATCTTATTTTTTGTCCGTTTTGTTGGGCTTTAAAGCGTGCATGTCTAAATGTTCTGAAAATAAGGCTTGCATGTCTAAATGTTCTGAAAATAAGGTTAATCTATATAGTCATATTCAAAAGCCCATAACTAAATATTTTAAATCATAAAATGTGATTTAATCTTTTTTGGCCGTTTTGTTGGGGTTTAAGGCATGAATGTCTAAATATTGTAACACCCCCCTTCCAGCATGGTCGAGAACCGGGTCAAATGTGTTAACCAGAGAACAATGCAACGATCGGTGTAAACAAGATTCGATAATTTAATGTTATCATGTTTAAAAAACAATACAAATGATGTCACCAGTTCAATTAATCTAATGCAAAACTGTGTTGCTATCCATTTAGGACCATTTTTAAACTTTTACAAGTTCTAGGTACAAATCTGTAATTTCAATATTTTTAGAGGACCTTTTCTTAAATTAACCTTACTATAATGAAATTTAACATATAGTCAATGATCATACAATTTCTCATGTTAATCAGAGTTCATTTACCCATTCAATTACAACTTACAATGTTCAGTGACCAATATGCAATGTTTTAAACTCAATCCAATTAACTTTTAACAGATTTACCTATATCGGTATCGGTACTCAAGAGGCCATACCGATACACCTGTGTCATAGCTGTTAAAATAGTTAAGAATCAATGAACCCATATCGATTGCCTACCTGTATCGATATGCCATGCATGTTTTATAATGATAAGATTCCAATGAATAAGACTCGTATCGGTACGATTGGGGAACCGTACCGGTACGGGTTGACCAAGTTGACCCATTTTGATACTCCCTACAGACCGTATCGATGCAATAAATTTCCCATATTCCAGTGTTGACTTTTCATATCGATACGCCCTTTGACGTATCGATACACCATGTTGACCGATGTTGACTATGTCCAAATATGCATACTAGTATCGATACGCCATCACCCGTATCGATACGCCATGCACTAAAATGACATATTTGTTCTGGTTTTTATCAAATTTAACATATCAAACAATGTCCAAATGCAATGAGATTTTACCAGCAAATTAATGTCAACATAATCTACTAGCATGCCAAATTTCATGATTATATGAATCTGTTTACTAGGTTTTCACCTTTTTAGCCACTTACGCCAATTTTTACAATTTTAAGCCTTTGCTAAAAGTCATTTTAGGCCTATTTAAGCATTCTCATAACATGCATAACATGCACATATCAAAGAGCATACAAGTGACTATTACAACAACTATGCCACCATTCTAGGAGTATGTAATGGAAGTAAACATTACATTCACCCTTGAAGGACTTGCCAAAATCTTCAAAAAGGTTGTCCGATCTCCCGACCACTTTGCTTAACCTGAAAATGCATGAGATGAATGCATTAGGCATACTTTGCCTAGTGAGGTAGTCACATCAATACCAAGAATACATTATGCATTCAAATGCATGCTTAGGCAATATTTTCATTACGTTTCATCAATGTTCAATATCAATGCAACAAATGGAATATCATTGGTTCTATTATTCAATATCAATAATCCATATAAATCAATAATAACCCTTGGATCAATCAAGATAGTGGATATGTGGATTCCTACACCTTGCCAAATCAATAAAGGTCTAGTCCCTCTGCCTCGCCAATTGACCAACACAACATCCCTCCACCTCACCAATATAAAGGCCGTAGACCAAGGACCGTAGTCCACCTGTACCAATGAGCTCATAAATCCTATGGCATGCTAATTGTATCCAATGTCCACTCGAATCCAAGGTTCACTAATTTAAGCCAATATTCAATATATTATCAATATCTATAGATTCAATGATCCGATAACAATATGTTGACCCTTAGGTCTATTTCAATGATCCGGTGAGTTCGATAACAATAGTTGGCCAATAATGATATATTCAATAATTCAATGATAATGATAATAGTTCAATGGTCAATTTTCAATGATTCGATGGCAATAATCAATACTCTATAGTCAATGACAATGTTCGATGCTCCATGATTCAATGACAATAATCGATACACAATGTTTCAATAGTTCAATAAAAAAGCTTACCAAAGCTTACCAATACTCCCTCCAAGAGGGTTCAATGCAATGACCTTATTATCAATGTGAGCAATAATATATTCAATGAAAGGAAACCAGGAAAGGCCCCTAGCCTAATCTCTAGACTTTGACTACACTCACCTTAAAATCTGAAGATACTACGACTCTCAAATGACAATCCCCTTGAATTTAGCCTTCAATGGAGATGATGGCCATTCCTTCAACACTTGAGCTAGGCATATATTAGGGGAAATTGTTGGAATCAAAACCATTGATTCAAAATCGATATTCATGCTTATTTAAGCTTTTAGAAAACAATATTTCCCTGGAATCAAGCTTCTAACACTTGGGTTAAGCTTTTGACTTCCAAGACTCTAATCTTGAAATTGAACTTCAAGGATCCATGGAATCAATAAATTGTTTGAGGAATTTAACTCACCAATCCAAGAGCTTCAATTTGATGTAGAGAAATCAAAGAAATCTTAAGGAATTAAGTGAGGTGCTTGTTTGAGCTTGGTGAAGAAGATGGAAATGGTGGAGCTTGCTTAGCTTTGGTGGGAAAAGATGAAGAAAGTAGAGGCTTGGTCTCAGTTTTACAACTCAAGTATTTTCAATATTTGTTTCCCCTTTTTCCATATATCCGAATGGCTTACCTTTCAATATAGTTGCCTCCCAAGCAACCAAACAAATGGTTTCCTAGCTTGGGAGGAAACCTTTTTAATTATTACAATAAATTTCAATCCTTTTCCCACTTCAATTGTCATCTTTTATGACAATAGCCATCATCTTCACATAAATTAGACTAAGCAAGGAGGTGACTCACACCTCTAATTGGTGTAATTACGAGGGTGGTCCTTCAACTTTCCAAAGTTTGCACTTTTCCCCCAAACTTTCAGTTTTCTCAATTTAGTCACTAACTACTTTCAATTCTTCCAAAAAGGTCCAAGATCAATAATTGGACTCAATTAAAGTTCATTACAATGCAATTGAGTACAAAATTAGAGTCATTACATTAATTGGACCAATATGATACAAAATTTCCAATCACTGGAACCTAATTCCGACTAGACCAGTCTTTGGGTGTTACAACTCTCCCCTTAACGAAAAATTTGTCCTTGAATTTTCATTTGAGCTAAAGAGATGAGGGTACTTCTTCTTCATCGACTCTTCTAGTTCCCAAGTGGCTTCTTCCACTGAATGGCTCCTCTAGAGCACTTTGACTAAAGGCATGGATTTATTACGATGTCTCTTGACTTCTCTTGCAAGAATTTGAACTGGTTCTTCCTCGTAGGTCAAATTCGGTTGGATCTGTATAGATTTTGATTCAATGATGTGCTAGGGGTCATATCAGTATTTGCAAAGCATGGACACATGGAAGACATCATGAATCCTGCTTAATTTCGAGGGTAATGCTAAACGATATGCAACCGGACTAACTTTTTTGATAACCTCAAAGGGTCCAATAAATCGGGGACTCAATTTTCCCTTCTTGCCAAACCTCAGGATCTTCTTCCACGGGGATACTTTGAGGAAGGCTTTTTCACCAACCTCGTATTGGATATCCCTTCGCTTAAGGTCAGCATAGGCCTTTTGTCGGTCAAAGGCTGCTTTCAAGCGATTATGGATAATAGTAACCCATTCTTCAATTTCTCGAAGTAGGTCAGGGCCCAACATCTTGCCTTCACCGTGTTTAGACTAACACATGGGAGTTTTGTAACGTCTGCCATACAATGCCTCATAAGGTGCCACTCCGATGGAAGTTTGATAGCTGTTGTTGTAGGCAAACTCGATAAGAGATTGGGATTTCTCCCAAGATCCACCAAAGTCGTTGATACATGCTCGAAGCATGTCTTCAAAAATCTGCATTACCCTTTCTGACTGGCCATCAGACTGAGGGTGAAATGCAGTACTAAGGTTAACTCTGGTACTTAGAGCACCCTATAAAGATTTCTAGAATCGAGAAGCAAAGCATGGGTCTCGATCTGAGATGATAGACTTTGGTACCCCATGAAGTCTCACAACTTCCTTGAAATTCAAGTCAACCAGCTTTGGAAGACCGTAGTCCATCCTATCCGGTAAGAAGTGTGCTGACTTGGTGAAACGGTCTACAATGACCCATATGGCATCATGTTTGGTGGGAGTTAAAGGCAAACCACCGACAAAGTCCATTGTGATTTTCTCCCACTTCCACAATGGTAAATCGATAGGTTGCACTAGGCCGGTAGGAACATAATGCTCAGCCTTGACACGCTGGTACGTAAGGCACTTAAACACTAGATCAACTATGGCTTGTTTCATGCATAGCCACCAATAGTGTTCCTAGAGGTCTTTGTACACATCTTCACTGACCCTGGGTGTACAGAAAAAGGACTTGAATGAGCTTCCTTTAGAATATCGATACAGAGGGATTCATCGTTGGGCATACAAACCTGATTATGATAGCACAAAAGACCTTCAAAATTAATTCTGAAGTCAGGCTCATCTCCACTTTGCAGTTTGGAAACAATAGACTGTAACTGAGGATCATGATCCTGCAAAGCTTTGATTTTTGATACGATAATAGACTGAACCTGGAGTTTAGCTACATGACAACAATGTTTCTGAAGTTAAAATTGGGCGTTGATAGCACAGAGGGATACAACACCAAGATTATTCAATAAGTTTGATATATTGAAATATATGGTTCAATAATCAATGGCGATACTCACCAGGCTGAGGTTTGCGGCTGAGTGCATCAACCATAATGTTGGCCTTGCCCGAGTGATAATCAATAACAAGATCATAGTCTTTGAGGAGTTACATCCATCTCCGTTGTCAAAGATTCAACTCCTTCTGAGTTAACAGGTATTTAAGACTCTTGTGATTGGTAAAGAGCTAACATTTATCTCCGTAGAGATAATGCCTCCAACTTTTCAGAACGAAGACAACTACAGCCAATTCTAAATCGTGAGTAGGGTAGTTGATAGTAGGCTTCCCGTTGTTGAAAGCTTCCTTTGATTGTTTCGGACCTAGGATTGAAGTAAGAATTCCTGCACAAAAGTAAGGCTGCAAAAGAAGACATTTTTGGAAGATAACATGGTGTTTTAGGGGCTAGTTTTTGGACGTTTTTGAGGGTATGAATTGGTGTTGAAATGATGGTGTAATGATGGGTTTAAGATGGTAAAAGGTTGCTGGAAATGTGGACTAAAGTTTGGCGTGTAGGGTGGTGAAGAAGATGATGAAATGTTGCTGGAAATTTGGTGTAAGTTTGGCGTGAGGAATAGATGTAAAGGTTGCTGGAAATTTGGTGTAAAAGATGAAGAAACAAAAAAAAAAAAAGTATGAACAAGGAACAAGGAAGAACCTATACTATAAGAAGTATAAACCTGACCTTATACGTTTATTGCTCAAAATAGACTTGGACCCATTGATTATCGAATCAAGAACCACAAGTATCTGGTGTAGACGCCACAAGCAACAATGCTTGATAAGTCTTGAAAGTTCAATGAAGAACCAAAGTTGAGAGAAATTCTCACAAAGTAAAATTTATTCATTCAAGTCTCGATAATACAATGACTTAGGAGACTATTTATAAGCAAATACAAAGCACATGCTGAAAATAGATTTTTGAATTAATTTGCACATGCAAAATAATTCAAAAATGAAAACCCTCTCAATCTTATCCACTAAGTGGCGCCATGGGTGTTTAAATCACATGGGAAATCTAATTTGTGAAGTATTTTGCACATGGGAATAATTTAAAATTCAAAATAAAAAAACTCCTTATCTATATGCAAATGGCGCCATGCAAGTTTTCCACATGTTGAATTATTTGAATTCAAATGCATAAAAATTTTCCTTATCTTATCCTGTATTTTGGAATGAGTGGGAATTTGAATTCAAATGCATCTACCTTATAGCTCTATTGCTTCAATTCCACCCTATGCAATGTGATTTGGAGTGGGAAATTTGAATTCATATCTACCTTATATCTCTATTGCTTCATGCCACCTATGCAATCTGATTTGGAGCTTGAGCTAGCTGTACACATAGTGTAGGACACTCCCTTAGGTGTAGGCACATGTCCCGGAAGAGTGGGATTGCTTGAGTTGAAATGAACTGAGTGATAATGTGTTGAGCTACTTTGAGCTGCACACTTATTGTTGAGCTTTATTTGAGCTGGCCTTAGCTTCCTTAAGTTGTCCACACTATGTTATTTCCTGAAAAAACAAATAAACACACAAGTAAACACACTTTAACTTAGCATATTCAATACTTATATATATAAAACTAAGTATAAGTTATATATCATGTCACATATCAGCATGTAACACAGTATATAGCTTATTGTCTAAGGCTGAAACATTAAGAAATGAATGGGAAGCTTGAATGCATTTAAGTGAAAGAACTTCCTTGAATAACTTTGCCTTAGAATGAGTGATTGGTCCCGTTGGCAAGATCTCCGGATCAAAGTAGATGTGCTCACATCATCCCTCTTCTTTTAAGCGATTTGTCCTCAAATCAGCACTATCTTCAAACAGAGAAAGATCAGAAACATTGAATGTAGCACTTACATTATATTCACCCGGTAAATCCAACTTGTAAACATTGTCATTTACTTTCTCCAAAACCTAAAATAGACCATCTCCTCGTGGTAATAGCTTAGACCTCCGTTGAGCTAAAAATCTTTCCTTCTTGAAATGAACCCAAACCCAATCTCCAACTTCAAAGGTAACACATTTGCGTCCCTTATTGGCTTGTTGTTCATATTGCTGGGTTCTCTTCTCGATGTTCTCCTTGACTTGCTGATGAAGTCACTTTACAAATTCAGCCTTGTTTTCACCATCTTTATTCACAACCTGTTCAAGAGGCAAAGGCAAAAGATCAATAGGAGTCAAGGAATTAAATCCATATACCACTTCAAATGGTGAATGCTTGGTTGCTGAATGGACAGAATGATTGTAGGCAAATTTGACGTGAGGCAAATATTCTTCCCAAGTCTTGATGTTCTTGTGGATAATGGATCTTAGTAGTGTGGACAGAACACGGTTCACAACTTCTGTTTAGCCATCAGTTTGTGGATGGCAAGTTGTAGAAAACATCAACTTCATTCCGATCTTGCCCCAAAGAGTCCTCCAAAAGTGGCTTAGAAACTTAACATCTCGATCGAAAACAATCGTCCTTGGAACTCTATGTAGTCTAACCACTTCCTTGAAAAACAAATTGGCCACATTGGTTGCATCGTCCATCTTGTGGCAAGCAATGAAATGTGCCATCTTGGAAAACCTGTCCACAACAATAAATATGCTATCTTGCCCGATCTTCCTCCTTGGAAGGCCTAGCACAAAATCTATAGAAATATCTACCCATGGTTCACTCGGAATAGGCAAAGGCATATACATACCATGTGGCAAAACTTTGGACTTAGTCTTCTTGCAAGTAACACAACGTTCACATATCCGTTCAACGTCCTTTCTCATCTTAGGCCAAAAGAGATGTTCCTTCAGAATATGCAAGGTCTTGGTGACCCCAAATTGTCCCATAAGTCCACCTTTGTGTACTTCTCTAACAAGAACTTCTTGAATGGATCCTTGAGGAATGCAGATTCATCTTTCCTTGAAAAGGTATCCATCATGTCGATAATACTTCTCATCTGCACCTTTTTCACACAAACTAAACTTTTTGCTGAAGTCAAGGTCAGTGGCATAAAGGTCTTTAATAAAAGAAAACCCAATTAATTGAGAATTCAAAGAATTAAAAAGTACATACCTTCGGACAAAGCATCAGCCACGACATTATCCTTGCCTTTCTTGTAACGTATAACATAAGGAAAGGATTCCAGAAACTCTACCCACTTGGCATGTCACCTATTCAACTTGTGTTGGCCAGTAATATGTTTCAATGCTTTATGGTCGGTGTGGATGACAAACTCCTTTGGAAAAAGGTAGTGCTAGCATGTCTCAAGGGCTCGAATAAGTGCATACATTTCTTTATCGTATGTCGGATAATTCAACGTAGCACCACTTTAACTTTTCACTGAAGTATGCAATTGGTCACTTTTCTTGTGTTAAAAAGCCCCAATTTCAATGCCTGATGCATCACACTCAACCTCGAACATCTTGTCAAAATTTAGCAAGGCTAATAAATGTGCCTTGGCAAATATTCCTTAATCTCGAGAAAGACATCTTCTTGTTCTTTACCCCAATTAAAGGTGGATTCTTCTTAATAATCCCAGTTAAGGGGGCGGTAATGGAACTGAAGTTCGGCAAAAACCGTCGATAAAAACTTGTTAGCCCATGGAAACTTCTCACTTGGCTTACGGATTTCAGTCTTGGCCATTCTTGAATTGCCTTAATCTTTTTAGGATTGACTTCCAATCCCTATGAACTAACAATAAAGCCAAAGAATGTAAGCTTTGTTATTAAAAAAATACATTTCTGTAGATTATCGAAAAGTCATTCCTTTCTCAAAGTACCAAGAACATTTCTCAGATGTTGTTCATGTTCTTTCAATGTCTTGCTGTAAATTAGAATATCATCAAAATAAACCACACAATACTTACCGATGTAGGGTCGAAGCATGTGATTCATCAATATCATGAATGTACTAGGAGCATTGGTTAAGCCAAAAGGCATTACCAACCATTCGTACAAACCTTGTTTAGTTTTGAATGCCGTCTTCCACTCGTCTCCTTCCTTCATTCGGATCTGATGATAACCACTCTTTAAATCAACTTTGGAGAAAATACTAGCACCACACAACTCATCCAACATGTCATCAAGGTGAGGAATAAGATGTCGGTACTTGATAGTGATCTAGTTCACTGCTCGACAATCAACACACATTCTCTAAGTTCCATCACTTTTAGGCACTAACAAGACTGGTACGACACAAGGACTTAAGCTTTCTCGGATGTAACCCTTCTCCAACAACTCGCTGATTTGCCTTTGAAGTTCTTGCATCTCTTCAGGGTTACTTTTGTCAGCTTGGTCGATTTGGAATGGTGGCTCCCGAAATAAAGTCAATTTGGTGTTCAATGCCACGAATTGGTTGCAACCCACTTGGTGTTTCTTTCAAAAGACATCTTCAAAATCTTGCAAAAGAGTAGAAATAGAAGCCGATAAGTCTTCGGGAGGGTTAGTCATAAGCAAATTCTCTTTATACATTAAAATATGTAAAGTTAGCTTAGATAAAAGATGTTTCATGATTTCTTTTCCACTAGCAAATATGTTCATCTTTTTCTTCTCTTTTGGTGTATCCTCCTCCATTTTGTTCTTCCCCTTAATTGCTTCTATAATCTTCTTCAAACAAGCCTGGTCTTCATTCAATTGGCTTGGTGTCAAATGTGACAAAGTGATCTTTCTACCTTCATGCAAGAAAGAGTATTGGTTGGTATATCCATCATGTATCACTCGCTTATTGAACTGCCATGGTCGTCCAAGTAACAAATGACTTGCATCCATGGACACCACATCACAAAGGACCTCATCCTTGTATTTTCCAATAGAGAATGGAATAATCACTTGTTTGGTGACTTTTAATTCTCCTCCATCATTCAACCACTATAATTTGTAAGGATTGGGGTGCTTCGTTATTTTCAAACCTAATATGTCAACCATAAGAGTACTTCAACATTAGTGCAACTACCACCATCAATTATAACAACACATACCTTATCATTTACATGACATCTTGTGTGAAATATGTTTTCACGTTGTTGATCATCTTGTGTCATTTGGACATTTAGGCTCTGTTTGACAATGAGGATCTCACCATCTGCTGGCATTTCAATCTCATCTTCTTCTTCCTCACAAAGTTCTGGTTCGTCTTCTTCATGATCCGATTCTATCTCACCATTATCTAACAGAAGTACCGTGTTCTAGTTTGGGCATTGGCTCGCTATGTGACCTCATCCAAGGCACTTGAAACATTTGATGTCCCTCGTGCACTCATGAGTGACAGCTTGCTTTCCTTTGCCAATTTCCACAATGGGTTGCTTCGTTTTGCTGGATTCAGTCTTCTCTTTAATTTGAAGAGGCGTAGACTTCCTAAAACTGTGTTGATTGAAATGAGGGTTAGAAACATTACTGAAAGTATTATTACCTCGGAAGTAGACTTCTTCCTTTGTTGATGTTCAACTTTGATCGCCATATGCACCATCTCGTCTAATTCAACATAATGTTGTAATTCTACAACATTGACAATCTCTTGGTTAAGACTGGCTAAGAAACGTGCCATTGTTGCTTTTTGATCTTCTTCGATATTGGCTCGGATCATGGCCATCTCCATTTCTTTAAAGTAATCTTCAACGCTCCTATTGCCTTGTTTTAAATTCTATAATTTCTGGAATAAGTCTTGATGATAGTGAGATGGTACAAATCTCCTTCGCATTATTATTTTCATTTCAAGCCATGTTGTGATTAACCCTTTGCATGTTCTTCTTCGTGTACTGATTAATTGGTCCCACCAAATTAATGCATAATCCACGAAATCCATTGCTGCCTCAGAATAGTTGTAACAATCGAACACATGTTCTACCTTGCTTTCCCATGCTAGATAAGCATCCGGATCTATTTTTCCTTGAAAAGAAGGTATGGTAACTCAAATGTTGCTCAAATTGTCATCAAGTTGTGCATGCCCTCCATGGTGTCTCGGGGCATTCTGTCTTGATGATCCATCCATCTTGTCATCATCATTGTTGTCAGCATACTCTTTATTATGTTCGTCATCTCTAGGCTGATTTTGCCTTTGTGGGCCTTGGGTTGCTCGGGTGTTGCCTTGTGACCCTTCAAGTATGTCTATTCTTCCATGTAATGGCTCAAGTTCAGCCCTCAACATTTTCTGCAATTCTAGAATCATGGCCTGCATTTGCAAATTCGATTGTCCTCCATCTTGATTCATTTCGCTAGAACATGTCATTGTTAGCAAAATAAAAAAAAACCTCACTTGCACACTCACAAAAGCCTCACAATTCTCTCCAAGGAAAGTAGATATGACACTCCACTCTACGCTCGGGTTTCACTCGGGAAATAGGGATTTTACTTTCCCCTTCTGTTCTCACACACTCAATATGCCTTTTTCCACTCCTCCTCTCGCGTTTAGTTCTTTAAGGAACTAACTTAAGACTTTGTCAAACCTGTTTAAGTGTGTCGGCTAAAGAACAACAACGGTTAGTAAACAAAAGAAATAAGGTAAAGGTAGGCTTAGAATTAGAAAGAAAAGAAGAAAAAATGGATTACTTACTACACAAAATGCTTACAACTTTTCTCACTAAACAATCAAAGTTCTCTAGGCTCGGTTTATGTTGTAATGCTTGATGTTGTAGTGCGCATTGCCATTGTCATCTCTTTTCATGTTTCTCAATACTGGAAATGTGTTGTTGAATATTCGAATCTGGAATTTTTGTTTTGTAATATTTGAATCTATTTTTTTCTAATTTTTTTTTCTAATTTTTTTCTTTTTTTTGTCTTTTGCACACACAAAGGATGTTGTTCTTACTTTAATCCAACCTGGCTCTGATACCATATGATAGTAGGCTGCCCATTGTTGAAGGCTTCCTTTGATTGTTTCAAATCTAGGATAGAAATATGAATTCCTACATAGAAGTAAGGCTGCAAAAGAAGACGTTTTTGGAAGATAACATGGTGTTTTAGTTGCTAGTTTTTGGACGTTTTTGAGGGTATAAATTGGTGTTGAAATGATGGTGTAAGGATGGGTTTAAGATGGTAAAAGGTTGCTGGAAATCTGGACTAAAGTTTGGTGTGAAGGGTGGTGAAGAAGATAATGAAATGTTGTTGGAAATTTGGTGTAAGTTTGGCGTGAGGAAATGATGAAAAGGTTGCTGGAAATTTGGTGTAAAAGATGAAGAAACAAAAAAAATAAAAGTATGAACAAGGAAGAACCTATACTATAAGGAGTATAAACCCAAACCTTATACGTTTATTGCTTGAAACGGACTTGGACCCATTGATTATCGAATCAAGAACCACAAGTATCTGGTGTAGACGCCACAAACAACAATGCTTGATAAGTATTGAAAGTTCAATGAAGAACTAAAGTTGAGAGAAATTCTCACAAAGTAAAATTTATTCATTCAAGTCTCGATAATACAATGACTTAGGAGACTATTTATAAGTGAATACAAAGCACATGCTGAAAATAGATTTGAATTAATTTGCACATGCAAAATAATTCAAAAATGAAAAACCTCTCAATCTTATCCACTAAGTGGTGCCATGGATGTTTAAATCACATGGGAAATCTGATTTGTGAAGTATTTTGCACATGAGAATAATTTAAAATTCAAAAGAAAGAAACTCCTTATCCATATGCAAATGGCGCCATGCATGTTTTCCACATGCTGAATTATTTGAATTCAAATGCATAACTTCTCTTCCTTATCTTCAATGCCGTCCATGCATGTGGAAGAGTGGGAAATTTGAATTCAAATCTGCCTTGTAGCTCTATTGCTTGATGCCGCCTATGCAATCTGATTTGGAGCTTGAGCTACCTGCATACATAGTGTAGGACACTCCCTTAGGTGTAGGTACATGTCCCGAAACTTTGGGCTGCATTTGGACTCGTGAGCTGACGTTGAGCTACGTGAGCTGAAGGTGAGCTGAGTGAGCTAAATGTGAGCAGGATTAAACTAAATCAGGATTGCTTGAGCTGAAATGAGATGAATGACAATGTGTTGAGCTGCTTTGAGCTGCACACTTATTGTTGAGCTGCATTTGAGCTGGCCTTAGCTTCCTTAAGTTGTCCACACTTTGTTATTTCCTGAAAAAAACAAATAAACACACAAGTAAACACACTTTAACTTAGCATATTCAATACTTATATATATAAACTAAGTATAAGTTATATATTATGTCACATATCAGCATGTAACACGGTATATAGCTTATTGTCTAATGCTGAAACATTAAGAAATGAATGGGAAGCTTGAATGCATTTAAGTGAAAGAACTTCCCTAAATAACTTAGCCTTAGAACGAGTGATTGGTCCCGTTGGCAAGATCTCCGGATCAGAAGTAGATGTGCTCACATCAGTAGTTCAACTCATGTGGCTTAAGTTGTCGAGATGCATAAGCTATGACCTTGCCCTCTTGCATAAGAACACATCCTAACCCGAGATGCAATGCATCACTATAAACTATGTAGTCTTTGCCAAACTCGGGTTGGGTTAGGATGGGTGCATCAGTCAAAACTTGCTTTGGTGATCAAAGCTTCTTTGTTGTTCTTCGGTCCAAACAGAAGGGGCGTCTTTTCTCAATAACTTTGTCAAATGAGCTGCTATCATGGAAAATCCTTTCATGAATCTCTGGTAATAGCCAGCTAGACAAAGGAAGCTTCTTATCTTTCCAATATTCTTCGGGTCCACTTGGATGCCCAAAGCTAATACAACGTGCCCAAGAAAGGCTACTTCGGTGAGCCAAAATTCACACTTGGAGAACTTAGAAAATAGTTATTTCTCCCTTAGGGTCTATAACACAATGCGAAGGTGATCTCAATGCTCTGCAGTATTCTTGGAATAGATCAGTATGTCATCGATAAAAACTACAATGAATTTATCCAGATAAGGTCTAAAAACCCGATTCATCAAGTCCATAAAGGCTGCCAGTGCATTGGTTAGCCCAAATGGCATCACTAAGAATTCATAGTGCCCGTACCTAGTACGAAAGATAGTTTTGGGTACATCGCATTCCTTAACTCTCATTTGATAGTATCCTAACCTTAAATCGATTTTGGAAAACACTACAGCATCCTTAAGCTGATCGAACATGTCATCAATTCTCGGTAGGGGATAGTTGTTCTTGATGGTCACCTTGTTTAATTGCCGGTAGTCAATACACAACGTCATGGATCCATCCTTCTTCTTTGCGAAGAGGACCGAAGCTCCCCAAGGTGAAGAACTTGGTCTAATGAAACCTTTATCGAGTAGATCTTGAATCTGAGCCTTTAACTCATTAAGCTCGACTACAACCATACGATAAGGTGTAACGAAAACTAGGGCCATTCTAGGTTGCACTTTGATGACGAATTCCACCTCACGAGTTTAGGGTAAACTCAAAAGTTCATCAGGAAAGATATTAAGGAATTCACACACAATATCGATATTGAGGGACTGAGGTTCATCCTTGGTTTCCAAGGTTAAAGCATACAAAGATGGGTTTCTTAAAGTCATCAATGTGACACTCTCCTTACCAATACCTCGAAGGTACAAATTCTTTTTAGAACAATCCACCCAAGCTTGATGTTCACTGAGCCAATCCAATCCAGTATCACATCAAACTCAAGAATTGGTAATGTCAATTGGTTGGCCGGAAAAGGAATCCCTTGGATCATTAAGAGACAATTCTTACATACAAGGCTTATGGTGACACAATCACCAGTGGATTGGTTACGGTGATCTCAAATACTACGGGTTCAAAGGACATCTTATGTTTCTTAGCTAGCATCATCTTATGTTTCTTATGCTGGAGCCTTTGAATCAATGCATAAATAGTATGACACAACTCAATGGTAGCAAATGATGTCGGGATCATCTTCCTACTTTCGCTCCACATGAACATCCGAGTGCTTTGAATCCTGATCTTTCACCTTGATAAGAATGAACAAGTGATGAACCTTGCTTCGATCTTTCACCTTCATAAGAATGAGTAGGTGATGTTGTAGCAGCTGGTGTGGCAACAGGCTTGCTGGTATTTAATGGACATTCCCGGATAAAATGGCCATGTTCACCACAAAAATAGCAAGCTCTAGACTGCTTGCGAAATTATCTTGCATGATGTTTGTTCTAACAGTAATTGCATACTGGATGTTGCACGGCTCTTCCCGAACCTCCAGTACGCTAAACTGAAGTAGCTTTGGCAAATGACTAGGTCATCGTGTGTGGTCTAGCAATATTCCCAGATCGAGAAGGCTAAGGATAAACATTCTGCTTCTGACCTTGATACTTTTCTTTCTTGTTAGGCTTTGGAGGGCAAAAATCATCATAGTCTCTTCCCGGATCTATTAGATTCTCTAAACCTCTATGCCTTTTGAGAAGCCTAGTGGCCTTGACCCAATTCACCAGGTCATGGAAATAGTGATGCCCAGAGCTACGAACATATGACGTAGCTCATCACTGAGCCCAGCAATAAACATTCTACACTTCCCTTCATCCTTCTTCATATATTAAGCTTCGTATCGCAATACTACAAAAGTCATGGATATACTGCTCCATGGGTCGTCCATCTTGTTTGAGATAGAGGAAGATGCTACGCCTCTTTGCAAGGTAATACTAACTGATGTATTTATTACAGAATTCTCGAATGAAGAATTCCCAAGTAATAGTTTCTTTAGGGGTCATGAGAATAGTAGTCTTCCACTATCGAAGTGCTTCATCAGCCAGTAACGCAAGGGCACATTCTACCATATGTTCATTTGAACATTGCAGTTGCTTGTTCAGGATTCGTAGCGTGTTATCCAACCAATATTTGGCAATCTCGGATTGTCATCATCTTATCAAGTAAAGGTATAAGCCTGGTGCTGAGATAGCTTTCCAATAGGGGCTCAAACATATTGGATAACCGGTATAGTAGATTGCATGGCATGCTCGGCTCTCGTGGAAGTCATAAATTGTTTAAACGTGTCAGCCATGTTCCGATAACACTCAGCCTAAGCAGTCATTACCTCCGGCTCAAGGTCTTGTGCTAGAGGGTTCTGCTATAGTGGAGGACCTCCACCTCTAATATCCTCATCGTGGTAGAGGAGCCGATAACATGCTCATCTATGTGAGCTTTATTAGAGTCAGACATCCATAAGAAAAATATCAGATTAGTCGGCAAGTCACAATATACAATAATGACTAGCATAATGCAATGCAATAACAATACAATAACTAGTAGTTTAGTCCTAGAATCGACTAAACTCTAGCTCTGATACCACAAATGTAACACCCCTTTCCCAGCCTAGTTGAGAACCGGGTCGGAAGGTGTTACCAGAGAACAATACAATGATCGGTGTAAACAAGATTCGATAATTTATTGTTATCATGTTTAACAAACAATACAAACAATGTCACCAGTTCAATTAATCTAATACGAAAATATGGTTATCCATTTAGAACCAATTTTAAACTTTTACAAATTCTAGGGACTAATCTATAATTTTAGTATTTTATAGGTTTTTTTTTGAAATTAACCTTACTATAATGGAATTCAACATAAAGTCAATGATCATACAAATTCTCATGTTAATTAGAGTTCATTTACCCATTCAATTACAACTTAAATGTTTAGTGACCAATATGAAATATTTTAAACTCAATCCAATTAACTTTTAACAGATTTACATGTATCGGTATCGGTACTCAAGAGGTTGTACCAATATGCATGTGTCATAGCTGTTAAAACAGTTAAGAATCAATGAACCCATATCGATACGGTGCCTACCTGTATCAATATGCCATGCATGTTTTATAATGATCATATTCCAATAAACAAGACTCGTATCGTTACGACTAGGGAACCGTACCGGTATAGGTTGACCCGATTAACCCGTTTTATACTCCCTAAAGACCATATCGATGCAATTAATTTCCCAAATTCTAGTGTTGACTTTTCATAACAATATACCCTTTGACGTATCGATACACCATGTTGACTGGTGTTGACTATGTCCAAATATGCATACTCGTATCGATACGCCATCATCCGTATAGATACTCCTTACACTAAAATGACAGATTTTTTCTAGTTTTTATCAAATTTAACATATCAAACAATGTCCAAATGCAATGAGATACCAGCAAATTAATGTCAACACAATCTACTAGCATGCCAAATTTCATGATCATATGAATGTGTTTACTAGGTTTTCACCTTTTTAGCCACTCACGCTAATTTTTACCATTTTAAGCATTTACTAAAAGTCATTTTAGGCTTATTTAAGCATTCTCATAACATGCATAACATACACATATCAAGAGCATACAAGTGACTATTACAACAACTATGCCACCATTCTAGAAGTACGTAAGGGAAGTAAACATTACATTCACCCTTGAAGGACTTGCCAAAATCTTCAAAAAGGTTGTCTGATCTCCTGACCACTTTGCTTAACCTAAAAGTGCATGAAGATGAATGTATTTGGTATACTTTGCCTAGTGAGGTAGTCACATCAATACCAAGAATACATTATGCATTCAAATGCACACTTAGGCAATATTTTCATGACGTTTCATCAATGTTCAATATCAATGCAACAAGTGCAATATCATTGGTTCTATTATTCAATATCAATAATCCATATAGATCAATAATAACCCTTGGATCGATCAAGATAGTGGATACGCGGATTCCTACGCTAATAATTTAATGACAATGATAATAGTTCAATGGTCAATATTCAATGATTCGATGGCAATAATCAATACTCTATAGTTCAATGACAATGTTCGATGCTCCATGATTCAATGATAATATTCAATATTCATTGAAAATAATTGATACTCAATGTTTCAATAGTTCAATAAGGAAGCTTACCAAAGCTTACCAATACTCCCTCCAAGTGGGTTCAATGCGATGACCTTATTATCAATGTTAGCAACAATATATTCAATGAAAGGAAACCGGGAAAGGAGCCTAGCCTACTCCCGACACTACGACTACACTCACCTTGAAATCTAAAGCTACTACGGCTCTCGGATAACAATCCCCTTGCACTTAGCCTTCGATGGAGATGATGGCCCTTTCTCCAACACTTGAGCTAGGCATATATGAGGGGAAATTGTTGAATCGAACCATTGATTCAAAATTGATATTCATGCTTATTTAAACTTTTAGACAACAATATTTCCCTGAATCAAGCTTCTAACAATTGGGTTAAGCTTTTGACTTTCAAGACTCCAATCTTGAAATTAAACTTCAATGATCCATGGAATCAATAAATTATTTGAGGAATTTCACTCACCAATCCAAGAGCTTCAATTCGATGTAGAAAAATCAAAGAAATCTCTAGGAATTAAGTGAGGTGCTTGCTTGAGCTTGGTGAAGAAGATGGAAATGGTGGTGCTTGCTTAGCTTTGGTGGGAAAAGATGAAGAAAGTAGAGGCTTGGTCTCAATTTTACAAGTTTCCCCCTTTTCTATATAGCCGAATGGCTTACCTTTCAATCTAGTTGCCTTCCAAGCAACCAATTGAATAGTTTCCTAGCTTGGGAGGAAACCACTTTAATTATTACAATGAATTTCAATCTTTTTCCCACTTCATTTGTCATCTTTTATGACAATAGCCACCATCTTCATGTGAATTAAACTAAGAAAAGAGGTGACTCACACCTCTAATTAGTGTAATTACGAGGGTGGTCCCTCAACTTTCCAAAGTTTGCATTTCCCCCTAAACATTCAATTTTCTCAATTTACTTTCTAACTGACTTTCAATTCTTCCAAAAAGGTCAAAGATCAATAATTAGACTCAATTGAAGTTCATTACAATGCAATTGAGTACAAAATTAGAGTCATTACATTAATTGGATCAATCCGATACAAAATTTTTGATCACCAAAACCTAATTCCGACTCGATCGGTTTTTGAGGTGTTACAAATAGGCTTTACAGTGGACATGGTGGAATTTTAACCGAGTAAAAAGTTCTGAAAATGAGGTTAAGCTATATAATCATGTTCAAAAGCCCATAACTAAATATTTTAAGTCGTAAAATGTGATTTAATCTTATATTTCGGCCTTTTTGTTGGGGTTTAAGACTTGCAATTCTAAATGGGCTTTATAGTGGACTCGTTGGAATTTTAACCGAGTAAAAAGTTATAAAATTGAGGTTAAGTTATATAATCATATTCAAAATCCCATAACTGAATATTTTAAGTCATAAAATGTGATTTAATCTTATTTTTCGGCCATTTTGTTGGGGTTTAAGGCGTGCATGTCTAAATGGGCTTTATAGTGGACCCGTTAGAAATTTAACCGAGTAAAAAGTTCTAAAATAGTAGTTAAGCTATGTAATCTTGTTCAAAAGCCGATAACTAAATATTTTAAGTCATAAAATGTGATTTAATCTTATTTTTGTCCATTTTGTTGGGGTTTAAGTCATGCATGTCTGAATGGGCTTTACAGTGGAACCGTTGGAAATTTAACCGAGTAAAAAGTTCTAAAATAGACGTTAAGCTATATAATCATGTTCAAAATCCTATAAATAAATATTTTAAGTCATAAAATGTGATTTAATCTTATTTTTTGGGTCATTTTGTTGGGGCTTAAGGATGGGCATTACAGTGGACCCGTTGGAATTTTAACCAAGTAAAAAGTTTTAAAAATGAGGTTAAGCTATATATGTAATGACTCGGATTTTAGAATCTGAGGGTCAGGGTAACTAAGAGTGCGGACTCCGTATGTGGGCCTTGATATTGGGACTTATAATCCTAGTTGGGCTTAAGTCTTGGTTTGGGATGGATTTTGGAGGATAACATGAGGGTATTATGGGAAATGCCATGTAACACCCTCAACGTATATTCGATGATTAAATAAACATTGAAGATGTTACTAAATTATTTAGCTGATTTCCTGACTTGTAATTTTTTTAAACATCTGACATAAAACTATCTTATAAATTAACCAACGAATAAATTGATACATGCCCACTAAAGAATATCATAAATTTAGAATGTCTTACTGATGTTTGGCAGATTGCAACTTGATTATCATGCTTGACTCCTCTTTCGGTAAGTTTCTAATCACCTACGTGTGAAACAGCACACGCTAAGTATTCACTTAGTGAGGCAACTATAAATTGAAGTAAAGCATTTCAACGTATAGAAATAACATAAAATAAACTTATTAAAGTCATTCCCTTGTCATTTAACAGTGCTATACTTTTCCTGCAAAATGGCAAGCAAATCCCAATTACAATTTATGTCATAACATCAAACCTTTATTTTATTAATCAAATATACGCTAAGCGTTTTAACTTAACTGTCTTCATAAATGCAGTTCATGTATTATAGCCCGAAGTACAATATAATGTGATACTTTGGTACACGAGTCATCATAACTGACACCGTAGTGTCTACAACGTCGTAGCATCTAATGATGAGTACGTACTCGAGGATGCCCTTTGCTCTTCATACACACACATTTTCTGCTATGTAACACTGTAGTGTTTGAACCGACTCTGTAGAGTCTAACTCGACTCCGTAGAGTCCATCTTGATCCTGAAGAGACTATCTCGACCCCGAAGAGTCTATCTCGCACCGTAGTGCTATGACATAGCTGCTAGGACTCTATGGATATCCAACTATACCAAAGATTCTCATGTGAACTTATGGTATATGAGTCATTATAACGACACCATAGTGTCTACAACGCCGTAGCGTCTGCATCGCCGAAGCGATTGAGATGAGTACGTATTCGAGGATGCTCTTTGCTCCTCATTATAGCATTTTTTTGTGCTAGTCGACACCGTAGTGTCTAAACATCACCGAAGTGACTGCAGCGCCATAGCATCTGATATCAACATCGAAGTGTCTGAATCGCACCGTAGTGCTAGATTACAACTGCTATGACTCTTATGGATATCCAATTATACCAAAGACTCTCACACTAGTACTTGGGCATAACAATATAATATTTTCATATTCAATATCCAATCCTTCGATAATATTATCCATAATTCGATAATGGGCAGTTCATATCCAAATATCTAAAATCTAATTTATCTTAGATAACTCATTATGCCCTATCACTGTATCACATATGCCACTCAATACTTCATGACATTTATATAACTTTGATCAACATACATTTTCATTAATATCAAGGTCGGTTCATTGCAAATCGTCCTATTTATCAATATTGTATAAATATATATAATGCAATCACTCATATCACATATATAATAAATAAGTAAAAATGCACTCACCTGGGCCATTTATTAGCATGCCTCACTAAATACTACTCGATTCTTTCCTTCATAGTACCTCGAATCTTCTTTTGATTCGGATTTGACTTCATTAACCACATGAATATAAACAAACATTTGTTAAATTCACTTCTAACAATATTTCAATCAAGCTATCTAATCATTTACATAAAAATTTCCATAATTTTTCTTCCTTCCTTATACTGTCCAAAAATTTATTTTGGTCCTTAATGACCAATTTGAACTTCCAATAATTATTCTGAGTTTGTTATCAAACATTTAGATACAAAATGTATCAAATTCTATTTTCTGGAAACTTTTCCTACACACAGAGTTTTACTTCTAAAGATCAAAATACACATTGGATCTTAATATCCTTCATACTGTAAGAACTAGATTCGATAAAGATTCTAAGGATATAAGCCACATAAATTAATAAAATCTGCAAAAATTATGAAAATTCTTCAAACTCCCGTCACAAAGCTGTCTTGACAGAAACTGCTCTGTAAATTTTCTGACCTTCATTCGATTAAAAATTCATATCTTTTAACTCAAAATCAGTTTTCGTTTGTTGGAAACAAAACTAGACGAATAAATATTTACATCGATATAAAATTCATCATCTAAACATTTCTGTAGAATTTATGGTGAATTTTCGAAGTCACTGCCAAAAATTCAATCTTCTACATAGCTTTCCATAATAAACTTCTAATTTATACTAACTTCTTCTTATTTTTCTACTTGCCAATTTAGTCCCATCACTTGCTTCAAACCACCAATTCATCATCTTCTTCATCAAATAATTATTCAAAATAATTCCCTCTAATTTTCTTTCTTTTCCAAAATAGTCACTAAAATGGAAAGGTAAGGATTCAAACTTCTTAACTTTGTAATTTAGTCCTCAAATCAACATTAATACCTTAATTCTATTATTTTAACTAAAAATCAGATTTAATCCCCATCCAATAATTCATTTCCTATTTGGTCACTTAATTTTGAAAAATTGTTAAAATGGTCACTAATTCAATTCAACATCGGTTTAGCATTCTAACATCAATTTCACATCTCCAACATCATTAATTACATAAATACACTCAAATTTCATAAAATTCAGATTCGGTCCCTTAACTTTGAAGCTTGCCGAATTGGTCCCTATATATTTACCTTAGGATTTTACTTCCGAACAACAAATCAAGCTTACTAGATCATTAATCTAACATCACAAACCCTAAGTTAGACTTAAATCCATAAACTCTAATCTTCTCCATACAATCCAAAATATGTAGGGTTTAAATCCTAGCTCAATAACATGATTTTAACATCATATAAGCTTGATTCCAACTTTAATTCAACCATGGAATCATATAATTTCAAAAGCCCCAATTTTGTTCTTAAACCATAATTTCTTCCTCATATCAAATCTCATCAACCAATCAAGTATTCTATGAATTATTTACATCAAAAGATAGAGCTCGAAGAATAGAACAACTTTATAGTTCATAAGATTACCTTAAAACCGAGATTCAGGGCTTAAATCAAGCTTGGAAAATTTCCTTCTTCTTTCTCCTCTTCACCACGGTTTTGGAGACTAATTTGCTTATAATTCCTTCATATTTTCATGTATTTATGTCACTTGTATTATAAAAAATGAATTTTTAATTCAATAAATTCCACTTTCCAAAAATACCCTCCAACTAGATCTATATTTCTACTTTGCCATTTTGTAACATTCCAACTAGACTTAGTTGGATTCTAATCAGCCACAATTCATCAATAAAAGAAATCTCTAAATTCCTTTCATGTCCCTTTTGGGCAAAATGACCAAAATGCCCTTTACCAATCAACTTATTCACAAAATTGCCATTCCATATCATTTCAATCGATGTAAATTTTTCTTGATCTTTTTAACATCCAAATAGTCATATTATGACTCTTCTAAGATCCATCAAACTATCTCTGAAATTTTAGCTCAATCCAAATTACCGATAATTATCGAGAATTTTATCGGCTACTAAATAAATTCCTTAATCAAAATAAATCATAAGATTCATCCTGAATCAAACTAAAAATATTTCCAAAACCTGGGAATAATTTTTTATATCCTTCTTCTATCATATAGTAAAATTTCATAATTTTCAGTTCGATCTGGATAATCGAATTCCACTTAAACCTTGACTGTGATTTCCCAACAATCGAAATATCGGTTCAAACTAGAATTCCACATTTGATCCACACCCTTAGGTGATCTATCTATTTATGAAATGAAAACCCTTAACTTTTGGGAAATTACAACTTTAGTCCTTCAACTTTTTATATTTAAGCTTGTACCACACAAATTTTGAATGCTTAACATTTTGGTCACTAAATTTTCAACTTCAATTCCCATTCCAATTTTCCTCAAATTTCGACCAAACTTTGCAAGTACCCTAATTAACTTGCCCTCTATCATCTGATGCTTTTAAATCTCATAAATTCTTTTTCCATAACCCATAATCTAAGAAATCCTAACTTTTGCATTTTTATCATTTTAGTCACTAAGATAACTTTTAAGCTATTATCTTAATACTAAATTATCTTAATCAACTTATTAAAAATTTGGGGTATTACAATTCTCTCCCCCTTAAAAAATTCATCCTCGAATTTTTAACACGTACCTAGTTCAAAAAGGTGAGGAAACTGCTTTCTCACATCTCCTTTTCTTTCCCAAGTTGTTTTCTCAATTTTTATGATTTCACCAAAGAACTTTAACAAGCTAAATTGACTTATTTCCTTAATATACAACTCAATATACTTATCCCTAGGTAATTTGTTCGAACAGGGATAAAGTGTGCTAACTTAGTTAATCTATCAACAATCACCCAGATTGAATCCTTCTTATTCGATGTCAAAGATAGTTCTAATACAAAATCCATCATCACTCGTTCTCGTTTCCACTGAGAAATTAAAATCAGTCATGACAATTCAGAAGGTACCTGAAGTTCTGCTTTTACTTGTTGACATGTAAGATATTTAGAAACAAACTCAGTTATAACTCTTTTCATGCTTGGCCATCAATATTGATTCTTTAAATCTTGATACATTAGGTTTCCACCTGGATGTACAATCAAAGGACTATAGCGTACTTCAAAGATAAGTTGTTTCTTTAATTCTTCATCATTTGAAAAATAGGTTTTTCCTCGATAATACAAACATCCATTAGACTAATTTTAAAGTCTTCGGTTTCACCTTCTGCTACTTATTCGATCAAAAATTTGATTCCAAGACACTCTCCAAAAGGTCACCCATCCTTGAATTTCTCTGGCCTAAGCACGCTTAACAATCTTGTTCGATCCAAATTCAATACCTTCTAATGCATTTTAATTTCTAAATCCGGTATCAAAATTCTTATTTCGATTATGATTTATCCTTATACTGACTATCCACCTTCTTGCCTCAGGTTCAACTTCTTTTTAGTTAACAGATACTTTAAACTTCTTTAATCTATCTATATATAGCATCATTCATCATATAAATAATGACGCTATATCTTTAAAGCAAATACAACCATTGCCAGCTCCAAATCATGAGTAGGATAATTTCCTCCCATGCATCTTAAGTTGTCTCGAAGCATAAGTCACTACTTTTCCTTCTTACTTAAGTACACTTCCCAAACCTTTATGAGAAGCATCGTTATAAAATACATAATCTTTACCCGATTTTGGTTGTACTAATACCAGGGCTTCAATTAATATCTTCTTTAATGTCTCAAAATTTTATTGGCACTTATCTATCCAACTGAATGGCATACCTTTCCTCAATAGCTTGGTCAGTGGGGAGAAAATCATTGAGAAATTCTTTACAAACTTTCGATAATAACCAGCAAGTCCCAAGAAACTTCGAACCTTGGAAACAATCATCAAGAAACTTTAACAACTTAGCATATAGCTTCTTTTCTCGAAGAGCCTAAAGAACAATGCGAAGATAGACATCATGTTCTTCCTTTGTCTTTGAATTGAATATCTTTTTCTTTCAAGTCTACATAAGACTTCTGTCGATCATTAATCTTTTTAAGATTATATTGTATAATATTTACTTTTTCTTCCATTTCTTGTAATAAATCCGACTTAATTAATTTATGATCTTCAACTCGAACTAATTTAATAATGATTTACCCTTTTGACCGTAGAGAGCCTCGTAGGGTGCCATCTGTATACTTTCTTGATAACTATTACTATAAGCAATTTCTACTAACGGTATATATCTTTTCCATGATTTCAAACTTAATTATACAAGCTCATAACATATCATCAATAAAATCTTTCACAAACCTTCGATCATAACCAATAAGTCTTAAGAAACTGCGAACCTCTATAATATTTTTAGGATCGACTGGGATCCCTATAGCTGAAGTAATATGATCTAAGAAAACCATTTTTAATACAAAAACTCATATCTAGTCTTTATGGTTCATGTGAACTGATAAACTTGATAGAAAATATATCATTATCTTTTTTCTTATTTTACTTTTATAAATAATCACTTCGAACCTCTATAATATTTTTAGGATCGACTCGAGGGATGATTTCGAGTAGGGTGTATGTTCCGATGCTGTGTGACCCAGCCTCACCCAGGGTCTATGATTTGATGCTACGTGACCCGGCCTCACCCAGTGTGTATGTGTCGATGCTATGTGACCCAGCCTCACTCTTATATGGTATGTAATACCCCAGTTTTGGGTCTAGCAGTTTGGGGTTAATTCGAAGGTCCAGTGGACCGGTATTAGAGGTTTGAGATAGTTTCGGGATTAAATCAGATTAAATATTTTTGAAGGTGATAAAAATATGGAAAAAATGCTCTAAAATCATTATTTAATGTATTAATTATTGTGGTAAAATCAATTTTGGAAAATGTCCTTTAGAAATTGAACATTTTGAACTAGTGACCAAAATGCAAACTTTGAAAACTGTTTTTAGTGGCTGTTTTGTAAAGGGTCAAAACTTTGAATCTTTAAGGATTTAATTCCCCAAAAGTCTAATTTTAGACTTTATCCTTTAATTGGTTATTTTTAAAAGTATTTTAACTTTCTAAAAAAAACTTTTCTCTCAAAATCTCTCCAGCCAAACATTATTCTCTTCTTTTAAATCTTTAGGTAAATCTTCTTTTTCTTAAATCTTTTGATTTTTAATGGATTCTTATTGGTTTCTAAACAAAACCTTATTGATTTAACTTTGTTTTCACCTGTAAAATCAGCCAATTAAGGGAGAAAGCATCCATTAGAGGTAAGGTTCATTCTTCTCCTCGAATGAAAGGTTCTTTACTGAAATTCCCAAGTTGTTGATCCTTTACAATTGTTTTCTAATGAGTTTTGATAGTTTAATTGAGGAAAATTTGTTTAATTGTGTTTTGATTAGTGAAATTAGTAGATTTTTTAATTGGATTTGTTTTGTTGGGTTCTTGATTAGGTTAGATCATGATTTGATGTTTAATAATGTTAAAAGCTTGGATTTAACATTATAATCTCGAAACTAGTTGAATCTCTAATGTTAAAGGTTGTTAGTTAAGGGTTTTTGGTGTTTAATCATTGTTGGGAGTAAAAGGATGTCATAAAAGGGGTTTTAGATGTTTATTGATGAAGTTTGATGTATCGAATAGTTGTATTGTGGCTGGGCTAAGTTTGTAAGGTGTTTGATGTTGATTTCGATAAGTTTTGGATGTTTTTTGAGTGGGCAACTTTTGAGTTGCGGGTATCTGCTTTGAGGTAGGGGTTTGGATGCATTTTGATGTATGTTTTCTCTGGTTTTGTGTGATAAAAAAAGTGGATAATCAAGACAAAGCAACTTGAAGTGGATTGTGGCTTGCAGGGAGCTTGATTTGCTTTGGCGAACAAGGCGAGGTGTAATCGGTGAGTGGAAACTAGTTTTAAAGGCTTTCTAAAGTTTTGCAAATGATGCTGGGAGTTTAGGTTAAGCTTGATACACTTAACTAAGCTCGGAAGTAAGTTTACCTTTTTTGCTCTTAATATCAGATTGGATATGAGCATTATTGATTACATGTTTTGGGTTTTAAACATGGTTTGTGTTACTTACTGTAAATGCACGGTTTTGAATACATATGCGAAGGTTTAAAGGTAAATGAAATGCTAGTGAGCATTGGTTTTCATTCTGGATTGGGAATGGGGCATTACTTTGGCAATGTGGTTTTCGTTTAATGCATTGTAAAAAGTGAGTAAATGGTTTGTAAATGATATATTGGCTATGTGACATGATGGGAAAACATTTAGTTATAGTTGGCATGCATAAGATTAAAGCGCACTATAACATAGTTGGAATGTTGCATAGGTTGGAAAATGTTCAATTGAATGTTTTGGACTGTTTGGTGAGTGTTTTAGGGAGCATGGCTATAGGTTGATTTTTTTTGGAAGCATATGATTGTTATAGTTGCTAAATCCTGATGATAGTGTTGGGTTATGATTTAATGAAAGTTTGTATGCATGTATGAGTCTTGTTAGGATCCAAATGCATCTAGATTTGAGTGAGGAACCAAGTAAAAATGACATTTCGGGTCCAAGCATATCAGAATGCGTCTCCTTATACCGGTACAGCTAGGCCATTTTTGGCATTGCATTTCGATACGTAGGGTAGTGTTTCGATGCGGGTAATCCCTCTAAGGCATAGTGTTTTGATACGCGAAGGTGTTTCAATACAGTAAAGAGCAAATTGGCCTAGCGTTTCGATACGCGGTGCCGTATCGGTACAGTTTTAAGCTACTAGAATTTGGGTTTTGTAAAATGGACAAGGTGTACGCGTACCGGTACGGGCTATAGTTAATTTTGTTATTGGAATGTTTGAATGATTCTGATTCTTTCTTTTTGGTCCCTGAATGTTGTGAGTGCATTCGCTTAAGGTGCGGATAATCAGATTGAGTTGAGAATTAGAATGCAAGTACGTGATTTGACTAATTGAAGTTTGGTAACCTTAATTTCCTGAATGGCCATGTATTTTATAAGATTTATATTTTGGTCCCCGAAGTGAATTGTATGCAATTGGTTGCCATTCTGTGGTCCGTTACCTTTGTAATCTCAACCGCTATGAGCATGATCACTTAGGATTAATAATACGCATCTAGACAAGATAAAAAATAGACTAGTTTTCATAATCTTTCTCTGATTTGATTTGGCAAACGTAATGTATCTCACTCGGTTCGGTCGGTCATCTAGGCCGGGCTGAGGGGGTTACATTTGTTGGTATCAAAGACAGGTTATGAAAGGTTGGGATGTTGTCGTTTGATTCTATGTCATTGTTGATATGTACGGTGATTGTGAATACGTACGGTGATTGTTTTACATCATGTTGGGGTATGAATTGGGAACACATTGCCTATTATCGAGGTTTTAAAATGTTTTATAAGGTTGTCTTTGATCCTTTGCCTTATGTTAGCCCGACTTTAATGTGTTTTAATTCTTGTTTAGCATGGCTTATCGTGAGACTCGTTCGAAGGCTGCTAATGCTGGGTCTAGGAAAAATAATGACGACGGGGTAAATTCTTGTATTACCTTACCTCCTCATCATCCGTTGGTTCCTCCTATTGATGTTGGGTTAGGTGGTGTACCTCAGGATCCTCAAATGCCAGTTTTTGGGGATTTGACTTCGTTAGTACAAGCAATAATAGGAGCTTTTGAAGCGACAATGGCTGAAGTGCATGTGCAAGCACCGACACTTGCTGTGGTGGTTAATCAAGGTCATCGTTAGAGCGTCTCTATATTTTAAGAGGTGTGGAGTTTAGGGGATTGAGTCTTGAGGTGCAGAGGAATGGCTAGATAGTACGATTCATATTCTGAATTAGATGGGTAGTAATGATGAGCGCAAGTTGGGTTGTACCGAGTCTCTGTTACATGGTGATGCGTATCATTGGTGGGTAACCACGATTGCTAATGTTTCAAAAGTGGATGTAACCTGGGAGTTCTTTTGAAGGGTTTTAAGAGTAAATATCTTGGTCCTCAGTATTTGGATGCAAGGAAGCATGAGTTTATGGCTTTGGAATAGGGTGGTATGTCTGTGGCTGAGTATGAGGTGTAGTTTGTCTGCTTGAGTCAGTATGCTTCAGAGTTGGTTCTGGATGATCTTGAGAGGTGCAACAGGTTCCGCTATGGTCTTGTGAAGGATATCAAGACGTAATTGTTGGATGTAGATTATACAGATTTTGATGTGCTTGTGAACCGTGCTAAGGATATTAAGCATTCCTTGGGTGCGTCTTTATCAGCGGCAAGTAAGAGCTTTGGTAAGAGAGTTGTTGATTCTAGTTATTATGGGAAGCAAAATAGAAGGTCGCGAGATAAGAGGTTTAAGCCGGATCACAGACGTGGTGGCAGTGCTGGTTAGGGTAACTAGGGAGCTCATGTTTTAGCTGAGTATGAGCGTTGTGGTCGACGTTACATGGGTACATGCTGGGGAAACACCGATGTTTGTTGGTTGTGAGGATCTCCTGATTATATAAAGTGTGATTGTCCACGTGCAGTGAGAGATGCACTGGTTCAGGCTACTGCTCCTATTAGAGGCCGAGGCTATGGCAGAGGTAATTTTTAGAGGCGTGAGGGTGGTTAGAGGGCTGTAGCTCATACAATTGTTGTGCGACCAAAGAATGGTGGACTGGCCCGGGTTTATTCTCACTGTGAGGGGGGCAATGACACCGATGTGATCACAGGTACCTTTACCTTGCAATATTTATCATTGTTTTCTTTGATTGATTCAGGGTTTACGCATTCATATAACTTAAGTGAGCATGCATTTTTGCTCAATGTTCCTGTTGAGATCTTAGATGTTGGCAAGTTAGTAACTAGTTCCTGCGGGGAGACGGTTACGACTAGGAGGTTGTATCAACACTATCCTTTGGTTGTGCAAGGTTATGAGTTTGCCGCGGATCTGATGGAGTTGCTATTCCATGGTTTTGACATTATATTGGGTATGGGTTGGTTGAGTGAGCACAAGGCGGTAGTGGATTGTGAGTCCAAAAGTATTTCCTTGAGGTTAGCCGATGATTATGAAGTTGTGGTGGTTGGCGAGAATGTGAAATTCTTGTCCAATGTTGTTTCAGCTACTTGAGTGGAAAAGATGATGTTTGATGGCTGCCAAGCTTATTTGGCTTCTGTTATGAATCTAGAAGCCAAGGGTGTTCGGGTATAGGACATTCGGACTGTATGTGAATTTCAAGAAGTGTTTCCTAAAGAGTTACCAGGTTTACTGCCTGATAGGGAGGTGAAATTCAGTATTGAGACGTATAAGTGTACGACTTTGGTGTCTATTGCTCTTTATCGGATGGTACTGAAGGAGTTGAAAGAGTTGAAGATGTAGCCGTAGGAGTTGTTAGATCATGGGTTCATTCGACCGAGTATTTCACCTTGGGGTGCTTCAGTTCTTTTTTATGGAGAAGAAGGATGGATCGATGCGTATGTGCATTGATTATTACCAGTTGAATAAGTTGACGGTGAAGAACAGGTATCCGTTGTCACAGATTGATGACTTGTTCTATCAGTTTTGCAGGGCAACAGTGTTTTCAAAGATTGATTTAAGATCGGGGTATTATCAGTTGAAGGTTAAGGATGTGGATGTGGATGTGCATAAGATGGTATTTTGTATGAGGTACGGGCATTAAGAGTTCCTGGTGAAGCCGTTTGGTTTAACAAATGCCTCAGCTGCATTCATGGACATGATGAATAGGGTGTTTCATGAGTACTTTGATCATTTTATGGTGTTTTTATCAATGATATACTCGTTTACGCATGTACCGAGGAAAAACATGATTAGCATTTGCGAATTGCGTTGCAGGCTTTGAAGGATAATTAGTTGTATGCTAAGTTGAGCAAGTACGAGTTTTGGCTCAAGGATAGTTTCTACGGAGGGTATCCGTGTTGATCCACAAAAAGTTGAGGCTATTCTCAATTAAAGCAAACTAAGTTTGTGTCCGAGATTCGTAGTTTTCTTGGGCTGCCTGGTTATTATCGATGATTTTTTATGGGTTTTCTAGTATTGCGGCACCGTTGAAAAAGTTGTTACAGAAGAATGTTCCATATGTGTGGACGGGGAAGCAACAACAGAGTTTTGAGAAGTTGAAGGAAGTTTTGAAACATGCTCATGTGTTGATCCAACCTGAGTCAATGAAGGAGTTTGTGGTTTATAGTGATGCATCGTATGTTGGGTTAGGTTGTCTGCTGATGCAAGATGGCAAGGTTGTGGCCTATGCATCGAGAAAGCTAAAAGTTCATGAGCATAATTACCCGACTCATGATTTAGAGCTGGCAGCTGTAGTGTTTGCCTTGAAAATTTGGAGACACTACCTTTATGGTGAAAAATGTGTGGTTTTTACGGACCATAAGAGTTTGAAATACTTTGTTTCAAAAAGATCTGAACCTTAGGCAACGAAGATGGTTGGAGTTGCTTAAGGATTACGACCTGACGATCGAGTATCATCATGGAAAATCCAATTTGGCTGCAGATGCATTGAGTCGTAAGGTTGCGGTCGAGCTTAGGGTGATGTTTGCAAGGTTGAGTATGACACGGGAAGGTGGTTTGTTGGCGGAGTTGTAAGTTAAGCCTACATTGTCACAGATGATTAAAGCTAAGCAGCAGTTTGATGATTATTTGGTTCCTCATGTTAAGGACATATCGGATGGTAATCTATCAGAGTTTCATTTTGACGATGATGGTGTTTTGCGCTTTAAGGGCCGAATAGTGGTGCTGAAAGATTCTGAGATTAGGCATACTATTTTGGCGGAGGCACACTCTAGTCCTTTTGCTATGCATCATGGTAGTACCAAGATGTATCATGATTTAAAGGAAGTGTATTATTGGGTTGGTTTGAAAAAGGATGTGGCAGAGTTTGTATCTAAGTGCATGGTGTGTCAGCGGGTTAAAGCTGAACATCAGTTTCCATCCGAGTTGTTGCAACCGTTAAGAATTTCAGAATGGAAATAGGAGAGAATCACCATGGATTTTGTGTCAGGGCTGGCTTTGACGCCGGCTAAAAAGATTACATTTGGGTGATTGTTGATCATTTTACGAAGTGTGCACATTTTATGCAAGTGCATAAGATGTATACATTGAATAAGTTGGCAGATTTGTACATCGCTGAGATTGTGCAGTTGCACGAGGTACCTAGGTCTACTATTTCTAATAGAGAACCACAGTTTACAGCAAGGTTATGGAGATGTTTGCATCAGGCTTTGGGTTCGAGGTTGAGTTTCAGTACCGCGTATCACCCTTAGACGGATGGACAGTCTGAGCGTGTTATCTAGGTTTTGGAGGATATGCTGATGTGTTGTATTATTGAGTTTCAAGGAACCTGGGAGAATCATTTACCTCTGGTTGAATTTGCTTATAATAATATCTATCAAGCGAGTATCCAGATGGCTCCGTATGAGGCCTTGTATGGCCGGAGGTGTCGCACACCGTTGTGTTGCCCTGAGGTAGGGGAAAAACATGTTTCCTTACCGCATGTGTTGAAAGACACAAATGAAAAGGTAGAGCTTGTGTGTGATCACTTGAAAGCGGCTGCGGGTCGATAGAAATCTTATGCAGATTTGAAGCATAGGGAGATCTAATATGCGGTTGGTGATCAGGTGTTCTTAAAAGTGTCACTGTGGAAGAAAGCGATGCGGTTCGGACGTAAGGGTAAGCTTAGTCTGAGGTTTATTGGACCATATGAGGTTGTGGAACGTGTTAGTCCTGTGGCTTATCGGTTGAAGTTGCCACCCGAGCTAGAGAAGATACATGATGTGTTCCATGTATCTATGTTATAGAGGTATCGGTCGGATCCTTCGCATGTTATGCCGATGGAGCATACTTGAGTTGAGGTCAATTTGTCCTTTGAAGAAGAGTTTTGAAGGTGATAAAAATATGGAAAAAATGCTCTAAAATCATTATTTAATGTATTAATTATTGTGGTAAAATCAATTTTGGAAAATGTCCTTTAGAAATTGAACATTTTGAACTAGTGACCAAAATGCAAACTTTGAAAACTGTTTTTAGTGGCTGTTTTGTAAAGGGTCAAAACTTTGAATCTTTAAGGATTTAATTCCCCAAAAGTCTAATTTTAGACTTTATCCTTTAATTGGTTATTTTTAAAAGTATTTTAAAATAAAATTTAGGGAGAATAAAAAACTTTTTTCTCAAAATCTCATTTTCTCAAAACATTAAACACTATTCTTTTTTTAAATCTTTAGGTAAATCTTCTTTTTCTTAAATCTTTTGATTTTTAATGGATTCTTATTGGTTTCTAAACAAAACCTTATTGATTTAACTTTGTTTTCACCTGTAAAATCAGCCAATTAAGGGAGAAAGCATCCATTAGAGGTAAGGTTCATTCTTCTCCTCGAATGAAAGGTTCTTTACTGAAATTCCCAAGTTGTTGATCCTTTACAATTGTTTTCTAATGAGTTTTGATAGTTTAATTGAGGAAAATTGGTTTAATTGTGTTTTGATTAGTGAAATCAGTAGATTTTTGAATTGGATATGTTTTGTTGGGTTCTTGATCAGGTTAGATCATGATTTGATGTTTAATAATGTTAAAAGCTTGGATTTAACATTATAATCTCGAAACTAGTTGAATCTCTAATGTTAAAGGTTGTTAGTTAAGGGTTTTTGGTGTTTAATCATTGCTGGAAGTAAATGGATGTCATAAAAGGGGTTTTAGATGTTTATTGATGAAATTTGATGTTTTGAATAGTTGTATTGTGGCTGGGCTAAGTTTGCAAGGTGTTTGATGTTGATTTCGATAAGTTTTGGATGTTTTTTGAGTGGGCAACTTTTGAGTTGCGGGTATCTACTTTGAGGTAGGGGTTTGGATGCATTTTGATGCATGTTTTCTCTGGTTTTGTGTGATCAAAAAAGTGGATAATCAAGACAAAGCAACTTGAAGTGGATTGTGGCTTGCCGGGAGCTCGATTTGCTTTGGCGAGCAAGGCGAGGTGTAATCGGTGAGTGGAAACTAGTTTTAAAGGCTTTCTAAAGTTTTGCAAATGATGCTGGGAGTTTAGGTTAAGCTTGATACACTTAACTAAGCTCGGAAGTAAGTTTCCCTTTTTTGCTCTTAATATCAGATTGGATATGAGCATTATTGATTACATGTTTTGGGTTTTAAACATGGTTTGTGTTACTTACTATAAATGCACGGTTTTGAATACATATGCGAAGGTTTAAAGGTAAATGAAATGCTAGTGAGCATTGGTTTTCATTCTGGATTGGGAATGGGGTATTGCTTTGGCAATGTGGTTTTCGTTTAATGCATTGTAAAAAGTGAGTAAATGGTTTGTAAATGATATATTGGCTATGTGACATGATGGGAAAACATTTAGATATAGTTGACATGCCGTATGATTAAAGTGCACTATAATATATGTTTAAATCAATCGTGTCCATGGGTCCTTGAGGTATAGCGGATTGGTGACTTAGACTATTGGGTTTCCCACTAGAGGTTATGCGGATTGGCTAACCTACGTGAGGGTAAATCTTGCGGATTGGCAAGGTTTGAGATATCATGTGGAATATCATGGTATGAGCATGGTGGAGGATTGTTCATTATTAGTTATTCATGTATCCGATGTAAGGATGGAGGATTGTTCATCCAAGGATAGAGGATTGTCTATCCAAGGGTAGAGGATTGTCTACCCAATGTACTATAAATGCCAATATATGGAAGTTCATGTGTTGAACCTATCTTTTAATGCTTTAGAATTTAAGCATGGAATATGATTTAATGCTTTGGGATTTAAGCATGTGATTTATAAAGGTTTTGCATAATGGTTTTTATGCATGTTTTGATTCGGAATCAATGAATATGCTTTAGATTGTAAGCATGGTTTGAAAACAAGTGTTTGGTTTTCAAAGGTTTAAATTGCATCATTGTTTATGAGCATCCTCACTAAGCATGTGTGCTTAAGCTCTCGTTTATCTAATGATGCAGAGCATTGAAGATTGGGCAGCAAAGGCAAGGCTTAAAGTGATCCAAGAGCAAGACTCCTTTTGATTATGAACTCGGTTTAAGTTTCCGGTTAATAAGGCAATGTGTTTGCCATGTTTTTAGGATATGTAATTCTATTTTTTCCCCTGGTTTCTGAGCATTGTTAATGTTGTGTTTTGGACTTGGATTATTGTTGATGAACTTGTGAACAATTTTGCTTATGATTGATGCTAGGTGATCACCTAGGTATGCATATAGATAGCTTTTGTTGAATGTTGTGCTTTGATGAATCAATCATGTTGATTATGGTGATAGAGTTATGTTGGAATGTTGCATAGGTTGGAAAATGTTCAATTGAATGTTTTGGACTGTTTGGTGAGTGTTTTAGGGAGCATGCCTATAGGTTGATTTTTTTGGAAGCATATGATTGTTATAGTTGCTAAATCCTGATGATAGTGTTGGGTTATGATTTAATGAAAGTTTGTATGCATGTATGAGTCTTGTTAGGATCCAAATGCATCTAGATTTGAGTGAGGAACCAAGTGTTTCGTTAGGCCATTTTTGGCATTGCATTTCGATATGCAGGGTAGTGTTTCGTTGCGGGTAATCCCTCTAAGGCATAGGGTTTTGATACGCGAGAAGGTGTTTCAATACGGGTAAGAGCAAATTGGCCTAGCGTTTAGATACGCGGTGTCGTATCGGTACGGTTTTAAGCTACTAGAATTTGGGTTTTGTAAAATGGACAAGGTGTACACGTACCGGTACGGGCTATAGTTAATTCTATTATTGGAATGTTTGAATGATTCTGATTCTTTCATTTTGGTCCCTGAATGTTGTGAGTGCATTCGCTTAAGGAGCGGATGATCAGATTGAGTTGAGAATTAGAATGCAAGCACGTGATTTGACTAAATTTAGTTTGGTAACCTTAATTTCCTGAATGGCCTTGTATTTTATAATATTTATATTTTGGTCCCCAAAGTGAATTGTATGTAATTGGTTACCATTCTGTGGTCCGTTACCTTTGTAATCTCAACCGCTATGAGCATGATCACTTAGGATTAATAATGCACATCTAGACAAGATAAAAAAATAGACTAGTTTTCGTAATCTTTCTCTGATTTGATTTGGAAAACCTAATGTATCTCACTCGGTTCGGTCGGTCATCTAGGCCGGGCCGAGGGGGTTATATTTGTTGGTATCAAAGACAGGTTATGAAAGGTTGGGACGTTGTCATTTGATTGTATGTCATTGTTGATATGTATGGTGATTGTGAATACGTACGGTGATTGTTTTACATCATGTTGGGGTATGAATTGGGAACACATTGCCTATTATCGAGGTTTTAAAATGTTTTATAAGGTTGTCTTGGATCCTTTGCCTTATGTTAGCCTGACTTTAATGTGATTTAATGCTTTTGTTAGCATGGCTCATCGTGAGACTCGTTCGAAGGCTACTAATGCTGGGTCTGGGCAAAATAATGACGACTGGGTAAATCCTTGTATTACCTTACCTCCTCATCATCCGTTGGTTCCTCCAGTTGATGTTGGGTTAGGTGGTGTACCTCAGGATCCTCAGATGCCAGTTTTTGGGGATTTGACTTCGTTAGTACAAGCAATAATAGGAGCTTTTGAAGCGGCAATGGCTGGAGTGCATGTGCAAGCACCGACACTTGTTGTGGTTGTTAATCAAGGTCACCGTTAGAGCGTCTCTATATTTTAGAAGGTGTGGAGTTTAGGGGATTGAGTCTTGAGGTGCCGAGGAATGGCTAGAGAGTACGATTCATATTCTGAATCAGATGGGTAGTAATGATGAGCGTAAGTTGGGTTGTACTGAGTCTCTGTTACATGGTGATGCGTATCATTGGTGGGTAACCACGATTGCCAATGTTTCAAAAGCGGATGTAACCTAGGAGTTCTTTTGAAGGGTTTTTAAGAATAAATATCTTGGTCCTCAGTATTTGGATGCAAGGAAGCGTGAGTTTATGGCTTTGGAATAGGGTGGTATGTCCGTGGCTGAGTATGAGGTGAAGTTTGTCTGCTTGAGCCAGTATGCTTCAGAGTTGGTTCTGGATGATCTTGAGAGGTGCAACAGGTTCCGCTATGGTCTTGTGAAGGATATTAAGACGTATTTATTGGATGTAGATTATACAGATTTTGATGTGCTTGTGAACCGTGCTAAGGATATTAAACATTCCTTGGGTGCGTCTTTATCAGTGGCAAGTAAGAGCTTTGGTAAGAGAGTTGCTGATTCTTATGGGAAGCAAAATAGGAGGTCGCAAGATAAGGGGTTTAAGCCGGATCACAGGCGTGGTGGCAGTGCTGGTCAAGGTAACTAGGGAGCTCATATTTTAGCTGAGTGTGAGCGTTGTAGTCGACGTTATATGGGTACATGTTGGGGAAACACCGATGTTTGTTGGTTGTGAGGATCTCCTGATTATATAAAGTGTGATTGTCCACGTGCAGTGAGAGATACACTGGTTCAGGCTACTGCTCCTATTAGAGGCCGAGGTCGTGGTAGAGGTAATTTTTAGAGGCGTGAGAATGGTCAGAGGGCTGTAGCTCATACAATTGTTGTGCGACCAGAGAATGGTGGACCGGCCCAGGTTTATGCTTACTGTGAGGGGGCAATGACACCGATGTGATCACAGGTACCTTTACCTTGCAATCTTTGTCATTGTTTTCTTTGATTGATTCGGGGTTTACGCATTCATATAACTTAAGTGAGCATGCATTTTTGCTCAATGTTCCTGTTGAGATCTTAGATGTTGGCAAGTTAGTAACTAGTTCCTTCGGGGAGTCGGTTACGACTAGGAGGTTGTATCGACACTATCCTTTGGTTGTGCAAGGTTACATGTTTGCTGCGGATATGATGGAGTTGTTATTCCATGGTTTTGACGTTATCTTGGGTATAGATTGGTTGAGTGAGCACAAGGCGGTAGTGGATTGTGAGTCCAAAAGTATTCCCTTGAGGTTAGCCGATGGTTATGAAGTTGTGGTGGTTGGCGAGAATGTGAAATTCTTGTCCAATGTTGTTTCAGCTACTCGAGTGGAAAAGATGATGTTTGATGGCTGCCAAGCTTATTTGGCTACTGTTATGAATCTAGAAGCCAAGGGTGTTCGGGTGTAAGACATTCGGACTGTGTGTGAATTTCAAGAGGTGTTTCCTGAAGAGTTACCGGGTTTACTGCCTAATAGGGAGGTGAAATTTAGTATTGAGACGTATGAGTGTATGACTTTGGTGTCTATTGCTCCTTATCGGATGGTACCGAAAGAGTTGAAAGAGTTGAAGATGTAGCTCTAGGAGCTGTTAGATCATGGGTTCATTCGACCGATTATTTCACCTTGGGGTGCTTCAGTTCTTTTTGTGGAGAAGAAGGATGGATTGATGCATATGTGCATTGATTATTACCAGTTGAATAAGTTAACGGTGAAGAACAAGTATTCGTTGTCGCACATTGATTACTTGTTCTATCAGTTTTGCGGGGCAGCAGTGTTTTCAAAGATTGATTTAAGATCGGGGTATTATCAGTTGAAGGTTAAGGATGTGGATGTGCATAAGATGGTATTTTGTATGATGTACGGGAATTAAGAGTTCCTGGCGATGTCGTTTGGTTTAACAAATGCCTCAGCTGCATTCATGGACATGATGAATAGGGTGTTCCATGAGTACTTTGATCATTTTATGGTGGTTTTTATCAATAATATACTTGTGTACGCATGTACCGAGGAACAACATGATTAGCATTTGCAAATTGCGTTGCAGGCTTTGAAGGATAATCAGTTGTATGCTAAGTTGAGCAAGTGCGAGTTTTAGCTCAAGGATGGTTTCTACGGAGGGTATCCGTGTTGATCCACAAAAAGTTGAGGCTATTCTCAATTAAAGTAAACTAAGTTTGTGTCCGAGATTCGTAGTTTTCTTGGGGTGGCTGGTTATTATCGATGATTTTTGGATAAGTTTTCTAGTATTGCGGCACCGTTGAAAAAGTTGTTACAGAAGAATGTTCCATATGTGTGGACGGGGAAACAACAACAGAGTTTTGAGAAGTTGAAGGAAGTTTTGACACATGCTCATGTGTTGATCCAACCTGAGTCAAGGAAGGAGTTTGTGGTTTATAGTGATGCATCGTACGTTGGGTTAGGTTGTCTGCTGATGCAAGATGGCAAGTTTGTGGCCTATGCATCGAGAAAGCTAAAAGTTCATGAGCAGAATTACCGACTCATGATTTGGAGCTGGCAGTTGTAGTGTTTGCCTTGAAAATTTGGAGACACTACCTTTATAGTGAAAAGTGTATGGTTTTTACGGACCATAAGAGTTTGAAATACTTTGTCTCAAAAGGATCTGAACCTTAGGCAACGAAGATGGTTGGAGTTGCTTAAGGATTACGACCTGACGATCGAGTATCATCATGGAAAATCCAATTTGGTTGCAGATGCATTGAGTCGTAAGGTTGCGGTCGAGCTTAGGGTGATGTTTGCAAGGTTGAGTGTGACACGGGAAGGTGGTTTGTTGGCGGAGTTGTAAGTTAAGCCTACATTGTCACAGATGATTAAAGCTAAGCAGCAGTTTGATGATTATTTGGTTTCTCATGTTAAAGACATATCGGATGGTAATCTATCAGAGTTTCATTTTGATGATGATGGTGTTTTGTGCTTTAAGGGCCGAATAGTGGTGCTGAAAGATTCTGAGATTAGGCATACTATTTTGGTGGAGGCACACTCTAGTCCTTTTTCTATGCATCATGGTAGTACCAAGAAGTATCATGATTTAAAGGAAGTGTATTATTGGGTTGGTTTGAAAAAGGATGTGGCAGAGTTTGTATCTAAGTGCATGGTGTGTCAGCGGGTTAAAGCTGAACATCAGTTTCCATCCGAGTTGTTGCAACCGTTAAGAATTTCAGAATGGAAATAGGAGAGAATCACCATGGATTTTATGTCAGGGCTGGCTTTGACACCGGCTAAAAAAGATTCCATTTGGGTGATTGTTGATCGGTTTACGAACTGTGCACATTTTATGCAAGTGCATAAGATGTATACATTGAATAAGTTGGCAGATTTTTACATCGCTGAGATTGTGCAGTTGCACGAGGTACCTAGGTCTACTATTTCTAATAGAGACCCACAGTTTACAGCAAGGTTATGGAGATGTTTGCATCAGGCTTTGGGTTCGAGGTTGAGTTTTAGTACCGTGTATCACCCTTAGACGGATGGACAGTCTGAGCGTGTTATCTAGGTTTTGGAGGATATGCTGAGGTGTTGTATTATTGAGTTTCAAGGAACCTGGGAGAAGCATTTACCTCTGGTTGAATTTGCTTATAATAATATCTATCAAGCGAGTATCCAGATGGCTCCGTATGAGGCCTTGTATGGAGACCGTTGTGTTGCGCCGAGGTAGGGGAAAAGCATGTTTCCTTACCGCATATGTTGAAAGACACGAATGAAAAGGTAAAGCTTGTGTGTGATCACTTGAAAGCGGCTGCGGGTCGATAGAAATCTTACGCAGATTTGAAGCGTAGGGAGATCGAATATGCGGTTGGTGATCAGGTGTTCTTAAAAGTGTCACTGTGGAAGAAAGTGATGCGGGTCAGACGTAAGGGTAAGCTTAGTCTGAGGTTTATTAGACCATATGAGGTTGTGGAACGTGTTAGTCCTGTGGCTTATCGGTTGAGGTTGCCTCCCGAGCTAGAGAAGATACATGATGTGTTCCATGTATCTATGTTACAGAGGTATCGGTCGGATCCTTCGCATGTTATGCCGGTGGAGCATATTGAGTTGAGGCCGAATTTTTCCTTTGAAGAAGAGCCGGGGAAAATCCATGGTTCCAGCAGCAAGGTTCTTCGTGGCAAGACGATAGAACTTGTTAAAGTCTTGTGGCAACATCGGGGTGTCGAGGAAGCCACTTGGGAGAGCAAGGCAGATATGTTGGAGCAATTTTTGCATTTATTTCCTCCATGTAAATTTTGAGGACGAAATTTCGTAAGAGGGGGAGAGTTGTAATGCCCCGGTTTTGGGTCTAGTGGTTTTGGGTTCGGTTCGAGGGTCCGGTGAACCAGTATTAGAGGTTCGAGATAGTTTCAGGATTAAATCAGATTAAATATTTTTGAAGGTGATAAAAATATGGGAAAATGCTCTAAAATCATTATTTAATATATTAATGATTGTGGTAAAATCAATTTTGGAAAATGTGTTTTGGAAATCGAACATTTTGAACTAGTGACCAAAATGCAAACATTGAAAACTGTTTTAGTGGCTGTTTTGTAAAGGGTCAAAACTTTGAATCTTTAAGGAGCTAATAGCCCAAAAGTCTAATTTCAAACTTTATCCTTTAATTGGCTATTTTTAAAAGTATTTTGGAAAATAAAATAGGTTAGGGAGAAATAATTGATAATTAATTCTTTTAAAACAAAATTCACGTAACTAACTTTCTCAAAAAAAACATTTTCTCTCAAAATCACTCCAGCCAAACACTATTCTCTTCTTTTAAATCTTCAGGTAAATCTTCTTTTTCTTAAATTTTTTGATTTCTAATGGATTCTTATTGGTTTCTAAATATAACCTTATTGTTTTAACTTTATTTTCACATGTAAAATCAGCCAATTAAGGGAGAAAGCATCCATTAGAGGTAAGGTTCGTTCTTCTCTTCTAATGAAAGGTTCTTTACTGAAATTCCCAAGTTGTTGATCCTTTACAATTGTTTTCTAATGAGTTTTGATAGTTTAATTGAGGAAATTGGTTTAATTGTGTTTTGATCAGTGAAATTAGTAGATTTTCGAATTGGATATGTTTTGCTGGGTTCTTGATCAGGTTAGATCATGATTTTGATGTTTAATAATGTTAAAAGCTTGGATTTAACTTTGTAATCCCGAAACTAGTTGAATCTCTAATATTAAAGGTATTTAGTTAAGGGTTTTTGTGAGGTTTTAGGTGTTTAATCATTGCTGGAAGTAAAAGGATGTCATAAAAGGGTTTTTAGATGTTTATTGATGAAGTTTGATGTATCGAATCGTTGTATTGTGGCAGGGCTAAGTTTGTAAGATGTTTGAGGTTGATTTCGATAAGTTTCGGATAGTTTTTGAGTGGGCAACTTGTGAGTTGCGGGTATCTGCTTTGAGGCAGGGGTTTGGATGCATTTTGATGCATGTTTCTTCTGATTTTGTGTGATCAAAATAGGGGATAATCAAGGCGAAGCAACTAGAAGTGGATTGTAGCTTGTCGGGAGCTCGATTTATTTTGGCGAGCAAGGCGAGGTGTAATCGGTGAGTGGAAACTAGTTTTAAAGGCTTTCTAAAGTTTTGCAAATGATGTTAGGAGTTTAGGTTAAGCTTGATACACTTAACTAAGCTCGGAAGTAAGTTTCCCTCTTTTTCTCTTAATATCGGATTGGATATGTGCATGATTGATTACATGTTTTGGGTTTTAAACATGGTTTGTGTTACTTACTGTAAATGCATGGTTTTGAATACATATGCGAAGGTTTAAAGGTAAATGAAATGCTAGTAAGCATTGGTTTTCATTCTGGATTGGGAATGGGGTATTGCTTTGGCAATGTGGTTTGTATATGTGGTTTTCGTTTAATGCATTGTAAAACAGTGAGTAAATGGTTTGTAAATGATATATTGACTATGTGACATGATGGGAAAACATTCAGATATAGTTGGCATGCCATAGGATTAAAGTGCACTATAATATATTTTTAAATCGATCGTGTCCATGGGTCCTTGAGGTATAGTGTATTGGCGACTCAGACTATTGGGTTTCCCACTAGAGGTTATGCGGATTGGCTAACCTAAGTAGGGGTAAATCTTGTAGATTGGCAAGGTTTGAGATATCATGCGGATTGGCATGGTATAAGCATGGTGGAGGATTGTTCATCACGAGTTATTCGTGTATCCGATGTATGGATGGAGGATTGTTCATCCAAGGATAGAGGATTGTCTTCCCAAGGTCACTATAAATGCCAATATATGGAAGTTCATGTGCTGAACCTATCTTTTATTGCTTTGGAATTTAAGCATGAAATATGATTTAATGCTTTGGGATTTAAGCATGTGGTTTATAAAGGTTTTGCACAATGTTGATATTCATGTTTTGATTTGGAATCAATGAATATGTTTTGGATAGAAGTATGGTTTGAAAACAAGTGTTTGGTTTTCAAAGGTTTAAATTGCATCATTGTTTATGAGCATCCTCACTAAGCATGTGTGCTTACGCTCTCGTTTATCTAATGATGCAGAGCATTAAAGATTGGGCAGCAAAGGCAAGGGTTAAAATGATCCAAGAGCAAGACTTCTTTTGCGTGTGAACTCGGTTTAAGTTTCCGGTTAATAAGGCAATGTGTTCGCCATGTTTTTGGGATATGTAATTCTATTTTTTTCCCTGGTTTTTTAGCATGGTTAATGCTGTGTTTTGGAATTGGATTATTGTTGATGAACTTGTGAACGTATTTGCTTATGATTGATTTTAGGTGATTACCTAGCATGCATCTAGATAGTTTTCGTTGAATGATGTGCTTTGATGAATCAATCATGTTGATTATTGTGATAGAGTTATGTTGGAATGTTGCATAGGTTGGAAAATGTTCAATTGAATATATTGGTATGTTTGGTGAGTGTTTTAGGGAGCATGCCTATAGGTTGATTCTTTTGGAAGTATATGATTGTTATAGTTGCTAATTCTTGATGATAGTGTTGGGTTATGATTTTATGAAAGTTTGTATGCATGTATGAGTCCTGTTAGGATCCAATGCATCTAGATTTGAGTGAGGAACTAGCTAAAAATGACATTTTTGGTCTAAGTGTATTGAAACGCGTCCTCTCGTACCGGTACAGCTAGGCCATTTCAAACATAGTGTTTCGATACGTGGGTAGTGTTTCGATACGGGTAATCCCTCTAAGGCATAGCATTTCGATATACAGGAAGGTGTTTTGATATGAGTAAGAGCAAATTGGCCTAGCATTTCGATACGCGGTGATGTATCGGTACGGTTTTGAGCAACTAGAATTTGGGTTTTGTAAAATGGCCAAGGCATATCAAAAAATTTGTACGTGTATCGGTACAGGTTACAATTAATTCTGTTATTGGAATGTTTAAATGATTCTGATTCTTTCATTTTGGTCCCTAAATGTTGTGAGTGCGTTTGCTTGAGGTGGGATGATCAGATTGAGTTGAGAATTGGAATGCAAGCACGTGATTTGACTAATTGAAGTTTTGTAACCTTAATTTCCTGAATGGCCTTGTATTTTATAAGATATATGTTTTAGTCCCCAAAGTGAATTGTATGCAATTGGTTGTCATTCTGTGGTTCGTTACTTTGTAATCTCAACCGCTGCGAGCATCATCACTTAGGATTAATAATACGCATCTAGACAAGATAAAAGAAAAAATGGACCAGTTTTTGTGATCTTTCTCTGATTTGCTTCAGCAAACCTAATGTAGCTCACTCAGTTCGATCGGGCATCTAGGTCGAGTCGAGGAGGTTACACGGTATGGTATGGTATGTGGGCCATCTAAGCCCTTAATTTATTGATATTTGATTTGATGATTGATCATGTTGATCCCATGTGTTTAGGAGGTTACATGGTATGGCATGGTATGTGAGCCACTTGATATTCATGCTCGCTTAATCATTGTTTTACTACATGTTTATGTTTATGATCTGCATGTATCTACTAAGCTTTCAAGCTCAGCGTTTGGAATTGTTAATTCCTTCCGCGGTTCTTTAGGTTGTTGTTCCTACAGCTGAGTAGGCATGCTTTAGAACTTGTTGCCACGAAGAAGATAAAATGTAAGCGATTCAGGAAAGGGTTACAGAAAGAAATACAGACATTTTTTACAGTGTATCCACCTAAGGTGTTCTTCAATTTGGCTACTAGTGCCAAGTACCTTGAGCAAGAGCAAGGATTAACGTATAGTCAGCTTGGGGCCATATCAATGTGAGTGGAGGGAGTTATTCCAATCTAATCAGTCTTAGTCCCCTTCGAGGAGGAATCAAGGAAATTGGAATCATAGAGGTGGAACATCGAACCAGTTAGGAAGGTCTGATCGTAGGTCTACCTCTGCGGGGCGTAGGAAGCCTAACTCCTCTTCTACTATGGGTTCTGAAGGCTCGTCTAGAGGATCTTATGCACCAGTATGTACCCAGTGTGGGTGTAAGCACCATGGGGAATGTTACAGCAATGCCAAGGTGTGCTATGGGTGTGGATAACCATACCACTTCTTAAGAGATTGTCTTGAGTCTTTGGATGCTACCCCAATTCAAAACCAGATGAACTCTTTTGTAGCACAGAGGGGCCGCAGTTTTGCTAGAGGAGGGGCGAGTCATGTGTCGGGACACCAGAGTGGCAGTACCTTCCAATCAACAGCTAGAGCTCCTACGAGACAATATGCGGTCAAGGCACAGGAGGACTGCGATGCTACCGATGTTATTTTAGGTATGTTCACCTTGTTTTATGTTCCTGTTATTGCTTTTGTGAATTTGGGGTTTACCCATTCTTACATCCCTAGTGGGAAAACATAGTAGTGGGGTATATCTGCCGAAGATCTTGAGGTGGGAGTTAGGATGACTAGCCCATTGGAGTATGATGTGCTAGTTGATAAGGTCTATAGAAGGTGTCCTATAGAGGCTCAAGGTTCAGTGTTTACTACGGATTTAATGGTGCTATCATTTTAGGAGTTTGATGCCATTTTGGGAATAGATTAGCTTTTCAAACACAATGCAAGTTTGGGTTGTAGAACTAAGAGTTTAAAACTCGTATTTCGAATGGGTCGCGGCTTGTGGTTAAGAGTGAAAGAAATCATTTCCTTTCCAATGTGGTTTCAGCTTTGACAGCTCAAAAATTGATTCAACAGGGTTGTAAAGTCTTTCTAGCTCATGTGGTGGATACCAGAGTTGAAAGCCAGTGTTAGAGAAACTTCAGATGGTTAGAGAGTTTGCTGATGTATTTCCTAAGGAGCTACCAGGTTTACCCCCTAATCGGGAGCTAGAGTTTAGAATCGAGGTGATACCTGGAATAGCACTAATGTTGATAGCACCGTATCGTATGGCACCCACCGAGTTAAGAGAGCTAAAGAGTTAGATCCAAGAATTATTGGAAAGGGGTTTCATCTGACCGAGTATCTCACCTTAGGGTGCACCAATCCTATTTGTTACAAAAAAAGATGGGTCAATGAGGATGTGCATTAACTATCGGTAGCTTAATAAGGTAACGGTGAAGAATCGTTATCCCCTCTTGAGGATCGACAATCTGTTTGACCAGTTAAGAAGGGCTTGCGTGTTCTCAAAGATTAATTTAAGATCGGGCTACTACTAGTTGAAGGGGATAGAAGAGGATGTCCAAAAGACCACTTTTAGGACACGGTTTTAGGCATTATTAGTTCTTGGTAATGCCATTTGGGTTTACCAATGCACATGCAGCCTTTATGGACCTAATGAACTGGATTTTCCAACTTTACCTAGACTAATTTGTAGTGGTTTTTGTAGACATCTTGGTGCACGATTACCATCTGTGAGTTATCATTCAGACCTTGAGAGAGAGAAAGCTTTATGCCAAGTTCAATAAGTGTGAGTTTTGGTTTTTCGAGGTGGCATTTTTGTGTCACATTGTCTCTGTAGATGGGATCCGTGTTGAACCTCAAAAAATCCAAGCGATACTTGAGTGGAAACCCCTAAGAATATCTCAAAGGTTCGTAGTTTCCTTGGACTTGTCGGGTATTATAGGTGGTTTGTCAAAGGCTTCTCTATCATAGCGACGCCTATGACCAAGCTCTTGCAGAAGGGAGTCCCTTTGGAGTGCAATGAGAAGAGACAACAAAGTTTTGAGTAGTTAAAGGTGCACCTTACAGAGGCCCCGGTGTTGACGCAACCTGAGCTGGGAAAGGATTATGTGGTCTTCAGTGATGCCTCGTTGTGTGGGTTAGGTTGCGTTATGATGCAAGAGGGCAAGGTTGTGGCTTACACCTCGAGGCAGCTTAATCCCCATGAAAAGAACTACCCCACGCATGATTTGGAATTAGCGGCAGTTATCTTCGCTTTGAAAATTTAGAGGCACTACCTTTACGGGTTGAAGTGTTATGTCTATACGAATCATAAAAGCTTGAAGTACCTCCTCACTCAAAAAGAGTTGAACCTAAGGCAAAGGAGATGGATTGAGTTGCTGAAAGATTATGATTGCATCATAGAGTATCATCCTGGCAAAGCCAATGTGGTGGCTGATGCTTTAAGCCGAAAGTCTAGGTCAGATTTGAGAGCGATGTTTGCTTGGTTGAGGATGACCGAGGATGGAGGGTTGCTAGCTAAGCTTCAAGTGGAACCTACCTTGATACAAGAGATAAAAAAGATGCAAGTTATAGATGATGACCTTGTGGCCAAGATTGAAATAGTTTAAAGAGGCGAAGAACCTGACTTTGAGGTACGAGATGGTAGATTCTTGTACTTTAAGTGTCGATTGTGTGTTTCGGCATTAGAGGATCTTCGGGATCGTATTCTTAGAGAGGCACACCGTAGTTCGTTTACCATGCATCCTGGGAGTAACAAAATGTACCAGAATCTTCGATCTTTTTATTGGTGGCCAAGCTTTAAAATAGATATATCCGAATTTGTCACCAAGTGTCTTGCATGTTAGTAAGTAAAGGCGGAGCATCAGGTTCCTTCAGGCTTACTTCAACCCATTCAAATTCTCCAATGGAAGTGGGATAAAGTAACAATGGATTTTGTTATGGATTTCACCCTTGATTGGTTGGCTAGATTGTACATCAAGAAAATTGTAAGACTACATGTAGTATCGTCATCGATTATATCTGATAGGGACCCTCGTTTCACCGCTAGACTTTGGAAGAAGATTCATGACGCTTTGGACACCAAGTTGCATTTTAGTATAGCTTTTCATCCTCAGACCGATGGTTAGTTTGAGCGAGTCATCTAGATCTTGGAGGATATGTTTCGGTGTTGCGTTATTGATTTTGACAAGAGTTGAGAGAATCAATTATCGCTGGTTGAGTTTGCCTACAACAATAGTTTTTAGTCAAGTATCAAAATGGCTCCCTTCGACGACTTGTATGGGCGTAAGTGTAGGACTCCTCTTTGTTGGATGGAGCTTAAAGAGAGATGGATTATGGGTCAGAATTGATCAAGAAAACTGAGGAAAAGGTTCGGATTATAAAAGAAAGGTTGCAAGAAACATTTGATCGTCAAAAGGCTTACGCAGATTGAAAGTGCAAGCATATTGAATATGAGGTCGGTGACAAGGTTTTTCCTCAAGGTATCACCATGGAAGAGAATCATCCGCTTTGGGTTGAAGGGCAAGTTGAGCCTAAGGTTTATTGGACCGTATAAGATCATAGAGAATGTTGGACTTGTAGCTTATCGGATAGCTCTACCACCAGAGATGGTGCGTATCCATAATGTGTTCCACATATCGATGTTGAGGCGATACCATTCGGATCCTTCACATGTGGTTTCATTCGAAGAAATCGAGATTAGTCCCTCCCCAGTATGACCAAATCTTGTCTTCATAGTTCTATAAGGATAACTCATGTTCCCAAGTTGACTCGGCCTCAGACAAACATTTCCAATGCACCAAGTATTTAGTGTAGCTTGGATGACTCCCTCGTCTCAGAATTACTCGATGCGCGATAATCTCATCTATATCATGGTAATGAGTAGTAGTGACCGCAGTAGAAGCCCTCTTTGATTCACCCCTACTTGGATCTTCTTCATCAGCATGATATGGTTTTAAGAAACTTACATGAAACACGGGATGAACCTCGAGGTGAGATGGTAAAGTGGTGTGGTAAGCGAGCTTCCCGGTTCTTTTTTCCATAGGAAACGGTCCTTCGTACCTCCTAAGTAGTCCTTTGTGTGCTTTACCATATTTTCAAATGGTATGTGGAAGTAGCTTCACCATGACTAAATCTCCCTCCTCATACTCCACATGTCTTCTTTTTGTAGCAGCCTATTTCTTCATTCTTTTTGTTGCCTTTGCCAAGCATGCCTTTGCTAATTCAGACTTTTCTCGCCATCCCTTGGCAAATAGAAAGGCACCAGGACTCTTCCCTGCATAAGAAGTTACCATAGTGTGGGGAGCTAAGGGTTGTTGACTTGTTGCTAACTCAAATGGACTAGCTCCCGTTGACTCACTCCGCTGTAGGTTGTATGAAAATTGGGCAATATCAAGTAACTTTACCCAATCTTTTTGGTTGGCACTCCTTAATTACTCAAGCTCGGGAGGTGCCATACGGTAAGGTACCGCGGTAGGGGTCTTGCACTAGGCTCAAGCTCAATAATGTGATCCACCTCCCTCTTAGGCGAAAGTTTTTTTAGCAACTCCTTAGGCATGATGTCTTGGTACTCTTCCAAGACCTTCTCAATCTCCCTCGGCACCTCAGTCTTTCTCTCCTCGATTTTCTCTTTGATAGCCATCAAGAAAGTAGGCTCACCTTTCTTAAGCCTCTTGAAGATTTGTATGGCTGATGGTTCAGGTACTTGGCTTCCCTTTCCTCGAGATAAAGGTACTATACACGAATGTCCTTCCTCTAATATACACATCGTGTTGACGAAGGGAATCAGTATGGCCTTTACCTTGTCTAAGAATTCTATGCCAAGTACTATCTAATAATCATCCATAGGAACAACAGAAACGTTGATAAGGCCAGACCACTCACCAAGGTTTATTTTGACGTTGCGAGCAGTACCAAGGATGGGCTTTGGTTGAGAGTTCACTGCCTTTAGCCATCCTTTTTCTCCAACATAGGTGATACCCAAGCATCTTGCTTCTTCTTCCCTGATGAAGTTGTTCGTTGCTCCAGTGTCGACTAAGGCACGTACTAGTTGTCCTCTAATCTTCACTTGTACGAACAACAATCCCTTGTTTTCGGACTTAGGCACCTCAACATTGGCCTTTATGGAGTTGAGAATATGGAGAGAACCCATACTCGTCTCTACTTGTTGTTGAGTAGCTTGCTCTCTTTCTTCAATTATAGCCGAGAGTTGGCTTCTCTTTTGACACTCTCAGGCCAGGTGTGGACCTTCGCAAAAGAAAAATTTTAAAGGTGGGCGCTTACCTCTTTTGTCGTCCCTTTTTTCCCTTGAAAGATCCTTCCTTATGGGTTGACTTCAAGCTTCCCACTTTGTGTGGTTTACTTCCTCCCCCACCATAGCCTTTGTTCCCCTTTGGCTTAAAGCTCTCACTTTTTTTGAATTCAGTGAGGGATTTGGCAATAGCAATGGCAGAAGCAAGGTCTTGTGCACCTCTTCTCTCGATTTCTAACTTAGCCCAATTTTGTAAGCCATCACAAAAAGAGTAGAAAGCCTCCTTGTCGGGATAGTCAGGAATCTTCATGAGCACTTCAGAAAATTCTTTTACATACTCTCTGATGCTCCCTTTGTGGGTAAGTCGCCTCAGTTTTGCTCGGGCCTCTTTCTCTACATTCTCAGGATAGAATTGATGTTTTAGCTCCTTCTTGAATTCTTTCGAAGTGGAAATAGTGCAAACTCCCCTCTCGATCTCACCATGCCTATGACGCCACCATAGTATCTCAGTATCTTCCAAATAAAGTGAGGCATGATCGACCCTCCTAACATCCTCCATGACATTTGTAGCTCAAAAATATTGTTCCAAGCTCCATAAGAAGTTATCTACCTCCTTCGCGTTCCTAGCCCCTTTATACGCTTTGGGTTTAGGAACCTTCACCCTTGAAGAAGTTAAAATTGGGACATATGAGATAACTCCACCATCATGAGCTAATGCCTTCTTAAGAAGCACTATCTCCTCCCTCATGTTTCCCAATTCCCCATTTACCTCTTTAAGCTTATCCCTTAGAGCTTTGTTTTTTTCTTTAAGGAAAAGGATTTCACTAGAAAGAGAATTTGAAGAAGTCTCACATTTTTTGTGAACACTTACCAGTAGCCTCGTTCAGGGCTCCCAATATTTCCTCTCAGAGCTCATCTATCTTTCCATCAAGCTCCCCCAGATGGGAGTCCACCTCCCTGAACTTGTCCTCTCCATCGGCTACTGAAAGCTCTACCTTCATGAGCCTTGTGTCCACATTCTCCATTTCTTTCCCTCCTTTGGAAGGTCCACGAGACTTCGACCTCCCTCTCCTTTGTTCCTCGCCAACAACACCACCGGCAAGAGTGATCTCGTTGTTTGGCATACCTGCTTGATTCTAGTCTTCGGTCCTTGAAACCTTCGCTCTGATACCAATTGTCACAGACTTACTCTTTGTTCTCGCCCGTGCAGCACTTAGACACGCTTGAGTGACTAAGTCAGCCTAACTTCTTGAAGATGCAAGCTAAGCGTAGTGGAAGAAGAATAAGGCAAGTATGCTTCAAATAGGAAAGAAGAGAACTTAAGTATTGAATACTTGAAAAGTGAATTTTATTGGCTTGGAGAATACTTTACAAGATGTTAGGATTTTTAGCTTTCTTGGGTTTACATTGCCAAATGGCCAAAGCCACATATTTATAGCCTTACACCTCCTCAATGGACGGTGGAGATCAAGTTAATCCTACGGTTAATATTTTGATTCTAGAGAAATCTATACAACCTATAAAATATCTTACATCTCCTAGAACCTTCTACATAATCCTAGAATGGTCTAGTCTTGGAGAAATCTCCATAACGTTCTAGAACATTCCATAATCTTCTATCGTATTCTAGGACCTTCTAGAATATTCTAGAGCCTTCCTCAACATTCTAAAACCTTCCAACATATTCCAGATCCTTCTAGAATCTTCCAGAACCTTCTTGAATCTTCTAGAGCCTTCTTGAATCTTCCAATGTCTTCCATGGTTTTCTAGAACATTCCAAAGTGTTCTAGATTATTCTGTAGAGTTCCAGAACTTCCTTTAATGCCCTAGAATTTTCCACTAAATATCTTTATCCTTCCAATACAAGTCTAAAATTTAGTTGATTTAATTTTTGGTCTGTGACACCTAACATAAACCCTAATTTTCAAATTTTAGGGGTTTTGCATCTAGACATGAAATTATTTCAAATCAAAGCTTGTAAATATCATTTTTATACTTGATTCGGCTAAATCAAGCCTTAATTCAAACAAATCCATAAATCCTAAATAAAATCCCAAATTCTAAAGTTAGGGTTTATGTCTTAAATCATGAAATTAATCTAAATATAAGCTTGATTTCAACTCCACAACACTTGATTTACTTAAATCAATCTTCAATCTTAACATAGAACATGAAACCCTATTTTCTCTCTCATCAATAACATGAACAAATCTTCATAACTCTTTGTAAAATTACTATCAAATGAAAGAAAATTAAACATAGATTAATTTTCTATCAAAACATACCTTGAATCTTGTTTGGAAACCTTCAAAATGCCTAGGAAAAATTTTTGTTTATTTTCCCCCTTTTTCTCTCTTGTATTTCGAAATGAAGAGGAAGAAGATGAACATTTTTTTGTTCATCTTTGACTTTTAATATTGAATTTAATCCAATATTGCCACTTGTAATTAATTAAATGAATTTCAATTTCATTTAATTAATTAATCTTAAATCCAAGGGCTCAAATTAATCCTATCATCAATCAATAGCTAGGATTAAATCTTGAGATGGGAAATTACTAAAATTCCCATGTTACTTCCAAAATATTTCAAAATTGCCATTAGAGACAAAATGACTAACTTATCCTCAACTATTCACAATTTCATCTAGTTTGCCATTTTTTGTAAAAAAAATCAACTAAATCTAGTTAGAATCCAACCAACTTTAATAAAATATTCATAAAATAATATTTTATGAATTTTCCATGGTTTTTGATCTAGTCTTTAAAATTTTCCATTTAATCTGATATACTAGTAATTTAACCCTTTACTCAAAATTAAAATGTAGGATTCATCTTGAATCAAACTAAAAATATTCTCAACACTTGTAACGGACTTTTATAACCCTCCTTTATCATATGATAAAATCTCATAATTTTTCAGTTCGATCCGGGTATTTGAATTCCATTTAAACTTTAATTGTGATTTCCCAACAATCAAAATATCGGTTCAAACCAGAATTCCACACTCGATCCACACCCTTAGGTGATCTATCTATTTATGAAATGAAAACCCCAACTTTTGGGAAATTACAACTTTAGTCCTTCAACTTTTCATATTTAGTCTTGTAGCACTCAAGTTTTGACTGCTTATCATTTTAGTCACTAAATTTTAAACTTCAATTCCCATTCCAATTTTCCTCAGATTTTTACCAAACTTTGCAAGTATCCTAATTAGCTTGCCCTCTATCATCTGATGCTTTTAAATCTCAGAAATTCCTTTTCCATAACCCATAATCATAGAAATCCTAACTTTTGCATTTTTGTCATTTTAGTCACTAAGATAGCTTTTAAGCTATTATCTTAGTACTAAATGACCATAATACTGTTTAAAAAAATTTTAAGGTGTTACAGCTACGACAATCGCAGATAATGAGCCTTCAGCAATTGCCACGGCAAGTTTACATGTCGCAACAAGTTCATTCAACAATGTTAGACCAGATGAGACGAGTAAAGGCAAAGAGATCGAATTGCCACCACCATTCCCACAGAGGCTGAAGAGGTAGAAGCATGAATACTAGTTCAAGAAGTTCCTTGATATCCTGAAGCAAGTTCACATCAAGCTGCCACTGGTTGAGGCAATAGAGAAGATGCCTATTTATGCTAAGTTCTTTAAAGACATTGTCTCTAAGCGAACATGGCTGAGGGAGTTTGAGACAGTTGCCTTGACAGAGGGGTGTATGGAAATGTTGCATAACCGATTATCACCCAAATTAAAAGATCCAGGCAGTTTTACAAAACCTTGTGCCATCGGCAATCACTATGTCGGGAATGCACCATCCGACCTTGGAGCAAGCATAAACCTTAAGCCAAAATCTGTGTTTTAATGATTAGGATGGGAAAGGCGAGACCCACTACAGTCATGCTACAGCTTGCAGATAGATATTACGTTCATCTAGAGGGAAAAGTTAAAGACATTTTGGTAAGAGTAGATAAATTTATTTTTTTCGTTGATTTTATTGTTTTGGATTGTGAAGCAAAAGAGTGCACTCACATTATTCTTGAAATACCGTTCTTAGCAACAAGAAGGACCTTAATCAATGTTGAGAGATGATAGCTCACTATGTGGTTGAATGAGAAGCAAGTCACGCTCAATGTTTTTAAAACCCTCAAGTATGCCAATGATCCAAAAGAATGCCAGACTATTCAGGGTGCCACATAATTCAACTTTGATATGGAGGAGTATTGCCACGGCAATTTCATTGCCGAGCCTAAAGAACCTGAAGAACCAGAATCAAAGAGAAATGCTCAATAAGAAGCAAAGTGGATTGTAAGTCAACCGGGTAAAAGTTTCGAATCTCTTGATTACTCAAGTAAAGAGCGTAAACCTAACAAACCTTCTATTGAGCAACCTCCTATTTTAGAATTAAAACCATTGTCCAAGCAATTGAAATATTTTTATTTGGGAAAGGATAACACCTTGCCCGTAATCATTTCTTCTAAGTTGCAGCCTGAATAGGAAAAAAATTGATTGACATGTTGGCGCAGCATAAAAAGGCAATGGGTTAGACAATTACAGATCTAAAGGGAATCAGTCTGGCAGTGTGCATGCATAAGATCTTGTTAGAGCAAGGCCACAACAATTTCATTGAGGCTCAAAGGAGGCTTAACCTGGCCATGAAGCAAGTTGTGATAAAGGAAATCATAAAGCGGCTTGATGCCGGTATCATATATCTAATTTTCAATAGCTCATGGGTAAGTCTGGTACAATGTGTACCGAAAAAGCGAGGTATGATTGTGGTAAATAATGAACTTATTCTGACTAGGACTGTCACCAGTTGGAGAGTTTGCATGGATTACCGTAAATTGAATAAGGCTACTAGGAAAGATCATTTTCCTTTACCCTTTATTGACCAAGTGCTTGACTGTCTTGCAGGAAAATCTTTTTATTGTTTTCTTGATGGATACTCAAGTCATAACCAAATTGCCATAGTTCCAGAGGACCAGGAAAAGACCACATTCATGTGCCCTTTTGGAATGTATGCATTTAGGAGGATGCTGTTCGGATTCTGCAATGCTCTAGCAACCTTCCATAGGTGTATGATGGCGATTATCTCTGATATGGTGGAATATTTCCTCGAAATCTTCATAGACAACTACTCGGTATTCAGAGACGGTTTTGACAATTGCCTTGGGAATTTAGAGAAGATGTTAGCACGCTGTAAAGAATCTAACCTAGTTTTAAACTGGAAGAAATGCCACTTCATGGTGGATAAAGGTGTCATGCTAGGACACAAGATCTCATTTAAGGGAATCGGAGTAGATAAGGCCAAGGTGGACGTGATTGAGAAATTGCCACCACCAAATTCAGTCAAAGGGATCTGAAGTTTTCTCAGATATGTAGTTTTTTTTAAAAGGTTTATTCATAATTTTTATAAGATTTCTAAACCCTTGTGTAATTTGCTTGAATAGGACAAAGCCTTAAATTTTGATGATTCATGTGCCATGGCATTTGAATAACAGGAGAAACCCTACCTTTCGAGCTCATGTGTGATGCGAGCGACTTTGCAGTAGGAGCTATTATAGGCCAGCGAAAAGGTAAAATTTTTCATGTGATATATTATGCTAGCAAAACACTTAATGGTGATCAATTGAATTACACCACGAATGAAAAGGAATTACTAGCAGTAGTTTTCGCATTTGACAAGTTTCGTCCTTACTTGATTGGTACTAAGGTAATTGTTCACACTGACCATTCAGCAATTAAGTATTTAATTGCTAAAAAAGATGTCAAACCTCATTTAATTCGTTGGATATTACTTTTACAAGAGTTTGACATCGAGATTAAGGAAAGGAAAATGATGGAGAACCAGGTTGCCAATTACTTGTCAAGGCTTGAAGGGGTAATAAAGATAATGATTACTTGGAGATCCATGATGTATTCCTGGGCGAGCAGATGTTAGTTGCCAAGGCAACTCCCTAGTATACTGATATAGTAAATTTTCTTGTGAGCGGTATTTTACCTTATGACCTTACTTATCAAGGAAAGAAGCGATTACTACATGATGCTAAACATTATTGCTGGGACGAGCCTCTGTTGCTTAAACAATATGCAGAGCAGGTCATACGATGATGTGTTCTCGAGGAGGAAGAACAAAATGTGCTTCTACAATGTCATTCATCACCCTATGGAGGCCATTTTTGAGGTACTCGCACAGTTGCCAAAGTCTTACAAGAGGTGTGATCGATGCCAGCGAATGGGGAATATATCAAGATGGCATGAGATGCCATTGCAAAACATCCTCGAGGTAGAATTGTTCGACGTATGGGGCATCAATTTCATAGGGCCCTTCCCATCATCATATAAAAATTTATACATCTTACTTGCCGAGGACTATGTGTCCAAATGTGTTGAGGCATCTGCAGTTCCCAAAAACGATTTAAAGATCGTGCAACGATTCTTGCAGAAAAACATATTCACACAGTTTGGAATACCGAGGGAAATTATCAACGATGAAGGCAAAAACTTTTACAATAAGCTTATTGCCAAGATTTTACAGCGCTTTGGAGTGACTCACAAATTTGCCACGGCATATCACCCACAAACTAATGGGCAAGCAGAAATTTCCAATCGTGAGTTGAAGATTATTCTTGAGAAGGTTGTCAATCCTTCACAAAAAGATTGGTCTGCGAGAATTGATGATGCACTTTGAGCCTACCGAACAACATTTAAGACACCCCTAGGCATGTCTCCTTACGGACTTGTCTATGGCAATACTTGCCACCTATTTGTGGAGATCGAGCATAAGGCCTATTGGGCAATCAAAACCATGAACATGGACTGGGAGAAAGCATGACAAAATCGCTTACTAGTCTTAAATGAGATGGAAGAATTTTCTGCAGTAGCATACGACAATGCCAAGCTCTATAAAGAGAAGACTAAACGATGGCACGACAAGAAGCTATTGTCGTGGCAATTCTTGCCAGGGCAACTTGTGCTTCTCTATAATTCTAGACTTAGACTTTTTCCAGGCAAACTGAAGTCTAGATGGCCTGATCCATTCGAAGTAGTTAAACCCTATTCTCATGGGGCTGTTGTGATCAAATCAACTACGGATGGACGTGAGTTTAAGGTCAATAGACAGAGATTGAAGCACTACGTTGGTACTCATATTGAGCATGATAAGCGAGCGGTATCCTTAGAAGATGCATGAGAATGCTCTTTCAAAGTGTTTTTAATTTTTTGTTTTTTTTTTGTTATTCTCTTTTTATTTTTATTTTTATTTTTATTTTTTCTTTGAATTATTTCTTTTATCCTTTTCTTTTTGTTTGTTTGATTTAGTTTTTATCTTCAGCTTTATTTTCTTTATTTAATATTTATATTTTGTTTTTTGTTTTCTTTTTTGAATTTTAGGATAAGAGTTTTAAAAGGAATGGAGATTAGGATTTAAGATAGAATTTCATTTGAATGAAATTTTATCCCAAAGAAGGTGGAAGGTCGGCGGGTTCAAGGGATTTACATCCTTTTGAAAAATTTTCAACCAAAAATTTTCTTTCCCTTCCTTTCTTTTTAACCCTAGTCGCACATCACATCCATCTTTGTTTTTTTCACCCATTGGTAACACATCAATCCAACCTTTCATCTCCTTTACCAACCTTTCACTCTACCATTAAATCCCCATTACTACCCATCTTCTTCTTTTACTTTTTTCCCTTCTCTTGTAACTCTTAAAGATTTTATTGTTTTTCTTTTTCTATTTTGAACAACACACCATGGCCAAGAACTTGAAAACCATGCCCGAAGCAAGTTCCTCTCAAGCAATTGCGCCATCTTTCTGCCGTTTCGCAACACCAGCAATCGAGCAACGATTCAAGAAGAAGTTTGCCATGAGAAAGGTTTGAGAAGAACAAGGTTTTGCCTATGATCTTACCAAGCCAAAATATGGTCTTGAGGATTCCTTTTACACCATTGTTGTGGATCACAAGTGGCCAATCTTTTGCAAACAGATGGCACTGGTTAACATCTCATGGGTAAGAGATTTTTATTCACATGTTTCTAATCCGGATAATCTGAGTGTCTATTGAGTGGTAGGGCTATTCTTCTTGATGCCTCCGCCATCAATGGATATTATGGGTTGTTCTTTACACATGATGAGCATACTGAGTTTGTGGATAGTATCACCAAGGAAGAGGCAGAACAAGTCCTCAAGAATCTCACCATCAAAGGAACCGAGTGGGATGATGGAGATTTGAAAGGCACAGTGAATTGGGTCATACTGAAACCTGCAGCAAAATTATGGAATAACTTTCTCAAAACTCGTTTGATGCCTACAACTCATAACACTATTGTTTCTTACTCTCGTTTATTGTTGCTACACTCAATCTTGTATAATCGTACTATTAATGTTGGGCAGATTATTGTTGATGAGATTTATGCTTATAGCAAGAAGGATGTGGGCGCACTCTATTTTCCTAATTTGATTTTGATCTTATGCGCGAAAGAGAAAGTATAGTTCGAGGCTACAGACGAGAGGTTGCCCAAGAAAAATGGGTGGACAAAGACTCAATATATACGGATGATGCAAGACAGTCCACCAAAAGCACTAGTAGTTGCTAGAAAATCCTTTGTTCCATATTCTACCCTGGCAAGTGAACCTGCCCCAGCAAGTCAACATGTCGCGGTAAGTGCTCCATTGCTGGCAGATCTCTATCGTCCTTTGCTGCAATATTTGGATCAGATGAAGGCGAGAGAGCTGTTGCTTCAACGATATATGAATGACCGAGATCTTGCCCTGGAACGAGTGATCCTAGAGAATTATCCCAATAGCACTATACCATTTCCGGTGTTCCCTGCCGAGTTACTTGCCCCAGCAACTAATGATTAAGATTTTCTCTTTAAAATTTTTGCCCCAAGCACCATTCACTTGTATAATGTTCCCATAATGATGCAATTCAATGATTAAGATGCTAAGACTCTTCCTTGCCGATATCCATGATAGGGTGTAAATGAATAGAGTGTTCGACGAACCGTTCGTACAACGTTCGTTTATTAAGCTAAATAAACGAGTATGAACATAATTTTTGTTTTCGTTTAATAAACGAACGAACAAGAACATAAGTGTGCTCGGTTCGTTTATGTTCACGAACAAGCTCGTTTATAAGCTCCTTTATAAGCTCATTTATAAGCTCGTTTATAGGCTCGTTTATTAGCTTGCTTACAGACTCGTTCATAGGCTCGTTTATAAGCTCGTTTATAAAATGAAAATGTCTGTGGGTGTGTCTAAAAACTACTTTTTGTTGTTGCTAAGTATGTTATATAAGTTCATGTTGCAATGTAAGCTTTATTGTGTTGCTTTTGTTTTATTTATTTATTGTTAATTTAGTTAACATTTCTGAACATATAAACGAACATGTTTGCAAACGAATAAACGAACACGTTCATGAACACTTAAATGAACATGTTCCCGAACAAGTTCACGAACACTTAAACGAACACGTTTGCGAATACTTAAACGAACACGTTTGCGAATACTTAAACAAACATGTTTGTGAACACTAAACAAATGAACATGAACACCTTCAAAAATAAATAAACGAACAGGAACATAGTCTTGTTTGTTCAAGCTCGATTCATTTACACCCCCTATCGATGAAACGAGGTAGTTTTAAAATTTTCAAATTCACATATATTTTATGTACTTTTTATCGATAATCTAAATCCGCACCCCATAAAATTTTATAATTTCGCATCCCCTAAATTTATAAGTTTCTAATATAACTCTCTAACAGTTCGCATCCCTAATACAAAATTTTGCATTTGTCCCTGCCGGTATCCACTCTTCATCTCATCGTGTAACTTAAAAGGCAATAATAATCAAGAAAGTATAACTTCTCAAATCAGGCTTGATGCCTGATCATTCCTTCTTAAAAGGAGGTAAATTGGTTCTTTTCGCAGCAAGGTCCTAAGTATCCTCCTAATGAGTTACTTTATTTCCATTCGCAAAAATGCATATTCAAATCCTTCCCTTTGCTCCTTTACTGCATTTCTCCTATCGTGAAAGCCTCGATTCCCCACGAACAACATGCAGATTGAAGATAGTGATGCTAGCTGTGTTATGCTTCGGTTCTTGTTGGGTTGAAGACCTTAGGCTCCGGTTTGTGGTTTTGTTTTGCTTCGGTTCTTTGAAGCTATGTTGTTTGGTTTGTATTCTGTTCCTGTTTTGGTTGTGCTGTGTTTGTCTCATTTCTGTTCGTTCCTTTGTTGTTCATGTTATTGTTTCATCTGAAGATTGTTCTCACCTTTGGTGTTTTCGTTTGTATCTTCTTCTGTTCGTTCTAATAAATTGTCGGCGTTCATATAAAAAAAAAAATCCTTTCCTCAAATTTTTGCCTAGAGAATCTTGTTGAATTAAGGTTATCTAATAGCAATGTCAAACAATTTTGGAATGGATACTAGATATGATTGGGTAGGTAAAATGGCATAATTGAACCTTGGCCCTCCAAGAATTTGAGATTTTAAGGAGTCCCCATCATCAACATCCTTTGGTCCAAGCCCATGTAATAAATCGGTCCAAGCCCCAATTCCAACAAGTCCAAAAACTGAATTCTATTACTCAAATATCTGGGTCCATTACTTGAATCACTAACCCAAAATCTGAAACTAGGACCGTTACAGATGTTCAAATTATTATTTTGGACCACAAATTTGGCTTTTAAAAGAATTGATACGGCAAGACCACATCAGTTTAAGTTTTTTGCATAAGTATTTAGTCAATTATGATTTTGTATTATTTTATGCGAATATGTTAATAAGAATTTGGGTTTTACCGTGAAGAAATTTAAATCGGTGTCTTTTTATTGTATCAATTATATATGAAAATTTATAATTTGAGATCCAAAATAAGACCCATAAATATCACTTTGGTGCAAGCACTATCTCATAATTTTTAAGTTATAGAAAAAAAACCCTCAAAAGTCATTGTTATGCAAGGTTGATACTGCAAATTTTTTAAAAAAAAGTAGTTTTACAAAATTTCCCTTTTAAATTAAATATTTTCTAAAAAGGGGAAATCTATTTTCGTTTTCAAAAAAAAATAGTCGCTATAAATTCCAGTAAATATGTTTAATGAATAGTAATAGATTTGGATTGATAAGAGACGATCGAAGATTTTTCGATAAAAGTGTTCAATTTTTTTTATACTTTATAAACATGTTATTTTTAATAATTATTATATATTATTTAGGCCCCTCTATTGTGTCATCATCGTATGTGGACTGTCATATAAGTATTGTTGACTGTCACGTCATTACCATAATGGTCAACGACCGATCAAAGACCTAAATCCGATACAATAAGCTAGTTTGAAGTTTTTATTGAGTGTTTTCCGTGGAAGGTTAATTATTTGGTGCAAGTTTAGACCCTTAAACTTTCTATAGATTTAGTAATCGTGATAACAAATTTTAAGTACATTAAAATAAAATTGAACGAGACATGGTTCATAAAATAGAGCATATACACAAAGAATTACGAGGATTAAATTTATTCGATGTATAATTGTTGATAGATAATTTTTTTAGAATTATGATCAAATTAGTATAATGGATAAATAGTAATGATTAAATTTATCATTGTGTTAAATTTATAAATTATTACATCGTTCTTTGTTACTGAGTTAACAATTGGTAAAAAAAAGAAAAAAACTAAAAAGTCGAACTATTATTTTATAACTCGTTGATGATCAAAATAAAAAAAGTTTATACCCAAGGCCTAGTTTATTATAGGATAATTCTACGGTAAATGCTATATACCGAAATGTACCGTCATTCATATATATCGCAATGTACCATTAACTGTTTTAGTTAGTTTTGAAGTCCTAGGGACCAAACGCGTTATTATCCTTTTTAGAATAAAATCTTTAAAAATAATTTTTATATTACTATTTTAAATTTTCTTTTATTTTTTAATTTAAAAAATAATTAAACTTCTATTACTGTAATAATTCCTACGTTCACTTTAATTTAAGGGTAAAGTTCACAAATGGTCACTAAATTTTGATCAATTATTCAATTTGGTAACCAGACTTTCAATTGCTTTAATTTACCATTAAAATTTTAGTTTTGTTTCAATTTGACCACTGACCCGTTAACAACTGTTAAAAGGGTGATGTGATTATTAAAATATTTTATATACTAGCACATTTAGTTCTCCACGTTTACACTAGAGAACCGTTGTCTAGGTTTGATGGATTAAAACGAATAAATACCTCGTCTCAAACTTTTCTCTATGAAACAGGAGCAAGAGAATGAAAATGATAAAATAGAGATTCACTTGTTATCAAACTTGAGATTTTCCATTACGACACATGCCCGAATCCCACCAAAATCCCCTCCTCATAATTGGGTTTATTTTTGTTTTCTGAACTAAAACAAGGAAATTAAAGTTTTCTTATATCAATCCTATGGCCCTATAGATATAATTAAGTATATTATTACATGCAATTTTGATTTTTTATCCGTACATTCATAAAAAAAAAACCCAAAATTACGATTAAAAGAAAAGTAAATCTAAAGCTATGCTAGTTATAGCTCAAATTAAATTGCGATAATCCCAGTTGAGAAAATTTGATCTGTATTATTATAAGGAGAGGTTGAAAAGTTTATAGAACTTGAAGTTTTTGATCTGTAATATTCTTTCCTCTCATTTTAACAGTCACATCACCCTTTTTAACATTTTTAACAGGTCAGTGGCCAAATTGAAATAAAACTAAAATTTTAATAGCGTAATACCCCAATATTTGCATAGTGACTAAATTGCAAAGAATTAAAGTTTGGTGGTTTTAGTTCAGTGACTAAAACGTAAAATTTCAAAGTTTGGTGGTCAAAGTGGAAAGTTGGGAAAAGTTCAAGGACCAACATGATAATTTTCCCAATAATTATTTTTATGGAAGAAGTGAATGGTTTATCCCGGTATAAGAATTTGGTGGAATCAGATTTTTGGTACGGGATTTGTGTGAAAAGCTATAAAAAGAATAAGTTTCGGAAATTAATTCGAATGATTATTCGAATTCGGAAAATTATGAAAATTTTATGGAAGTCTTAGAAAGACTAGAAGAACATGATATTATGGTTTTTGAATCGTTTTTATTCGATTTAAATTCGATTCTATGCAGTATTGGGTGAAATAGGTGAAATGGCATTTTTGAAGATAAGTTGGTATTAAGGGCAAAATGGTCATTTCACCCTTACTTTTTGATTATTTATGATTATTATGGATAAGAATAAACAAGTGTAAGCTTGTGATTGGTTATAACTCAAGGTATAATGGTCTTTTGACTATTAAAGGATTTTTATTATTTAATTTGGTGTAAATTATGACATTTGGCATAATTAAAGAACAAAACTTGGAAAAAAAATCATCTCATCTTCTCCTGGAATCTGTCGAAACCTCTCAAGCATATAGGTGAGAATTTTTTATTCAACTTTTAAGCTTCCATGGTTAGATTTGAGCTTGAGACATGAAACAAGAAATTGTTCTCCATTAAATTATCTATCTTTTGGTATAAGTTTTGTATAGTTTTCATGTCTCTAAGTTAAGTTTGGGGTTTAGGGTTGATGAAGAGCATGATGGAATATTGAGTTTTAATGGTTTTTCTTGTTGGAAACATGCTTGTGATGTTGTTTTCATGGTACAAATAATGAAAATTTCATGAATTGTGTTATAGGTTGATTATGGGAAAAATGAAAAATTAGGGGAAACTCTTGCAAAAATTTTTATTTGAAGTGGAAATGATTTTAGAAGCTTTGAATATGATGTTTGGAGGTTGAATTTGTGCTTGAATCAAGTTGAGAAAATTGGTCAAGGTGACCTTTCATATTCGGCTAGTAGAATAAAATTGGGGAAAATTATGGAAAAATTTTCCTAAGGTTAAGAATGGTTTAGAATGATAATATAAGTTGATCGGAATGAAAATCCCTAATTATTTTGCATTAGGGACCAAAATGTAAATTTTGGAAAGTTTAGGGACTTGATTGTCAAGATTGTTTTTGAAGTATGTTATGTTGGAAAATTAAGTTAAATGATTGGAATGATGATTTTGAAGTTTATATTGACTTTGGGACCATTTTAGAATTTTCGGCAATCTTGAGGACCAATATGTAAATTTCTAAAGTTTGGGTCCTAAAGCTTAAGGAATGAGAAATGAAAGGATTAAATTTGAAAATGATGGTTAGAAGCTCAAAAGAGTCCTTAGTGACTAAATTGGGTATTTTGGAAAAAGTTGGAGAGTTATGGAAAAGTGTAAAGAAATGTGATTCGAATATAGGAAATTTTATTGGAATCAAGTTATGCATAATGGATAGTTATTTTAGTTACTTTCCATTATTTGTATAGTATGAGTATGTACTCAAAAATTGCTTGTATTATGTATTCAATATACATACAGATAACAAGCAAGCTCGTGATCGAAACAAGTTGAAGGACAAAGAAGGAGTTTCAGAATAGATACGTGTTGGTATAAGTAGCTAGTAAGGCATATAAGGTGAGTGCATTCATATGCTTCAAAATATGTTTTGTTTAATTTTAAGAATTCTATATACTTGATTTTATTGAAATGGTAACATGGTTTTTGTATAAGTTATATGATATTTTACAGGCAAAGAAAAATGTTAGTACATAATGGGGTATGAACTGCTCTATTATGTTTTGATATGGCAAATTGTTATTGAATAATGGTGATATATGAAATGATTATACATGATGATTTACAAATATAAGATATAGATTTATTACCCAAGTAATGATAGAGAGTTACAGTATAGTGGCTGCCATTAGAGGTCCAGTAGTCAAGGACTACGTATAGCTACACACCGATCTTCGGATCCTATATGTTTATCAACACTTATGTGCCTATATGATGCTGACACTTATGTGTCTATATGTTTATCGTCACTTTGGTAACCAGTGCTCAAGGAGTACATACCTTGCATACTTTAGTTTCTCTTTATACAATTCTTGGGCCAATTACAAAGTTAAAGTACATGATAATCACCATTTTCTTATGTATGATGGTTTTGAACTAAAAGAAGATTTATTATGATCTTGCTTAACCATGATTTCATTTATTTTATTACTTGAATTTATGATTACTTATAATGCCTCACTAAGTTATACTTAGCGTGTGTATTATGCTTGTGCACATGTAGGTTGATCACGTGGTCGTAAGCAGGAACGTTTTGGCATCACTCCGAGATCGAAGGGAAAATAGAGGTTATCTTAGTAATACTTTGACATCCGATATCATATTTTGAGTAGTGGCATGTATAGTAATGAATTTACATATTTTGTGCAAAAGAGACATTAAACTACTCCTTATTTGGTTATGTTTTTAACTAAAACATGGTTTAGTATTATTAGTATGTGGATTTGAATGATTTTTGGCTAGTTAATGAACTTATATTGGAAATAAGTTGAAGTTGTCCAGAAACTCTGTTTTAGGCGGTAAGTTTGAAAATTTTCCATAAATTCCATAGATTGAATTAGAAAATGAAACTTATATGTATGAACTACAAATTGAGTCTAGTTTCTTTTAAAACAAACAGTGACTGATTTCGAGTTCTATGTAAAAAATTATGAATTTTTGTTCGATTAAAGGTCAAAAAATAGGACAACAGATTTTTCACAATATTGCATTGTGATGTGAATTCAACATATTCTTTAAATTTTTGCTTAATGAATTTGAAGTAATAATTTATATGATTTGAAAGCTTGATGAATCTAGTTTAATTAGAAATTTACAAAATAAGCTTTGGGTGTCTATAAAATTTTATAAAAAAATTTGTTTAGAGACAGTGCAAGCTGCCAGTTTTGTTTCAAATGGTGAAAATTGTTTAATCTTGTTTTGTGACATCATCGACTCGTGTTTGGTGTGTCTATAAAATTTTATAAAAAAATTTGTTTAGAGACAGTGCAAGCTGCCAGTTTTGTTTCAAATGGTGAAAATTGTTTAATCTTGTTTTGTGACATCATCGACTCGTGTTTGGTAACAAGTACGGGAAGAGGGTGTTACGAATAGTAACATTAAAGAAATTGGAAGTCTGGTTACCAAATTGAATAATTGATCAAAGTTTAGTGATCATTTGTGAACTTTATCCTTAAATTAAAGTGAATGTAGGAATTATTATAGTAAGGCTTAACGTACTTTTTTCCCCTAAATTTTACATGTTTTTCCAGCTTGCCCCCTAAAGTTTATTTTGACCACTTTTGTCTCCTAACGTTTTCGACGTTATCCATTTTACCCCAAAAAGCTAACACCGTTAAAAAAATTATCTTGACCAATCAGAACGCACCACGACATTTTCTTTATTTATTTTTAAATTTTAAAATAAAATAAATAAAATAAATATATTAAAATATTTATTGATTTAATTATATTTCCCAAAACACCCCTATCTTTATCCCCATCATCTTCTTCCCCATTCACCCCATCATCCTCTTCCCCCATCCCCTCCGTTCGCCAAACGATGGTTTTTGTCTTGTTTTCCTGCTTCACTTTCACTTCTATTGGTAAGTTTCCAATTCTTTACTTCACTTTAAAAGTTAATCTGGATTTTGTAATCACTCGTTTTTGTCCGGCTATGTATATAATTGTTTAATATTATTAAATATATATATTATTATATTTGTATTATTATTGCATTATTATTACTTTTAATATGTTCAATGTTTTTATGCATGTGTGTTACATGTGTGAACCGTATATATTATATGATATGTATGAAAACTATTATGTGTATATGTACGCATGTATATGTGTGAATGTATGTATGTCGAATGTGTTTATTATAATGTATATGTGTATTAAATGTGCATAGGTATATTTGTATATTATTATCATTATTGTGTATGCCATTAATGTATATAAATATATATGTACCGTATGTTTGCATGTATATGATAATTTGTATGTATGTATTATTAATATCATGTATATGTTTATATGTATGTGAGTATATATGAATGTTATTAATATTATTATTGTTGTTGTTAATTATTATTGTTGTTATTATGTAAAATGGGTTAGAATATAAAACATATCCAATTTAAAATATAAAACTCAAACCATTATTTTAATGTCTAGTCCATTACAAATAATAATAATAATAATAATAACCCAAAACCAAAATTTAAATACAACGCCCAAATCAGCCAAATCCAAACCCATTTAATCCTATAAACCCTAACCTATTAATATCAGAAACCCTAATATCCTTTTTTTCTTGAGCAGCCAAATTTGGACCGTCAGATTAAATTTTGATCCAATGGTCCAGATCAAAGGGAGAAGACCCTTCATCTGCCGCGTGAGCCCACGCGCGGGCGATCCAACTTCCCACGCGCGTGTGTAATACACGCGCAAGGCCCTTCAGATCCTCACGTGCCACGTGTCATCATTTCAGTCATCCAATTCATGATCTGATCCAACGGATCAGATCGAATCTGGCCGTAAGACTCTTGGTCTCCTCCGCCACGTGGCCGCTTTGCCGGATCTCCCGCTGCCACCGTACGATCTCCATCGACTCTCCCCCAACCATCAGCATGGCCAAGAAACAACATAAAAAAATAGAAATAGTCAAATCAAGAATCATGCATAGTATTTTCATTTAAAGTTTACTTATTTTGTAAACTAAGACAAAAATCAAAAGCAAAAATCAGAGGATATATATATGTTATGTAAACCGACTATTGTACTCAGAGATTTTCAGATTAGGACATTCAAATAAAAAAAAAAGAAGGAAAATTTTAGAGAGATATCATCTTTCTCTTTTTCATACATGCATGCTCATTTTCAAAACTAAAAAAAATAATAAAAAAGGGCATAAAAAGAAAGGAAAAGGGGTTTATCTTTGACTGTTGGTCTTCCTTCGCCGATGACAAGCCCTCAGTTTTAAACTGAGTAGGGTGAATCGGCGAGGGTGAAGGGTTTTTATTTTAAAAATGGGTTTCGGTTCAATTGAAATGAAAAGGAATTCGGTTTTTTAATATTTAAAATAAGAGATTTTTAGGTTTTTTTGGGAGACACTGGCGTATGCGAGCGACGGTCGGTGACGGTTCGCAACGGCCGACACGACCGAGCTACGACAGTTTCTGAGTTTGTACCCAGATGTTCATCCATTGGGATGAACATTTCAGAGGAAAAGGGGTTTATAATTTAAAGGGGTTAAAAAATAGCATAAAGGGTGAAACTAAGATCGAGTGGGTCCTTTTATAGAAACTTTAATTTTAAAATTGGGATATTTACTCCTTAGTCCCTCCGTATTTTCGAAAATGCTCCGATACCCTTCTGCGTTGAAATCCGTCCCAGGGTCCTTTAAACTTTCAATTCTTTTACAATTTCGTCCCTAAATCTTTTAAAATCGGTTTTCAAAAGGGGAAAATACCTTTGTAGTCCATCCGCCCTACTTTTCTTCACGGTTTTGGCCTTCTGCATGGGTAATTTACCCATTCAGTCCTCCAAAGTTTCAAATGCTTTGCAATTTCATCCTTTTTGTTTTAATTAAAGTCTATGGTTTAATTCCTTTTCGGGTCCTCAAATTTATTTTATTTTTTAAATTTAGTCCAGATTCTAGTGGGCTATTTCTTCTTTTAATCCTGCTTAATCATGTATATTTAATTTCAGCACCCGTTTTCTATTTATTTAAATTTAGTTCCTATTTTACATATTTTTGTTCATGTTTCTATTTATTTGCTCGATGTTGTTGTTTATTTTTGTTATTAATTAATGTATATGTATTAATGTATGTTTATCATTTCGTATTTATATCCGTGTATATTATGTACTATGTTTATTATATATGTATATTATGCTCATTACGTATACTATGTATATATTATATTCAATATGTATACTATATCCTATTATATACCTATTATATTGTATATATTTATGTTAGGCACATGTTATTCTTATTATGATGCATATTTATATATATATGTACTTTATATATGTATACTTGTTTTCTATTTCGCTAATTTACGCATTATACATTACGGTAAAACTTTGATACACAGGCTGTGTAAAATTAATTTTACACAAGCATGTGTATTTACACTATAAAAACTTAAATTTTAAAATCCTAACCTTAACCTTAAAAAGCGAAACCCTAAACCTTAAACCCATACACTAAATTCTAAACACTAACCTTGAATTCTAAACCCTACAACCTAAACCCCTAAACCTTAAATCCTAAACTAAAACCCTAACTCCTAAAACTAAAAGGCACGTGTAATTTAGTTTACACAACCTATATATTAAAGTTTTTCCTATACATTATATATTACATGCGATGTTCATTGATATATATTGGTATGTATAGAATATATATGTAGCATATTATATATCTCTTAAATGTGTTTAATTTATGTTCATATATTTATAATATATGTATGTGTATTATTTGTGCTATTATATATATATATATATACGTGAATATTTTATATTATTTACATTATATTATTGTTATTATATTATAGGTTACATACAGTTTTTATATACCAGCATATATATACTATGTATATATTATTATCAATATATTATATTGTATATATTATCATACCTTTAAACGTTTAATATATACTATTACATTTATATATATATGTATTTATCTATATTTAATCGTTCTTTATTTATTTAGCTTTATTCGAGTTTATCTTTTATTTATGGTAATGTCTTTTAATTTACACATTATTTTGTTCATACATATCTGTCACATATAGTGTTAAGCCTCTTATCCTGGTGTTCTAGTGGGAGTATCATCTCGGTCTCCGGGTGTCATCTCCTTTGGTACCGCGGATATCAAAGGAAAATTTGATATTTGAACCATGCATTTTAGGCATAATTATTCAATTAATCTGAATTTTCTATTTTTCTTAATAAATATGATACGAACCCTTTGGTACCAATTTTGGGCGTAACGGGGTGTTAACCCTTCCCCGTACGTAACCAACTCCCGAACTCAATTCGAATATCTGATTTTGTTTTCGGTGTCCGGTCTACCTAATCTAAGTGACTGGTGACGACTCTATATTTTTTTAAAAAATACAATTTTTTTTAAATTCCCTTTTTAGCAAAAGAGGAAAATACTCCCTCCAATACGATTTTATTAATTTTTCGTAACAGCTTTCGAAAAAAAATAATCGCTACAGGTTTTTCTCAAATACGGTTGGAGCTTGAATGTTTTAGTTCTGGGATTCAAGTTTGTGGAAGTAAATGGCAAAATGGGTTGCTGAAATTAGCTTCAAATCTTGATCTTGTAGTTCCTTTTATATGGTGCGTTGATTTGATTTGGAAAGTTGGGTTCAATTATCTGATTTTGGCTTCTGTTCTGAATTCAAATCCTTCTTCCTTAATGAATGATAATCTACTCTTCTTTCCGGCAGTTTGGTATTTGTTTTAATTCCCCAAAGAAGAGATCTTTGCTTACTGACAGAAAGATTGAGTTTTTTTTTTGCATCATTTATTGAAGCACGAGGATGCCTCTTTAAGGTCGTCTCACGTCTTCGATACGTCCCGGGGCGAGGACGGTGTCAACTTTATCGGAGACGGTCAAACTTTATCAAAGACAGTTAATATTAATTGGGGACGTCCCCGAGGAGTCTCCGAATAAATTTACTTAAAAAAATAAAATTCTCATCTTCTTTATGAGCAAGGATTTAAAACCATTAAACTAATTCGAACTTAAAAAACTCAAGGATAATTTTGAACTTAGAAAGTTCAAATTATACCCAACTAAATTCAAAATTGTACAAGTAAAAAGCTACTAAATTGAACACTCAACCTAAAAAATATAAACTTAATTACATATGGCAAATGACATCGTACACTTGATCTCAACCAAAAGGCCAAGACTAAATTGCTTCATTGTTCTAGTGGCTAAACAGATATTTATAGGCTACTTTCTCTCCTTGCTTTATGTATCTTAAGGATGTGGGATATTGAGTGTGTATTGTATTTGTAATCCGTTTCAACTTGTTTTAACGCTTCTTCACTCAAGCTTTAGATAGAGATGGGTAAATATCCATTTCAGTCATGTCATCTTTTAATTTAATCATTTTAGTCATTTATTTTTTCTTAATTTAGAATGTAAAGTTAAATTTTCGTTCAATTTAGTCATTTAATTTTAGTAATCTTTTAATCTAAGTGTTAGAAAATAATTTAAAAATCATTAGAAGTGAATTTAAATAACTACAATTATAATTATTGTTTAATACAATTATAATTTTAGTCCTTATTGTATTATGAATTTTAATAATTATATATATATTTATTTTATATTTGTCGTACCTTTACCGTACTCGTACCCTATAATTTTGGAAATTGCCGTTTCTTGTCCCCGTTCCCGTCCCCGTATCCGTATCTGTGCAACTTAGTTGTCCACATTCTTATTCAAAAGCTGCTTAATTTAGGTATTTTTATATAGCAAAGAGATGAAAGAATGGATAAAAACAGAGGTGAACACAAGATTTATACGTTTTAACTGATTAAAAAGAGTAAAAAAATCTACTAAGAATTGAGATTTGTGCAGTCAAAAGTGTATGTTAAATTGTAGTGTTCACTGATATAGAGATGACCAAAGTTGACAGTAAAATTTTGAGATTCAGTGTCATAATGCTAGAGATGCTTATGGAAGTTTTGAATCGAAGTCGCCATCATAACGATCGTTGCAATCATCGTTTGGTGAACGGAGGGGATGGGGGAAGAGCCGAAGAGGATGAGGGGTGGGGTTTGGGGAAGAGGTGGGGGTATTTTGGCAAAATAAAAGCAATTTAATAAATATTTTAATATATTAAATTAAAAAATAAAATAATTAAGTGACGTGACGCGTTCTGACTGGTCAGGACGAGTTTTTTTAACAGTTGGAGTGAAATGGATAACTTCGAAAACGTTAGGGGATAAAATTGGTCAAAATAAACTTTAAGGGACAAATTGAGAAAATATGTAAAGTTTAGGGGAAGTGCATTAAGCCTTATAGTAATAAAAGTTTAATTATTTTTTGAATTAAAAAATAAAAAAAAATCTGAAAAAGAAATATAAAATCTATTTTTTTAAGATTTTATTCTGAAAGTAGTTAATAACACTTTCGGTCCTTAGGATTTCAAAATTAATTAAAACAATTAATTGTACATTGTTGTACATATGAATAATGGTACATTACGGTATATAACATTTATCATAGAATTATCCGTTTATTATATATTAGACTAGATTAAATCAACAAAGTACTGAGTCAAGAAAGGTTAACTTTAAATATTAGATTATCCTAACACATACATATACAACTATATTTTAGTATTCTACAACTTGTGGCAGACTGCGACAAAACTAGTTTCCTATATAATTTGTTGGATTATGCAGAAAAAATATATATAGAAGAGGAGAAAACAAAAAGGAAAAGGAACCCAAGTTACATAAATCGGTCCGAGTCGAAAAATTTATATTCTAAATCAGATTCAATTTAAATTGAGTATTCAAAATAATATTATTTATATAATAAAAGAAAAAATTATAGATGGTCGAGTTGAGTTAGATAAATTGCATTTGTACCGCTCAAAAAAGTTGGTGAAACTCTAACAGCAATCTCATCTTTGCTTGGACTCCACCTACTTGTTGGACTCATCAAAATCTAAGTCAATTTTGGCTACAACACTTTTTGAATTCTTATTTAATAATAATTAGGCTTAATAGGCAAATAAGTGTTCAAACTATACATTTTTTTCAGATATGTGCCTAAAGTATTTTTCGGGCCAAATAGGTGTCTAACGCTTTAAAGTTACCATTTAGATGCCTTGTCGTTAACAGCTGTTAACAAAATTTTGTTACCCAATAAAAACATGACACGTGACATGTTTAATTTTATTTTTAAAAAAAGCAGAATTTTCAAAAATATCCTAAAACTATAAAAAAAATCCAAAATTGTCCCCAAATCCCTAAATTCCTAAGTCTCAAATATCGATTCCAAATGTTGCCGCTACCAATCGCCGATGGCGAGCCCACCACATCTGTCACCGGACTCTCACGATCATTTTCTCCATCCTCCCATCGCCGATAGTCGACGGACGGCGTGCCTATTTTCGAAATAAAGTCGAACTCGTGAAAAGAAAAAAAATGATCGGCGAAAAACGACAGCTGATCGGCCGATGAACGAAGTTCGAGTCTTGCGACAAGAGAAGGAGACCTCATTTCGTCACTGGCAACGTGATGAACGACGACGATAGTGGCCGAATTTGGGGATCTAGGGATTTTAGGGTAATTTGTGAATTTTGAGAAATATAGTGATTTTTTTTAAAATTAAGTTAAAAGAAATTAAAAAAGAAATTAAAACCAGAGCCACGCGTCATGTTTTGATTGGTTAAAGAAAAATTTTTAAACGACCATTAACGGCCAGACACCTAAAACTATAACGGTGAAAATGTTAGACACCTACTTGGCCCGAAAAATAATTTAAACACCTATCTGGAACAAAAGGTATAGTTTGAGCACTTATTAGACATTTAAGCCTAATAATTAGGATAAACTACACCCCTTATTTTTAACACACTTACATTTTAGTCACCTAAAAATACTTTCATTTTAGTCATTATAGTTGATGTTGGTTCAGAGGTCATGCACTGCGGCCTTTTGTCAAAGGTCTCAGGTTTGATACATAGCCCTCACATTCAAATTCTATCTAATTTTTCTGAGCAATAAAGTGATGACATATGTTTTTTATATAAAATTTAAGATATTTCGTTACTAATATCATTTGTTTTTTAGTGTAATAAACGTAAGATTTTGTGTTAGGGGATAGACATATAAAATTTTAGGAGGCAGATTTATAAAATTTTAAAGGATAAAAATAAATTTTTGAATAAAAAATAAATAAAAAAATTTAAATAATTTCTAAATTATATTAAAATTCTAAATTTATAAAAGAGTGACAGGCCCGAGTTCCCCTTAGAGCACGCCTTGGTCCATAATGTAATTAGTTGCCAAGAGCAGCAGCAAGCACATGGGAGGTTGATGCTCCCCAGGGGCAACGGGCAACCGCCAACAGTCGCCATTCCCATCTGAGCTGGCGCAGTCTCGATTTGACTATTTTACCATTATATTATAAACTTGACTCTCTTGTGACTAGAATTTCAAAATTTTCAAACTTTCAAAGTCCTTATCCTTTTATTATTTTACAATTTTGTCCATTTACTTCACCTACCATTTCCAATTTATTTATTTATTGTCTTCTTCGTGCTAGTCAAAATATGCTTGTGAGAGACTACTGCTTACATTGTTATTATTTCATTGCATTCAAATTCATTAAATTACTTATCAATTATTACCTTTTATATAATAATATTTTATAAATAAACACTTGAAATTTTACGAGTTAAAACATGATCTTGAAAACTAGAACATCTTCAGTTAAAAATAGTATTTAATTATGTTGTTCAAAAAATATATATTTAATTATGGTAAAGGGGACACAATAGTCAATTTATTATTATGTATGGATTGATTTGTAAATAAGCACTCGTTCATTCGTGAGGCACGTGCTTCACAGTCCTCCTCCCTTGTATAAATACGTTAAGTAGAACATCTTCAGTTTCATAATTTCCCTCATTTCTGCTTCAATTGTTTTCAACGAAATTATCAACAGGTAATTTCTACGGATTTCTTCTTTTTCTCCTAATAGTTTGATCATTTTCTTGCCCACTCGGCGAACTGTTTCATTTTGATTTTCTCCCCCTTCATATTGATCTTTTCAGTTTCTAATTCAATTCATATTCAAATTAGATCTGCTTAGCTCCAGAGTTTCTTGTTTATACGGAGTCTTTTATTGTGTTTATAGGTTTTTCCACTCGAGTGGTACTGTGGAATTTTCGCTATGTTTTCTTTAAAATATTTGTGTCTTTTTTGTTGTTGAAAGAGTGTGATTTGATAGTAACAAAAAGAATCCCCTTCAAGCGTTAAATTAGTTTTGGAATTCAATTATATTGAGCTTAAAATATTGATTAATATATATATATATATATATATACATGCTCTTTTAGCTCGACTTTTTTGGGTTGTCAAAACAGAAACTAACATTCTTTTTTTCATGTTTATAGCCATGCTTTTGATGTGAAGTTTAAGAAGAACAAAAACAAGAGCACTTATTGTTTTTTGACTATTGGCAATTTTTAGTACCCTTTAAACTATAATCATCAGAATTATGTTTTTATCCAGCAGTAGCTTATAATAACTTGTACTCATTGCAGATCCATTTTAGATTCAGCTATGGCTCCAACATCTTCAGATTCTATAAAACCAAGAGGTGTTAAATATTTTGTGTTTATGCATCTAGAAAGATTAGCATGGTTGATAACTTCTATGATTGGTCTATTCTTTTATTGTAAAAATTCCATTAGAGGATTAATACTTTGATATGAATTAACTTAACTGAATATGTTATAGTAATAATTGAAAAATGATTTCCTTATTTATGAGTTGAAATATGTGTGCATATTTTATCATCTTGCACTGGTAATAATCCTTAGGAATAGATTCTTTAGCTTATAAAATGAAAAGAGAAGTAATTGAGATCATTTGAGGACAGTTAAGTTTTGAGATTTTATTAATAAATAAAAACTGCATAAGCAGTAGCCCTACGAGAAGATATAAGACCAACACCAAGACACGTATCAGCAAATCATCTAACCTCCGGAAAACCATAATAGATGCACAAGCCAAAAGATCAATTCCAACTGAACCTAAACAATCCAATAAAAACATCATTTCCCTTCTATTGCAGCAATAACATGATCCAAAATCTCCAGCAAGGAGTGACCAACCCATCATACCAGCGTCAACACCCCATAGCCACCATTAACTTAACCTTTAATATCCAGATAAACAACACTAAGAAGACCATCTGAAGCTCCATCAACGCCTGAACCATGGTGCCCAGCTTCTCAAAAATCTTCCCCCATGCCATGCCTATGAGAATACTAAAGGGTCTCAACTCATTTTCTCTGATAAGATACCTTTGAGAAAATGCAGTTCTCTGATAAAGGACAATTTAACTGTCTTACTTCCTATAAGATAAGCAAAACTTGTAATCCAGCTTGCTTATGATTTGATCCTTTGAGAAAATGCAGTTCTCTGATAAAGGACAATTTAACTGTCTTACTTCCTATAAGATAAACAAAACTTGTAATCCAGCTTGCTTATGATTTGATCAATGTTTGTTGTATATTTTGTGCAGATGTTTGTGTTGTTGGTGTTGCACGTACTCCAATGGGTGGATTTTTTGGCTCTCTGTCATCTTTATCTGCCACCAAGCTTGGCTCAATAGCTATAGAAGGTTTGATTGGAAAAAAAACTTGGTTCACTTGTCTGATAATTGGGTTCATTTCATTTGTTTAGGTCCTTAGGATGCTCACCCATTTTACTTAATTGCTATACATGTCAAATTGCAGCTGCTCTTAAAAGGGCAAATGTTGATCCGTCACTTGTGCAAGAAGTTTTCTTTGGCAATGTACTCAGCGCAAATTTGGGCCAGGCTCCAGCCAGACAGGCTGCACTAGGTGCAGGAATACCAAACTCAGTTATATGTACCACAATTAACAAAGTTTGTGCATCTGAGATGAAAGGTCTGCACATTACAATTTAAGTGTTATTGTTTTGAAAACCTTAAAGGGGGTATTCCTTATATGTATTATTCTTTTCCTTTTTGTTTGGGGCTTTGCAGCAACAATGCTTGCAGCACAGAGCATTCAGCTGGGCATCAATGATGTTGTTGTGGCTGGTGGCATGGAGAGCATGTCTAATGCACCTAAATATTTGGCAGAAGCAAGGTTAATACCGCTCTCCTGTTCATGGTCCCCGTATTGTATTCAAGTTATGATTTCTGATTAATATTAGCATGCAGGAAAGGATCCCGGCTTGGGCATGATACACTTTTGACGTCAATTATTATACTACCTGTTACTTACCTGAAAAGATTTCCAGGCTCCAGAGTTTTTCACAACAGCTCCAGCCCTTGCAATACCCAAAGCCATTTCCAATGCTGGCTTGGATGCTTCTCAAATTGACTACTATGAAATCAATGAAGCCTTCGCTGTAAGATAACATTTATTTTTCTGAATATATCATTCCCTTATTGATAAAGTTGGCAATTCTGCAATAATGCCCCATTCTCTGCACAGGTTGTGGTAGGGATTTAAATAGCGCTCCGCTAACGCGATAGCGGCCGTGAAATTGCGGTCGCGCCGCCGTCTGAAACCGCAATCGGAGGAAATCACTGTGGGCAACGGAATCACGACGATAGCGGGCTGTCGCGGACGCGAAATAACGGGATAGCGTTCGGTCGCGACGATAGCGGGATGCTATTCCCGTTTTCAGACCAATTGCGGTGGTGGCCGGAGATGAAAAGGGGAGGAGGAAAATGTTGCAGAGAATGGGTTCGGGATTAGCAAGCGGGTGCGAGGAAGAAGAAAGCATTGGTGTAAAATATTTGGGGAAATGGGTAAATTACAAGGCGTGACATTAAACTTTTTAAAGTTTTCAGTTTAGCCTTAATATTTTAACCCGTTTTCAAATTGATCCTTTAAACTCCTAAAACTTCTTGATTAAGCTTTTAAATTTCTATTTTATCTCAATTAAGCCATTAAATATTTAGTTTTTTGCTCAATCTAGTCACTTTAAGCCTTTAAAAATTGTGTTATCATATTAATAAAAGTTTATAAGTCTTAGAAAGTATTCTAAAAATCATTAAAATTAATTTTTTATATTTATAATTATTATGTTTTACAATAAATTGTGCAAATTAAAAAAAAAATCACGACCGCGACACCCACAGTGACCGCAATAGCTTTCGTTATGTCCGAAAACGCGATAACCGCAACGCGACCGCGGCCGAGATTTAAATCCCTGGGTTGTGGCTCTTGCAAACCAGAAACTGCTTGACCTTAATCCAGTAAGTTTTCAATCTCTCAAAAGCATCTGCCTATTTATTTTCAAGTTTAAACATAAAAGTGAGATAAGTAATATGCCATGCTGTAAAGTATCTCTTTTGGCCGTTCCCCAGCCAATGTTTGTCAGGAACAAAGTTACTATTTCATTCTTCTTTATCTGAAGTTCTTTCCCTCCTTAAATGGTTGTAGGAGAAGATTAATGTGAACGGCGGAGCTGTATCCTTGGGACATCCTTCGGGTTGCAGTGAAGCCCGTATCTTGGTCACACTTTTGGGGGTTTTGAAGCAGAAAAATGGGAAATACGGAGTTGGTGGTGTTTGCAACGGAGGTAGAGGTGCATCTGCACTTGTTGTAGAGCTTCTGTAAGCAGTTTTTATGTTTTCAGGTTTTATATCGTATGATGTTGCAACCATCTTTTCAAGTTTCACCAGAAGATAAATTCATGCTGCCAAACACAGTTTGATGTTGTGCAATTTTTGCTTCATTCTCAAATAAGTTGTAGTGTAGTGTAGTAAATGAATGTTTAATTAGGTTTGAGAAGAATATATGTCCAATGTTGCTTTTGGTTTTTTACTTCGTGCTCTGAACGTAATTAACGTTGTGATTTAAGGATTCAATCCATGGTCTCAGGCAAATGCTCTTCTCCAATGCCAATTTGATTGGCAATGGTTTTTGTTCCACTGCATGCGTCTAATATTAGAATACTCAATTTTCCTGAAGATTTAATATTAAATTATACTTTAGTATGTAAAAAAAAAAATTACACATTCATGTTTAAAACTATAAAATCTAAATTATAAATTCTTAGCTTTAAAATCATAAATTTTAAAATTTAAATCCTAACTTTTATCCCTAAAACCTTACGCAAGTCTCTGTATTAAAAATTTTTATTTTATATTTATATATAAATAGGTATAAATTAAACTTTTAAAAAAATTAATCATTTACAACATAATTATTAAGAGATCCCTTATGTCAAAATCAAAAGTAATCATATTTTAATGTTTTTTTTGGGGAAAAAGTCAGGTGGCATCATATGAGTGAGCCACGTGTCCTATCATGTCATCATTTAATGCCGTTAGTCTCAAGGGGCACTATAGATCATAGAAGTAAAACACTAGGTGCACATTGAACGCTTAAAAAGTATCGACCCCACATTAACAAAAATGATAAAATACATGAGCATTTATGTCATTATCTCTTTAAATTATGATGTTATAAATGAGTAAATTGAGTTGAGTCACTTTCATAATAATTTTTTTAATACCTAACATAATTTTTTTGGTCAATAAATAATAAATTTGATACCACTTATTATATATAAAAAACATAACTTAAAGTTTGAGCTTTTGGTCAAAGATCTATTAAAATAATCAAATTTTATAAAATTAAAATATGAGTCGGATTATCATATTCAAAATAATTTCTAAATCAAAATAAATAAAATTGAATGTAGATGATTTCGGTCGATCTTACCCGACTGACGCAACGGCCTAAACCTACTTACTGGCTTTGGTCTAGTGGATGAGCCTAAAATCTCATAGCAGCGACATAAACGATTTTTATAGGAAGGTTTGAACAGGTTAGGTTCGATATATTGTTCTAAATTTTAAAATTTTTTATGGTTTAACCATTGCTATCCAATCTATTGGTTGATTAATCAAAATCGAGTACTATAAAGACATATTATGGAGTAACATTCTCAATCCAATTGTTCTATTCACAATGTCATATTTCGAACATCTGACATGGCTTAAAGGATGTAGTGCATTATCTCACTAGACTAACCGGTTATTTTGTAAAATTTTAAATTTTAATTTATAGATTTTAAGTTTGTGGTATTGAGTTTTTTCGTTAGTTCTATTTAAAAATTCCGGTCTCGTTATTAATTATTATTCAATTTTACTCTTATTTATAGGCTTGAAAGTTATAAAAAAAAATTTTTTAGTCATCTATGTTTATAATATTTATCTATTCATTTTTAATCATTATGGGTCAAATTGATAAAAATCATAAATGTAAAGGACTAGAAATATGATTTTATCTTTTAGGGGTGTGCATTATTTGGTTTTAACCGAATTAACCGACCGAACCTAATTTATTTTGGTTAATTCGGCCAGTTAATTTTAGGTAGGATCGGTTAACGACTAAGAATTTTTTTAAAATTCGGTTAATTCGGTTCGAAACTGGTTAATTAACCAAATTAACCGAAATTATTATATATTAAATATTACATATATTTATATTTTGTCACTAAACTTTTAAAAGTTATAAAATGACCATTAAATTTTTTTATAAATTACAAGATGGTCATTAAACTTTATCAAATTAGCACAAAATTATCATTAAATTTATTAAATTATTACAAAATGGTCATTAAACTTTTCAAAATTTATATATAATTTATAACGTGCAATGAGTCAATGATCATTTTGTAATAGTTCAATAAGTTTAATGATTGTTTTGTAACTTCTAGAAGTTTAGTGACTAAAAAGATCATTTCAGCATAGTTTAGTGACCATTTGCATAATTTACCCAAAATTTTATAAAAATTTCGGTTAATTAAAAAATCGATCGAATTAACCGATTTTTTTTGGGTTCGGTTAAAATTTTTTTGAAAAAATTTTAGTTTGGTTAACTGTTAAAAGGATTAAAATTTTGGTTAATTGATTTTGGGTAATTTGATTCGGTTGGTTAACCTGTAACCCCCTCGACCCGGCCTAGCCGCAAGACCGAACCGAGCGAGCTACATTAGGTTTACCGAAGTAAACCGAAAAGGAGAACTTGGAAAAACACAACCATTTTTTTCCTTTATCTTATCTAGATGTTGGTTATTACCCTACGTGTACATACAAACAACGAGTGGAAACCCAACTCAATTGGGCATCAAATTGATATCCAATTGGCCACATTACAAGAATAGGGACCAAAATGTAAATCTATAAATTTATAAGGGTTAACTTTTAATTTGCTTTACCAATCATCGATTAGTCAGGTTACAAGCATGCATGCCAAATTTCAACTTAAAACGATCATATGAACTCATCCAATTGCATACATAACATCCAGGGACCAAATTGTAAATTCTATTATTTCGAAGGGCCAATTCGACAATTAAAGTTACCAATCCTAAATTAAACCAATTACATGCATACTGGTGAAATTTCGGGTCAAAACGATTATTCAGACTCATTTAATTGCAAGTAAAACAATCTAGGACTAAAACGGGAGAAAACAGAAACCTTAAAACATACTTTCAACTAACTTAAGCACTGCCCGTATCGATATGCGGGCAAGTGTATCGATACGCCTGAGCATTCACAAAAACTTCGGATTCTAGTAGCTCAAAATCGTATCGATACACCTCATCGAGTATCAATACGCTATGCTTAAACCGTAGACCTGTATTGATACGGTCACCTGTGTACTGATACGCTAAGCCTGAGATGTGCTTAACCGTATCGATACCGTCACCCGTGTATCGATACGTTGTGCCTTGAAACACTTACCTGTATCGATAAGGGCACAGGTGTATCGATACGCCCTGACCTGTAACGTTAAAATTTGTTGGTTTTTAGCCTCGTTTTGGAATTCTAACACTTAAGCATGCTTCTAACAATCCAATAACATCATCATTGGTCATTTACCATCAACTACCATAAACCAAACATCAAAAAATAATCATCATGCTTCAAAGGTAAACTATAGGCATGTTCATAATACTCAAGCAACCAAACATAGACCATAAGCAAAATCCATCAAACCAAGCTTATCATAAGTCCAAAGCAACAAAGTAAACTTGCTCAAACATAAAGGTAACCACTCAAACCCTCCCAACAACATTTAAGCCACATTGCCTTTATTACTACTTAAAACTCAACATACTTTGGTAATTCAAGTCTTGGAATTCCCTCCTTGCTTGCTAGGCCACTTGCACTTAATCAATATGCATTGAGGATAAAAGAGAGCGTAAGCAATCATTGCTTAGTGAGAACGCTCGAGAATATAAAACATCATCTAATGCAATTTAGAACCATTTCAAACCATCATGCCATTCTTTCAAAACATGCACTTAATCTTTATAAAATCAACAAATTAAATTATATGCAACATGTATCATGGATTCCACAACATAATCCCATATGCAATTCCTTCTACTTAAACTTTCCCAAGCATAACATCCCATATGCAAAGCTTAAGGAGTATAACTCGTATAAATCACATTATTCAAACCAATCCATCAACATGATACAATTTAAAACATTATATTGGCTTCTAAGTGATCCGTTACCATATACATCCTTTCCATAAATCATCATTAACATCGGATACACGGATTTCCCAAGAGATTTCGCAATCTCTTGCAGCCCATTGGCATGGAGTTGTGCAACACATGCACCACCTCTACACTACCAAGGTTAATCCTCCAACTTGGAGTACACACACTCGACACATCAACCTCTACAGCTCATGGCTGGAATAAAAGCCATCTAAGTGTTACCTCAACAACATTGGGGTTCACATGATCAGAGTAAGTACCCCTCATACTACATCTACAACCACGAGCGACTTATTATAGTGCACTTTAAATCCTATGGCCGGCCAATTATATCCGATAACATTTCCATAACATTTTCAATTTATCACTTGCCAATATAATCCACTTTTATAAACATACCTCACTGTTTTCTTATGCATCATTCAAATCATTTCATTTTGCATTAAACCATGCATAAGCCATGTTCATAAACATCGGATACACGAATTTTCCAAGAGATTTCGCAATCTCTTGCAGCCCATTGGCATGGAGTTGTAGAACACATGCACCACCTCTACGCTACCAAGGCTAATCCTCCAACTTGGAGACACACACTCGACACATCAACCTCTACAGCTCATGGCTGGAGTAAAAGCCATCTAAGTGTTACCTCAACAACATTGGGTTCACATGATCGGAGTAAGTACCTCTCGTACTACATCTACAACCACGAGCGACTTATTATAGTGCACTTTAAATCCTATGGCCGGCCAATTATATCCGATAACATTTCCATAACATTTTCAATTCATCACTTGCCAATATAATCCACTTTTATAAACATACCTCATTGTTTTCTTATGCATCATTCAAATCATTTCATCTTGCATTAAACCATGCATAAGCCATGTTCATAAACATTCATTAAAATCATGCATTACTTTCCAAATGCATCTAACATCATTTCATATCAATTCCCAGCATTAAACCATGCTCATTTCATGCATAAAACATGAGGTAAACAATCATTTAACAAGTGCATTCATAAATCATTTGCCAACCGAAATCGAGAGAGAAATCCACTTTACTTACTTCCGAGCCTTAGACCAGCGTATCAAGCCTAGTCTAGACTCACATTAAACCTTTTCAAATCTTTGAAAAGCCATTCTTATCCGTTTCACTCATCGACAAAGCAACGCCTTCCTTGCCGTGTCAAATTAAGCTTTCGGCAACTCTTCAACACCAAGGTTCACTTCCAGATTTTCTTCCCCTGTTTCAAACACATCACAACAGAGGATCCAATGCATTATAATGCATCCAAACTCACAACAACCATCAATTAACATTTATCTAACTATAATCCCCCACAACACCACAACTTATAAACCGAAAACATCCTCGATTCATCAAAAACCTCAACCCAGCCGACAACTACAAATCTCAACCTTCAAATAACATCAATTAACATCAAAACAACAACCTAAAACAACCTTATACCTCCAGCAACCAATAATTAACCTCAACACCTCAAAATCTCTTAACTACCAATCTAACAAACTAGAGATTCAATAGATTCCGGGATTCTATCATCAAAATTCACTTCATTATCATATTAAACATCAAAATCAAGGTATAAACCAATCCTCAACTCGGCAAAAACAGATCACCACAAATTTTTTCAATTTTTCATCATAAACCATCAATTAAACCATAAACCCGAGTTTAATTAATCAAAACCCAATGAAAATCATATAAAATGGATCAAGAACTTGGGAATTTCAATAAATAACCTTTCATTAGAGGAGAAGAACGAATCCTCACCTTCAATGCTGATTTCCCCCTCAATTGCTTTATAAACCATGAAAATCAAGGTAGAAACAATAAGTATTTGATGTAAAAGCTTTAGAAATCAATTGGAAATCAAAAACTCTTTGGAATCCTAATTTTACCTGAAGAAATTGAAGCTGGAAATGTGTTTGGCTGGACAAAATTTGAGAGAAAGAAGTTACAAAGTTAGTTACGTGAAATTCTTTTAAAAAGCTCAATTGTGTTTAATTAATTCTCTCCACTATATATACTTCTTAAAAACTTAATTAAAAATAATTAATTAAAGGGAGAAATCTAATGAAACCCTTTTGGATTATAGATTCAAAGTTTTGACCCATTTTCAAAACAGTCACTAAAATCAATTTTGCAAACTTTGTGTTTTAGTCACTAACTCAAAATGTCCTATTTTCGAATTTCTTTTTCCAAAATTGTTTTCACCAAAATCATTTATATAATTAATAAAGATTTTAGACTATTTTCCCATATTTTTATCCCTTATAAAAATATTTAATCCAATTTAAATCCCGAATCCGACTCGAATCTCTAATTCTGGTCCACCGGACCGACTAAAGCATCTCAAAACCCCTAGGCCCTAAACCGGGGTGTTACATAACCGAACTGACCGAATATACACCCCTATTATCTTTCTTTATAAGGCTTAATTGCAAAAAACATCCAAATTATACCGCTTAAGGTTCCTAACGTATTTTTATTCAAAATAAGTCTCTAATGTTTATATATTTTAGGTACTCAACTATTAAAAAAATATTAACCAATTAGGATGTGACATGTGGTAGGATTTTAATTTACAATTTCTTTTATTTTTAAAAAATAAAATCCTTAATTTTTTTCTTAAAAAACCCAACGGTTAAAATCCTTAAAAAATAGGTGTTTACCTTTTTACTTTTTCTTTTTCTTTGTTTAGTTGACAACAATATTAGTTTTAGGCTTAGTTTGACATTACTTTTAAAAAGTGAAGTGGAGAAAGTGTGATAGAAAAGTAGCTTTGAAAAGTTGGGTTAGTGTTTGTTATTGATGTCAAAAAGTGATTTTGAGAAGACAAAATGTCTATTTTAGACATAGTATTGTAAAGTAAAATAAGTGAACTTGGGTGATGTTCAAATTCGTTAATATTATGATGTATGAAATAAATCAACTTAAATTATAATAAAAAATTAATTTAAAAATAAATAAACTTAAATTATAATAAAAAATTAATTTGAAAATATAAACTATAATAAAAAATTATTCTCAATATAAATACTATAACATATATATTATTTTATAATTATGTATAATTTAGTTTAGCAATCAATTATAATTAATTAATAGAGGGCAAAAAATATTTTACTTTTCAAACTAACTTATCCACCGCAAAAGCCATAAAATCTAGCTTTTTAGTTTTGATGAAAAATCACTTTTAAAAGCAACCAAAAACACCTAATTTATTTTGAAAGCACTTAAAAAAGTACTTTTAGGTTGCTAAAACTAACCAAAAACACACCCTTAGTGTAAGTCGCTGACTGCCAATAACTCATATTCACTTTTATTTCCTTACAACTTATTGTTGTTTTCCTTTTTTCTTTATTATTTTTCAAGTTTTAATAAAAAATTTGTGTTTTATTTTTCACACATTTTATTGTGTTTTTTCTGCCTTTATGACACTTTTTTTTTACCTTTATAACACTCTTATGACACGTTCTATGCCTACCTTTACGATTGTTTAGTGCCTGTATAGAGTTGATCACTGACGACTTATAACTCATATTCTCTTTTATTTTCTTATATCTCATTGTTGCTTTCCCTTTTTTTATTTTTTTAAGTTTTAATAAAGGATAATTATTTGATACACTGACGATAAAATTTTTTAATTTTACAAGCGCCTTAATTTTAGGGTTTAGAGATTCAGTTTAGCACGTAGAGTTTAGGGATTTAAGTTTAGTAGTTTGAAATTTAAGGATTATGAATAGAATTTAAGGTTTAGTGTTAAAATTTAGAGTTTATTGGTTAAAACTTAAATCCTCAACATATTACGCTAAAACTTAAACCCTAAATCCTAACCTCTTAATTCTAACCATTATCGCTAAATTCTAAACCCTTACACATATACCACTAAACCCTACACCCCTAAATCAAAACACATGTCAAAGCAATGACAGGTGTTAAATTTTTTTAACGGGTCAACTTGAAAATGTTCATGAGATAACATTAAGCACATATTTTGACCAACATTTGACCAACATATTTTAGACGCCTAAAACAAAAAAAAAATAGTTTGGAAATTTTTTTTTCATTAAACCTTTTTATAATTACTAAATTGAAAGTTAAATTTTAAAATAATACAACCTTAACATTATAATATAAATAAATCGGATTCAAAGATTTAATTAGTTTGACTTTCTAATTTAGTATCAAGTTTAAGCCATTTCGGTGGCTCACCCATTTCCGGTGAAATTTGCTCAAACACAAGTTTTGAAGAACTCCGATGCTCGTTGGCCGGTGGATATCCGGAAAGAACTCTACTATTTGTTTTGAAGTTAAAATAAACTGCCACTAAAAATCAAAATGTTGTCAATATGTCAAAAAAAGACCCACATCCACATGTGTAGGATATACAGTTTGGTCATTTGCACAACTCGCAACGACCAAAGTTAAGAGGTAGCTTACCAGGCTCCCATACAAAATATGAACACTGTACCAACTTCACTGCACATATATTTGGCGCAGACTGCTAGAGAAGGCTACAATATGTTCATCTCTTCCGCGCATAGCTTCTTGTAAAGTCTCTTTTGATGATCAATAAACTGCAAGAACAAATCCCTTAGCTCCTTTGCTTTCTCGTATTCCTTGGTTCCAGAACACACAACCTTCAATTCATTGTTTAAGCCGCCATCCCTTCTGTTGTGTAGTTTGTTCTGTCCATCATAAACGCTTGAATCAAATACTTTGTACAGTAGTAGTGTTAAAAAGCATGGAGGCCTAAATGATTGTAGGATGATGGTTTCACGCGAGCGTCCATGAACAACTTTGAACCTTACATTCTCCTGAAAATATAATTAATGCACTTGGATAGGACTTACAGGAGATTTTAGCATCAAGGTCCAATGGTCATTCATTGACATTTTTTCAGTGGCTACCCATGGTCTGCAGGCAGTGATATGAATGGACAATTTGAGAATAAATCTAAAAGTATACTAATCCAACAAAAAAACTATAATAGTGTTCAGCTGAATGTAAAAGATAAATTGACATTTTGTAGCACTGGTACTCGTAACCAACTCGAGTGAAAAAGTCCCAGAAAAGGATGGTAAAAGAACAAAATCATCTGTATTATGTAAACCCGGTTTACGAAAATAAGAAGAGGAATCCAAAGCACAAGCTCAATAAATGTGCCGATCATCAAAAAGAAAATGCTGAAGGGTAAAATCACTAGTTAATGAAACTAATTCTGAAGTTATAATGCTATAAAGGCAACACAACTATATGCGTATGTTATAACTTACCTCCCACTTGAGGATATGATGAAATGATTAGGACTCTGCAAAAAACCAAACAACTGTCGTTCAACATCTTTTTTGCAATTCAACATAATGACACCATTGGTGTATGGCTCCCATGGCAAACTCGGGAAAATATATACTTGCGTTGCAATTGAAGTTTGTTTATGGATAAACTTCGAAACTGCTAATGAAGATAATTCTTTTTCAAGATTCTGGACAAGTAGTACGTAAAGATTCTTATCCCCTCCTACATCAGTATCCTGCCTATCGTCACAATTCCCTCCTATAACAATATCATGGAAAGATCGTTGTTACATACAAAGAACATGTATTGATTTAAATTGAATGTTTATAGAAATAACTTATGCACAAACCTTCAGATGGCGACACTTCACTCAAAGACAGCCGGGCATTCTTTCCCTACAAATAGGTAGGTATAGAGCATCAGTATCTGCCTATTGCTATATACTTGGAAAAAAAAATAAACTCCGAAATTTCACCTACAAAAGAAGTTACCTGTCTCAAATTCCCAATGAAACCTTGCTTCCGTTTGACAATCAGGCTACTGTTGTTGCTTTCTTTAAGTTGAATAACACGATCACTACTAGTAGTGCCAGAAACAAATTTGTATGAGGCTTTCCCGCTGTTTTGGATCGCTATCTCCATGAAAGTTGCTACTTTGGGGTGCAGCTCAGAATCTTGAGGAAGGCATATATTTGCAACCCCCTTGTCTGATACATAGCCAACATTCGGACCATGCAACCAAAAAAGCAGGAAGATGCAATTACACTCTTCTTGACCACTTAGATTCGAATGCTCCTTACGCAGAACCTGAAAAAAAAAATAGCCCACTTTCTAAATAGAAATAAGAACTCAACATATATCTTTATATAAAGCAAAGTATATGAGAATAGACCTACTATTCTTCGATACCAATGCAAATGCAATAATACTATTACGACTTACAAGAATCAACAATAACAACTTTAGCCTTCATGTTAAATCTAAAAATATTAAGTAACACCAAGGTGAAGTCTTTTAACAGTGAGGCATAAATTGCAAATATGCAAGACCTTTTTTTTTTTTCTGAACACAACTCCGAACAAATCAAGAGTTCGAGTGTGGGTTTAAAGTTAAACCTATTTAGCAATGAAACTATAAGTCTATAACTATCTTAGTTACCTTTCCTTTTCCATGAAATTTTATGAACAAAAAAATAGCAATGGGGCATTTTTTAAAACGGACAAAAAAATAAAATTGACAATACAAATACACGCATAGTTTGAAAGACCAAAGGAAAAGAGTTGTACGGACATCATCGACGATGGCATCGTAAAAGAGAACTTCGCCGTCAGCAAAAGTATGGGAAGCACAAACGCGCATGCCTTTGACGACCTTGGAGCAATCATGATCCTGAAGCTGGGCGGAGACCTTACGAAACCTGCCCACGAAGTCGTAAATCTCTTCCTCCGACTTGAAATTTTCGGCCTGGAATAATTCGTCTATATCGTCGGGAAAGTTGTCGTACTTGACTCTCAGCTTTTTACTTCTGTCGCCCTCTAACAGTAATCCGATACTGTACCAGGCGTCGTCTGTGAACGACCGGAATTCCATGTCGTAGCCTTCCTCCGCCGTGTCTGAGGAGTGGCTGGCGCCGGATTGCGGCATTACTGACGGCGTGCTTTTTTTCCTTTTCTGTAAGGTCGAAAGGTATCGGTTTTCTATTTGTTATCGGCTTAAAAGTGCAATTTACCCTTAAACTATAAATTTTAGGGTAAACTACACTGCTAGTCATTGAATTTTTAGGGTGCTTTAATTATGATCATCGAGCTTTTAAAACTTTTGTTACGATCACTCAACTTTTATATAGCTTTCATTATACAACCATTGTCGTTAGCTGTCGTTAAAAAATACTGACTTGGCACGTTATTTTTTAATTTTTCTCTCTTTTTCTTTCTTTTTCTCTTTCCTCCATAAATATAAAAACTAGTAAAAACAGGACATTTCATCTCTGAATTTCTTCATTTCTTCTTCCATAACCGGTTAACAGGATAGCGAGGTTGGTCCAAGGGGTAAGTAGTTTGGTATCACTAATGCAGGTCTTGAGTTCGATGTCTTATGTGTGTAAAAAATTATCATTGAAAGACTCATCTACTAAAGTTAAGTGTACAACACAAGTCGATCTAGATTAGTTAGGGCAAAGCCTCCTAAAAATCGAGTGGACAATCAAAAAAATTTAAAAAAGAAAACAAAAATTTTAGTCCACTCGTCCCAAATCTAAAGTTATACTAATAGTCGCAGATTTCTAATGCCCAAAACCTCAAAATGTCAAAATTGACGTTATTGCCACTGTCGATAGTCTCGTCGAGCCCCACCACCGTCGGAGGAGGAGGACCCCAACCAATTTTTCCTAATAACCCACCATCGGTAACTGGCGAGAAGCCTGGTAATCGTACGTCGAACGACGAACGCAAAAGGCTCCAATAGTTCGATGTTCGATTGACACACTTTTCACCGTTTACCGATGATGGGTGGTTGAGAGAATGGGCGGCGGCTTCTGGCGACTACATGGGCGGCGGTTTCTGGAGACTACAGTGGTAGGGTCCACAAGGCTATCGGTAACAACAATGACATCAATTTTGGGATTTTTGAGATTTGGGGTGTAAGGGATTTGAGACTTTTTTTTAGAGATTTTGAGAATCTTTAGATTTTTTTAAAAATATTTTCTTTTTTCAATTTTTTTTAAAAAAATTAAAATAAAAGAAACGTGTCAAATTCAGATTGGATGATATTTTTAACAACGTCGTTACTTTAAAAAATAACATAATAAAAATTTAGACAAAAAAACATTAGATACATATTTTAGTTAAAAAAACTTTAAGCACCTATACAAAAAAAAATATAATTTGTGCACTTATTTTATAATTAAAGCTTTATTTTTTAAGAAAAAAACAATTTTTATTTATCTATCTATTAATCGCATCATTCAGTACACAACAAGTGTCACAATTCGAATAGTCCAAATCAAAGTAAACTAGTACGTGAACATTTAAAGCCCAATTTGACAATGTATGTACTACTGAGTTTGCTAACCTATTAACATAAAAAATGTAGTACCCTTAATGTATACTCGTAAACCGAATATACATTAAAGATGTTACGGAGTCGTTAACTTATGAAATCTTTCTTGTAATCTTTTTTATCATTGAAACCAATTAATGAAACTATCATTTAAATTAGTTTCATGCATCATATTCTACTAACAAATAAATAGTTACATGCCCACTAGAGATTATCATAAGTTAGAATATCTTATTGATGTTTTCCAGATTGGAGCTTAATCAACATGCTCAACTCCTCTTCAAATATTGCTCTAACTTAACCTACGTGTGAATCAAACACACGCTAAGTATGAACTTAGTGAGGCAATTAAACTTATTTATTTAAACATGAGTGATGTAATACATTATGCCATATAAAATGCAATTTGTTTTCTCTTAGCATGGTAAGTATATCACAATGTATATATATGTCATGTACATATCTATCATATGAATCATGTATCATTTCTATCATGTAAATCATGTATCATCTTTATCATGTAAATCATATATCATGCTATCATATTCTCTATCATGTACATGCTTTCATCATGTAATTATTCGCATCACATATGCTTTATCATAGTTATGCTTATCATGTGCTCTATCATGGTCATGCTTTCATTATGCCATCATTTGCATAACATATATTCTATCATGGTCATGTTTTCATTATGCAATCATTTGCATATCATGTCTTTCATGTAATCGTCTTGTGATCATACTGGCTGAAAAGTCCCTTTAAGACTCTGTAGCCTTTTGTACTGGCTGAAAAGTCCTTTAAGACTCCATAGCCTTAATACTTCTGGCTGAAAAGTCCTTTAAGACTCCATAGCCTTAATACTTGAGTACGTACTCGAGGAAGCTCTTTGCTCCTAAAAAAAGGACGCTCTTTGCTCCTTATATCAAACACCTTGTTAGTGCATTTGCACTATGGGCGTGGATCCCCAGGTGTATCTTGTTTCATTTGAACTTGTTTCATTTTAATCTTGTCATTATCCATATTTCATGTATGCATAATTCATCATCATTTATGCAAACAATTATTCATACCTGGTATTCCATCAAGCTTGCCAACTATACCATGGACTCTCATACACAATACTTGGGCATTTATTTCATTATCAATCAATCATCATAATCGGTCATATATATAAACATTTCAAATCTCAGGCTTCATCATAAATGTTCATGGCAAACATAATTCATCATCATTTCTCAAGATAGCAATTCACATTACATATTCTATTTAATTTACCTATATTGCAACATGCATTAGCTCAATATATATAGATAGTGCATTGCTATTTTTAAATTAAGATCGACTATTCGCAAGTCTTCCTAATTACCTTTTGAAACACATAAATGCACTCACCTGGGCCATGTAACAGTCTGCCTCACTAAGTCTTACTCGACCCTTTCCCTTATAACACCTCGAATCCTCTTTGATTCGTATTCGACTTCGTTAACCACATGAATATAAATACCATTTGTTAGATTCAAATCTAACAATATTTTAAATATGCTATCAAATCTAATTATTTGAATATATAAAATTTCCAAAACTTTTCCTTTCTTCCTTAGACTGTCCAAAAATTCATTTTGGTCCCCAATTGACCACTTTGAACTTCAAATAATTCCTCCAAGCTTGCTAACTACCATTAGATACCAAATGTCTTAATTTCCATTTTCTGGCAGCTTGCAATACCTTCAAAGATTTATTTCTATAAAATAATCTAAAACTCAGAATTCGATTCTATTTGTTCTGAAAGAAACTAGATTCAATAAGCTTTTCATCCATATAAATTAATAACCCAAATTCAACTCGTACGATTTATGACAAATTTTCAAAGTCAATTTTCAATACTGATTTCGGAACAGACTGCCATACTGTTTTCTAGCCTTTCACCACTTAAAAATTCATATCTTTTTACTTGGAACTCAAAATCAGTTTTCGTTTGTTGGAAACGAAACTACACAAACAAATATTTACATCGATATAAAATTCACCATCTAACCATTTATGTAGGATTTATGGTAAATTTTCGAACTTACTGTCATAATCCAGTTTTCTACACTGCTTCCATAAATAACTCCGAACTTTATACAAACTTCTCCTTACTTCTCTACTTTTCAATTTAGTCCAATTACTTGCTTTAAACCACCAACTTATCACCATCTTCATCAAGTAATTATTCTAAAATAATTCCCTTTAATTTTCCTCCTTTACCGAAATAGACACTAAAATGCAAAGATAAAGATTTAAGCTTCTTAACTTTGCAAATTAGTCCTCAATTCAACATTACTACCTTAATTCTATTATTTCAACTAAAATTCAGATTTAATCCTCATCCAAAACTCCCTTGCCGAAATGGTCACTTAACTTTGACAATTTGTCAAAATGGTCACTAATTCGATTCAACATCGGTTTAGTATTCTAACTTTAATTTCACATCTCCAACATCATTAATAACATAAATACACTTCAAAATTATAAAAATTCAGGTTAGACCTTTAACTTTTAGAATTGCCGAAATGGCCCTTATACCTTTAACTTAGGGTTTTGCTTTCAAATAACAAATTCAAGCTTACTAGATCATTTATCCAACATCACAAACCCTAAATCAAACTTAAATCCATAAACCCTAATCATCTTCATACAAGCTAAAATATGTAGGGTTTAAATCTCAACTCAATAACATGATTTTAACATTATACTAGCTTGATTTCAACTTGAATTCCATCATGAAATCATAAAATTCCAAAAGCCCCAAACTTTTTCCATAAACCCTAATTTCTTATCATGCAAAATTTTCATCAATCAAGCATGTTTTCCATGAATTATTTACACCAAAAGATAGAACTTGATGAGTAGAACAACTTTGTAGTTGAGGAGATTACCTGAAAATCGATTTTCAGGGCTTGAATCGAACTTGGAAAATTTCTCCCTTTCTTCCTCTAATTTTCAAAATTTAGAAGATGAAGAAGACTTCATCTTTTGGCCTTTAACTTTTTAACCTCTACAATTATGCCACTTGTAATTATAAATGAATTTTAAATTCATTTAAATAGTAAAATTACTAAAATGCCCTTTTAATCCAATGGATGAGATTGATCTTATCATCAATTAAGGGCCAAGATTAAATCTTCTATTTCCTTCTTCCAAAAATGCCCTTGTAACTTTTTAAATATTTCAAAAATGCCATTGGGGCTAAATGACCAATTTACCCTCGAACTAATTTTTATTTACTAGTTTACTTCAAAAATGTCATTCCATTACAATCCAAGTAAAATAGTTCAGTCCCAACCGATCACTATTCCTTAAATATTATTTTATAACTTTTCCTTGGCTTATGGAACAGCCTCTAAAATTTTGATTCGATCCTGTAACGCCCTGGTTTTGGGCCTAGCGGTTTTGAGGTTTGTTAGACGGTCCGGTGGACCGGGTTAGAGATTCGAGTCAGATTCGGGACCGTATATTTTTCGGTGAGATAAAAATATGGAAAATGGTTAACAATCATGTTTTAATATATGATTAATATTGGTGGAATCAAATTTGGAAAATGAGATTTGGAGGTATGACATTTTGGCTAGTGACCAAAATGCAATTTTTGAAAACTGTTTTTAAAGTGACTAAAATGAAAAGGGTCAAATTCTTAGAATCCTTAAGGAGCTATTTTACCAAGTTTTTTCTGGTGATTTCTCCCTTCAATTAAATCATTTTAACATGTTTTTTAAAAGTTAATTAAAAGGGATTTTAGATATTAAAGTTAGTTATTTGGTTTTAATGAAAATTGACGTAACTTTTCTCTCAACTTTTCTCTCCACTTCTTTTCTGCCAAACACTCAAATTTCATCAAAAACCAGAGGTGAGAGATCAATTTTACTTAGATTCTTGATCTAGAATTGATTATTTAACTTTGATTTACAAAACCATATTGAAATCTTGTGTTTTCCTAGCTTTAAACAAGTCAATTGAGGGAGAAATCACACAATAGGGGTAAGGTCCATGATCTCCTCTATTGAATGGTTCTTTATTGATATTCCCAAGTATTTGATCCTTGATTTATGGTTTATAATCTGATTTTGTGTTTTTATATTGAATTAATTGATTTAATTGGGTAAAATTGATGAAACAACGAAAGATCCGAATTGGATATGTTTTCCAGTGATGTAGATTGATTTTAAACATATTATGGATGTATAATAATGTTGATAAGTCGTTTTTAACAATGGAATCCTGAAACTCTTGAATCTCTAATTGTTTAGGTTGTTAGAATTGTGTTTTTGTGGAGTTGTGGTGGTTGTTTGGTTGCTGGAGGTGTTAGATTGTTTTGATTATGTTTTTAGATGTTATTTGATGATAAAAGTGGTGTTAGATTGATAGGTTGTGGCTGGGTTGTGTTTGGAAAGGATTAGATGGTGTTTTCGGTTGTTGTGATTGGGTAATTGTGAGGTGAATGTGTGAATCCATGAGGATCTATTGTTGCAGTGTTTTAAATGCATGGAGATGCATTAATCCTATGTTGTAATGTGGTTAAAACATGGGAAATGGATCCGAAAGTGATCGGGGAAGCTTTGGAGGCTTCGGACGTTTGTTTTCGCGTTGGCAAATCGAGGTTTCGTGTATCGGTGAGTGAAAACGTGGTTTAAAGCGTTTTGATGATATGGGAACAGAGTTTTGGGAGTTAAGGTAGAGCTTGAAACGCTTACCTAGACTCGAAAGTAAGTATAAAGTGGTTTTCTCTCTCGGTCGTGCTAAGGTGAAATGATTTTATGCACTTGTTTTGATTACATGTTACCTACTATTTAAGCATGTTTTAAAGTATTCGATATACTGTTTTTAAGCATGTTTTGCTGAAGGATGCACATGGTAAGTGATCCTTGTAAGTATGGTTTATACTTGTGGTTTAAAGCATGGTTGTTTCTTAGTAAATGGCATGGTTTAATTGCTTGTTAAAACAGTGAGGTAAATGTTATTTGGTTAATTATATTGGCAAGTGATGTGGTTTTAAAATTGTTATCGGATATAGTTGGTCGGCCATAGGATTGAGTGCACTGTAAATAAGTCGCCTTGGATGTTGAGGGGTTTATACGGTGTACCAAATACTCCATCCAAGTACCCTAACAGTTGAGGGGTTATATGGTATCGTAAACTCCCATTAGTGGGTTATACATCTACCGATGAGTGGTGTTGAGAGGTTTATATGGTGTACCGAATACTCCACCATGGGTGTCACAAAGGTGGAGGGGTTTATATGTACCGAAAACTCCCGTGTGTGAACCTTGTGTTGCCAGTGAGAATGTATGAAGTGTTGGGTTAACACTTGTTGAATCTGTGTATCCGATGAACTCTTTTGTTAATAGACTTGTTTAATGATCACTTGTAAGCCAATATAATTGTTAATGTATCATTGAAAGGTTTACGTTGTATAATGTGATTTATACATGTTTACTCTTTAAGCTTTGCATATGACTGTTATGCACGGGAAGGCTTAAATTGAGGTTAGCAATGGAATTTGTTGTTGGTTGATGATACATGTTGCATATGGTTTAATATGCTGGTTTTGAAAGTGTTAAAGTGCATGGTTTTAAAGGCATGATGTTTTATATGATGATAAATATGGTTTGAAATGGGCATTTCATAGTGTTGATGGAAAATGGTTTTAAATGCATTGATGGTGTGTTGTTTTTGAGCACTCCTCACTAAGCCTAGTGTGCTTACACTCCCTTTGTCCATCAATGCAGAGAACTAAAGGTTTGGGAGGCCGCAGGAAGCAAGGGATCTCAACAAGACTTGGTAATCAAAGTATGTTTTTGGAATTAGACTATAAGTAATAAGGGCAATGGGGTTTCCTTTGATATTTTGGGAGATGGTTGTTAAACTCTTTGTTCGAGCAAGTTTGTTTAGTTGCTCTTGAATTGAAAATGACCATTATAAAATGTTTTTGGTGATGGTTTGAAGTTTCATGCATTGCTTGATTGGTTTCTAGGAAGCATGCCTATAGATTTTCATTTGATGCAAGATGCCATGAATCGATGTTGAATCTGTGATGCTTTGATATGGTTCGATCCTTGAATATGTTGGATATATGTTTGAAGCATGCTTGAGTGTTTCGAAAATCATAAATGGATGAAAAACCAGTTAAAATTCTCATTCCAGGCCCAGAGGTTTCGAAACCTGGCCCCTGGTTTCGAAACCTGTAGGTCAAATTTGGCTATGGGGTGCGGTACGTGGAGAGTCATATCGGTACGCGTTTTAAGTTCTAGAGGCCTGGTTTCGAAACCTGTAGGGGTGGTTTCGAAACCTCTATTATAATTTGGCCCCGTATCGATCTTAAAACCCGTGTACCGAAACCAAGGACCGTTATTTCAGTTATATGTTCGATTTAAGCTTTGAAATCTTGCAGTTTGGTCCCTAGATGTTGTGTATGCAATTGAATGAGTTTGGATGGTTGTTTTAATCTGAAATTTGACATGTATGCATGAAACATGACTAATTGAAGATTGGTAAATCAAATTTTAGGTAATTCCTTATATTTTTGTATATTTACAATTTGGTCCCTAAATGTTTGAATGATAATTTGAGGGTGCTGTGGTGATCTAATTGCAATGAAATTTCACGAGCTTGCATGAAATGAACTTAATTGTGGATTGGTAAACTTAATTTGTTAATTTAACCCTTAACTTATGGAAATTACATTTCGGTCCTTATTTTGTAATAGTGTTCAATTGGATGTCAATTCGATGCCCGATTGAGTTGAGTTTACACTTATGATCAGTATGTACATTAGGTTAATAATTATGCCTCTAGATAAGATAAAATAAAAAAATGGTCTTGTTTTGAGTTTCATCTTCACAGTTTACCTCGATAAACCTAATGTAGCTTGCTCGGTTTGGTCTTGCGACTAGGCCGGGTCGAGGGGGTTTAAAGATCCGATCTCCCGATATTCGTAAAATACTTCTACTGCAATTTTACCTTTTCTGAACTATCAGATTTATTCCCAAAATTCCATATTTCCATATTCGGGAAATAAACTCTATTATCTCATAAAAATTTCTTTTTCCAAAACTTAGACTGAATTTTCCTAAGTCAATCTACTATTCTGATAATTATCGAAAATTTCCATAGAATAAAATTTCTCTTAGAAATCCTTTATCGATAATCCATTCAAATATTCTTTACTTTTACTGAGTCCAAAATATCGATCATAAACACTTTTATGGGACCTTCCCGGAGGTCACCCATCCTAATATTTCCCTGCCCTGAGCACGCTTAACAATTTTATTCGATCCAAATTCAGTACCTTTTATTGCATCTTAATTCTTAAAACCGATATCAAGGTACTTATTTCGATCATATTCACTCTTATACTGAATAAAATTACTTATTGATGAAATTTACACTTTAATCCCCAAACTTTTTTCTAAAGTTTATACTTTAACCCTAAAACTTTCAAAATTTACATTTTAGTCACTAACTAAAATTTTGGGACATTGCAAAAAAACATGTAAATCACTATTCAAATTAGGCTGCGCTTAGGCCTGGCACAAATATAGTCCCACAACCCATTAGTCCATGCACAGATTTGCCAGTTTATTGTCTTTATACATAGAAGGTTTACGGTTGCTTGGCCTGTAAGTCGCTCACTATTCTGTCGCCATAAAACTTATGTATGAGGATATTTTTTTTGAGATTCTATTGTTACTGATTCTTTTGGGACGAAAGTGTTTCACATTTATCGTAGTAATTGTTGATGAGTGGAATCAGTCAATATAAAAAAATAATGGTTAAAAGTTTTAAGGCGACCCACTTACTAGCTGGGAAGTACGGGTACGGTAATCTCATGCCGTTTCAAGTACCAAAAACGTCTCTGAGGGCACAACTGGGTACGTAGTGGGAATGTCCCACGTTAATGAAGTATGGTTGAAAGTGACCGAGGACGGTTGAGATATTTTTGGGGACATTTTGAGGACGGTGTGTGACTTTCACGCGCGTCCCCAATTTATTTTGCAGCGGAAAGACGAGCTTCGACATGAATTCTGACAATAATTGCATCGGTGAAGATGAAAAGACCACCGACATGTTCACTCAGATGAAAAAGAACTCATAAGAAAAAGAAGAGTTGAAGAAGAAGATCATGCGTGAATTTTTTTAATTTATTTTTATTAATTGTAGGGTCTAATAAAATATTTTATTGATAGCTGGATAACTTTTTCTTTACTGCTTTATTTAATTATGAGCCTTGAGTCTAATAGTCTGTCTTTTTAGTTTCTTTTATGTTATTTATTTGACATTTATTTTTATTTTTTTGTATTTAACCTTGCGTGGTTGGGTACTTAGCCCTGCTTTTAAGTTTTTTCTTTTCCTGTCCTTTATGTTGTAAGTTTATTTCTCTATTTTCATACAAACCAGCCTTATTTTTCAAATAAAAATTATGAGCCCTTTATTTTAAAAAATAAGATTATTTTCTAGATCAACTTATTATTATTATTATTATTATTATGAAAACAATCATATTATTAATTTTGTGACTCAAACACTTAATCTAGACAGAAAATTTTAATTTTAATATAAATTAATATAATAAAATTAAATTTATTTATAATGACTATCTTATAAAAGGTGAATTTTTGAAAAAAAATACAATAGTTGAAAATTGATGACTATAGAATGCATATTTTAAAGTACAGATTTTAATTCAAAGAACCCAGAGGTAGAGAATCTGGTCTTGACTCTTGAACTTCATTTTAGTTTTACAAGTAGCCTCCATATTTTCTTTGCATGTTATTTTGTTATATATATATATATATATATATTATTTTGTTATATATATATATATATATATTATTTTATATTTGTCGTACTTTCGTCGTACCCTCGTTGTATCCATATCTTGTAATTTTAGAAATTATTGTTTCTCGTCTCTGTCCTTGTATCTGTCTTCGTATCCGTATCAGTGTAACATAGCTCAATGATATGAACGAGGAGACATAATCAATGACGTTCACAAGGATATGAGATGAGAAGATAAGAGAATCTAGATCAATTCTTTCGCGCAGGGATCCAACCTCCTCAAGGCTAATAGTTTCCCTTATATTTATAGTTGTTAATGTCAAGTTTAGATTCCATAGTAGAGTAACTCTACTTGCCAGTTGATGAGTCATTTAGATTTGATATCTTTCTTGTTGAATTTCTGAAGAAGGCCAATCCAATGAAACGTTGAACAGGAATCACAAACATGTAAGCCCAGACCTAAAAAAACCCAGCAATTTCATGTTCGTTGTTGTTTTATCCCTACCGCTTTCCACTGTAAAAACTATTAATTTTCTGTATTTGCTCCACCACACTGCTTTATAACATAATGTTTAACGCTATTTCGTTCTAAAACCAATCGAATTAACTGAAACCAATTTGCTTCAGATTAATAAAACTCACGGTTAAATATTTTTAAAGTAAAAAAAAAAAGCTGAAAACCATTTCGACCAATTACCATGAAAAATAAAAACAAAAAACAAAAATGCTTTATCTATTTTTAATAGATTAATTAATGGCTTAAGGGTTCAATAAGCCCTTAAACTTTTGCAAAAAAAAAATTAATTAAGCTCCTATTTTTTGTACTCAATTAAGCCCTCAAACTCAAGAAAAAAATCAATTTGCCCCTTTGACCAACGTTGACCGTTAACTTTAACAATTTTTTTTAATTTTTTGACACATGTCGCAATATGATAATGCCACTATTATTTTTAAGAATTTTTAAATTTCATTTTTTAAAAAATATAAAAAAAGAAAAAACTTCTGGAAAACTCTAAAAATTATTTTAAAAATATAAAAAACTATTTATTTAATTTTAAAGTTTACTTAAAAATAATAAATAATAATTTTCAAAAGATTAAAATATCTTAAAAATACAAAATTAAAAATATTAAATACTATTATTATAAAATATAAAAATAATTTTCAAAATAACTTTTATTGTTTTATATTTTAAAAATATTTTTAATAATTTTTAAAATACCGTTTTAAATATATTTTAAAAATCAAAATAACTTTTATTGTTTTATATTTTTTAAATTATTTTTATACTTGTATAATAATATTTTTATTTTTTGATTTTCTTAAAATATTTTAATCTTTTGAAAAATTATTTTTTAAATAAATTTTGAAACTAAAAAAATATTTTTTTAATATTATTTAGAATTTTCCAGAATTTTTGAAAAAAAATAGTTTTTTTTTATGTTTTTAGATATTTTTTAAAATTTAAAAATTCCTAGAAATAGCAGATGATATTATTCTATTATGACACATGTCAAAAGAATTTTTTTTAAAAAAAACTGTTAAAGTTAATGGTCAACGTTGGTCAAAGAGTCAAATTAATTTTTTTTCTTGAGTTTAATGGCTTAATTGGGTGCAAAAAAGTTTAAGGACTTAATTGATTTTTTTTTACAAAATTTTAAGAGCTTATTGAACCCTTAGACCTTAATTCATTCATTCTAGACACATTACAGTTAGATTATTATTTCATGCACCGAAAATGTCATGTCGAATCAAGAGTGCACAAAATTCAATTCGACTAAAAAAATTAAATTATTCAACCAATTCAGTGCGTAAATACTAAATCATAATTTCATAAAATCAACTCGAAAAATTTTAAATAAAATTTATATTATGAAGTAACAAATAAAATAACTCAATTTTTTAATAATTAGGAAATTGATTTTCAAGTTCTAATTGAGTTTCTCAATTCTATTTGATATGAAAAACTATTAAAAAATATGTGTATGATTATAAAATCCGCTCAAATTGTTGTTAATTAAAACCGTAACATTATAAAATATTTACTATTAAATTTGAACAACAACTTAAACTCAACTCGAAAAAAACTTCAAATAAAGTTTGAGTTATTTTAAAAACTAAAATCCAAAATCCCTATGCCTAAACCCTAAATTTTTTTAGTTACTTAAATTATTTTTTTGACTTGACTTGACTCAATCGAAAGCTCACCTCCTATGCCTAATTTTATTTTAAAAACTAAAATCCAAAATCTCTAACCCTAAATTCTAAATACTAATTCTTAAAACGCCTAAACTAAACCTCTAAACCCCTAAATTGAATCAAACTTGTAAAAAATAAAATTTCCACCGCCAATGCATGAAATATTTTTTTTATCATAGTATGATTTATATATATACCCAAATCCACGCACAATCAGTCTAATTTTCTACTTACCATTTATCTTTCTACTCTTTCTTTATTACACTGAACACCATTCATCATGCTAAAGGGTTTCATATACCAAATCACCTCAAGCTTAACCAAAATTGACAACAAACCAAATACAAACTACCTTAAAATCAAGTAAGAAATTTGTTCAATAAGCACAGTGAGTAAAATTTTAGATTCATTGAAGGATGTAACCACTCATCATAACATAAACTTACTTAGTAAGGATGCATTAATATTGATATCATAACACGATATGTTGTGCTCGAATTCTTCAACCGATTTGCTGGCCAAGTGGTGGAGAAGTGGTAATTGGGTGATTGGTGGTGGAAGCAATGAAAAGAAATAAGACACAAAAATTTTAGAGTGGTTCGAGCTTCTAACCAAGCTCTACATCCACTACCTTAACTTCCCCACTAAGGATTTCCAAATTCACTAAGAATTCCTTCCCCTTTTCCTGGGCTCAAGAGGCAACCCTTACAAACACAAGACTTATACCCAAAGTCTTGCAGAACACTCTTTTACAAAAGAGAAAAGAAAGAAAACAAAAAAATCCTTACTAGGTAGATTGTTTGCACAATTAAGCTCACTCACACAAACCTAATACACTTGAGCATACATTGACAATTTAGCTCACAAGTGTTCGTCTATGATGAAAATGACAATTTAAGTACATAAACTCTTTTCTAAATCATCGAGATGTTGGCATTAAGATCATTAGTTGTTCCAGGTGCTTGAAGGATCCTTTTATCCTCCCAAATGAGTTTCTAGCCGTTGGTGACCGTTGAGGATGAATTGGAGCCATTGGGGATGATTTTCAAGCAAAATTTCCCATTATGGTGCTATCGGTACTGGTACGCGAGTACTAGTATTGATACGTCCCTGTTTTGGGAAATAGCCGTTGCAGGATGAAAACAAGCATAGGTTTCGAAACCTCTAGGGCGGTTTGAAACCACCATGTTTGTACCGGTACGACAGAAGCTGTATCGGTACAAGGTTTTGGTTCTGAAATTTGTGGATTGAAGCACGTATCGATACGAGATGGTGGGTATCGATACGAGGCTTCAATTTTTGATAATTTTGCTATTTAAAAATGTTTTAAAGTCTCCCAAAACCTTTTGAAAACACCTCAAACATAATTTCAAGTTGTTTGGACTTTGAATCATTTTTGCAATCTTTTCAATTTAGTCCAAAATTATTTTTTAATTATTATATCAAAACAAAAATCCTAACAATCTTCCCCTTTTTGATATAATAAAACCAACTTGAAAAATTATTTTTGTGATTCTCCCCATTAGTAAAAATAATTTTTGAATAAGAGAATATATTTCGAAAATATTAAAAACCCCCTTATTCATTTGAAAATTCAAATTTTCAAAACATTCTCCCCTTTTTGTTATACCAAAAATGATTCAAACCAAGTTTGAAAAACTTTAAATTACCATAAAAATCGAGAGTTAATTTTTTTTGACAAAATAAGAATTTTGTTAAAAAAATGGCTCCCGTTTACTTAAGCATCAAAATAAATTGTTAGTCCAACAATTCATGATTATCTAATTGAATTTTAAATAAATAAATAAATCAAATAAAAATGCAAGAAATTCAATTTAAATGTACCACTTGAATCAAAGCTAGGATGTGAAGTCTTCATTCTTCAAAGGATCTTCCTTGTGTGCATAGAGCTCCCATGGTTCATTACTTTGTTGATCAATGCTACATCACACCTATAAAAAGACAATCAAGTAATTTTTGGTATCCAAATGCTTTGGATCCAATGGAGTTAGTTCCACAAATTTTAGTCTACTTAGGAATCTATTTTTCAATTTCATCATTTTTCTTTGAAGTAATTAGTCCTTTTGGGACTCAAATACTTCTAAAATATTTTTCGTTTAAAAATCTAGGGGCACTAGATTGTCTTTGATAAAAATTTGATTTTCCAAAATTGTTTTTTTCTTTCAAGCTCCTTGAAAATCAAATATTTTTCCTTCTTACGAGATCATCCAACTCCTTTTGATGATATTTTTGCAAACTTTGAAGCAAATTTTGTAAATTTAAGACTTTAAGTTCAAAATCCTTAATTTTTGCTTCAAACTCCAAATTGGTTTTCAAAAGCAAATTATTTTCAGTTTTTAATTTTAAAATCGTTTTTTTATTTTTCGAAAATGAAGCCTTGAATTCAAAAACCAATTCATTGTAGGCTTCTTGTAACTCATCAAAAGTATAATAATTTGAACTAGGCGAGTTAGAAGTTACCTTACCCTCATGGACGGTCATAAAGTATAAGCGGGCTACCTCATTGTCGGTGGAGTCTTCTTCATTACTCCATGTTTCCACATATGCCTTCTTTGAAGATGATCCATTTTTGTTGAAGCGAGGGCAATCGTATTTGGTGTGTCATTGCTTCTTGCATTTAAAGCACTTGAGGGGATCATTCATCTTTTTCTTGATGTCTTCATCCATGTCCATCTTGAAGTTCTTATAATTGAGGTTGAGTAGACCAATTTTTGTCTCTTTCACCTCGTTTGTACCTTCATGGATCACTTCAAGCTCGTCTCATACCTCCTTGGCATCTTCATAAGAATAAACTTTAGTAAATTCTTCCAGACCTAATGCACACAAGAGTATGTGCAAGGCCTTTGCGTTTAGCTCCATCTTCTTGTCATTGGCATTCTATTTAGCCTTGCTTCTTTGAGGAACGAACGGGCCGTCAAGGATGATATCCCAAATTTGATAGTCGATTGACTTGATAAAATACATCTTTCTATTCTTCCAATAGGGATAGTTGGCACCGTTGAAAAAATGTGGCTTATCTATGGATTGCGCCTGAACACCGGTTGATTTGTTGGTTGATCAAGCTTGCCGGAATCGCCTCAATAGGATGTTAAGCCTTTTGATTGAGCCTCGCCATAATACCAATTGTTGTGCTCGAATTATTCAATCGATTTGCTCGCCAAGTGGTGGAGAAGTGGTAATTGGGTGATTGGTGGTGAAAGCAATGAAAAGAAACAAGACAAAGATTTTAGAGTAGTTCGAGCTTCTAACCAAGCTCTACATCCACTATCTTAGCTTCTCCACTAAGGATTCTTCCCTTTCTATAGGCTCAAGAGGAAACCTTTACAATCATATCTTTTCAATGGCAAAGATAGCACCACTTTAGTTTTTCCTTAGGCTAAACTAGAACCTCTCCCTTTCACAAGGTTTGTTTGGTAAACTAAATACCTCACAAGGTGGGTGTTTATAAGATTGAAGCTCACAAGAGTGTAAAAATAAAAACAATAAAGAACACTCTCTATACAATATATTCAAGAGAAATAAAGACTTAAAAACTATTTCTTTTGATCATGAAGCTTGGATATTGTCACTAACCATTTTCAAGTGTCCCAAGCTTTCTTTTATAGAGTACAATTATATTCTAGCCGTTTATGTCCGTTGGAGATGTTTTGGAGCCGTTGAAAGCCATTAAAATTGAGCATTAAATGCTTACCTGCACAGAGGTTTCAAAATCATTGTAGGAGTTTCGAAACCATTAGGGGTTTTTAAATGAAAAACTAGACGTTACTAGCCATAGGGGATTGGTATAGAAACCAGATATGGGGGTTTCGAAACTTGTTAGGGGGTTTCGAAACCATGGAAGGGGTTTCGAAACCTGTTTCCCAAGTTTGGTTTCCAGGCCTTACTGCCTCACTAGTTTCAAACCACTTATAGAGAGTTTCAAAACCTGCATTAAAAACTTGTAAAACAGACTAAAAATTGACTTTAAAAGATATATTCAATATAAAAACAAAGTCAAAACATTTTAAACATGTTTTTCAAGTTTTGTGTACTTTAAATTATTTTTGAAATATGTTTAAGTCCAATAACATTTTTCAATTTGTTATATCAAAGTCTTTATCTCAACAATCTCTCTTCTTTTGATATAACGAAACCACTTGAAAAATTATTTTTATGAAAATTACCCATTAAAAAAATAATTTTAGGAAAATATTTTTAAGCTTCCATTTTTCTTTTTGAAATTGAATCTTCTAAACCTCTCACTCCCCTTTTTATTATATAAAAAATAATTCAAAACAGTATTTGAAATCACTTTAAAGCATGATAACAATGGAGAGTAAGTTAAATCTTTTTCCCCCTTAATCAAAGCATTTCATTTTCAAAAATTAGTTAAAATGCTCAACACTTAAGAGATATTAAATTTCAAGATAAAATTAATTTAAGAACATATGAAATTCAATATATCTAACTCTTTTTAAAACTTTATGCAAACATATGAATGAAACAATATGACTCATATGCATAAAGCATCATAAAATGTCATGCACTTATAAATATAAAAAAGCAAGAATGCATGAACATTTATCATCAAAATAGGCAACCAAATAATTTAGAATCAAAAGTATTAAGATTAGATGTTACCCATCTTCTTTATTTGTGTGACTATAGCATTTAAGATCCTTGTTTTTCTTGCCATGCTCCAACACACCTACAAGAGACATTTTACTTGATTTTTGGTATCTAAATTGCTTTGGACCCTTTGACATTAGTTTTAATGTTTCTAGTTCTCTTAGGAACCCATACTTGTCTAATCTTATAATATTTTTTTTCTTTATAGGACAAGTATGCAAAGAATGACCATGATAATAATAATGTGAGCATTTTATCATTATGAAATGAGATGAATTATTCGAAATAATTTCATTTGCTTTTGTTAAGCTTTCAAACTTAACTTTCAAATCAAAATTTTCTTTTTCTAAAACTTTATTGCCCAATTTTAAAAACTCTAAATCATTTTTCAAAAGAACATTTTGTTTTTCAAAATCCAATTTAGTTTTCAAAAGAAAATTATTTTCAAATTCAAGTTTTGAAATCATTTTCTTAAATTTGGAATTTATAGTCTCAAATTCCAAAAATAATTCATCAAAAGTATCTTGTAACTCATCAAATGGATAAAAATTTAAATCACTAGAGTTAGAAGATACCTTTGACTTTTCGAGAGCCAAAACACCATCCACTTTTATAAATGAGAGGAGGTTAGCACTTGATGGGACTCCATCTTTCTTCTCTTCTTTCTCATAAAATTTTTCAAGCTTCTCCAAATTTTTTTTGCACTTTTGGATGGGAAGACCTTCTTGGAAATTTTTCATTTAAGGCGCAAAGAAGAATGTGCATCGCATTTGCGTTTAGCTTGACCTTCGTGTCATTTGCACTCCTTTGTTTCTTCTTCATCTTAGGAGCTTACAAGTAACCATCTTCAATGATATTCCAAACCTCAAAATTGAGAGATTTGATGAAATACTTTATGACATTGCTCTATTGGAAGCATGCTTCTCCTTCGAAGAGCGGATGACACGAGATATAGGGGCCTTCTTCAAATCTTGTCATTTTTCTTGATCAATGGACTTCGAAGCAAATGATCTTTACTCCCGAATGTTAGTCATTCGATGGAGACGAGACTCTGATGCCAATTGTAAGGCTTATAGTACGCTCGAATCAATCTCTCGAAACCGTCAAGAGAGTTAATTTTTTACTTTTTGATGAATTGGCTAAAACAGATAAAAGTAATAGACAATTTGCACAAAGATTTTAGAGTGGTTCGACTACCCAACTGAGTCTACATCCACTACCTTAGCACACTACTAAAGATTTTCCAATTCACTAAAAATTCTTCCATTTTTACAGGCTCAAGAGAAAATCTTTACAACCCTATCTTTTCAATGATTAAGATAAAACCATTTTAGTTTTTTTTAGGCTAAACTAGAACCTTTCCCTTTTGCAAGGTTTGTTTGGTAAACTAAATATCTCACAAGGTGGGTGTTTACAAGATTGGAGCTCATAAGAGTGTAAAGAATAAAAACAATAAAGAACACTCTCTATACAATATATACAAGAGAAATAAAGACTTAAAAATTATTTCTCTTGATCATGAAGCTTAGATATTGTCTTTAACTATCTTCAAGTGTCCCAAGCTTACTTTTATAGGGTGAAATTATATTCTAACCGTTTATAACCGTTGGAGATGTTTTGGAGTCGTTTAAATCGAGCATTAAATGCTCACCTGCACAGAAATTTTGAAACCACTGTAGAGGTTTTGAAACCATTAGAGGTTTTTAAATGAAAAACTAGTCGTTACTAGGGCCTGGTTTCGAAACCATGAAAAGGGTTTCGAAAACTATTTCCCAGGTTCGGTTTTCAAGACTTACTGCCTCACTAGTTTCAAAACCACTTATAGTAAGTTTCAAAACCTGCATTAAAAACTTGTAAAACCGGCTAAAAATTAACTTTAAAATATATATTCAATATAAGAACAATGTCAAAACATTTTAAACATATTAAAGTTTTGTGGACTTTGAAATATTTCAAAATATTTTTGAAATATATTTAAATCCAATAACATTTTTCAATTTGTTATATCAAAATCTTTATCTCAACACGATATAATATCAATATCAATGCATCCATCGTGTGTAACAGTTTCAATCCAAAAATGATAACAGCATTCACCATATATTGAAATCTGCAAAATCAAACACACTTCCCCATCTCATTTTAAATTTATCTGGCCATTAATTTAGTATTATTTTTTTCAAGGAAAAAAAGGGGATCATCTATTATTATAGTACAATTATCCCCCATTCCAGAAATTAAATTTTACAATAGCCACATGAAACGCACCCCGTTTGAGAGTCAAACAACTTTTTATTAAAACTCACACAGATATGTCTTTACCAAAAAGTCCAGCCATTCCTTTTCCAGGGTCGCTTTGCTTCACTAATGATTCCCCAACCAAAACCTGTATTAATGGAACAATCTCCTCTATAAGTATATAATTATGCAGGCAGCATAAAAGATGCATTCATAGCTGTTGATACCAATTTAACTTCTAATTCGCACCTAATCTTGCAAATTGCAGTCATAAAACTTTTTTTCTTGCATTCAATTTACAAACCAATTTACTTCTTGGATGATCATATATCCAAAAGTAGGATTATTAGTTCTACGAGGTTGACGACTATCATCTTACCTTGTAACACTTCCTTAAAGTAACTCGGTGCCACTTCAAACCCAAACCAAAAGGAATCTTACTCTTAAGGTTTTCTTCACTTGCCTAACTCTAACATGGTAATGCAACAGATAGGAAAATACTTTCTTGTTGCTCCAAGATCATCAAGAAAAAAAAAACATTTTTAATATCAAGCAAAAGATGCAAATTGCATAATATAACTTACCGCTTTGACACCAGCTTCTTGCACATAAGCAACATGATCCGGTGTAAACAGCCCGGATTCTCCGACAACCTGATGTGGTAAATTTAACAATACATTATTTAAACAACATATGTGAGTTGCATGTACATGCAATAACTTTTAATCTTTTTTAATGCATTGAAATGAATATAGTGAAGGTTGTTGGGCTTTCAATTAAAAAAAAGTGAAGGCTCACTTACAATTATATCTTTCTGATGGATCAACTGGCCACGCTCTCCTTCAGGAAGCTTCTTTGTGTTACTGATATCTACCTCAAATGTTTCTGAAGAATATAAAATAGAGGAATCATTGAAGCCTCTTAAATATTGATCGCAATCTATATGGTAGAGACAAAGGTTACCAAGTTTGTGGTAGACTCTGGTCTGACTATCGTATAAGGAAACAATATGACATTTCATTTATAATCGTTAGTCATAGGTAGACTACAGACATTTCAAATTTTGATATACAAGAAAAACAAATAGTCTCAATACTAATTTAAAGCATTATATACATATAAAATGGACATCAAGTTGGGGAGAAGCCAATACCTAAACGGCTAAAACAAATCAAGAAAGTTTGCATCGCCCAAATATAGCTGTGAGGACCAAATTTTCTCTTAAGGGATGCAAAGATTTCAAAGGCATGATAAGACTCAACCTAATAAAATTTGATATCATCTGCTTCCTACAACAGATGCAGGTGATTGTTACTCACTTGTACCCTTGTTTCTGAATATCAAAAGTCAAAACAAATTTGTTTTGAAAATTAAATATTTAAAATTTAGAAAATGTTACCAAGAAATTTTGTTAGAATTTAAATTGGACTGTTGGGTGGTTGGCGGCTGCAAGGATAAAAGAACCTGCAACTATCTCTTCAATATATTGCACATTTTGATTTTAATTACAGGAAATATTATCCAGGTATATATTCAAAGGGATGTGGTATTAAGTGATGAATTAACCTTGGATTTTAGATTTGGAATTCATTTCCCCCTTCTACTCTACAACCAAATGCTGTCTAGCATTGTCTCTAGTAAGCCGGTTGTCAAAATATTGACTATGGACACTTGCTAGGGGGACCAATAATACAGAACAAGGTTCTTAAAAGGCAAAATGAATCAATTAACACACTGTATATATTCTCAGACAGGTCTAGAAGTTATGACAAAGAAGAAACTTTAAACTACAAGGATTAGAAGTCTCATGAGGCAACTCAATTTGCAATTGCAGAAACTTGCAAAACCTTACCAAGGTTACGATTGTTGATACCAATAAGTTCAATCCCCTCTATACCAAGAACGCGATCCATTTCCCTCTCATCATGCACCTATAGAAAAACAACAGAAGCAACAATAAACAATATGAATATTGGAAAGAAGTATCCATATATAAAAATTTAGTAATAGTAAATGCTCATTTTGAAGCCATGGGTTCAATTATATAACTCATAAAAAACTTAAATATGTTTTCTAATTGAATCGAGGGGGGAAGAGGTTTCAAAATGCTCAATAAATTATGGAAATTCAGCTCCCAACTAAAATTCATTTCATAACCCCAAAAAACACCTCACCAATTCAAAAGCAATAGAAAAATGATGATAATAATAATAATAAAGAAGCTCTGTCTAACCTCTACAAGCGCAGCCAAACCAAGCATCTTGCATATTTTAACCATATATCTGATGTCAAGATCAGGCAAAACAGCAGCAATTAAAAGTATTGCATCTGCTCCTTTGATTCGGGCATAATAGATCTGCCAAGCATCTATCACAAATTCTTTGCACAGTAGAGGACCCTGCACTCATTATAAGGGCAAGATTTATACGGGTTTACCGAGTGTACATATAAGAATAAATCTATATTACAGATTGAGTTAAAAAAAATCTCATACGACAGACCTTAACTCCAGCATTTCTTATCGCCTCCAAATTTTCAAAGCTTCCCTAGATTGAATAGGAGGAAAAAAGCAAGTCATAATATTAATATACAGACCAGATAACTTTTCAATATATATATATATATATATATAGACAGATAGATAGAGCGAGGGAGAGAGACCGGGGAAGTGAAAAAAATCTTCAGAAGTATCGTGTACCTTAAAATGCTTTTCATCAGTCAAAACACCGAGACAAGCAGCTCCACCCTTCTCGTATGCCTGTGCTATCTCAACCTACAATGAGAAACATTTATATTTATATATGATAATCACACACTAATTAAAAGGATAGAATGCTAGAAGAAATATACATAGTTCATTTAATTCACTCTTTCTGCATAGAAACTCTAAAATTTGAAAATTTCCTCCCTACCATAATTTCAAGAAGAAAACCTTAACTTTTTAGAGTATATATACTTCAATGATTCTTCTTCTTCCATAAATGAAGGGGAAACAGAAAGTTGGCACGTGTTTATTTAATAATATATTTATTTATCAACTTTCATAGGTATGCATCATGAGGACTTGATCTATACTCCAACCTTGTTTTTGGATTTTCAAAATCAACATACCTAATGAAGCTCAACCCTCTAACCTGTTAATGGAAGAATCTTGATTTTATAAAAAAAATCCAATCGAACTTTTAGCATCAAAAGTTTCAAAAAGAATTTCACAAGCAAAGTTAGAAGATTGATAAATGCCCCGTGAAATTATTTATAAAAAGTTAATAAAAATAAATCACCATCAAGTATATACACAATTCAACTTTCTAACACCACAGCGGTTTATACAATAATAAACTAATAACCAGAATGAAGCTATAATAATGCTAATACTAAGATAATTTCCAATCCATCATGAGTAGAATAAGAATTAAAAGAAAAGTCCTTTACTGGATCAAAATTCTCTCTCAGAATTCCTCGGCTAGGGGAAGCCTTCTTAACTTCAGCAATTAAACCAGGCACCCCGGTCCGCGAATGTGCAGCCTTAAGGGCTCCAACAAACTCTCGAGTTGGAGGTGCATTATCGATAAACTTCTTCAATGAAGCCAAAGGCTTCTTCCCTTTCATCTGCCAAGCCCAAAAAGCATATCACCGCACATTTTAGAAATGTAAAAGCAAATTAATTTCAAATTAATGTAAGTTAAAAAACTGTAAATATTACTTGGGAAACTTCGACGTCCTTGTGCCAAACAATTTCCTCGAGAATGTTACGGGGAGTGTTGCCCTCATTCTGCAGACGGAACTCGAAGGGACCCACGTAATGCAACGTCGGACCCGTGGGAGGCCGTCGCCGTATTCTTATACCCTGACTTGCTGCGACTTCGTTCTGGAACATTCCAACTTCCCATTCCTTTACTTTCAAAGCATCTCCCCCTCTTCCCCTTTCGGGGATATCGTCTCGGGCTATACACACACCAAAAAAGAAATCAATTGAAGATATAAAATTGAATGTTTATATTGAGAATATTGTTAGTGTTATTAACCTGCTGGGCTCGAATGGCCCGAAAATTGGAGCGAAGGAGAGGAAGGTCCATTGAGGAGTGTCTGACTAAGAACTTGGGTGGCTGGTTAAAGTAAGGAAATGACTGGAAAGAAAGTCCAGGAATTGACTTTAGCGAAATCAGTCCCTCTATTTTTACAATTGGAAAACCCTACCTCTGGCCTTTTTTCTCTCTTCTTTTTAAACGGTTGTTTTGGGAAGATAGGTGCTACGATACGGTGCGGGTCGATGTAGTTTAGTAAAATGAGTTTGTTTTTTGTTTTAATCCAGGGTAAATTACAAAAATCATCCCTGAATTTTACTCTTAAACCTATTTTAATAATTAAAGTTTTAAAACGTTTAATTTACTCATTGAAGTTTTGACATTAAACATTTTTTGTCATTCACTGTTAATCTTTTAATGACGTCTATTTTTCGGCGAACGAATGAACTTCTTTAAAATTCGAACGGTAAAAAATTACATCGGCACGAGAGAAGCAACATACTGAAAAACTAGCTCCATTCGACGGTAAAGGAGGAAGATTGAAAAAAGAAAAATTAGAAGGTTTTTGGCCGATTCGTGAGCCTCTGAGCACTTTCCTTCAAAATAGGGGTCAAATTTAGACTTAGGGAGAGAGACAAAGTGATTAGTGAATTTTAGGATCGAACGACCACCATCTATGACCGTTTAGAGTTTAAGGGTGACAAAAAAAGTTCAATATTTAAATTTTAGTGACAAAAAAGTTTAATATCTAAACTTTAGTGAGTAAATTGAATATTTTAAAACTTTAATGACTAAAATAAATTTAAAGGTAAAATTTAATGATAATTTATATAATTTACCCTTTGATCTATAGAAAAGTCAGTAAAAGTTAGCACCGAAACGAGAGGTGATACAGTACGGTGCTGCTTCTTTTTTATCGTAAAACTAAAATCGACAACTTTGAAAGGAACCTAAAAATATTTCTAATTAATTTGAATTTAAATTCGATTTGTCTGTAAAAAATCAACAATTCACATATTCACAATCTCTAGAGGATGTGGTTAAAACTTTTAGTTAACACTCTCTCTTTCTCTTACACCGTGGGTTCAAGTTTTTAGTAAGAGTAAAATTTTTAAAAATTGTTTAAATATATATATATATAATTAATAACATTAATTTTGACTCAAATATATAACTTGAAATGATTCAAATTCAAATTAAATATATATTTTAAAATATTATTTTTTGAACAATTTCTAGTTAGGGGAGGAGGAATGAAAATTTTGCTCCTACTGAGTATTTACAATCTCTAGAGGATGTGGTTAAAACTTTTAGTTAACACTCTCTCTTTCTCTTAGAGTAAAATTTTTAGAAATTGTTTATATATATATATATATATATATAATTAATAACATTAATTTTGACTCAAATATATAACTTGAAATGATTCAAATTCAAATTAAATATATTTTTAAAATATTATTTTTTGAACAATTTCTAGTTAGGGGAGGGGGAATGAAAATTTTGCTCCTACTGAGTATTGAACCCACAACCTAAAGGAAGGAAAATGTGTCAATTGAGACCTTTAACCACTTGTTCAAGAGATTATTAACTTTTAAAAGTATTATTGAATTAACTTGTTAATTGTAATTACCATTCTTTACTTGAACATTTTAAAAAAAATAGAACAAGATGGTATGGTTATTTATAAGTCAAGACGAGCATTTCGCTGTATATGGATATTTTGATTTAAGGTCCAAATTTAATCAAATTAACTTAAGCAAGCACATTTGGTCGGTTGGTCAAGCTGCTCATCGTTGTTCCCTTATATTCTCTTAAGTCATGGATTATAGACCCACTAAGAACACTCCCATTCCTTCCTCCAGAGTCTCCCCTTCCCCTCCCCTTTAGTACAATTAGGATTAGACCTAGAATTTGTCAAAAAAATGAACTCAAGATCGAAATTAATTTAACAAAAAAATTCATAACATTTGATTGAGTAGACTTTTATTCTTTTTTAAGCATTTAACTCTCAGTGTTTCATTTTGGGTCAAAATAATCATTTTTTGGATAAAAATTGTTAGTCAATTAACGAGAAATAGCTTGAAATCACTTGAGAAAATAACACATCAGCAGAAAAATAATTTTATATAATTTTATAAAATTATTTTTTAACAGTGTTGTTCTATCAAATCAGCATACATGCATCAAATTTGTGGAAAATATTTCAACGTCCTTACACTGAAAAGGGTTGTGGCATGCATTTTGAAGACATGGCGATGTGGTGGATACATTCATTGCAAGCAAACGGGGTTTGGGTTTGCAAGTTTTACTTGAAGGTCAGATGCTGAAAGAGCTATTGAAAGACTGAACGGGTTTACATTATATGGAAGTAGATTAGTAGTCACCCCCAGCCAAATACAATGTAAGACACTCATTCCAAAGATTGTGAGAAGATTACAACCATGAACACTACAAATCATGTCAAAAAAATTAATGAATTGGTAGAAATAGAAGTTGGAAATTCAATTCATAATGTTCATGTTGTGGAGAAGGGGTTCTCAGATAATTATGTTGCTTCTCGGTGCGGTGATCTAAGAAGAAAGGAAGTACCTGTGCATGTTCTTCGAGGTCCTTAGGTATTCTTTCAAATTAGTACTTGTGCTTTTAGTTGGTGGTTTAGTGTTAGTGGTGGTAATTAATGTAGAATTCTTATCTCGTAAGTTTTGATTCAACTAGACCTGAATGTAGGAAACGTACTCCGCAACATTAGAGCTACTGCTTGCTTAAGGTGTGTTTCTTCCTGTGCTATAAATAAATAATATTTTTATACATTTTGTGCATTATTCTGTTGTGATTGGTGAAAGTTCTCAGATAACATATTGATAAGTGTTCAAAAGTACTATTTTTCTTACCCTTTTTACTCATATTATTGTTAGACTTAGGCTCATATTAGTTGCATAATTAGCCATTCATGCATTAATCCATGTTTCCTTCTATCGTTGAGCTTGATTACATAACTTGGTAGTTTTTGTGGGAAAAGATGCTGCTTTGGTGTGTTTTGTGTGTATGTGCAGGATCACTTGCCAAAGCAAGGCTAGAGCTAGTTGCCAGGGCAATACATGAAGGAGATGCCGAGCTAGTTGCCAGGGCAATGCATGAAGGAGACACCGAGCCAGTTGCCAGGGCAATTGTCGACAAAGAACAAGGTGATATGGTAGTCGAAATTGATGACTAGATAAGCCCAAGATGATGTGGAGCAAAGCCAAATCCCAAAGAAATTTGATTTCCATGAAGATATTAAAGAAGAATTAAATTCCAAGAAGATAGGAGAAGTTCTAGTAGGAATATAATTATAATAAAGAATTATATTCTTTAAAGATAATTTAATTCCAACTTAACTTCCTCCTCAAAGAAGGACTTTGACCTAGCCCTATAAATTAGAGGGGAATTTCGACAACTCAAGGAGAGCAAGAAGAGAGAATTTTCGACAAGCATCTAGGGCAAGGAGATTTCGACAAGCTTCAATTCTTCATATTTTTCTTTCTTGTTCAATTAGGTTCATGCTAGGGATTCTTTATCTTGTGTTTCTTTGGAACCTAGCCATGAACTAAATCTATTTGGCTATGGTTATTGTGTTTTGTGGTTGTGAGAAACTATTGGATTTTGTTTAGGTAATAAGAGTTTGCACTTTTCTATTCAAGGTTTATTCATTCTTGGTTCTTATTCTTGTTTGTGAGTGAATTGGGAGAGGATCTCGTAACTTCATCTATTTATCTAATATCGGGAGAGTTAGATTCAAGAAACGAATGAATATGATCTTTATTCAATCTATTGATGGTGAAGATTAATCTGGCTTAGGAATAAGTTAAGGATTTCAACGGCTAAGAGGAGCGAAAGATTGGTTGTTGTTCACCCTTGATTCACGCAGGGATGTATTATCAAGGCATGCACAAGTAGCTAGAGTTTCGACTTAGGGATAAGAAGAAACCATTGAAGAACGCTCTGCCGAGCCTTGAAGGTTGCTACCTAGATGCCCAAGTAGTTGCCCAACTAGTCGCCCAGACAACCATCGATTAGTTGCCAAGGCAACCCCGTTGTGCAAGTTGCCACGGCAACTGAGTTGCCCGTGCACTCTTTTACCAAGACGATCCAATCGGCTATTACACCTCAACTCACGATAACCTGGCCTATCTCTCTCATTTGATCTCATTTATTCTTTTACTTTATTGCCTTCTAGTTTAGTTATTAGTTAAACTCCTATAATCCTTTATTTGTGTTTTTACTTTTTACAGTGCAAGAGACTAGATTCTTGAAGTGGTACCAATCCTTGTGGAGACGATATCTTTTATACTATAACTTGTAACATGTATACTTGACAATTGCGTAGCACTTATTACGCGCAACAAGTTTTTGGCGCCGTTGCCGGGGATTGACAATAGCGACTTTGTTTTTATTTTCTTGCACTTTCTTTTTACTTTTCTTGTTTAAGATTCAAAGGGCTAACAAACTTTGGTTTTGCATTGGTATATGACCAGGGCGAGACCGACTACACCATAATATCCATTTGATCTAGAAATCGAACGAACCTTACAAAGACTTAGATGAAGGATAAGAGTAGCAATGGCTAATCAAGACGACAATATGAATCAAGATGTTCCAGCAGGAGGAGGAATGATTCTTGCACGAAACAGAACTATTCGAGACTATCTTGAAGAAGATCTTGATGGACTTAATCCAGGAGTTGTCGCACCTGAAATTGAAGCCGACCACTTTGAGTTAAAACCGGTAATGTTTAATATGATCAACACAATTGGTCAATTTGGCGGCTCAGCAACTGAAGATGCACGGCAACATCTGAAATCTTTCCTCGAGGTTTGCAACTCGTTCAAAATACAAAGAGTCACCCCCGATGTTTTACGATTAAGATTATTCCCCTATTCACTGAGGGATAGGGCGAAAGCATGGTTGAATAGCATTCATGCCGGATCAATAGCATCTTGGACCGATCTATGTCGTGATTTCCTTGCTCGGTTTAATCCTACAAATTTGACTGATAAGCTTCGTAACGACATTACTTCTTTTCGGTAGGCAGATGATGAATCCATGTACGAGGCTTGGGAGTGATATAGAGAACTTCTACACAAATGCCCCCTACACGGATTCCCGGTGTGGACTCAAGTAACAATGTTTTACAACGCCGTGAATACACCAACAAGGATGATGCTAGATGCCTCGGTAAACGGCATACTCCTAGATAAGTCGCCGAAGGAAGCAATGCAAATTCTAAACAGGCTGGCCAAGAATGATTATCAATTCCCCTCTACTAGAAGAGGAGGAGTTAGACGCAAGCCACAATACATGAACTAGGATCATCGATTCAATTTCGGCACAATTGGCCACTTTAACCAAGATGGTCCGAACATGCAAAACCCAAACAACACACATGAGGTCAAGGTAATGGATTCTTTTTGTGAGTTATGTGGTGATAACCATGATTCTTCTGAATGTATGCGAGAACTGAATCCAACTTCTATGTGGGGAATTACAATCGAACAACAATGTGATGTCCAATACATACAATCCAGCTTGGAAGAAGCACCGAATTTTTCATGGAGTAATCCCAACAATGCTCTAAACCAGAACAATCGAATGCACAAGCATCGGGATTCCAACAGAATATGCCATGGCAAATAGCTTGCCGCAAAGAACAACCGACAACATCTAGTTTTTTGGAAAATTCTCTAAATGCTTTTATGATGAAAACTGAATCTTATATGGCTGAGAATAGTAACTTCATAAAAAGAACTGATGCTTTTATTAACAGGACCGAGATGAGATTGCAAAACCAAGAGGCGACAATCAAATCATTGGAAAATCAAGTCGGACAGTTTGCTCAAAATCTGAATACTAGACCGCAAGGAGGCTTACCTAGCGATACTGAAGTCGCAAGAGGAACTAGCCATGAGCAATGTAAGGCAATCACCACTAGAAGTGGCCAACAACTTAGAGAGGCTCAAGCCCGCTCATCAAACAAAACTCCACAAAAAGATCAAGATGAACCTAGCGGCAAAGCCTCAGATGCTGAACCAGGAATTGCCGCGGTAACCGGCAATAAGCATGCCTCGGCAACCAACGATAAGGATGCTTCGGTAACTTGTGATAAGTATGCCTCGACAACCCTAATTGATAATGCCTCGGCAACTCCAGTTGTCCCGGCAATGCCATCAATCAAGTTTCAAACCAATGAAAGGATCGAAGATATCAGACTTCCACCACTATTGCCACAAAGGTTGAAGCGACAAAAGCAAAAATATCAATTCAAGAAGTTTCTTGATATCCTAAAGCAAATCCACATCAACTTGCCATTGGTGGAAGCAATTGAACAAATGCCAAACTATGCCAAGTTTCTTAAAGACATTGTGTCCAAGAGAACAAGGCTAGGAGAGTTTGAAACAGTTTGTCGCAATGAGGATGCATGGCAATGTTGCACAATCGTATGCCACCCAAGTTGAAGGATCCCAGAAGTTTCACAATACCCTGTTCCATTGGAAACCACTATGTTGGGAAAGCATTATGCGACCTTGGGGCTAGCATAAATTTGATGCCTAAATCGGTTTTCCAGAAACTAGGAATCGGGAAGGCAAGACCTACAACAGTTATGCTACAGCTAGCCGACAGATCCTATATGCATCTAGAGGGAAAAATCGAGGACATACTGGTAAAAGTTGATAAATTTATTTTTCCTGCTGACTTTATTATTTTGGATTGTGAAGCAGATGAGCATGCACCTATCATTCTCGGGAGACTATTCCTAGCAATAGGGAGAACCTTGATCGATGTTGAAAAGGGAGAACTCACAATGAGGGTGAATGACCAGCAAGTTAAACTAAATGTGTTCCAAACACTATGGCATACCGATGATCCAGAAGAATGCCAACTTCTTTATGCCACGACGGAGTTTAACTTCGATGAGGAATTTAGTTGCCTCAACAACTACATCGCCGATCAAGAGGAACCTGATGAGTATGAAGAATCGGTCAATGAGGAACAACAAGAAGAGGCAAATTGGCTAGTCAATCGACCAGGTACATACTTTGAACCACTAGATTACTCAGGTAAGGAAGGTAAACTCGAAAAACCCTCTATTGAACAACCACCGATTCTTGAGTTGAAACAATTGCCAGAGCAACTAAAATATGCATACTTAGGAACCGATAATACATTGCCTATAATTATTTCTTCTAAGTTACAGCCTGAGCAGGAAAAGAAGTTGATCAAAATGTTGAAGCTACACAAAAAGGCAATAGGGTGGACAATTGCCGACTTGAAGGGAATTAACCCGGCAGTGTGCGTGCACAAGATTTTGTTGGAAGATGATCACAAACCTTCAATTGAGGCCCAGAGGAGACTGAATCATGCCATGAAATGAGTTGTAATGAAAGAAATCATCAAGTGGCTTAACGCTGGCATTATATACCCTATCTCTGATAGTACATGGGTAAGTTCGGTACAATGTGTACCGAAAAAGGGAGGTATAACGGTGGTAAGTAATGAAAATAATGAACTCATTCCAACCAGGACTGTGACAGGTTGGAGGGTTTGTATGGATTATCGAAAGCTAAACAAAGCCACTAGGAAAGATCACTTCCCATTACCCTTTATTGATCAAATGCTTGACCGTCTTGCAGGTAAACCCTTTTATTGTTTTCTTGATGGTTATTCAGGTTACAATCAAATTGCCATAGCACCAGAAGATCAAGAAAAGACAACCTTCACATGCCCATACGGTACTTATGCTTTCCGAAGGATACCGTTCGGATTATGTAACGCCCCGACAACCTTCCAAAGATGCATGATGGCACTCTTTTCAGACATGGTCAAAGACTTCCTTGAGAACTTCATGGATGATTTTTCTATTTTTGGTAATGACTTCGACAGCAGTCTCGGCAATTTAGAGAGGGTGTTGGCAAGATGTGAAGAAACTGATTTAGTCATCAATTGGGAGAAATGCCATTTTATGGTAGATGAAGGAATAGTGCTCGGCCACAAGATTTCATCCAAGGGAATTGAAGTAGACAAAGCCAAGGTGGACGTGATCGAGAGATTACCCCCACCAAGTTCGGTTAAAGGAATTCGAAGTTTTCTTGGACATGCAGGTTTTTACAGGAGGTTCATTCATAATTTTTCTAAAATTGATAAACCTTTGTGTAATTTGCTTGAACAGGATAAAGTTTTCAATTTTGATGATTCTTGCACCCACGCATTCGAAACCCTAAAGGAAAAGCTTGCCTTGGCACCTATTGTCGTTCCACCAGATTGGACACTACCTTTTGAGCTCATGTGTGATGCAAGTGATTTCGCGGTAGGAGCAGTCCTAGGCCAACGCACAGGTAAGACCTTCCATGTGATATACTACGCTAGTAAAACTCTTAATAGTGTTCAAGTGAATTACACAACAACGGAGAAAGAGTTACTAGCTGTAGTTTTTGCATTTGACAAGTTTCGATCCTATTTGATTGGTACAAAGGTAATTGTTCATACGGACCATTCGGCAATCAAATATCTATTTGCTAAAAAGGATGCCAAACCTCGTTTGATTTGTTGGATATTACTTTTACAAGAATTTGATATTGAAATTAAGGACAGGAAAGGAACAGAAAATCAAGTAGCTGATCACTTATCACGTTTAGAACGCAATAGGGAGGAGGACGCGGATCTAGAGATATGCGATGCATTCCCAGATGAACAAATTTTAGTTGTCTCGGCAACCCTCGACGCCTCGGCAACCATGGACGCGCACGCCTCGACAACTCTCGATGCCGCAGCAGCCCTTGACGCGCACGCCTCGGCAATTTTGGGAGCAGTCGCCAAGGCAGCACATGCCTCGACAATACCCTGGTACGCAGATTTAGTTAATTTCCTTATTTGTGGTATTTTACCTTATGGCCTTACTCACCAAGGGAAGAAGCGGTTCTGCCATGATGCTAAGCATTACTTTTGGAACGAGCCTCTTTTGTTTAAACAATGTGCAGATCAGGTTATACGCCGATGTGTACCTGAAGAAGAGCAACAGAATGTACTCTGGCAATGCCATTCTTCACCCTATGGAGGACATTTTGGAGGAACTCGTATCGCGGCCAATGTTTTGCTATCCGGTTTGTATTGGCCAACATTGTACAAAGATGCCCAAGACTTTTACAAGCAATGTGATCATTGCCAGAGGACGGGCAATATCTCTAGACGACATGAGATGCCACTCCAGAACATCATCGAGGTGGAATTGTTTGATGTATGGGGGATCAATTTTATGGGACCTTTCCCATCTTCATTCAGCAACCTCTACATTTTACTTGCCGTCGACTACGTGTCTAAATGGGTTGAGGCAGCTGCAGTTCCCAACAACGATTCCAAGACCGTGCAATGATTCTTGTAGAAAATATATTTACACGGTTTGGGATGCCAAAAGCAATTATCAGTGACGAAGGCAAGCATTTTGACAACAAACTAATTGCCAAGATGTTGCAACGCTTCGGCATATCACACAAGATCGCCACGGCATATCACCCACAAACCAACGGGCAAGCAGAAATTTCCAACCGGGAATTGAAGGGTATACTCGAGAAAGTTGTAAATCCCTCTAGAAAGTATTGGTCATTAAGACTAGATGACGCACTTCGGGCATATCGCACTGCATTCAAAACACCCTTAGGTATGTCCCCTTTTCGACTTGTCTATGGCAAAACATGCCATCTACCGGTGGAAATCGAACACAAGGCATACTGGGCAATCAAGACCGTGAATATGGATTGGGAAAGTGCCGGACAAAAGCGTTTGTTGGACCTCAATGAGATAGAAGAATTCCGTTCACTCGCCTATAACAATGAACGAATCTATAAAGAGAAAACAAAGCAATGGCATGACATGAAACTATTGCCACGGCAACTAGTTCTCTTATTCAATTCTCAGCTAAAACTTTTCCCGGGAAAGCTGAAATCAAGATGGTCGGGACCATTCGAAGTTGTCAAACCATTCTCCCATGGTGTTGTGATAATCAAGTCCATCACTAACAAACATGAATTCAAAGTTAATGGACAAAGATTGAAACACTACAATGGTGCCCATGTGGAACGTAACAAAGAAGTGGTCAACTTAGGAGATGCATGAGCATGCTCTCCCTTTGATATTTTATTTTTATTTTTTTTATTTTTATTATTTTCGATTAATTTTTTTTTATTTTTCGAACTATTTTTTTATTATTTCCGATTATTATTATTTTTTAGGATAGATTTTCTTTTATCTTTTTAAGTTTAAGAATCCCTTTACACATCTTTATTTATTTTTCTTTTATTAGTCTATCTTTAATTTTAATCCTTATTTGATTTGTCTTTGAATTGTAGGAAAAGAGTTCAAGATAAAGAGGAATTTTAATCCAAGAAGGAAAACATCTTCAACAAGGAAATTAATGGGCTGAATCTAAGGCTTATATAAAGCCTCCAAGTTAACCTAATTAAACCCCCCTTGCCGTCACCCTCTCCCTAAACCAAAACCTTTTTTTTTCGTCTTCCCCTAATCCCACCCACCATATTCACCACCTATCTTTTCTATAAAAACCCATCACCCTCAACCTATTCCTACTTTTTATCTTGCAACTCTTTAGTTTCTTTTATTTTCTTTGTTTTTACAAAACTCACAACCAAGATCATCCATGGCATCCAAAATTAAATTTTTAGTTCATCCAAGTTCCTCCAAAGAACCAAGATACAAGAAGTTTGCTACACCGGTGGTTCAAGAAAGATTTCACTCCAAGTTTGAAAGCCGGAAGATTCATGAAGAACAAGGCTTTGAATACTCCAACTCTCATCAAGATTTCGGCCTTGAACCATTCATCTTCGAGAGGATTGCACATCAAAAGTGGCAAATCTTTTGCCATCAACCGGAACTGGGCAACATCTCATGGGTAAGAGAATTCTATACTCACTCACCTAACCCGAATAATCCTTATGTTTTTGTTCGTGACAAGGCCATACTCATAAGCCCCGAAAACGTCAACACCTTTTACGGGCTTTACATTGAGAAGGACGAGCATCAAGCCTTCGTTGATCAAATCATGCCCAAGCACCTAATGCCCGGGCAACTCGGCCATCAACCCCGTGACATTTTGAAGCACTCTTGCAACCATTGGCAAGCCACCTAAGGCAAATTAAAGACCGGCAACTAATGTTCATGCGGTACAAGAAGGAGCACAACAATGCCATCACCCAAGTCATCCTAGAAAAGTACCCGGACAGTCGCGTACCATTCCCAATCTTTCCTACCGAGATCCTTGCCCCGGCACCCAATGAAGTAGTCGCCACGGCAACCGTAACAAATGATGCCGCGAGAACCTACATCGTGCCTGCACAAGCTGATGCCACGACAACCAACCCTGAAGATGCCACGGCAACCAAAGCTAAAGATATCCCGGCAACCACTGCAAAAGCCAAAGGTAAAGCACCTATGCCCGAATCAACTCCTACGGAATCATTTTCTAATTTTTTAGATTCGGACGAGTCCTCCATTGCACCAACAAAGACCGCATCAATTGAATCCTCCAAACGAAAATCCAATGACACTGATGAAGAGGACGATGAGGAAAACCCCGTACGAGGATCGATTCCACCACCGGCAACAAGAAAACAACCATCGCGTTCAAGCAAGAGAATCAAGACACCGACCAAAAGGAAACTAATCATCTACGATGACGAACTCTCAGAGTAAGTCCTCGTATGCATTTTATTTTTTGTTATTTTTATTTTTCTTTAATGTATACATTGAGGACAATGCCTCACTCGAGTTTGGGGGGATTGTTATTAGTAGTTACCATGTTTAGTTACATTCATCTTAAGTATTACATTTAGGATACATAAATTGCTTGTCATGCCTTTAATTGGAACAAGAATTGATTAGATTTGATAAATATCCGATGATGACTTTGCCAATGCACTTAATTGATAGAATTTTTATTCTAGGATAACCATGGAAAAACCTAAAATTTTACTATGATGCTAAATTTGATGAAACACTGTTGTGGTTTGATTGATTTAAGGAATTCTAGTGAACTTAGGTTGATAATTAACAAATTGAGGGATTAGAATAAAAATTTGATGAATGCTAGAGGTGCCTGAAATTGGCTCTAGCATGTGCTAAAAAATTGATCACTAGAGGTGCCCGAAACTGGCTCTAGTACGTGCTAAAAAAATTTTCGCTAGAGGTGCCCGAAACCAGCTCTAGTCGAATAAAACTAAAAACAAAACACTAGAGGTGCCCAAAACTGGCTCTAGTTAAAATATGTTAAAAAGAACCCAATGAAGTAATTTGAAAACCTCTTGTTTGCATAGAATCCGAAAAATCAACTTGCACACAACTCCGCACACACTCACAAGCATTATAGTTTGATTCCGAGTAACTCCTAAGTTTTCTGAAAAATGAAAAGCCAATCATACTTTGTGCCCTGGTTCTGGGAATTGAAATCAAGTTCAAAGCTAAGTTTGTGAAAATTGAAGTCTTGGCAGGTAATTATTAGTTTGCAATGCTTGAGGACAAGCAATAGTTCGAGTTTGGGGGTGTGATAAGTGTTCAAAAGTACTATTTTTCTTACCTTTTTTACTCATATTATTGTTAGACTTAGGCTCATATTAGTTGCATAATTAGCCATTCATGCATTGATCCATGTTTCCTTCCATCATTGAGCTTGATTACATAACTTGGTAGTTTTTGTGGGAAAAGATGCTGCTTTGGTGTGTTTTGTGTGTATATGCAGGATCACTTGCCAAAGCAAGGCTAGAGCTAGTTGCCAGGGCAATACATGAAGGAGATGCCGAGCTAGTTGCCAGGGCAATGCATGAAGGAGACGCCGAGCCAGTTGCCAGGGCAATTGTCAACAAAGAACAAGGTGATATGGTAGTCGAAATTGATGACTAGATAAGCCCAAGATGACGTGGAGCAAAGCCAAATCCCAAAGGAATTTGATTTCCATGAAGAGATTAAAGAAGAATTAAATTCCAAGAAGATATGAGAAGTTCTAGTAGGAATATAATTATAATAAAGAATTATATTTTTTAAAGATAATTTATTTCCAACTTAACTTCCTCCTCAAAGAAGGACTTTGACCTAGCCCTATAAATTAGAGGGGAATTTCAACAACTCAAGGAGAGCAAGAAGAGAGAATTTTCGACAAGCATCTAGGGCAAGGAGATTTCGACAAGCTTCAATTCTTCATCTTTTTCTTTCTTGTTCAATTAGGTTCATGCTAGGGATTCTTTATCTTGTGTTTCTTTGGAACCTAGCCATGAACTAAATCTATTTGGCTATGGTTATTGTGTTTTGTGGTTGTGAGAAACTATTGGATTTTGTTTAGGTAATAAGAGTTTGCACTTTTCTATTCAAGGTTTATTCATTCTTGGTTCTTATTCTTGTTTGTGAGTGAATTGGGAGAGGATCTCGTAACTTTATCTATTTATCTAATATCGGGAGAGTTAGATTCAAGAAACGAATGAATATGATTTTTATTCAATCTATTGATGGTGAAGATTAATCCGGCTTAGGAATAAGTTAAGGATTTCAACGGCTAAGAGGAGCGCAAGATTGGTTGTTGTTCACCCTTGATTCACGCAGGGATGTGTTATCAAGGCATGCACAAGTAGCTAGAGTTTTGACTTAGGGATAAGAAGAAACCATTGAAGAATGCTCTGCCGAGCCTTGAAGGTTGCTGCCCAGACGCCCAAGTAGTTGCCCAGGCAACCATCGATTAGTTGCCAAGGCAACCCCGTTGTGCAAGTTGCCACGACAACTGAGTTGCCCGTGCACTCTTTTACCAAGACGATCCAATCGGCTATCACACCTCAACTCACGATAACCTGGCCTATCTCTCTCATTTGATCTCATTTATTCTTTTACTTTATTGCCTTCTAGTTTAGTTATTAGTTAAACTCCTATAATCCTTTATTTGTGTTTTTACTTTTTACAGTGCAAGAGACTAGATTCTTGAAGTGGGACCAATCCCTGTGGAGACGATATCTTTTATACTATAACTTGCAACGTGTATACTTGCACATTTGCGTAGCACTTATTACGCGCAACACATATCATTGTGATTTAACTGAAAAATCAGATTTATCGAATTATGAAATATCAGATTTACTGAATTGTGAAACATCAGATTTATAGATTTGTGCAACTTGAATTTTTAATAATTCGAGTGTTGAGACTTAGATTTTAAAATCAACATCATATCATTGTGTGTACATGGATTGTAATTGTACGTGGAAGTTCAGTGTTTCATGCTTCGGGCTGAATTGCACTTTGGATCAGTGGTTCCACCCTTCAGGCTGAGTTCCACTTCAGATGGTGTAAGTAGAAAGTGGTTTTAGGGAATCTTACTCTTCAGAAGATGCAATGAAAATTGAGTATTGCGTTTTCATGTGCATCAGACATCATACCATTACGATTCGAATTTAATGCGTTTTCAAAAGTATTTATCAGAAAAACAAAAATATTATTTTGTTTTGTGGTTGCTTGCACTTTAGAGACACACTAAGCTTTTTAGCTTATACCCCATAATTCTTCTTTCAGATATTCAAACTATCTTAGGCGACTCGGTACTTAGAGCATCTTACATTTTACTCTATTTTATTATAAGTATGAATTATTTTATATAGATTTTTATATTATTATTTTATGTTTTGGGACATTTATGTAATCAGGCTTTTGAGCATTATATTTTGGGATTATGTTTCCGTATACATTTTTAGATTTTAATTTAGATTTTTTATTAAATAATCAGAATGTGTTTTAACGTTTGAATTATATAAATTATTATTATTATTTAATAATAAGTTTTTTTATAAATATATGAACCTAAAATTTATTACTTTAGGGGAAAGTTTTCAATAGTGACTTCTTAAATTCGATCGTTTTTTCTGGGCCGAGTTTAGGGGGCTACAGAAAAACACACTACTAGAGCTATTTGACGAGCGAAGGCTGTTAAATCTCTGTATTCATTTTAATATCATTTGTAATCTTGTACGTGCATATTTGTTTATTTAATCAACGAGGCATTAAGCATCGGATCATCGAAGGCGTCTGTCGGAGCATACATCCATACTTTTGCAGATCTGGTGTCTTTCAAGACACAAAATGTGGGAATCTGTATCGCCGAATAGGCTGAGGCAACATTTGCCGAAGTGGGTATCTACACTCTTACAGATCAGGTGTCGCTCAAGACACATGAGTGTAGGCATCTCAACGCCCATGGAGAAAAAGACAATGTTTTGCACTGAAATGGTAGAGGTATTAAGTTTATCTGTACTTTTTCAGAATTGGTGTCGCTTAAGACATGGATAGTACATAAGCATCTGCACTTTTGTAGATCAAGTTTCACTCGAGACACCGAAGTGCGGGCATCTCGACTCCCTTAGAGAAGAACACGATGCAAATGCATCGAATGGGTGGAGGAATCGAATAACTTTCCTAATGGAATGATGAAGTTGGAGAATGGAAATGTGAAAACATACATGAGCATTCGAAAAGGTAAAAATCATCAATAATTTCACATATTTATATACTCGTCCAAATACTCATTCAAATAATTCATCCATCCTCAAACTAAAAAAAATAATTTATCCATCAAAATAATGTATTCACATATTTGTATAACAATTACACCATTTAAACATCCATTCACTCAAATGAGTACAAATTACTCATCTACAGAGTAGCTCAAGTACATCTTCCTAGGGAGTATATCAACTGTCTAGGGTTTAAATCAATCTCCTAAGGAGTATTTAAAGTTCCTATGGAGTTTACTGGCATTTTAGGCCTACATGAGGGAAGATTCACCACAAAAAATTTACCTATATCGACAGACGAAAATTTGTCGGTAAAAGCCATATTTTCGTCGCTATAGGGTTCAAAGGCTTTACCAACGGACATGAGACTTTTTTCGACAGACAATTAGTCGTCGCTAATGTGCTAGTCGGTATAAAGCTATACCGACGAACTATACCATCAGTATATATGTTGGAAACATATACCGACGGATAAAATCGCCAGTATAGGTACGACCTAACCTGATACAATTATGATACCTATACCGACGAAAAATATTCGTAAGTATAAGTACAACTTTTACTGATGGTGATGTCCGTCGGTATAGGCATGACCTTATCCGATAATTATGAGCTCTATACCGACATATAATTTTCGTTGGTATAGGTTTGAGTTTCTACCGAAGGTTTGTTCGTCGCTATAGGTATGTAATATTCGATATTCAAATTTAATATTATTTTTTATTTAATATTATTTTTTATTTAATATTTTTATTAATACTATTATTTTTAATATTATTTTTATTTTAAAAATTACAAATATTATTAATATTTGATATTCAAATTTTTTAAAGAGAAAAAATTATTCGGTATTCGAATAAAAAAGTATGCAATACATAACCACTACAACATGTACGAGTCTATTAGAAGCATAAGAAAAGAAAAGTGCAAGTAAATGTTTGTGTTTCTAAATAACATACATAATGAAAGTTAAAAATAATTCGAAGATCCTCCTCTATTGGTTGCTCCGATCATTTCCATTTGTATTTTGTTGATTTGTTGAAGGCAAGGCTCTATAGTTAGAATTAATTGCCGCTGAAGCACTACCAGCATCAGGAGGTGACTATTAAAAGCAATGAAAATAATGAGTTTAAATAAAAAAATGAATTGAGTAAATAAGAAAGTAAAATATATTATACCTCTGTATCAACCATATGAAGCAAAGCATCCATATCAGGTACATGTAGATCTAGATGTTGTTATTGAAAGTAGGGTAGAAAACAAGTTTCAAAAAGTTTTTCTAATTTTGCAACCTTAGATTTCAACCCTTGCACGTCTTCAACATTTTGGATTGGTTGTGAAGGTCCAGATTCCTTAGAAGAACAAGTCATGTTAACTGCCCCTAAACAACGAACACACCCTCTTCTTTTCGGTCCCTTAACTTGAGCAAACACATCATTTGACCATGAAGTTTGTGATAAATTCTCAAAACAAGAGCTTTCATTATTCTTCTCATGAATACGTTCTTAAAATATAAGGAAGTTAAACATAAAATATCATATCTATATCATATTTTTCCAAAGCACGTATACAAGATCTAACATAGACATCAGCTCGTGTTGGTGGGATTCCATTAGATTCTACAGTCTGACAGTAAGAAAAAAACGTGAGATAGTACAAATCATATATTTATTCATGAAACAATAGTTATTATTCGAATCAATTGTAATAATAACAAAAATTATATGCACCAAGTCTTCAACAATGCTTGGGAAAGATCTTGTATTCTTCACTTGCCCTTGATCTAAGATTGATCCACGTCTTATCCGTCAATGATAAGTTACAAAGTATTTTTGAAACACACTTTAAGCTTAGAATATAGTTTTGGGGCGTAATTTAAACGGGAAAAATTGGTTGAGGAATTTTGTCGAACACCTTGTGAGTGTAAAACTAAAATGAAGGGTTTTGACAATAAAATGTTTTAGTTAAAGCTTCCTGCAAGAAAACAAAGATTTATAACAATTTATAAGTTCTCTAACATCCTAATATCTTCCAACAACCCAACATTTAACAAAAAAAAATTAGATTTAAAGAGTTAGGGTTTATAGAACTTACCAAGGATGTGACTTTGAAGCTTCCTGCATGAAAACAAAGATTTATAACAATTTATAAGTTTTCTAAAATCCTAATATCATCCAACAACCCAACATTTAACAAAAAATTGGATTTAAAGAGTTAGGGTTTATAGAACTTAACAAGGATTTGATTTTGAAGAATCCAAGAGTTAAAAGAAGAGGAGATTTCGATTTTGTTATGAAAAATCGAAGAAAATTACTTTCAATCCTTCAAAAATCAGTTGGAAATAAAGATTTTTGGGTAAGATTTGAAGAGGGAGGTTTTGGGGTGTTTAGGGCGGGAGGTGTTTAAAAAATAAAAGTTGCGTGCGTTTTAGTATATAAGGAAGCAGTGCAACCATTTTCCCCCTTTAGGTGCCTAAACTATTTTTTGCCCCTTTAGGTGCCTAACGTTTTATTTCGTAACCATTTTAAGGTCTTACTCTAGTTTCCGTTAAAAAATATGGTACTCAATGAGAACAAAACACGTGTCAACATTTTTAATTTTCTTTTTAATTCTTTTAAAATACACAAAATTAAAAATTAAAAAATTTAATCAATTAACCTTACCAATGGAGGTTTCCCCAAATCAGACTGAAGGGCCACCACCACTAGTAGGTAACAGATTACAAAGACTTACACCGGTGTAAGTCTTTGTAATATGTTAGTAGGCAAGAACCCCGAGTGCATATGATTCATGCCCATGAAATGGCCTTGTGGCAATGAAGAAGGCAACTGATTTGTTGTGCATTGTAATAGATTACATGGGCATGAATCCTATGCACTCGGGGTCCTTGGCTACTAACATATTACGAAGACTTACACCGGTGTAAGTCTTTGTAATATGTTACTGGTTGCTAGGCTAAATATACACCGATGTAAGTCTTTGTAATATGTTAATAGAGCATAAAATGAGTTAACGAAGCATTTTTATTATGAATGGGTTAGTTTTAACAAAGCATAAAATAAAATAGTTTGATGTTAAAAAAGCATAAAATAAAATGGTAACAGGCTCAAAGAAGCAAAATGAGAAAATACCATGAACAATAAAATATAATAACATATTGTGATCACAAATAATCAAAGTTTAGGTATTTTTAACCTTTAACAAAATGGTTTCTCCACTTGATTAAGAGATGAATGAAAAACCCTAAAGTAACTATCAGTGAGAAGAGTGGTGAAGAACCTGCTGCAGAAGACGAGTAAATGGAAAAGGATGAGTTAGGGTTATCTGTGAGTTGTTTCTTGAGATTGGACGATAAAAAGGTAAGGTTAATGGATTAAAATTTTTGATTTTTGATTTTTGATTTTGTTTATTTTTAAAGAAATAAAAAAGAAATTAAAAATGTTGCCACATGTCTTGTTCTTATTGGGTACCATATTTTTTTAATGAAAGTTAGAGTAAGACCTTAAAATGGTTACAGAATGAAACATTAGGCATCTAAAAGGGACAAAAATAGTTTAGGCACCTAAAGGGGAAAATGAGATAGTTTGGACACTTATTTTGGTGTTAAGCCATCGTGAAAAGGAAAAGCTTAATGTCAATTTAGGGATCGATCCCTTCCTTTATGGGATCGATCCCTTGCTTTAGGCAGCGGATCAATATAAAGAATCTATACTGATGGTAAATATTTTCGTCAGAAAAACTGTATCTATATCGACGGTTTAGGTAAACCGTCGGTAAAAATGACATCTATACCGACACATACAAAAAGCTTTCCGTATATGGTTCACCTATACCGACAGATAATACGGTTCGTCAGTACAAATGTAGTTTTTATCGACAGTTTACCTAAATCATCGGTCTAGATATAGTTTTTACTAACAGTTTTTGTTATCCGTCAGTATAGCTATAGTTTTTATCGATAGAAAATATATCCGTTGGTAAAAGCAAGAACGTTTACCGACATTTTTTCCGTCAGTATATACTCCTTTTACTGATAGTTTACGTATGTCGGTATAGCCCACCGTCGGTATAGGTAAGTTTTTTTGTAGTAATTTGTTGAAGGAGTGTTGCAGAGAGTCCAAGTTCACAAAGACTTCTTCTTCTGGGTGGTCTGCTATGGCTTCCACTATGATTACCTCGGCAACGTCCATGCTAGGCGAACCAGAGACTTCTATAACTGTCGTTTTAGTCGTTCGTGGCCTACTTAGGCTACACCTCTCACACACCTAGCATGAGTTGCTTGGAGATGCATGCGAAGTGTTTATGGATTTCCCATAACGGCTCGTATGGTTAGGGGAAGGGTGTGAGGTGTTCCACCGGTGAGGCAAAGTTGTTGTCTTGTGGTCCAGGACTTTTATTGGACAACCAATCTTCGCCAACGAATTTGGCGAGATGTTACCATCCCGTCACCTTTTCGTCACACCCTTTGGAAGCGAGTGGAGAGAAGTTGTCAACCCATCTTTTTTACTTTCTTTTGGGCGAGATCTGAAAAGAAAGGTTTGCATGACGACTATGGCGCTTTCAAATTCTATTGTCGTCGTCGTTGGTTGTAGAGATATGGTGTGCTGGGAGCGCCACCAAAAGAGCCACCGTGACTGATTTTCAAGGTCGGGAGGATCTTCGCGCTCACCTCACCAGTTGTTGATGCCAAAAGGAGGTGGCACCGAACAAAGGAGATGGAGACAGTGGACCAAGATGATTGGGGCGGATTCAAGCATTTCACCCCTTATAGGCTTAGGGCGGAGAGTTGTAGTATGCATGGCGGTCAGAGCCTTGAAGAAGATGAGAAGAGTTGAGAGAGAGGAGGGGTACTGCCCTCAATATTAGACATGTTTTCTCTCTTCTATTGCATGGGAATTTATAGTCTTTGAGACTGTTGGTGATTAGATTGTATCAGGCCTAGTGTCGGCCTACAAATGATTCGGCGGAGATATTGCCGACTTCCAAGTATTAGGCTTTGCATGTCGGTCACATGAATTCCATGTAGTGGTGTCTGGACAAGTCTATTGCCAAGGCAACATGAGGGCTCTGGTGACATTAATTTTCGGAAGAGCCTATCTCTGAATGAGTTCCTATGGTTGGTTGTCTCTAGAGTTTACCAAATATGGAGGTGTTGAGAGGTATTTTCGAAATTGTGCGTAGGCGAAAGGTTTATGTGTAACACTAATCTTTTAAATTTTCAAAGAATAAAGGTTCTAATTTTCCACTGCCATGTTCTTCCATTAGAAGCAAGCAACATTTGTTTTGAATAGTATGGAGGCACAAGCCATTACATCATGAGATTAAGACCTCGAGTGAGGAGGACCATGGAGATCCCATCCCTATAAAGACTAACTCTAAGATGAGTCGAGGCATCCGGAAGAAAAGTAGTAGAACTGTCTGGTTGAGCAGGAAGTTTTGCAAGGGCATCGACAATCAATTTTGCTTCACTGCAAATTAACAAAAAGTTTAGGAGCCAAGCTATCGTAGCCATACGTGCAATGCCACGAACTAATGCCAAAGGGCTGGGATGTGCAGCAGGATCGGTGATTAACTTATGCGCTTCGGCACTATCTGTTTGGCATTGGATCTTTTCAAGACCGTAGGACCACAAAATTTTGAGACCTTTAAAAATACCCCATAATTCAGCTTGCAAGACTGACGAAGTTCCAAGAGATTTGTGGAATCCAACAAGCCATTCCCCCATTTCGTTGCGGATGAGCCCACCCATGGAACTTGAAGACAAGTGATTAAAAACTGCTCCATCAGTGTTGAGCGTTAACCATCAGTGGTCGGCTTCCATTGAATCATGGCAGGACTAAGGTTATGGGTAGATTGAATGGGTGTTGAAGCTATGTAGTGATGCGCCCATGTAGTGCTCACATGGATGAGATCGCAGTTCATGACGCCATGTCCGGTGAAGATGGTGACATTTCGTCTCTTCCAAACCTGCCATAAATGGAAGCGAAAATAGTCTTCCAAGGTATATCATGCCCAATAAATAGATGATTGGAGTTGAGATTCAACAGAAGCCATTCATCAAGAGGGAGGTTGTAAAAGTTCACAAATGACTGGTGGGAAGTAATAGACAACCAGAGATCCTTTGTGTTTTTGCAATCACGGAGGATGTGAATGATGGAATCTTCTGATGCGCCACAAATTTGACAAGAGGGGTCATCGGAAAGGTTCCTTCACCAACGGCTTAGATTCAAGAGAAGCTTGTTCTTAAGGGATAGCCATAGCAAGTATTTTTTGCGTTCCGGCATGGATAACTTCCAAATGGCAGCCCATCTGTTGCCTTTAGGGTCCCAACCATCATGAGAAATTTGGTAGTATGCAGACTTTACCGAGAAAGAACCATGTTTACCATGGCTCCAAGTGCATCTATCAGATGAATGCTCATGCGATATTGTTGAGCTATCGGGTGGATGAGATGATTCAATAAGCTTCAATTCCATGAACCATTTAGCCAGTGGCGGAGCCGCATATAGTTTAGGGGTCAATTGACCCCACTTGATTTATTGTGGTGTGGGATTTTTCATGTAAATACTAGAATTGACACCATTTAATTTGTTTGAATATGAGGTCAACAATATTTATATTGCAGTGGTATAAAAATCCTCGTACTCAAAGTTTATTCTAACTCTACTATATGATAATCCGGACTCCGCTAGTGCATTTAGCGAAACCATTACACAAACCAGTAGATCTTCTTTAACAAATGTCGTGACTCGTGTCCAACTTCTAGTTGATTAGAGGACCAATATCAGGAATACAGTTGTCATACAAGAATTCAACTAACAAGCCGTCACTAATTGACCATGATAGAAAGTTATAGAATGAAGGCCAAATGGAGGCGAGAACACGCCATAAGTGGGAGCAGTTTGAGTGTTCAATGGATAGAGGACAAGAATCAACAATCTTGTACTTTTTCCTGAGAAGGGAAATCCAATAAGCATCAGTATTCGTAACAAGGGCAAATCACACTTTCATTAGAAAAACAATATTATGATGGTGCATTTTTCAAACGCCAAGACCACCATGGGTTTTCGGTTGAAATTCACCAGAGAAATTCCATGAGATTGAGCATTGGATCCCCAAATAAATCGCCTAACAAGTTTTTAAATCTCATCACAAATCCGAACGGGAAGGAGACAAATGTGCATGAAATAAGTGGGTATTGCGGCAAGAATGGAGTTCGCAAGGGTTACCCTCCCAGCGAAAGAAAGCTGGCGGGCTGACCATCCCATCAATTTGCTTCGAATTTTGTCGAGGATAAAGGTATAGAATTCGCATGTTGCCCTGCCATGCATCACTAACATTCCTAGGTAAGTTCCAAGTTCCTGAACTTTTTGAACACCAACTGAAGGCCAAAGCCGTTTCATCATACGTTTCAGCAGAGAAATACACCTGCGAATTAGATTTGTTCACCCTGTGGCCTGAAAAGGTACCAAACTCAGCAAGAATATCATTAATGAGTTGGGCTTGATCAACCGTGGCTTTCGCATATAGGATTAAGTCATCAGCAAAGAATAGATGTGATAAGGGGAGCCCATTTCGGACAAGCTTGAAAGCTTCCTAACGACCTTCACGAACAGCTTCAGAAATAGGATGACCAAGCCTCTCCATTGTGAGAACAAAGAGATATGGGGAGAGAGGGACCCCATGTCTTATCCAAATTCCCGACTGAGAGGACCATTTAGCTGAACCTACATGGTGGAAGTGCTAATGCAGTGAAGACTTAGGTGAGAGATGAAAGGAGGGAAATTTTCCTCTTGTAAGCAATCAACAATAAAATCCCATCGTAGGTGGTCAAAAGCTTAACCGCCATCCAACCACATTTGCCTTTTTTTTACTTTCATCATGTGAACCACCTCTTGATTAATAATGGTGTTTTCAGTGATGTTCCTTCCTGCAAGGTAACTAATTTGATTGGGAGCAATTAGACGGGACATGATGGGCTGAAGCCGACGGACAAGAATCTTTATTATGACCTTGTATAGGACTGAGCAAAGGTTAATAGGTCGGAAGTCCTTGAAAGTCGTGGGGCTGCGAACTTTCGGAATAAGGACAATGACTGTACCATTGAGTTTCGGATCAATACCAGAGCCATAGAACACATTGGAGATAATATGACAAACAGATGGCCCTTCGATATGCCAATGCTTTTGGAAGAAGTGAGCGCCATCGGAACCAGGGGACTTCAAAGGTGCCATGGCAAAAAGAGCATCATGAAATTCATTTGGATCAGGAACTCTATCAAGGAGTTGCATTTCCTCCTATGGAATTGAAGGGAACCAGAGAGAGGAAAAATCCCAGGAGAGCCACCATCAGATGAGAAGACATCGCGGAAGAATTTGATCGCTTCTTCTTGGAAAGTATCCTCACCAGTAATCCATTCCCCACTGGAGAGTAGTAATACGTTGAGCCCTTTTATTAATAGCAGCATTTTAAATCAAAAGCCTAATGTATAATTCATATTTTGAAATCCAATAAATCATCATTATGAAAAATTAAACCTGACAATCATGACTAATTTCGCTTTAGAATTTGAACGGGCTTCAAACTTTGTCCCGTTAAAATCATCAAATCCCATAAATTATAGCTAAGCCAACCGATGCCATTAATTTTCTCTTTGTTGTTTTCATTTCGTTAAGACTTAGATTTAGACAAATTGGAGTGTTGAAGCCTTTCATATTCAACATATTATTTGCCTTCACCATTTCCAATCTCTTCTATGTTAGTACAAAAATGTCAGCGCATGGTTGGAAAGAATGGTAGTACCACAATTATTTGGATCTGTGAAGACTCAAATCAATTCGAGTACAAAAAGGACAATTATTGCTTTATATTAACTTATAAAAAGGAAAAAACATTCCGATTCATAACGAACATTTTCGGCGTGGATAAACTTGGACATTAGACATGTGCAAGCTTTCGGCCCTTGAGGCTGCATTGCCAAGAACAATTACACGAAAAAAGGTTTGCGAAAGAATTAACACAAAGTCCGGCGGCTGCAGCACCCCATTTTGCCGAACATTGGTCCTTGCAAGTTTGTGGGTCACATTGTCCATTGCAGGGGGCAGGAATAACATCGTGGCAAGTCTCTTGCCCTACTACTTCAGACATCATCGATGCAACAGCAATAAATTAAAAGAAATGTTGTAATAATTGCACTGAACAAAAGAATATGCATTGAAAGTTAAAAAATGAAACAAAATAAACAACCTAAGAAAACACAGAAGAGGGTGACAATATTGTAATAAGAAAATTTAGCCATCTTTCAGATTCGATAGCCTTAGAGTATTATGAATAAGGGAAAGGGATGGATAAGTGTTTTATAAGCTGAGGGTGTTTCAGAAATAGAAGGATATTCAAGTCTGATGGCATAAGATCTGATTAATTTGTTTCTCTTGGTTTTTTTTCCTTTTTTTCTTTTCGGAGGGTTACATGAAATTTGCTCATTAGGGATTGAAGACTCGAGTATTATTTTTGAATTATTATGGAAAGTTACCAAAAAATATTTTTGAGCAAATTCAAGGAAATTCTCGTGGTTGATTTCATTCCTTTTTTTGCTTAATTAAATCAGTTTACTTTTTTTTTTATATATATAGAAACTTTGTCTAGTAATTCAAGGTTTTGCTGTTGACTTTACGTTAGTTTTCGTTTGGGTCATCTGCCCTTCAGCAATTGGTTGCACTTGGATCGTTTATTAATCCAACTGAAGCAGACGACCCAACATTTGACGCATCATCGAACTTGGATCTTGATCCTCTTGATTCATCCTTATCGCCCTCACCTAATGCCTTGGTAGTTTCCTTTTGAAGACCAACATTATTTTTAGGGGTGTTTGGTTCGCCGAAAAAATATAAAGGGTAATAAATCTTTTTTGAAATCATACTTTTATGTTTAGCTTGAAGTGATTTTTACCGGGGTAAAAAAGATTATTACCATCAACAACAACACTTTTTGGTGAAAATTGTGGGAATGTGATTTTATTCATTTCCTTAGGTGGTATTTGTCAATTCTAACTAAATTGGACAATATAGCCCCTAAAATAATGCGTTTTATTCATTTAGATTCTCTGTATCATATTTTTTTTAACTAGATAGCTAATTATTTGGAGTGTAAATTTATTAAATATTTTTTATTTCATTTTAATTTAATATTTAAATGGTGTTACATATAGTACTTTAATATTTAAAATGTTTTTGTTAATATTATATTTATGATATCTTTAGTATTATTTTTAAATATATTATCTAATTGTTACCCTTGTATTTTATTTTGTGTTGACTGATCTTAGGGTGTACGTTTAGAATTATGTTTGCTCTCAGTGATCCTATACTCTTTCAACATGATAGAGAGATTGAAGCATACTAAAAAATTCATACATTTTGTATGTTGTGTAGAATAATATAAAATTATACAAGCTACCAAGCACTATATTTTGTACACATATTTAAAGTAATATATAATGTGGTGTTATTTTTCGTGATAAAAATGTGTTTGTATTTGAACATCATTTAATATATTAATTATATTAATAATATGTTAAATATTTTTTTGTAAAATTTAAATAGTGTAACAGAAATAGTTCTATGAATTTTCATGCAAATATTTTTAATTTAACTTTGAATATTTAACTTGTTAAAAGTAAAATATACCCAAGAAAAAATTAGTAAAATATGAATTCGGGTAATCTTATATTCCCCAACCAATCAATGTAATCTTATAATTATGTAAAACAAACCAAAAAAGGTAATGTAACATTCTGAGTAATTTGTCAGGTAATGTTATTATCTTATAATCTTACATTCCATGAACCAAACACCTCCTTAGCAATCAAAGCATTTTTTTCCTTTATTGTTCTTCTTTGCCTTATCAGCATTGTTGACCAAATTAACATTAATTTCTGGTAAATTAGGCCCTAAATTCGTGTAGGATTTACAAACGTGAATTACTCCTTGGTCCCGAAATAACTCTAGATTCCGTGCGAGCAGTACTTTTGTTTCTTGGTATTCTTCTCCGATTAGCTGCTATGCTACAATCCAAAGACCGTAAAGTTTGTTTTCCTATATTTCTGCCACAATATCTGCTCTCTGTGTTGGTTGTGCAGTCGTTTTATTCATCAAGTTCGCCTAATTGTTCATACCATCGCCACAACAGTCTTGTGTGTGGCCAGAAACACCACATTTGAAGCTTATTTGTTGTAAACCTTCATGCTCTAGTTTTTAGATAAAACCATCAATACCAATACAAGACAAGGTTTATACAGCAAGTCACGCAAACTGTCCCTTTCTCTAACATGTGTTTTATAATATACCTTTACCTTCTTACCAAGGCAATAACATTGGCAATCAAATGGAACAAGACCTTAGTATAGTATCTATACGGCAACCCAGAAAGTTGAATCCAGACGAACCTGTGAACAATGCTTTTTGGAAATGGATAACCTTTATTCCATGGTTGATAGGTGAGATAACTTTCATACGCTATCCAAGTGTCTTCTGTAAGAAACTTAGTGAAATCATCCTCTCTTTCAAATTTGACCAAAACTAATCATTCTCTAAATCCATTAACCGGAAATTTTCTTGAGGTTGCCACATAGATTGAATTCTTGAGAGTAAAGCCTTCTTTATAACAAATTGCCCTTCCCAACAATTCATTGTCTACCTAATATTTTGGCCAATCAAGTTGTCAATTCTGTCATAGAATTTAACCATATGCAACCAGTCGCTCCTATAAACAACTAGGGGCGGAACTACTTAGGGGTGGGGACTGGGGAGGGGCAACTGTCCCCCACCCCCAATTTTTTTTACCTTTGTTCTTATATATGTATATATTAAATAATTGTATTATTTATGAATTTTCCCTCTATTTTTAAACTTTTATGTTTTCCCCCTTCAACCCCAAATCTCAGTTCCGTCCCTATGAACAACTCCATCATAACAGAAAGAGCTACTTCAAATAGAAAGAGCTATTGCAATCATAACAGATAGACATATCGATACGCGGTACTAGGGTATCGGTACTTCACGTATCGGTACAATTAAGCCTGTACTGGTACGAAAAGTACTTACTGGAATTCTTAATCCACGTACCGTTACGGGCTGTTGCGTATCGGTACGATGAGTATCGTACTGGTACTCACAACATATTTTTTAACTTTTAAATCACTTTGAAAACATTTGTTCAAGTCAAAAATATTTGAAAAACCTTTTAAACATATTTTTCAAGTTCAATGGACTTTGAATTATTTTTGCAAATTAGTGTAAGTCAAAAAACATTTTTCTTAACTTTGTTATACCAAAATCTTTATTTCAACAATCTCCCCTTTTTGATATAGTGAAACCACTTGAAAATTGTTTTTGAAAATGCTCCCCTTTAGAAAAAATAATTTTAGAAAACAATAAAGCTCTCCATTTTTTCTTTTTAAAATTTATTTTTTCAAACGCATCTCTCCCTCTTTTTGTTATATCAAAAATAATTCTAAACAACGTTTGAAATCACTTGCTAGTAGAAAATAATAATAGAGAGTAGACTTAAAAATATTTATAACATGAAAGAATTAAAAAATGGCTCCCCTTAATCAAGCATCAAAAGATTGTTAGTCCAATCATTCAAGATAAATATATTGAATTTCATAAAACAAATAAATTAAAAGCAATAAATTCAATAAACATGTCATATATTGAAATTAAAGCAATAAGCATAAAAGGTGCAACACCTCCTACCCATTCTGGAAGAAAATCGAGTCGGTGACATTATTGGAAAATTGAATCATAGCATACAATTTCATAATTCATACATTATTCATGTAAGCATAAGGCAAACACGTGTTTCTTCTTATACATATCATACAATTAGTCACACCAAATCTTGATTTCATGATTAGGGGTCATTTTGTAAGAAATCCATAATTTAGGGGCTGAATTGAAAATTTTAGAAACTTATGATATTTCAAAATTTAAAGCTACATACTTGTAATTTATGCCTTGATGAACTTATCTGTAAATTTCCAACTCAATTAGAGGTCTAGACTCGTCCAACTAGCATGTTAATCATTTAGGACTAGAATGCAAGGTTTGAAAATTGTTTCCAAGATCATAACCGTTTTCAACTGTCATTCGTACTTGTATGCTTGCCTATTCTCTAATTCCAATAACTATTTTTGGTATCGGTACGAGGGTCCGTACAGATACGACCCTACCGATACGCTAAGGTACCATATCGATACGCCATGAACAAAAGTATTCTAGTAGCCAATTTTTGTACTAATACGGTCGACCATACCGGTACGCTTTGTACCATTTGGACCAATTAGGCAGGACAGTACTAGTACACACCATATACCATATCGGTACTGTTAACTCATAAAAAATCTATTTTTCATGTATATATTGCTATGCTATTGCTTGATTTTGGGTACATATTTGTGCATTTAGCAGTAGATTCATGCATTTGTGTCTAAGAGTTAAGGAATGTATAGTTTTTATTGCCAGAGTGAAGAGGTGTCTTCTTATTGTGGTAGGCAGGTCAGTAATAGGTTTGGCAGAGCAGATTAAGAGCGGATCAAGAGCAGGACATGAGTAGTAGGAACAGAAGAGAAATGACAAGTGTCATTGACAAAAACATGAAGAAAGAATGCTAAGCTCGGTTTGCAAAAGAAGGACGACTGATGCCCAATCAAATAGCCATTAGTCAGAGCCAGGTCAGTCTTAATTCAAAAAAGAGGATAACGCACCTACAATGGTGCATAACAAATTTTCAAAAAGCAAACCCTAGCTAGGGTTTCCACGAGTGCCTATATAAAGAAGCCATTCGATTGAGCCAAAGGAGGCTGCGCCTTGAAGAGAAAGCCAGGGTAGAGGGCAAACTGTGGTTTAACCAGGCTGTGACCGAGAGCTCTGGATCCATTGAAGGGCTGCATCGATGGATCTATGTCTTTGTCCATTTCTGTTAGTTTTACTTCTAATTTGATGGTGATGTTAAAAAATGATATTGTTTTGATGGTTTCCCTAACCATGAACTGATCTTTTAAAGTTGCCTAGGGTGCTTTGCGATGAACGCTTAGCTTTTGGGTTTTTAATAATTGAATGCCTTGGTATTATTGTCTTTTTTGCTTGCGCTTCCATTTATCAGATTTTATGCCATATGACACACCTAGTCACCATATCGGTACGCCTAGTGACTAAATTGAAAAGAATAAATGTACAAGTACTAGGTGTGTAATTAGATTACCTAGTGACTAAACTGAAAAGAATAAAAGTATGATTAGTGACTAAATTGAAAAGATTCAAAGTTAAAGTGTTGTAGTATAAAAGTTAAGAAATACAAAGACTTAGAGTGTAATTTGACCACGACCTTTCTTCATAGGAAGGAAAGGTTCTTGGAGGACTAAAGGTTAAATTTACCTATTGTCATAAAAATTCTTATGTGTCAATTGGTGGCATAGTTATGAAAAAGTTGAAGAAGGATAAAGATGATGTTTTGGATAGCTTTGATTAATTGAAAAAATGAATTAAAAATGAAGAAATAATCCACCGGGGGAAATAAATAATAAAAGAATAAGTGGCTATCTCATCTTCATCTTCTTTCTTAGCTTGATTAAGTAAGCACCTCCTTATGTGTAAGCACACACCTTCATCGATGAAGCTTTGAAAGCTTAGATTTCTATAGGATTTCTAATTTTTTTCCACTCTAATCTTATTCAAGGTTTGCCAAAGCAAATGTAACCCCCTTAGCTCGGCCTAACCGATACCGAACTAAAAGGATCACATTAGGTTTTCCGAAGCAAACCCGGGCTAATAACCTAAACTAGGTTTATTTTTTTTCCTTTTTATCTTGTCTATATACATTAATTAAATTCCTAAGGTGAACATGCTTCAGCGGGAACGTTTCATTGAAATCAGATTTCAAAACAAGGTTCAATTGCTCAAATACGCACATTGGGGACCAAAAATGTAATTTCAACAAATTACAAGGGCTTAGTTAAAATTAAGTTTACCAAACCTTCATTAGTCCAATTTCATGTTCACATTATATATTCCAGCTCAAAACAATCATCCGAGCTCATTCAATTGCATACATAACAAACAGGGACTAAATTGAATCATTTTCAATCCTCAGCAGACAAAAGCATAAAATTGTACACCGCGTACCGATACGAGATAACCCCTATCGATAAGGTTCAACCAACTTAATGGTTGTGCGTACTGATACGCTAAGATTCGTATCGATACGGTATGTCAAACAGGCCCGTACCGATACGGTTCACCCTCGTACCGATCCCTTATGATTTGTTTTTCAAAATCGGATTCCAGTAGCTAGAAGGCGTACCGATACGGTGTCTAGGTGTGTGATTAGACCACCTAGCCAACTTTTACTAAGTACAAGGACTAGGTGTATAATTAGACCACCTAGTGACTAATTTGAAAAGAATAAAAGTAAGATCAGTGACTAAATTGAAAAGATTCAAAGTTAAAGTGTCGTAGTATAAAAGTTAAAAAATGCAAGGACTTAGAATGAAATTTTACCATGACCTTTCTTCATAGGAAGGAAAAGTTCTCGGAGGACTAGAAGTTAAATTTACCCATTGTCATAAAAATGCTTATGTGTCAATTGGTGGCATAGTTATGAAAAAGTCGAAGAAGGATGATGATGATGCTTTGGATAGCTTTGATTAATTGAAAAGATGAATTAAAAATGAAGAAAGAATCCACCGGGGGGAAATAAATAATAAAAGAAGAAGTGTCTATCTCATATCTATCTTCTTCCTTAGCTTGATTAAGCAAGCACCTCCCTATGTGTAAGCACACACCTCCATCGATGAAGCTTTGAAAGCTTAGATTTTCATAGGATTCCTAATTTTCTTCCACTCCAATCTTATTCAAGATAAGCCTATGGTGCAAAACCTCACCTTTGCCTTTAAGGAACATGGAAATTCTTATATCGATTCCATATGATTAAATATGGAAAATCATTGAAATCGTGTCATTGTCTTTGTCTTGTAAACAAGGTAAAACTTGGAACTTATCCATCTCTTTAAAGAAGCCCAAGTCAAGGAACAAAGGAATCCACATACGTGACTATCTATAGCTTTGGAAAGTTTGGTGAGTGTAGTTCATGGTTTGGATGACTAGATGCCATCCTTATTAGGTTGTCTTCTATAGTTTATGGTATGGTTATCGTAGAATTTTTTATTGACTCACATAGAGCATTTGGTGGCAGTATTCATATCATTGAAAATCATTGGTAAGCCTTTTGTGTTGCATTGCATCATGTTGTATTGACAAGTTCATTGCATCGGTGAGTTCATATCATTGACTAGATCATTGCATCGATGAAAACATTGTATTGATAAGATTACTGTATTGACAAACATATTAAATTGGTAAGGCTATTGTATTGATAAAACTATTGTAATGACAAGGACAATTGGAGCTAAGGCTCAACTCTCTTACAAGAACACTTTGCTATTGCTAAAACATAAGATGTGTAAGTCACCTTGCAATGGAAGTCCTTGGACACTTTGGCATGGTAAATGGTATATTGGGACTATGGTCCATGAGCTACGGCTCAAGGGTGATGACCCTAGGCGAGAAGGCTGGTTTGGTTAGAGTGTACGGGGAAGAAGAAATCATTAAATCATTATTATTATATTTACACAAGCCATTACTTTGTGCTTTGAGCTTGTTTAAAAACAGACCAATGTTACCTATGTCCAATGTGATCCAAGGAGAACAAAGTTAAAAATAAGTAAAACTATTGGCAAGATCATTGTATGAATAAGCAAGAACAAGACATGGAAATGAACTCATTGTTCACGTATTGATATATATATATATATTCATTGGGGCCACCAAAACCATTGATTGTATTGCTTTCATGAAATCCATTGTTATTACCACCATGATATTATAAGGTCACTACCTCACTAGGCAAAGTATGCCTAATGTATTCATTTCTATGTATATTTCAGGTTTAAGGACGCTTAAGGGATCGATCTTGGTTGGAGGTTTCAAGTCACACTCTCAAGCTTCTTAGTAAAGTTTTTTTCCTTATAACTCCTAGAATAGTGACATTTGGCATGAATGTATATTGAACACTTTATGTCACTGTTATGTGTGTTTTGTGAACTTCAAGTATGGTATGCTTAATATGAGTAAATATGCACTTGTTAACTACATAGATTTACTAGATGGGAGAAAGGATATTATATTTGTGAATATGTCTTTGGCATAATGTTTGTACTTTCTTGATTATGGATGCACGAAAATGTTAGGGAATAAATAAATTATGTTAATAAACTGATAATTAGATTTCATATTCATAACATATTACTAAAGGTATGGTTAACGAGATAAGCATGTGTCTTATTGACATTTGACTAAGTCTTAATATGTACATATATGATAGGGAAGTCTAAGGACTAAGTAAAGTATGTTCCAAGTATGAAGTGGTATTGTTGGTCAAGGTAAGAAATGCATAAATGGTGAAACTAGCCTTAAGCATGACAAACAAAGTAAATGGGCTTAGTTTATTGCCTGGGTAGGCTCTATAATGAGGTTTGCATGTTTATAGGTTGCATGTAAAACTTCAGAATCATTTGGCATTGATAAGGTATTCAAATTGAATAAAAACCAGCAAAAATCTATCATTACAAACACTGATGTATCGATACGGGTGATGGCATATCGGTAAGGATGAACGGATATGGCCATATAGTACATGGGGTACCGGTACGTGAATAGTGGTACCGGTACGAGTTTTTAGATCTAGAACTTGGAAATTTAACTGGGTACCCATACAAGTGAAGCCTATACCGATTCCCCCTATTATGCTGGGATCCTGTACTGATATGGGTAAGACAACATCGATATGGGTAAAACTTTCTAGAATTTATGCATTGAATGAGGTATCGATACAGTGTAAGCCCGTACTGAACCTATCATCATGTGACATAGGTACCGATCCCTTATTGAGTATCAAAACTAAAATTTTGTAGGGGCATATCGGTATAGCCTATCGAGTACCGGTACCAGTACAGGTAATTTAGTTATTGATTAAAGATAAATTTCAAAGTCTATAGTTTAGTCACTAATATTGACAGGGCAAATCGGGCTATTGATTAAAGTCTAAGTGGCATGAAATTGGACATGTACGATGAATGATCATTGAATTTCATAGAGGTGTATTGGTTTACAAGAAAGGGCTGGTAAATTGTAGATTTTACATTTTGGTCCTTAAATTATGATGAAGATAAATTAAACATGCTAATATTATCCCATTGACAGAATTCCTCAGAATACAATACCGACCAAAAACACATAACACCATCCTGATCAATAAAGATTTTGAGATATACCTTCCTCAATCTCTCTCATACGGTGCATCAAAAATGGAAAACTAGGCTGCTCAGCTCGAATGACAGAGACCGGAGTAAGAATAACACAAAGTTCTGCCATAAGACTGCCATCCTCATAAGAATAACACAAAGTTCTGCCATAAGACAGCCATCCTCATACAAACTTATCTGGGCAAACAAAGCTTTCAAGTCTAAAATGGTGTTACGACTCAAGGAGTCAGTAACCACATTAGCCTTGCCCGGATAATATTCATCTCGCAGTTATAATCCTTGAGAAATTCTAACCAATGACGTTGTCTTAGATTAAGCTCCTTATGGGTAAGGAGACATTTCATACTCTTATAGTCTGTGTAGATATAACACTTCTCTCCGTAGAGATAATGTCTCTAGATTTTGAGAGCAAAGACCACGACAACAAGCTCAAGGTCATGGGTAGGGTAGTTACAGTCATACGTTTTCAGCTTTCGGGAATCATAAACCACTACCTTACCATCATGCATCAGAACACATCCCAATCCGGTGTGAGAAGCATCATTAAACGGTGCAAGCCTTCTCAGGCTCAGGCTGAAACAAAATTGGTACTTTACTCAACACAGTCTTAAGCTTTTCAAAACTAGTCTGTTGAGCCTCAGACCAGACAAAAGGGACATTCTTTCTCAGAAGTTTAGTCAACAGAGCTGCAATAATAAAGAAACCCTCAACAAACCTCCGATAATAGCCAACTAAACGCAAGAAGCTTCAAATATTAGGAATATTCTTGGATTGCTTCCAGCTTATTATAGCTTCAATCTTCTTCGGATCTACCTGAATACCCTCAGTAGAAACTATATGCCCCAAAAACATAACCTCTGAGAGCCAGAGCTCACACTTGCTGAATTTTGCATACAACTGTTTCTCCTTCAGAGTCTGTAATACAATCTGAAGATGTTCTTCATGTTCAGCCTCAGATTTAGAATAGACCAAAATATAATCTATAAAGACCACAACAAACTGGTCAAGATAGGGTTAAAACACCTTATTCATCATGTTCATGAATGCGACATAGGAGTTAGTTAATTCGAAAGGCATAACAAAAAACTCGTAGTACCCATAACGTGTTCAGAAAGCTGTTTTGAACACATTAGAATCTTTAACCTTGAGTTGGTAGTAACCAGATCTCAAGTGTATCTTAGAGAATATCGTAGCTCCCTAAAAGTGATCGAAGAGATCATCGATACGAGGGAGGGGATACTTATTCTTAATCGTCAACTTATTCAGCTTCTTATAATCGATACACAGCCAAAGTGTCCTATCATTCTTCTTAACAAATAAAATATGAGCTCCCCAAGGAAAAAATATTGGGTCGAATGAAACCCTTGTCTAGTAGTTCTTGCAACTGTACCTTTAACTCTTTAAGCTCTTTCGATGCTATCCGATAAAATGCCATAGACATAAGAGCTATACTTAGATAAACCTCGATGCAAAACTTAACCTCATCATATTTTGGCCGTACACCAAGCAATTCTTCCGAAAATACATCCAGAAAGTCTCTCATAAACTGAATCTTATCCATTCCAAAATTATATTGTCTCTGATCAAGAATATAAGCAAGGTAGGTAATGGAAACCTTCTTGATCATCTTCTTAGATTTGAGAGCCGATATTACATTAGGCAAAAAACCTCTATGCTCTCCAACAAGAATTACCTCACGATCATTAGAAGTTTCTAGAGTTGCCCCCTTTCTTTTAATAGTACAGATTAACTTAGTGAGTAGATAACCAGTCCATACCGAGAATGAGATTGAAATCCTCAAAGGGTAACTCTATTAGATTGGTAGGAAACATCTCCCCTTGAATCTCAAGAGGATAATTTTTGTACACTTTGGTAACCTTAACAAGATTACCCACCGGACTATGTACAGTAATAGTATTATCAGTGTTCGCAATAGGAATTTCAAGTCCCCTAAATACGGAACTCACAACATATGAATGGGTCGAACCATTATTAAGAAGTGCAAAATATGAAATAGCATGAATAGAAAAGGTACCAACAACAATGTTTGGCTCATCAAGATCCTCATGCCTCCTGGTAGAATAAACCAACCCTGGTTGTCCTGATCTAGTTGATCCTCTACTCTGAGCAAGCTTACCCTATCAGCAGTACCCAAAGCAACAGATCTGCCATGTCTTCCCCCTAGCAAGAGTCTGAACTAAAGCATGTGTCTAGCTTGGAACATAACTAGATGAAGATAAAAGCAGACAATCTCTAAATAGATGCTTAAAAGAACTGCATTAGAAACAAGCCCCGGTCTGCCTCCTACACTCGTCCGAATGCCATTTCTTTCAAAACGAACACTGTGGCACTCTATGAGAACAAGTCAAACCTTCGGCACTGGCAGTCAAAACGGTAGAAGTCATGGGTCTAGCTCTAGAATAACTCTGATGGTCGAACTCATCTCTATCCCTCTTCCTAGACTGATTCCCCTAACTGTGCTGAAAAGATGTGGTTGATTGCTTCTTAGCTCGATCGGTACCATGAGATTCCTATTTTTTCTTTAGTGCTTCAATCTGCTCAAAAGTCCTAGCTTGTTTAGTAATCTCTTTATACTTTGCATCCATATACAAAGCGACACTAGTCTTCATCAAAGATCGTAGCCCTCTCAAAAACCAATCACATTTTTCTTTCTCTGTGGTTATTAACCCTGGAACATACTGAATTAGCCTCATAAAATCTATCTCATAATCATTTACGGTCATGTCATTCTGCTCCAAATTCATGAAATTATCTCGATACTTTGCTAAGTACTCCAGTCTAATATAACGATCTCAGAATAACTGTCGAAAATAATCCTAGCATATCTGACTGGCTGAAACAACATTTTTCTCTACCTCCTACCAACTTTGGGCTTCATCCTGCAATAGTGATACAATAGCCCTAAGCTTCTAATCGGCGAGATAATTTACTCAACAAACAAACGCTGAATTTTTTAGCCAATATTCTGTATCAGCCAGATTTGTACCCGTTTTCTCATCAAACATAGTCATCCCGATAATCAAGAACTTGGTAGATATAGGTTTTCTCACACCCTCAAACTGGCAGAGGTAACGAAGCAACTCTCTGTGTACTATAGTAGTATCTATGCTTACAGTCTCACTATCCCTAGAATCATGTGGACCATCACTCTGAGTCTGCTGAACAAGTAGATTTTCACCACCAGCCTGATGTACTCAAGTCTACTGAGCTCTAGTCTAATCCTCAGGCTATTTTTCTTTATCAGTATCATGTATCTCATGCTGGTTCTATAGCAGATCCACATGGGGTGGAGCATCACTCTTTGCAGTAGTGGTACGGCCCCGACCTTATTCACGGCTTCGGCCACGACAATCGACAATCTATAGCTCCTACAAGGTAGCATAGTAGTCTATCTACAAAAGAAATTAATCCTAAGATTAGAGTCGGTACTTGAAGTTTCAATTCAAAATATATTAGTTCTTCATAATAACAATTTTATTAGAAATTCCCATTTTACTCGAAAACATTTACTCTGCATGCAAAAATCATTTTCAGTTAAAATTTTTTTAGGTGAGCTTCATAATTCGAGGGTTGAACCTAGGCTCTGATACCACTAAATGTAACTCCCTAAATTTGGCCTAGAAGAAATGGGCCAAACCTAGGAAGTCGCGTTTGTAAACTTGCCCCTCAAGAAATCGATGGTTGAATTAAACATGTTTAAAGTATAAAATAATATTAAAAGTAAATAAACTCAATACTATAAAATGTAGTCGTATAAACATTATTCAATTATTTTGGTGAAATGTCTGAAAATATCATCGAAAATGCATGCTAAAACAATAATCCCAAATAATAATGTACAATGTCTGAAATTACAAAATAATCCAAAAATAATAAAATAAAATCCAAGAATCCAAAATAATCCATACTAATAAATAGGATAAATAAGTCTGATGAAAACAAGGTCCTTCAAGTACTGTTCGCCTAAGTCAGAGTATCTAAAACAAGAACTAAGAGTGAGTAAGCTGTAAGGCTTAGTGTGTATCTAAAGTGCAGATAAAAACATATAACAAGATAACTCGATCATCATGCTCATCTCAAATAGACATTCTGATATACAAATGCGTATAATATGATGCACGAGATACAATGTCATGCACCTAACTACATACATCATTCGAAGAGTAAGGCTCTCAGAACCACTCTCTACATCGTCACCATATCTGAAGTAGAGTTCAGCCCGAAGGGTGAAACCACTAATCTTTCCCATATAATTTCCCATCCCATATGATAAGACATGCTATTCTGATTTCTAAATATGAATACATTCCTGTTTAATTAACAATGATGGATGCACAATAAGTCCGATATTAATTTAGTCCAATTTCTGATATACGATACATGGCATGTCATCATACAAATCATGTTATATTTCATAAGTCATACATAGATACATATGTACATACATAAAGCACAAAAATAAGTAGCACAAGAAGAGACACTCCTTAGACAGCTTATAACTCAACATCGAGAGTGATGTCTCCCACGCTCAGCTCTAGAAGAAGGTCAAATAGAATAATCACCTACGAGGGTAAACACTACATTAGAACCTACTATTATACTCACGAGAAGATCTCGCAAGTTGTGTAGTAGTAGACCGTACTAGCGGAGGAGGAAGAAAAATCTTGGTATTCGAATCAACGTCACCTAAACTTTAGTAAGGAGTCTATCTAGAATTTTGAGGGCACGAGTCTTCCGAGAGGTACTGGAAGTAAAGGGCGAACCACCTCTATGATCCTACCTCTGCTCTCTTGCAAGTGGTGAATGCTATCCTGAGGCGATCTGGAACGCCTCGCAAGACCCCTGTAGAGAGGCTTCACCATTTTAGACCTAAAGATTTTGAAGGTTCTGGTGAGGATGACCAGATCAAGGCTGACCAGTGGTTAAAAGACACTTAGAGAATTCTAAGATAGATAAGGGAAATTCCGAAGGAAGACCTTGATTGTATTGTCTCCCTTTTTAAGGGCAATGCACATGAGTGGTGGGAGACTATTGAGTTAGGACTACAGCCGATACTTTAAACCTGTGATGCATTCTTAGACGTGTTTAGGAAGACGTACATCATTAAGGTTCACATAGATGAGATGAGAGATTAGTTCTTACACCTAGTTTAGGGGGACCGAATAGTATTTGAGTATGATGAAGATTTTCTACTATTGAGCTGTTATGCCCCAGAGTTAGTTGCCACCGAAGAGTTAAGGTGTAAGAGGCTTAGATATGGATTGAAGATCGACCTTCAGATGCATGTGAAAGCGGGTCTACTTGGGTCATTCTCAGAATTAGCCAATAGTGTGAAGGTACTTGAACGACTCCAGGGTTCGACACCAAGTCAGACAGAGGACTTTAGGGGTCATGTTGGGGAGACCCAGGACGTCATAAGTCATTTTTAGGCTCTATTTAGGAGGTTTTGTATTGCGAGGGGTTCAAAGAGAGCTATTTCATATCAACTATCGAAGGTTGGTCAGAGATCTAGACCAAGGGTTCGTAGCGGTTCCTTGACTTCTGCTCCTAAAATGAGTACTGATGGTTTAGCCAGAGTATCACTCCTACCAGTTTATGAGTATTATAGTCGACATTATCTTAAAGTGTGCTTCTTGCTTTAGAGAGTTTGCTATAGATGTCGGGCACCATGTTACATGGCGAAAGACTGGCCAATTATGGATGATGGTACTCTTGTTCAATCTTAGAGGTTGACTCTTTCTTAACATGGTTAGAGTTTTGTTAGGGGCGATGCTAAGAAATCATCTAGATATTAGGGTAGAGGTACTACGAGACCCATCATCAGAGTCGATGCTCGAGCCATTGATAGACGGTCTGCCGTTTAGGCCAGAGATGACAACTTTGCCACCGATGATATGTTAAGTACATGTGTTTCGTTTTGGTTTTAGTTGTTGCTTTAATGGAAATTTGATTTCTTGTTTATGCAAGAGTATTGATTCTTATTGAATAAGTGTTGTGGTATGATCTAGAGGTTGATGTTGGGTTAATTAATTCATAAAACTCGTAAGTACTTGTTGGTAAAGTTTTTACCATGGATGGTGAGTGAGGATTGAGAGTACAATCCCCGTAGACTTTTTAGATTTACTCTCTCCCTAAGTAGTAGATGTAACCTTATACTTGGATTAGCCTTTCGAGTGTGACGCATATCTAGGTTTTCGAGCGAGAGTCTCAAAGCTTTGTATTTCTAGGCGAACCCATCCATTGGTAATGGGTGTGAGGATCATTACCTCCCTAGTGTGATCATCATGTTTCAGTGATGTTAATTCAAGAGCAGTTTTTGTAACCCTCTCGACCCGGCCTAGTTGCAAGACCGAACCGAGCAAGCTACATTAGGTTTACTGTCGCAAAACGGGAAGATTAAACCTAAAACATACCTATTTTTTTCTTTTATCTTGTCTAGATGCATTAACGCTTTCCTACATGATCATACAGTTCATAGGTGAGTACTCATCTCAATTGGGCATCGTAACGATATCCAATTGGCCACGACATAATTTAGGGACCAAAACATAAATTCAACATTATAGAAGGAATTTTCCACTTTATAAGTTACCAACCTTTAATTAGGTTCAATTCATGGTTATATGTCAAAAATCAGCTCAAAAAGACCCTCCGAACTCACGCAATTAAGCCTTCATCGATCAAGGACCAAAATGAAAGAAAATAGAACTTCATTAAAGCCATTAACTAACTTAACCGCCTTGGGTATCGGTACGCACACTTGAGTATCGATACGACCTTTCCATTTCAAATTCTAAAATCTCTAGTAGCCAACTTCGTACCGGTACGACCCTGCGTACCGATACGCCTTACCAAAACCAAAGGCTCGTACCGATCCTCAAACCCGTGTACCAAACCCTCAAGCCAAAATCAGACTTCTCGTACCGATACACAAACCCGTGTATCGGTACGCTACTCTAAAGATACATTCTCGTATTGCAACGCCTAGCCCGCGTATCGGTACCACAAGCCCAAAATAGCTTCTCGTACCGATACAAGAACACGTGCACCGATATGCCTGGACTTGAATGGTTACAAATGGCTGGTTTAACATGCTTATCTCAAAACTAAACCATTTCATCATACCACAAACTCTCATATAACACTACCTAGATGCAACAGCAACCTAAACATCATAAGCTCAACAACCAATTAGCATTCACACATCCTATGATATTCTAAAGGCATACTTCCTAAAATAACTTTGCCAAACATCCCAAAATACACAAATAAGCCAATCTCAACATATGCTTCATAAAAACACAACCACACACATAATAAACTCGCTCAACCCAACGTAACAAGGCAATCATCAAGGAAGCTCTAGAAGCATACCAAAGTCCCCATTCATCTACAACTACAAGCAAGTATTAACATCAAGCTTAGCAACATCAAACATCCTCAAAATCTAGTATAGAAACATACTCAAAATACATAAGAAAACAGAATTACAGTTCCTAAAAACCTTGGCGAACACATTGCCTTATTAACCGGAAACATAAACCGAGTTCATACTCAAAAGTAGTTTATCTCTTGGATCCTTGCAAACATTGCCTTTGCTACCCGAACTTTAATACTCTACATCATTAGGAAAAAGAGAGCGTAAGCGCATATGCTTAGTGAGGATGCTCATAATACAATGATGCATTAAAATTCATTTAAAAATCACATGCTTGCTTTTCCCAAAACATGCTTACCACCAAAGGATTTTCTCATGATTCCAACCGAATCAAAACATAATAATCTTCATACAACATCATAAACATTTTATGTTTAAATCCCAAAGCATTTTAATCAAACTATGCTTAAATCCCAAAGCATTTCATACAAGATTCAACATATGATCTTTCTCATATATTGAAATTTTTAATGACTCGGATAGACTACCTCTATCCTATACACATATCAGATACACAGATCTCTCATACCATGCCTAGTTAAATCACATGATATCACAAACCTTGCCTAGTTAAACCGCAAGATTTGGCACCCTCGTTTAGTTAAACCGTGAGATCTCAACCTTGCCTAGTTAAACCGCAAGTGTACCAACCTTGCCTAGTTAATCCGAAAGATCACCACCAATTTGGGTTGCCTAGTTAAACCGCAAGTCCCAATAAGGTCCCCAATAGTCCGAGTGGCCTCGTTACATTGCCATACCTCAAGGACCCATGGCCACGATCAATTTTGTTTATATTTTATAGTGCACTTTTAATCCTATGGCATGCCAACTATATCCGATTTTTTCTCACCTTGTCACATAGCCAATATATCATTTACAAACCATTTACTTACTGTTTTGCAATGCATTAAACAAAACATCACATATGCAAATCTCATTGCCAATGCAATAACACCATCCCCAACCAGAATGAAAACCAATGCTCAATAGCATTTAATATACTTTCAATCCCCTGCATATGTACTCAAAATCATGCATTTCCAGTAAGTAAATCCTACAATGTTTATCACCAAAACATGCAAATAACATGCTCATATCCAAGCCGGTATTCAAGAGCAAAATAAGGGAAACTTACTTCCGAGCTTAGGTAAGTGTCTCACGCTTACCCCAAACTCCCAACAACCTTTAAAAACCTTTATAAAGCACTAAAAACTAGTTTCCACTCACCGATACGCTTCGTCTTCCTTGCCACCGCGAAATAAGCTCCTGGCAAGCAACCAAACAACGTCAAGCTTTGTCGCCCTAATTATCCATGTTTTAAACACATAAAACCAGAGGATAAATGCATTAAAATGCATTAAAACCATTGCCTAACAGCAATCTCCCGCAACTCCCAAGTTGCCCACTCAAAAACCATCTGAAATATACTGAAAACACTATCAAACGTTTCCGAAACTTAACCCAGCCATAAACCAAAAATTCAAGCCATCAATCAACATCTAATAACATCCAAAAACCCCTTCCTAACATCCTTTTACCTCCAACAAAGATTAAACTCGATTATCACCACAATAACTCAAAACTAGCAACCTAACTAATTAGAGATTCAAGAGTTTTAGGATTCTATTGATAAAAAAAACTTATCGCCATCAAAATACATCCAAAACATATATTAAACCCATCTCAATTATTGGAAATCAAATCCACTTCAAAAATCACCATGCTTCATCAAAATTTCCCAAAATAACTCAATTAAACATGGATAAAACATTAAAACCACATTACAACTTATAAATCAAGGATCAAATACTTGAGAATATCAATAAAGAACCATTTAACAGAGGAGATCACGGACCTTACCCCTGTTATGTGATTTCTCCCTCAATTGGCTTGTTTAAAGCTAAGAAAATGCAAGATTTCAATGAGATTTTGCAAAACAAAGTTAAAGGAGCAAATTAAAATCAATAATCTGAGTGAAAAGAGTCCCACAACTCTGGATTTTGATAAAATTCTGAGTGTTTGGAAGAAAAGAAGTTGAGAGAAAAGATTTAGGAAAAAGTTATGTAAATATCTTTTAAAAATCTAATAACTAACTTTAGATATGCAATCCTCATTAACACCTTTTAAAACACATGTTTAAAATGATTTAATTGAAGAGAGAAATCACCAGCAAACACTTGGTAGATTAGCTTCTTAAGGATTCTAAGGATTTGACCCTTTTGATTTTAGTCACTTAAAAACAATTTTCCAAAAATTGCATTTTGGTCACTAATCTAAAATGTCATATTTCCGAATTCCTTTTCCTAAAATTGATTCCACCAAAAATCAATATATATTAAAAGATGATTTTTAACTATTCTCCATATTTTTATCTTACCAGAAAATATACGATCCTAAATCTGACTCGAATCTCCAACTCGGTCCTTCAGACCGTCTAATAAACCTCAAAACTGCTAAGCCCAAAACTAGGGTTTTACAACTCTCCCCCACTTAAGAAATTTCGTCCCCAAAATTACCTGGAGGAAACAGATGCAGAAATTGCTCCTTCATATCCGCCTTGCTTTCCCAAGTAGCTTCCTCAACACCTCGGTGTCTCCACAAGACTTTCACGAGCTCTGTCGTCTTACCACGAAGAAATTTCTTACTGGTATCGAGATTCTCTATGGGTTCCTCATCAAAGGTTAGATCCAGCCTCAACTCCGCATCCTCCACGGGCATGATATGCGATGGATCTGATCGATATCTCATCAACATCGAAACATGGAATACATTATGAATTTTCTCCAGCTCAGGAGGCAACCTTAACCGATATGCCACAAGACCCACACGCTCAATAACCTTGTATGGTCCAATGAACCTCGGACTAAGCTTACCCTTACGTCCGAATCTCATCACCTTTTTCCATGGTGACACCTTCAAGAATACTCGATCGCCCACTGCATACTCAACCTCCATACGCTTCAAATCTGCGTAAGATTTCTGCTCATCCGCAGCCGCTTTCAACCGATCGCATACAAGCTTAACCAGCCCATCCGTGTCTTTCAACATATCTGGTAGGGTAACATGCTTTTCCCCCACCTCAGCCCAACATAAGGGCGTACGACACCTTCGGCCATATAACGCCTCATAAGGTGCCATTTGTATACTCGCCTGATAACTGTTGTTGTAAGCAAACTCAACTAAAGGCAAGTGCTTCTCCTAGGTTCCTTGGAACTCGATAATACAACATCTTAGCATATCCTCCAAAACCTTGATAACCCGCTCAGACTGCCCATCCGACTGAGGATGATACGCAGTACTAAAATTCAACCTCGAACCCAAGGCCTGGTACAAACTCCTCCAAAACCTTGCCATAAACCTCAGATCCCTATCTAAAAAGATGGATTTAGGTACACCATGCAAATGCACAATCTTCGCTATATATAAATCTGCCAACTTATCAAAGGTATAAGTTGTATGCACTGGCAGAAAATGTGCACACTTTGTGAACCAATCAACAATCACCCAAACGAAATCCTTCTTAGCTGGTGTCAGCGGTAACCCTGTTACAAAATCCATGGTGATTCTCTCCCATTTCCACTTTAGAATTTTCAACGGTTGCAACAACCCGGATGGAAATTGATGTTCAGCCTTAACCCTCTAACATACCATGCAATTAGAAACAAACTCGGCCACATCATTTTTCAACCCAACCCAGTAGTATACCTCTTTCAAATCACGATACATTTTAACACTACCAGGATGCATAGCAAAAGGACTAGAGTGTGCCTCCATCAAGATAGTGTGCCTCAACCCCGGATCATCCGGCACCACTATTCGACTCTTGTAACACAAAACTCCATCATCATTAAAATGAAATTATGTCGGATTACCGTCCGCTATATCCTTAACATGCTCAACCAACGAATCATCATACAGTTGCTTAGCTTTAATCAACTGTGATAACGTAGGCTTAACTTGCAACTCAGCAAGCAAACCGCCCTCCCGCGTCACACTTAACCTTGTGAACATAGCTCGAAGCTCAACCGCAACCTTACGACTAATGCATCCGCCACTACATTGGCTTTACAAAGATGATACTCAATGGTCAAGTCGTAATCCTTAAGCAAATCTAACCACCTACGTTGCCTAAGATTCAAATCTTTCTGAGACATCAAATACTTCAAGCTCTTGTGATCCATAAAGATCACGCGCTTCTCACCATAGAGGTAATGTCGTCAAATTTTCAAGGCGAAAACCACAACTGCAAGTTCCAAATCATGAGTTAGATAATTGCGCTCATGAACTTTCAACTGCCTCGATGCAAAAGCCACAACCTTTCTATCCTGCATCAACACACAACCCAAGCCAACATACGATGCATCACTATAAACCACAAACTTCTTCCCAGATTCAGGCTGAATCAACACACGAGCATGTGTCAGAACTTCCTTCAACTTCTCAAAACTGTGTTGTTGCTTCTTCGTCCACACATAAGGAACATTCTTTTGTAACAACTTGGTCAACGTTGTTGCAATACTCGAGAACCCATCAACAAAACGGTGATAGTAACCAACCAACCTAAGAAAACAACGCACCTCCGATACAGACTTAGGTGGCTTCCAATTGAGAATAGCCTAAATCTTCTGTGGATCAACGTGAATACCTTTTGCAGAAACCACATGACCAAGGAATGCCACTTCCTTTAGCCAAAACTCACACTTGCTCAACTTAACGTACAACTGATTATCCTTCAACACTTGTAACACATCCGCAAATGTCGAACGTGCTTTTCCTCAGTACGGGAGTACATGAGAATATCATCTATGAACACCACCACGAACTGATTGAGATACTCATGGAACACTTTATTCATCATGTACATAAATGCAGTCGGGGCATTTGTCAAACTGAAAGGCATGACCAGAAACTTAAAGTGCCCATACTTCGTACAGAATGCGGTTTTATGCACATCTACATCTTTAACCTTCAACTGGTAATACCCCGATCTTAAATCTATCTTGGAAAACACCGCTGCTCCACGAAACTGGTCGGACAAGTCATCAATCCACGACAACATGTACTTGTTCTTCACCGTCAACTTGTTCAACTAACGATAATCAATGCACATACGCATTATACCATCATTCTTTTTCACGAAGAGAACAGGAGCACCCCACAGAGAGACACTTGGTCGAATGAACCCATGGTCCAAGAACTCCTGAAGCTGTGACTTTAACTTCTTCAATTCTTTTGGTTCCATCCTATAAGGAGCAATGGACACCGGTGTTGTACCCTCGTATGTCTCAATACAAAACTCGACCTCTCTATCCGGAGGTAAACTCGGCAACTCTTCAAGAAAAACCTCAAGAAAGTCACAAACAGTCCGAATATCCTGCACTCGAACACCCTTGGCTTCTGGATTCATAACAATAGCCAAATAAGCTTGGCAGCCATCAAACATCATCTTCTCCGCTCTAACAGCCGAAACCACATTGGACAGGAACTTAACATTCTTGCCAACCACTGCAACTTCATAGCCGTCAGCCAACCTCAAGAAAATCCCCTTGGACTGATAATCCACAACCGTTCTGTGCTCACCCATCCAATCCATGCCCAAAATGATATCAAAACCATGGAATGGCAATTCTATCAAATCTGCGACAAACTCATGACCTTGCACCACCAAATGACAACGCTGATACAACCTTCTTGTTGTAACTGTCTTCTCAAAAGAACTTGTGACCAACATACCAACATCTAAGATCCCGACCGAAACATTCAGCAAAGATGCAAGCTCACCCAAGATATATGAATATGTGGACCCCGAATCAATCAAGGATAACAATGACAATGATTGCAAAGTGAAAGTACCTGCAATTACATCCGTGTCATTACGACCTTCTCGGTGAGCAAAGACCCGAGTCGGTCCACCACTTTTAGGTCTCACCGCTGCAACATGAGCCATACCCCTCTGACCATCCTCGTGTCTCTAAAAATTACCCCTGCCACAGCCTCGGTCCCTAGCAGGTGCAGCAACTTGTGCTGGTACATCTCTCGCAGCCCGAGGACAATCACACTTCAAGTGATCAGATGAACCACAAATCCAACAAGCTCCAACATTACCCTAGCACATACCCGTGTAGCGCCTACCTTATCGCTCACACTCTAGTATAACATGACCTCCCTGAGCACCCTGGCCAGCTCCACCACCACGCTTGTGATCTGGCTTATGCCTCTTGTCCCTGAACCTCCTATTCTGCCTCCCAAAATAGCTAGAGTTCGCCACTCTTTTACCTAAGTTCACACCTGCGGCCTGAACTGGTGCACCCAATGACTGCTCAATATCCTTGGCCTGATTGACCAACACATCGAAATCTGTGTAATATGTAGCCAAGAGGTACATCTTAATATCCTTTACAAGACCGTAACGGAACCTATCACATCTTTTCTGGTCATCTGAAACCAACTCCAGAGCATAATGACTCAACTGGACAAACTTTACCTCATATTCAGCAACAAACATACCTCCCTGAGATAGCGACATAAACTCGCACTTTTTTATATCCAAATACTGGGTACCAAGATACTTCCTCTTGAAAGTTCTCCGAAAGAACTCCCAAGTAACGTTCGCCTCAGGAAAGCCAGCAGTTGTGGTCACCCACCAATGGTATGCATCCCCCTGCAGCAGAGATACAGTGCAACCCAACTTGCGCTCCTCGTTACATCTCGTCTGATCCATGATGCGAATCGTCTTTTCCAGCCAACCTTCGGCTGCCTCAGGGCTTGAACCTTGAAACTCCTCACCTCCTAAACTCCTAAGACGCTCCAAGGGTAAACCTTGATTTGCCACCATAGCGGTGCCGGTGCCTGCGCCTGCACTCCAGCCATCACTGCCTAAAAAGCTCCAGTTATCGCATGAACTAACGGAGTCAAATCATCATATACTAGCACTTGGTGAACCAGGGGTGCTTCACCCGCCCTAACGTCAACTAGAGGAACCACTAGAGGAAGATGAGGTAAAATACGAGGGAGATTCTCTTCTGCCTCAATATTCTGCCCAACCCTGGTAGTATTAGCCATAGATCGTATTTCACGTCGAGCCATGCTAACAAAAGCATCAAAACACATTAGAGTCAGGCAAATGATCCAAGTTAACTTTAAAATGCATTTAAAATCCTCGGTAATAGGCAATGTCCCCAATCATACCCCAACAGAATAATAAACAATCATCAAACATATACGCAATTGCCGTGCAGTTCAAACAACATCAGCTAATCAAACAACAACATCCCAAATTTTCGTAAACCTGGCTCTAATACCAACAAATGTAACCCTCTCGATTAGACCTAGTCGCAAAACCGAACCGAGCAAGCTATATTAGGTTTACCGAAGCAAGCCGAGAAGATTAAACCTAAAACACACCATTTTTTTCTTTTATCTTGTCTAGATGCATTAACACTTTCCTACATGATCATATTGTTCATAGGTGAGCACTCATCTCAACCGGGCATCGTAACGATATCCAATTGGCCACGACAAATTTTGGGACCAAAACATAAATTCAGCATTATGGAAGGACTTTTCCACTTTATAAGTTACCAACCTTTAATTAGGTTCATTTCATGGTAATATGTCAAAAATCAGCTCAAAAAGACCCTCCAAACTCAATCAATTGAGCCTTCATCGATCAATGACCAAAATGAAAGAAAACAGAACTTCATTAAAGCCATTAACTAACTTAACTGCCTCGAGTATCGGTACGCACACTTGAGTATCAATACACCCTTTCCATTTCAAATTCTAAAATTTCCAGTAGCCAACTCTCGTACCGGTACGACCCTGCGTATTGATATGCCTTACCAAAACCAAAGGCCCACACCGATCCTCAAACCCGTGTACTGAACCCCCAAGCCAAAATCAGATTTCCTATACTGATACGTAAACCCGTGTATCGGTATGCTACTCTAAAGATATATTCCCATATCGCAACGCCTAGCCTGCGTACCGGTACTACAAGCCCAAAATGGCTTCTCGTACCAATACGTGAACACACGTACCGATACGCCTGGACCTGAATGGTTACAAATGGCTGGTTTAACATGCTTATCTCAAAACTAAACCATTTCATCATGCCACAAACTCTCATACAACACTACCTAGATGCAACAGCAACCTAAACATCATAAGCTCAGCAACCAATTAGCATTCATACATCCCATGATATTCTAAAGGCATGCTTCCTAAAATCACTTTGCCAAACATCCCAAAATACACAAATAAGCCAATCTCAGCATATGCATCATAACAACACAACCCATACAACATAATAAACTCATTCAACCCAACGCAACAAGACAATCATCAAGGAAGCTCTAGATGCATATCTAAGCCCCCATTCATCCAAAACTACAAGCAAGTATTAACATCAAGCTTAGCAACATCAAACATCCTCAAAATCCAGCATAGAAACATACTCAAAATACATAAGAAAACAGAATTATAGTTCCCCAAAACCTTGGCGAGCACATTGCCTTATTAACCGGAAACATAAACTGAGTTCATACTCAAAAGTAGTTTATCTCTTAGATCCTTGCAAACCTTTCCTTTGCTGCCCGAACTTTAATACTCCGCATCATTAAAAAAAAGAGCGTAAGTACACATGCTTAGTGAGGATGCTCATAATATAATAATGTATTAAAATTCATTTAAACACCACATGCTTGTTTTTCCCAAAACATGCTTACCACTAAAGCGTTTTCTCATTATTCCAGCCGAATCAAAACATAATAATCTTCATACAACATCATAAACATTTTATGCTTAAATCCCAAAGTATTTTAATCAAACCATGCTTAAATCCCAAAGCATTTCATACAAGATTCAACATATGATCTTTCTCATATATTGGCATTTATAGTGACCCGGATAGACTACCTCTATCCTATACACATATCGAATACACGGATCTCTCATACCATGCCTAGTTAAGCCGCATAATATCCCAAACCTTGCCTAGTTAAACCGTAAGATTTGGCACCCTCGCCTAGTTAAACCGCGAGATCTTACCCTTGCCTAGTTAAACTGCAAGTGTACCAACCTTGCCTTGTTAATCTGTAAGATCACCATCAATTTGGGTTGCCTAGTTTAACCGCAAGTCCCAAATGATGTCCCCAACAGTCCGAATGGCCACGTTACACCGCCATACCTTAAGGACCCATGGTCACGATCGATTTTGTTTATATTTTATAGTACACTTTTAATCCTATAGCATTCCAACTATATCCGATTGTTTTCTCACCTTGTCACATAGCCAATATATCATTTACAAACCATTTACAATCATTTACTTACTGTTTTGCAATGCATTAAACAAAAATCACATATGCAAATCTCATTGCCAATGCAATAACACCATCCCCAACCGGAATGGAAACCAATGCTCAATAGCATTTAATATACTTTCAATCCCCTGCATATGTACTCAAAATCACGCATTTCCAGTAAGTAAATCCAACCATGTTTATCACCAAAACATGCAAACAGCATGCTCATATCCATGCCGATATTCAAGAGCAAAATAAGGGAAACTTACTTTTGAGCTTAGGTAAGTGTCTCACGCTTACCCCAAACTCCCAACAACCTTTACAAACCTTTGTAAAGCATTAAAACCAGTTTCCACTCACCGATACGCTTCGTCTTCCTTGCCACCGCGAAATAAGCTCCCGGTAAGCAACCAAACAATGTCAAGCTTCGCCGCCCTGATTATCCCTTTTTTCAAACACATAAAACCAGAGGATAAATGCATTAAAATGTATTCAAACCATTGCCTAACAGCAATCTCCCGCAACTCCCAAGTTGCCCACTCAAAAACCATTTGAAATATACCGAAAACACTATCAAACGTTTCTAAAACTTAACCCAGCCATAAACCAACAGTTCAAGCCTTCAATCAAAATCTAATAACATCCAAAAACCCTTTCCTAACATCCTTTTACCTCCAACAAAGATTAAACTCGATTATCACCACAATAACTCAAAACTAGCAACCTAACTAATTAGAGATTCAAGAGTTTCGGGATTCTATTGATAAAAACAACTTATCAACATCAAAATACATCCAAAACATATATTAAATCCATCTCAATTACTGGAAATTAAATCCACTTCGAAAATCACCATGCTTCATCAAAATTTCCCAAAATAACTTAATTAAAGATGGATAAAACATTAAAACCACATTACAACTTATAAATCAAGGATCAAATACTTGGGAATATCAATAAATAACCATTTAACAGAGGAGATCACTAACCTTACCCCTGTTATGTGATTTCTCCCTCAATTGGCTTGTTTAAAGCTAAGAAAATGCAACATTTCAATGAAATTTTGCAAAACAAAGTTAAAGGAGCAAATTAAAATCAATAATCTGGGTAAAAAGAGTTCCTCACCTCTGAATTTTGATAAAATTCTGAGTGTTTGAAAGAAAAGAAGTTGAGAGAAAAGATTTAGGAAAAAGTTATGTAAATCTCTTTTAAAAAGCTAATAACTAACTTTAGATATTTAATCCTCATTAACACCTTTTAAAACACATGTTTAAAATGATTTAATTGAAGGGAGAAATCACCAGCAAACACTTGGTAGATTAGCTCCTTAAGGATTCTAAGGATTTGACCCTTTTGGTTTTAGTCACTTAAAAATAGTTTTCCAAAAATCAAATTTTGGCCACTAATCCAAAATGTCATATTTTTGAATTCCTTTTCCTAAAATTGATTCCAGAAAAAATCAATATATATTAAAATATTATTTTTAACTATTTTACATATTTTTATCTTACCGAAAAATATACGGTCCCGAATCTGACTCGAATCTCTAACTCGGTCCACCGAACCGTCTAATAAACCTCAAAATAGCTAAACCGAAAACCGGGGTGTTACAGTTTTGTAATTTATGAGATATCCTCAACCCACGCAATGGATATAAGGGTTGAGAGTCTAAAGCTTTAGTACTCGCAGACAATTAAGAGGTTTTTGATGTGTTTTCCGAGGAATGGGAGGACTTACCTCTTGATCATGGGTTAGAACCCACGATAGAGGTAATGCCGGGTTTGGTGTTAGTCTCCATCACCTTGTAGCATGGCACCGACTGAACTTCTAGAGTGTTCACTCACTTGTAAAAGTGGGTGAATATGGGTTTTATCACCAAGTGGTTTACCTTGGGACGTGTTTGTGTTGTTTTCAATAGTGGTATGGCGAAGAGTATTGGCGTTGAATGTTGTGAGCCGATGTGTAACGGTAGAGGACTGTTACCTATCCCTTGAGGTCGATGACCTTACAATTAGTCGATGAGTTTTGAGGTTATTATATGATGGCTTAAAAGTTAAGTGTTTGGCCTACCAAGCCTTTGGATAGATTGTCTACACGTATGGTAAAACAATGTGAATTTTGTCAGAGTAGCCAGCAAAAATGTGTTTATTGGCTATGGTTAGGTGAAATCAAGATTTTTGTGTTGCAACAGATCTTGTGGGAAGAACTATTTGAAATCTTGTAAGGCTCGTTAGAGTTTCAGCATAACTGTTCGTTGGAATTAAAATGGTAGTGTTGGAAGAGATGTTCAAATCTTTGAGGATAGTTGGATAGTTTTTGGTCTTTAGTTAAGTTCGTAAGTGGCAACAGTTTTCTTTGAAATCAAAGTGGCTCGATTGGTGGATTTGTATGATTGTGAGTTAGATTTCTTATGATTCGGGGTGAGTTTAAGTAAAGTGAGATGCTAAGTTTCGTGTTGGTTAGCCAAGTCTGGAATAAAAGGTTGTTAATTCAAGATAGATCGATGGTGGAGCTCGATTGTTAAAGTTTCGTATGTTCTCGAAACAATTGGTCATGGTGTTAATAATAGACGAAGAAGTGTTCCTAGTACTATATCTTTAAAGAGGTGTCGCACTCTGGGAACAAATGAGGTTTGAACTGCAAACGATGGTAGAAAGGATTGTTAACCGAGATGAAACCCATTCAAAGTGAGTTCCTTGAGTTGATGCTTGAACAATATCATTTGAGTCTACCCTATGTTGTTTTATTTTAGGGTTCGATGTGAGTGTTGTTTGATTGTTGGGAATGAATCGTTGGAGATTCATTAGAGAGATGTTGAGAAGTCTGGTGCTGTGAGTTTTGGCTAAGGAAGTTTTGTGGAGGAACATTAGGTTCAAGGTAAACGAATGTAGGACGGAAGTAAAGTTTGATCTACTTTGGTTTTACCTCATTCACTTATTTAATTTTGAGGGTGAAATTTCTTTTTAGGAGAGAAGAGTTGTAACAACCCAAATTTTTGAGTCAACAAACAGGCGTTGACCCGGGTTTTGGACCTTCGTGTAAGTTTGTTTAATTAGGCCTCTTAGGCCAAGTTTGGGCCTTAATAGTTGAGGATTAATCTATTGGCATGGAAGAGGACTTGAGAGTTTATAATTTTATAAGATTAAGTTTAAAATAAAGGTTGACATCTTTTAATGAGATTGTCTTCACATGGGGTTAAACGGGGACAAAAAGGACCTTGGGTGATATCCACCCCTTTTCCCACTCTTTTCTCTTTCTTCTACCTTCATCTTCGTCCCTGAGACACTATAACTTTCAACCATCAAAGATTGAAGCTTTCTCCTCCATTTGTTACCTACGAGATTTAAGAGTTAGGGATTCTTAATCTCTATCTTCCAAGCTTCAAAAAAAGCATAATATCTTGATGAAAAGGTAAGGTTTAATTGGTAAGGCTTTAGAAAGTTTAAAGCTTTAGAGTTTTAAGGTTCATTCTTTGATTAAAATGGTGTAGATTCGTAGTTAAACCCTCTATTAGTTGTTATTTCAAGTTTTGATTTGTTGTCCATGTTTTTATGGGAACATAAGGTTATTTGGGTTTATTCAAGTTTGAGCCAAAGAGAAGAAGTTAAGGAAAGTAAAGTGGTGAAGCAAATTTGGGATTTTTGCTAAAAGGTCAGTACATCCCTGGCTCATTTGTTCTTGAAGATCATAAATTAATTGATTTGCTTGATTGTATGGTGTTTTGGGTATTGTATGGGTAGAGCTCGTTTTAAAGATTAAAGTAGTGATTTTGAGGTTAAATATGTAGTTAAGAGACCCTAAAAATACCCATAAATAACTTCATAAACTTTAAGAACCTTTAGAGTAGTTTTGGAATGGTTAGAGACAAGTTAGGGTAATTTTTGAGCTCTAAAATTTGAATACTGGGCTCGAGTACCGGTACGGGATGAGCTCGTATTGGTACCCTGTATTTTGATTGACGAACACAAACAAAACTTGAAGGGCGTATTGGCACGCTTAGAGCGGGTACCGATACCCCATATTTCATCAAAATTCTAGTAGCAGAATTTAGTACTTGTACGTTTGGGAACGTATCGGTACTGATGGGGTATCGGTACACGATCCTCGTGTATCGGTACGGGGATGTTGGTTAACCCCTTTTTTTTATGAAGCCGAGTATCGATACCTAGAGATATTTATCAGTACTCATGGTTGGGTATCGGTACCCACTGGGCAATCTGCCCGTAAATGTTGAAAATGAGTTCAAGGGGTTGATAATTCGAGGACTATTGCCTAATATGCCTTTAATGTGGTAAAATAAATTGTAAAATTGAGAAACCGAGCTTTAACCCCTATATATGAGCATGATGAGATAGATGCTAGCTTGTCTAATTGGGGCAGCCAAATAAATTGAGGTGATGATGTTTAATACTTTCCATAACGTACCATATGCTTGGTAAGTGATAAATCGAGAAATAAGCATGCTGATTCGTGTCATGCCTTGGGACATTTTTTTGATAGCTTGTCTTGGTGCCACATACCTCTTGGTGAGGTGTACGAATGCTCGAGGAGCATATGTTGCTTTATGATTGTTGAAAAGGAATCCAGATGTCCTAGAGTCAGTACTATGATACTTATATAAGGGGGTGCGTACTTCAGGCTGAGTGAACAAGTACATCTGATGTACCCAAGGGCTGAATGATCTAGGTGAGGTTAGAAACCTATCCATGGCTATGGTGATTTGAATAAGGCAATTAACTCGATAAGCTGAGTGAGCTCGAGTAACCTGATAGGCTGAGTGACCTTAGGTAAGGACTACTTGTGGCTAATATGATCCAAGTATATCTAGGACGTATCTGTGGCAATGGTGATCTGGATTAGTCCATCTAACCCGAAAGTTGTGTGAACACGGGTAACTCGACAACTGTGTAAGCACGAGTAAAGTAGGGATTCGTTGGCCATATAATTCATCCATACATCATCACCATAGCTATGGATGATAGCCTATGTACCCGAAGGATGAGTGATCAGGGTACGGTATGAACTTACTCGACGGGCTGAGTGATCTCGAGTACTGAGAAACATTGTGTATCATCTAAGACTTCTTGTAGACTTGTTGATGCTTTGAGATAGGTGATCTAAGAACTCTAGCTAGTGTAGGCTAGATTATAACTTGTAGATAGTGAAGCCTTATCTATGCTCTCTTGACTATATTTATCTCGCATGCTTATTTTATGATAATTACGAATTATGGTATAGTAGAAATGTACCACTGAGCTTTGTAAGCTTAGCATTCAGAATCGTTGTTTCTATTCGAAAGTTTGTAGGTTGATCGTGACTGAGGAGCACATTGAGAAGGGATTTTCCAGCATCACATTGCTTCAGAGTATAATGCTTAGTATTTAGTTTTGGGCTTATGTATTCATATGACCACACAAATGTCGAGTCTGTAAACTCTATTTGCTTTACTATTTTGATATACAATATTTTAAACTCGGAGCTCCTATTTTGTAAACTGATTTATATGAATTGATTTTACTATGTGAAATCATGGATGTTTAATGTTTTTAAATGAATGTTAAACTTGTGGTTTTAATTGTAAATTTGGTCGATTTTTGGTGACCCGAATGTAGTACTTCGAATTCGGATTAGGATTAGGATGTTAAAATGAGTTTTCTTGAATCATCAGTTTTTATGCAATTGTTAAATTACAATAAATCTAACTCAGATATAAGTAATGAATTATGAACTCGGAAAACAATTCTTGTTTACATTGAGTCTGGGCTTGCAAGTGGAAGCAAGTTGTTCTCCCTAAATGGGGGATAATTCTAGCTCTATTAGTTGTTCTCCCTAAATGAGAGATCCAGTTTTGTTAGTGGGTCTCCCGGTTCGAGGGTTAGTTTTAACTCTATTGAATAAGGTTGGTACAAGATTCAGAGAAATTCACTTTGCTTGGTGATTAGAGGATGAATTGGGTAGTTAGGGTTTACTCGTCTGCATTGCATAATGACATTTACCATGTATGATATGTTTTCTTGTATGGTGTTTTGGTTTGTTTGATTTATGGTGTGTTTTTTCTTTTCGCATGTTGAGCTCATCAGCTCACCCCCTGTTTTCATGTCTTTCCCCTCTCAGCTTTCTCAGATTTTTAGGACCGTTTTGGCATTGGTGGATCGAAGTCTCAATTTTCTGTTTCGCTAAATTATTTTACTATTGTTCTTAAATTCAATTTTAGAATGTGGCATGAGTTATTTTTCATAAAGTTTTTAATTATTTTTTGTTTGCGTTGTATCACTTAATTTAACTGTTTGCTCTTATGTATTTTTTGCTCGATTACTGGATTGAAAATGCTTTAAAGTTTTCAAGGTCACTTCAATGACTAGTGTGACTTTTAAGATTCGGTTCTAACGTTTGGACCGAGTTTAGAGGGTTATAATGTTGTTAGTTTATAATTTATCGATCCATATTAGTCCCTTGATTTATTTATTTATTTATTTTTCTCCAAATAAGTAATTGAATTCCTTTTATACATTCATTATCAACTAACCTACTCTGAGCACTTATAACTCAATATATGCAAAGAACCTATAAGTGTATTTGTATACTCAAATGAAGCTCACATATCCTACTTCAAAATTAAAGTATAATACTCTCTCTTTTCCATTAAATTTATCACATATTGACTTTCGATAGTTAAATTTTTTAAATTTTGACCATAATTATTTTAAATATCTTAAGTTATTAAATTTTATAAAATTCACATCTAAAAATTATTTGATTGAGTTTTTAAAAATATATTTTCTCAAGTTTTTATTAATAAAACATTTTATATAATAAAAAGTCAAACTTAAAAAAAGATCACCAAAAGTCAGTAAGTGAAAATTTTAGTGGGATAGAGTAAGTACTAGAATTATAGATGTTAGAGATGATATTTACGAGGGCTAAAAGTTGGTTACTCAAAAATATCATACCCAAATTACTAAGTTCTCGGTTTCAAGTAAAACATTTAGAGACTTCCATTCTTTAAAATATAAAATCCTAATTCGAACCATCATTACCAAATTAAAATTCACACTTTGTACAATATATTTGATCCATGATCTAACTTATTCTGCCATTTTTTGGTGGAGTTCCAACAGCCTACAATTAGATATATTTGAAGTTGATTTTTGTTCATGTATTTTTTTTGTTATGAACAATCAACTTTAGGATGTCAAAACTCCACTGTACGGTCTTAGAATAAGTCAAATAATGGGTCGAATTTGTTGTACAAAATGTAGCCTTTAATTTGGTTATGATGGATCGAATTAAGATTCTAACTGCTAAGAGAACTAAAGTCTCAAAGTATGCTACTTGAAATGGGAAACCAAATAATTTAGGTATGGTAGTTTTGAATAGCCAACTTTTGAGCATCTTAAATATCATCTCTAACATCCATAATTCCAGTATTATATTCCAAGTTTGAAGTAAGATATTTGAACTTCATTTGCGTATAAAATACACCTCTAGATCCTTTGCACATTATTAATAGTAAATGGTCAAAGTAGGTTAGTCGAACATGAATATATATTAAAGGAATTCAAGGACTACTATGAGAAAAATAATCTATTTAGGGATTAAATCATGCTTTATCCCTATAAACATATATAAAAGGTATATAACACATTCATAGATGTGATTTATTTTGTTATATTAATACACATGTTTATCAACACTTATATCATAATATTAAAAAAATTAAAACTATTTTAAACTGGCACATGCATGATTAATATGTGTAGACACACGTTTTAATAAAATAATAAATATTAAAAATGCATTTACTATAATTAAGGAATCTACCATATTTGTATTTAAAAAAGAAAGAATGATCTTTTTACCCCTTAACTTTTTCATTTTAGTTATTTTAGCCCTTAAACTTTTATTTATGTTCCTTAAACCCTCAAATTTTTATTTTTATTTTCAAATTGACCCAAATATGATGAAACAATAAAGACTCCTTTAAGATGATGTCAATATTTTGAACTTTTCTAGTCATAAAAATTTTTAAAAATTGAAAAATAACAATATGCCCTTATTGAAATGTTGATTTCATCTTTACTTTTTACATTTTTAGCTTTTTTAATCGATGTGTAAGAAAACAACAAAATAACTAACGTCAACACTTCTATAAGACAAAATAACATTATTGTCATTTCACTTTTGGGTCAATTTAACAAATAATAATAGTTTTAGGCTTTAAAAGAACGCGATAAAATATGAGTAAAATGACTAAATTGGTAAAAAGGTGCCAAAAAGCCATTGTACCTAAAAATCCCTCGCCTAGTGATAAAATTGACTCAAACTTTTATTTATATTTAAGTAAGGATTATATTTAGATATACAAGTTCTGTAAACAAACTATTATACAACCCTTCTTTATCTAAATTTTAAACTATTAAACCTAAAATCCTAAACCTAAAACTCTAACCTTAAATTTTAAATTTTAAAATCAGTAACCTAAACCCCTAAACTCTAAAACCTAAATCTAACAAACTTGTGTAACCTAAACAGCTTGTGTATCATTTTTTTCCTTTAAATAATTAACAACGTTAACTAAACACCAACATATTTTTTGTATCTTTCATGAATGTTTTTATTTTTTTATGAGTTCATAATGCCTTTATCATCTCTAATATTTAAACTTAAATTCTTTTTTTAACAATAACAACTGAATTTTATTAAAAAATTATGAAAGATGTCACAAATACAACACATCTAGAAGTGACAATAATAAGGACTAGTCTACCAAAATCTCATACAAAAACCCAAAGGTGTAAAGAAAAGTAAATACTTTCATAGAGATTAGCATACTGTCAAAACCAGAAGCCTTCCTAAATTCCCTTGTCTTTATCTAAATGCGACATTTTACGGGGTAAAAATGAGTGGTGAGCGAACCAAACTATCAGACAGATTATTTTGCTACTCAGGTCTGATTACATCGACAAACAACCATCAACCGAGTGGTGATCCAACTTTTCTATGACCACTGACAGAATCATAATTAGATATTAGTGCCGTGAAGATATATGTACGAGTACCAAACGACCGCTAAAGTATGCTGAAATCATGCCAAAACGACAGATGAAATGAACCACAAAAAAACAAAGGAAACGCATGCCACAAGGGTAGAGAGAACGCGTGCCACGAAGGCAGAGATTTTTATTAAAAATATAAAAAAATAATGAACCACAGTATTCGAAAACCCATACTAAGATTAATTACCGACCATCGGCCAAGAAAACAAATAAAAAAAGTGGCTGAGACGTAAGGGTTGGGACAGAGAAAAAATTAGGTTATTCAAACTTAAATTCTCTCCATAAAATATAAGATTTCTTGTAATAAACATTTTTTAACAATAATGAACCCAACAAGTGGTCTTAGTTGGAAAACGGACGATGTTCTTCCTCAAACTATCCTAAAATATTTATTTTGACCATCCAACTTTTAAAAATTATAAAATAATCATTAAATTTTGGCTTTTATTTCATAATGGTCACCGAATCGTTAACTGTCATTAATGGGTGATGTGATAGTTAAAAAAATTTGTATAGTAACACAATTATTCCTCCATATTTTTAGATTCAATCAATTTAGTCCTTATTCATAAACTATAGTTAATTGTAAGATACTAAAATATATAAATATTGATTTTTTTGGAATTATAACTAAATTGATTAAATCTATAAATTTAAATGATTAAATTTATTATTATACAAAAATTTTAATTGTCATGCCACCCATTTAACAACTCAATGATATTTTTAACAAAAAAAAACCAAAGTTTAATAATTATTTTATAATATTTAAAAATTTGATAGTAGAAATTAATATTTTGAAATAATTTGATGACCAAACTTTGCCCATGGAAAAAAACATAATTTAAGTGAACCCAAGGGAAAATGAAGTCTACATTTTGCTCCCTCCTCCCTTCAGTCTTCCATTTTCCTCATGCTTTTCATTTCAGATCAATGAAAAAATTACCCACAATTTCTTTTCCCATTTAAAGTTTTTGATTTCTTCCTTGCTTTATCTTGAGTACCTCCCTTCAGTCTCTGCTCTCCATTTCTCTCATTATTTATACACTTTCAAAAAATAAAACACAAAACAGTTATTATTGTTATATACTATTAATCTGGAAATATAGTTGTTAGTGGAATACAAAGGAAAAGGGAAGGAGAAAGAGCTTTGTTTGAAGGGGAAGTGGTGAAGAAAGGACAGGAAAATCGATTTTCCAGAGAAGATGAGCAGTGGGGGGTTTAGGGTTTCATCAATTCCGAGCAGCGCGAGGAAAACGATCCAAACCATAAAAGAGATCACGGGTAATCACAGTGAAGATGAGATTTATGCAATGCTTAAAGAATGTTCCATGGATCCCAATGAAACCGCTTAGAGGCTCCTTCTTCAGGGTACTCCTTTCTCTTCATATTCTACTTTTAAGCCTCTTGCTAGCTATGTTTCCATTTCTTTATGATTCTTAATGGGGGTTTTATGGATTACTAAATGGGGCTGATCTTAATACTTTTTGGGTGCTATTTTTTGTATGTTTTATTGTGATCTGTGTTTCCTCGAGCTTGTCTTTGATCATAATTTCATTTTTGGTGATTTGGGTTTTGTTGATGGGGACTGTAGTTGGTTATTTTTTAGTTTTTTTTTTTAAAACTATTGGAGTGTAATGAGTTTGCACTGACCGTGGTATTATTACATTTTGATTCGATATGTTTTCTCTGTTTCTCTTTTATTCCTTTATATATATGTTATGTATACCTGTAAATGCAAGGTTTGGTTTTTAACATTTTTTTTCCTTTGCAAATTGTGTGATTGTTGGTGTTCAGAATTCTTTTGCTTAATTATCATTTTCCCCGAGGGTTAGGGGTTTAATGTGTCTGTATTGTCTTTACTTAGCTCTCTAGAAACGAGATTTCGATTCAATTGCCTCTTAAATGGTCTTGTCTGCTGCAAATTTTATTATTTTGAAGTTCATTGTTTAGTTTTCCCTCTTTCTGTTCATTAGCTAGACATTATCTGTCGGTACTTTTACGAAGCTATCAGTTTCTGTTACAGTATTCTCGTTTTCTTTCACTTACTAGCTTCCCCAATGCTTTTTTGAAATCATTTTATTCCAAAGTTGTTTATATTTTGATGTTGTAGTTGCTTCATTTTGGTACCTGGTTCTGAAATGCTATCATATCATGGCCTTCTTTGTGATGTAAGCGTATAAGTTTTCACTACTTATGAGGCATGGCTTTGTTTTGGGTCAAAAGCTGTCATGTTAGATATGTGTTTTTCTTAGCCGATGTTACTCTCTTGTTTATGCCTATCTAACTGCCTTTTGGTGGCATATTACCATTTTACTTGGCCGTCTTTTGTGAACACTGTATTTTGCTTATCACGGTTTTATTCCAAATAGATGACATATTTTATATCGTCCTTCAAATCCTTTTCGTGAAGTCAAAAGAAAACGTGACAGGAAAAAAGAGGTAAGCACTGCAAATTGCACAAGATTTTACTCTCTTTTTAAATTGCTGTAAGTTCTGCATTTTTCTGTTTTCACAATGTTAGCCTTCTTATTGTTAAGATATTGGTTTGGAAAAGTCGCAGTGGTTTTATATGCAAGTAAGCAATTCATAAATTGAGTAGGGGATGGAGAGAAGTAGATAACTACTACTGATTTTTGTTTTACCCATGGCAAATTTCTTTTGCCTTTAAGGTTTGTCTCAAGGTTGGAGAGTTTGGGCATGAAGTGGTGGGAGTGTATAGGATTGACCGGCAACCCCAGGATGAGAGGGTGAAGGAATACAAAATGTAAAAGCAAGATCCATGATTTGAAGAAAGTTGATCTGCCATAGTGTTTACATGATTCATTTTTAAATTATTATTGGGAGGGGGTGAGACTACATGAAAGTAGTTTGTCAAGAATGCCTTTTATTTCACCTGTATAGTACAGTAAGAAAGATTTTCGCCTGTTTTGTTTGGTTCAGACTCTGTTTAATCATTGCTGTTCATATGACTTTATTATTCATTGTTGCAGAGCTTGAACAATAAAGAGTCCACTGACTCCCGGTGGAGATCTGGTTCACAGGGAAGGGGGAGTAGGGGTGGCCGGGGAAATTTCCCTCCTCGTTATGCAGCACATGGTAAACAGAAATTTGGAACAAAAATCTATTTAACGTTATCAATTCTTGTATAATGTTGGGCTTCTGAAATAAGGAGTTGATTGTGATGCATACTTGTGTTTGTTTCAATCATGTGACAAATTTAGTATGAGGTTATTGAACACGTTCACTAATTTTGTTTTAAACATGTTTTTCTTTCCCCCCTCCCTTGCATTTTGTTGAGTTTTGTGTCAGATGTGGTTTTTGTTACAGCTTGTGTGGTGCTGAACTGCTGATGCTTGTTGACTTGATGTAGTCATTATATTTGCCCTCTTTCAGTTTTATAAATAAAATTTCCATGACTCTTGTGCTAGACTTTATAAATTTTGAATTATGGTCAACGATTATCTTCATGCAATTTTTTCCTGGTTATCCTATCAGAAACTGGTGTTTCCAAGAGTTCTGGTCCTGGGAGAGAGAATGGAACAAATCAAGTTGCAGAGAAAGGCAGTGGTAAATCTTCATCAACCTCACCGGAGACAAAAACTAAAGAATCAACTATGGTAGCCAGGTGGACAGAATTTGCAGATCTGCTATCTTATATGATTTTCTTTTTATTCTTTTTGTTGTCTATTGATTAAGATATGGCTTCAATTAAATGCAGTTTGTTACATTTTCATTGTTATGTTTTATAGCCCTGTACCTGTCATGGTCGATGGTCCTACTGGTGTAGTGGCTGAAACCTCCTCTGCACCTGCAAGAATTGCTGCCAATCAACCTCAGGAAAATTCATCTGTTGTGAGCTATGAGTACGGGAATGCACCATCCCCTTCTGATGCAATAAACAAACTCACCATTGCATTTGAAAGTGGAGACATGAGTGGGCCTCCTGCAGCGAGCCCTAGTGGCTGCTCCATGTCGACTACTCCATCATCTTCCTCGACAATCTGCTTCTCGTCCTCAGACCCTGCACTAGTTCCATCCAGTGATTCTCACCCTTGGCACTTTGGGCACAATCAAACGTGAAGTGGGAGGTGGCCGGGCGTCTGTAGAACCAAATGCAATTGTCCCTACTGAAAGAAAATTAGCTTCTGGTGAGGATTCTAGAAAAAAAAAATTAATCAGTTTTGGAGAGTTATATTCCTTATACTGATTAATCTGATTAGTTTTTTCTATTACTTATGGCAGCTACTGAGATTAGTAGCACTTTCATGCAAGGAAAGATGCCAAGCAAATCTTCTGGAGTAGTGAAAAATCTGCGCACTCAATCTGCCCAACCTTCATCTGCTGCAACCCATGGTTCCTCTATGAGTCGACCTTCATCCAATTATGGTAGCCGATCACAAGTAATTGGCCCTCAGAAAGGTAATTGGAATGAATATTGTCTTGATTTTTTATGTATTGGTAATTGTTGACAAAACTTGAGATGGGCTTGTTGGTTTTATGGCTTAATTGGATACAACCTGAGAAACATTATGGATTTTGTGCAATAATCCTTGCTTCTGATACACAGAAAAAAAAGTGGATTTTCGACGTTTTGCTAGACGGTACATGGATGCTTATGTCGTCTCAATCTAGCCTAGGTATCGAGATATGTGGGTTATTTCTTGGAGACGGGATTTATGTAACTTCACTTAGGCTAGGAAATTTTACTTGAATATTTTCCCTTGTTTGCTTGACAAATGATGTTCAGACTCACTATGTTACCCCTTGTAATCGTTAGAATCTATAACTACTTTTGGTAAATGGATATCAGTCACCTTTTCCTTTGAGCAAAACAGAATTCAGATGCATGTTTGTTTCAAGTTTGAATGAAAATCATCATTATAACTGAGAAGGATGGGTGAATTGTCCTTATGTAAATAGAAGTAGCTCCTAAAATAGCAGTGTAAGTTGTAACTGTGAGAAACAATAAGGAAAGTTTTTAAAACTTAAGATATCTTTAGCACAAAATTACTTGGTTTTTCATTCTTTTCATATTACTTACAAATGGTTTGATAACATTAAATGAAAATGTGTGCTCTTGAACTTATTTTAGCTGATACATTGAAATGTTTGGACTACTTTATGTTCTTACCTGAAGATGGTTGCAGGCTTGATAAATATATGCAAAGTATTAATTCCTATATGTCATCGACAGTTGGTTCTAATAAAGAGTGGAAACCAAAACCGATCAGCTCTAATGTTGGGCAGGGTTATGGAACAGCTGGTGCATCTGATGTTCTTACTAGTTCAGTTGAAGCCAGTGCTCATTCGCGGCCTGTTTCAAGAGTTCTTGACTCTGAAGAAACAACTTCAAAATTGCAGAAGAAGCAAGAGGAGTTACATCTCCCACAATGTCAACATGTTATAATTCCAAACCACATCCATGTCCTTGAATCTGAAAGAACCAAGCTGAGTTTTGGAAGTTTTGATGCTAGTTTTGGAGTAACATTGAGCAATGTTGGTTGTCAGGAGAGTGCTAACAGTCCTACACCTTTATCTGAGGCTTCTCAAGATGTTGATGAAACTCCAGAGGAGCAGGCTTCAAGGTTTGTTAACTTTTGACTTCTAAGCAATCTTGAACCCTTTTTTCTATGGAATAAGCAATGATAACCTTTCTAGGGATCACAATCTTGCTGCTATTTTGGTGTATTTTCGTATGCTTGGCTCATGCTATTTTCTTGTATGTTGCTGTTTCTAGCAATCAAAATGCATTGGCAACTGCTGAGGAAGGAGATTACTCTGATCATCCACAATCACCTGCACATGCTCCTGAAAATTTGTCCGGTGATGGTGGTGTCTCTAGTTCCATTCCAGAGCATAATGAAAACAAGCAAGAGAATGCATTGCTCTCTGGAGGCCACCAATACTCTGTGGTCCATACACCTCCTAACTACAATTTTGGACTCGTCCCTCTTATTTTAGCACCACTTGAAAACCTTGAATCTCAAGCACATGAAGTTTCTCGCCTTTCAAGCTTTGTTGTAAGCATCCCCCTACTTAATAAATGATGCTCAACTATTGTCTCTGTATTATTCAAGCTCATTCTTTTAGCTTGATTTTTAATGTAAAAAGTAGTAGAAAGTTTCAAATGTTGCTAGATTTTGTTAAATTCTTGGTTTAAGTTTTGCTTTTGGTCATTTTGCTGATTTCTATAATATTGTTTCCCTAAAGTCAATTTCTATTGTGCCAGTTGATGGCTCTGATACTTCTTTCTTGTGTTATTAAATGCTTTGATGTGTAGGTTCAACATCCATTTGATCCAGCAACTTATTATGCCCAATTCTACCGCCCAAATGCTGATAATGATGGTCGTCTTTCTCCCTTTCCCTTGTGAGAAATAGAGTCTTTCCCTGTACTCTTTTTCTTATATTCATTAGTGAAAGAGAGTCTATTATATAGACTTTTACAGAGGTGTTTAACACCAAGTGGTTAACCTATAGGATAAGACTTTTATCCTTTACAAAGATCAAATTTAAATTCAAACTACTAGTTAAGATAAAGTAAAGATAACATACAACTCCTACTCTATCTAAAACTCCTACAACACACGGTTATGCATACTAACTAACACTCCCCCAAACTGTGTATATATGTTGTATATACCCAGTTTGGATGTGAACTCATCAAAAATAACTCTTGGAAGTGCCTTAGTAAAGATGTCACTATCCGCTTCTGGTAGAAATATAGTTTAGCATGCAATACCACCATTTACTTTCTCATAGATAAAGTGCCTATCTATTTCAATGTGTTTGGTTTCTGTCATGTTGCACTTTGGATTCTTAGCAATACTCATTGTTGATTGGTCATCACTATAGATCTCGAACTCAGTCTTTTCATCCAACTCCAAATCTTTGAGAAGCCTCTTTATCCACATTCCTTCACATATTCCAAGAGCTAATGCTCTAAATTCCGCCTCAAAGACTACTCCTTGACACCACACTGTTTTTTTGCTTCTCCAAGTTGCCCCAAACATAAGCACAATATCCACTAACTGACCTTCTATCGGTGAGCTCTCCCGCCCGACTTGAATCCGTGTATACCTTCACACATTGTCATGGAATTTTCTTGAAAATTAGCCCAAAGACCGTGTGTGAATTTTAGGTACCTCGACTCATTAATCGCCTCCAAATGTTCTTCTCGAGGATCACTCGTGTGTTTGGCTTATAACACTCACCGAGTAGGCAATGTCCGCCTTGTTAGAGAAAGATAAATTAGTTTTCCAACTAACCGTTGATAGGATTCTTTGTCAACCGGATTACCAGACTTCCTCTTTGTTGAACTTCAACCACGGGTCCATGGGTGTCTCGGTGGCTTGCATCCAAGCATCCCGGTTTACGTAAGAAGATCTAGGATGTACTTCCTTTGATTGATGACTAAACCTTCTCTTGACCTTCCTACTTCCATACCCGAAAAATACCTTAGACTCCCAAAGTCCTTTGTTTCAAATTCTTGGGCAAGAACAATCTTCAAATTCTCGCTTCTCTACTATCATCCCCCAATAATAATTATGTCATCAACATACACAATTAATAAGGTTATTTTACCGATTCTTTGCAACCTTTCTCGACAGGTGTGATCACCTGACTTTGTTTGAATCCATTCTTTACCATAGCCTTTGCAAACCTCTCAAACCAGGCCCTTGGAGATTGTTTAAGTCCATACAAAGGATTTGTTGAGTTTGCACATTGTATTTCTAGTTGTTTTACCTTCTAGACCATGTGGTATTTGCATGTATACTTCCTCCACGAGACTCCCATTGAGAAAGGCATTTTTGATGTCTAGTTGGTGTAATTTCCAGTCCTTGTTTACAGCTATGGACAAGAAGATTCTAATAGTATTCAATTTAGCCACTGGGTGCAAAGGTTTCTTGATAATCCACCCCATAGGATTGTGTAAAACCTTTAGCCACCAGCCTTGCCTTATACCTCTCAATACTCCCATCCGAGTTGTACTTGACAAAGAAAACCCACTTGCATCCAATGACCCTCTCCCTCCCTCTGTAGATCCACAAACACCATGTCTCATTTTTCTCAAGTGCCCTTACTTCTTCCTCGATGACTTTCTTCCATTTGGGATTCTTCAAGGCCTCCTCCACTGCTTTAGGAATCCGCACACTATTTAGGGTCAATTCAGAAAGGCCTTAAAATGGGCAAGTTTACCATAGGCAACAAATTTGTTAATTGGGTGCATAGTACATTTTCTTACTCCCTTTCTAATAGCAATAGGAAAGTCACCAAGGTCACTAGAATCTTGAGGAGGAATGTTACCTTCAATCTCGACAAGAGCGAGGATTTAAGCCCTGGTTCAAAGAAAGAACAGGACTTGAGTCCGGTTCTTGACAAGTGCTAGGCTGGTTATTTACTTCATTAGGGGCTCTTCTTCTCCTGGTATACACCTTAAATTGACTGTCATTCATTTGTGAATGCACAGTAAGTAGGGGAAATTTGTGCTCTGACCCTAGGTCTTTGGAAGAGGTGTTGTGCAAGGACTTGGTGATTTGTTGGTATGAGGAGAGTGCATTTCTGTCGGCATAGTATTTTCTGTTTTGGTGGTTTCAGGATAGGATATGAAAGGAATGTCTGGTAAAGGAGAAATGATGGAAGGTGGAGGAACAAAGGGCTGAAATTCCTCATTTTTCTCCCCTCAAGTTCATCCACCGCAAAATATGGTTTATCCTCAAAGAAAGTGACATCAAAAGAGACATAGGTCTTTTTAGAAATAGGAGAATAGCATTTGTAACCCTTTCGAGTAGAGGAATATCCTATAAACACACACTGATTGATTTAGGGTCCAACTTACTTCTATTTTTATCATGCACATGAATAAAAGTCAGGCAGCCAAATACCCTAAGAGGAAGAACAGATGAAAGTGGTTTAAAGTGAGGAAAATGTTTGAATAAGACTTCATTGGTACTTGCAAAACCCAAGGTTTTATTAGGCATTCTGTTGATAAGGTAGGTGGCGAGTAAGTAAGGCTTCCCCCAAAGATATTTAGGTGCTTTGGCTGAAAAAAAGAAGAGACCTCGTAACCTCTAGTAAATGTCTGTTTTTTTTTTTCGCAACACCATTTTGTTGTGGAGTGTTGACACAGAAGTAAGATGGAAAATGCCTTTTTCCCGAAAATAACACCCAAGAGATTGACTAAGGTATTCACTCCCATTATCACTCCTCACAACCTTAATACATTTGTCAAACTGATTTTCAATCATTTGATAGAAAGTTTTGAAAATTGACGCAACTTCCGCCTTTTCCCTCATTAAAAAAGTCCAAGTAGTCCTAGAATAGTCATCAATAAAGGTAATAAACCACCTAGACCCAGACAAGCTTCTGACCTTAGATGGACCCCAAATATCACTGTGGATTATAGAAAAAGGAGATGTGGGTGTAAATGAGGAAGGAGCATATGTTTGCCTAGTATGTTTAGCAATTTGACATACTTCACAATTAAAAGAATGAGGCTTTTTATTGCTAAATAACTTGGGAAACAATTTTGAAAGATACACAAAATTTGGATGTCCTAGCCTAAGATGCCACAACATAATATCATCAGGGTTACTTAAAGAAGAAGATGAAGTCTTAAAACAACGTGAAACTGAAGAAATCAAAGGTTGTAAAAGGATATAGAGACCATTGGATAGCCTAGCACTGCCAATCACCTTCTTCGAGCCCTGCTCCTGAAATACACACCCATTAATTCCAAAGTGAGCATCACATTTAGTATCTTGAACTAACTTACTAACTGATAACAAGTTGCAGGCAAGATTAGGAACATATAGCACATTAGGCAAAACCAGTTTATCACCCACTTGAATAGTGCCACTTCCTTTTACTTGGGACAGAGACCCATCTGCAACCTTGATGGAGGTTTTAGAGTTGCAATGGTTAAAGGTGCGAAATAGCTGAAGGTTGTCTGTCATATGGTCAGAGGCACCAGAATCTATAATCCAGGATAGAGGATTTGAAGTGGCCAAACAGGAAATTCTACCTTCACTAGCTGATAAGGCAGTTGTGGAAGATTTAGAGGTGAGATGGCCAAAAAACTGTTGAAGGTAATTGTTCCCATTTAGTTTATAGGATGTGATTGGAGAAAGAGAGGCATCTGAGATCTGAAATTCAGATGCACGAGGGTTATTTTGGGAACTAATTTCTGATGTGGTGGTTTCGAAAACAGCCATGGAAATTAAGCAAAGGAGAAAACGAGAGAGATAGGATCGGCTCCTAAACTGATACCATGTGAGAAACAGAGTCTTTCCCTGTACTCTTTTTCTTATATTCATTAGTGAAAGAGAGTCTATTATATAGACTTTTACAGAGGTGTTTAACACCAAGTGGTTAACCTATAGGATAAGACTTTTATCCTTTACAAAGATCAAATTTAAATTCAAACTACTAGTTAAGATAAAGTAAAGATAACATACAACTCCTACTCTATCTAAAACTCCTACAACACACGGTTATGCATACTAACTAACATCCCTCTGTTGGACTTGCCACAAAATACAATGGAAACGTTGCAGTACTTCCTCCACAGACTTCTTCGTCTCCACAAGAGGTGCGTAGAGATTAAGGTTAAGAACCTTGCATATTTTTACACTGAAAGGTGTATTTTACTATAGAAATATTTACTTTTTGAATAAATCATGTAATCTGTTAATTGAATGAACATAATGCTTTTCCTTTTCTAATTGACTAATTTGTTTGAGGTAATATACCACAGTTCTATTGGACTTTGATCTATTGCCTAGAAATTTTAGTTGCTTATGGGTACCCAGCTTTTGAACATTCTAGATAGATGATTCTCTGTTCACCTACTTGGCGACTACAAAAGTAGGTATCACTTATTTGGTGTTTATTGTTGAGAAGGTAGATGGTTTGGCTATAGCAACAGTAAAACCCGCTACATGTTTGATTTTTGGAGCTACTTTGGGTGAGCTTAGAAGTTGGACTTGGTAAAAATCGCTGTGGTATCAAGACATGATTGCCAGACAAGGCAGTTGATTGCTTTTATACTTCATCTTTCTGTGCTGTATTACATGCTACTATGGAATTTGAATATGATGTTACTGCTGGACGCATCCAAACTCTAAACACATGCATATTGCATGTGTATTAATTCAATTTTGTTGGAATTTGGCTTATTTGCATCTATTGGCACTTGGCAGGGTGGAAACACTTTGGTACCGACAACAACAAGTCCAACTCCAGCAGTAACTCAGGCTGCTGGGCTGATGCAAAGTTCTATACCTGCGACTCAGAAACCAGTCCCTGTCTACCGCTCAGCAGCTGGGGTGCATTTTCCACATTATCCTCCAAACTACATTCAATATGCCCCCTTTTACTCTCCTTTTTATTATCCTTCTCCTGCAATCCACCAATTTATAAACAATGGTGCTTTTCCTCTACAACCTCAAGCTGGAACTGTTTATCCTTCTGCTCCAGCAGCGCCTACTACAGGAGTCAAATTTCCGCTTCCTCAATTTAAACCTGGAAACAATATATCGAATTCTGCGCATATTGGAATGCCAAGTGGTTATGGACCATATGGCGCCTCCCCAGCTGGTTATAATCCCAGTTCTGCTGCGACAACTGGAAACTCAACCACAAATGAGGATCTTGGCGCATCTCAGTTCAAGGAAAGCAATGTCTACATTACGGGGCAGCAGGTTAGCAACATGTTCCCATTTTTGTCATTTTTTTTTTATTTCTTGAAGAAATAATGAAACAAAAAATTCGTAATGGCTTGTAGGTTCATGCCCCAGTTTGTTCTTAGTTTATTTTTCTATGTGATGGTTACATGTATTTTTGGACTCAAGGTTTTTTTTCATATAGAGTGTACTGCAAATTATTGATATAAATAAGACAAGAATATAAGAACTCTCTATTAGGTTCACATCTCAACATCTTATGCCAGTGTCCAGATTAAAGTAGTTCTTTGCAGCGGGGTATTATCTTTGGTGTTTGAAATTGAATTTTGCATTCATACTCTGATGATTTTGCTTCCCGTTTCCATCTCTTCACATTACTGTTTTGAAAAGCCTGCAAATGTCGATTCTTGTTTTTCTGTTTGTTCCAGTTTAGGGGGAAGGGAAACACTTTGGTATGGTTGATAAGTCTGCTTCTTAATCATGATAAATTCCTATCCTTTTTGGACAAAGCAGTGCCTCATTGATGCAATAAAATTCATGTTAATTTAATGCCTAAAATGGTGATCATGTTTTCATCGGTTGATTTAATTGTCTGTTATGGTTCTACATGATACACTTATCTGCGCCTGTCTTCCTTAATCATTCTCTGTTCTAATATGGATAAACATAGGTCTGGGAAAGTGTCATTTGACATTTACCATTCTTGACTACTTTATTATTTGCCTTTTAAAAAAATATTTTCCTTCTATTATCATTTTTTCACATATTTGCTTTGCTGCAGAGTGAAGGTCCAGCTGTGTGGATTGCTCCCCCTGGTCGAGACATATCCAGTCTACCAGCTAGTTCATTCTATAACCTTCCCCCTCAGAGTCAGAATGTAACGTTTGCTCCAGCACAGGTTGGTCCTGGCTCCTTTTCTGGTATCTATCATCCACAAGGAGTAGCAGCAGGTGTTCATCCTCTTCTACAACAGGCTCAGACTATGGCTGGAGCTGTTGACATGGGGGGACCTGCTGCCAATGTTTATCAGCAGCCTCAACATGCACAGATGAACTGGTCCAGTAACTACTGAAACAAGGATAGATATGTTCTTTGTTTTTCTTCTCTTTTGTAAATCAACCAAACAAGGCAATTCAATGTCTCCAATCTTGTGTTACTTTTGGGAACTTCAACAGGTTTGAATGGAGAGGAGCATCAAGAAGATACACCATTAGCCAGAGTTAAGATTGTAATTCTGTTCAAGGAGTCCAAAAAAAATGGCAATGGTATCTTCTGTTTGCTTGGCTTGAAGGCATAAAGGATTCAGTTTCGCCTTTAACTGATTTTGACCGTTTAAAGTTAGTGAAGGTAGGCATGTGCAGGTCTGTCTCTTGCTATATGTTTTTTACGCGATTTTCCTTTTCATAGTTTAAAGCTTTTGCCCTTCATATTTTCCTTCTCAAGTTCGTGAACTAGTGGCATTTACTATTAAGGGTGAGAAACTTTTGCTTCTTTTTTATTGTTCCCTTTTATTTAAGGTTTAGGGGGCCGGGGTTCTGGAAGTTAAGATTTAGGTTGGTGGGAATTTCTTTTCCATCTCATCATCTTCTTCTTCTTCTTCTTCTTCTTCTTCTTCTTCTTCTTCTTCTTCTTCTTCTGTTTCCTCAGTCTTACCTGTAAAGTTAATTTTTGATAGCAAGAAAAGGATGTACTGAACTGTTGTAATTGGTATAAGCAAAAGCCAACAATTTTTCAATTGTTTCATTTCACTCGAGGCTTTTGACTTAAATTGTGTCCTAAATGCTGTTTTCATAAGTGAAAGTCTTGTCTTATGCAATTGTAGTCTGTTTTGTTGGCTTGTATACATATATGTGTTGTCAAAAGTCTTTCTTTAGCTTCACTTGTAAAGGCACTAGTAGTACTAGTTATTGTTTAGGATTGTAGATTGACAAATGCTGAATCATATCCAAATATCTTTGGTCTACAAATTTACAGTTTTGTTGATGCAGATCAGTTTGGTGTGGAAGTAGCAGCAGAAATTTTGCATTATCTGTAAGTTTTGTCATTGCCATGTTTACCAAATTATTGATTGTCCGTAAACTGTGCAAATGTCTTCTTTTTTTAAGGAAAAAAAATATATCCACATATAATAAAAATATTAGATGTATTAAAATTGTAAAGGTGTTTGTAATCTAAATTCAGAGTGGCTCTGGATATGACACAAATAGTGAATTTGAACTGAAAGAACTTAAAGAGATTAAATATATGAGATGATGGTTAGGTTCGATGACTGAGTTTCAACCTTGAAAATATATTGGAATTTTATCAAATCTATTTTATTGGGAAAAGTAATTGGTCGTGTTTGGTGTCACTAGTTAATTTGGGCGCTAATTTAGCTTGAAATTATAGTAACACATTTATAAAAAAAATGAATTTTTTACTGCTTGAATTTTATAAACTTGATTTGACTCGATTTTTTTTTTAATAAAGTTTGATAAAATAAGACTTGAATAGCTCGAATGCCTATATAACTTCAATTCTATTTTTTGAAAACAATTTCTCTTTTTGTAATTTAGTCTTTCAATTTTATATTTTATTCAATTTAATCCTCTAACTACAACACTTTGTAATTTCTTTCTTTCCATCAATTCTTTGATTGCTTCATACTTCATTAACATTTTATTTCCTCAAAATGCATTCTTTAAAAATTATTATATAAATATATTCTGTAATTTTAAAGGAAAAAACTTTGTCCGTAAACTAAAGTTTATATAAGCCTTTTAATTTTAGGGGTTAGGGATTTAGTTTGAGGTTTATAGTTTAGGGGTTAGGGATTTAGTTTGAGATTTAGAGTTTAGGGTTTAGGGTTTAGGTTTTAAGGTTTAGAATTGAAGGTTAGTATTTGAAATTTATGGTTTATGATATAGAATTTAGAATTTAATTTTTAGGGTTTAGTGTTTGAAATTTAGGATTTGGATTTTACAGTGTAAATATGCAGGCATGGCATGTGTATGGAAATATAACCCAATTTTAAATGGTGTTTGATTTATGATATACCATTACAAATCTTACGTACACTTGTAAAAAAATAAAGAAATATATATGTATAGCGTATATAGATATAAAATGTCACTTAAATGGAACAAATCAATATCATAATATTATAAATATTTATAATTAAATTTTAACAAAAACTTAAACAACTCGACTTGGATTTTATGAATTCGACTCTAACAAATTTCACATAAAGTTTGTTATAATATAGGATTCGTCAACTTGACTAACTCGGTGTTTTTTTACTCAACTTGATTTAATATTCACCCCTAATTGTAAAGGGTGTTGCCTTTTCACACTCGTGTATATTTAAAAAGAGTAAATATTTGATGTGTTGCTAGCGTGGATGAAGATGTAAAAGTTTCATCTTTAGGGAAAAAGATAAAATAAAAAAATGATTTGGACGATATGTGGTTTCCATATAAGAAAAAAACAATACACATAAGCATATGTGGCTGCCATATCATCCTCATGTGTCTGATTTATCTTTTTGTACTTGGAATGATTAGGATAATCAAGATTATAATCAAGCAGAGGTAATCAAATTAATTAATAAAATGTGCCTCATTAAAAATCTCCCTAAACCTAAATGGAGGAAAAGAGTACACATGTAGATAATAAAAATTCTTACAACGAGACTTGCTTTCTTAAATATAAAAAAATAAAATTCCAAAACCAACAACCTAGAACAAACAAAATTTAATTTTTATGCACTAAGGGTTACGTATTTCTCAAACCTAAAATGGAAGAAAAGAGTACATATTGAAAAAAAGTTCCACCACTTGCAAACTACCCATCCGAGCCATCTTTCGCTAAACCATCAGTGAACTAATTTCCTTTGCGACACACATGTTTTATCCGAATCACCCAATCTCTACCCCGCAACTCCCTAACATGCCATAAAAGTGATGAAGCACAAGGCTTGCGTGGATCATTTTGCAGCAGTCACAACGCATCAATACTATCCAACTCAAGAATGATACCTCGACAACCCATCTCCCAAGCGTGCATCAAACCAACATACGCACCCCATAATTCCAACTCAAGGACCGAGCAAACACCAACCAACTTTGTGAATCTACTTCGCCAATTACCATTATGATCAAGAATCAACCCCCCGGCAAGTAGCTAAACCATCCAACGCCCTTCGTGCCCCATCCGTGTTGAGCTTCACCCATCGTAGCTCAGGAGGCTCCCACTTCACCGGTCCCCGAGGAATCAAGCTTACGTGACTGCCTGCACGGATAAACTCCTGAAGCAACGCTCTGCTGCGATCGATTATCGGCCGATGGTCATCCAACAAATTGTCAAAAGCCACCGCATTCCTTTGCAGCCAAAGATTCCACATTACGACATCAAAAAATATGTCCCAATTCGAGTCCAAGTGACTAAAGTCACAACTCTTCGACAAGTTCAAAAACACCCAATCGTTAACGTTCAACGCAAAAAACTCATCAATCCAATCAGCCCGGATAACCTCATGCCAAACCTGCAATGCTGGTGGACACATCCGCAACACATGAGACACCTGATTCAGCTCCACACACTGGACAACTCCCATCCTCCGTGAAATGTTGCCGTTTTCGCTCCTCATTAGTCATAATCTTCCCCTTGCACACTAGCCAAAGAAACATTTTAATTCTAGGCAACCCCTGATACACATGTATGCTCTTCCACAATTTATCCTCCACAGTAAAAGCCATCAAAGACAAAAAAAAAGACAATATTTTTGAGAAGATTGGCATATACTTATTTTCTCTAGAGGGGAGCTCGAACTTCCTGTTGAAAAAATGTGAGGAAAATGGTAACTTTGAGCCATATTTCGAATGAGTAAAGGTAAAGATTCGAATAATAATTTTAATGGATCTAATTTTATTCAATGAAACCTTTACAACGGTATCTCATATGCTCAAAATGGTTGAGTAATGAATGAGAAATTGATGCTCAAAGTAAAGTAGTTGTGAATTGAGTAAGGAAGTGAAAACCCCCTATCCCACATTGATGGGATAAATTGAATGGGAAGTGTTTATATACACTCACCCACTTGGTGGTCATTGAATGACTTGAATGGAAATTGTGCCTCACGTGTAGGCCTTGGGTATGGATCAAAGCTCATTGAACCCATTCGTGTAGGGGTGCACCCACACAACGTGGGTGACGTGAATGCTCGTATCGATCGGATCCTACGTGGACCTGTGGATATTTTTATACACACTTTGAATAATTTTTTCTTACAAATGGAATATCTTTTTGAATATTTCGAATTTAAAAGATATAATTTCTGGCTTCCTTAAATTCGAATATTAAAAAGATATCGGGTTCAATTCACGGAAATATATCTGTTTTAAAATGACAGTAATTGACAATTTTTGAATTAAATCGGATTGAGGGTAAATGGCCATTAATATGGAATATTTCGTTTTCCATATTTTTCCTCCTCCATTCCCCTATAAATACCGAGCCATTTTCCAGTTTTCAAATCATCTCGAAAACTCTCTTCTTCAAAAATTCTCTGCTATTTTTGGTGATAGGCAAAGTTCTGTTCGTGATCTCTACAGCCGTGCTACTATTGAAGATTATCTTGTTGTTGCATCCTGGGAGACTGACGGTCAATGAACTCGAGCACCAAGAGAGTGGTCAAAATCTGTCTTAAGGAAACTGCGTTCTGCATGCCTCAACACATTTCCAACTTCGGTTAAATCAGTTTGCTGATTTTACATATGTTGTATCGTTCTATATTTTATTCGGTTCGTTTAATAATAAATTAATATTGAATTTATTGTTTATTATTTATTCTTGGTTTAACGCTATTTTTCTAACACTTTCCAAATCCAATAGGCATTATGGAGGTTGTTGTTGGTTCAGATCTCTGTCTAATTACCCTTCTCTTGCAAGGTATAAAAAAGAAGGAAAAAGATTTCAAAATTGAATCATGATGAATTGGGGATGTCGAATGTAAAGAATTGAACAAGATCTTAGAAGGTGAAGAAAAATTTGGCACTAAAGAACAAGAATCAATTTGTTGAATTTCGGAGATGAAAATACAAAGTTCTTCCTTGCCACTATTATCCAAAAGCGTAGAAGAAACTCTATTTGTAAACTAAAAACTAGAGACAGAAGATGGATTGATGATGAATCTGAAATAGTTTTCCACGTGGAGCAACACTTCAAGGACTTGTATACAAAGGATCCTTCGATTGATTTTAATAGCACTTTCGAGTACATCCATCTGACAATTTCTGATGAAATTAACCATGAGCTTTCTTACGAGGAAATTAAAATGCGGTGTTTAATGTGAGAGCTCTGAAAGCCCTAGGACCGGATAGATTTTTGGGGGTCTTTTATCACTCTTTTTGGGAAGTGGTCAAGGATGATGTTGTGAACATGGTCCTCGATTTCTTTCATACAAGAATTATGCCTAAAGAAATCAATAAAACGGATCTAGTGCCCATTCCAAAGATCAAGAACTCGGAGGAAATGAATAACTTCAAGCCTATTAGTCTTTCTAAATTCTCTTACAAGGTGATAACCAAGAATCTGGCCTCTACACACAAACTGTTTCTTTCGAAGATCATTCCCTCGTCCCAATCTTCCTTCGTCAATGGGAGATTAATTTAGGATAACAACATAGTTGCGCATGAAGCTTTTCATACAATCAAAAGGCGCAAAAAAAGGAGTTGAAAGTATTATGGCCTTAAAAATCGACCTAAAAAAAGCTTATGACAAAGTTGATTGAAAGGTTTCTCACTTTAGTGATGACAATAATGGGTTTCTAACAATAGATCTCTAGGTGTGATGGAATGTGTTTCTTCTCCATCTTTCTCTTTAGTTATTAATGGGGAACGAAGAAACGAATTCTTCTCATGAAGAAGTTTAAGACAAGACGATTCTCTCTCTCCTTTCTTATTTCTGTTTATCTCCAATACATTGACTTGGCTCATCGAAAATGAGCAAAAAAATCAAGACTTCTCCAGGTTTCGTATTAGCAGGAAATGTCACGTCCTAAGTCACCTTATGATTGCTGATAATTACGTGCTATTTACTAAAGCTGATATCACAAATTGTGGAAAAATTATTATATGGTCCATGCCCACCACGTTATCCATGGTCCCGTCCATAAAAAATCAGTCACAATTTCTTCTTTTCCATGTCATTTTTTACCAAAGATGAATCTTCACCTTTTTATGACATGTAAATAGGGAGTGCGTGGTTATATAGAAGTTCATTATGAATTGATGAGTGACATAGAAAAAGATGATTAGTTGGGTGATTGTTAGTGGATGAGGACCATGAATGACGTGGCGAGCCAGGTCCATAAAATAATTTCTCCAATTGTGAGTGCACCAAAAGAATTCTTCTTCAGTTTCAAACGGCTATTAGGCAATTAGTCAACCTTAACAAATCTTTAGTGTATTTCTCCCCAAATACAAGCAAAAATGCAAAACACAACATGACATACATTCTCGACTTCAATCTAATGAAAGAAGGCAGTAAATATCTCAACCTTCCCTCTATCTAGGGAAGACGAAAAAAGAGGCCCTCAAATTTATTCTTGCGCGAGTTAAAGCCAAGCTTAAAGGGTGAAAGTTTTTGGTTGAAGGGTTCGAAAGAAGGTGAGAAAAGAATCTACTAGATCAAATGGTCAAAGCTATGCAAATCCCGAAATAAAAGAGGTCTTGGCTTTAGGGATCTTAGAATTTGTAACAAAGCCCTTGTTGCAAAACAAGCATGGAGATTGATTAAATATCCGGACTCCCCTGTTTTTCGTATTCTAAGAGGGAAATACTACCCAAATGGTGACATCCTTTCGACCTCAAATTGTAAAAATCCTCTTGAGCTTGGCTTAGCATTTATGAAGGTATTGAAATGATTAAAAAAGATGTAATTTGGCGTGTGGGAAAAGAGGGGAATATATCAAGATTTGGTATGACCAGTGGATCCTCTTCTCTTCTTCTCCCCGAATCTTACCGCCAAGGCCGCATGGTTGTTTGGAGTTTTTGTTTCACGTTTGATCAATATGGATAGAAGAGAATGAAATAAGGTTATAGTTCGAAGTTATTTTAGCAATGAAGTTGATGAGATTATTCAAGCTATTTTAGCAGGTAGTTCCTCCACAAAAGATGAACTTGAGTGGCCTTTCTAATAAAAATGGGGACTACTCAGTTAAATTAGGGTACCACTTCCTCATCAATCAGGATACTTCTAGCTCCGGACCATCATCTAGCTCAAATCCTTATGACCCAAAATTATGGCAATCGATTTGGATGATGAATACTCCTTTAAAGATCAAATATTTTTCTTTGGAAAGTTTGCCATAATGCAATTGCAACAAAAAGCAATATTAAAGCTCGGTTTAAAGTGGGTCTTGAATATTGCTCAAGATGTGGTGATGCAAAAAAAGCTTGGAGCATGTTGTCACGGACCACCAGCCCACAACTGGGATAGGCCCACACCAAGGGGCCCATGCCAGTACCATCCACATACACCAGAGGGCCTAGACGAGCACCATCCATGCTGCCCATGAGATTTTGGCCAAGTTACTAGGCCTGCCCAAAGCCCAGCCGCCCAAGAAAGTCCACCACTTGGATGAATCTTATCTTGTTGACCAAGACACTTATGAAAAGTATCCTTGCCAATATGAGTGCTACAATAATGATAGAATGGATATGATTGGGGGGTGATTCTTCCCTAACATTTTAGGTAACCTTGTAAGATAACAATAAAGTTTTCTTAGATAGAAAACATGAATCTGGGGATGATTAGTAGCCCTTGGATCATTTTATTATAGACCGTTAGATGTAAGAAGGTTCGCCTATAAATAGTGGCTCACCCTCACCCATTGTATTTATTCAACTTTCTTTTGAGTAATAGAATTCATTCTCTACATATTCTTCTTCTTTGTTTTACTTTTCTACAAGCTTCCGCCTTTCTAAGCTTTTTGCTTAGTATTTTAAAGGTTGACTTAGTCTTTGACTTAAGATCGTCGACTAAGGTCGCACGGTTTCGCTAGTCAGACTCTAGCCCTGTGACAAGTGGAGTCAGAGCTAAATTCTACACACTTGAGATGGCAAGCAACAACAGATCCGACATCGAGTACGATGGCCGTCGTGAGACACACGACACAACCAAGGGAAAAAAAGCTCGAAGGACAGAATCATAGTACTTGAGGATAAAGTTACCCGCCTTAAGAATGCCACGAACGACTCGATAGAGATGCTCGACATGGTTGATGTCCTCTTAGAGGAGCTGGACACGATGGGTGACAAACTCAATGAGGAGTTCCATGGGATGCTCAATAAGACCGTGGAGCATGTTGATCAACAAGATGATTCACTAAAAGATAATGTGATTGTGCTCAAGAAGATCGTGGATGATCTTGCTTATCAAGCCGAGGTAGCTACACTCAAGAATGAGGTTGAAAAGCTCAAGACCGAGCTACTCATTTACAAGGCCACCATGATGAGTGGCATAATGACTAGCACACTGAAAGTGCTAACCAACGTCCCAAAATCAGAAGAATTCAAAGGGACACGGGTTGCCTTCAACTGGGGCATGGAACAATATTTCCAATGCATGGGTATCGTGGATGAATCTACAAAGGTAAACACTACTTCTGCTTATTTGACTGATGTTGCTCTTTTATGGTGGTGACGTAGATGCTTTAAGGAGAAGAGCAATGATGTTCCTATCAGGACATGAGAGAGTTTGAAGCCAAGATCAAGGAGAAATTTTACCCTAAAAAATGCTCAACGAAAAGCCCAAACGAAGTTACAATAACTCAAGCATGAAGGCTCAATGCAAGAATATGTGAGGCAATTCACTAAGGTCAAACTCTAAATTTTGGACTTAGACGAAGCAGAGGATTTCTCTATCTTCATGGATGGACTTCAACATTGGGCCAATTTGGAGTTGAAGAGGAGGGGAGTCCAAGAACTCTCCAAAGCATTGGACAAGGCTGAGTCTATAGCAAAGTTTGAGAAGATGGCCGAGTCAACCAAACCAAAGCCAAAACCAAAAGACAATGGTTGGGGAGACAAGGAGAGGATAAAAAAAGTTAGAGTCGAGAAGCCTAGGTTTGGCAATAGTAAGCCAACAAAAAAATCCAAACTAGTTCACCAAGCCATAAGAGAATCATAGACTACTGAAGTGTTTCTATTACAATAGACCAAACTACGTCAAAGATTGCCCAAAAAATGCCAAGCTTTCTACCATCCAATGAGACAATGTGGCAGAAAAATCTAAAAAGCTTGGATCGATCATGAGTTATCTTCAGGTTAAGATTGTCAGCAAGAAGAAGGGACTCATATTCGTGAACATCACAGTCGTTGGCAAGAAGTTAAGTGCCCTAGTTAACACGGGTCTATTAGAATCGTTCGCATCCGAGAAAGCTTCCAAGAGACTTAACCTTCATGTAGAGAAGGCAAGTTGGTGGATCAAAACGGTCAAATCTAAGGAAGAACCAATTGTAGCGATTGCAAAATGAGTAGATCTTCAGCTTAGAAGTTGGACAGGTAAAAATCTATAAAGGTAATCCCTCTTGACGATTATGATTTTATTATTGGTTTATCTTTTCTTAATCGGATTAATGCACTTCTTCTGCCATTTGCTAATTGTTTATGTATTCTCGACCCGCGATATCAATTTGTTATGTCGATGAGTCATGAGGCAGGTGTAGGAGCCAAAGTGTTGTCTACAATCCAGTTCTCCAAAGAAGTACACAAGGAGAAAATATTCTACCTCACAGTGCTTAAAAATGACAAGACCATGGGCACCTTAGAAGTCCCTGAGGTAGTGGGACAAGTCCTAGAGGAGTTCCAAGACACAATGCCTTCAGAGTTGCTAGAGGTGTTACCACCAAAGAGAGAGGTAGACCACAAGATCGAGTTGTATCCGAATGTTGAGCCACCAGCCAAGGTTTCATATAGGATGGCACCACCAGAGTTAGATGAGTTACGGAGGTAGTTGAAAGAGCTATTGGATAAGGGTTACATTAGACCATCCAAGGCCCCTTATGGTGCACTGATGTTGTTCCAAAAGAAGCACGATAGTAGCTTACAAATGTGTATCGACTATCAAGCTTTGAATAAGCTCACTCTGAAGAACAAGTACCATATTCCATTGATTGTCAACTTGTTTGATCAGCTTGGGAGCGCGAGGTGATTTACCAAGCTGGATCTCCGCTCTAGATATTACCAAGTATGAATAGCCGAAGGGGATGAGCCCAAGACAACATGCGTGACAAGGTATGGGTTATATGAGTTTCTCGTGATACCCTTCGGCCTCACCAGTGCCCCTACCATATTTTGCACTTTAATGAACAAGGTATTACGTCTTTTCTTAGATTAATTTTTTGTTGTATACCTTGATAACATTGTCATTTATAATGCAACTTTTTTAGAGCATATGAGGCACTAGAGGAAGTTTTTGCAGGTTCTCCGAGACAATGAGTTGTGCATCAAAAAGGAGAAATGCGCCTTCGCCCAAAAAAAAGATCCATTCTTGGGCCACATCGTGGGGGCGGAAAAATCCAGATACACAAGAGCAAGATCTAGGCCATAGACGAATGAGACCTGCCAACCAAGGTCACCGAGCTACACTCTTTTCTTGGATTGGCCAACTACTACCGAAGATTTATCAAAGGCTACTCCAACATCGCCACACCGTTGATCGATATGCTGAAGAAGGACAAAAAGTGGGACTGGAGTCTAAACTATCGAAGAGCCTTAAAGAAGCTAAAACAAGCCATAGTAAGCAAGCCGATGTTAGTGCTTCCAGACCACACCAAGGCATTCTAGATCCACACTGATGCATCAGACTTTATAATCAGAGGGTGCTCATGCAAGAGGGGCATTCGGTTGCTTTCGAGAGTAAAAAGCTAAACGAGACCGAGAATCACTATACCGTCCAAGAAAAAGAGATGACTGTCATAGTGCATTGCTTGGGCATATAGAGACACTATGCATTGGGTTCTATGTTTGTTATCTTTATTAATAATGTTGCAATAAGTTACTTTCTAACCCAAAATAAATTGTCTCTCAAGCAAGCTAGATGGCAGGAGTTCTTAGCTGAGTTTGACTTTTCTACGGCGCACAAGCCAGGAAAGACCAACACCATAACAGACGCACTAAGCCAAAAGTCAATGCTTGTAGCCATTAGCCAACCTGAGATAGAATTATTAGATAGTATCAAATAAGAGTTATCCCACGACCCTACTGCCAAAGCCTTGATCGACTATGCCAAGGAGGGCAAATCCTGATGATTTTGGATTGAGAAAGACTTGCTATACACAAGAGGACACTGCCTTTACATCCCATAATTTAACAATTTGCGAAAGTAGCTCAAGAAGGCATGCCATGATTCTAAGTGGATGGGTCATCCGAGAATGCACTGTACTTTAGCGTTGCTAGTAGAGCAGTTCTATTAGCCACACATGGAAAACGATATCAAAGCCTATGTCAAGACATGTCTTGTGTGCCAGTAAGACAAGATGGAAGCCAAGAAGCCAATGGGTTTGTTGTAGCCATTACCCATCCTAGAGAGACCATGGGAAAGTATTTCTTTAGACTTTATTATTGGTTTGCCTAACGCTGACGGTTATTTTAGTATTATGGTTATGGTTGATAGGTTCTCGAAGTATACAACCTTCATTCTAGCCAACAAGATTTGTCCAGCCGAGAAGGCAGTATGTCTCTTTTTCAAACACGTAGTAAAGTATTGGGGAATCATTGATATATTTTAGATAGAGTTATTCAAGTTGATGAGATCCAACTTGAACTTTTCAACCAGCTTTCACCTGTAGACAGACGAAAAAACTGAAAAAGTGAATGCGCTACTAGAAATCTACTTAAGTCACTATGTGAGTGCCACGTAGTGAGACTGGACAAAGCTACTAGACGAGGCCCAATTTTCATACAACTTGCAACTGAGTGAGGTGACCAACCGAAGCCCATTCGAGATTATGACCGGACAACAACCACTCTCACCTAATACTATTGTGACTGGTTATGAGGGGCCAAATCCAATAGCCTTAAAATTTGTTGTTGAGATATTTATTTTGATATAACAAAGTGAAAAATATTTTTGGACTTGAACAAATATTGCAAAAACAATTTAAAGTCCATGTAATTTGAAAAATATGTTTGAAAGCTTTTAAAAGTGTTTTTGACTCAAACATATATTTTCAAGTAATTTAAAAGTCCCCGACGGCTAGTTTTTAACGGGTAGTTTTCTAACGAATATTTTTCCAACGGCTAGTTTTTCATTCCACACTATAAATACAAGCCAAAGACACTTGAAGAAGAAGTAGAGACAATATCCAAGCTTCATGATCAAGAGAAATAGCATTTAAGTCTTTTGTTCTTCATTTCTCTTGTATATATTGTATAGAGGGTATTTTTTATTGTTTTATTCTTTACACTCTTGTGAGCTTAAATTTTGTAAACACCCACCTTGTGAAGTTTTCATTGTTTACACAAATTACCTTGTAAAAGGGAGATGTTCTAGTTTAGTCTAAGTAAAAACTAGAGTGGTTCTATCTTAGCTATTGAGAAGATATGGTTGTAATGGTTACCTCTTGATCCCGGGAAAAAGGGAAGAATTCATAGTGAATTGGTAAATCCTTAGTGGTGTGCTAAGGTAGTGGATGTAGGCTTTGGTTAGAAAGTCGAACCACTCTAAATTCTTGTGTTCATTGTTCTATCTTTTTGCTTTTACCGCCATCACCCAAGAAATCACTTCTACACCACTTGGCGACATATTTCGGTTGATTCATCGAGCTTAACAATTGGTATCAGAGCCTCGTCACCATCAAAGGACTAACATTCGGGAGTAAAGATCTTTTGCTCGAAGTCTACCGTTCAAGAAAATGGCAAGATTTGAAGAAGACCTCTCTATCTCGTGTCCCCTACTCTTCGAAGAAGAAGCATACTTCCAATGGAGCAACATAATAAAATATTTCATCAAAACTCTCGATTTTGACGTTTGAGATATCATTGAAGATGGATACTTGGAAGCTCCTAAAGAAGTAAATGAGTGCAAATGACATGAAGGCAAAGCTAAACGCCAAGGCCATGCACACTCTTCTTTGTGGCCTCAATAAAGACGTTTCCAAGAAGGTCTCCACATACAAAAGTGCCAAAGAAATATGGGAAAAGCTTGAGAAACTCTATGGAAACAAGAAGGGAGAGAAGAATGATGATGCTTCATCATGTGCAAACCTCCTCTCAATCCTTAAGGTGGATAGTGTTTTGGCTCTTGATGAGCCCAATGTATCTTCTAACTCTAATGATTCAAATTCTTATTCATTTGGTGATTTGCAAGATGCTTTCGATGAATTATTTTTGGAATTTGAGACCATGAATTTCAAATTTAAGAAAATGATTTCTAAACTTGAATTTGAAAATGATTTTTTTTTAAAACAAAGTTGGATTTTGAAAACCAAAATGAAATTTTGAAAAATGATTTAGAGCTTTCAAAAACAAGCAATGGAGTTTTAGAGAAAAAAAAAACAAAATCTTGGTTTGAAAGTTAAGCTTTAAAGCTTAAAAAAAGAAAAAGAAATTATTTTTAATAATTCATCTTGTTACATAATGGCGAAATGCTCATACTGCCATTATCATGGTCATTCTTTACATACTTGTCCTATAAAGAAAAGAAAAACTTATACGATTAGACAAGTATGGGTTCCTAAGGGAACTAGGGACATTGAAATTAATGTAAATGGATCCAAAGCAATTTGGATACCAAAATCCAAGTGAATGTCTCTTGTAGGTGTGTTGGAGCAATGGCAAACAAAGTAAAGATATGGAAATGCTCTAGTCACACAAATGAAGAAGATAACCTCTATACTAATTCTTTATTTATTTGGTTATCTATTCTTTTATTTTTAAAGTCTTGGATAAAATGAATTTCATATGATCTTAATTTGATTTTATCTTGAAATTCAATGTCTTTTAAATGCCAAACATTTGAGCTAAATTTATTAAAATTGAATGATTTGTTTAAGGGGAGCTTTTGATTTAAAATATATATATATATCTTATTTCCATTTTTATTTTACACCAACAATTAGTATGTTTATCAATTGGTACTTCAATTTTTCAACATTTGGTGTTTTGAACTTAATGAGACTTCAAACTTTGTTTTGAAATTATTTTTGATATAACAAAAGGGGGAGAGATAGGTTTGAAAATTTCAATTTCAAAAAGAAAAAGGGGAAGTCTTAAACATTTTCACAAATATTCTCTTTTTTTAAAATTATTTTCATAAGGGAGAGTAATCTCAAAATAATTTTTCAAACGTTTTCGTTATATCAAAAAGTGGGAGATTGTTGAGATATTTATTTTGATATAACAAAGTGAAAAATATTTTTGGACTTAAACAAATATTGCAAAAACAATTTAAAGTCCATTTAATTTGAAAATTATGTTTGAAACCTTTTAAAAGTATTTTTGACTCAAACATATATTTTCACGTAATTTAAAAGTCCCCAACGGCTAGTTTTCCGACGGCTAGTTTTCCAACGGCTAGTTTTTAACAACTAGTTTTCCATTCCAAACTATAAATACAAGCCAAAGACACTTGAAGAAGAAGTAGAGACAATATCCAAGATTCATGATCAATAGAAATAGCATTTAAGTCTTTTATTCTTCATTTCTCTTGTATATATTGTATAGAGAGTGTCTTTCATTGTTTTATTCTTTACACTCTTGTGAGGTTAATTTTTGTAAACACCCACCTTGTGAGATTTTCATTGTTTACACAAATTACCTTGTAAAAGGGAGAGGTTCTAGTTTAGCCTAAGTAAAAACTAGAGTGGTTCTATCTTAGCCATTGAAAAGATATGGTTGTAAGGGTTGCCTCTTGATCCCGAGAAAAATGGAAGAATTCATAGTGAATTGGTAAATCCTTAGTTGTGTGCTAAGGTAGTGGATGTAGGCTTTGGTTAGCCGAACCACTCTAAATTCTTGTGTTCATTTTTCTATCTTTTTGCTTTCACCATAATCACCCAAGAAATCACTTCTCTGCCACTTGGCGACATATTTCGGTTAATTCATCAAGCTTAATATTTGCAAAGGCTTAGCAAGAGCAGCACGACTTAGCCCGAGCTTGTCTACACAAGGTTGAGAAGTAGACCAAGAAGTGGGCAGATTAAAAGCATAGAGACATGAAATTGAATCTAGCACTTCGTAATTCTTCTGTCCACATGGCTCTTGGAAGGAGATACGAGGGATCATTCTGAGTTGTGAAGCGAGTAGGCAAGCTGGCCTACAACATAGAGTTACCAGCAAAGCTGCGAGCCTATCTCGTATTTTACATCAGCATACTCAAACCGTTCTATGAGGATGTCGAAGATCCAGAGCAGAGCAAGTTAAACAGAGCACCAGTAGAAGTAAAGACCTTTTACGAGAAGAAGGCACAAGATATCCTGACGGACCGAGTGATACGACGACCTAGCCATAGACCAAGGTACAAATACTTTGTGCTTTGGAAGGGACTTCCCAAAACTGAAGGTAGCTGGGAACTCACCGATGAGATATGGTTATTCAAGAACAAGATTGCCGAATTCTATCAATAATAAGCGACGAGACATCACTAGATCCAGTGGTGGAGAATGTCACAGGCCACCAACCTACGATCGGGACAGACACACACCAAGGGGCCCAAACAAGCACACCATGTGTTTCAAAACACAAATAGGCCCATGCCAACACCATCCACGCACACTAGGGGGCCCAAACGAGTACCCTCCATGCTACCCAAGACCATGGGGCCTAAATCAACATCCTCCATACTGCCCACGAGGTTTTGGCCATATTATTGGGCTTGCCCAATGCCTAGTTGCCCAAGAAAGTCCACCACTTGGATGAAACTCATCTTGTTGACCAAGGCACTTATGAAAAGTATCCTTGTCAACATGAATGCTACAATCATGATAGAATAGATATGATTGAGGAGTGACTTTTCCTCAACATTTTAGGCAACCTTGTAAGATAAGGATAGAGTTTATTAGATAGAATGATCCTTAGCCCTTTGATCATTTTATTATAGACCGTTAGATGTAAGAGGGTTTGCTCATAAATAGTGGCTCACCCTCACCCATTGTATTCTTCAACTTTCTTTTGAGTAATAGAATTCATTCTATCCACACTCTTCTTCTTTGTTTTTCTTTCCCACAAGCTTCTGCCATTCTAAGCTTTTTTTCTTAGTATTCTGAAGGTTGACATAGTCTTCAACTTAAGATCGTTGACTAAAGTTGCACGGTTCTGCTAGTCAGACTCTAGCCTCGTGATAATATCATCTTTTTTGTCCATTTGCTCAGGCTTTTTAGAAAGTTTCTAGCTTTAGTTATCGCCCTTCCCAAATTGGTTTTCTTGGGTTTTGTCAGTGGAGGTCCAATCTTAGTGATCTATCTGCTAAAGGAAATTTTGGGGAATGTCTCTCTTATCTCCTTTAATTGTTGGGACATTTGGAAATCTAGAAATGCCTATACATTTTTAGGTTCTCCCTCTAACCTTGTTGAGGTCTAACTCTTTTATGAAGCTTATTTTCACGAGTTTTCTAATGTTGTTATGAAAGTTAATATATCCATGGACATGGATGCAGATCCTTCTCCCCCTCCTAAATGGACCTCTTCCCTTTCTGGCTATGTCAAAATAAACTGTGATGCTTCTTTTGACGTGGTTTTTGGTAATGCCTCTGTTGCAACTATTGTTCGTGATGCACATGGGGTTGTTATTAGGGGCACTATGAGTCTATTTTGTGCCTCCTCTGCTAGTATAGATTAGGCTTCAACATTGAGAGCTGGTTTTTCTATGCTTTTGGACAAGGTCAGTCATGTTATTTCAAATCTGACAATGCTGGGCTTATTTCCAGATTAGCCTTTAAATTCATTTCTTCATGGGATTCGGCTACTATTGACAATGATCTTATTGAGATTTCTTCTCGGGTTTCTCCTATAATTTCTCTTATATTATTCGTTTTTGTAACCATGCTACGGACTGGGTAGTACGTGCTGCCCGCTCAAATGTCTGTCCTTCGAATTGAGTTTCAGTAATTTAGAGGGAACTTTTATCTATTTTATAATCCTTTGTTGTGTAATATGATGTCTTTTATAAAAAGAAAGCGACAGATACCTCTAAAATACAATAATAAATTATTTAAAAATATTAAATAAAACATTAATTAATACCTAATGATACTGATTAAGGAAAATTAAGATATTTTTTAATAAAAAGTTCATCAATCAATTATAAAAGGGTAAACTTCACCAGAGGTCCCTTTTGTTTGGGTTGCGTTCTATATTGGTCACCCATTTTGAAAAAAAGAGTTATTATTGCCACTTACGTTTTTAATCTATTTTATTTTGCTCATTGTGCCATTAACACCCTTTAGTTTGATGACATGACACGTTAATCAAAAAGGTTAATTTCTAATTTGACCCCTGAACTTTAGACAAAATATCAATTTGACTCATAAACTCTCTCAACCTCACTTTTATCCCACCATGTCTACGAACCTCAACCCAACAACAACTTTATCGTTTGCAAAATTTACAAAAATCAAGAAGTATATCCTCTAAGACTTTAGCTCCATCAAACACAGCAAGCAAGTTCACCCCGCTCTTTTCTACTCTGACCTTCACCAGGACAACTATCTTCTGAGCCTCATCTTGAAAGCTTCCTTCAATTTCAGTCAAACCAAATACACCTGCCTTATCTTCGATCAAACCAAACAACCCAATGTTTTTCTCTGTAACACAATGATGCTGCTGCAAAAATTAGGCTAGTCATAAATTAGAGAGAAATACAAAAAGTACCAGGGTACGAATTGAAGTAAATGGCGTTGTTAATGAATTCCTTGTGGGTGACAAGTCTCGCCCCTTGTCCGAAATGATTTATACAAAACTTGGTGAATTGGCCAAGGAACTTAAAGCTGTTGGCTATGTTCCAACAAAGAATTATGTATTGTTCGACATAAAAGAAGAAGAAGAAGAAGAAGAAGAAGAAGAAGAAGAAGAAGAAGAAGAAGAAGAAGAAGAAAAAGAGTATTTCCTTGGTTGCCACAATGAGAAGCTGGCTATTGCATTCGGGTTAATCAGTTCAGATGTGATTTGAGTTGTTAAAAATCTTCGTGTATGTGGTGATTGTCATGAAGCCATCAAGATGAATACCAGGTAAGTGATAAAGGAAACCAGTTTTGCTATAGTATCTCTAATTTGTATGTCATTTATGTGCTACTTTGGCACTCCAATAAGCATTGAGGTTACCTCTCCATTAAAAAAGTTAACTGTATGACATTGTCTTAGCTCTTCCAGTTGCATGGGCTTGGCATGTCCTACTTGTATATATTGTGTTTATGTTTCTTCGATTGAAGGAAGGGTTTATAATGTTGACCTCTTTTTGAGATTGTGGAGAGCAGTAGCGCGGTATCTTATCAGTTTTAGAAGTTGTTGTGCAAAAGCTTGCATTTTTGTGGACGAAGCATGGTTTTGAGCAGCATCCCTTGTATGTTAAAAATCGAAGTTCCCCTTCTTTCAAAGACTACGAATTGTGGAGTTTGTTTCAGCTTTTGATAAAGGGAAAAAGAAGGAAGAAATGGGTGGAAAGAAGGAGAAGAAAATAAAGGTGGCTGGAGTCATCACCTACCAAAGAAGGTAGTTGGAGCAACGACATTGTAGGATAAAAGTGAGGTTGAAAGAGTTTAAGAGTAAAATTAATATTTTGTTTGAAGTTCAGGTGTCAAATTAGAAATTAACCCTTTTGACTAACGTGTCATGTCATCAAACTAACGAGTGTTAACGGCACAATGACTAAAATAGAATAAGACCCAAACAAAAGGGATCTCCGGTGAAGTTTACCCATTATAAAAATATTTAAAAGAGTTTATTGCACCAACCATCCCAAACTATGACTCTTATTCTAAATTTGTCCCTAAACTTTTAAACGTGCCAATTACGTCCCTCCGTTAAGAAAACCGTTAAGGGAACTGTTAAATTCCATGTAAGCTATGATGTGTAAAATGACATGGCATCAATTATAATCAATGTGGAAAATAAAATGATAATTAACTTTAAAACCTAGAAAGATCTATAAATACATTGGGAGAAAAAAATAAAAGAGGGATGAAATAATCTTTTACACGAAGCTTTTTCTGAAAGGTTCGAACTCTACTTTCAGTGGCATAAATAGAAGAAAAATTATGAACAGAGTTAGACGTGATTGGAGTTGATGACAAGTTTTGATTTACGATGAGTCGAAAATCAAAAACTCATGGTTCAAGACATTTATATCATGGTAAATATTCTAAAATAAAATAATAATTAACTTTAAAACCTAAAAGGATTTGTAAAATGACATGGCATAAATTATAATTAATATAGAAAATAAAATAATAATTAAATTTAAAACCTAGAAAGATTTGTAAATAAATCGGGAGAAAAAACAAAAGAATGATGGAAGAACAAAACGTTTTAAGATTGGGACGAGTTTAGAAAAATGATACTTCTGTTCCTTTTAATATACCACAATGAATTTTAAGATCGAAGAAGGAAGAATTATTAGAGTTGTATTATAAGGAATTGAGAAGAGTTATTAGATTTGTATTATAAGGACCTGGTTAATGGGACATATAATTTGAAACGCCAAAATTGGTCGTCAACTCCAATCACGTCTAACTTCGTTTTTAATTTTTTTTTATTATGTCATTGGAGGTAGAGTATTCTAACTTTTCAAAAAAATTTCGTATAAAAAATTAATTATTTTATTTTTTATTTTTTCTCTCAATGTATTTATAGATCTTTTTAAGTTTTAAATTTAATTATCATTTTATTGTTTACATTGATTATAATTTATGCCATGTCATTTTACACATTACAGCTTATATGGAATTTAATGGTTTTCTTAACAAAGAGACGTAATTGGCACATATTTATAATTTAGGGATAAAATTAAAAAAGTTAAGGGACGAATTTAAAATAAGGAAAGTTGGTGCAATAAATTCTATTTAAAAAGTCATTTTTAATTCACAAGTAAAAATATATGCTCGTGTTTTTGAGAAAGAACCCAAAAAGGAAAGATGAGTCACGACGCAGAGGAGGAGGAGACACCGCCAGCAACCCCAACGACCACCGCCGGCAAAGACCAAGAAGAAGAGACTTGGAACCTCCAGAAACAACCCTTTATACACGAGCTTTCTCAGAAGCTCATAACTGGAGATCTACAGGCCAAGATTGAAGCTGCTAGAGACATTAGAAAAGTCGTTAGAAAATCTTCTGTTAAGACACGTTCGAAATTCGCTGCTGCTGGGGTTATTCAACCACTTGTTTCAATGCTCTCCTCTCCTAATCTTGATGCGCGTGAAGCTTCTCTCCTCGCTCTCCTCAACCTTGCTGTTAGAAATGAAAGGTCGCTACTAAATCTTTGGATTTATTTTAAAGTTCCATCTTTTAGAACTTATTGGCTAATTTCTTGTTGTTTTCATTGTTTGGTTGGTTGATTTGAAAGTTTTATTAGATCAAAAATTGGATTAAAGTTATTGATAAGGTCTATAGGGTTGGATTCGTCTAGTACTTTGAATTAATTATTTAGCCAATAATCTCATTTAGTTTTCTATTAATTTGAGTGTTAGACAATGGGATGATTGTTTGAGTTTTGTTAGGAGCTTTACTGATTATTTTTGGGATTTTATTGCATCACTATTTGGGCTTTGTCCATATAAAATATAATTGATTGAGGGGCCGAGTCAAGTGGAGTTTTTTTAGCTCTTTGTTTCTTTAGATTGTTTTGATTCTAATATTAAACTGGATATTTTGGACAGAATCTATGGATAAGTTGGCTTCTTGATGCATAAATTTAGCATAAATATGTGCCCAGGGTTCTATCTGAAGTCAGAACACTATTTTTTGGTTAAAATAGTCTGCAAAAGTTTGATTAGATGTCGGACTGTCATTCGGGTTCCGGCAATACAATTTCCCTTTTCTTTGCCATGATGATGATTCTGCTCAGACCTAGAATTTAAAATTGTGATTCATGATTCGAGAAATGTCAGTTATGCTAGATACAAATTTCCAGAATGTTTTTGCTTGTATCATTTTCCTTATGTAGTTAGGAAATTCTGTGCTTTTTTACTATTTCTAGTTGCCAGTCTTATTTTATCGGTTAATTGAATTGTTAATGTTGAAAACTCGAAATAAACACGCAGTTGGTTTATTTGTTTTTTCGTTTTTGTTTTATGTTACCAGAAACAAGGTCAATATAGTGACAGCAGGGGCTGTCCCTCCTCTTGTAGAGCTTCTCAAATTGCAAAATAGTGGTTTGAGAGAATTAGCGGCGGCTGCAATACTAACACTCTCAGCTGCTGCACCTAACAAGCCCACAATTGTCGCCTCTGGCGCTGCACCCTTTTTGGTTCAAATCCTTGGCTCGGGAAGTGTTCAAGGAAAAGTTGATGCTGTCACTGCCTTGCACAACCTATCAACCTGCAAAGAGAATTCCATTCCAATTCTCGATGCTAAAGCAGTTTCCCCGCTTATTAACCTCCTCAAAGAATGTAAGAAATATTCAAAATTTGCTGAAAAAGCAACCGCCCTACTTGAAATCCTGTCTAAATCTGAAGAAGGGCGGGTTGCAATGACTGATTCAGATGGTGGGATATTAACCTTGGTTGAGACAGTGGAAGATGGCTCTCATGTAAGCACGCAACATGCTGTTGGTGCTTTGCTTTCATTGTGCCAAAGTTGCCGAGAAAAATACAGGGAACTCATTCTTAATGAAGGTGCGATCCCGGGGCTTCTACGATTGACTGTAGAGGGCACCAGCATAGCTCAAGAAAGAGCTCATACTCTCTTGGATTTGCTTAGAGACACTCCTAAACAAAAGAAATTGGCTTCCTCAGTTCTGGAGAAAATTGTGTATGATATTGCTGCCCGTGTAGATGGAGCTGATAAAGCTGCTGAAACTGCCAAGAGATTACTTGAAGACATGGTTCAAAGGAGTATGGAACTCAGCATGAACCGCATCCAACATAGGGCTGCATCGTGCACGCCTGCTAACATTCCCTCGGCATGAGGTATGATTGAAAGTTATGTCCACTTGAGATCACCATCCAAGAGTGTGAATCAATAAAGTACAATAGAATGATGGATTAGGTTTCACTAGGAGTTTTTAACTTTCCGAGGTGCTATTTACTACCTCTAGTGTTTCTTTTATATGTCGACCCTGATCCTTGTGTGTGTATATATACATATATGCGTGTATATGTATATATAAATCTGTGATAATACATGTATATTTCCACTGACGAAATGAAAGCAGAGGCTTGTCTACCATTTTCCTTGTGTCACCATAGTGTCTAGCTTTACAAACTTAATTATTGAGGCAGTCAAATGTTTAAAAAAAAAAAACTATCTAGGCAATCAATCTCTTCTCAATTAGTATACATTCATTGTCAAAAGGCAAATAATACCCGACTCCATTACAGTATGAGATGAGAGATGGCGACATAGAAATTTGGTGTGTTGGTTGATGATTAGTTGAGACATGGGATATGGGAGACATTTGCCACCAAATGCTGTTTAAAGTTAAGTGACGTTCCTTTGGGGTGACATGACATGGATTATTGTATCCCTCAGCCACATGTGAATCACAAATACCAGAAAACCTGGGGTCCTCTCTTTTGCCTGTTCATAAAACTTGATAATTTAAAAGGTTTGGGGGTAATAAAAATCTGTGGGTTGATACAAAGGCAAAGCATTGGGGAGCAAGATCCGGCAGCTCTGCCCTTGTTGGATTATAGTAGTTTTTTTTTTGACAAAGGAAACCCTCGAACATGGAACTTCAGAAGGCTGCATGGAAAAGCCAGCTTCGTATTCATGGCAGAGAATTCGAACATGGAACTTCATCCAACTCTTATCCATTCAGTTGCAAAGGGAACTATGTTACTTACAAGTAATCGACAGATTTCTTGTTCAATTTTGAAAAGGTCTCCAAAGCTTCATGACAGCAAGTGCATGGTTCACTAATCATAAATGTCACACTTGGCCAAACCTGTTCAAAGATTATATCATTTATAAGTTGAAAGAAATAAATCAGTCGGAATGGAAGATTAAATGTTGTCATTTGAAAATAAGGTTTTATATAAAGTTTGAAAAGAGGATAAATTAGGACCTCATCCATTAGAACCCTGCGGAAGTTCCCTGAAAATTATATGAACCAGCATACCCTCTTTCTAGTAATTTCCATGAGTTAGGACTATTCAACTTATTTATTTAACATTTTAAGACCATTTCCATAACCATAGATTGCGGCATGTTTTGGTGCAAGTGGAATATGTAAGTAATCCCGAACAACTGGGAGTGTTTGACCCATTGCTCTATGCAGCAAAACAGGTGTTGCCCCTTCTACACCTTCATCTGCTGCAAGAACTGCAGATTTAGCATGTTCTACTATAGCTTTCCAAGTCTTTCTACAACTCCTCCAAAGAATGACCAGTAGCAACAGTCCTTACAATTAGACCAAAGCCCTGAGGCTGAGGCTGAGGCTGCAAAGTTTTTGATATGTACGCTCAACACCAGTGATCTTTTTTGAGACACCAATTCTGTCACAACGGGTGAGTAATATCTGCGACCAAAGAAAACTACATCAGAAAAATACGCAACTTAATTATGAATCATGATTTAGAGAGGGAACTAAAGTAGGAGAAACAAGTGAAAATACCCAGAATCTGCTTCTTAATTTTGGATAAGCAGTCAGTGTAGGACTTTTTGTACCCAATCTTTCTTTAACAACTTGGAAAATTTTTGCTGCCCTTTCGGACATGCCCACTGTTTTCGTCGCCGGATCCCCACAATATTTACCCTACCTTCCAGTCACCGGAAGTTGACGAACAACGTATTTAAGTTGAAGAAAGTCAACTTGTAGAAAAAATCGATCAACACACCTGTCGACAATTATGACGATCAGTGGTCAGGGGAAATGGCGGCGACATCTATCAGCGGTAGTGGTGGGTTTCGGCGAGGCTATTAACACGGACAATTGTGATAATTTAGGTTTTAGGTTAGAGATTTGGGACTACTTTTTAGGATTTGTGGATTTTGAGATTTTTTTTAAATTATTTTATTTTCAGTAAAAATAAATCAAAAAGAAATTAAAATTAAAGTCATTTGTCGTGTTTTGGTTGGGTAATAAATTTTTTTAAAAAACTTGTTAACGGTCAAGTACCTAAAATTAGCAAAATAAACGTTAGGCACTAATTTTTACCAAGAAATAGTTTTGGCACTTAAAGTTAACAAGAGTTATAGTTTGAAAACTTATTTTTATATTTAACTATGAGTTTAGGTAACAAAAATGTCATTTTTTTCTTAAATGTTATAAACATGTCATTCAATTAAAAAATTATTATAAGCAGGTCAATACTCTTGCAAACATATCATTCAATTAAAAAGTTGTTATGAACAAATCACTCGATTAACATATTGTTAGAAACATATCATTTTTTTAATATGACATTGTATAATAACATTTATAGTTCCTAAAATTTATACTCCCTCTGTCCTACGGAGATTGCCTCTTATTGACTTTGTTTGGGTCAATTTTTTTCAAGTTTGACTCGTAATTATTTAAAATTTATTATTGATAAATATATATAGAAAGGTATTTCTCTACTCAAGTAGTTTTTAAATAAATATTTTATAAAATTTAATTGTTTAAAATGTTTAATATAATTATAGTCAAAGTTTAATATAATTATATATTTTAAAAATCTTTGTTCCACGAAGAGTGTCCCTTATTGAATTTTTTTGTTAATTTTTTTCAACTTTGAGTCATAATTATTTAAAATTTATTATTGATACAAATATAAAAATATTTTAAAAACCTCCACTCAAGTACTTTTTAAATATATATTTTATAAAATTTAATTGTTTAAAATATTTAATATAATTATTGTTGCATGATTTAAGTGCTACGCAAACGATGCAAGTACACACGTCGCAAGTAATAGTATAGGTTAAGATCTTCTTCAAAGGGATTGGTGAAACTTGACTTTTAGCTTCTTGCACTGAAAATGAATGAAATTAAGTGATGGTGATAGAGAGTGATAATGAACGAGTAAATTAAACTAAAATAACTAAGTCTAAAAGAAATTGATAAATGGAAAAAGAAATCGAGTTGAGAGAGTAAGCTGGGTTATTGAGCGTAATGATGCAGTTGCCGACAAAATTGTTGTGGCAATTAATTGCCCTTCGATGTTCGACAGAGTGGTCTTCGATGCCTTCGAGTTATCCTTAATTAAAGAACTAATGGATGTACAAGCCTCGATAATACTTCCTTGTATTAACCTTGGGTGGACGTCATCGATCAATAAACTCTTCTTAGTCGCTGAAATCCACTCCTTATCCCTAAGACGAATTAGTTTCCAACGATGGCTATTTCAATGGAATCTGTATCCAATTGATTTCGCGAATCTAGCTCTCCTGAGTCTAGATAAATGAATTCATTCAAGTTCCTTTCCCAAGCTCACTTGAAATTATATTAACAAGCCATGAATTGGATAAACAATGAAATTTAAATTAAAAACAAAAGTAATTCATTCGTTTACAAACATCACAAACCCAATATGTAACGACCCAGATTTAGGCAATTCGAGGGTCGGTTTAACCCGAAGCGTGGGCTTCGTGTTTGGGTCAAGATGTTTGGGCTTTGAAAACTTTTGTAGGCTTTTATCTTGTGTTGGGCCTGGACCTTTGGGTCACCATGTGAGTTGAGAAGATGATGGGAGGGTAAATAGGTAAATTACCCCTTTTGAAGTAGGAATGAGGGTATCCTTTATTGGTCTACAAATTGGAAGAAGGTGATATCATATTTGTCCCCTTCATCCTCTCCATCATTTTTCTTCTCTATTTCTTTAAGAGCCCAAGACAAAGGTGAAATCTTTGTCATTTCTAGTGAGAATCTCAAATTTGTGGTTGAGAGCGGTGTAATCTACATCAAGTGATCTATCTTTCAAGGTAATATTGGTTGAGTTTGATGAAGGTTGGAAATAGATGTTTAGTGGGGGTTGAGGAGGAAGAATGGGAATGGGGGAAACTGACTCAATTTCTTGTTATAAAATCCTTCCTTTTTCATACCTTATGTTTCCAGCAACGTTGTAACTTGTTTTACAACATCTCTTTATAGTGAAAAAGATTGGAGAAGCTTTCAAGGCTCAAGAGAAGAGGAGGACTTGAGGTGTTGGCTTGGAGCTTTGATTGCTGCTTATCATCAAGGTTAGTACACTACTAACTCCCTTATATTTCTAGAAATCATAAAATTGGATCGATTGTTGCTTGGTTTAATGTTATGGTTAATTAAGAGCTTGAAACTCCATTAATGGTTAAATCCAAAATTGGTGTTAAATGGTATAAAAATGATAGAAAACCACCTAAACTACCTTCCATAACTTGTAGGTTTGATTTGGGGTTTTACCATAGAAGTTTGTGAGTGCTAGGGGCGATTTGCGAGTCCAGAATTCAAATTTTGGGCTTGAGTACCAATACTGGATAAACTGGTATCGGTACTATTGAGATAAAGATTTTGATATAAATTTTATGAAAAAAGTTTTTGGACTTAAACATACTTCAGAAATATTTCAAAGTTCACAAAACTTGAAAAATATGTTTAAAATGTTTTGACTTTGTTCCTATATCGAATATATCTTTTAAAGTCAATTTTTAGCCAATTTTACATGTTTTTAATGCAGGTTTCGAAACCCCCTATAAGTGGTTTCGAAACCAGTAAGGCCTGAAACCAAACCTGGGAAATAGGTTTTGAAACCTCTGTCATGGTTTCGAAACCCCTTGATGGTTTCAAAACCCCCTGCCTTGTTTCTATACCAGGCCCCTATAACGACTAGTTTTTCATTTGAAAACCCCTAATGGTTTCGAAACCCCTACAATGTTTTTGAAACCCCTGTGCAGGTGAGCATTTAATGCTCGATTTTAATGGCTTCAAATGGCTCCAAAACATCCCCAGCGGCCATAAACGGCTAGAATATCATTCTACACTATAAAAGCAAGCTTGGGACACTTGAAGATGGTTAGAGACAATATGCAAGCTTCATGATCAAGAGAAATAACATTTAAGTCTTTTATTCTTCATTTCTCTTGTATATATTGAATAGAGAATTTTTTATTATTTTATTCTTTACACTCTTGTGAGCTTAATTCTTGTAAGCACCCACCTTGCGAGGTTTTTATTGTTTACACAAATTACCTTGTAAAAGGGAGAGGTTTTAGTTTAGCCTAAGGGAAAATAGAGTGGTTCTATCTTAGCTATTGAAAAGATAGGGTTTTAAGGGTTGCCTTTTGATCCCGAGAAAAAAAAGGAAGAATTCAATAGTGAATTGAAAAATTCTTAGTGGTGTGTTAAGGTAGTGGATGTAGACTCGGTTGGGTAGTCGAACCACTATAAATCATCATGCAATATTGTCTACTATTTTTTGATTTTGGCTAATTCATTCGAGAAGTAATTTCAACCCTCTTACCACTAACAGTTAGTGTACATCGAGCCTACCATGTACCCCTTATTTTTTAGTGGCTAACTCAAGCAGAGTTTGAAGGGCGTATCAGTACGCCTATAGGGGTATCGGTACCCCCTATTTCCCCTAAATTCCAATAACTAAAAAGGGTATCAATATATTTCAGAGTATATCGATATAGCTTAGGTATCGATATACGTCTCCGTATATCGGTATGGGGTTGCTAGTTGAACCCCTGTGTGTGCAAAGCTGGGTATCAATACGCTTTGAAAGGTATCCATACCGTGAAAGGTGTATCGATACGCGTATAAGGGTATCGATACCCTCCACGTAACTTGCCCGAAAAATACATTTTTAGTTTAGGGGACCAATAGTTCGAGGACTAAGGCTCAATGGGCTTCTAAAGGGGTAAACTGATTGGTAAAACTGAGAAACAATATTTTAAACCCTATATACGTGCATAATGAGTAATAACATGATAAAACCTTGTATGACTTGTTGGGTTGGAACAACAAGGATTCTTGGTGGATCGAGTAATTGTTGCATGCCACGTAAAGGCATTCGTATGGTTGAGTAACTTGATTTTTGAGATCCGGATACCCAGTGAGAGGAAGAGCGTGTTGTAACACCATGGTTATAGATTACCGAATATACGTTCCTGAAGCTGTGTGGCACCGGGCCTCACCCTTTTAGTGCACGTTCCCGAAGTTGTGTGGCAACGGTCCTCACTCTAGGTTTGTTGGTATGATGACTATGTGTTGTGAGGGGTAAATGTATTTTCCATTGCTTTCTATGTGTTTAGGCGGCTAGAGGTAACGCCAATGTTGTTAGATTATGCCATGATATCATCTTTAGTTGCATGCTCTTATTTATGATTTGCATGAAGCATGATTGAGTGGAAGTTTATTCATTGAGCTTTGTTAGCTCAGCGTTCGAAATTGTTGTTTCCATTCGCAGGTTAGTAGGTTGACGTGCATCGTCTAAGCACCATCAGAATAGGACCTCATCATCAACTTGTTGTTCGAGTATAGTACTTAGATTATTTGGGGTATGTATTCATAAAACTTTTTGTTGTATTGTAACTCTTATTTTGGATTTTAAATTATGAGTCGAAAGATTTCAATTATGTATTTTTAATAGAGCTCCCATGTAACGTTTTAACTATTCATTCATGTTAAATATTTGAACTTAATGGATTTTATGAAATATATGTGTTTGGGCTAAATCTAGTGGCAAAGTTTTATGGTTTGGGCTTGAGGCCTAATTGTAACATCTGGGTCGGGGGTGTTACACAATAACCCAAGCCAATTAAATTAGTTCATGGCTGGGTTTTAAAGAATCAAAGAAATAATACACCCAAACATTGAACTAACTAAAGAGAAGAAAAAAATTAAAGAAGAGAGTTGCGTCGTGGTGTTCTCCTCGGAATGATCTTGATCTGATCTGTCGATCGTCAATTAATGATGTTGTTTGATGTTGCGATCACTCTTTATAAGATGTGAGAAACTTCATTTGAAATTCAAAAGATGTGGATTATCCCTTTTTCTTTGGTTGATGAGATAATTCAAATGCCTTATCTTCTTATCCTTATCTACGCTTCACTCTTTTAAGAGGAGATAATTTAGAATTACTTCAAAATGTTTGTTTTATCCCCATGTCTTCATCTGCAATGGCTCTTTAATTCAAATATGAATCTATCTAAATGGATTAGGATAAAGTTTGGAAAAATCTGATCTTATCTCCGACTTACCCTGACAATCGCTAGGCAATTGGTTTGACAATTCATTCGTGCGCAAAAAGAATAAAAGCAGCAGCAAACTCCCCACAAAAATAATAAAATGCAAGGCCAAGCCCAATAAACAAAAGAATTACGAATTTATGTATAAATAAATAAATAAAAATAAAACTAAATTGGCCTAAGTCTAAACAATAATTGAAGTAAAAGTGCTTTCAACACTTATCAATTATAGTCAAAGTTTAAAATTTTGACTTTCAAAAAGTCAACAAGGGACAATTTTCGTGGGACAGATGGATTATAATTTATCAATTTAATCGTAATTCAAAATAATTCAATAAATTTAATTCATAATATTTAAAAATTTCATCATTTTAATTTTTATTCTTCTCCTAAACTGTTTGTTCTTATTCAAAAATGTTATATTGTTTTAATGTCATTTTCTTGATATAATAATAGTTTAATAGTAACTCGTTACCGCTTTATGACAGAATGTAGTTAATGAACTACTAATTTGATTTGATGGGCTCGTTTTCTTTGATTGTAGCGCAAAAAAAATACTAAATTAACTTTTAAATGTGAATGATTAAATTTATTGAATTGTTTATAATAAAGACAAAGTTAATAAAATGTATAAGTTTTGGGACTAAAAATATTATTATACCAAAGAAAAATGGCAGGTAAGCGGATTGTGACAAAATTGGTAAAAATGTGTAATTTTAAGACTAAAATTATTATTATACCAAGTCACGTGATCATCTCCATTTAGTTAACAACCAAAATTAACGGCCAACGAACAAAAGAGAAAAAAATAACGATAGTTATCAAATTTGTAAGAAAAAAGGTTTGATGATCAAAATAGAAAAACGATAATAATTGGCTGACCAATATTATAGTTTACCCTATGATATATTATAAACATACAAAATGGGTTGGATTTGGAACCTTGGATATTGTAGCTCAAAATCGACTCATATTTTAAAAAGGCCCAAATTATTTTGTCGAAAACAAAATTTTGTTTCGGCTTACCAAATATGTTTTTCAATTACCAAAAGAAAAAATTAAAAACCAATTTCTATAAAATAAAATTATTAAATGAAAACAAAAAATATTTTCAGAAAGTCATCTACCTTTTAACAAAAATAAAATTATTGGATACTCAATTGAATAACTCAAATTTTAAATGCATATTTCATTGTCCACAAACAACAGGTGGAGTAATAAAAAATTTGTCAAAGTCTTTAATACCAATATGTATTTCAAATGTGTTTTCATCGTAATTTCTCTTGGCCAAAAACAAAAGAAAATATTTTGATAGACATAAAGTTGTTAGTTATTTTTTTGGGCAAATTACTTAAATCATCATTGAACTTTACTCTCAAACCTATTTTAGTCACTGAAGTTTCAAAACGTTCAATTTACTTATTAAAGTTTAGACTTTAAATGTTTTTTTTGTCACAACTCCATTAAATTTTTGGTGATGTACATTTGCCGGTGAACGCAAGAACTTCAAGATTCGAACGGTGAAAAATTTCATCGGCTCGAGAGAAACAACATAGTGAGAAATGGACTCCATCCGATGGTAGAGGAGGAAAATCGTCGAGAGAGAAACCAGGAGATTTTTTGCCGATTCGTTAACTTCGGAGCACTTCCGACAAAATGGAGGTCGAATTCAAACTTAAGGGACTGAGATGAAGTGACTAGTGAAATTTGGGACCGAACGACCACCATCTACGGCCGTTTGGGTTTTAAGAGTGACCAAAAATATTTAATGTCTAAACTTTAGTGACAAAAAACGTTCAATGTCTAAACTTCAGTGAGTAAATTGAACGTTTTAAAACTTTAGTGACTAAAATAGGTTTAAGAGTAAAGTTCAGTGATGATTTACGTAATTTACGCTTTTTTATATTTCGAGGATGTAGAGTAAATGGGTTTTGAATTCATATGAGTAAATGGGTTTAGTGTTTAGAATTTAGGGTTAGAGCTTGAAATTTAATTCTTTTGTGTTGGGTATAAAAAGTATACCGAAAAGAGGCAGAATTTTTTTGTCCGTATTCGTATTTTTTTTCATAAATCATCATCTCTTTCACGTTGAATCAAATTTAGCAGTGAAGAATTAGAACATGACCGGATGCCAAACTGCAGGTGCTGCTCATGTATGTTTCGTAACAGTTAACACCTGTGGACTACAAGCACATAACATGGTTGCCTCTGATTGAAGGCGATGTCTTTTGAGTCATACCATACAACTAAGATGGTTAAAGCTTACAACACTTTCTCTTGTTTTCGGTCTAAAACATCAGAAAACTAACATATTACACCACATCATCCTGTTGTAGCACCAGGCAATGGTCCTGTTTGCAGATTTTAGTTCCACTAATCACCTAGTTTTCTTTTCAATTTATCCCATAGCACGAAAGACTGAAGCAAGACTCAAAAACAAAAACCTCCTTAACTACAAAAGCTCAACACAGGAATGACCTATGTTAAATGAGACTATGAGACCCGGTAAAGTTTTTTCATGTATCGAAACGATCTTAGACCTTCATATCCAATACCCATGTTCGAATATGGGTCATATACGGATATTATATGAAAATTATGAAGAGTTTGAGAAATAAGAAGTGAGATGCATATAACACCAGAGACCCTGACAATATGTACATTCCACAACACATCACCACATCAAGATAAAACTTGCGGGCAACAAAAACTCGCCTATCAGTAGCATCCATATAAAACACATGTACAATAAACTTGTTCATCATGGTTGTAATATTCTCACCAAAAGCACAAAGCTTCCTGTTCGGGCAGCAGAGGAGTCCGGCAAGATGGGCATGTGATCTTCTGAAAATTCAACCACTCTTCCAAGCACACCTTGTGAAAGAGATGGCCACAGGTCAAGAGATTGACCTCCGATTCTGGCTTAAATCGAGTCAGGCAAACTGGACATTTATGATCAGACCGCTTGCAGCTACACACTGCATCAAACCTTATTGCCGGGGTCCTACTCCAGAACTCCTCAATGTAACTATCGGAATTCGTAGTGCAGAATTCAAATGATTCAGAGGGATATTCAAAAGAATCCGCAGATGGCGATGAAGAAACGAGATGGATACCGAAAATGTCAAGGATTGATCGGATTATGCTTATAACTATAGATATGGATGAAGCTGTGTTTACCAGAAGTACACATAACACTCCTGATGGAGATGGGAGACTTGAGAGACCCATTTTCTGTATCAAGGCCGGAGTTCTATGCCGGATTCGGAACGAAATAAAGATGTGAAATTCAAGAAATTCAAGATTAAGCTAATGGTCCTGTTTGCAGATTTTAGTTCCACTAATCACCTAGTTTTCTTTTCAATTTATCCCATAGCACGAAAGACTGAAGCAAGACTCAAAAACAAAAACCTCCTTAACTACAAAAGCTCAACACAGGAATGACCTATGTTAAATGAGACTATGAGACCCGGTAAAGTTTTTTCATGTATCGAAACGATCTTAGACCTTCATATCCAATACCCATGTTCGAATATGGGTCATATACGGATATTATATGAAAATTATGAAGAGTTTGAGAAATAAGAAGTGAGATGCATATAACACCAGAGACCCTGACAATATGTACATTCCACAACACATCACCACATCAAGATAAAACTTGCGGGCAACAAAAACTCGCCTATCAGTAGCATCCATATAAAACACATGTACAATAAACTTGTTCATCATGGTTGTAATATTCTCACCAAAAGCACAAAGCTTCCTGTTCGGGCAGCAGAGGAGTCCGGCAAGATGGGCATGTGATCTTCTGAAAATTCAACCACTCTTCCAAGCACACCTTGTGAAAGAGATGGCCACAGGTCAAGAGATTGACCTCCGATTCTGGCTTAAATCGAGTCAGGCAAACTGGACATTTATGATCAGACCGCTTGCAGCTACACACTGCATCAAACCTTATTGCCGGGGTCCTACTCCAGAACTCCTCAATGTAACTATCGGAATTCGTAGTGCAGAATTCAAATGATTCAGAGGGATATTCAAAAGAATCCGCAGATGGCGATGAAGAAACGAGATGGATACCGAAAATGTCAAGGATTGATCGGATTATGCTTATAACTATAGATATGGATGAAGCTGTGTTTACCAGAAGTACACATAACACTCCTGATGGAGATGGGAGACTTGAGAGACCCATTTTCTGTATCAAGGCCGGAGTTCTATGCCGGATTCGGAACGAAATAAAGATGTGAAATTCAAGAAATTCAAGATTAAGCTAAGTTTAACTGAATAAATTGATGATATGATGGAAAGTTTGATGCAAGAGGATAATTTCAGCTACTCTATAGCTGATATATATGACCTGGAAACACATTAGACATCCATTAGAATACAAAACAAAAGTTTATAAAATTATGCAAGGCAAAAGGCGGAACATCAAGATTTAGTTCCAAAACTGTAATCCAGAACTGTAATTGATTATGGAAATTACCTTAAAATCAAAGGGAGAAAACCTTCACATGCCCTGGTAATCTGCAAGAAAACCAGTATTCAATTGGGAAAGTGAGATTGATGTAACATTTCCAAAGCAAATCATCATATGTGAATTCATTTGAAAAGGAACCCACAAAAATCAATGGTGGTGAAACTTTTTATAAGCTTTTCCATTATCAAGATCTAACCATGATGAGCCCTTTATTGGTAATCAAAGTTACCAATTCAATAATAAAACCCCCAATCAAAATAAACAATAAACAAGACCCAGAATTGGATGACAAAGAAAATGCACATTAGATCTGATATTTACATGCATAATCAGAAATTCCCATCAAAGGTTGTTTAGCAAAGAAACAAAACTTACACAAAAAGGGTCAACTTTGCTCTGTAGAAGGCACCAAGAACAATAGCTAAAACAGTAGATCAATGAAACATAGAGAAAGCAAAACTGGGTTTTAAACAAAAAAGAAAGGTTTTAAAAGTCTGGTAATGGCTGCTCCACCATCCTTCCTTTGCCTCCTGATATAGATTATAGCAGCCCCCCACCCTTAACTCTTAAGGAACATATTGTGGTTAGCATCCGGGTTTTCCGGACTCTAATCCACCTTAACTATAGTTACTTTATATCACCAAAGCTTTAAGCTTTAACTCTTTTTTTTTTTTTTTTACATTAGAAGATCAGATTAAGATTCCAACCAGCATGGAAATGGAACATAACATTTAATTCGTGTTTGATCATGTAATTATCATTTAACATAGTAGAATTACCTGCACTGAACATTGATCTATCTGATTACTCTGTCACCACTCACCAACTTGTAAAAAAGTCTTTAATCAAAAAATAAAAATAAAAAATGTGAAAAAAGGGTTTCATTTTGTCAGAGCTGTATGTCCCATGTTCTTGTAATTGATGTTCATCTGTCAAACACTCGGATTCATTTCAAAGGCTTTGACCAATGTTTTATTGCACCATCATCATCATCTTTATATTTAAGAATATTGTGTGTTTAAACTGATTTTTTTTAATATTGTTGTTGATTTTTTTTATTTCATGATATGAGTCTTTCATTTTTTTTAATTTATGATTTATAGTGATTGCTACATTATCAAAAGTCGTCGGCAGATTGATTTTAAAAAAAGACATCAACACTATAGACTGACTTCAACCCAAGAAATAAAAATTACCAGCATCGTATGCCGATCGATCTAAAAAAATATAACATTTAAAAATTTTACAAGGATATTAACCTATGTATATTAATGAAAATAGATGATTGATGCATCTAAAAATCAGATTCTGCATTGATATTACATTGTGGCCCAACTTTAATATTAGGTATTGGTTGATGTGTGATGGAAGAACGGTGGTTTATCATCTTTCCCAATTCAACAATCACTGTCATATGAAGTTTCCAATTCACAAACAAAAAACACCCATTTTTTTTACAAACTTCTCAGAATATAATATGGAAATGAAATTTAACAAACGGGATGGTTTAGCATTTGAATTGGGTATATACAACAAATTAAATAAACAAAAGAAAACAAGCTGTATAATTGCCCAACTATATGTCATTTAAAAAGAAGAGTATAAACCAAGAATCAATGAATACAAGTATTTAAAGCTGTAAATTACTGGGACACAGCACCATTGAAAAAATGGGAAATTAATTTAATTATACTATATATGACCGGGTTGCGTTACAAAGGAAAAGGATCCATGACATTAGGGATTGGGCAAATGGCAAAGAGGGCAGGTTCTTTGAATGGCGTCCACATCACGTGGGCAGCGTCTTTAATTTTTTTAGGCTTAAATGAAAAATAAATGACTAAATTATATTTTTGGCTTAACTATAAAATAAGTGTCCAAACTATATTTTTTTTGTAATAGGTGCCTAAAGTATTTTTTGGCTCAAATTGGTGCCTAAAGTATTCTTTTTTGCTAAAATAAGTGTTTAAAGTTTCATTTTTTGCTGAAATGGGTGCTAAAGTTTCATTTTTGATTGAAATAGGTGCCCAAGTAGGTGCCTCAATTGACTTTAAAACAAGTCAAAAAATGAAATTTTAGGCACCTATTTCAGCCAAAAATAAAACTTTAGGCACCTATTTCATCAAAAAAATGCTTTAGGCACTTATTACAAAAAGAGACATAATTTTGGCACTTATTTTGTAGTTTAGCTTATACACTTTTTTGAACTTTAGGTGCATAAAGTATTTTTTTTGTAAAAATAGGTGCCTAAAATTTCAACCGTTATAATTTTAGGTGCCCGACCGTTTAAAAAACCCGTTACCCAATCAAAATATGACACATGGCAGGAATATTGATTTTTAAATTATTTTTGAAAAAAACTTTAAAATTTATTTTTTTTTAAAAATCCCAAAATTCTAAAAAATATTCAAATCAATCCCTAAATCCCAAATTTTATTTTTAAAATTTATTTGGTAATAAAATAAACTAATAAAATATTTATTTATTTTATAAAATTAATATTAAATCATTCTAAAAATTTAAATTTATAATATTTATTTAAGATATAATATAAATTTTAAATTACTTAAAAATAACCTTTTAGATTTAAATTTATTATTTTAATCTCTAAATAACATTTAATTGGTTGGCATATATGTGAGCCAAGTAAAATTTATATTAGTATTTAATATTTTAATTGGTGGGTATATATGCTAAATTTAAATTTATATAGTTAGATAATTAACTGGTTAAGTTAAATATAAGTTTAGGTGAAAATATAACATATTTGAGCATTGGCTTAGTGGTTATACACTTGGATCTCTTGCGTAGAGGTCCCAAGTTTGATTCCCCCATTACTTATGTATATTTTTTATTTTATTTGGTTTTATTTTAATAAGAGTATAACTTAAATATAAATTTTGGTGAAATTATAACAAAATTAAAGGTCGGCAAAATGGTTAGGCGAGTTTGAATCCACTTCACCTTTTGAGCAATTTAATTTTTAATAATCGGTGACCAAATAAAAAAGAATTTAATATTAGTGACGATTTTGTAAAAAAATTTGGTGACCAAAATAGAAAAACAGAAATAGTTTAGTGACCAATGGTGTTTACCCTAAAACTAACACATGGAATGAGAACAAGGAGATAGAAAATGACGTAAAAAATAAAAAAATGTCATCATCAATGTTAACTTTTTAAAATCTGGTGACCAAAATAGAAAAATAACATAATGCTAGCGGTGATTTTGACCAGAAAAATAGTTTGTTGACCAAAATGAAAAAAACGAAAATAGTTTAGTGACTAATGGTATTGTTTACTCTAATATTTTTATATTTTATAAGAGTCAGAGAATAATATTATTAATGAGAATAATTAACAAATTTTATTAAAAATTAGTAAAAGAATGAGTAATTAATAAAAATTAAATATGTAATTATACAAATTTATTTAATTGTCACATCAATATTTTTGTTACTCTTTTCGTCTTACTAAATTTGTTCACTATTGACTTTTAAAAAGTCAAATATTTTAAACTTTGACCTTAAATATTTTAAATTTTATAAAAATATATATTTATAAACTACTTGATTAAATGTTTTTAAAATATATATTTTTTCATTAATAAATTTAAATCAATAAGAAGTCAAAGTTAAAAAATTGACCAAAAAAGTCCATAATGGACATATTCAACGGGACAGAGAGAGTAACTGTTAACAGCTAATAATGTAATTGATATCATTCAAATAGTTAAGTGACTTAATTGAAAAAGAAAATCATAATTCATTGGTTAAATTAGAATTACTCCAATAATTTAGTGGCCTTGGAGGTTGTTTACCCTAAAAAACAACATTTTCTAGCGAGCATGTTTTAAACATTTTTTATGTTTTAAATTTTGAAAAGCGTGCTCTATTAGTAGCGATAAGGGGTGTGTAAAATTAATATTTGATTTTGATATAACAATTAATTTTAAGGATTGATTTGTAAAATAAGATAAATTTTTAAGTACCAAAAAATCTTACAAACTGACATGATTTCAAACTTAAAATAATTTCTAAGTAAAAAACTAAAAGCCCAAAATTTTCAAAGTGTTTGTAGTACTATAAATAGCCAAAATTGCACAGGCGTACCGATACACAATAGCCTGTATCGATACGGTGTCTTGACACTAGAATATATTTTTAACTTAATGGCTATCGAGTACCGATACACGTACAACCGTATCGGTACGTTGTTTCGATATGCTTGTATCCGTTTCGATACGCCATTCAACCTGGGAAATAACGGCTATATGAGTATCGGTACGGCTTCATGCGTACCGATACAAGGTGTTTAGATTTTCCAAATCTTTTGCATTTAATATTCGACCGTTGCCTTGTCAGTTTATTGAAATCAGATCTTTAAAAATTAGTTATAGCATATCGATACCCTTATAGGTGTATCGATACGCGTTTTGCTACACGAGTAATCAGGATTCAGTGAGTAAGACTAGTATCGATACGGTGTGGAATGTACCGGTACGCCTTTGTAAAATCATCTACTCGTATTGATACGCTTTCGTGCGTATCGATACCCCTTTGTACAACGACTATTTCTTCTTTTGGCAGGTACCGATACGGCTCCCCGTGTACCGATACCCGCTATTAGCAAACTGCGTTTATTGCGGGAAAAATGAAGTCCAACGGCTCTATTGATGATCTCAGCTACCCAAACGGTTGGAAATCAATGAGGGGGTATTTAAACAAGTCTCCAAAGCTACAACAACAACTAATCATCAACTTTTAAGCATTCAAGCCCAAATCCTACATCTTTGAGCCTATTAGAGTCAAATCGTAAGCAAAATTGTAATCTTTATTTTCAAGATTGGGTTGAGTGATCTTGTATTGGGCCAATTTATTACCTCTGAGAAGATTTTATCATTTGCCAATCTTTTCTTGTAAAAGAGTGAGTTCATCAAAGCTTTGGGTAAAAAGCTTTAATTGTGCAACTGTTTCCTCCTAAGCCTAGAAAAGGGGACAAAATTCTTTAGTGAATTTGTGAAAATTCTTAGTGGGAAGATAAGGTAGTGGATTCAAATCTTGTTAGAAGGTTGAACCACTATAATTCCTTGTGTCCAAATTTTTCCAAATTTCATATTGCTTCTACCAAAATTTTTATTTGCTAATTCACCACCCTCTTGGCCTTCCACAATTGATTGATTATCTCAACAATTGGTATCAGAACCACACCCAACTGAAGGTCTAACCACCATTGGGATGATCCTAAAGGTGTTCAATCAATCAACAAATCAATCCATGGCCTCTACTTCTGGCAACAACCTCTACGAGTCTCAATCAATCACTAAACCTCCTTATTTCAATGGGGATAACTATCCTTATTGGAAGAATCGTATGAGGCTCTTCATCAAATCCAACTACTACCTCCTTTAGGATGTAGTAAAAGATGGACCAACCATTTCGATGAAGAGAGAAAGAGATCGACTCATTCCTAAGCCCAAGCATGAGATGACCGATGAAGATCGACAGAAGTTACAAATCAACAACAAAGCTATGCACATGATCTTTTGTGCTCTTGGACTGGATGAGTACTCGAAGATGTCTTCTTGCACAAGTGCAAAGAAGATATGGGATAAGCTAGAAGTGACGTACGAGGGCACAGATGAAGTAACGGAGACCAATATTAGCTTCCTAAATCTAAGCTACGAGAACTTCAAAATGGAGCCGGATGAAGACATTTCAAAAATGTTTGATCGATTCTCCGTCATCGTCAACGGGCTAAAAGGCTTCGAAGAAGTCATCCCGAAAGAAAATCTTGTCTAGAAGATTATGTACTCTCTTCCCGAGTCATGGGATGAAAAGAGGACCGCCATCATAAAAGCCAAAGATCTCAAGACCTTGAAGCTCGATGCTCTTATGGGGTTTCTTCTTACTCATGAGATCAAAAAGAAAGGAAGATATAAAGAAAAAAAGAGAAGAGAAGAAGACCAAAAAGAAAGAGGTTGAGAAGAAAAAGATAGGAATTTCTCTTAAAGCTTCACAAGATGAGAGTGATTCTAGTGAGGAGGAAGATGAAGAAATGGCTATGCTAGCCAAAAGGTTCACTCGGTTCATGAAATCCAACCAAGGAAGAAAGTTCCATTGAAGAGGGGATTTCAAGAACAAGAACAAGGAGGAAGAGAATGATCAAATAATTTGTTATGAGTACAAGAAATCGGGGCACATCAAGACCGATTGTCCCCAACTCAAGAAGAAAAGCTTCGAGAAGAAAAAGAATCATAAGACCCATGTAGCCACTTGGAGTGATAGAGAATCTTCAAGTGATGAGGAGCAAAAAGTTGCAAATCTATGCCTCATGGCCTTCGAATAGGATCCTAAGGTAACCTCTAACTCATCTATTGAGCTTACTTTTGATGAATTATATGATGAGTATAATGAGTTACAAGAGGTTTATGACGAATTAGTTTTTAAATACAAAGAATCACTTTTGAAAAATAAGAAAATAATTTCTGATTTAAAAAATCAAAATGATTCTTTATCCAAAACTAATTCGAAACTTGAGAAGAAGGTTTGGATTTACAAGCCAAATAAAATGATTTTGAGCAGAAAAATCAAGATTTAAATAACATTCTCTCTAAAGTTCATGATGATTACCAAAAGAAAGTTGGTGATCTCAAAGCTTCTTTGAACAAAGTTGGAAATTCCTGTTTTGAAAAAATGAATTTCTTCAAAACCCAACTATGTGAAAATAAACTTTGATGGGTACAAACAAATAGGCTTCCAAAGGCCCTCTAGAGGTAAGAGGATTATGAGTGTTTGGGTTCCTAAGGAACTTGTCACTTCTAACAACATTAAGGCAATTGCTTCTTGAATTCCCAAGGGAACCAAGTTTTGGGGAGCTAATACTCATGGACCCAAAATGATTTAGGTACCAAAAATAAGTCGTAATTCTTTATTTGTAGGAGGCATTGCTAAAAGGCCAAAACTTCATGTTCAAATTCGTGGTACCTTGATAGTGGATGCTCAAGACATATGACTGGTGACAAGAGTCGATTTTTGGAGCTAAAACCAAAGTGTAGAGGAGTAGTGACGTTTGGTGACAACTCCAAAGGCCACATTGAAGGAATTGGTTCTATTGGTAATCACTCATCTATACTTATTGATAATGTCTTATATGTCAACGGTCTTAAGCATAATTTATTAAGCATAAGCCAATTTTGTGATAAAGGTTTCAATGCGCTTTTTGATTTAAATGGTTGCAAAATTATCAACATTGAAACTAACAAAATTGTGCTTATTGGTCATCGCATAGGAAACATATACATGGTTTATTTAGATGACATTCATATTTCCAATACATGTTTTGTAGCTAAAGATGAGTATGATTCATGGTTATGGCATAGAAAATTAGGGCATGCAAGTATGAGTGTTTTAGAAAAATTGATTTCAAATGATCTTGTAAGGGGTTTGCCAAAAATAAAGTTTTCACATGACAAAATTTGTGATGATTGTGCTAAAGGCAAACATAAAAAAGTTTCTTTTAAACCTATTAATGATGTTTCTACAAGTAGAGTTTTAAAATTGATCCACATGAATCTTTTTGGTCCTATTAGAACAATGAGTTTGGATAGAAAATCATATGCATTTGTTTTAGTCGATGACTACTCTAGATATACTTAGGTTCTATTTTTAAGTACCAAGGATGAGGCTTTAGAAAAATTCATCACATTTTCAAAAGCAAATCAAAACGATTTTGGTTACTCAATTGCACATATTTGAAGTGATCATGGAACTGAATTTCAAAATTTAGGTTTTGAAGAGTTTTGTACCTCAAATGGTATAAGCCATAACTTTTTTGCTCCTTGAACACCTCAATAGAATAGGGTTGTTAAGAGAAAAATCAAACTTTAGAAGAAATGGCTAGAACCATGCTTTGTGAAAATAATTTGCCTAAGTATTTTTGGGCAGAAGCCACTAATACGACTTGCTATATTGTAAATAGAGTAATGATTAGGCCTATTTTAAAGAAAACTCCTTATGAACTTTTCAAAAATAAAAAGCCTAACATTAGCTACTTTCATCCATTTGGTTGTAAATGTTTTGTTTTAAACAATGAAAAAGATAATTTAGGCAAATTTGATGCAAAAAGTGATGAAGCTATTTTTATAGGTTACTCTTTAAATTATAAAGCCTATCATGTATTTAACAAAAGAACTTTATTAGTAGAAGAGTCTATACATGTGGTTTTCGATGATAACCTCCTTCCGAGGAAAGATTCTTGTAATGATGATGATGTAGGATTTTTATGCCAATGATGGTGGAGGACAATCATCAAAGGTAGATGAAGTTCATTCAAAAGATGAACCACAAGATCCACCTCTGGATGTCTTGAAGGATATGACTCTAGAGGAAAATGAGGTCACCTACCCAAGTGAGTTCAGCTATGTCAAAGGTGGTGAAATTTTGGATGATCCATCCAAAGGGGTAACCACTAGATCTTCTCTTAGAAATACATGTAATTATGTTGCATTTATCTCATGCATAGAGCATAAAAATATCAATGAATCATTAAATGATTATTATTGGATATTGGCTTGCAAGAAGAGGTAAATCAATTCGAGAGAAGTAAAGTATGGACATTAGTTGATAGACCATGTAATAAATCTACCGTAGGAACTAAATAGGTTTTTAGAAACAAACTAGATGAGAGTGGTAACTTATTGAGAAACAAGGCTAGACTTGTTGCTCAAGGTTACACTCAAGAAAAAGGAATCAATTTTGATGAACCTATGCACCCGTAGCTAGAATGGAAGCTATTAAGATGTTGCTTGCATTTGCATGTTATCATGAATTCAAGATTTTTCAAATGGATGTAAAATGTGCTTTTCTAAATGGTTTTATAAATGAAGAAGTGTATGTAGAACAATCACCCGGTTTTGAAGATCCAAAATACTCAAACCATGTTTTCAAACTTTCAAAGGCTTTATATGGTTTGAAACATGCTCCTAGAGCTTGGTATGAATGTTTATCAATTTTTTAATTACAAAAGGTTTTAACAATGGAAAGGTGGATACTACACTTTTTATAAAAAAAAAAGACAAAGACATTTTAGTAGTACAAATTTATGTTGATGATATAATTTTTGGATCTATTAATGAGCTTCTTTGTCAAAAGTTTGCTAAGTTGATGCAAGTTAAATTTGAGATGAGCATGATGGGGGAGCTATTATTCTTTTTGGGGATCCAAATCAAACAAAGGAAGGATGGCATCTTCATCAATCAAGCTAAGTACATCAAGGATATGCTCAAGAAGTTTGGCTTGGAGAATGTGAAACCTTAAGCCACACCAATGAGATCTTCTACAAAGCTTGACAAAGATGAAGGAGGTAAATGTGTTGATTTAAAGTTTTATAGATCAATAATAAGATCTTTGCTTTTTCTTACCGCAAGTAAACCAATATTATGTTTGGTGTTTTCTTGTGTGCTAGATTTCAAATTAGTCCTAGAGAATCACATCTTAAAGTCGTTAAGAGAATCTTTAGATACCTTAGAAACATACATTGTTTAGGTCTTTGGTATCCTAAAGACCCGTCCTTTAATTTGCACGCTTATTCAAATGCGGATTATAGAGGTTGTAAGATAGATAGAAAGAGTACCTCCGGTACATGTCAATTCCTAGGTAGTATGATCATATCATGGTTTTCTAAAAAGCAAAATAGTGTAGTATTATCTACCATCGAGGCAGAAAACATTTTGGCTGAAAGTTGTTGTGCTCAAGTCCTTTGGATGAAGCAACAACTCTTAGATTATGGAATTGATGTAGGTACCATCCTTCTAAAGTGTAACAATACTAGTGCCATTTTTCTCACCAAGAATCCCATTCAACATTCTAAAACCAAGCACATAGAAAGGCATCATTTCATTAGAGATCATGTCTTGAAAAATGATGTAGTTATAGAGTATGTAAACACCTTGAACCAATTAGCGGATATCTTTACCAAACCTTTAGACGAAGAGTGTTTTTGGTCTCTTAGGAGAGAATTAGGGCTTACTAGCCTTTCTTGAACCTTAGAGCCTTTTTGTGTTTAAATTTTGCTTGAATTTGGTTGATTTCAATGCTTATGTGTTTTTGATCCTATATGCATCTATTCATGTTGTTAGGGGGAGTATGCATCGATTTTTACCCATACATGATGATCTCATATCATTCACATACATATCAGTTCGATTAAGTTTAAATTTTTGGGTCCCTTGCAGCCAAAAATATCATTTTTGGTCAAGGGGTATCAATATGGTTAATCGCGTATCGATACGGTTAAACGGGCATTGTTTCTGTAGGGGAAAAGGATCGGTACGCCTATATAGTGTACTTGTACGCGGTTTTGATACGCACTTTTGCGTATCAGTATGCGTAGCTGTTGGAGCTTTAAATGGGGTTTTAAATGTGGTTTTCCTATTTTAAACCAAACTCTAACTTTTTGCTAAAAACCCTAGGCCGAAAATTCTTTATAAAAACCTCTCAAACCTCTTGTTTTTCTCACAAATCTACGCAAATTCTTTGGGGACTTTTGTTTTCAACATCAAACCGAAGCAAAATTCATTAAGTTTTGTGCAAATCATCTCTTCATTCATCTATTCATCCTAATCAAGGTATAAACTGTAACACCCATTTCCCGTATTCATCGCTGAATAAGAGTTAGGGATGTCACATGATACTTGTAAAATAATTCTTTAATATTAAGAAAATCTTATCTTTGACTGTAAAAATAGTTAATGGCATAAAATTTAAACTTAATAATTTCACATTCAATTTTGAACCTAGATTCAGGAAGCAACTTAATAGTTTGATCCATTAGCATATAAATAATAAAACTGCCTAATTTAAAATCCTTCAGATTTTGAATAAAATACGATTCATATCAGAGCAGGCTTCACATTTTACTATACATGCCGACTAGTAAATATAAAACAACATAAAAATTCTATTACTGATACTGATGTACCTGTTTTCGATTGATGATGTTCGCTAATTCTCCTTACTCCCAACACTTCTATTTTCCTACGCGTGAAACAATTACACGCTAAGTATAACATAGTGAGGTATTATAAATAATAATAAACAAGTATCGAAATAAATGGAAACATGTTAAGAAAAATCATATCAAATCTTTCATATACTTATAAACAATCACATATAAGAAATGGTGAATTTCATATACATTTACTTTATAATTAGCCCAAGAATTTGTATAAAGAGAAACTAAAGTATGCAAGGTCGGTACTCCTTGAGTACTAGTCACTGAAGTGACAATAACATATAGACACATAAAGTGCCGAAAACATATAGACACATAAGTGCCGAAAACATATAGATCTGAAGATTGGTGTATAGCTATACTACAGTCCTTGATTGCTAGACCTCTAATGGCATGCCACTATACTGTAACTCTCAATCATAAACTTGGGTAAATAATTTCATATAATTGACTTGTAAATTATCATTTGACAAATGATTCATATATCACCATTATTCAATAATAACTTATCAAAATAAAACATAATAGGGCAATTCATACCCCAACATGTACTAACCTTTTTCCTTTGCCTGTGAATCATCATATAACTTATAGAAAAACTATATTATCATTTTAATAAAATTAAATAAATAGAATTTATAAAAGTTTACTAAAATACATTTCAAAACATATAAATGCACTCACCTGGGCCATTTATTATCTTGCCTCACTAAGCTTACTAATTAATCTTTTTGTTTCCATGAGTGCTTGTACCTTCCCTAGTATTTCTTGAAACTGTAGAAATCAATCGAACATACTTATTACTATACACTTACTTAATTCGAGTCTAACATTGCCAAATAAAATACTAATGTTTGCCATGTATCTCATTTTGGGTCCTTAGTGACCATTTTGAGCATTTGGCAACTATTCATGCCTTAATTTTCAATTCTTCCATTTTAATCCTTTAATTTCTCATTCTTGCCAAAATGGTCCTTTTTCATCAATTCAAGCTAATTTGATCACAATCTCAACAATATACAGATCAGTCTCCCCTCAAAATAAAATTTCCCAAAACATACCCTTATTTCTTCAAATAGCCGAATAGGTCCCTAAACTTTTTCAAATATTCAATTTGGTCCCAAAATGCTAAAATAAGCTTCTAATATCACAATTACACTATTTTCATCACCAAAATAATTTTTGACAAATTAGTCCTTAATTTCTTAGAAATGCCGAAATAATCCTCAACATTTCTAAAATATATAATTTGGTCCCAAATTGTCAATTCAACCTTGAAACATCATTTTCTATTCATTTCCATCATCAATTAAATTTTGACAATTTAGTCCCAAATTTTCTTCAAATTTTTGAATTAGTCCCTAAAGGGAATTTGACCTTCAAACATCAAAATTGAACTTCCATCATCAATATAATGCTTCAAACACCATAATCTAACCATTTTCATCCTTAATTCTCAAAACCCTAACAAATACTAAATTCAAAATTAGGGTTTATAACTTTCAACATGAATTTAACTTGATTTCAAGCTTGTTTTCATCACTACTAAGCTTAATCCATCATCTACTACTTGAATTCCATAAATTTCCATGAAACCCTAATTTCACTCTCTTCAAACCCTAATCCAAAACTTCACAATTCCATGCAATTTTACTATCAAAACGTAGAGAATGAAGAGTAGATCACTTTACCTTAAACAATTTTTGCTTGAATCTTGCTCAAAAGCCTTGAAAATGGCTTGAGAAAATTTTGCTATATTTTCTCTTCTTTCTTTCTTGGCTTTCGAATGATGTAGGAAGAAGATGAACTAATTTTGGTTCATCTTTGACTTTTTATTCCTTATTATAACATGTTTTTGCCACATGTAAATAAAAAATTCATTTTTCTTTCTTTCCAAAAATACCCATTTAACTAAATAAAAATTACATCTAGTTCAAATTTATGCCATCCCATTACTTTTGAACTAGATTAGTTCCCATACAACTGGTCATCATCATTAAACAATCATAAAATATTATTTATGATTTTTGTTCAATCTAATTTCCCGATTTTCACCTTCTACGATTTTCCTTTATCGAACTATCAACTCTAATCCAGAAATCATATATTTCCCTAATTCCATGAATAAATTCATATTTTCATATAAAACCCTCCATTTAATAAAGTCAAAATTAGAAATTTGACTCGATCCAAAAGTACCGATAATTACCTGAAATCTTTGTCGGGTAGCATCTTTCTTGAAAATCCTTCATTAAGCATTTATACGAATCTTTCCCATTTCTTCTGATTCCTTTTTACAAATTAAAATACTGTTATGTGACACTTCCCAAAAGGTCACCCAAAACTTTTCTCTAATCTAAGCACGCTTAACAATTTTATTCGATCAAAATTTATATTTTCTACTGCATTCTCACCTCTAAAACTATTACCAAAATCCTTATTTTGATCGAATTTATCATCATACTAAATAAAAATCATCTTTGGGAAATTTACACTTGGGTCCCTGAACTTTTACCAACTTTTCATTTTGGTCACTAACGTTTATCTTTTGTCATTTTAGTCACTAAGTTAGCCTTATGCCAAAACCTTAGTACTAAATGACCCTTATATAACTTAGTAAAATTTTTTGGGGTATTACAATTCCACCCCATTAAAATAAAATTCGTCATCGAATTTTAGAACGTAACTAATTTGAATAGTTACGAATATTGCTTTTCATCTTATTCTAAGCTTTCTCCAGTGGCCTTCTCAATCTTGTGGTTCTTCCAAAGAATTTTGACCAAAGGAATTTTCGTGTTCCTTAACTCTTTAACTTCATATGCTAGAATTCTCACGGGTTCTTCTTTATACATCAAATCTGGTTGTAGTTCAATTTCCTCAGAAGTGATGACATCTGAAGGATTCGACCGATACCTTCATAACATAACTATATGGAATATATCATATAATCTTGCTCACCTCTGGTGGTAAAGCTAACTAGTAAGCCACTAGTCTTATTCTTTTTTTAATTCCATATGATCCAACAATTCTGGAACTAAGCTTTCTCTTTTTGTCCAAATCATAGGACTTTCTTCTATGGTGAAACCTTTAGGAATACTTTATCTCCAACTTCATATTCAATATCCATAGTCATTCGATCCCATTTCCGCTGAAGAATGAAAATCGATTGCAATAATCCAGAAGGTATCTGATGTTCTACCTTTACTTGTTGACATGATAAACATTTAGAAACTATCTCATTTATTGTTCTTTTCATGCCTAGCCACCAATACTGACTTTTTAATCCTTGCTACATCTTGTTTTCATCTGGATGCATAGTCTCACAGATCCATCCTTCTTTTTATAAATAATACCGGTGCGCCCCAAATGTGACATACCTGGTTTTATAAAACCCTGATCCAACATTTCTTGCAATTGCGTCTTCCTTTCCCGAAGCTCAGTTGGAACCATCGATATAGATACAATGCCTGGTAATACATCTATTATAAATTCTACCTCTCAATCTGAAGGTAATCTTGGCAACTTATCAAATTTGCTATAAAATTCTACTCCTATATTGATCACCAATATTTTTCGCCTTGAATGCTTCTTGGAAGAATACCCATGTCACTTCAGTTGCAAGTATCTCCTATCTGATACTTGTTCACCGTATTAGAACATGTCCTCTTAACAGGGATACAATTCCTTCTAACTTTTCCACATCGGAACAATTTAGCTCTTCCCTTATAATTCAAGATTTCCCATAAGTCACTATTAAACCATAAGTCAGCACCATCAGACCACCTTCACTATGAAATTCAGGATTTCCCAAATCCTGTATAGGCACTCCCTATTGTGCCAATGTTCTTTCTTGTTCTGATTAATCCAAAAGGTTGTGGTTAACCTTATTATTACCACTATGTTTCTTTCCAGAACCTCCCATTTACTAGTTCATCTCAATCTTCTTAACTCAAATATTAATTAAACTTATCTCCTTTCATATTAGTAAGGAGGGACATCAATCAAATCATATAAACATCAAATCAGTAATATCGATATCCTAGTGGCATGTATAAACTTTTTGACATAAAATTACTTTTGTTTACGCCTAGAACCAGCTAAACATGTAGCTCTGATACCATTAAATATGACACCCATTTCCCGTATTCATCGCTGAATAAGAGTTAGGGATGTCACATGATACTTGTAAAATAATTCTTTAATATTAAGAAAATCTTATCTTTGACTGTAAAAATAGTTAATGGCATAAAATTTAAACTTAATAATTTCACATTCAATTTTGAACCTAGATTCAGGAAGCAACTTAATAGTTTGATCCATTAGCATATAAATAATAAAACTGCCTAATTTAAAATCCTTCAGATTTTGAATAAAATACGATTCATATTAGAGCAGGCTTCACATTTTACTATACATGTCGACTAGTAAATATAAAACAACATAAAAATTCTATTACTGATACTGATGTACCTGTTTTCGATTGATGATGTTCGCTAATTCTCCTTACTCCCAACACTTCTCTTTTCCTACGCGTGAAACAATCACACGCTAAGTATAACTTAGTGAGGTATTATAAATAATAATAAACAAGTATCGAAATAAATGGAAACATGGTTAAGAAAAATCATATCAAATCTTTCATATACTTATAAACAATCACATATAAGAAATGGTGAATTTCATATACATTTACTTTATAATTAGCCCAAGAATTTGTATAAAGACAAACTAAAGTATGCAAGGTCGGTACTCCTTGAGTACTAGTCACTGAAGTGACGATAACATATAGACACATAAAGTGCCGAAAACATATAGATCTGAAGATTGGTGTATAGCTATACTACAGTCCTTGACTGCTAGACCTCTAATGGCATGCCACTATACTGTAACTCTCAATCATAAACTTGGGTAAATAATTTCATATAATTGACTTGTAAATTATCATTTGACAAATGATTCATATATAACCATTATTCAATAATAACTTATCAAAATAAAACATAATAGGGCAATTCATACCCCAACATGTACTAACCTTTTTCCTTTGCCTGTGAATCATCATATAACTTATAGAAAAACCATATTATCATTTTAATAAAATTAAATAAATAGAATTTATAAAAGTTTACTAAAATACATTTCAAAACATATAAATGCACTCACCTGGGCCATTTATTATCTTGCCTCACTAAGCTTACTCATTAATCTTTTTGTTTCCTTGAATGCTTGTACCTTCCTCAGTATTTCTTAAAACTGTAGAAATCAATCAAACATACTTATTACTATACACTTACTTAATTCGAGTCTAACATTGCCAAATAAAATAATAATGTTTGCCATGTATCTCATTTTGGGTCCTTAGTTACCATTTTGAACATTTGGCAACTATTCATGCCTTAATTTTCAATTCTTCCATTCTAATCTTTTAGTTTCTCATTCTTGCCAAAATGGTCGTTTTTTTATCAATTCAAGCTAATTTGATCACAATTTCAACAATATACTTGATCAGTCTCCCTTATTTCTAAAACCATACCCTTATTTTTCTTCAAATCGTTTAATAGGTCCCTAAACTTTTTAAATATTCAATTTGGTCCCAAAATGCTAATATAAAGCTTCTAATATGACAATTCCACTATTTTCATCACCAAAATAATTTTTGACAAATTAGTCTTTAATTTCTTGGAAATACCGAAATGGTCCTCAACATTTCTAAAATATATAATTTGGTCCCAAACTGTTAATTCAAGCTTGAAACATCATTTTCTATTCATTTCCATCATCAATTAAATTTTGACAATTTAGTCCCATATTTTCTTCAAATTTTTGAATTAGTCCCTAAAGGGAATTTGACCTTCAAACATCAAAATTGAACTTCCATCATCAATATAATGCTTCAAACACCATAATCTAACCATTTTCATCCTTAATTCTCAAAACCCTAACAAATACTAAATTCAAAATTAGGGTTTATAACTTTCAACATGAATTTAACTTGATTTCAAGCTTGTTTTCATCACTACTAAGCTTAATCCCTCATCTACTACTTGAATTCCATAAATTTCCATGAAACCCTAATTTCTCTCTCTTGGAACCCTAATCCAAGACCTTCAAACATTAAAATTGAACTTCCATCATCAATATAATGCTTCAAACATCATAATCTAACCATTTTCATCATTAATTCTCAAAACCCTAGCAAATCCCTAAATTCAAAATTAGGGTTTATAACTTTCAACATGAATTTATCTTGATTTCAAGCTTGTTTTCATCACCACTAAGCTTAATTCATCATTTACTACTTGAATTCCATAAATTTCCATGAAACCCTAATTTCTCTCTCTTGGAACCCTAATCCAAAAATTCACAATTCCATGCAATTTTACTATCAAAACGTAGAGAATGAAGATTAGATCACTTTACCTTAAACAATTTTTGCTTGAATCTTGCTCAAAAGCCTTGAAAATGGCTTGAGAAAATTTTTCTATATTTTCTCTTCTTTCTTTCTTGGCTTTCGAATGATGTAGGAAGAAGATGAACTAATTTTGGTTCATCTTTGACTTTTATTCCTTATTATAACATGTTTTTGCCACATGTAAATAAAAATTCATTTTTCTTTCTTTCCAAAAATACCCATTTAACTAAATAAAAATTACATCTAGTTCAAATTTATGCCATCCCATTACTTTTGAACTAGATTAGTTCCAATACAACTGGTCATCATCATTAAACAATCATAAAATATTATTTATGATTTTTGTTAAATCTAATTTCTAATTTTCACCTTCTACGATTTTTCCTTTATCGAACTATCAATTCTAATCCGAGAATCATATATTTCTCTAATTCCATGAATAAATTCATATTTTCATATAAAATCCTCCATTTAATAAAGTCAAACTTAGAAATTTGACTTGACCCAAAAAATATCGATAATTACCCAAAATCTCTATCGGGTAGCATCTTTCTTGAAAATCCTTCATTAAGCATCTATACGAATCTTTCCCATTTCTTTTGATTCCTTTTTAAAAATTAAAATATTGTTATGTGACACTTCCCAAAAGGTCACCCAAAACTTTTCTCTAATCTGAGCACGCTTAACAATTTTATTTGATCAAAATTTTATATTTTCTACTACACTCTAACCTCCAAAACTATTACCAAAATCCTTATTATGATCAATTTATCCTCAAACTGAATAAAAATCATCTTTGGGAAAATTTACACCTTGGTCCCTAAACTTTTACCAACTTTTCATTTTGGTCACTAACTTTTATCTTTTTTTGTCATTTTAATCACTAAGTTAGCCTTATGCAAAACCTTAGTACTAAATGATCCTTATATAACTTCATGATACTTGTAAAATAATTCTTTAATATTAAGAAAATCTTATCTTTGACTTGTAAAAATAGTTAATGGCATAAAATTTAAACTTAATAATTTCACATTCAATTTTGAACCTAGATTCAGAAGCAACTTAATAGTTTGATCCATTAGCATATAAATAATAAAATCAATTTAAAATCCTTGATTTTGAATAAAATACGATTCATATCGTGACCATGCTTCACATTTTACTATACATGCCAACTAGTAAATATAAAACAACATAAAAATTCTATTACCGATCTTGATGTACTGTTTTCGATTGATGATGTTCACTAATTCTCCTTACTCCCAACACTTCTATTTTCCTACGCGTGAAACAATTACACGCTAAGTATAACATAGTGAGGTATTATAAATAATAATAAACAAGTATCGAAATAAATGGAAACATGTTAAGAAAAATCATATCAAATCTTTCATATACTTATAAACAATCACATATAAGAAATGGTGAATTTCATATACATTTACTTTATAATTAGCCCAAGAATTTGTATAAAGAGAAACTAAAGTATGCAAGGTCGGTACTCCTTGAGTACTAGTCACTGAAGTGACAATAACATATAGACACATAAAGTGCCGAAAACATATAGACACATAAGTGCCGAAAACATATAGATCTGAAGATTGGTGTATAGCTATACTACAGTCCTTGACTGCTAGACCTCTAATGGCATGCCACTATACTGTAACTCTCAATCATAAACTTGGGTAAATAATTTCATATAATTGACTTGTAAATTATCATTTGACAAATGATTCATATATCACCATTATTCAATAATAACTTATCAAAATAAAACATAATAGGGCAATTCATACCCCAACATGTACTAACCTTTTTCCTTTGCCTGTGAATCATCATATAACTTATAGAAAAACTATATTATCATTTTAATAAAATTAAATAAATAGAATTTATAAAAGTTTACTAAAATACATTTCAAAACATATAAATGCACTCACCTGGGCCATTTATTATCTTGCCTCACTAAGCTTACTAATTAATCTTTTTGTTTCCATGAGTGCTTGTACCTTCCCTAGTATTTCTTGAAACTGTAGAAATCAATCGAACATACTTATTACTATACACTTACTTAATTCGAGTCTAACATTGCCAAATAAAATACTAATGTTTGCCATGTATCTCATTTTGGGTCCTTAGTGACCATTTTGAGCATTTGGCAACTATTCATGCCTTAATTTTCAATTCTTCCATTTTAATCCTTTAATTTCTCATTCTTGCCAAAATGGTCCTTTTTCATCAATTCAAGCTAATTTGATCACAATCTCAACAATATACAGATCAGTCTCCCCTCAAAATAAAATTTCCCAAAACATACCCTTATTTCTTCAAATAGCCGAATAGGTCCCTAAACTTTTTCAAATATTCAATTTGGTCCCAAAATGCTAAAATAAGCTTCTAATATCACAATTACACTATTTTCATCACCAAAATAATTTTTGACAAATTAGTCCTAATTTCTTAGAAATGCCAAAATAATCCTCAACATTTCTAAAATATATAATTTGGTCCCAAATTGTCAATTCAACCTTGAAACATCATTTTCTATTCATTTCCATCATCAATTAAATTTTGACAATTTAGTCCCAAATTTTCTTCAAATTTTTGAATTAGTCCCAAAGGAATTTGACCTTCAAACATCAAAATTGAACTTCCATCATCAATATAATGCTTCAAACACCATAATCTAACCATTTTCATCCTTAATTCTCAAAACCCTAACAAATACTAAATTCAAAATTAGGGTTTATAACTTTCAACATGAATTTAACTTGATTTCAAGCTTGTTTTCATCACTACTAAGCTTAATCCATCATCTACTACTTGAATTCCATAAATTTCCATGAAACCCTAATTTCACTCTCTTCAAACCCTAATCCAAAACTTCACAATTCCATGCAATTTTACTATCAAAACGTAGAGAATGAAGAGTAGATCACTTTACCTTAAACAATTTTTGCTTGAATCTTGCTCAAAAGCCTTGAAAATGGCTTGAGAAAATTTTGCTATATTTTCTCTTCTTTCTTTCTTGGCTTTCGAATGATGTAGGAAGAAGATGAACTAATTTTGGTTCATCTTTGACTTTTTATTCCTTATTATAACATGTTTTTTTGCCACATGTAAATAAAAATTCATTTTTCTTTCTTTCCAAAAATACCCATTTAACTAAATAAAATTACATCTAGTTCAAATTTATGCCATCCCATTACTTTTGAACTAGATTAGTTCCCATACAACTGTCATCATCATTAAACAATCATAAAATATTATTTATGATTTTTGTTCAATCTAATTTCCCGATTTTCACCTTCTACGATTTTCCTTTATCGAACTATCAACTCTAATCCGTAAATCATATATTTCCCTAATTCCATGAATAAATTCATATTTTCATATAAAACCCTCCATTTAATAAAGTCAAAATTAGAAATTTGACTTCGATCCAAAAGTACCGATAATTACCAAATCTTTGTCGGTAGCATCTTTCTTGAAAATCCTTCATTAAGCATTTATACGAATCTTTCCCATTTCTTCCGATTCCTTTTACAAATTAAAATATCAAGTATGTGACACTTCCCAAAAGGTCACCCAAAACTTTTCTCTAATCTAAGCACGCTTAACAATTTTATTCGATCAAAATTTATATTTTCTACTGCATTCTCACCTCTAAAACTATTACCAAAATCCTTATTTTGATCGAATTTATCATCATACTAAATAAAAATCATCTTTGGGAAATTTACACTTGGGTCCCTGAACTTTTACCAACTTTTCATTTTGGTCACTAACGTTTATCTTTTGTCATTTTAGTCACTAAGTTAGCCTTATGCCAAAACCTTAGTACTAAATGACCCTTATATAACTTAGTAAAATTTTTTGGGGTATTACAATTCCACCCCATTAAAATAAAATTCGTCATCGAATTTTAGAACGTAACTAATTTGAATAGTTACGAATATTGCTTTTCATCTTATTCTAAGCTTTCTCCAGTGGCCTTCTCAATCTTGTGGTTCTTCCAAAGAATTTTGACCAAAGGAATTTTCGTGTTCCTTAACTCTTTAACTTCATATGCTAGAATTCTCACGGGTTCTTCTTTATACATCAAATCTGGTTGTAGTTCAATTTCCTCAGAAGTGATGACATCTGAAGGATTCGACCGATACCTTCATAACATAACTATATGGAATATATCATATAATCTTGCTCACCTCTGGTGGTAAAGCTAACTAGTAAGCCACTAGTCTTATTCTTTTTTTAATTCCATATGATCCAACAATTCTGGAACTAAGCTTTCTCTTTTTGTCCAAATCATAGGACTTTCTTCTATGGTGAAACCTTTAGGAATACTTTATCTCCAACTTCATATTCAATATCCATAGTCATTCGATCCCATTTCCGCTGAAGAATGAAAATCGATTGCAATAATCCAGAAGGTATCTGATGTTCTACCTTTACTTGTTGACATGATAAACATTTAGAAACTATCTCATTTATTGTTCTTTTCATGCCTAGCCACCAATACTGACTTTTTAATCCTTGCTACATCTTGTTTTCATCTGGATGCATAGTCTCACAGATCCATCCTTCTTTTATAAATAATACCGGTCATTCAAATGTGACATACCTGGTTTTATAAAACCCGATCCAACATTTCTTGCAATTGCGTCTTCTTCCTTTCCCAAGCTCAGTTGGAACCATCGATATAGATACAATGCCTGTAATACATCTATTATAAATTCTACCTCTCAATCTGAAGGTAATCTTGGCAACTTATCAAATTTGCTATAAAATTCTACTCCTATATTGATCACCAATATTTTTCGCCTTGAATGCTTCTTGGAAGAATACCCATGTCACTTGATTTGCAAGTATCTCCTATCGATACTTGTTCACCGTATTAGAACATGTCCTCTTAACAGGGATACAATTCCTTCTAACTTTTCCACATCGGAACAATTTAGCTCTTCCCTTATAATTCAAGATTTCCCATAAGTCACTATTAAACCATAAGTCAGCACCATCAGACCACCTTCACTATGAAATTCAGGATTTCCCAAATCCTGTATAGGCACTCCCTATTGTGCCAATGTTCTTTCTTGTTCTGATTAATCCAAAAGGTTGTGGTTAACCTTATTATTACCACTATGTTTCTTTCCAGAACCTCCCATTTACTAGTTCATCTCAATCTTCTTAACTCAAATATTAATTAAACTTATCTCCTTTCATATTAGTAAGGAGGGACATCAATCAAATCATATAAACATCAAATCAGTAATATCGATATCCTAGTGGCATGTATAAACTTTTTGACATAAAATTACTTTTGTTTACGCCTAGAACCAGCTAAACATGTAGCTCTGATACCATTAAATATGACACCCATTTCCCGTATTCATCGCTGAATAAGAGTTAGGGATGTCACATGATACTTGTAAAATAATTCTTTAATATTAAGAAAATCTTATCTTTGACTGTAAAAATAGTTAATGGCATAAAATTTAAACTTAATAATTTCACATTCAATTTTGAACCTAGATTCAGGAAGCAACTTAATAGTTTGATCCATTAGCATATAAATAATAAAACTGCCTAATTTAAAATCCTTCAGATTTTGAATAAAATACGATTCATATTAGAGCAGGCTTCACATTTTACTATACATGTCGACTAGTAAATATAAAACAACATAAAAATTCTATTATCGATCTCGATGTACTTGTTTTTCGATTGATGATGTTCAAGCTAATTCTCCTTACTCCCAACACTTCTCTTTTCCTACGCGTGAAACAATCACACGCTAAGTATAACTTAGTGAGGTATTATAAATAATAATAAACAAGTATCGAAATAAATGGAAACATGGTTAAGAAAAATCATATCAAATCTTTCATATACTTATAAACAATCACATATAAGAAATGGTGAATTTCATATACATTTACTTTATAATTAGCCCAAGAATTTGTATAAAGACAAACTAAAGTATGCAAGGTCGGTACTCCTTGAGTACTAGTCACTCAAGTGACGATAACATATAGACACATAAAGTGCAAAACATATAGATCAAGAAGATTGGTGTATAGCTATACTACGATCCTTGATCATAGACCTCTAATGGCATGCCACTATACTGTAACTCTCAATCATAAACTTGGGTAAATAATTTCATATAATTGACTTGTAAATTATCATTTGACAAATGATTCATATATAACCATTATTCAATAATAACTTATCAAAATAAAACATAATAGGGCAATTCATACCCCAACATGTACTAACCTTTTTCCTTTGCACGTGAATCATCATATAACTTATAGAAAAACCATATTATCATTTTAATAAAATTAAATAAATAGAATTTATAAAAGTTTACTAAAATACATTTCAAAACATATAAATGCACTCACCGGGCCATTTATTATCTTGCCTCACTAAGCTTACTCATTAATCTTTTTGTTTCCTTGAATGCTTGTACCTTCCTCAGTATTTCTTAAAACTGTAGAAATCAATCAAACATACTTATTACTATACACTTACTTAATTCGAGTCTAACATTGCCAAATAAAATAATAATGTTTGCCATGTATCTCATTTTGGGTCCTTAGTTACCATTTTGAACATTTGGCAACTATTCATGCCTTAATTTTCAATTCTTCCATTCTAATCTTTTAGTTTCTCATTCTTGCCAAAATGGTCGTTTTTTTATCAATTCAAGCTAATTTGATCACAATTTCAACAATATACTGATCAGTCTCCCTTATTTCTAAAACCATACCCTTATTTCTTCAAATCGTCGAATAGGTCCCTAAACTTTTTTAAATATTCAATTTGGTCCCAAAATGCTAATATAAGCTTCTAATATGACAATTCCACTATTTTCATCACCAAAATAATTTTTGACAAATTAGTCTTTAATTTCTTGGAAATACTGAAATGGTCCTCAACATTTCTAAAATATATAATTTGGTCCCAAACTGTTAATTCAAGCTTGAAACATCATTTTCTATTCATTTCCATCATCAATTAAATTTTGACAATTTAGTCCCATATTTTCTTCAAATTTTTGAATTAGTCCCTAAAGGGAATTTGACCTTCAAACATCAAAATTGAACTTCCATCATCAATATAATGCTTCAAACACCATAATCTAACCATTTTCATCCTTAATTCTCAAAACCCTAACAAATACTAAATTCAAAATTAGGGTTTATAACTTTCAACATGAATTTAACTTGATTTCAAGCTTGTTTTCATCACTACTAAGCTTAATCCCTCATCTACTACTTGAATTCCATAAATTTCCATGAAACCCTAATTTCTCTCTCTTGGAACCCTAATCCAAGACCTTCAAACATTAAAATTGAACTTCCATCATCAATATAATGCTTCAAACATCATAATCTAACCATTTTCATCATTAATTCTCAAAACCCTAGCAAATCCCTAAATTCAAAATTAGGGTTTATAACTTTCAACATGAATTTATCTTGATTTCAAGCTTGTTTTCATCACCACTAAGCTTAATTCATCATTTACTACTTGAATTCCATAAATTTCCATGAAACCCTAATTTCTCTCTCTTGGAACCCTAATCCAAAAATTCACAATTCCATGCAATTTTACTATCAAAACGTAGAGAATGAAGATTAGATCACTTTACCTTAAACAATTTTTGCTTGAATCTTGCTCAAAAGCCTTGAAAATGGCTTGAGAAAATTTTTCTATATTTTCTCTTCTTTCTTTCTTGGCTTTCGAATGATGTAGGAAGAAGATGAACTAATTTTGGTTCATCTTTGACTTTTTATTCCTTATTATAACATGTTTTTGCCACATGTAAATAAAAAATTCATTTTTCTTTCTTTCCAAAAATACCCATTTAACTAAATAAAAATTACATCTAGTTCAAATTTATGCCATCCCATTACTTTTGAACTAGATTAGTTCCCATACAACTGGTCATCATCATTAAACAATCATAAAATATTATTTATGATTTTTGTTCGATCTAATTTCTCGATTTTCACCTTCTACGATTTTTCCTTTATCGAACTATCAATTCTAATCCGAGAATCATATATTTCTCTAATTCCATGAATAAATTCATATTTTCATATAAAATCCTCCATTTAATAAAGTCAAACTTAGAAATTTGACTTGACCCAAAAATATCGATAATTACCCGAAATCTCTATCGGGTAGCATCTTTCTTGAAAATCCTTCATTAAGCATCTATACGAATCTTTCCCATTTCTTTTGATTCCTTTTTAAAAATTAAAATATTGTTATGTGACACTTCCCAAAAGGTCACCCAAAACTTTTCTCTAATCTGAGCACGCTTAACAATTTTATTCGATCAAAATTTTATATTTTCTACTACACTCTAACCTCCAAAACTATTACCAAAATCCTTATTCTGATCGAATTTATCCTCAAACTGAATAAAAATCATCTTTGGGAAAATTTACACCTTGGTCCCTGAACTTTTACCAACTGTTCATTTTGGTCACTAACTTTTATCTTTTGTCATTTTAGTCACTAAGTTAGCCTTATGCCAAAACCTTAGTACTAAATGATCCTTATATAACTTAGTAAATTTTTTTGGGGTATTACATAAACTCTATTTTCTCTAAATTTCAATTTCTTTTATATTTGTATAGCTTTTATGTCTTAAATTTATATATTTAGTATGTATATAACTTTGTTTTCAAAGATTATACAAAATCTTTTTCAAAACTAAAATTTTTTGGTTTGAATATAAAATTATACTCGTATATATTTCTTTACTGTTTTTAAATTTTATTTTCACCAAAAATTTTCTTATACTTGTATATGATTTTTAAACTATATAATATAGGTTTTCATACTACCTTGATCATTGGATTGAATATTGATGTTTATGCATACATTGTTTTCTTTGTGGTTTGAAATTGTTTTTCAGGATTTTTTCATGGCTCCTAAGAAAAGAGCAAGAAGAAAGATCGGTTCTAGCTCTTCCACTCGAAATCTTGCCGAACCCAATCCCGACAGCAATGGTACAAGACCAAAGCTCAATCAAATCTATCGTCAATGTTTTAATGAACCAGAAAATCAAAATGCTTTATATCATTTTAAACGCTTTCAAAACTTCAAAATCCATCTGGAACGTATTGTTTCCATTCTTTTTATGACTTTCGATGCTATTCATTTTTATTATCTTGATTTAATGAGAGAATGGAAGTTCATGACTTTTTTAAGTATACCCGACATTTTTTACAAAAATCTTGTCCTTATTTTTTTACTCCAATGCCCGATGTATTTACAATTAAGAGAAAACCGAGGTTATAGCTCTCGAGTTTTATCTTATGGGAACAACTTTTCAACTCGATTTTAAAATAATAGCTGAACTTTTGGGGATGGATAATACAGGTATTGATGATGAAAATGCTTTTCCTCAAACCCTTGGTGGCTCCGTTACCGTCCTAGATGCTCATGACCGTTTTCTTCACTTCCTTATCACCTGGTGGTTTCGACCATCTGGTGGTAAGTGGTCCACCATTCACCAAGTCGATGACTTTTGGCTTCATTGTTTCCGTGAAGGAGTTCGCCCAAACCTAGCCTAAATCATGTTTGGTGAGCTTGTCTACCTTGTCCAAAACTTCTACACATTCCTTGCACATTTTTCACCTATGGCGCCGCTCTTAGCTTTATGTTCCACAAGCTTGAGATCGACTACTCATATGATCTTGCTTCGCCACTCACCGATCCCATTGATGATCACTCTCTTCAGCGTACAAAGTTTACTTTTTACAATGGTGAATGGATTTGTATTGTGGAACTCTCCCGTGATACACAATCGGATCTCGAAAAGAATGTGCCGGCAGCTCCAGTTGATCTAGTTTCTCTAGTAGCTCAGCCTTCCTTTGATGCACTTATGGCATATCTTGATGGGAAGTCTGCCACCATGACCACCACTATGACCACTCACTTCACCGAGGTAAACACAAGGCTTGACTCGTTTGTTGCTCGTTTCACATCTTTGGAGAATTGAGTTACCGCCATGAAGAATCGCCAAGCTTCTATGGACATGACACTTACCGTGTTTCATGGAGAATGGCGTGGTCACTCTCTTGGTGATATTGACATGGGTGATGACGATGAGTTTGGGATAAGGATGATGGAGAGGCTCCTTAAGCAATTGTATATCATATCATATTAGGATTTGAGTTTTATGCACCTATGTTCTTTCTATGAATTCCTATGACTATGTTTTTTGGTTTATGTTTTGGATTATGTTGTTAAGTTGGATTTTTATTATGTTGCTTGAATTTATTCTTTGAATTTTATAATATCAAAATTGTTTCTTTATGCTTGGAGTTCCTTATTGTCTTTATATTTGCCCTATTGATTTTGATCTAACAAAAAGGGGGAGAAGTACGAGCTAAAATTTTCAAAAAAAAAATTCAAGCTTAAATAGCCTTAAAAAAGGAGGGAGTGTTATTCAAAAAGCTTAAAAAAATATTTTGGGTTTTGTTATATCAAAAAGGGGGAGATTGTAAAACTAATATTTGATTTTGATATAACAAGTAATTTCAAGGACCAATTTGTAAAATAAGATAAATTTTTAAGTAACCAAAAATCTCACAAACTGACATGATTTCAAACTTAAAATAATTTCTAAGTAAAAAGCTAAAACCCAAAATTTTCTAAGTGTTTTTCGTACTCTAAATAGCCAAAATTGCCCAGGCGTATAGATACACAATAGGTCGTATTGATACAGTGTCTCAACACTGGAATATGTTTTTAACTTAATGGCTATCGAGTACCGATACGCATACAGCCGTATCGGTACGTTGTTTCGATACGCTTGTATCCGTTTTGATACGCCATTCAACCTGGGAAATAACGGCTATATGAGTATCGGTACGGCTTCATGCATACCGATACGGGGTGTTTAGATTTTCCAAATCTTTTGCATTTGATATTTGACCGTTGCCTTGTCAGTTTATTGGAATCAGGTCTTTAAAAATTTGTTATAGTGTACTGATACCCTTTTAGGCATATCGATACATATTTTGCTACACTAATAATCAAGATTCCAATGAGTAAGATCAGTATCGATACGGTACAGACTGTACCGGTACGCCTTTGTAAAATCGTCTACTCGTACCGATATACCTTGCCGTGTATCGATACCCCTTTGTACAATAGCTACTTTTTCTTTTGGCAGGTATCGATACGGCTCCCCGTGTACCGATACCCGCTATTAGTAAAATACATTTATTACGAGAAAAATAAAGTCCAACGGATCTATTGATGATCTCAGCTACCCAAACGGTTGGAAATCAATGAGGGGGTATTTAAACAAGTCTCCAAAGCTATAACAACAACTAATCATCAACTTTCAAGCATTCAAGCACAAATCCAACATCTTTGAGCCTATTAGAGTCAAATCCTTGTAACCCTCTTGATTAAGAAAAATTTTAATCTCTATTTTCAAGATTGGGTTGAGTGAACTTGTATTGGGGCAAATTTATTACCTTTAAGAGGATTTTATCATTTGCCAATCTTTTCTGGTAAAATAGTAAGTTCATCAAAGCTTTGGGTAGAAAGCTTTGATTGTGTAACGGTTTCCTCCTAAGCCTAGAAAAGGGGACGAAATTCTTTAGTAAATTTGTGAAAATCCTTAGTGTGAAGCCAAGGTAGTGGATGTAGACCTTGTTAGAAGGTTGAACCACTATAATTCCTTGTGTCCAAACTTTTCCAAATTTTCACATTGCTTCTACCAAAATTTTTATTTTCCAATTCACCCCCTCTTGGCCTTTCACAATTGATTGATTATCTCAACATGGTGTGCATAATTAACCATAATCGTAAACTGTAACCGTTAATCGGTATAACCGTTATATTTTATAGGTTAATTAACCGAACTATTAAAAATGATGGTTAATAATTACGGTCATGAATTTTGACAAATGGTTAATATATATATATATTAAAAATAAAATACATTTAGCTAAAAGTTCAGCCCACACACACCCTTTTTTAACTTCTAAACCCTATTTTATAATCTAATTCATAATTATTTTTTATCTTCGATTTGCTAGTATTACATTATATTTCTTGTACTAACTTGTTTCATATTTTTAAATATAGGATTGAAGGATTTAACACTTAATCAAAAAACAATTATGATTGATGAGTCATAATTCATTTTAGAGAAAGTAGGCGAAGACCTTGGGTGATTTTGTCATAGAGTTAACTTTTGTGGCTTGTGATACTAACTCGTGGAAGTTTCATTTACCTTATGTTTTTTATGTTAGTTAAAGATTTTTCTTTAAAACTTTGATGGTGTATTGCTATGTGTTGAACACTATTAAAACTTGGAATTTTAAACTAAGTATGGAATTTATGTATTTTGTGTTGTGTTGAAACTTTGTAGTATGCATGTACATTTTTAATTAAGTATGGACTTGGTGTTTAGAATATCTATTTAAGCATTTTTAATGAACATTTTAATATAATATTTATCGAAAAATATAGTTTCGTTATTCTCAAAAGAAGTAGTGAATATGTGAAAAACTTGTAATAGGTTGCAGGTTAACTTGTAACTGAACTGACGATTAACCGTATCTTAACGGTTAACTGTTAGTGGTTAATCGATTCTTAACGGTTAGGTTACGGTTAGTTAAATTTAATAACCGCTATAACGGTTAATTGACCGTTTAGGCTAGACGGTACGGTTAACTGACTATGAACACCCCTAGTAGCGATGACCTATAATCCATTCTTCCCATTAAACTTGATATTTATTGATTTTTTAGGCAAGAGGTAAAGTTGTACATGAAGTAAATCAAAATCAAGAATGTTGTTCTTATTTTTTTTTAGTTACATCAATTTACCCTTGAAGTCAATTAGTTGCACCATTTTGCCCTCAAAGTAATTTAATTGAATCAATTTTGTCCTTGAAGTAAACTCAAATCACCAAACCGAAATGACTCCAAGGACAAAATTGATGCAATCAAATGACTTCGAGGGTAAAATTGATGCAAATAAAAATACTAGGCAAAATTACTGATTTGGGTTTACTTCAGAGACAAACTTACCCCTTAAGTCATTTTTTATGAAAAAAATTCAAATACTTCATATTACTTAATTTTTTTATTGAAAAAATATATTTTAAAATCTTTGATCAGTAGTTTTAAAATTATATTTTATAAAAGGGTAAACTTTACGGTAGTCCCTAAACTTTTAAAACTTGTAACATATAGAAACATTATGGAAACCCATGGTTTTTATGAAACGTTCGTCTTGTGTTTTGGGGATCCAAATACCCATAGTTTGTACTACAACACAGATGATTGAGCTAGTTGGATGTATGTTCATGTTTCTATGTGATATCAGGCAACGCTCGTAAAATCCTGATACTATGTGGTATCAGGTATGTCTGAAGCTATGTGATCCTATGTATGCTTATAAGTGGTGTGATATGTTATTGTGAGATCACAAGTGCCACTATTAAGAAAAAATTTGTTAGGCGGATACTTTTTGATGTGTTAATATTATTGTTATGTGATTATTGATGTTGTGTGAACATCATTGTTGTATAGGTGAAAGACAGTGGCGGACTTACATGGCCACCATTGAGGGCAATTGTACCCTCATTTTTTGGGAGAATTTTTTTAGTGTTAATTTTTTCTTAAAAATTAATTTAGTGCATAGAGGGAAAAATGAAAATCTGCATACCAATTTGAGAAAAAAATATTTTGGACCCCATTCTTGAATTTCTGGATCCGCCACTGGTGAAAGAATGTATACTATATATGATCTTGTATACTTGTTTATAGATAATAATAGTGTCTCGTTGCCTACACTTGTATTACGAGCTTATATTTATAATCTGCATGAAATATAGTAGAATAGAAATGTACCACTAAACATTCAAATGTTAATATTCACAAGTTAGTATAATCAATTCGTGAGGAGCACCTCAAGAGGGATTCCAACACCTCCCATTTTTCAGAGTACAATTCCATAATTTTTTAGTAGAGCTTATGTATTCATATGACCTTATCATGTTTGATGTTTTTGGTTTGTAACTCTACTATTATCAGTATTATTTTGTTATACAATAATTTATACTTGGAGCCCTATATTTTATAAACTATTTTATACTCATTTTATGATTTTCTTATCTTATCACTACAATAAAATAGGTTTTTTAGCCCTATAGTGGCATTTTTTAGCGCCGCTAAAAACCCTTCCGGCGCTAAGAAAAGCGCCGCGAAAAGTGCGGCTGAAACAAGATCCGCAAACATTAGCGGTGTTTGTGTATGAGAAACGCTGGAACAGATCGTGTCCTATAACGGCGTTTGATATTCAAAACACCGGTAATATGTTCTCTTGAGCGGCGTTTGTATTTCAAACGCCGCAGTATCTCTTGATTTTCAATGGCGTTTGTGTAAGAGAAACGCCGCAAAAAGATTGTGTTCCATAGTGGCATTTGGTATTAAAAACGCCACAAATACCTTCTCTTTAGCGGCGTTTGAGAAACAAACGCCGCAATATATCCTGATTTTTAGTGGCGTTTTTGTGGGTAAACGTCGCTATGTAATGTGATTTTTAGTGGCTTTTTCACTGCAAACACCGCTAAACTTACTGCCTTTGCCAAGCAAAATTTTAAATATGTACTATCCAAATTTAACTTGTAACATTATCCAATAACAACAAATTTGAAAAATAATTATAAAAATTAAGTAGAAATACTTAACAACAAAAATAAATCAAAGTCTAGAACATTAGAGTGAAATGTAGTTCAACATTAAAGTGAAATGTAGTTTAATATTGTTCAGCAGAATAAACAAAACTTGAATAAACCTAAGAAATCAACTAAGATGGCGGATTTTGTGGTTGGCTCTGCTTTAACATCGCCATCATTTCTTGAAATTGATTTTGGAGATTCTGGTATGCTGCTTCTCTCTCTGCTTCTCTCGCTTCTACTTTGACTTTAAATTGAGTTAATTGTCGTCACTACAAGAAATTTGTAATATTGAAACAAAATTATTTATCACTAAAAGGGTTAAATTTGTCACGATTTATTTATTTTGATAAATTTTATTTGTTACCATGTTTGTTAGAACAACCCCGTCATCTAAACTATATTGCGACGAAATTGTGTCTATTACCATTTTATAGTATTTATTGTAACAATGAAAATCCGTTACTATAATTAACTTACCACGACACAATATTTATCACAATAAATTAACTATTTCATCGCAAGAACTGCGTTTTGTCACAACTACTTGCATTTTAACATCAAATATATAGAGTTTTGTGACAAAAATACAATTGCAACAAATATTAATTTCTCACTGCTTCTATTTCGTCACTAAATGTAATTTACGTAAACAAAATATTTGTTATAATAAAATATTTATTTTATAATAAAAAGTAAATTTTGTTACTATAATTAACTTATCACAACAAAATATTTGTCGCAATAAATTAACTATTTCATCATGAGAATTATATTTTGTCACAATTAACTTGTATTTTAATATCAAATATAAAGGATTTTTGTGACAAAAATACATATTGCAAGAAATATTAATTTCTCTATACTTCTATTTCGTCAATAAATGTAACTTACATAGACAAAATATTTGTTAGAATAAAATATTTATTTCATCACAAAAAATTAATTCTGTCACAATTAACTCAAATTTTAACTTCGAACAAAAAATATTTTTTGAAAAAATACATATTTGACAAGTTGCATGAAGAAACGTAATCAGATGTTGTATTGAAGGTTGAAACTCGGGAGACAAATTTATATGCCTGAAAGCAACAAAAACACAAAACATCAGATTATGCAGATCATAAACTTAAATCAAGGATGTTAAAAGAAATACATTCTCCATTGCACAACAAGCAGCTTGCTTCCTTTATTTTAAGAATTGTTATACAAATAACTAACCCTTCAGAATTCCACCAAGGAACATAGCTCTCATGCCGGAACCAAGGTGGTTCTGAGGCTGTTTTGGCATGAAGATTGAGGCAACCTTATTGGTCTTCCACCTACAACATTATTCCTTATTCTACTCTGAATCTGCTGCTGCTGCTGTTGTTGTTGGATTTGTGCTTGCCAGTTACTTGCCTTCACTTGCCAGTTGGTGTACTTGGGCATTTCATTGCTCATTTTGAGCCTTGCAACTTGACCACGAGCGGCATAAATGAGACCCCAAGTGTTGTTTTGAGCACAAAACGGTGTTGTTGGTGGAGATGGAATTTGAGACGGTCCATTGGGGCTGTTGTTGCTTGAAAATGACCAGCCCCCGAGTCCACTCAGAGTCGACCTTGGTGAGTTCCCCAAGGCTCCATTTTTCTGAATTTAAACAAGAAACACAGATTTAAACCTCCATAGGGTGGTGGAGAGGAGAAGAAATAAAAAATTGTAAATATGGAGCATTAAATGTGTAATTATACAAATTATTTTTATTTTGGTGGTCAAAAATAAGTGAAGTAATAGTTTAAGGACTATCTAGGTAATTTATCCTTCTTTTTATTGTGCCAGATCAGCTTTCCGTTAATGTTTAACGACAACAAACGTCCCAGTGACCATAAGTTTACAGATCAAAAACGTAAGTGACCATAACGCTCGAATTTAAAAATCAATGACCAAAAGTGTATAAACCATAAACGTAAGTGACCATTCTAGTAGTTTACCCTACTCTTAATTTGTTTATTTCTTTCCAAACGAGTATTCCTTTGTTTTTTTTAATCATTGATTTAATTAGATCTCTTAATATATAGAGAGATATATAATAGTTATAAATATATCAACGTATACAACAAATCTAATTTCCAGGCAAAGTAAATTCTCTCCTCACCGTTTTAAGGAATCATTTTTAGGATGGTGAATACTACTAACGTTGAACACCATTAAATTAATTAATAAAGATTAAAAATTTCAAAGACTTAATATATAATTAATAATTATTTAAAATAAAATTTTAATTAAAATATTTTTATATATATTATATTTTTTAATTTTTATTTTTAAATAATTGGATCAAATACTCAATCCCTACATTTAAAACCCTAATTCAGAAAAAAAAAATATCTCCCCATTGCCACCGTTACCGACGGCTCCTCCTCCTCCGAAGGTTTTGAAGCAGTCGTCTCCCTTCAGGGGAGGGTTATTAGCTTTTGTAATAGTTGGATTAGTCGGAAGTTTTATGGGGATCTGTAGTATTATTTACTGCCTATGGAGTGGGGTATGTTGTGGGAGAAAGGAAGTTCATAATTCAGTTCAGCCAACAATCACTAGAACTGGTTCCAATGGTGGTCCAAGATCAAACAACAGTCCTTCGTCAAGGTCAATTTCGATCCGATGTCATAGCTCAAGAGCAATGAAGCGACAGAGGAGTGGAACATCATCCAAACATGCTGATAGAGCAGAGGAACTCAGCTTGTTGTTGCTATCAATGAATTCTTACCCGAGAACAGGATCGGTGCTAGGAGCTTTGGGATTGTTTACAAAGGTAAGTTGTGGGATGGCCGTGAGGTTGCCATTAAAAGAGGTGAAACAGGTCAAAACCCCAAAAAATTCCAAGAGAAAGAGACGACATTCGAATCAGAATTGACATTTTTGTCAAGGCTTTATCAGAAACATTTGGTCAAGCTTGTTGGGTATTGTGAAGAGAAGGATGAAAGGCTTCTCGTTTATGAATACATGAAGAATGGTGCAGTTTACGATCATTTACATGAAGATTAAAAAAATATAAAATATATAAAAAGTAATTTAAATGAAATTTTATTTTAAATATTATTAATTGTATGTTGAGTCTTTGAGATTTTTAATTTTTATTAATTAATTTAATGGTGTTCAGCGTTAGTGGTGTTCAGCGGTGTTCGACGCCCGTTGTAGAATTTTCCTCATTTTTATTCATCTATTGAGTGTACAAATTCTTTTAGGAAAATTCTATAACGCTCGACGAACACTGCTGAACACCACTAACGATGAATACCGCTAAATATCATTAAATTAATTAATAAAAATTAAAAACTTCCAGGACTAAACATATAATTATAAATTATTTAAATATATAGTTATATATTATTTAAAATAAAATATTAATTAAATTATTTTTCATATATATAATTTTTGTTAATCTTTTTTTAAAATAATTGGATCAAATACCAACCACTAAACCCTAAACTATAAACCATAAACCCTAAGCACTAAACACTAACTCCTACACCCAATACTCAAATTTAGGTTTTAGGGTTTATAGTTTACGGTTTATAGTTTAGTGTTTTGGGCTTTGGGTTAAAGTTTCAGGTTTTGGGTTGTTTAGTATTTAGGGTTTAGAGTTTAGGATTTAAGGTTTTAGGTTTAGGGTTTTTATTTTTTAAATTGACTAAGATTGGTATTTGATTTAATTATTTTTATGAAAAGATTAAAAATATTATATATATAGAAAATAATTTAATTAATAATTTATTTTAAATAATTTATAATTATATATTTAAATAATTTATAATTATATATTGAGTCATTTAGATTTTTAATCTTTATTAATTAATTTAATAGTGTTCAGCGATGTTCATCATTAGTGGTGTTCAGCGATGCTCGTCGAGCGTGGTAGACTCATCCATTCTTTTAATACCTTTTACGCATAATTATTAATTCAGCAATTATTTCTCTGTTTTTCTTTCATAACAATATTTTTACAAAGAATCTGGTTTCAAGAATTTACTAGTCCGCCTTGTAAGTTGGTTCACGATTTTAATCTGTTCTTTGGAGTTTTAAAACTATATAATAGAATTTATTTTAAATACAATCAAGATTTGATCCTCCATTTTATATTCTAATGTTCAATTCAGTCAATTTCGTGTAAGTAGTTAAACAATTATCATTACTTATTCGAAATCCCGTGGAACCTTTAACGTAGTAGATAATAATAGTGTTAATATAGAATTATTCTTGTAGGTTCCGATATAGCTGGACCCAATACTTCTGATTGTGAGAAACACGTTATTCAGTATGTTGAGTTTGTTTTGCCTAAGGTATGTTCTCTTTCTGTGCTATATATATTTTGTGAAATAAAGTTTTATAACTTGCATGACCACTTTTTTGTGTTGCAATTTTAATGGGATTTAAGATGCTATGCATACTATGTTAAACTGTATTTTAATGAAGTTATCATAATTTCAGAACTGTGATCCTCGTATTTAGTACGATACAACTGTGATGTGATTTTGTTTTACAAACAATATTTTTATATACATGGGATGAGATTGTACGGAGGAAGAAGTGGATTGATCACACTGTTATTGGTGAAATAAGGGTGAGGGGTTATGGGGAACTACCTCCACTGTGACCGGTTGGCTTTGTCACCACTGTGATTGGAGTAAGTAGTTGAGAATTGTGTCGTGTTTAAAACATCGTTATATTGAATTATTATTTTACTGTGCTTTTATTAAATGATTTGAGAAAATTATTGTGAAACTGAGTTTGTGTTTGCTTACACTTTAAAAATACACTAAGCTCTTTAGTTTACTCCCAGTAGTTTCTCTCTTACAGATATCCTTGGGCTTGAGGCTACTTAGTACTCAGAGGACCTCGTGTTTTTCAACTCTATTATATTTCAAAATGGAATTGAGTTTATTTATTTAATTATTACTATTTTATTTGAGATTTGATGTAATTACAAATTTGAGGATCATTGATATTTATTTTCAGCATGCATTTATTAATTTTATTTGAGTTATTTTATTCAACTTTCGGATATCGTTATAACATTTGAGTTTTATAAATTATAAAGAGATGTTTTAAATTATAATTATTTTATTTCAAATTATAGTTTAATTTTCAGTATTAAGTTTTCTTGATGGTTAAGTTTCGATTGTGACTTTCTAAATTCGACCTTTTCTTTCGGGTCAAGTTTAGGGTTATGAACCCGGGGTTATAAAATTTACAGAAGGTGAGCATTCTGGGTTGCATTTAAGAACATTACAAAGAGGAATGTAGCTAATGATTCATTGGTAAAGCTAGTTTCTAAACTCGGGGTCTTTTTCATCTCACAAGGAAAATTGTCTCTTTTTCAATGATTTCCCCCCATTCTTATAGGATCCCGTGTTATCTGGGCATAAGCAACTTATCGCAAAGAATTTAGCTGAAGAGAAAGCTGAAAGGAAAGTTAAGGCAGAAGCTAAGAAAGAAAAACACTTGGTATTTGCCTTAAAATTTGCAATATATTACTATGGCTTTGCTTTTGCTATGCGGTTTTATTTAGATTATGTGCTATTAATGTTACAGGTTGCGGAGGAGGGACATGTAAAGCCTGCAAATTACTTGGATTCACATGAAAAGTTTCTCATCGGTATTGCCACTAAAGGAGGTAATGTATTTTTAGACCATATGTTCGTCTAATGTTATATATAAATTTAATTCATTGCTTATTTCTTCTCATGCTAATTATGTTGCGTTGTTTGTGTTACTGGATATTTCAATGCTGTAAGTTGTTTTATGACTGCTGTTGATCTCATTGACAAAGTCTCTTATTTCATCTGTTAGATTGTTAGTTATTATGATCATGTATCTGTTTATTCTTTGTTGCTTCATGTATTGTGTAGGTGAACAAAGCACAAAAGGCTCAGAAAGGATTGGACCCTTCAAGGTCTAAAGATGCAAAAGGTATGCTTATATCTCTATGGCTATATGTTTTATATCAAACATTTGAAAGCAAACTTTGTGGATTATCTGAAATGTGTAATCGTGCATTTGACATCTTGAGTAACTTTAAATGCTTGTTCTTGGCTTCTTGCTCATCCGAAGCTTTCAACAGCTTTATGACCAGATTGGTTTAAAGACATTTTGTGTAATTTCTTATGAAGTTATATAACATGCAGGGTAATACATCATCTGATCCTAGAAATGATGAAGGGCCTGCTTGGGCGCAATTGCGTGATAATTACATGCTAACAAATCCTAAATTAGGACTGGGATAATTTTTTAAAAAATTAGTTTATTTATGAATTTGTACCTCACTTTCAAACATTTATGTTTTGCTCCTAACATTAAATCCAGGCTCCGTCGCTGATGGTGAGAATGTTAATGCTTCTGATGTTACACAAGTCATGTCCCTCACTTTCTCTAGCAGACACCGACATTAGATTCACACGTGCCTTTTAACTGGAGGCAGAGACTGCATGCATTTACCTCTTTGTTTTAGGTAACAAGTTTTTTTTTTGTTATTTTTTTGACAGGACTCGACGATAGTTGATGATGTTGGAAAGATGTCTGAAGATAGTGGTTCAGACGATGATTGAAGTCCCTTGTTCTTCATGGCCATGGTATAACTGCAAAACCTGATTTTACTTCTTTTTACATCTTCCCGATTTGGTTCATTGGATGATGTTGGAAGGATGTCTGAAGATAGCAGTTCATATTACGGAATGATTGTTCTCCTTACATTCTTTATTTGCAATCTGATTCTTTTCCTCTCTAATCTATACTGTAGATGCATGAAAGGAAAATGTTGGAGCGTAGTTGGCTGCTTATGAATTTACTGCTTTCTTTTTTTAGCTGAAACACATCGGGAAGGTACTGTAATCAAACCAGAATTCCAATATGTATCTTTGTTTTAGTTGTTAAATATGCAGGGAGCTGTGAGCTTATATGGTACAGCTTTTTCAAGCTGTAGGGGAAGCGGAACTTTGCCATGTATTTAGATTCCCCTGCCGGGGTGTGTGTTATATAGGAGTTAATATTTGAGTATCAAGCTCCTCACTTTGGTATATTCTATGGTGCTCTATTTTGTAATATATTGGTTATTAAATTTGAGCTCAAAATAAAGGATGGAGAACCCTAATGCGATAGGAAACCCTAGCGTGGCGGCCACGACTGCTGCTAATGGTATATTGGCCGGCAACCAGAGTGGCCGATCGCCTGATGATGTTATCGTTATGAATGTTCCAGCAGCCCTTGAGAGACCAGGGTCTCCGGTGCCTGAAAAGATTCAACGGATTAGTAAGAAGGGTCAGAATGTTGAGACTACGATGAAGGGGGATGCTCTAGGTCGAGGGTCGCCGGTGGAGGGAGGTGATGTTGCGATGGATGAGGCTAACACTAATATGGATGGTGTGAGCAGGGGTAAGAGTGCCTCGGTGCCCTTGGTTCTAGGCAGTGTAACCGGGGACGAGCACGGTGGCAAGGTAGTGACCCCATCTTTCAGGGATACCCTGGTAGGTGCTACGGGAGAGTCTAAGTGGGCACAAACCATTTGTGAGTTGGATGTGGAGGTTAGGGATGAGGATGTGTTGTTAGGAGGGGGTACTCTATTGGAAATTCGTTTCTCGGATAGGGTTTACGATGCTATAGATGCTAAGTTGGCCTTGTCTGTGATTATCAGGTTGCTCAGAAAGTCCATTGGATATAAGGCCCTTCTCAATAGGATTCAATCAATGTGGAAGCCAGTGGGAGACATGAGTCTCATTGATCTTGATAACGAGTACTACTAGTGCATTTTGCAAACGAGGAAGATTTCCACAATGATCTTGCGGGAGGTCCGTGGGTTATATATGGGAGCTATCTAACCGTTGAACCATGGAGTAGGTACTTTTCTAAGTTGGCAAAACATCCTTCTCAAATCATGGTCTGGGTGCGATTGTCGAAACTTCCATATCGCTACTATACTAAAAGCTTGTTCTAACACATAGCTGCCGCTTTTGGTAAAGTTGTCCGGGTTGACTACAATACAATGGAAGGGAAGTGGGGAGATTTGTATGCCTTGCGATCATTGTTGATATCAATAAACCGTTGGTTTCTGGTATTGTTATCGATGGGCGCAAGCAGGATATTGAGTATGAAGGATTACCATCGATATGTTATAAATATAGAAAGTACGGTCATTCGAAGAGTCATGTGGCATAAAGCCAAGCTCGAGAACTGCTAAAGGAAGTTCGATGGAGCAGAGAGATCCTAGCAAATTGTATGGTCCATGGATGCAAGTGGTTAATAAAAGGAGATAGACCATGGTCAATAAAAGGATAACCAGAAAAGAGGATAAGGATTTACACGAGACAAGCAGGGATGAGTCAAGATTTATGGCCCTAGCCGATGAACACGATTTGGAGAAAGCTCGAGAAACAGTTGCTCATTTGGATCCTAACCAGGAAAGTGATAGAGAACCTATAGTCGCTGAAGTGTCTATACCCACAGCATCTAGGTTGGATAAGGTTGGTTCACATAAGAGCAATGGTTCACCTAGGAGTATTAAAGGTGCTGCTGTGAATAATGAAGGTAATGCTACGGCTTCGCCCAAGGGACTGGCTGGCACAAATTAGAAATCTGGGGGTAGAGCGATGACTGGGTCTCAACAGAAGGTATCATCACAAGTAGTATCACACGGAAGAGTGGTTGCATCGAATACTTCTTTAAGTTCGGAGAAGCATTCAATGGATCTCTTTAGCGGATAGTGAGATGAGCTATGTGGTTCGAGAGAGTAAGGGTCGTGTTCTACCAAGTTCCTTCTGAACTACACCAAGTAAGGCTTCAACTAAGAAATTAGTGGGGGTCTAAGGGGTACAAAAGACGGGTCTTAAACCAAAAAAGAGGGATGATCAGGGAACTTCCAAGTCGGTTCTTGATCCGTGTATCTCAACTCTTGCTGCGGACCTTGATAAGCCTGAGGCGACTGAGTTTGCGCTACAGCCAACAATAAGTTATGTTCAGGTTGAGGATAGAACTACCGTTTAATGGAGAGCTAACTCGGTCTTTGAGTATCCTGGGGTGTCTGACATGCAGGTTTAGTCCCGTTTCTCTTCTTCTTTGAATTTTTTAATGGTTAAGGTTAATTTTTGGAATTTCCAGGGTGCTCTTGACCTTGTATTTAATAGATCTTTTAAGTTGTTGATAAAGAAACAGAAGCCGAACATTGTTGCTGTAATGGAACCTCGCATTAGTAGAGCGGAAACAGAAAATTTTATTCGTAGGTCAGGTTTTGCGAGCTCTTATAGGGTGGAAGCACAAGGGTTTTCGGGTGGTATTTGGATTATGTGGCATGATTCGGTTCATGTAGATATTCTTGCGATTTCGAATCAATATGTTCATGGGTTCTGTTCAGTCGCTGATGGATATGCCCAAGAGGCATTCTCTTTGGGAGCATTCGAAAGTCTTAGAACCAAAATTGGGGTTGCCTTGGGTTTTGGGTGGTGACTTTAATGTTATTGGCGGTGTTTTTGGAGAGAAAAGGGGGTCACAGTGACAATCAGTGGTTTGTCGAAGATTCTATAATTTTATGTTTGATACTAGATTAATTGACATGGGTTACAGTGGTCCTCAATTTACGTGAAAGCGTGAGTCATTGTTTTAACGGCTAGATAGATGTATTTGCAACTTCGGATGGAATGAGGTTTTTGCGATGTCAGAGGTGTATCATCTTTTGAAGTTAGGGCCAGATCATAGGCCCATTTTACTTGATACAAGTCGTATTGTTGTTGAATCTGGAGTGCGACCATTTTGTTTCATCGCTGTGTGGAATAAGCATTCTAAGTTCTCTAATATGTTAGCGAGTGTGTGGGTTAATGATCAGACTATACGCGAAAATATGTCTCAGTTTTAGGAGAGTAGTAAAAAATAGAGTATAGACATGTTTGGGAATATAGGACATTACAAAGCTAAGTTGTTGGCCCAGATTAGAGGAGTTGATCGGGCTTTGAAGGTATCTTTTGTGCCTTACCTTGAGGAGTTGGAGGATGGGTTAAAAAGGTAATTAGATTCAGTTCTTGCTCAAGAGGAGAGTCTGTGGCAGCAGAAAGCTCAAAACAATTGGATAGCTAAAGGGGATCGGAATACTATATTTTTTTACATGGTAGCGATGGCTCTGCGTAAACGTAATGCGATCCGCATGTTGAGGCTAAGGGTGGGGCTTGGTGCGATGATTAGACCGTTCTTAGGCAGTGCAACTCAGTTCTTTAAAGCTTTGTTCACTAGTAAGAGTCGGCAGCTGAAGGTTATGGATATCAACGGGGTATTCCATCAGTTTGACGTTGTTGAGTTTTATCCTCTTATTACCGATGTAACTATAGAGGAAGTTCGTAGGGTTTTTTTTTTTGATGGACCCCTTAAAGTCGCCTGGAGTTGGTGGGTTGCATGTGGATTTTTACCAAAATAATTGGGATACGTTCAGACCTTCAGCTTTCCAGTTTTTGTAGTGGTTCTTTGAGGATGAGAATTTGGAGGATTGGGTCAACCAAACCTTGTGTTATTTTCGAAAGTGGAGGCACTTGAGTTTATTAGTCAGTTACGCCCGATCAGTCTTTGCACAGTTCTCTATAAATTTGTTACCAAACTTTTGGTCTGTCTGTTAAAGCCTTATCTTCATAGGTGGATTGCTAATACTCAAGTGAGTTTTGGTCATGGCTGACGCATTACGGACAATATCATCATTGCCTAGAAAGTTATGCATTCCATGGCTTACAAATTGGGTAGGACGACATGGAAGGCTATTAAAGTAGATTTAGAGAAAGCTTACAATTACCTTGAGTGGGATTACATAGAGGAAACTCTTTATGCGGTAGGACTACTGGTTAAAATTATTAATCTTATTATGAGATGTGTGAACTCGGTCTTGTCTCAGATCGTATGGAATAGGGAGTTGTTGGATTCCATTAAACCTACTAGAGGTATTCGACAGAGTAACCCTCTATCAGCATATCTTTTTGTGCTATGTATGGATAGGCTTTCCCAAGCTATCGATGATAAGGTCCGTTTTGGAGATTGGCATCCTATTCTTCTTGCTCGGTAGGGACCTGGTTTATCCTATCTTTTCTTTGCCGATGATATGGAATTGTTTGCTGAGGCATCGATAGAGCAGGTTTTGGTGCTTAGAGAGGCCATGGAACATTTTTGTACTGCTTCTGATCATAAGATTAATGTTGCTAAGACTCAAATTTGCTTTTCATGGAATTTTCCAACTTCGTTTCGTTCTCAAATTGCTCTCTCATTTGGTTTTGAGGAAGTGGAGGATCTAGGTAGATATCTTGGTGTGCCTCTTTTTCACCGTCGTGTTACTAAGGCTACGTATTCATATTTAATAGAGAAAATAAGCTCGCGGTTACTAGGTTAGGTGGCTAAGTCCCTGTTGCCAGTTGGTCGAATAACTTAAAAAACGATTTTGGAGGCGATACTAACATATGCTATGCAATCCTCGTGGCTGCCAAAGGTACTTGTGAAGAGATAGAGAAACTAATCTGTAGGTTTGTGTGAGGTTTTAGAGAAGGCAAATCGGGTATTAGTTTGGTGCCGTAGAAGAAAGTTAAACAATCTCTTGCCAAAGGTGAGCTCAATTTTAAGGACTTACATCAACAAAATAGAGTTTTCCTTATAAAAATTGGATTCTAATTATTGTCTGATAAGGATAATGACAAGATTTGGGTCCAAGTGTTGAAGATGAAGTATAAATGGGGGGAGGCGATGCCAATTTCTATTTATTAGAGTAATTGTTCTCGGTTAAGAAAGGGGTTGTGTAGCATTTGGGATGAGATCAAGGAGAGTGTGAGTTGGAATATTCAAGATAGAACTCATCCGTATTTTTAGTACGATAATTTGCTTGATAATATGGGTCATTTAGCTTTTTCTTGCACTACTGCCATAGTTTCTCAGCTAGTGATGGTGTAGTTTCTCAGCTAGTCCGGTGCTTGGGATTTGGATCGCTTGTCTCCTTGTTTGCCACAAAGTGTTTTGGAAAGAATAACCATTGTTAAACCCCGCAAGCTTATTTAGGAGCTGATACTCCTGGGTGGAGGTGGGAGAATAAGCGAACTTTTTCTATGAAATCGACTTATGCTTTCCTTGTTAATGGAGGGCCATCGGATCTTGATCCTAAGTGGAAGAAGGTTTGGCTGTTACGTGTTCCTCAACGAGTACGTGTCTTTATATGGTTGGCCGTACATCAGCGACTTCTTACGAATGTGGAACGTGTGAGGCTTCATTTAGCCTCATCGGACGGGTGTGTACTTTGCCATGGGGGTTCGAAGGATGTCAAGCATGTTCTGCGGGTTGCGTCTTGCTTGTGACTTATAGTCGAGGATGGTGCCGACTGAGCAATTGGGAAGTTTCATGCAGTTACTGTTCGAGGCTTGGATGTTGCGAAATGTTACGCAGCCTGCGCTAGTCTCGCCGAATGATGGGGAGTGGAGCATCCATTTCTCTGTTTACTACTAGCTCCTTTGGAAGTACATGTGTAGTTTAGTTTTTGATGAGGGTTTTGTCTAACGTGAGAACATTCTGTTACGGGGCAATTTTACGGTTAAAGAATGCATCCGAGCCATTCCTGGTCTGGTGCGTATACAAGAAGCTCGAGCTTAATCCCTTTTACCATGGCTTGGGCCTTCCATGGGATGGGTGAAAGCTAACGTCGATGCTGTGATTAATAACTTCAGATTGAAGGGTTGCGATAGGGGGTGTGATACGGGATGATCAAAGTAATTGGTTGTTCGGTTTTTCAAGGTTTGTTGGTCGATGCTCTGTATTACTTGCCGAGTTTTGGGCAATCCACGATCCTCTTGTCCATGCATGGTCTTTCGAGTTTCGACGTGTTGAGTTGGAGGAGGATTGTTTGGAGGCGGTTAAGATCATCACCAATTCATCAACGGTTTTGGCCGGTAGTATGATAGTTGATTCGATTTTGGATCTTTTAAAAAGGGATTGGGTTAAGTGGTTCGTCAAATTCGATGGGAGCGCATTGGTGTTGCGGACCAGCTAGCCGCAATGTGCCGCGAAAAACCTATGGAATCTTTGGATTTTTTGAATCCTCTACTGACCTTAGTGGAATTGGTTAGGGAAGAACAAGAGCGGTGCTTGGTCCCTGTTAGTGTTGTTAGGAATGCCAAGAATCCCCTGCATGAGGACCCTAGAGGATGAGTTTGGCTCATGGATTTATGGTTAGTTTAAGTTCTTTTTAGGGGTTATCAGATGTTGTCTTTGTGTTTTATTTGTTCAGATTTGAACCGTTGATTTCTTTTTGTAAGTATTCTATGTGAACTCTTTTTTCCTAGTTAGGTTTAGGGGTTTTAACGAGGTCTATAGTGATACAACATTTCTTATCAAAAAAATTTTGAGCTCAAAATTTCATTTGAGTACAGGTGTATTATATTTGAGGTTGAAATTCAATTTCGACACAACGTATTAAGTTAAGTTGAATTACACCAAAAAGAAAACTAACAGCACCAATGAGCAGAATCTCTTGAATTCTAAACTAGAACTCGGGGGAGCCAACAAAGGAGCTTGATGTAGGTAATGAAGTTCCTAATTCAACTCGAAACATAGCGGAAACTATTCTCAATGCAATAACTCTTGACAGAGTGTGTGAAAACTGAGCATATAATACGAAAGAAGGGACGTGGACGTCCTAAAAAGAAGAAAAAGCAACAATCGGAGAATGCACAAGATTACCGATCAGATTCAGTGTAATATCCCATTATTGGAATAGTGACCAAAACGTAAAGAATCAAAAGTTAGTGATTTTAGTTCAGTGACTAAAACGTAAAGTTTTAATGTTTGGTGACAAAAGTGAAAAGTTGAAAAAAGTTCAAGGACTAATATGGTAATTTTCCCAATAATTATTTTTATTCCATAAATAAATAGATCATCTAAGGGTGTGAATCGAATATAAAAACTTTGGTTTGATATGATGTTTCTATTATTGGGAAATTACGGTTAAAATTTAAGTGTAATTCGGGTAATCGTATGAGCTAGGAATTTCATGAAAAATTGAAGGAAGTCTTAGGAAGACCCGTGGAGCATAGAATTGAAGTTTTGAATCGTTTTTAATCAGTTTAGATTTGATTCTATTCAGTACTTTGTATAGGTGATGGAATGGCATTTTGGAGGAAATAAAGATTCATTAATGGCAAAATGGTCATTTTACCCATACTTTAAATTATAATTGATTTGATGTTAAGGTTGATTATAGGTTTTGATTCATAATTGGTCATAATCCAAGGGTGAAATGGTCATTTTACTATGAAAGAAAGATTTTTGTTTTAAATTAAAGATTTAATTGCCATTTGGCATTAATCAAAGAAAGAAAAAATTGGAAATTTTGTTCATCTTTCTCTCAAGTGGCCGAACCTCAAGGGGAACTAGGTAAGAAAATTTCAATTAAATTTTTGGCTTGATTTGTTTGATTTTTGGTTAGAGACATGAAACAAGAAAGTGATCTCCATTGAATTCTCTATCTTTTGATATAAGTTTTGCTTAGTTTCCACGACACTAAGTTGAGATTGATGAATAGGGTGGTTGAAGAACATGTTAAGTTTTCATGTTTTAAGGTTCAATCAAGTTGTAAATGGTGTTATAGTGTTGTTTCTATGCTTGAAATGATGAAAATCTCTTGGAAAACCTATAGGGACCAATTCGGCTATAAGAGGAAAATTAGGGGAAATTTTGTGAAAATTTATTTGATGATGGAAATGATTAGAATGATGTTTTCTAAGTTGAATTATGTTATTGGAATGAAGAAAACATCATTTTAGGACCAATTTGGGAATTGTGCAAATTGGGTGAAATAAGTGAGAAATTGGAAAATATTCAAGAAACATGGTTATGTTGTTTGCTATGATACAAAGATCATTTTGGTATTAAAATTTTTGAAAATTGAGGTGAAATGTGAAAGTTTCCAAATTTTAGATTATAAACCCTAAGAGAGAGAATTTAGTGTTTAAAGTGAAATTATCAAACTATTGGTTGTAATGTGCAATTTGAGATGAGATTAAAGTTTAGGAAGCATTGTTGTTGCAAAGAAGTACTTGGTTGAAAATGTTAAATTTCCAGCTTGGTATGTACATGTATTAGTAAAGGTTGAACATGTACTTAAAGTTGCTTGTGTTATGTATTTAATGTACATACAGATAACAAGCAAGTTCGAGATCAAACGAGTGAAGAAAGAAGATAAAAGTGCAACCGAGCTTAGTGAGGCTAGTATAAATTATACTTTTGAAAGTGTCAAGGTGAGTGCAATATATGTATAGCATGATCTTTATCTCACTCATCATATAATTGACATGTTAGAAATATGTCAAGAATTGAAATCATATGCATGGATCACTACTTATTCATGAAATGTTATTTTGAATATGAATTGCTTTGTGTTGTCATGAATGAAATTATGATTGATATAAAGCCCAATGTATGAGATAGGAAATTAAAAGTATAGTTGGATATCCATAGAGTCATAAACAGCTGTATAAACATTTTAAGCACTCCCGGTAGAGTGCAATTTATTATAAGCACTTCAGGTAAAGTGCAAATTATTTACTAATTGTATACTCCTGTAAGTATACAGAAGCACTTCGGTGCTAAGCACTTCTGGTAAAGTGCAAATAATACACTATACTCCAGTAAGTATAGGGGATGACTCGTGTACATAGATTTCCTTAAATCGATACTTGGGTTAAATGAGTTGAAAAACAGGATGAAAGCTTGAAAGCTCGGTGATAAGTATGGCAACGGTAATGGTAAGAATCAAAATTATTACCATGTAATATGTTATTACATATAACATGTCATGTATGCTAGCAAGCATAAAATGGTAAGTGATCATATGCATTGTTATTTTATTATATTGACATATATGTTAAGTTGCATTGATTTAACTATTATTGCCTCACTCAGTATATGCTTAGCGTATGATGAATTTCATGCGTAGGTTTTAACGAAGCTTCGAGGAAAGAGTAGCCGAGCATCACTTGCTTATTTTGGGAGGTATATCTCCATACTCATAGTAATGTTAATGACACCCATCCTTTCTTTTGGAAGTATACTAAATGGCATGTATAATTAGTGGGTTTTGTAATAACTTATTACCAAATATGGTAGGTTTAAGAGCTGATGTGATATGGATGATGAACCTAGTAAGTCCTATTATGTTTACAAATGATAATGGACTAAGTTTTTAATAAATATGGGTCCTAAGATAGAAAGATTACAATATATGTCCAGAAATGTATGCAAAAGCAGTGTATTCGAAAAATCAGCATAAATTCCACAATTGGACTTAGAATGTGAATCTTATATGTATGAACTATAAATTTTGTCTAGTTTCTTGCAAAACAAACGGTGACTGATTTCGAGTTGTATGTAAAAAGTTATGAATTTTTATTCGATGAGAGGTCTGAAAACAGGGTAGCAGAATTTCAGAAATTCTGGGCTGTGACGTGAATTTAAGGATTTATTTGAATTTTTGTGTAATGAGTTTAAGCTAATAATTTATATGGTTAAAAAGCTCAATGAATCTAGTTTAATTATAAAAATTTCGGAATAAATTTTCGATGTCTATAATTTTTTTTATAAATTTTTAGGTAAAGGCAGTGCAGGCTGCCTGTTTTCTAAGTAAAGAAATAAAAGGGTTTAATCTTAATTAGTAACATAATTGACTCGTATTTGGTAACGAATACGGGAAAGGGATGTTACATTCAGAGACTTTTAAGTGAAATCAACGGATCTTACAGGAAGTTCGTGAGACGGTGGAGATGGGTAATTTGTTGGGTGCTACAACTATTGACAACGAGGAAGGGATTGTAAAAGATAACGCAAAACTGATTGAGAGTCAAGAACAATGAAAGCGGGGTCCTGAAATATTCGGATTTTAGGTTCGTCAATGGAAAAAGTTTGTCTGTGACATGTTTGAGGCAGCAAAGGTGTGAGAGTATTGATGGATGGTTTTGAATGTTGTGTGAGATAATTCTGGTTTAAGATGATCCAGGGATGCTTTAGGTGATGTTGTGGTATTGTGTGGACGAACGGTTTAAATATTGATGGTTGGTCTTCTGATGTAGGGGTTTGAAAGTGTCTTGATTACATGTTGGTGGCTCTGTTGGATGTTAGAGGGTGATAAGTATGGATACAAACATCACGTTGGGTCTGAGGTACATTGCAGGGGTACGATCGAGGGTGCAAGATCTTGGTTATTTAGTCTGAGGGTATGTAGGATGCTTTGGATCATTTTTTTATGATGATGATGCCTTGGAAATGTCGCATATTTGATTCAGTGCCTTCTGTATTGAGTTGAAGCAACAAGTGGCTCGGTTGCAAATCAAGTAGTCACATGTTGGTGAGTTGGGCATGGTTTGGTGCAGGTGTTGTGTTTTCTTGGGTGCGCTGTGAGTATATCATTGTCGTGTTGGGTGTGTGTTCATCTCAGGTTATGTTTCTAATTGATTGTGTTGCACTCTTTTCCTCCTTCCAATGCGGATGGGGTTTTTAATGAGACACACAATCAATTTTATTTGGTCCAGGCCTTCTTGTATGATTTTTGGTGTTTATTTTTAAACGCCTCTTAATAAAACCATATTTTACTGGGTAAAAGAAAACTACTTGACCGTTACATTCTGCATTAATCAGATATCCATTCAATCAAGTTATTATGTACTTCAATGTGGTATTTGAGATAGAAACTTAAACTACTCAAATGCACTCAAGAACCCAACACCACCAAGTATGGGGAAAAGGTTTGTCCTGGCCCTTTTAATTCTTGGCTTAGGCTCAGGGTTTCTTTAGTTAACTTGTCCTCCGTTAGTCGGGTGACTACGGAATGAAGTATCCCACCCTCTAATACAATTAAGATAACACTGATGTTTTGATAATAAAAAAAAAAATAACACTGATGTCATCTTAAAACTTATAGACAGAGAACCAATGAGTGTTTCCAGTGAGAAAAAATATTAAGTTTATCTTATAAGGCCCGAGTTCAAGTACCTGTGTGTACAAGTGTACAACGTGTGTATGTCTTATCAAATGATTAAGAAAAAGTATGATCAAATACTACCATGTAACCATTAAATTAAAAAAGCTTATAGGCATGGTGACAAAGATTGCGACGGGTTGAATTTTTGCATCCCCTCAACTGACCAACCCAATATGTTATAGAAAAAAAGAAAATGAAAAAATTATGGATTAGTGTTTCTAAATTAATATATGCAGTAAGAATAAGATAATCAATTTTCATAAACAAAAGGATTTTTCAGATTTAAAAATCAATTTTGGATTTTAAAGTTTGTTCAAATCAATTTACAAAACAAACAAATAAAAAAATATAAGGAAAAATCAATCTGGATATTAAAAAGCTTATTTTTTTATCAACAAAGATGAAATGGTAAAAAAAAAACAAAAAATAGTTCAACACAATTTAAAACTCAATAAATTTCAATAGCCAGCAAAACACGCAGCCATCAAGAAAACTACAATGGTCAACCCAGAAAGCCCTACAATAACGAAACATGGTAGTAAAAACATTGAGAAATACCTCCTTTTTTGAGCACATACAAAACTATTAGCGATTAAAGCTTCCCTAATACGATTGAAATTAAAAAAAAAAATCAAAGTAAAGATGAAATAAAAGAATCTGGGACTGGAATTTCAAAGAAAAGAGATGGAGAGAACGATAGTAAGAATAAGGAAATGGAAAAAGAAAACCCTAAGCATAATATATAAATATATGTAGCATGGTATTTTCGTAAATATATAGAAATATATATAATATTTTTATAACCATTTTTTGAAAATATATTGATTTGGACTTAGAATGGATCGGACTCGAATCGGATCGGATCCGATTTCGATCGGACATGGATTTAGATTGGATTTGAATCGAAATCAGATCAGACCTGGAAAGATGGATATCTAATCCACCTCTTATTAGGACTAAATTATTTTTTAGATTTAGATCATTTTTTTTTCAAATCAGATCGAATTCGAATTGAGTTTGGATTAAATTGTGATCCTAATGAAGGACACTATTATTTTTCTTTAACCAGTAGAGTTATTTGGTTAAGGTGTGGGTATGTATTAGGGTGTAAACAAGTCGAGCTCGAGTAGTGCTGAGCTCGACTCGGCTCGTTAAGAATTTGAGTCGAGTTCGAGCTCAACTCAAGCTTGAGTGTGCTGAGCTCAACTCGTCTCGTTAAGAACTCGAGTCGAGCATTGATCGAGCTTTGACCGATTCAGACTCGAGTGGCTCGCGATATGTCTTGTTTCATTTACAACCCTATTCATATTATTATTATTATTATTGATCAAATTGCATCATTTCATCATAGATAGAATCATACAAAAGAAATATTTTTATGTGCGTCGTTAAAAACCCTAAACCTAGTAGAAGGATACGAGTACACATGGAAATATACAGAAAGTTAAGCTAAAAATTAAACTAACATAACATAACATAACAACAAAAAACACTCAACCTACATTTTAATTCACTTTAATTTTAAAAATTAAAATATTAATTTTTTGAGTAGATCGCGAGCTTTTCGAGTCAGGTGTCAAGTAGCTCAGCTCGGCTCGTTATGAACTCGAGCCGAGTTCAAGCTCGAATCAAGTCCAATCGAGTCAAGTTTTGACTGAGTCGAGCTCGCGACCTGTCTCGTCTCATTTACAATCTTAGTATGTATGCCCTTGAATCGTTATACGCTGTGGACAGATTGAGCTCCTCTTTCAAAAAAATTCCTTAATACTCAGGTAAAAATAAAGTTTAATCGTCAGAAAAGTGCTCAAATTATATTATTTTCTCTAGTTAGGTGCCTAAACTATTTTTGGGTTAAAATGGTGCCTAGCGTTTCATTACGTTACTCAAATAAGATTTTCCGTCACGGTGCTTACAATTTTTCGTTATCCAATTAAAATATGACATGTGACCTATTTTTGTTATTTTCTTTAATTTTTATTTTAGAAAAAAATTAGAAAATTTTTTATTTTATAAAAAACCCTAAAAATCTTTATTTTTATAAAAAACCTAACCCTAACTCTAAATCTCTAATTTTTCTCCTTCCACCACTGGTTCAACAACCACCAATCATCATTGCCTTCATCAGACCACCAAGACTAAAAACCCTATCATCACGTCATTGAAATATCGATGAATGAGTCATTGATTGCACGTCAACCAACATCCAACAATCAAGAAAAAAGAGGTTGATTGGGTCTTGACCGACAGCTAGAGAGTAAGAGACGACGAACGATAAGATATGTGACGTTTGAACGGTGGACGGTAATATCTCTCTACTTAATCTAAAGTATATTTTTTGATCAAAATATATACATAAAGTACATTTTTCATCTAAATTCCTAAAAGTTAACATGAGATATTGATTAAAAAAATACTCGATGTCTATTTAATGAATAAATAATATAAAATGGATAATAGACACGTTTAATAATAATTAAATGAGTAAAAAATAATTTGAACAAACTAAAAAGAAAAGAACATGGGAAGTCCAACCTTGACCATCAAATGTCAAGTACTTCATGTGTACTTTTATCTCACATCAAGGTGTATGGAATTTTTGAGAAATTTAAAATTCACACCCATTTTTCATTATTTAAATTTTGTAATTGTGTTAATATTTTTTTCGAATAGTCTTAAGATAATTGCAAGATAATATGTTTTCATATATAATTGAGTTAATATGAAATCATTGAATATCAATTCACCAAATATTATTTTTAGGATAGTCAAATATTATTATAAGAATTTTTTATTTTCAATATAATTTTTTTTAAAATTAAAATTTACTATTTAAGAATTGACTACAAGATTAATAAATTCATGTAATTTTTTTTTATTATTCTACGTGAAATTATTTGTTAAATCTCTTATATAAATACATTTTAATATAAAATTTTATCTTTCACTCATATAGTGTGTAGATAAAAACACACATCCTAAAAGGTTTAAATATGTCAAATGTCCCTATTATTTCAAATTTTATATATAAAAAAAATCTCGGACACACATCCTTATACTATTTTTATATAAAAAAAATCTCAGTTTTCCCCCAAATTTTTGTTTAAATTTTACCTTTAATTGCTGATATGATAACTATAAAAAATCAAATAACTTTTTATTCTCTTACGTTTACAATTTTTATTAAATTGACCCTGAATCTTTAAAAATAAATAAAAATATTATTAATTGAAAAATAAAACACTTTCAATCATCTACATTTACAATTTTAAAGGTTAAATTAATAAAATATAAATTTAGAAATTTTAAAAAAATTATTTTATATTTTTTTATAGCTTTAAGTCAACAATAAACAAAAATTAAACAAACATCGGATAAAGATAACATTTTTAAATAAAATAGTATACTAAAAATGATTAATTTAAAAAATATAGAACTATAATTTAAATTTTAAAATAAAACATGAACACATACATATTTAAATCCATGATAAAAAATCATGGGTTTGCTTTTTTTTTTTCTCTTTTTGCCTCTGCCGAAAACATTTTTAAATCGGGTAAACACAGCTTGGACGATTTATCTTTGAAATTAAGGGTTTTTGTTTAAATTTGATTTCGAAAATGATTTGGAGTCAAATAACCAGAGATTCGTTCTTTTAAAATTTAGGGTTCGAGAGTCGGTTATGTGTGGGGAATGATTAACACCCCACAAACGGCTGATATCAGTACCTTAAATTTTGAGTGGCATATTAGAATTTTTGAGAATAATAATTTGAATTTAATTTAATCATTAATTATTAACTAAGTTTGTGTTCCAAATGGAAATATTCCTTTTAAATGGAAATATATTTCTGAATCGAATATGAATTGGAAACACTATATGTTATGGCACCTCTATTCATATTCCCAAAATATATTTCGTATATAAAAGGTTTTCAACGCATGATTAATTATAGTCTTGTTCATTTTAAGTGACTAATCTAAAAGGCACTATTTAATTTCGTGTATTTATTTAAATCTACAAATATTATTTAATTTAATGGTTTACATGAGATAACATCCAATTGATTGGGCACCATTCATAGTTAAACCCCACAGTTATATATAATATATCCTTATTTATTTATTTAGTCTAATTATTTAAGCTCTAACCTTAATTGAGGCTCTAATTAATTAATCTAGATTATTTATCAATTTCTAGGGTTTTAATGAATATTGAATATTCTACTTAAGAGCTCATGTTGAACAACACCCCCATTATATTGAGACATCATTCAAATTTGAAATTTCAAAGTTTCCCATTCAACACCCATTAATTTTTTATAATTATCTTCCTAATTGAATTATTAAAGCCTAATAAGGAACCTAAAAGACTAAGGATCTAAACAATTAATTAAATCTAAGTGTTTAATTATCTAACAATTAATACTACATGGTTTGATTAAAATATGCATCAAACAAATAACTAAATTGCATACAAATTAAATAATTAAAGCAGGACTAAATTGAACAAATTTAAACTTGAAAACTTATTTTATTGAAATAGGGACCAAATTACAACATTTGCAAACTTTGTGGCCCAAATCATGAGATCCAGGAAGAATCGGACGCGTACCCTCTTGACCCGTCCCTGTCAAAACACGCGGATCCTCTATTCGGGTTTGGGTCAACCTGCAGGTCAGAGTATAAGACCCCCTAAAACTCGAAAATGCTCCCCTTTTCCCTCATTTTCATTTCTCCTCTCTCTCTAACCTTAGCTCTCTCCCTTCTCTCTACAAACTGCTCGTGCCCAGAAAATGATAAAAAAAATTGATCAAAATTCATGCTTTTAGGATGGTGTTCATCATGAACAAGAAGAACACCATAAACTCCAGCACTTCTCTGCCACCTACTCCGCCGCTAGATCCTCAACAACCAAACTCCAATCACCTCTGACCTGTTTTCCAGCCACCGGGAGTCGACTCTCAACCTCTACAGGCAATCGTTGATTGCCCTAGAGTAATTTTCGACCGTCGTCCGTCGTAACATCATAAACCTAAAATTTCCCAATTTCAATCCTAACCCTAGATCTAAGCCCCAATCCAATAGGATTCACGTTTTCCCCCGCTTAAACCTAGATCTAAACCCTTCTCGGCCCTCTTCGACTCTACTAACACTCAAATTTCACTCCGACCGATAGATAAGAACACTGATCTCCTCTTTCGCTTTTGGTTTACATTTGTTTTATGCTTTTTATGTACAAACTAATGTTTTTCTTCATTTTATAAGAATTCAAAAAAGATAGAAAGAATTATACCTTCTCAACGATAATCGAAGCTCCAATATCGGTCAGACTCTTCCGATGACGATTGAACTCCTCCGGCACGGTCGAACTCTTCCGGCGATGGTCCAGGTCTTCGAACGTTACAGTTTTCTAGGTAAAACCCTCTACCTCCTCGTTATTATATTTAATATAGTTACTATTATGATATGTAATTATTATTATTAATGGTTGCGATTAATGAAGCCTGAAAACATCTCTCATTTATTTATAAAGGGTTGGCTCGCTGACGTTAGCATGACATTAGTGCATGCCAGTATGATCTAGCTAATGGGGAAGAAAACATAGATTTTGTAATCTTCTTTGGGCCAATCATTGCATGCCATGTGTCCTTTGGATATCATATTTGGGCAGGAAAATTTGTAATATGGTTTTGTTGGGCTAGGAAAGGCTGTAAATAGTTGTTAAGGAGTGGGACTTTAGGCTTTGTATTGGACTTCAAGTATAATATGTAAATGGAACCTTTTTATATATGTAATAGACTTATTTATTTATTTATGGACTATTATTATTATTATTGGGTTTATTTATTTATTTATTTGGTTTTATTTATAGTGAAGTATATTATGTATATATATGTGTGGGTATGCCCGGATAAAATTCGGGTATTACAGTTGCCCCTCTTTGCTCATTGCTGTAGAACGAGAATTGGGCAAAGAATGAAAAGACACAAATTTTATCCGAACCATCTGACTGTCATCTAATCTGCAAGTTCTTTTCATTATGAACTTTCACTCCTTCTTCCCCTTTAGAAAGCTTAAAAATGTTCTTCTCATTATGAACTTCCCAATCCTTTTACCAAGGTTAATAGCGAATTCTGAATAAATTTTCTCATTATGAATTCATTCATTCCTCTGGGAAACGTTGATTCAGCTCTCTGCAAAGGTATCGAACAAGCGATCTCTTCCCTTTAGAAACTCTTCATTCTTCTTGGAAATACTGATCCACTTTTCTCTACAAAAAGTTAATCTTCATTCACTGTTGGAAATGTTAATCTACCTCTTTGCAAAAGTGGCGAACAAGCGAGCTCTTCTCATTAGGAACTCCTCATTCTTCTTAGAAATGCTAATCCATTTTTCTCTGTAAAAAAGTTGATCCTCATTCATTATTGGAAATATTGATCCACCTCTCTGTAAAGGTGTTGAACAAGCGAGCTCTTCTCTTTAGGAACTCCTAGCCTTTTCTTCTTATTCTGGAAAATATTGATCAACTTCTCTGCAAAGGTGTCGAACGAGAAAGTTCTTTTCATTAGAAACTTCTCATTCTTTGTTGGAAATGTTGATCCACCTTTCTGTAAAGGCGTTGAACAAACAAGTTCTTTCCATTAGGAACTTCTTATTCTTTGTTGGAAATATTGATCCACCTCTCTGTAAAGGCATTGAACAGGCAATTTCTTCTCATTCTTTATTTGAAATATTGATCATCCTCTCTATAAAAGTGTCGAACAAACAAATTTTCTGCAAAGTTAGTGAAGTCCAAAACAATCTAACTCTTCATTAAAATGTTGGTGAAGTCTGAAAAAGCTAAACCATCTATTCTTCTACAATACGGTGAATCTTGTAACAATTACACTCTTTATTCTTCTGAAATGTTGATTCACCTCTCTGTAAAGGCATTGAACAAGCAAGCTCTTCTCATTTTTCAAAAGGCGAACTTTTCTCATTAGAAGCTTTTATTCTTTTCTAGGTGAACTCTTCTCATTGGGATCTCCGTATTCTTTTCTAGACGAAATCTTCTCATTAGGAGCTCTGTATTATTTGATGTACGAACTCTTCTCATTAAGAGCTCTATATTCTTTTACTGTGTGAAATCTTCTTATTAGTTGCGATGTATTATTTGCTGAACGAACTCTTCTCATTAGGAGCTCATCATTCTTTGCTCGGAATGTTGATTCACCTCCTCCTCTATGGAAAAATGAACCTGCAAAAGAAATATCATTAGTTAATAAAAGTTCAACCTGAAGTAATATAAAATATCTTAAATTTCCCGCTTGAAGCACTAGGATCTTTAGAGTCACAACTCATTCTGCCTAAAGTGTCTCGATCTTTCAGTCTAAAGCTCTCATGAGATCTTTTGTTTCTCTTCCACTATTGATCGACCTCCTTCTATACTTGGAACGTATATGACTAGGTCTATTCCTCCAATCCTGAAGTTGTAGGTTAAAACCTTTTCTTGTTCCTTGTTGATTTGTAAATTCCTGTCGAATCACACAAAAATGCTTGGAATGTATGAGTTAGCATGCTCCTATCTTATATGATGCATGAATATTAATCGAGGACTACATGGGTAAGCTTTGATCTTCACAAAAACCCAAATTTTTTGTGCTTCATTTTTTCATTAAAATTCCTTTTGCTGACAGAGTAACCCATCTCACACTCAGGTTCAATCTTCAGGATCTCTACATCGTTTGCCCTAAAGCTCCTTTTTAGGTTTTCACTTTAGATTGCTTTACTCAAAGTGACCTTTCAGGTTTTCACTTTTTTTTCTTTTTTTTCTTTTTCTCAAGGCGCCCTTTAAGGTTTTTACCTTGATTTTTTTTCTTTTCCTTTCCCTTTTTCTTTTCCCTTTTCCTTTTTTTATTTTTCTCTTTTCTTTTTTTTTTCTTTTTCTTTTTCTTGAAGTGCCCTTACGGGTTTTCACCTCGTTTCATTCTTTACGTTTTTCTTTGAAATAATGTTTTCCTTTGTTCCAAACAAGGCTAATATCAATTCTGATGGAACTCGGACTTGCCTTTTCATGGATTCAGCACATAAATCTTTCTCTTGCCGTATCTCACCACGCATTTCTCAAAACTCGAGTTCTGGTGATAACTCCTTTCTTATAAAGTCACTCTTGCTATGTATTCATTCAACTTCTTTGATAACATTCTTTCCCATGGTTCCAAAATAGATAATCATTTTTGTTGTTCCAGCTTGCGAACTCTATTCACCAAAATAAAACATATTCTTTTGTAATGTTCTTTGTAAAGTTGCCCCACTCTTGAATTCAACTATCATCTTTGTTCACTCTAACATCCACAAAGCTTTCTTGTCTTGCAATGCCTCAGAAGTAATGATCTTTGCTTTTAGATAATATGAACCTTTAACAGACTGAACTTGCTGTAGTTTTTGCCCCCAAAATGGTCCACGTTCTCTCTTTGCCCCAAGTTTGTCTTTTCTTGCAGCTTTGTTTAAATATTTATGACACTTAGAATTGTGTCTTTTCCTCGACATACTTTTCATCATTAAACAAATACCGATGCCACCTCTTGTTCTACCTGTACTTACAGGATTAGTACATTATAATAATACCCATGAAATCCTTTGCTTTTCTTGTATCTAATCGATTTATATGTAAGATGCTTGTTGAAACGATAAGTGAAAGGCTCAAGATACTATTTTACTAAAATTTGAGAAAATGGAACAATTTGATAAGTCATGACAAACATGAGGAAACAAAACCAAAATTAGGCCCCCAAATATCAAGTGCAATGGAGCCTTTGAACCAAATTGGCAAAGACCAACTCAAATGTAGCCCCTTCCAAATGATTAGACTTGCAAGAGAAACATTTCCCATATACCTAATTCTATCCCATTTAAGTGGCACTCTTTACCTCACTAACTGACCATGCCCAATCCTTCCTTCTTTTTTGATCTCAATCAGACATTAGAAGTATGGAAATCCTTGAAGAAATATTAGCCCTGATAAGCGGGATGTATTCTGAAAACAAACTCTTTTTACTCCAATACCCATATATGATCAAAATGGTCTTTTGAGGCTTGCAATATAGGTTATGGCTCATTGCTATGAAAGAAATGATATATAGGCTCAAATAAATGTCTAAGGGTGATGAAACCAAGGATCATCTCTTCGAAGTGAAATCTTATTTCTGCACTCCTTGATTTGAATACTTTCTCCTTTTTTTCTTTTTATTATTTAGATCACTCTAGACTGCCCATTTTTGAGTTTTCACCCTAGAGTTAATTTCCCTTCCTCAAATTCAAAGGTAATCAATCATCCACTGCTCCTTTAGATAAAGATTCATTTGAATGGAATATCTCACATATGTCACTTGCTTTTCCTTTGCACTTTTTCAACTTAGTGTTTTCTCTTTCAATTGCTTCAACTTTCATGTCAACAATTTTCAACTTGATTCGGATGACTCTTTGAAAACAAACTTTCCATCATTTTTTTCTTTTCTCTTCTTTTTCTTTTTTCTTCTTTTCTTCTTCTTCTTCTTTTTCTTTTTTCTTCTTTTTCTTCTTCTTCTTCTTCTTCTTCTTCTTAATTTAGAATTCTCACATTTATTCAACATGTCTTTCTTACTCTTGTACCCAATGCATTCACTTTTGTTTCTTGCCCCTAATTCACAAGGCATCACTATCATAGCATGATCAAAACCGAACATCTTTCAGTTGCAAACAAACTTTCATCCTCTTGCCCCCAATATAAGGGTGATTCTTGGTTTAGGTTGAATCGAAAGAAAATTATCAGGCTTAAAGGGAGACAACAAAGAATATTTTTCTTATTTTCTTTCTTTGTGAAAAATAATGAAGGAATGCCAAATGTCCTCCCATATATGAATATCTTCGAAGAAAAATAGTCTTCAGATGGTAGATGTTCTAGGGTTATCACTTCATTCAAGAACCTTAGTCAACAATGCCTGAGAGGAAAATTTACTCCAAGTTTGTACTTGGGATTTTCCTATGATTCCTGAACAGTCATTATTGTCTTCTTGTTGGCCCAAATAAATTAGAAGAGAGTCACATTTCCAAAGTTGATCTCTGAATTTGATTCATGGTCGCTCTTGCAGTTAATCTCCAGGGACCTAATAGAAAATGATAGTGAAGATATATACATATATGTATGGGAGAACAAAAACTAACCCATGACAAAGAATAATTGAAATATTAAAAGAATTAAAGAAAGTAAAATGTTTGCCATTTGAGAAAAAGTTATGTAAGAAACAAGCATCGAAAGTAAATAAAATGACATAGTCTCCTTTAAAAAGGACCCCTAATGCTCACGAGCAAAAACAATTGGGATGGTTCAGGGTAATACTTTGTAACGGTCCCAAAACTACAGACATGACTCATGTGGTCTAACTATCAATCATTAATCAAAGAAAACCTGAGTGAATTTCAACCACTCTAATTCTATCAACAATTCTTCATTTATTTCCTTTACCAGCACAAAGACATGCCCCTTCTTGCTTATGTTTTGATGCACTCATTAAAACCATCATATCTATGAACTTCCTGGTTTCTTCAATCAATTGTTTGCTCTTTTCCATAGAATGTTCAATCATTTGCATGTGGAAATTAACATCTTCTGGCTGACGTCTAGATGAACTCTGTTTTACAAAATATTGGCTGGATGTGTTGAAGGTTTTAATGGGCATCTCTATTCGAGGTTTCTTCCTTGACGGTTGCTGATTCTCAATTAGTTTCACCTTGCTCTTCATTCTCTTTCTTTTCTTGATGTCTTTTATCACTTGGATTCCAGAAAATCCAAGTGCATTGGCTCCAATCAAGTGACTACCTCTTGGGTCACAAATCTTAATGGACTAAGCTTCAGTGTCAACCTCCAAAATCCCCTAGTTCAAAAAGTTTTAAACTTGCCACTTGAAGGTGTAATAGTTTTCAATTTCATGACCATGAACTCCATTATGATACTCACAATGATTCTTAATGTTGTAACAACTTGGATGATGGGACTTTGAAGGTTTCAAATGATGTGGTAAAGCTTCGAGTAATTTGAAATATAGCTCATGATAGTAAACGTGAATGAGATCCACTTTATTCTTTAATTTTCCACTGACATGAGCATCTTAAGCATTTGACTTTGGGGTATTATTCAGTAAAGAAAACATTGAAGAGGTAGATGTCAAAACATTATTTTGATTCTGGTAGACCCTGAACTGTAGCTAATTACCCACAAAAGCTCACTCTAGATTATGCTCTTTCTCTTTTACCCCAATTCTTTTAGCAAATGATGGCCGTTGTAGAATTGGGTTTTTCGTTCTCAAAACATAAAGCCATTCTTGATGAGACCACTGACTATGTGTTTCAAAAATATACAATCTTCTACAGAGTGACTAAATCTCTACAGTAATAACCACGAGCATTTTTATTCCAAAAAAAACTTATAAAACTTCAGTGGAACTATCATCAAAAGTTGATTATTCACAAGGTAGGGCAAAAAATTTAAATATGGTATTGGAATAGGAATAACCGTCTCCCTTTTCTTGCTAAACTATTCAACCTCTTTATCTTCTATTTCTATGTTTTTTTGCTCCTCTTTTCCTTGATGGAGACAATTTTTTTGTGGAAAAATTTCTAGCCTCAACTGAATTTTCGGCTTTTATAACTCCGGAGAAACATTCTACAAACATATGCGATTCTTTGACTCTGCTGGAGTCACCTTGTTCTTTAACAGTCTCATAACCCTTAGACAATAAAATTTTGGAACAAACATCAAAATTCTGGCTTTTACTCAGTCCTTCTGTATTTGTTTGCTTGATGATGTCAATTTTAGCTCTATCAAATCCTGTCAGTGTACTAAGGTTAGGAACATCATCTCTAGGGCTTGTTTCCAAATTCTTTGAATCGTTGGCCAATACTCCGACTGTACTACTCTGAACCTTCTCCAAAACTGATCATTTGGGTTAAACCCTTGAGTGAGATAAGTTTTCACTTTGATCACCAATGTTGGTATTTCTATTTGGAACCATTTCTTTCTCGACCTCCTTGATTCCAAGCAATATGGTAGCTCGTGTTATCATCTCGTTCTGGGACTGATCAATCTTTTGCTCCATGCTACCTAAGGAGTCCTCAACAACCTTCTAAGATTACCTAACCCTAACAAGCATAATGCCCATGCTTCTCAGAACATTGGTTTTCAGCTTTTACAATGATATTTGAAAAAAATGGAATTTTTTTTGAAAAAAATGCAATGTTATTTGAAAAAATGCAATGTTTATTTTTTAAAACAAATAGTGTTTAAGCAATGCAATGCATAAATGCAACACAAAACAAAAACAAAACAAAAGAAATGTGTCAGTACAATGAAATAGTTATATAAATAGAAATTAAATTACAGGAAATTAAAACAATTCATATCAGGCAAAGAAATAACCAAAGAAACGTATTTAAAATAACAGCAACCTAACAGTACCCTGCCTAATTCTAAGGTCCCTGCCTGACTCTAGTGGGGTGGGCTTCTAGATTATAGAATGTGTTTTTTGTTCTATACTCTGAGTACCCAAACTATCGTTACTGTCTACTGAAACAACAAGACATCGATTCGAGAGTATACGACCCCTTATAGCAGAGGCTTGACCTCACGGTGTATAACGTTGGTATACCTGAAGACAAATTTTCAATCATGGATGTGGAGACCCCATGTAGGATCATGTCTCGCTTCCACCTAAAAGAGAAGCCCGGGCAGAAGGCTTATGCATGAATGACAGATATATCACACATATAAAAACCATATTTCCATTCTTTCCTTAAATCCATCCAATAATTGATGAAGAAATTAAATTCAAATTACCACTCTAGAAATGTCAAAATGCTGCACAAAATTATTAGGCCTGACTCACAAAGTGATCCCCAGCGGAACTGTCAAGTTGTCAAACCATTTTTAAACCGAGTAAACATAGTTGGACGGTTTATCTTTGAAATTAGGGGTTTTCGTTTAAATTTGATTTGGAAAATGATTTGGAGCCACCACCGGTCACTTTGGTAGACTGAACACCATAAAAACAACCAAAAATTTGTTCTTTTAAAAATTAGGGCCCGAGGAAAAGAGGAATCAAGTGCTAAATTGAGGAAATACATTATTATGTTCTTAAACTTTACTCTATTTTGATGTTTATAGAGATTTATTTTGTGCTAAACTTGACTATGGTTTAATTTTCTGGAGCTTTATGAACTTGTTGAAACTATTTCTTCAGTTTAATATATATTTGTGTTAGCTTTTTCTTAAACTGTAATTGTTAGATCTGATTTACGTTTTGCATGAGAATGTTAAACTAGCCACTAACATCGATGGATGTAGTGGCAAGTCAGATTAACAAGTTTTACAAAGAAAGTTGATTGGATGCAATGAAAGTTGATCCACTTGTTAGAAGGATTATAGTCTCGACTTACGATGAAAGTTGAAGCCGATCTACATCCCAGAGTCAATGGTTGAAGGTTAAATGGGATCTAATACTCAAGCTGACCAACTCATCGCTGGTTGAACCATTATTTTCCCTCAAAGTGTACTCGATCTTTCTGACGAGCTAAACCATGGAGTTCCAGGCTTTATTCTCATATTTCTCTATCTTTTTATACATTCTGTTATTGCTACCACAATTAGTCATTTATTCACCTTTTTTATCCTTTTTATTGCAACCACCATTGCACCCACAACTACCACTCTTACAGTATTGTATTGTACTTACATAAGTGAAGCTTAATACACCATCCTCGTGGGATCGATATTCAAATAGGATTTCCATGTTTCTATTCTTGCATTAATAGTGTAGCTTGCACTAATAGTGTGACGTTTTCACACCGATCAATTATCTTACAAATTGAATTATTAAAGCCTAATAAGGAACCTAAAAGACTAAGGCTCTGAACAATTAATTAAATATAAGTATTTAATTATCTAACAATTAATACTACATGGTTTAATTAAAACATGCATCAAACAAATAAGTAATTTGCATACAAATTAAATAATTAAAGCAGAACTAAATTGCACAAATTTAAACTTGAAAACTGATTTTATTAGAAATAGGGACCAAATTACAACATTGGCAAAATTTACAACCCAAATCATGAGACCTAGGAAGAATTGGACGCAGACCCTCTTGACCTGACCTGGTCAAAATGCGCGGATCCTCTATCCGAGTTCGGGTCAACGCGCATGTCAGACTATAAGACCCTCTAAAACACGAAAAATGCTCCATTTTCCCTTATTTTATTTCCCCTCTCTCTCGAACCTTAGCTCTCTCCCTTCTCTCTACAATCTGCTCGTGCCTAGGAAATGATCAAAAAACATATCAAAATTTATGCTTTTAGGATAGTATTCATCATGAATAGGATGAACACCATAAACTTCGGCACTTCTCCGCCACCTACTCCACGCTAGATCCTCAACCAACAAACTCCAATCACCTCTGACCTTTTTGTCGGCAGTCAAGAGTTGACTCTCGGCCACTGCAGGCGATCGTCGATCGCCCTAGAGTAATTTCTGGTCTCTGTCCGCCACCACATCATAAACCTAAAATTTCTCGATTTCAATCCTAAACCTAGATCTAATCCCCAATACGGCAGAATTCCCATTCTTCCCCGCTTAAACCTAGATCTAAACCCATCTCGGCCCTCTTCAACTCCACCAGCACGTAAATTTCACTCTGGCTGACAGATAAGAACACCGATCTCCCCTTTCGATTTTGGTTTACATTTGTTTTCTGCTTTTTATGTACAAACTAATGTTTTTCTCCATTTTACAAGAATTCGAAAAGATACAAAGAATTATGCCTTCTCAACGGTAATCAGAGCTTCGATATCGGTCAAACTCTTCAGGCAACGTTCGAACTCCTTCGACACGATCGAACTCCTCCTCTGACGGTCCAGGTCTTTGAACGATTCGGTTTTTGAGGTAAAACCCTCTATCTCCTCCTTATTATATCAATATAGTTATTATTATGATATGTAATTATTATTATTATTAATGGTTGTGATTAACGAAGCCTTACAATCTCTCTCCTCTATTTATAGGGGTTGACTCGCTGACGTTAGCGCATGCCAGCTGGATCCAGCTAATGAGGAAGAAAACACATATCCATGTAATCTCATTCGGGCCAATCATTGCATGCAAAAGTTGTAATCTGATTTTGTTGGTCTATGACAGGTTGTAAATAGTTGTTAAAGAGTGGGACTTTGGGCTTTGTATTGGGCTTCGGGTATAATATGTAAATGGACCCTTTTATATATGTAATGGACTTATTTATTTATGAACTGTTATTATTATTGAGTTTTTTTTATTTTATTTATAATAAAATATAGTATGTATAGTATAATATATATATATAAGTATACCCGGATAAAATTCAGATATTATAGCCTCTATAATTTGAATGGGCAGATAAACATGTTGGAAGATAAATTGCTTCATCAGCAGAAGGTTAATATATTAGAGATGCTTTGTTCAGTAAGTAAATTGCCAATTTATGTTTTGCAGGGGTACTAGTTTTCTTTTCCCCTTACTTTAACCAAACTACTCCACATTCTGATGCCAGTTTTATTTGTTGCACTCAGCAAGTATACAATCAATCCCACAATATTCTACAGAATTATGATCTGTATCATGAATGTGATTAATACTGGTTTCCGTAGTTAATATTGAAATTGGTGTTGCTGAAATGATGCCCTTGCAGAGTAGCTGAAACAAGACACGTCCTTTACAGAACAGTCTATGGAAAGGCCAACTTGCAGCTGATGCATGGGAACAGAAAAAGATGGTTGGATAATGCAAATAAATAATTTTATTTAAATTAAATAAGATTTTATTTTTAAATATAGTAAATATTAGAAGGGCGGTTGAGATTTTTACGATAACCGATTTCTTTAATATTTACTGATTTGTCTCTACTTTTGCCTTATAAATAAAGAGCTCAAATTTATTGTTTCACACACTAAAAACATTTGATCCTTCATATTTTCTTCGAAGAGACCAACACCAAGCGAGTTCCGCTTTCTCACTTAGGGTGTATGATGTTTGAAAGACTGTGTTAATCTTTAGAGGCAACGTCCATTATTGTGATTACACCATCCGAACGAAATTGCTTCTAAGGCGGTGGTTTTTATCACGGCACAATAATCAATTTATTTTATGCATTTTATTTATTTATTTAATTTCGCTAGTCATTATTAATATGTTTGTTTTGGCGCAATAATTTTTCCTATAATTTAGAAGCAATTTAAACCGTTTTTGAAACATGCTGAATCACTACTTCAATAGTAAAAGGCATCCTTCAATATCAAACCGAGATGCTATGATTTGAGGTAATGTTTTTGATGAAAATAAAAATGTAAAGCATGTGGGCCAACGATTAACTCGTGTTCGATAATAAATTGCAAGATTTTTAGGCCACTTTTTAGTTTCTGTTTACTGGGTTGTTTTTTGTGATTCAAATGTAAGCAAGTTATGGAGGTGAGTGAAACATCTCAAAAAAAAAAAAACTTATGATGAAAGCCGATGATGGAAAAATGGAAAGCATGTGCTCTTAAACTGAGATCAGAGGAGAAATTAGAGGGGAGATTAGCTTTAGTATAGATGATGACGCACCGGGAAAATTTACATTGACTCAGGTGCAAATTACATCTATTTCTGCGTCAACAAAATATATCTTTGATTGAGAAAGTGATTGTATGAATAGTATAACATTTAAAAGGAGCAAGGCTTTAAAAAATAGTCTTTAAATGTGAAGAATAATATAAGTTTGACCAAACCATAAGATTCAATGACTAAGAAAATTATTAAGCACAATTTATATTTTTAATTATGTTTTATTATATACTCAAAACATGTTAAAAAGTGCGGGAAATATATTTTGTAATCTATTTATAATTATTGGAAAGTGGTGTGATAGTATGAAAATGCATTTCTAGGATTAATTCTAAAAAAGACTTGGTATTTAAGAGTGTCTTAGACATCACCTCTCTTTCCTGAAAATTTTTACCTAGTGCATTATTAGAATTATGCTCATTATTCAAATTTATAATTTTTATGATAAAGAGAGCTTGTTGTAACTTGATAAATCTTTATAATAAAAGAGAAAGGGCATATAGAAGAGAAAAGACTATTGAAAATTTATCATAATGTAATCCTTAATATTTGAAATATTTTTGGTAATGAACACCAATTATTAGAAAATTTAGAGTAATAAAAAATTCCCTTCAATTGTGACAAAGCCTTAATGGCCAAATAAAAATATTTTGAATTTATGCAAGTCAACTCCTCATTTAAAATCATGACATGATATAGTGAATATAGATTCTTTGTAAATAATTTGATTTTATATCTATATTGATATTTAAGTTTTAATGCCTATTATAGAATTTACTCTAGCGTATACGAGTAAAGTTGACAAAAATCATGTGTATATGTGTATATGCCTTTATACGAAAATAATTAGACACCTTATTTTGAGTATTATTATTTTAACCTTTAAAATTATTGGAAGTGTAAGGTAAACATGGGGTGTCTAAAATTTTGACATGAACTTGTATCACATGCATTTTTTGTACCATATAAATCTATGTGCTTGAGTGTGATATTTTATGTGACTACATGAAACTAAGAGTATGTTGTCCTCTTAGTTTGAAACGTATGGCTTGGGTGAGATAAATGGAATCTTATAATTGAAAGATACTAAAACTAATAGAAGATCTTTTTTAATAATAATCTCTCCATAAAAATGATTCCTGTAAAAAACAATGTTTCATAAAAAAACTCTCTATAATTTTAGCATAATGATGAAGGAAAGAACAAAAGATACAATGTTTCATAAATTAATTTAGTATGCTAAAATTTATTAAGAGCTGTATATTCTTAATGAACCATACTCGATTTGACTTTATAAATGTTATAGATATACTTACAACCAAGTAATGAACAATGAAATGTTTGCTTATATCTCTCAAAGAGATAATAGCTGGGTTACTAATGGGTATATATATATTCTTTTAGTAGAGCAATTTTTTTAGAAGTCTATTAAATAGACATATTTTGCTCGTACTATTATTAGTCCGAACTTATAGCTCGAGACTTAGTCAAATAAGAAGTCGAGTGATTGTTTGAATCGACTTGTTGAGTTTCCTTATGGGAAAATTTTCACTGTTTTTGTGTTTATCATGTGACTCACAAGTTACAATTTATGTTGTAAAAAATGAGACATAACATACTAAGTGAAATACTCAAGAAAATTAAACGTGAGTTCATGAAACATTTGATAAAGATGAAGTACTCATTGTAGAGTACATGTGGACAAAGAGAAACCTTGATGATTCCTTTACAAAAAGATAGTAAGGAAAGTGGTTGATGATTCGTCGAGGGGGATGAGGCTTAAGCCCATTGGTTGAGGAATTTATGGTGGATAGCCAACTTAGTTTTCTAAGTTTCATGTGGTCAAACAAAGCCATGGAAAGACTCATAGGGTGCATTTCTACTTACCATCTGGCGAACAATGTACATGCATAAGGTTGAGCTTTTGCTCTTAATGGATTGATAGCGTAGGATTTGGGTGGTCCTAGAGAGACAGACTTAATGAATCCATTTGTCACCATTTTTGAAATCGGGTGTGAAAAATAACCTGACGAACGATCTTTTAGAAAATTAGAATTTTCTGACTATTTTAATTTAATCTTGAAAATTTAGGGTTTTCGTATTAAATATGATTTCCCTTTATTTATCTTAAAAAATATTTTGGATTCGCCACTGATCACTTCAAGGTAGACCGGACACCGAAAAAATAAACTAGAGATTATGTCTTAAAAATTGGGTTCGGGAGTCGGTTACGTGTAGAGAAGGATAGCACCCCTACAAACACCCGTTATCGGTACCTTTAATTTTACGTGGCATTTTGGCATTTCGAATAATTATTTGAATTTAATTTATCCCATAATTATTAATTGAATTTAAATTTTGAATCCAGATATCCTTTTATAAGGAAATTCATTTTTGTTCGAATACGAGATTAAAAGCACCCCATTAGGTGGCACCCCTATTCATATTTAAAAATGACTTTCCAACATAAAAGGTTTTTTAATGAATGTCCTTTTATTGTCTTGTTGATTTTAAGTATTAATCCTAAAAAGGCTCTAATTAATTAGTTATTTATACTATGAATATTAATTAATTTAATGGCTTTTAATGAGAAAATGCCAATTACTTGAACACATTCCATATATTTAAAACCCTTAAATTAATCATATTCCTAATTAATTAATCCATCTAATTAATTAATGTTCTAGTCCTAATTAAGGCTCTAACAATTTATTATTCAATTATAAGTGAAAATGTATATCGATTATACACCTTTATGACCAAGGTTGAGATAACACCCCATTGTAAACAATGAAACACCATTCAAATTTGAGCCTCAAAGATTCCATTCGATATACATTTAATTAATTACAATGTATCTTAATTAATTATTTAATTTTAATTAAAGACTAAATTAGTATTCAAATTTAAGTGAATTATGTATATTAAATATAATTTATTAAAATACATATTGTGATAACACCCTATTGTGAACAATGGAACTCAACCAAATTTGGATTCTAAAACTATATTTAATACACACCTAATTACTACAATTGTCTTCCTATTTAATTATTGAAACCTAATTAGAGAAACCTAAACTAAAGGCTCTAATTAGTAATTAAACTAGATGGTTTAATTATCTAACATACAAAACTACATGCTCCATTTAAAATGTGCCAAACATATAAATTAATTGCATTTAAATACATAAAAAAATAAATAATGACTAAATTGGAAAAAAATTAAAAAAACAAGGTTCAATTATTATTAATGGACCAAATTGAAAACATTACAAAACTCTAAGCCCAAATTACAAAGCCTAAGTGACCTAATTGAAAAGAAATACAAGCTGAAGGGAACAATTAAGGAATTCAGGGACTAAATTGAATTAATTGCAAAGGTTAAGGGACAAATTGAAAAGGGAAAAGGGCTAAATTGAGAAGAGTCAAATTTTTGGGAAAAAACAAATGGGGATTCGAATAACAATGCGCGGATCCTGGGTCGACCCAGATACAACGCGTGGATCCTAGGTGACCCGGCACCAAAACGATGTCGTGTTAACTTGGCTATAAATCGCCCAAGACCGGGCCAACTCGTCCAGATTTCCAAATTCACTCTCCTCAATCTCACTCTCTCTCTCACTCTAAATTCTCTCAACTTAAACCTCCTATTTCCAGAAAAACCATGCTTTTCTCGATCAAACTCCCAAAATCCATCCATGTTCTTCCCATATTCAACCAAAAAACCTATTTGATCTGTCCCAAACACCTTAACTTTATGTTTTTCCTCGATCAAAATCCTAAAATCCATCCAATGTTCTTATCACATTCAACCTGAATCCCCATTTGATCCACACAAACACCTAAAACTTTCCTAGTTTGTGTTTCCCTCGATCAAAAAGCCTAAAACCCTTTCATCTTCTTAGACATTCTTCCCAAAGCAAACAAAACCTAAAACTTCGGCCTAACTCTGCCTTAGACAACACCATCAGATCTAGGTATGTCGTTCCTAACCTTTCTGGCGTGTTTACCGATCGCCGAATGCGATACCCACCACCTTTGGCCATCGTCTCTGGTCATCCCTAACTTTCCTCTGATCACCTCTACAACGCCGGTCATCCCTAACCTAGTTTCGACCACCGTCCTCTACTGTGAAGCAATTTTTGGCCATCGTGTCAAAACTCTAAAACTCCCAAAATCTTCTATTTTTCTGATTTTTCCACCTAAACTACCCGATCCGACAGGATCTCCCATCTTCCCCCTAGATCTACCCAAAAACTGAACTCTCTCCTATTATTTTCAACTCTGCCGAATCCTAAAACACTCTCCGGTATTACTCGAAAAAAACTCTGGCGAAGATAAGATTTCAAAGACTCTTTCTTTACTCTACCGTTTTTTTAGTTTTCTTTTAAAAAACCTAGATCTAACACTTATTTGTTTGTTTTTGTTGCAGAAATAAAAGATTTGAGCAGAAGGCTACTTTAGAGATCGGCAGCGTAACTCCAGTAACGGCGTAGCTCCGGTGATGGCTTATTTTCTTCGGCGTCCTCTGAACTCCTAGGTAACTTCTTGACTTCCTCCTTCATCAATTATTAGTGTAATAATTGTGTAATTATTACTAGCATCATTAATTGTTTTTTCTCTCTCTACAGGGTATTTATAGCTGAGATAATTGTTAACGACAAAGCCATTAAGTTGTTAACAGTTGGCTCCAGCTTGGCTTGATTAGGGTGAAACACGAGAGAGACAATGGAAGAGTGCCATGTGGCTGGTTTTGGCGGGCTAAACAAACACAACTGTGTTTTCTTGGGCCTCTTTTGTCTGATAACGTGTAATTGGCCGGGAATTTGGTTGTAAACGGGATTTATATTTAATTTGGTTTTTGAATTATTTAAGCTTTGTACATGGACTGTTTTTTGGATTATTATTTATTTATTTGGGCTTTTGTATTTAATATATTTATTTATATATTATTTACTGATTTATTTATTTATTCATTTAATAAGCCCAGTCAAAATTCAGGTATTACAGCTGCCCCTCTTTGCTCATTGCTGTGGAACAAGGATAGAGCAAAGACTGAAAATACTCGAATTTTGCTCGAACTCATATCCATCCTCTAATCAACTGAAGTTTTAAGTTGTTCTTCTGATTATGCAATTCTCCAATCTTCTACCAAACCATAGAGTCCGAAGTTGTTCTTCTCATTATGAAATTCTTCATCATCTAAGGTCAAGCGTTGCTCTTTGAAATTCTTTACTTTCTAAGGTTTGAAGTTGTTCTTCTCATTATGAAATTCTTCATTCCTCACTTTTTACTGATCCACCTTTCTGTAAGGCGTCGAATAAGCAAGCTCTTCTTATAAAGAACTTCTTCATTCTTCAAAAGGACGAACTCTTCTCATTAGGAGCTTTTCTTTATTCATTGGGTGAGTTCTTCTCATTAGGAACTCTGGGACAAACTCTTCTCATTATGAGCTCTTCATTCTTTGCTAAGTGAACTCTTCTCATTAGGAATTCTGGAACAAACTCTTCTTATTAGGAGCTCTTCATTCTTTGCTGGTCGAGTTCTTCTCATTAGGAACTCTAGAACAAACTCTTCTTATTAGGAGCTCTTCATTCTTGATAAATTCCTGACAAAACAGATTAAAATGCTTTGGTGAGGGTTAGTATGACCCTAATTTCAACATATGATGCATGAACAATGATCCACTGGGAATCGAAAAGCAGCCTCCACTTTCTGGGTAACCAATCTGACTCTATTTAATTGTGTTTCTTCACTAATTCTCAACCTATCCCAACACTTCATCTCATATTCCAGACTAGCCTTCAAACCCTCTTTCTGCGTTTCTGGTCTTCTGCTCTAAAATGCCATTTTAGGTTTTCGCTTTAGGTTGCTTTTCTCAAAGCACCCTTTTGAGTTTTCACTTTGGCCTTTTTAGGCGCCCTTTCGGGTTTTCACCTTATTTTTCTCTTGTTTCTTTTTCATTTTATTTTCTTTTTCCTTTTTTCTATTTTTTTGAATCTTCAGTGCCCTTTCGGGTTTTCACCTTACCTTCGCATTTCCTCTTGTTCATTTCTGTGACCTCAACTCATTCATTTATTGATTGATTCAGGCATTTCTTTATTTTTCATATCTATTTCTACTGGCACAGTATTCCACTTAATCTTCTCCTTGTACACTCCTCTTCGATAACCTGGAGTGCAAAGGTTCACCTGCATTCTTCAAAACACAGTAATACCAAAAAATCATCTATTTTTATGAATTATGCTAATCTACTTTCATGATGCTTTAGAAATAATAACAAGAAAGCTCGAAAGAGAATTCATGAATTTTATTGAAGCTTATCAATTGGAATACAATAGATTTGAAAAATTCATGGCAAACAAAAACAACAAAACAAGAAACAAGGTCGGATCTTCAGGTATCCATAGTTTGAAGGATTGAGCCACCCTTTCGACCAAATGTAGCTTTGAACTTGAGCCCTTGTCCGGTAGACTTCAATGTTGTCGAGATGTTTACAGATGTGAAATCCTTTCCAAAATACCGGGTGTTCGAGAGGTCTTAATTGCCAAATGCCTAGTCACAATCCATCTAAGCCGCCCTTTACGAGTTTTTGACTCAGATCCTTATTTGGTTTCAAGATGCTTTTTGCGAGTTTTCATCTTGAACCCCCTTTTCTTTTCTTTTTCCTTTTTTTTAAATCTTCGGTACCCTGTCGGGTATTCACATAGGATATTTTATTTTGAGAAGTGCCCTTTTTGGGTTTTCACTCCGTTTTTTCTTTTTTCTTTTTTTTGTATCTCTTTTTTCATTCTTCAGACGTAATATTTCTTAATTAAATCGGAGTTCACTGGCTTGTGTAACTTTTCACCATCAATTTTAGTTAAGATAACTGCTTCTCCGGAGAAAGCCTTTTTGACAATATACGGTCATTCCCAATTAGGCATCCATTTCCCACGGAAATCTTTGTGTATTGGTAAGATCTTTTTTAGCACTAGATCACCCTCTCAGAATTCTCTGGGTCGAACTTTCTTATCATAAGCCCGCATCATTCTCTTCTAGTTTCATCCAATTTTGCTTCAGACAAAACTCGAAGAGATAGAATTTCAACCTCAATTGGTAATACTGCCTCCATTCCGTAAACCAGAGAATACGGCGTTGCCCCACTGAAATTCAATATGCAAATAATGCAAAGGGTAACTTTTCATGCCAATCTTTGTAGGTATCTGTCGTTTTCGCTATGATCTTTTTAATATTCTTATTTGCTGCCTCCACCGCACCATTCATCTTTGGACGGTAAGCTGTAGAATTGTGATGCAAAATTTTAAATTGCTCACACGCCTCTGTCACCACCCTATTATTGAAATTAATGGCGTTATCAGTAATGATTCTTTCAGGTAATCCATAGCGACAGATGTTCTCTTTCTTCAAGAACTTGCAAATTGTTGATATGGTAATATTGGCATAGGAAGCTGCTTCTACCCACTTAGTAAAGTAATCAATGGCCACAAGAATAAAATGATGTCCATTAGAGACTTTAGGATAAATCTGACCAATAACATCCATGCCAGACTGCAAAATGCCATGGTGAATTCATTGTGTGAAGAGGTACTGGAAGAGAATTAATTTTGTCCGCATATATCTGGCACTTGTGACATTTCTTAGCATACTCAATGCAGTCCTCTTCCATGGTTGACCAATAATACCCATATCTCATAATTTTTCGGGCTATTGCAAAGCCACTGGCATGTGTCCCACATATTCTATCATGCACTCCAGCCAAGATACTTCTAGCTTCTTGAGCATCGACACATCTTAATAAAAAATTATTTTTGCTTCTTTTATACAGGATTTCACCGTCAAGTACATATCCTGCAACCATTCTTCTGATTGTCCTTTTATCAACATCATTCACCCCATTGGGATAAATCTGGAATTTGATATACTGCAAAATATCATAATACCATGAGTTTCCATCTGCCTCTTCTTCTATACTGTAACAGTGAGCATAGGTCTTGTAGCTCTACATCTGAATGGGTACCATATCTTTTGGTTTATTTGATAAAAATACGAAAGCTAATGTAGCTAAAGCATCCGCCATCTGATTATCTTCTCTAGGGAGATATGTAAAAGTGATTTCTTTAAACTTTTTCATCAACTCAAGGATAAATTTCTGATATTCGATCAACTTTGCATCATTTGTTTCATACTCTCCACGAAGTTGATAAATTACCAATGCAGAGTCACTGTATACTTCCAGAATCTCTATCTTTCTTTCAATAGCAGCTCGTAGACCCATAGCACAAGCTTCGTATTCTGCCATATTATTGGCGCACAAAAATTCCAGTTTACTTGTGAAAGGATAATGTATATTATCTGGGGAGATCAATACTGCTCCAATCCCACGTCCTAGGGCATTAACTGCTCTGTCAAAAATATAATTTCCACGTTTCATTCTCTGTAATTTTCTTTTCCTCTAAAGAAATGTTCATCACGTCTTCATCTGGGAAATCAAAACTCAGGGGCTCATAGTCCTCCAAAGCGCGACTAGCCAATAAATCTGCTATTGCACTTCCTTTTATTGCTTTCTGATTTATATACACAATATCAAATTTCGATAACAACATTTGCCATCGAGGCAGTCTTCCAGTCAAGGCTGGTGCTTCCATCAAGAACTTCAATGGATCAAGACGAGATATCAACCAAGTAGTGTGGTATAACATATATTGTCTAAGTCTACAAGTTACCCAGACCAAGGCACAACATAACTTTTGAATTGGCGGGTACCGTACTTCACACTCTATGAACTTCTTACTCAAGTAATAGATGGCCCTTTCTTTTCTTCCTACATCATCATGTTGCCACAGCACGCACCCCATCGAATTCTCATGAACAGTCAAATAGAGAATAAGTGGTATGTCTGGAACCGATGCTACCAACATTGGAGCATTTATCAGATACTTCTTTATCTTGTCAAATGTTTCTTGGCATTCTTCATCCCATTCACCTCAATTGTTCTTTCGAAGTAGCTTGAAAATTGGATCACATTTATCAGTTAATTGAGAAATAAACCGAGAAATGTAATTCAATCTTCCTAGGAACCCTCAAACTTCTTTTTATGAACACGGAGGTGGCAAATTTTGAATCACCTTCACCTTGTCTGGATCAATTTCAATTCCTCTTCTGCTAACCACAAAGCCTAGGAGTTTGCCAGATGTAACTCCAAAAGTGCACTTATTTGGATTGAGCTTTAACTGGTATTTTCTCAATCTTTGAAACAATTTCCTCAAATTCTTGATGTACTCATTTTCAGTCTGGGACTTGGCAATCATATCGTCCACATACACTTCAATTTCCTTGTGCATCATGTCATGGAAGAGAGTCACCATGGCTCGCTGGTATGTTACCCCAGCATTCTGTAGTCTAAAAGGTATCACCTTGTAACAATACGTTCTCCAAAAGGCTATGAATTTCGTCTTGTCCATGTCTTCTGGATCCATCTTTATATGATTACATCTAGAAAAACCATCCATGAAGGAGAACCATGAATGTCCTGATGTATTGTCCAACAGAATATCTATGTGAGGCAGAGGGAAATTATCTTTTGGACTTGCTCTATTCAAGTCTCGATAGTCAATACGCATGCGTATTTTTCCATATTTCTTTCCTACCAGGACTATGTTGGCCACCCATTCTGGATATCGTGCCACTTTCAGGAAACCATCATCAATCTACTTATGTATTTCCTCCTTGATTTTTAGCACTATTTTCGGTCTCAATCTTCGAAGCTTTTGCTGAACCGGCTTGCATTTTGGCTTTATCGGTAATTTATATACCACAATACCCGTATCGGCTTTCCTTCAGCAACAAAGGTTGTGATTATGAATTCAAAATATCGAAACGAACATTCCAAAGCACTTCCATCGGTCTCAATGTATGGAGCTTCGATTTTCACAGAAGCAATGATGTCCTCTTCAGCTCCAATACTTACTAACTTTCCTTCAAACACGAATTTCAACTTTTGGTGCAAAGATGATGGCACTGTGCCAGCAGAATAAATCCAATGCCTTCCCAACAAGCAATTTTACGTCAGTTTTATATCCATGACAACCAAATCCACATTGTAAAGTACAGGTCCAATCAGTAGTGGCACCTCGATCTTTCCCAGAACTTCTCGAGTTGTTCCATCAAAAGCCCTCACCGTATTCTTGTAGATCTTCATATGGGAATCATCAATTGGCAACCTCTGCAAAGTCGCCATCGGTAAAACATTCAATGTTGACCCATTATCAATCAATACTCCCGGAAGAACATGCCCCTTACAGTGAGTTGTAATATTCAGAGCTTTAAAAGACCCCATCCCTCATTCTGGAATCTCATCATCAGTAAAGGCGATATAGTTATCAGCAATTATGTGATTTACAATCCTGTCCAGCTTATGTACAGATATATCATTCGGAACAAAAGTTTGGTTGAGCACCTTAATCAAGGCATTGCGGTGCCCTTTCGAACTCAGCAATAATTCAAGGATAGAAATTCTAGCATGTTGTCTCTTCAACTGCTCAACAATGCTATACTCATTGTGTTTCAAGAATTTCAAGAACTCCTGAGCTTGCTCCTCATTGACAGGCTCATTTATTTTCGGGGCTGGTTCATCCCCAAATATTCTTTCTAGTACCACTAGAGCCTTTGCTTTCTGTTTTTCTGACTCTTTAGAAACTTTTGGAGAATAACATCTCCCACACCTGGTGAAATGCCCAACTCCATTCACTGTCTCCTCTTCAAACTTTTCCACCTTCCCCACTTCTACCGATAATTATTTCTCCTCTTGAGGCTTCAGCTTTTTAGGCACCGTTACATTAGCGACATAATTCCATGGGACCCAACAAGTGTCTTTGAACGCAAAAACTATCAGAGGAGAAATCACAACCTTATGGGTTGCTATCGGCTTTACATTACTAGACATGACTCCCACCTTTAGTCTAGCAAAAATGATTAACGATCTGTTTACTCTGTATTTGCTTCCAGAACTTTCGGAAGTACACACCTCTACCTCTTTCCTTTCACATGTCTTCTCAAAGAACTCAATCTAGTTGTTATTCATCATCTTCTAAATCAAACATCTGAATTCAGCACAATGTTGGATCTCACGACCATCCTCTTGATGATATTCACAGTAGATGCTCGACTCTACTTCCTTTTCAATCTTCATGCCTATTTGTATCACTCCAGCATTGTATAACTGTTCAAATACCATTTCAAAGGAGATATGATTTCAGATACATTAATCTTCAGCCGTTTGGCCTCATCCTCTTCCTCAATTGCATTCACCTCTCGCCCTCCATGATTTGGCAAATAATTAGCCGCTATATTAGGCTCGTCAAACTTCAGCACACCACTGTTCACCAAATTCTAGACTATATTTTTAATGTTGTGCAATTTTCAATAGTATGTCCCGGGATCCCAACATGATACTCATAATGTGCCTTCGGATCATACCATGGAGGATATGGAGGCTGAAGGGGTGTCAAATAATAAGGTCTTACCAGATCTGCATCAAACAACTGTGGATACAACTCTGTATATGATATTGGCATAGGTGTAAAGTTCATCCTGTCTTTTCTCAAACTACGAGAATCCTTCATGTTTGAATTCTGTGAACTTTCTGATGCTCCAGCCGACGAAATTGTAATTTTTTCAAGGCCTCATAAGCACTCATGTTATTCACTTTATTGTCCTATCTTTTAGAAGTCTTACGAGAACTCTCTCCACTTTCTAATCTTTCACTCTTAATTGCTGCTTCAATCAATTCACCAGTCATCGCCATGTCAGCAAAATTATGAGTGGCATTACCTATAAGATGTTCAAAGAGTGGCCCCCTCAAAGTGTTTACAAACATGTGGTTGACCTCATTTTCCAACAACACCAATTGTACATGTGCTGCCAGTTCCCTCCACCTCTTTGCATACTGCAGAAACTCTCAGTTGGTTTCTGCTCTATAGCCTGCAACATGACTCGGCTATGAACTATTTCAGATACATGTTTATACTGCTCCTCAAAAGCACCAGAAAGCTCTTTCCAAGACCTAATGTTAACGCGGCTTAATTGTGCATACCAACACGATACTGAGCCCGTTAAGCTATCCTAAAAGCAATGAATCAACATTTTTTTCATCCTTCAAATAAGAAGCCAATTTGCGATAGTACATGGTAAGATGGGCCTTCGGACGGGTTTTCTCGTCATACTTTTCAAAGTCAGGTGCCTTGAATTTGGGTGGAAGGATCAAATCAGAAACCAAGCTCAGATCAGCGACACTAGACCCCTTATTACTCATTTTCTGCATCTCCAACAACCTATCCTCCAGAGCCTTGCAGAATTCCTCATACTTTCTTTCGATCTCGACACGAATCCTCTCTACTTTATTGACTATATTCAGATCTGAGACTTTATCGCCACTTCTAAAATTTACTCCGATGTGGACCGGGTGACTAGCAATTGCTCCGGCCAGATTAATTTGGATCTTCTTCACAATAGGTGGTCCTTCAGGCTGTTCTTTCATATGAGATATAGCGTCTATCTGCTCAATCCCATTGTCTGCAGTAACCTCTTGTACTTTGCCCTTGCCAGATTCTTTTGGTCCTAGCAAGACAGTCAGATGGCTGATAATGTCTCTTTGTGTCTGAGCAAAATGATCCCTCATGGATTGCTCAATCTTGTCGAACCTATTCTGTACTTAAATACGATCGTTCTCGAGACTGGCAACTCTATCTTCAACAGCCATGGCCTTGGAGCGTAAACGTGTTCCGTATGAATGTAGAATGATTGCAGTTCAAAAACAAACTGCCATAGAACCTTTATTTCTTAAAACCTTTACTAATAAAAGAGTAATATCAAATGTTGCTATATGAATGGATGCATGCATTAGGGGTATTAAGCTCAAAGACAAATCTTTAGAAAAATATCCATTTAACTAGGAAAAGTTGAATACAGGAAATGGATAATCTCAACTATAAAAAACTACTAGCTCTAACTCCTAGATTGACTATCTCATTCAGCAGACGGACGACCCTCTCTTCAAGCACTAGATTAATGTCAGGGCATTGTAGCAAACTGGCAGCATCCTTCGACAATATCTGAACATATTAAGCAATGGCTCTTACTCGTCCCTTGAAGATAACCAGTTCATTATTTCATTCCTGAATTGTACGCTGAGCTGCATCGTACTTCTGCTTCCACACTCCGCTTTCTTGATACAGCGCACTTTCAAAGTTTGCAAGTTTTCCTTTTAAGACCTGAATTGTATTCTCTAACTCAGTCATATTTCCCTTCAACTCTTTCTTATCTTCATCAGCAGTATATCTTCCTTCGTTGTAATGCCCTGTGAGCACTTGTTCCATTTGCGATATTTGAACTCTTAGTTCTTCATTATATTCTTCCAGTTCCGAGTTTTGAGTCAACAACTCTGAATTTTGTATCTCTTTTTCTTCTAGCTTTTTTTAACACGATCATACGATTCTTTCAAGTCTTAGACCCTTTTCTTAGAGGATTCTGCATAATCCTCATACATTTTCTTATAATCATTCTTTTCCTTTGCAGCCCTATCCAACTGTTCAGACAAATCACTAATCATCTTTCTTGTGCTTCCTTTCTGAATCTTCTTACATTCTGAATGAGTTTCCTTTAAATCCTTCAATTATTGGCTGAGTTTCCGATTCTGTTCATCAAGCTCTTTTTTCTTGCCTTTATGTACATCTACCTCTAACGATGCCATGGATAGCCTCTGCTTCAGCTCTTCAATTCGCTTCTCATATCTCTTCAACTCTTTTTCATGATCATGTTTCAACCTCTCCACTACTGAGGGCGCATCTCTCACACGTTCATCCATCAAAGCACTTTTTTGTTGAATGACATCATTAACCCTTCGAGCCTTCCACTACACATAATTTTGCATGACTCTAATCCATCCTAAAGCTTCACTCTCCTCGTTGTTTCCCACGCCATTACAGTGTCCTTTACTTTTATCTTGTAGCCTTTTTTCTTATGTATATACTTGAATTCCTCTATGCCAGCAGTTGTAGGAATGAATTGTCTCGATCTGAATTGTCGGGGCACTAACATTGGGCAATAGGCAGTTCCTCCTCAAATTCTCGGTAGCGAAATCCAATCGAATTTCCCACATCGGTACATGTAACTTACCAAGTTCAGCCAATGGGCTTTCCAAACAATCTCTGAGTCTTTCATATTCAGGAAATGTTCCTTCCACTGTTCTTCCGTCACTTTCTCAATCGGACAAGCTGTAAGATGTTTCTCTAACGGTGAATAATCAGTACAAAACCTATGAGCCCTATAGAGTGCGACCCATCTATGGCCTCAAAACCAAACCTCCAGTAGTTTAGCACAACCTCAGAATCTTCTTTCATTTGTCCTTCTGCAAGCAGTCAATGTTCTATATGTTTCATCCAAAATTGCTGGTACCGGATTTACCCTGTTCTTTAAGCACTCAAACAGCCTAAGAGTTGATGGATCAATATAATCTAGAATCCTTGGAAACAACCCTAACCCTTAAATGCATAGGGTGTACATACTTCTTTTCCTCTCTGGCTCATTGCTTGTTAAAATTATTTCTTGAATTACCTCACAGTGTATGCGTTCATTATCCTCGGTTATTTCATCATTTCCCTTTTGCTTTAGCTTTCCGTTAAACCAAACTTCATTTTTTTCGGTGGCCATTTTCAATTTCTTTCTAAAGGTTGAGTTGTTAGGGGGTCTCGTATAAATATTGTCATTTTTCAAATTTCGGGCAATGTAACAAAACCTCGTATTCTTCCAGCGTCGGTGTCATATCTACCTCTTCGAATGTAAAGCAATTGTATGTCGGGTTCCAATACTGCGTCATAGCCCTAATTAATCCTCGATCGACCGAAACATCCAACAACATTACTATGTCTCTGAACTCTGACTGAAAAGCTTTCTTTATAGTTTCGTCCCATTGTTCCCACATCCTTTTGAGTTCCGGCAAACAATTGTTTTGTCCTAAATTCATTCTAGCAATTTTCTTAGTTCGTGATGCATAATCTCCCCTAATGCTATCTCCCTTGACGAACTGGGTTTCCTCAGGCCATGCCCAAACTACGGTATTATCCTCTCCCTATCTATCAGACCCTTCAGCTGTATGAGACATTTCCTATTCGATTAACTTTTAACTTAATACCCTTATGAGTACAATTATGATGCAAAAATATATAACAAAACACAGAAAACAAAACAAAAGAAATTGTGTTAGTATGGTGAAAATAAACCTGTAAACAAAAATAATTGATGTAAAATAAAACAATTTATATTGCGTAAAAATAACCAGAGAACAATTTATATTGTGCACAAAAAATACCAGAGAGATAAATTTAAATCAGAAACACCTTGTCATAGGTCATTGTCTGGCTCTAGCGGGGTAGGTTTCTATTACTGCATGTGGGTTTCGATCTAGACTCTGGGTACCCAACTGTCATTACTAGACTAGTAAGACATCGATTCGGGAGTATATGGCCCCTTATAGCGGTGGCGTAACCTCATGGTGTATAAGGTTGGTATACCGGAAGGAGGACAAAATTCCGATCACGGAGCTGAATAACTCACGTAGGATCATGACTCACTTTCACTCAAGGGTGAAAAGCCCGGGTAGAAGGCTTATGCATGAATGAAAATTTATATCACACAAGAAAAAGCTACCAGCATTTTTCCTAAAAATTCATCCAATAATTATGGAAAAAATTAAATTCAAATTACTGTCCTAAAATGCCAAAATGTCACGTAAAATTAATTAGGCCCGACTCTCGCTTTTTCAACTCCCCAGCGGAGTCGCCAAGCTGTCACGACCATTTTTGAAATCGGGTGTGAAAATAGACTGACGAGCAATCTTTTAGAAAATTAGGGTTTTCTGACCATTTTTAATTTAATCTTGAAAAGTGAGGGTTTTGGTATGAAATTTGATTTTTCCTTTATTTATCTTAAAAAATATTTTGGATTCGCCACCGATCACTTCGAGGTAGACCGGACATCGAAAAAACAAACCAGAGATTCTGTCTTAAAAATTGGGTTCGGGAGTCGGTTACCTGTAGAGAAGGATTAGCACCCCTACGAACGCCCGTTATCGGTACCTTTAATTTTACGTGGCATTTTGGCATTTCGAATAATTATTTTAATTTAATTTATCCCATAATTATTAATAGAATTTAATTTTTGAATACATATATCCTTTTATAAGGAAATTTATTTTTGTTCGAATACGAGATTAAAAGCACCCCGTTAGGTGGCACCCCTATTCGTATTTAAAAATAAATTTCCAACATAAAAGGTTTTTTAATGAATGTCATGTTATTGTCTTGTTGATTTTAAGTATTAATCATAAAAAGGCTCTAATTAATTAGTTATTTATACTATGAATATTAATTAACTTAATGGCTTTTATGAGAAAATGCCAATTACTTGAACACCTTCCATATATTTAAAGCCCTTAAATTAATCATATTCCTAATTAATTAATCCTTCTAATTAATTAAAGTTCTAGTCCTAATCAAGGCTCTAACAATTTATTATTCAATTATAAGCGAAAATGTATATCAAATATACACCTTTATGACCACGGTTGAGATAACACCCCATTGTAAACAATGAAACACCATCCAAATTTGAGCCTCAAAGATTCCATTCGATATATATTTAATTAATTACAATGTATCTTAATTAATTATTTAATTTTAATTAAAGACTAAATTAGTATTCAATTTTAAGTGAACTATGTATATTAAATATAATTTATTAAAATCCATATTGTGATAACACCCAATTGTGAACAATGGAACACCATCTAAATTTGGATTCTAAAACTATATTTAATACACACCTAATTACTACAATTGTCTTCCTATTTAATTATTGAACCCTAATTAGAGAAACCTAAACTAAATACTCTAATTACTAATTAAACTAGATGGTTTAATTATCTAACATACAAAACTACATGCTCCATTTAAAATCTGCCAAACATATAAATTAATTGCATTTAAATACATAAAATAAATAATTAATGACTAAATTGGAAACAAATTAAAACACAAGGTTCAATTATTATTAATGGACCAAATTGAAAACATTACAAAACTTTAAGCCCAAATTACAAATCCTAAGTGACCTAATTGAAAAGAAATACAAGCTGAAGGGAACAATTAAGGAATTTAGGGACTAAATTGAATTAATTGCAAAGGTTAGGGGACAAATTGAAAAGGGAAAGGGCTAAATTGAGAAGAGTCAAAGTTTTGGGAAAAAACCAAAGGGGATCCGAATAACAATATGCGGATCCTGGGTCGACCCAGATACAAAACGCGGATCTTGGGTGACCCGGCACCAAAACGGTGCCGTGTCAACTCGGCTATAAATAGCCCAAGACCGGGCCAACTCGGCCAGATTTCCAAATTCGCTCTCTCTCTCTCACTCTAAATTCTCTCAACTCAAAACTCACATTTCCAGAAAAGCCATGCTTTTCTCGATCAAACACCCAAAATCCATCCCTGTTCTTCCCATATTCAGCCAAAAAACCTATTTGATCTGTCCCAAACACCTTAACTTTATGTTTTTCCTAGATCAAAATACTAAAATCCATCCAATGTTCTTCGCACATTCAACCTAAATCCCCATTTGATCCACACAAACACCTAAAACTTCCCTAGTTTGTGTTTCCCTCGATCAAAAAGCCTAAAACCCTTTCATGTTCTTAGCCATTCTTTCCAAATCAAACAAAACCTAAAACTCCGGCCTAACTCCGCCCTAGACACCACCACCAGATCTAGGTTCGTCGTTCCTAACCTTTTCGGCGTGTTTGTCGATCGCCGGAGGCGATGCCGACCACCTCCGGTCATCGTCTCCAATCATCCCTAACTTCCTTTGATCATCTATACAACGTTGGTCATCCCTAACCTAGTTCTAGCCACCATCCTATGTCGTAAGGCGATTTCCGACCGCCGTGCCGAAAGCCTAAAACTCCTAAGATCTTCTATTTTTTCCTATCTTTCAACCTAAACTACCCGATCCGATAGGATCTCCCATCTTCCCCTAGATCTACCCAAAAACCAAACTCGCTTCTATCATTTTCAACTCTGCCGAATCCTAAAACACTCTCTGGTATCACCCGAAAAAAAACTCCTGTGAAGATAAGATTTCAAAGACTCTTTATTTACTTTACTATTTTTTAATTTTCTTTTAAAAGAACCTAGATCTAACGCTTATTTGTTTCTTTTTGTTGCAGGAATAAAAGATTTGAGCAGAAGGCTACCTTTAGAGATCAGCAGCGTAACTCCAGTGACGGCGTAGCTCCGGTGACGGCTTATTTTCTCCGGCGTCCTCTGAACTCCCAGGTAACTTATAGGCTTCCTCTCTCCTCAATTATTATAGTAATAATTGTGTAATTATTACTGGCATCATTAATTGTTTTTCTCTTTCTGGAGGGTATTTATAGCTGAGATAATTGCTGACGATAGAGCCATTGAGTTGTTGACAGTTGGCTCCAGCTTGGCTTGATCCGGGTGAAACACGAGAGGGCCAATGGCAAAGTGCCACGTGGTTGGTTTTGGCGGGCTAAACAAACACAACTGTGTTTTCTTGGGCCTCCTTTGTCTGATAACATGTAATTGGGCGGGAATCTGGTTGTAAACGGGCTTTATATTTAATTTGGGTTTTGAATTATTTAAGCTTTGTACATGGACTGTTTTTTGGATTATTAATTACTTATTTGGGCTTTTGTATTTAATATATTTATTTATTTATATATTATTTACTAATTTTTTATTTATTCGTTTAATAAGCCCGGTCAAAATTCGGGTATTACACCACCGATGTGAAAGAATGATGCTCTTAATGATTTCATATCCCAGGTTTTGGGTGGTCCTTGTGAGATGGACTTGATGAATTCACTGAATCTTTAATAATTGAGAGAATGAGATTACTAAATGCTCTTAATGATTTCATAGCCCTGATTCAGGTGGTCTATATTGAGATAGACTTGATGAATTCACCTACGTAAGTGTGGAGAACTAGCCACATTCCATGAAGACTTTGGGTTGTCTTTCTAGAGCACTTACCAGCATCCTGAGGTATATTGGCTAAATTGTTGATCTATCGCGGAACTCATTTGGTGAAGAAATTAGTCGTGTGTTGTGAGTTCACTTCTATTTTAACAAGTTTCAGATTCATTCACTTGTTAAGAGAATAATTACTCATTTCACTATGTATTAGTTCCAGATACGTTCACTAGTACTTAAGCGGCTAATTTCGTTGTTGTTCTTTTCTCGCTTTTTCTTCTATTTCCTTGCATTAGTGAGAGATTGTTGGATAATGCAAATAAATAATCTTATTTAAATTAAACAAGATTTTATTTCTAAATGTAGCGAATATTAGAGGGGCGGTTGAGATTTTTACGATAACCAATTCCTCTAATATTTATTGATATGTCTCTACTTTTGCCTTATAAATAGAGAGCTCAAATTCATTGTTTCACACACCGAAACAGTTGATCCTTTATGTTTTCTTCGAAGAGAGCAACACTAAGCGAGTTCTACTTCCTCACTTCGGGTGTACGATGTTTGGAAGGCTGTGTTAACCTTGGGGATCAACATCCATTATTGTGATTACACCATCCGGGCGAAATTGCTTCTAAGGCAGTGGCTTTTACCTAAGAAGCACGGGTATGGCTTGAAGGCCGTCCCACGTACCCGATGCGTCTCCGGGACGAGTACTGGTTGGGTATGGCCGGGGTACGTATCGGAAACATCCCAAATTTATGGGGTACGGTTGAAAATTATTTGGATACATTAGGAGATCGAAGGGGACATTCGGGGACGGTGTTGAGAGTCCACGCGCGTACCCAATCTGCAGAAGTTGAAAAAGAAAAGTTAAAGAAGAGAAGTTGAAGAAGAAAAAAGTTGCAGAAGTTAAGGTTGAAGGAGTAATCCCGTGAAAGAAAGAAAGAAAAAACTTTTTATTTTAATTTATTTTTTATTAATTAACTTTTGTGAGGCCCAAAATTAATGACCTATCACTTCTTTCCAGTTTTATTAATTATCAGTTTCTTATTAAAAAAGTTTTTTTTTTACTTTTTACTTTTTTTTATAAGAATTTGGATATTATTATTATTATTATTATTATAAAAACAACCATATTATTATTTTAGTAACTCAAACTCTTAATTTAGATTTGAAGTTTAATTTTAATATTAATTTTGATGTAAGTTAATTTTGTGACTCACCTATATAAGCACAGTGAGTCGTAGACAATTCTTTTTAGATTATGAATTTTAATTCATTATTACTATTATATTAGAATTTATTTTATATTTGTCGTAACCTTGCCGTACACGTATCCTGTAATTTTGATAATTGTCGTTTCTTGTTCTCATATTCGTCCCCGTATCCGTATCAATACAACATAAATTTTTGCCACGGCACAATAATCAATTTATTTTATGTGTTTTATTTATTTAATTAATTTTGCTAGTCATTGCTAATATGTTTGTTTTTGCCGCAGTAGTTTTTCCTAAAAAATTGCTGCTATTTTCTTCTTTTCCTCATGTCTCTCAAACACCTACTGTTTAGTACCGGACTACTTTTCTCATTTCAGAAACAGGTAGAGCTAATTAGAACTAGAGTTCGGGAATCTCAAATGTTGAAGTTAAATTTTGTCAAACATCGTTCTGTTTCTGCTGAATGGGACACTAAACTTGGTGATAATTCATGTTCAGTTACTTTTGGAAACAAGCTTAAGGTACTGTTTTGCTGATGTGGCTGCCTTCAGCTATGTTCTTGTTTCTTGTTCTCGTTCTCGGTTCTTGTTTCATGTTCTTGGTTCTTGTTTCTCGCTGTTGTTCTCCTCAAAACACAGAAATTATTTTTTTTCTTTTTTCCAATAAAACTATTTGTAGTTCAAAAGTCAGGTTATTTTAGAGTATGAGCTCAGTTTGCTTAACTTTGGAATTGGGTTGACTGCTTACTGTATCTTGAATGTTATATTATTGTTCTTGCTATTAAAGTGTCATCAATATTGAGCTCCCGTCACTGGGACGGAGAGCTTACAGCATCAAGCACTCTCAGCCGAAATCAAAGCCGCGGTTGAGAACCTTAGAGCTGGATATTTGAGGATTATAAGGCTCTGTAGGTGTGTTTCCCAGGTAGTATTATTGATGGTTGAGGACTAACAAAGTTCAGTATCCAAGAACCGAGCTTAATGAAGGAATCAGCTTGATAACGTCCGAGAAACAAATGGTCATGTTTTGGACCGATCTATGTGCAGCATTTTCAGCAGTGTATTTTTCAGAGATGAGATGAGATCGCTGCCCCTGCCCTGCTAATGAGGTGAGCTTATCTTTCCTTTGAAAAAGAAAAGTTCCCAAGATGAGAATTTAAAATTTAGTTTCTTGTTTGAAATTGTAATTACTAGGGCCACCTGTTTGATAACATGTAGGATATTGAATATGTTTTTACAGAGATATTGAAAATGCCCAACATTGTTTAAATTTTTAGCTTTGAGGTTGGTTAGGTAGGTATGGAACCTCCTGCTCTGAAGCACAGGTGGGCTGTTCCTGTTCAGTCAACATTTTCCCTATTTTACTGGTGAAAAACTACACAGCGAATATATGGGACGACTCAAACATACAACAGGGAAAATGAAACCTTTTGTGATGGCGACGTGTGCAATTTTCTTGGTATTATACTATGATAATAAAGTAGTCAATCATTGAGAGACAGAAGGGCAGTCTGGGAATTTGGAAAGAGTTATACTTTATGTGGGGTTAAATCTTACGTGTCTTATCAACTTGCTTAGTCAACTTTGCAAATGCCTTATCTGAATATATAGTTCGCTATATGTGCTTTCATCTTTTCTGAGTGTTGTGTTTTTTTTTTTTGTACGAATAAAATAGGAAGTTAATATAATATGCTGTGTAATATTTTAATCATACTTAAAAAAAGAAATTGTATTATGGGCATGGTTTATCATATCAGCTATGGTCCCAACCAATAAAAACTAATCATTATATTATTTTTTATTCATGTTATTTTTTTATTGTATAATAACTTCCAAAAAAATTGTTTTTTAAATAACATGTAAAAAATATTAGTGAAGATTTACTAATTGGAAAAAAATAACATGAAAAAAATGATGTAGTAGGTAGTTTTCATTAGTTAGAACCATGACTCATGTGGTAAGTCAGGCTCATGATATAATTTTTCCTTAAAGAGGTTAGGTTAGGTTTATTATAACGTTTTTATTATATATATATATATATGTTAAATTTAAAGAATGATTTCGTGAAAAGGAGAATATTTTTTAATAAATTTGAATTTTTAACTTTAAAAGACGCACAAAATTTTGGCGAACTCATTTTCCTAAAAAAATGCAAAAACACAGTAAAAGCCTGAAAAGGATGAAGATGACGCACAAAAAAAACATTCAACCGATAGTGATCCCACCTCCCTTCCCTCAAAGGTTTGCACAATTCAAGAAAGACGAACAAAAAACAAATATTCTCGAGACCTTTTGCAAAGTCGAGGTACAAATTCCCCTACTCGATGCAATCAAGAAAATTCCTCGTTATGAAAAATTTCTCAAAGAATTATGCACCATCAAGTAAAAGCTCAACATGAATGAAAAAGTAAGAATGGGTGAAAATGTATCTACTATGCTTCAAAAGAAATTACCCAAAAATGCAAAGATTCAGGTATGTTCACTATCCCATGTCAAATCTACAAAGTAAAAATGAAAAAAGGCCATGTTAGATTTAGGAGCATTCATTCATGTTATGTCTTATTCTATTCATTCTGCTAACAAAATGGATCTTCTTAAAAGAATAGGTGTACTATACAGCATACCGATCGATCGAATGACTACCCCATGGGAGTTTTGGAAGACGTTTTAGTACAAGTCAAAGGACTTGTATTTCCTATTGATTTCTATGTCCTGGACATGGAAGAAAACAATCCTTCCAACCTTAATTTGATCTTGCTAGGAAGGTCGTTCATGAAAACATCCAAGACAATAATCAATGGGCATGATGGTACACTTACCATGGAATTTGATGGAGAACTCATAAAGTTTAATATCTATGATGCCATGAAATATTTAATGATGCATGTTCTTTATTTGCTTTGGATATTACTAATCCTTTGATGCAAGACATTTCCCATCCATCTTATCAAAAAGTCAATCTTGATCCGAGAATCAATCCAACCGATATTGAACCTCCTGACAAGCCTATCCCCGCCATTCTTCCCGACAAACCTCCATGGCAACAACTTTACAAAGAAGATGTATCCAATTCAAATTAAGGACAAACCTCCCGACGAACATCTTCTAGCCACAATATTAAGAATAAAGGGAGTCACGTTTAGCCAAAGACGTTAAACAAAAGCGTTTTACGGGAGGCAACCTATGATTTTATTTTATTTTTTTATTATTTTTATGATTTTTTATTTTTTTAGGTACAGGAGTAGCACTCATGGAAAAGATGCAGCCGCACCTCATGTTCTTCAGGCAAAACAAAAGTAGTCAATGATTTAGACGTGCCTACGCTTTCTTTCTCATCCACACCATAAACCATCATATGTTGAATAAGGGATCATTCTTTTCCCTAAAACTTTTACTGCTTTATTTTATGCATGGTGATTTTAACATTGGGGACAATGTTTAGTTTAAGTGGGGGGTGGAGGCTTTTGGTTAAATTTTTTTGTTGGAATCTTGCTTAGTTTTGCCGAAGTTAATAGGGAGAAAATATGTGAAATTCATGCTTATTGATGACATAGAAAAATATCTTTCACATTGAAATTTTTTTTAGAATCAACATGTTGAAATTTTTGAGATTTGGGATCCCAAAGTAAAAATGAGACTGATATGGGGAGTAAATTAGGATTGATAAGAACTTTTTAGCCTTGCAAATCGTTGCTTGATTAATTGATTCGATAGTTGGTTGGATAAAATTGGACACAATATAATCCACTTTTGTGAGATTTGAACCTAATAAGCATACATCTTTTATGCTTCATATTTTTCTTTCAATGAGTGATTGTCAAGCATGATTAGTTTCTTCTAGAACTTGCAATGCTATACATGTTGAGACCACATAAGATCAAATTACTTCAGATGGTTAAGGGACATAGGTATGAACCCTGAGCCAAAAAGCCTACCTTGGTAAATATGACCATCAGAGAACCACTTTTGAGCCTAAGCCCATTGTTTGGAAAATAACCATATTATAAGCCGTATATTTTTTGTTAATTTGAACCAGAATTTAAAGAACTACACGCTACACTTACTTAGAGAAAATTTAAGCAAACAAAAAAGGGAGAAAATCCAAAAAAATGAGGAAAAGAAAAAAAAGAGAAAATTGTCTTGTTTATTCAAAAAGAAAAAGAAAAGACAAAAGTGTGAAAAAGATTGAATCATTGTTCTCCCAAAATATCATGTGTATAAAGCTTGAGCAAAATAAAAGTATGAGTTCTTCGATTCAAAAAGCCCAAAAGTCTTTCTCGTCATACCTTGTCCCTAGCCCTGTTACAACCAAATTCAAAGACCTTTTGATCTTGTAATTCGGCCCAACTCAGGGGTGGAGATGTGATATATTTACAAGCCTATGGTAAGACTCTTTTTCATGCTTTGACTTGAGTGTTGTTGTCCCTTAAACACCTTGAGAAAAATTGAGTGAATCCTTTGTGAGTGTGTTTAATTTTATTCCATCTTTGACTTCATGATAATTAATTGGGTGACTATTTTCTTGTGCTAAATTGCAATAATGGACTTATTGCTTCTCTTATCCTTTCTATTTACCAAAATGACCCTGAATTTTGAATTTCAAAATGCTTGAGAACAAGCATAATCTAAGTGTGGGGTATATGATAAGTCTAATATTTGCATATTTTTCACATATATACCTATATTTTAGTGTTCTAATCCAACTACAAATCCGTGTTTTAACAAGTATTTGATTTTTGTAGGGATTTTGACAGCTAAAGGATAATACATGCTTAGAAGAAAAGTTTCAGTTGGATTTGGATTCTAAGGAGCACTTAACACAAGAAGAGGAATTCTACTTCAAGTTGAATTTTCACTTTTATATTATATTTGGAGTATGATAGATTTTTAAATTAAATCTTATTGTAATTTATTCTCCTAGTTGATGTAAACGACTTCTATATAAATAGGATCTTGAGGAGAAGAGAAAGCATTCATTCCATAATTCTGATTCTTCTCTTCTTTGTAGATTTCCCCTTTCCATGAGTTGCTAAATTCTTTTTCTAGTTAAGGTTTAGATTTGAGGTTATTAATAAAAGTTTTAGTGAGATTTCTTGTTTTTCATCTATTTCAAGTATTTTTATATCTTTCGGGTTTATTCAACACGTATTTATTGGATTATATATATAACAACCAATCGAGGCATCTTTGAGACAAATGGTAAGTAACCGAGAAACAAGTTAGAAGGTATGAATTCATATTCTTGATAAGTTAGTGAATTAGTGCTTTGATGGTTTATATGCACTGAGTCTCTTAATTTGGTAAAGCTATTTGATAGGTTTTAATTCTAAGTGGATTATCTAAGGATTTTAATCTTGATAATAAGAGTTAGTCATTTATGGATTATTAAGTGATTATCTATTAAGTAACAGGGATTGGGTTTAATTGTGGATCATCAATTAACATATAACCAAGTTATTTGATATTGATGCATGTTTATCTTTTCTGAAGTTTGATGATCTAAAACTTGAATTAATACACCGATATCTACCTTAACTAGAGTTCCTGTCAATATAGAATTCTCGTTTACTTTTAACTGCTTTCTTTAATTCTACTCAAATTCAAACTCCCCCAATTTACTTTTCTGTTTATAAAATTAATCTCTTGCCATTCCCTGTGGATTCGACCCTGCTTACTATTTCTACAAGTTACTTTGAGCATGTTTTATTTTTGACAGCTTTAACAATCGCTATTAGTGAAGTGTATGAATGCTCAGGGAGCATGTATTATCTTATGATTGTTATAAAGGAATCTGGATGTCATAGAGTTAGTACTACGGTATTTATATAAGGGGATGCATTCTTAGGGCTGTGTGAACAAGTACATCTGACGTACCTACAAGTTGAGTGATCTAGGTGTGGTAAGTAACCTATATGTGGTTATAGTGTTCTGGATAAGGTAGTTAACTCGATGACTATGTGAGCTCGAGTAACCTGATAGGCTGAGTGACCTCAGGTAAGGACTACTTGTGGCTAATATGATCCAAGTATATCTAGGATGTATCCGTGCCTATAGTGATCTGGATATGGTCTATTCAACCCAACGATTGTGTGAGCACAGATAACCCGACGTCTGTTTGGGTACAGGTAAAGTAGGGCTTCGTTGGCCATTATGTAGATGATGTATGGATTTATTTATGTATGATGTGTGAATGTTATGGATGATAGCTCGTGAATGTGTTACCTTGATAGGTTGACTGAGCTCGAGTAACTCTATAGGCTAAGTGACATCGAGTATGGAAAAGCATTATAGAACATATAAGACTTCTTGTAGACTTATTGATGCATTGAGATAGGTGATCTAAGAAGTCTAGCTAATGTAGGCTAGATAATAACTCATAGATAGTGAAGTCTTATATATTTATCTCGCATGCTTATTTTATGATAATCATGAATTATGGTAGAGTAGAAATGTACCACTAAGCTTTGTAAGCTCATTATTAGAAATCGTTGTTTATGTTCGTAGGTTAGTAGGTTGATCGTGGCCGAGGAGCACATCGAGAAGGGATTTCCCAGCACCGCATCGCTTTAGAGTACATTACTTTATGTTTAGTTCTGGGCTATTTTATTCATAGGACCTTATAGTGGTTGAGCTGTAAACTCTAATTGAAATATTATTTTGAGATACGGTGTTTTAAACTTGGAGCTCCTATTTTGTAAACTTATTTATAATGCTTATTTAATTACATAGAATCATGGATGATTGATGTTTTAAGAATGGCTAAATCCAAGGTTTTAATTTTAGAAATTTTGATGGGTCAGTTTTGTGTGACCTGAATGTAGCGCTTCGTATCTGGATCGGAATCATGGTGTTACATTATCACCTTAGAACTAAAGATTAGCTTAACATTAATTTCTAGTCTATAAAATAGATGTAGAAAATCAACTTGATAGAAGAATAAAACTTGTTTGATATGATAGGTGTGGAGAATACGGTTATAATTTTCTTAAAGAAATCTATGAAAAGAATGACATAATACATGAATACTCTCACCCTATTTTTTCAACAAAATGGTGTTGCTGAAAGAAAAATAAAACTTTAAAAGACATGATGAATGCTTTATTAATAAGTTTGGGGTTATTTGATAACATATAGGGGAAGTCATTCTTTCAGCAAATCACATATTAAATAGTGTATCTCATAAAAAATTAGATGTACCACATATGAGTTATGGAAAGGGTATCTCCCTAATCTAAAATACTTAAAAGTACATGGGTGTCTGGCTAAAGTAGAATTACCTACTTTTACGAAATCCACTATCGGTCTTAAAATTGTTAACGCTATGTTTATTGATTATGCTTCTAATAGCGTTGCATATAGGTTAATGTCATTGCATTATTTTTCTATTTGTGAATTTAGCGATGGTGTTTTATTTGAAAATATATTTCGTCTTAAGAAATCTAGCTTGAACACTGAAGTACAATTAGAAAAACATGTCTATACTTCTTCTAGTATACCTACTCCTAAGGATACTCTAGATGCTAAGATAGAGCCTAGAAGGAATAAAAGACAAAGGGTAACTACTACCTTTAGACCAGATTTTATCTCTTCCTTATTACTGAGGTAGAAGATTTAGACTTGATATATGATCATATAGCTCAGGCTTTTCTATTAGATGAAGACCCTAAGACGTATGATGAGGCTATAAGATCTATTTATGCTAGTTTTGGAAGATATACAATAAATGATGAACTAGAATCAATAATGTCAAATCACACTTGGGAGTTGGTAGACTTGCCTAGAGGATTTAGACCTATTAATAATAAATGGGTACTCAAGAAAAAACTTAGACCAGATAAGTCAATCCAGAGGTATTGGATGAGGCTAGTAGTCAAAGGTTTTACTCAGAAATATGGTATATACTTCTTTTATACATGCTCTCATGTAACTGAGATCTTTATCGTACACACTTTTTTGCGTTAGCCTCTATTCATGCATTGTAGGTACAACAAATGGATGTAAAGATTGCATTCCTAAATAGAGATCTTGACGAGGAGATATATATGGAGCAACCACCGAGTGTTTTTTTGCTCTTATTATGGAAGGCAAGGTATGTAGACTCAACAAGTCTCTCTACGACCTTAAATAAGCTCCAAAGCAATGGTACAAGAAATTCCATAAAAATATTCTTAGTTTTGGGTTTATTGTTAATGGGCTGATGCATGCATGTATTCTAAAATGTTTAGTTTTGATTGTGTCATCGTAAGTTTGTATGTATATGACATGTTAATTTTTAGTAGTAATAAAGAAGTCATTAACAAAACTAAAAAATTCTTGTCTATCAAATTTGAAATGATTGATTTGGGAGAGTAGATGTAATCTTAGGAGTTTAAGTTACTAACACTAAAATGGGTTTTCATTCAATCAAACACATTATATTGAGAAAGTGTTAAATAAATTTGACGGTTATGATGCCACCCATGTGAGAACTTTTTATGACTCTAGTATACATCTCTTTAAAATAAAGGAAGTAGTGTTTCTCAGGTTGAGTATGCTAAAATAGTTGGTAGACTTATGTTTTTAATGAACTATACTCGACCAAATATTGTCTATGTAGTTAGTAGACTAAGTTGATAGACCCATAATCCTGGTAATGAACATTGGATTGTACTTAAATGCTCATTGAAGTACCGTAAAGGTACAATAGATCTGGAACTAGAATTTGTTGCCTATCCTACAATTCTAGAAGATTATTGTGATGCTAATTGGGTTATCGATAATGATGAGGTAAGCTCTATGAGTGAGTATGTCTTCATGCTAGGTGGAGCAACAATTTCGTGGAAGTCTGCTAAGCAAACATGTATTTCTTGCTCCATAATAGAGTCAGAATTCATTGCTCTCGACCTAGCAGGGCAAGAAGTAGTGACCCATGAATTTATTAGTAGAAATTTCACTATGGGAAAAATCGACTCCTCTAGTATCTTTGTTATGCGATTCTTAGTCAACGATATGTGTGGCTCATAGTCAAGCTTAAAATGGTAAGAAAGACACATTCACATAAGACATGAATCCATGAGACATTTAATAAAGAACAAGTACCTTTTTTAGAGTATGTGAAGTTGGAAAAAAAACCTATTTGATCTGCTTACCAAAGAGTTAAGTCTGAAATTGGTTCAAGATTCATCAAGAGGGTGAGCCTAAAGCTCGTTGGTTGAGGAATTCATGGTGGAAAACCAACTTAGTTCGTCTAAGTTCAATGTGGAAACAAAATCATGGAAAAACTCACAGTGTACATTCATGTCCATCTCTAAGACGAATAATGTAAATGCAAAGGATAAGTTTTTAAAACTCTTAATAAACTCATAGCCTAGGTTTTGGGTGGTCTTGGTGAGAAAGACTTAATGAATTTACCATTATAGTTGAATAAACTATTCTTTATTAGTCTATAACTTGATGTTTGGGTAGTCATATAGAGAATGACTAAATGGATTTACCGTTAAAAAGGATTAGTTTATTAACTCTTAATAAATTCAACCCAAGAATTTGAGTGTTCCTATTTGAGAAGGACGTGTTGAATTTATCGATAAAAGAGGTTGAATTTTTTATTCTTAATGAATTCTTATCTTATCGCTAATTTTTTTATTCTTAATGAATTCTTATCCCGGAGTTTGGGTGGTTCATTGTAAATGAACTTGAAGAATTTACCTAACTTTTTTATGAGGTTAAGCTTAATGAAAAGCTCTTAATAATTTTATAGTCCTGATTAGGGTGGTTTATGTTGAGATAAATCTGATAAAATTACCTAAATAAGTGATAAGGATTAGCCACCTTCTATGAAAAAAGTTGGGCAATTTTTCTAGTAATTAGAATCATGAGCTATTATGGCTATACGTATACTTTGTTGATTTATCGAGAACTTCGGTGGATGAATGAGGTTAGTCGTGTGTTGTGAGTTCTCTCTCGTCTTAACAAGTTCCAGATTCATTCACTTAATTAAGAGAAGAATTACTCATTTTTACTATGTACTAGTTCGAGATACGTTCACTAGTGCTTAAGCGGTTAGTCTCGCTATTGCTTTCTCGCATTTTAAATTTCAAAATTCTCTTATTTTTCAAAATACAATTCTTTCGTATTTGTGGGGGAATGTTGGTAATGCTCAAGAGTGTAAGGGCATGTAATCCCACATTGGGTGGGAAAAGGTTTTGAGATTGGTTTATATAGGGCCATTCTGTGCTCTCCTTGTAGAATAGGTAGAAGACAAGGCCCTTGCACACGCGTGCCGCCATCACCGCTTGCTTGGTTCGGTTCGATTCGGTTTTGTGTTCACACATGTCTTCGACATGCGTATCGAGTGCTGATTTTTTTTGGATAAAATATTAAAGAATTTCTTTTGAAGTTTTATAAACTTTGAAAAAGGATTACTCTTCTGTATTAAAGAATTTCGTTCATAACAGTTGCAATATTTCAAGCTGGATTTTAGCCGTTTTGGACAGTGTTTTAATCAGTATTAAATATTGATTTAATCAGTGTTTATTGTTGTTTTTCTGGACCTTTTTACCCTTGTTTTAACACTATAAATGGAGCTCTTTTTAGCTCATTTTAATCTTCCAAGCAAAAACAACATTTGCTAAAACACTACCATCCTTTCTCCATTTTTTGAGCAAAAATGTTTCTTTAAAAAGCTTTCTATAGATTTTCGAATTTTAGAAGAAGAGCAGTACCACCTTCGTTCACTCCGATTTCGGGTGTACGAATTCTCGGAGTGCTAACCTCATGGGACGTTCGTCCATTGTAGCAATTACACACATGAGTGCTAATTCTCTTCTAAGACAATGGTTCTCCACAACACTGTTGCTTGTCTTTTTTATTTGATTATTTATTTGATATGTCCTATTAGTGTTAACGTCTCGTTTTGCAGTAATATTTCCAACAAAAACATAGTAAAATTTATACGTATAAAAATTACCTACACATGAAAGCACATCACATATACATCCACATATGGTGACTACACTCACCACAAAATTAAACTTAGAAAGTCTGAAATAAGGTTTTTTATGCAATCTCAAGCTATTCAAATATGGTCTTGAAATGATAGAATGAAACTCATGCTATTCAAATATGGTCTTGAATTTTTCAAACGTATGACTAAATTTCCTCAAATTTCAACTTTCTCTCACGTTGTTTGCTTCATCCATGAAAAAATGTAAAGAGAAGAAGAAGAAGTTAAAATGATGAATAAGTGATTAAACATTTTATTTAATGCAAATAAAAAATAATTAAACGACGTCAAAATGAATTTAGTGTAAAGCTCCATCGCTTTCATTTTTGGTAAAATTTTCATACAAATACTTTAAGAGGTCATTGTTGCATATGTCCCCAATCTATGACTCATTCTAAATTGGTCCCTAAACTTTTAAATATTTTAATTCAATCCTCAAACTATGTCTAACTTCTGAACATTCCGATTTCATCCCCAAACTATAACTCTCATTCTAAATTGGTCCACAAACTTTTGAACATTCTAATTTTATTCCCCAAAATCCTCAAATTATTAGTATATGCGAATTATATCCCATGTTCATAAAATCATTATAAAAATGTTAATTGCCATGCAGACACCGATATATACTATGTAATAATATGATGTGCCATAAACGATAATTTGATGATGAAATTGAAATATTTCAAAAGTTTGAGAATCAATTTAGAATGAGAGTTATAGTTTGGGGATAAAATTGAAATATTCAAAAGTTTGATGATCAATTTAAAATGAGGGTCATAGTTTGACGATGCAAGTGGAATGTTTAAAAGTTTGAGACCAATATAAAATGAGGATCATAGTTTAAGGACATGCAATTCAATTAACTCATGCTTTGAGCTTCAATCTTCACTCAATTCCTCTCTTATCAAAAAAAAATCTTCACTCAATTCCTCTTTTCCAACATAAAGTATTTGGGATAATTTCCAAGCAATGACTTTCTTAATACAAACTATTCAATTTAGTCTCACTATTCTTCTAACACTTATCGAACTTTTAAACAAATTCGAATTGAACTGAAATATCATTAGCCGGACTTAATCAGACCTATATAAATACTTAATCACATACAAATTTAATATTTAAAGATCTCGAACTCGAGACCTACTTAATCGATACTAAATTATTTATCACTTGGACCAACCCATTCGTTCTGTTGTTCGATTTTGATGTAGGGTTAATATTAGGATGAAATTTTGGTCGTTATAAATTTTGAGGAGGGCAAACGGTTGGTAAAATCAAAGTGACAAAATAAAATCTATCTTTTTAAGCAAATTTTTATTTATTCGGTTTCCATATATTCAGTTAGATTATTTGGTTTCAACAATTAATTCGATTCAGTTTTAAATTTTGGAAATCCAAACAGCAACATTTTCAAATAATAATTTGCATGTATATTTTTAATTAATTTATTGTTTAAAATGTTTAATTTAATATTTAGATTTAATCGATAATATATACATGTAATTTATCATTTCAAAAAGTTTATTCAATTTGGATTTTCAAAATAGAAAACCAAATCAAATCCACAATCGAAAACTGAATAAGCTAACTAAGTAAACCGTAAACCCAAAAAATTGGATTCTTTTACTATATTAATTCAGTCTAATCGATCATCCCTTAGGCTTTGTTTCGATGAGTGAAAAAGTGGGATGGAGGAAGGAGGGAAAAGAAAATAAATTTAATGATTATTTGATAGAGTAGAAAGTAAATAGGAGGGGAGGTAGTTTTTCTTGATACTATACAAATAGTTTTCTTTCCAAAATTGGATGGAAAATATGAAAGAAAAGTGAAAACTATCATACTCTAATAATAAAATTAACAAATTATATTTGAAATAGTTTCGTCTAACATTTTTATTATAATTTTTTTGTTCAATTTAGTCCTAAAATTTTTTATTTAATCTAAAATTTACCCAAATTTTTAAAATTTTGTTATTAAAGTCAATATTACTAATATAATAATATTTTGTTCACTTTAGTCCATAAAAAATTATTTAATCCAAAATTGACTCATATTTGTTTCTAATTTTTATAATTCAATCTAATATGTTTACTATGGTTTTATTTTTTTCAATTTAATCCCTCAAATTTTATTTAATTTGAAATTGACCTCTATTTACTTATATTATATAATTTAATCCAATATCATATAATTGCAAACTTTACGTTTTAGTCACTAATTTTATAATTACAATTAATGACTCGTTTTAGCTCGGATTAACTTGAAACTTGGTCTATATGTTAATGATGATATTCATTTTATAAATAAAGGTTTAATTTCACTTTTTAAAAAAATCCCCCTATATTTTATGAATATTTTCAAAATGGCCCCAAAACTACCTTTTTGCGATTAACACTCTATTTCAAGTTCGATTTCAACAAGAATTTACCATTAAGTCTAATTGGAATTAATGAGTCTAAAACAGACCTAAAACTGATTTTTTAACTTAAAATCCAACTTATGAATTATTTACATTTTACTCCCTAAATCTCGATTCGGTTAAATTTACTTCGATTTGAACTTCTTTTTATTAGAAAAATAGAGGTATAAGAAGTTTCTACTTATATTAAAATTGTATTTAAGTTTTGAATGTATTTTGGGTTTAAATCTTGTGAAATTACCAAAATGCATTTTTGTTAAAACGTTTATTTTTCTAAAGTTTTTAAAGGTTTATTTTCTCGGGTGACTTTAGTTAATTGTTTCCTCTTTATGTTTATGTTGGATGTTTACTTTCATGTAATCGAATATGCTTGCGTTTTAAAATATGTTTTTAGGCCACAAATGAGCCATTTGTAGCATTCAATATTCGTGTTGGATTCGTTTGTACCTGGTATATGGTGTTGCATTGATAGTGAAACTCCCTAGATTAAATTATAAAAATATTAGACTAAATTATAAAAGTTAGAAATAAATAGAGGTCAATTTCAAATTAAATAAAAATTTTATGGCTGAACTAGACAAAAAATAAAACAATATTAAAAATATTGGAATCAATTATAATAAAAAATACATATAGGTCAATTTTAAATTAAAGAAAAATTTTAGGGATTAAATTGAACAAAAATAAAACTATATTAAAAATATTAGATTAAATTATAAAAATTAAAAACAAATATCGGTCAATTATATATGAAATAAAATTTTTATGGACTAAATTGAATAAAAATAATCATATTAAAAACATTCGACTAAATTATAAAAGTTAAAAATAAATTATAGTTTTAAAGTTTAATTTTCTTTCATCTCACTTTTCTATTGTACCAAGCAATATGGAGGAAAGTGTTGGGCTCGATTTCCTTCAACCGATAAGCTTGCCAAATGGTGGAGAAGTCATTTTTGGGTGTTTGTGGTGGAAGCAAAAATATAGACAAATTGACACAATGATCTATAGTGGTTCAAGCTTCTAACAAGCTCTACATCCACTACCTTAGCTCCCACTAAGGATTTCCCAAATTCACTAATAATTTCTTCCCCTTTTACAAGGCTTAGGAGGCAACCTTTACAATCCTAGACCCAATTACGAAGTCTAGCATCCAAAGCTTACAACCCAAGCTTTGGGAATCCTCTCAAACAAAGGAAATGAAGCAAACAATAATTCCTCACTACAAGGTATGTGTTTGCACTTTTTAAGCACTCACCCAAATCCTAAAACACTTGAGCATACATTGACATTTAAGCTCACAAGTGTTGTCTATTACAAAGAGTAAGAAAATTAAGCACTAAAACAAATTTTCATCATAATGTTGTTGACTTGAGGCTCATTAGTTGTTACTGAAGCTTGAAGGTCCCTTTTATACTCCCAAATGAGTTCCTAGCCGTTGAAGACCGTTGGGATTGAATTGGAGCCGTTGGAGCCATTATTTCCCGCAATTAATGTAGTTTTGCAGCTGTCCATATCGATACACGGGTTACCCGTATCGATACATCCTTCTTGGAAACTAGCCGTTAAGCTCTTAGCTACCTAACCGTATCGGTACACGTGTACCTGTATTGGTATAGCTACTAGCCATTGCGCTCAATCTTGCTAACCGTATCGAAACACCATGGTCTGTTTGCTAACCGTATCGGTACACCTTGGTTTGTTTGGCAAACTGTATCGGTACGGGTTGGTCTGTTTCGGTACGCTCTGCAATTTGAAAGACCGTTGGGAAATAGCCGTTGAGGGTAATTAAATAGGGATCGGTACGTATGTATGCGTATCAGTACGACCCTATCCGTATTGGTACGTCTAGGGGAATACCGGTACAGTTTTTTGGTTCTGGAAAATCACTGTAGTTGAAACCCTTGAACCGTATCGATATGGAGTATACCGTATCGGTACACCTGTATTGAAAACGTTAGTTTGGCTACTTTAAAAACATTTAAAACATTTCCAAAACCTCTCAAAAACTTCTCAAACTTATTTTCAAGTTGTTTGGACTTAAAAACATTTTTGAATTCTTTTCAATTTAGTCCAAAACTAATTTTCAATTATTATATCAAAACAAATATCCTAACAATCTCCCCCTTTTTGATATAATAAAACCAACTTGAAAATTTGTTTTTGAGATTCCCCCTTTGTAAAAATAAGATTTGAATAAGAGATTTAATGATGGAAATCTTATAAGCTCCCCCTTATTCATTTGAAAATTCAATTTTTCAAAACATTCTCCCCCTTTTTGTCATATAAAAATGGTTCAAACCGAAGTTTGAAAACTTTAAAGTTCATAACAATGGAGAGTTTCAAATAAAAAAATTGACAAAAATAAGTTTTATTTTAAAATTGGCTCCCTTTACTCAAGCAACATTCAAATGCTACTCCAACATTTATGATAAACTAGTTGAATTAAAATAAATAAATCAAATTAAAATAAAATTCAACTAATTTTACCACACTTGAACCAAAGGGAGGATGTGAAGCCTTCCTTCTTCAAGTGTTCTTCCTTGTGTGCATAGAGCTCCCCCTCAATCTTATCACTTGTTGATCAAGGCTCCATCACATCTACAAAAGACAATCATTTAATTTTTGGTATCCAAATTGCTTTGGATCCATAGACATTAGTAGCACATAACTTAGTCCCCTTAAGAATCTATTTTTCAATTTCATCCTTTTTAGTTGAAGTAATTAGTCATTTTGGGACCCAAATACTTCTAAAGCATTTTCCATTAAAAAATCTAGGGGTACTAGATTGTCTTTGATAAAAATTTGATTTTCCCAAATTGTTTTTCATTTCAAGCTCTTTGGAAATCAAATCTTTTTCTTTCTTATGATCATCTACTTCAATTTGATGATCTTTTTCTTTCTTTTGAAGCAAATTTTGTAAATCTAAAACTTTAAATTCAAAATCCTTTAATTTTGCTTCAAATTCCAAATTGGTTTTCACAAGCAAATATTTTTCATTTTTCAATTTAGAAATCAACTTTTTGTTTTTAGAAAATGAGGCTTTGAACTTAAAAACCAATTTGTCATAGGTATCCTACAACTTATCAAATGTATATGAATTTGAATTAGAACAAGATGAGTTAGATGTTACCTCCCCTCATTGAGGGCCATTAAGCATAGGTGGGCTACTTCATCTTCATCGGTGGAGTCTTCATCACTCTATGTAGCCACATGTGCTTTCTTTGATGATGATCCTTTTATGTTGAAGCGAGGGTAATTGAATTTGTTGTGCCTCGTTTCCTTGTACTTGGAGCTCTTAAGGGGATCCACCATCTTCTTCTTCTTCGATTCATGTTTGGATTCTTCTATGTTGCTCTTCATGAACCGAGTAAATTCCTTGAAGAGATAGGCCATCTCTTCATCTTCAGTTTCCTCCTCACTTGATTCTTCTTGGTCGCTTTTGGAGGATTCAAGAGCAATGGCATTCACATTAATGCCTAGCTCCATGATTTTCTTCTTCCTCATCTTCTTTATCTCTTCATTCTTTTTCTCTTCTTCTTTTCCTTTCTTCATGATTTCATGAGTGAGAAGAGACTCCATGAGCTCATCTAGCTTTAGAACTTTGAGATTTTTGGCTTCGATGATGGCGGTCTTCTTTGAGTCCCATGACCTGGGAAGAGAGTAGATAAGCTTTCGGACAAGCTTTTCTTTCGAAATGATTTCTCCATAGCCTTTGAGTCTATTGGTGATGGTAGAGAATCTATCGAACATTTTTGTGATATCCTCTTCCGGTTCCATCTTGAAGTTCTCATACTCAAGGTTGAGAAAGCCGATTTTGGTCTCCTTTACTTCGTTTGTTCCCTCGTATATGACTTCAAGCTTGTCCCAAACTTCCTTGGCATCCTCACAAGAATACATCTTCTCATAGATATTGGGGCTAAATGCACAAAATAAAATGTGCAAAGCGTTGCAATTTAGCTCTATCTTCTTGTGATCATCCACATTCTATTTTGCCTTGCATCTTTGTGGTACATATGGACCATCTTCAACAACGTCCCAAAGCTTGTAATCTTTGGCCTTGATAAAGAACAACATTCTAGTCTTCCAATAGGCATAGTTGGTCCCGTCAAAGAATGGTGGCTTGTCGATGGATTGCACCATTTATCTCCGGTTGACTTGTTAGTTGATCGAGCTTTTGGATCATCTTAATAGGTTGTTAGACCTTCTAGATTGAGCCTCACTCTGATACCAATTGTTGGGCTCGATTTTTTTCAGCCGATAAGCTTGCCAAGTGGTGGAGAAGTCGATTTTTGGGTGTATGCGGTGGAAGCAAAAATATAGACAAATTGACACAAGGATTTATAGTGGTTCAAGCTTCTAGCAAGCTCTACATTCACTACCTTAGCTCCCACTAAGGATTTCCCAAAATCATTAAGAATTTCTTCCCCTTTTACAAGGCTTAAGAGGCAACCTTTACAATCTAGACCCAATTACCAAGTCTAGCATCCAAAGCTTGCAACCCAATCTTTGGGAATCATCTTAAACAAATGAAATGAAGCAAACAATAATTCCTCACTACAAGGTATGTGTTTGCGCTCTTTAAGCACTCACACAAATCCTAAAACACTTGAGCATACATTGACATTTAAGCTCACAAGTGTTGTCTATTACAAAGAGTAAGAAAATTAAGCACTAAGACAAATTTTCATCATAATGTTGTTGACTTGAGGATCATTAGTTGTTGCTGAAGCTTGAAGGTCCCTTTTATACTCCCAAATGAGTTCCTAGCCGTTGAAGACCGTTGGGATTGAATTGGAGCCGTTGGAGCCACTATTTCTCGCAATTAATGCAGTTCTGCAGCTGTCCATATCGATACACGGGTTACCCATATCGATACGTCCTTCTTGGAAACTAGCCGTTAAGCTCTTAGTTGCCTAACCGTATCGGTATGCGTGTACCTATATCGGTACAGCTACTAGCCGTTGCGTTCAGTCTTGCTAATCGTATCGAAACACCTTGGTCTGTTTGCTAACCATATCGATACACCTTGGTTTGTTTGGTAAACTGTATCGGTACGGGTTGGTCTATTTTGGTACGCTCTGCAATTTGAAAGACCGTTGGAAAATAGTCGTTGGGGGTAGTTAAATAGGGATCGGTACTCATGTATGCGTATCGGTACGACCCTATCCGTATCGGTACACCTAGGGGCATATCGGTACGATTTTTTCAGTTCTGGAAAATCACTGTAGTTGAAACCCTTAACCCGTATCGATACGGGGTATACCGTATCGGTATGCCTGTATTGAAAACATTAGTTTGGCTACTTTAAAAACATTTAAAATATTTCCAAAACTTCTCAAACTTGTTTTCAAGTTGTTTGGACTTAAAAACATTTTTGAATTCTTTTCAATTTAGTCCAAAACTATTTTCAATTTAGTTTTCCATCCTCTCAACCAAACACACCAATGGAAAGAAAAAATATATTTTTCATCCTTCCATTTTTTCATAACTTCAATTTTTCATCTTTCCAATTTTTCCTTCTATTCCAAGCAAAGCCTTATTGTGAACCACCATCCCAACCCCTTATAGTTATAAAAAAGATATTTTCCTTTTGACATAACTACAAAATAAGTGCCCAAACTATGTCTCTTTTTACAATAGGTGCCTAAAGCATTTTTTGGCTGAAATAGATGCGTAAAGTTTCATTTTTGGTTGAAATAGGTGCCCAAAGTTTCATTTTTGCTTGTTTTAAAGTCAGGCTCGTCCCAAAAGATGCGCGGGCCCTATGATACTTTTTAAAATGAGGCCCCTAAAATATTTTAGGCATAATGGTTACTTTTTCCCCTGTAGTAGTCTCAATTTATTGATTTCGCCCCTATGGTATTTTTGCATCAATTTGGCCTCTAAAGTAGTCAAATTGCATCACCGTTTAGGATTTAGGAATACTTTTATGTTTCATAATCACTTTAGATTGATAAAAATTTTGATTAGGGTTTAGGATTTAGGATTTATGGTTTGAGATTTAGAAATTAGGGTTAGAGTGTTAATCAAGGGGCAAACGGTGATGCAATCCGACTACTTCAGGGGACAAATTGATGCAAAAATACCATAGGGGTGAAATTGATAAATTGGGACTACTACAGGGACAAAAGTATCCCTTAAGCTAATATTTTATAATAAGATGAAATTGTAAAATATAAAAATTTATCATATTATGATTGTTTCTTATAAAATAAAAAAATCAAATATATGAAACTAAGACAATGTCACAAAGTAACTCTATATATTTTCTCTTTTTTTCTTACGTTTTTCATATTTGGAATCATGTTTCCTCATTGCAGGACCCATGATCAAATTCTCAAAGAAATAGGTCAAGTGATAAACTAAAAACTAAAAAGATAGAAATATCCTGGAAAATTAGAAGAATAAAAGTCTGGAACATTAGTCATCAATCGATCAAGACTTTAAGAGCCTTAGCCATCCATTTTATCTCCCAATTAAAAATTTAACCTTCAATTAACAACCATCAAACAGACAAAAATATGAGAATACTTATAATTTTTTGGGCTAACAGACTTTTTCAAAGTGTGGGACCCCAAATTTTGAGGCTCTGTGACGTGTCACATGTTATACTTGTATATGGACGGGTCTGTTTAAAGTCAACTGAGACACCTACTTTGGCACCTATTTCAACCAAAAATGAAAGTTTAGCACCTATTTCAGCCAAAAATACTTTAGGCACTTATTTCAGCCAAAAATAAAAACTTTAGGCACTTATTTTAACTAAAAAAATACTTTAGGCACCTATTGCAAAAAAGATATATAATTTGAGCACTTATTTTGTAGTTAAGCATTTCCTTTTATCGATGCCTATTTTAGGTCAATATCTTAATCAAATCCCTCTAAAATATTAGGCCTACTTTTGATCTATGTAATATAAAAACATTATTTTTTTTGGTTTGTCCTTTCGATTTCTAGGGCTTCGTCTTGACTAATCCAAATCGACCTACATCGTACCTTTGAATTTAGTGGGCGAGTCTCCCAACGGGAATTTTTTGTATACACAACATCTTGAACTCGAGACTTGCTTAAGCATACCGAGCTACTTACTACTTGGACCAACCCTCGTTGGTTATAAAAACGTTAATTAATTTCAATATATATATATATATTAAAAACAATATAAGAAGGGGAAGCTTTGGTTAGGGATGTATAAGTTCGTTTATGTTCGGTAAGATTTTTAATAATTTATCGGTTTTCGGATATGTTAACTTCTATTTTCGGTTTTTCCATATTACCTTAAATTTTGAAGTTTTGTATTTTATTTTGACAAAATAGTTTTATTTGATGACTTTTAAATATTATTTTGTAAAGTTTTATAATTTTTCATAAATATTTCTTTAAAAATAATTTTTAAGTAAATAAAAAATAATTAATAATTCATATACAATATTTTAAGTTCTTTCACTATTTTAAGTATAAAATACTTATTTTTATATTATGAAATATTTAAAATCAATTATAAATTAAATAAAATTTAAATTTCATTAATTATAATTCATATACAATATTTTAAGTTCTTTCATTATTTTAAGTATAAAATACTTATTTTTATATTATGAAATATTTAGAATCAATTATCAAAAGCATCTTGTAACTCATCAAATGAATAAGAATTTGAATCACTAGAGTTAGAAGATACTTTTGGCTCATCGAAAGCCAAAACACCATCCACCTTTGTAGTTGAAAGGAGCTTAGCACTTGACGGGACTCCATCTTTCTTCTATTTTTTCCCATAAAATTTCTCAAGCTTCTCCCAAATTTCTTTGGCACTTTTGGATGGGAAACCTTCTTAAAAATCTCTTCATTTAGGATGCAAAAAAGAATGTGCATCGCCTTTGCGTTTAGCTTGACCTTCGTGTTATTTGTACTCATTTGCTTCTTCTTATTCTTCTTCTTCTTAAGAGCTTCTAAGTAACTATCTTAAATGATATTCCAAACTTCAAAATCAAGAGATTTAATGAAATACTTCATGGCATTGCACATTGGAAGTATGTTTCTCCTTTCAAGAGCAGAGGACACGAGATAGAGCGACCTTCTTCAAATCTTGTCATTTTCTTAAACGGTGGACTTCGAACAAATGATCTTTACTCCCGGATGTTAGTCCTTTGATGGAGACGAGACTCTGATACCAATTGAAAGGCTTGTTGTATACTCGAATCGATCAATCGAATACCGTCAAGAGGGTTGATTTTTGCTCTTTGATGAATTGGCTAAAATTGATAAAAATAGTAGTCAATTTGCACAAGGATTTTAGAGTGGTTCGACTACCCAACCAAGTCTACATCCACTACCTTAGCACACCACTAAGGGTTTTCCCAAATTTACTAAGAATTCTTCCCTTTTCTAGGTTCAAGAGGAAATCTTTACAACCCTATCTTTACAATGGCTAAGATAGAACCACTCTAGTTTTTACTTAGGCTAAACTAGAACCTCTCCCATTCACAAGGTATTTGTGTAAACAATGAAAACCTCACTAGGTGGATGTTTACAAGAATTAATCTTACAAGAGTGTAAAGAATAAAACAATGAAAAACACTCTCTATACAATATATACAAGAGAAATGAAGGATAAAAGACTTAAATGCTATTTCTCTTGATCATGAAGCTTGTATATGTTCTCTAACCATCTTCAAGTGTCCCAAGCTTGCTTTTATAGTGTGGATTGATATTCTAGCCGTTTATGGCTGTTGGAGATGTTTTGAAGCCGTTGGAAGTCATTAAAACCGAGCATTAAATGCTCACCTGCATAGAGGTTTCAAAACCATTGAAGGGGTTTCGAAACCTTTTCGGGTTTTCAAATAAAACTAGCCATTACATGCCATTTCAGGGCCCTAGTTTTGAAACCAGTCAGGGGGTTTCGAAACCTTATGGTTTCGAAACCTTCTTAGAGGTTTCGAAACTGTTTGCCTAGTTTTGGGTCCATGCCTTACTGCCAAGGGGGTTTCGAAACCTTCATTAAAACACTAAAAAAATTGGCTAGATTTTAACTTTTGATGATATATTCTATATATGGTTTTAGTCAAAACATTTTAAACAAATTGAAAACCCTTTGAAAATATTTCAAACATATTTTTCAAGTTAATGGACTTTTGAATGATTTTTGTAAAATTACAAACAAGTTCAAAAACATTTTTCACAATTGTTATAACAAAATCAATATCTCAACAAAAACAATATAAGAAGGGGAAGCTTTGGTTAGGGATGTATACAATTCGATTTTGTTGGGTAAATTTTTTAATAATTCATCGGTTTTCGGATTGGTTAACTTCGATTTTCGATTTTTCCATATTACCTTAAATTTTAAAGTTCTGTATTTTATTTTGACAAAATAACTTTATTTGACGACTTTTAAATATTATTTTGTAAAGTTTTATAATTTTTCATAAATATTTCTTTAAAAATGATTTTTTAAGTAAATAAAAAATAATTCATATACAATATTTTATGTTATTTCACTATTTTAAGTATAAAATACTTATTTTTATATTATAAAATATTTAAAATCAATTATAAATTAAATAAAATTTAAATTTTACTAATCATAATTTTAAAACTTTTAAACCACAAATCGTTAAAATACTCCAATCAATTTTTAATTTCTCGATTTTGTTAGGAGAGACTAAAGAAACGAGGGCCTAACTTTTTGTTTGAGGATTTAAAAGGATGGAGTCCCAATTAGCACTACATTCCCATTTTGCCCTTTTTAATCACTTTTATTCTTTTATTATTATAAGTATATATTTTTAATATTTAATTATTATAAGTATATATTTAATATTTAATATTTAATTTTTTATATCAATTTCCCCCTGTACACCCACCAATTTCCCCCTGTACACCCACCAATTTCCATCTATTCCTTGCATAAACTCAAAACAGAGGGAAAAAACAGAGCAAAAAGAACAAAAACAATCTCAAAACAGAGTAAAAGAAGAAGGAAAGAGAAATTCTGGAAAGCTCTTTGTTTTAGGGTTTCTCGTTGTGGTTGTTTTTCTTTAAAATAAAATTTCTATTTCAATATCACAGCTAGTAACCGATCTTGTCATCTTTTTTATTTCCCACGGTAAATTTATAATTCTCTCTTGATTAAGCTTTTAATTTGATTTTCCTTTCTGGGTCTTTTTTTTTCCTTCACATGGTTTTGATTTTCTTTCTGGGTTTTAGATTTACTTTTTTTATTTGTTATTGTTTATGGGTTTGCTCGTTTGTTAATGGATCATCTGTTTTGTTTTTTCGGTTTAATTTGTTTGTTTGTGTAGTTTTGCTCTGATTATGAGCTTCAGTCTTTGGTTTAAAGTTCTAAAATTTTCTATGATTTATGTTTTGATTATTTAATTTTATATGTCCTGGAATGGAATTAGTTTTGTTTGTAGTTATTTTCTTGTGATGCTTGCTCTCCTGCCTTTTTTTTTTATTAAAATTAAAAAGTAGTTTCATTTTGTTCTCATTTTATTTTGACTGTTTTAGTAGTCATGATAACTTTAAAATTTAATGAGGTATTTTTTTTCTTCTACTTATTCTGTTTTGAGCGTGTATGTGTTTTGCACATTTACTTATTCTCTTATTGACAATAATTCTATGTTACTCGACTTGGGTGGAAGTGTTGGACACGCCAATGCATCGAATACAAGTATGGCTCGATTTTTTTAAGTTTTTCTATACATTTGGAGTATCTTTGGAGGTCATATCCCGTTTCCAAGTGTCTGTCACAAGTACTTCACTAAAAATGATGAGCAACGTAGCAATAATTTATTGTTTTCTGTTTATTTCTGTGTCCTTAGTCTGTTTACTTTTTGGCTGCAATTATAGAGAAAAATAGTGACACTCTTCAACAGTGCTGATCATGTGAACTCTTGTATGATTAGATGGACTTCAGGAATAATTGAATTTGAATTTTGAACCCTTTGCTATATCACTATTTTTTCCATATAGTCAGTAGATATTGACTAGCTTGCTTTTATATCAAATATGAACTGGAATCTCTTCTAAAACAATATTTGCCCCCATTTATGACAGCTATTGAAGGGCAAGCAGAAATAGCAGTCTCGGATCATTTGAGAAGTTACTTGCCATGCTTGATATATAGTTTGCCTTGAAAAGTCTGTAAAATTTGGAGATAAATTTTAGGTTTTGGGTAGTTGCTGTGTGATTGGAAAAATGGGTTACATTTGTGATTTCTGTGGAGGTCAACCGTCGATGGTATATTGCCGGTCTGATGCTGCCTGTTTATGTTTGTCATGCGATCGAAATGTCCATTCTGCTAATGCTTTGTCAAAGCGCCATTCGAGAACATTGTTATGTGAAAGATGCAACTCGCAGCCTGCTTTTGTTAGATGTGCTGAGGAAATGGTTTCCCTCTGTCAGAACTGTGATTGGATGGGTCATGATGCCTCAACCTCAAATTCTACACATAAGAGGCAAACAATAAATTGTTACTCTGGTTGCCCATCATCTGAGGAACTTTCTTCCATATGGTTATTTTTTTCACAATCCGCTTCAGCAGGTGGATCTACTTGTGAGCAGGAACTTGGTCTGATGAGCATCTCTGAGAACATAGAGAGTACTTCCTGGGGCCCTGCAGAAAACACCATTTGCCGGAATAGTGCTGGTGTTGCTGAAGTTAATCGTGATCACAATGTGGATATGGGAAATGGCTGGGGTGGGACTTCGATTCCTGAAATCAGATCTGCAACACAACTTATGGATCAGCTCGCCGGATCAACAGATGCGTCTCTGCCCAAGGTAAATGATGAACTTTGAATATTTATCTTTGGCAAACTTAGATGCACTATTCTTGAGATGCTTTCATGGGACAATATTAAAGAACCATGATAAGCTTTTCGAGGGTGGGTTTAAATTTGCAAATGCTTCGTGCAATCTGCGCTTAATACTGAAGAACTTATTACTGGCGAGTGTTCAGTGATAACTGCACCTTCTGACCAGACAACCAGCTTGAGGCTAAAGTGACAACTTCCTTTTCTGATTTGTTTCTTCTGTGGAAGAACTATATGTAAATTTCCATTCCATGCTTTTCATGGTTACTTTTTATGATGGAATCAAAGGTTCATTCCAGAATATATTATTATTTGAACTTGATTGGATTTTCATTTAAATGTAAGATTCCAATCTTTCACTGAACCTACAGTATATCTTGTTTTTGTTTTTAGTGGTATCTTCTAGATATTTTTATTTCCTGGCCAAAAAGTAACTCAAGTTTTTGTGTACGGATAACTGTTCAGTAAGGCCTTAGAAGTAAAATTACTAAATCAGTAACCCGGTAGTCGGTTATATTTGTCATCTTATTCCTATTTTTGCCTTGGTTTCATGGTAGGAATCTAGATCTCTATGATTTCTCCCACGTGAATTTCTTTCTGCTTCTAGGCTCATGCCACCATCTACAGTGTTGAAGTTTTACATTCTTTTTAATTGAGAGGGGAAAAGGCCAGTGAGAAAGTGAGGAAACAAGAAACAGGGAAGTTGGTTGACGTTGTTCGTATTTCGTAATTTTATAAAATTTAGCATTAGATAATATGTCCATTTCTAACATATTTGTAAAAATTTCTGTAAGTTTCCTTTAAATTTTAGCAGAGATAATATGTTCCTTTTTGGAACATTTGTATTTAATTAATTTGCAGTTATTCTGCCCTCAAACAAAATGTACTGGACTTGGTGAAGATGATCTGTATGATGACTTCAACATGGATGGAGTTGATTTGAATCTTGAAAACTATGAAGAACTCTTTGGGGTAAATCTCGATCGTTCAGAAGAACTTCTAGAGAATGGTGGAATTGATAGCTTATTTGGGACAAACGACACATCTGCTTCTGATTCCAACTGTGAAGTGGCACTTGAGGTTTGTTCACCCCTTTATTCTTCCTTTGTGGTATTTGTATTGTCAACCTTCCAGATTTTATGCTTTGATTATCATTTCAGCTATTTGACATGTTTTTTGTGTGCAAATCGAAGCATTCCTTGTCAAATTAAAATAGAGAAAAAAGTTGACAATCGTGAGAAGTTTTAATTTGATGAATTCTAATTTGTGGGCATAGTACAATTTCAATACAGTTTGTTCTGTTACTCGAAGAAAATTATTCATTTTGGACGTGACTAGTATTTCCAAATGAAGTTTACTGTCCTTCCATTTGCTGTGTCTTCATTTTGAATGATGATTAAAGGAAATTATCCCTTTTTACTTGATTCAGTCGTTTCTAGAGGACCTTTAAAAAAGGTTTCTAAAGGAAAACAATAACCTTGATTTTCAGGCATGACCAATGTATGAAAGGAACCCTTCCACTTTCAGGAAAATATTCCACTTTTGGAAGTGTTGATGTTATAGCCATTAATGGTGATGAGATTAAGTATTCGCAAGTTTGCAAATATACTAGTACTTGATCTTTCAGTGTTGTTGATTATTAAAAACATGTATGTCTTAACAGTTTACTTATGAACATCGGCACTTTAATTTGCTTGGATATTATATTTGTTTTATCATCATTGGGAGTCATACTGTACAGAAGCTGTCATAATGCTCTGAGAATTTCAAGTTGTACTTGGAAAATGTTCTTATGGTTGGAACATCCTTGTCCAGGGATCCTCTGTTGGGCTGGTCAATGCAATCCAGCCAGCATGCAGCAATGCAGCATCTGCTGATTCCATGATGAGCAATAAAACCGATTCAATTCTGTGTTTTAAGGCAAGGCGTGCTCATTCAAGCCTCTCGTTTTCTGGCCTTACTGGAGAGAGCAGTGCTGGAGACTATAAAGATTCTGGGGCTTCATCAGTGTTTCTAAAGAGAGAGCCTCCTTGGTGTCCACCATGCACTGAGAACTCCTTCCCATCAGCAACTCGAAGCAATGCTGTCTTGCGTTACAAGGAAAGGAAGAAGACACGAAAGTAAGTGTACACTAATAAACCATATAGAATCTGCATTTTGTGATTTTAGTGCTTCTTGCTCAACAAAATTCTGGAACTTAGATGTTCTTCCTTCTAATTCCTCTCCTGCTTCTGAATGTTTAGTTTTGGATTGATTTACCACATGGTTTACTAATTAGACAATCATGCCTCGAGTTCTTCCTCCCTTGTACTTTCTAGTTTTTCTTCTTATGGACTTCCTCTATTTGCCTTTTAAGTTTCAATTCAGGTGTGCATTTTTTAAGTATCCAAGGAACGGGACTCACATGCTACCGAATAAAAATATATCATCTCTATATCATTTTAACATTTGTGTCATAACTTGTACCTGAGTATCATTATCTATAAGCTGTGCATTTTTGTTACCATTCTTGTCATTGAAGGAGGAGTTTACTTCATTGTGGTGTTACTCCAGCAAGGAAATATGGGTTGTCTGCATCTGTGTATATTTAATCAATTATCAATTTGGGAAGTCATGTGGAATCTTTACTTTCAGCCTTAACGTTTTATATTTAGGCTTATATCACAAATAAGTATCTAAAGTATTCCAACTTTTTCATTTAGGTACCTAAAGTATTTTTTCATCAAAGTACGTGCCGAAAATATATTTTTTTCGGTCAAAATAGGTACCTAAAGTATTTTTTAATCAAAGCCATGTGTCAACTTTTAGGAACCTAGATGAAAAAATATACTTTATGTACCTATTTTGACCAAAAAGTATACTTTTAGGTACTTATTTTGACCAAAAAATACTTTAAGTACTCAATGTGATATTTTAGGTACTTATTTTGACCAAAAAATACTATACTTTGGTATTTATTTGCGATATATGCCTTATTTTTACTGCTAGTCTTGATTGCAACCCTTAAAAGAACTTACTGCACTTGCTGGAGGGATTTATATGTTAAACTTCTTCACCCTTGTTGCATGATAGGTTTGAGAAGCAAGTGAGATATGCGTCTCGCAAAGCAAGGGCTGATGTGAGAAAGCGAGTGAAGGGACGCTTTGTCAAAGCCGGTGATGCGTATGATTATGATCGATTGAACCAAAGCAGAAGCTGCTGAGAGTACAATTTTTTTAACATGCTTAGAAAACGGAAAGAAAAACACGATGATAGTTTGGAAGAATCGATTATTCTTGCCTAAAAATGATGAAATTGATGCTCGGCCTTCTTTTTATAACCAGTGAAATGACAGGCTATATATATGGTTGTATCTCTGGGCCCCAGGTTTTATCAGGAGATGTTGGATACAACACCTCCACGAATAAATTGCCGAGGCCTGGTTCTGCATTACTGTAAAAAGATTCGTATATCGGGACATCATTTGTCGAGATCTGAATATATCACCTTTGCCGGCCAGCCAAGCCACTGGTTTCAACCTGCCATGTTATGTTTGAGCAAGTTCACCTGCTCAGGGATTCTTCATTCTATCCATTAATTTTTTTCGGGCTCAACATTTTTAAAAAAATAAAAACAACGGAGTCACCATTAATTTTTTTTAAAAGTGTGATTGGATCACCTAAAAACGAGTTATTTTAATAAAATATTTTATTTGTATTAAAACAATAATTTTGGTCTACGAAAACAAAAAACGGGTTCGGGAGTCGGTTACGTGCGAGAAAAGGTTAGCATCCCATAACGTCAAAAATTGGTACTTAGCCAATTACAAGTTGTCTTTTTGTCGAAATTTGCTAGTTTGTGTAAAATTTAATTCATTGTCCATTTATGAATAAGAGTTTATTTTAACGGTCTCACCATTCGGGTTTTAGATTTTATAGTTTAAATATGAAGGGTTGTGTAATTTTTTACACAGCTTGCGTATCAAAATATACCCATTTTGATATACTTTATTATTAAAATTTTGAGGTCTATTAGAATTAGAATTTTATATGATGTATATTTATTAGGTCTATAAATATTGAGTTTGAAAAAAAATTATATACTTTATATTGAGAAAATGATACAAAATCTATTTTTATTCTTATTTTTGTTTTATTTTATTTATTTCATAACATCGATTACATTTTTAATTATATGCCATGCAAAGGTTAATATTTATTTTTTGAATACTCTAAAGGTTAATAATTTATTTTTAAAAGTATCCATGATTCAATATATGTTATGTAACACCATCTTTCCGTATTTGTTACCAAACACGAGTCGATGATGTTACAAAACAAGTTTAAACAATTTTCACTATTTGAAACAAAACTGTCAGCTCACACTGTCATTTCTTTAAAAAAAGTTTAAATTTTTTTGTAAGCTTCAAAACTTCATTTGGAAAAATTCCTAGTAAACCAGATTCATCAAGCTATCAATTCATATAAATTAGAAGTCTTAACTCATGGCACATAAGTGCAGAAAATTCGTTAAATATGCACTACAGTGCAGACCTGCTGTCTGAAAATTTTGATCTTGCATCGAATAAAAAATCACAACTTTTCGCACAAAACTCGAAACCAATCACCGTTTGTTTTAAAAGAAACTAGACTTAATTTATAGTTCATCCATATAAATTTCATTTTCTAATTCAACCTATGGGATTTATGGCAAATTTTCAAACTCACTACCTAAAACAGAGTTTCAGGACAGCTTCGATCTAATTCCATTTTAAGTTCTCCAACTACTTATAAGTCATTTCATTCCACATACTAGTAGTGCTAGACCATATTTTAGCTATACACATACATACTAAAGAGTAGTTTTCAGTATCTTTTACACAAAATAAACATATTCAATATGTAACGACCCGGGTTTTGGGAACCCCAGCGTCGGCCTAACCCGAGGCATGGGCCTCGCGTTTGGGTCATGTTGTTGGGCCTAAAACCTTGGTGGGCTGCTTTTGGTTTTGGGCTTGAGTTATGGGGTTTTTGAGAGGGGCTTTGTGGTAAATTCATAATTTGAGAAAAGACGAGAGTGGGGAGAGTTTATGAGCTACAAAGTGTTGTAAGGTGATGAAGTCATCTTGTCCCCCAAAAGCTGTTCCACCCTCTTCATCTTCTCTCCATTAGAGATGAGGGAAAAAGCTCAACCTTTATCAGTTTTGTGTTCGAATCCCGAATTTGTGTAGAAGGAAAAGTTGTTAGGCATTCAAGGATCTACAATCCAAGGTAAGTTTTGCTTGAAATGGTGGAGAAAGGGGTTTTGGTGGGGGTTTTGGAGTGAGAACGAGAATAGTGTTTTAAATCTCATTTCTTGTTGTTAAATCATCTCTTAAACTCCTTTTAATCTCCAAACCATGTTGTAACTCATTTACAACACTTCCTTGTAGTTAAAGAGGTTGTGGATTGTTCAAAGGCTCAAGGGAAGAAGAAAGCTTGAGGTAGAGTTGGGGCTTCTTCTTAGCTTAAAATCTGAGGTTAGTACACTTCTAACTTCTAGGTGTTCATGTGCATCATCATTTTGGTATGTGTTGCTTGATATATGATGTTTTGATAATTTAGAGCTTGGATGATCATCAATTGTAAATCTTGTAATTGTTGATGTTTAAGGGTAAAAATGGCTAGAAACTCACCTAATGACTTCAAATAACGTGTAGGAACGTTTTGGGACTTAACCATGGAGGTTGAGGGAGGGTTTGGTACAATCCCGAGCTCCAGGTTTTGAAATTGGGGCTTGAGTACCGGTACGGGGTGGTTGTGTACCAGTACTCCTTCGCATCTCAGGGGTTGAACTGTGAGAGGCGTATCGGTACGCCTCTCAGCGTATCGATACCCTTCGTTAGAGCAAAATTCCAGAGAGGCTTGGGTGTACCGGTACGCTCGGGGCGTATCGGTACCCACTGTTGCATTGCCTGGAAAGGCTTTGCGTACCGGTATGCTAAGGTAGACGTATTGGTACGGGTAAGAATCGGTACGGGGCGATCCCAGTATCGATATAGGGTGCCAGTACGGAACGTAGAGTATCGGTACGTGGCAAGAGCCAAATTCTTTCGAACCTAAATGGCACATCGGTACTCAGCAGGGAGTATCGATACCTAGAGGGAGTACCGATACTCACCTTAGAGTATCGATACTCGCTGGGCAATCTGCCCAAGTTTTTACGTTTTGAGTTCGGGGGTTTTATAAATTGTGATAAAGGTTCTAATGGGTCACTTATGATATAAAATGACTGGCAAGATCAAGAATGTATGTTCCTCCTTGCTTATATGGATTAAATGGTTAATTGAGTATTGAAATGAAAGTAAATTGCTTGGTAAGCGAGTTTTAGGGATCCTTGGTGGATCATTTCTGGTCGTGCTAGGTAAGGGCACTTGTTTGGTTATGAGTCCTTGTTTGGTGAGATCCGGATACCTAGTGAGTGAGTGTTGCAACACATGAAGGCCATCCGATGTGAGATTCTGGGTGATGAATTGAAGGCCATCCGATGTGAGATTCTGGGTGATGATATTTGCTCGATGCGAGATTCCGAGCCCCGCTCGATGTGAGATTCCGAGTATACCGCTCGATGCGAGATTCCGAGTAGCTCGATGTGAGATTCCGAGCATGGGTGGGCCTCCCAGTGTCGGGTGACACTGGGCCTCACTCTTGGTTTGTTTACTTTTATGTTGCTATTGAGGTGCTGTTTGCTTATAGCATGTGTTTAGGCTGTTATGGTAGCGCCAATGCTTATCCTATCTTGACATCATATCATAGCATGCTCTTAATCATGATTCACCTGAATCTTGGTCGAGTGGTTGTGTATCCACTGAGCTTTGTTAGCTCAGCGTTCAGAATCGTTGTTTCCGTTCGCAGGTTGATAGATAGTTCGAGTGTAGCGGAACACCATCGAAGCAAAGATCCAGCATTGGCCTCTTGGTAGAGTACAAGTACTTAGATGTAGTGGGCTATGTATTCGTATGACCCTATGTATTTGTAACTCTATTTGACTTAACTTGTATTGGTCAAATGTTCTATTGCTGTATCTGGAGCTCCTTTAACTATTTTGAATGGTTTTTAAGTAAGCATGGATTTGAATGCTTTGGTTATGACATGTTGGATGTTTGAGACTGGTTTTACTGTTTTTTTAAGTGAACACTTTTATGGGAGTAGTTCGGGCTTGTGGACCAATTGCAACATCCGGGTTGAGGGTGTTACACAATAATATACATGCCATTACTCAAACATGATGTAGGATGTCAAAGCGTTACTAAGATAACCTATATTATTTCCTCGTCTGCGAGGTGTTGCCCAAAACGTTCCTGCTTGCGAACCGAGTATTCAACCTACGTGTGCATAGACAAAATACACACGCTAAGTATAACTTAGTGAGGCATTATAAGTAGTCATAAAATTAAATATTGAAATAGATGAAAACATGGTTAAGCAAATTCAAATCAAATATTTTATATAAGGTAAAACCATCATATATAAGAAATGGTGATATTCATATATCTCAACTTTCAATAAACCTAAGTATGGTATAAAGAGAAACTGAAGTATGCGAGATCTGTACTCCTTGAGTACTGGTCACCGAAGTGACGATAACATATAAAACACATAAGTGCCAATACCATACAAAACACATAAGTGTCAACATCATATAGACATATTAATGTCGATATCATATAAACACTTAAGTGCCAATAACATATAGATCCGAAGATCTGTGTGCAGCTACAAGTAGTCCTCGACTACTGGACCTCTAATGGCATGCCACTATACTGTCACTCTCTATCATAAACTTGGGTAATAAATCTATTTCATATAACTTTGTAATTTATCATATAGACATAAAAAATGTCGATAGAACATATGATTCATATATCATCCTTATTCAATAATAAATTGTCAAAACAATATAATAGAGCAGTTCATACCCCCAATATATACTAACCTTTTTCCTTTGCTTGTAAAACATCGTATAGCTTGTACAAAAACCATGTTGTCATTTTAAATAAATTCATGTAAATGAAATTTGCAAAATTTATCAAAATACATTTAAAACATATAAATGCACTAACCTTATAAGCCTCACCAGTCACTTGTACCAAAACGTATTTATTCTGAAACTTCTTCTTTGTTTTTCAACTTGTTTCGATCACGAGCTTGCTTGTTATCTGTATGTATATTAAATACATAACACAAGCAACCTTGAGTAAATATTCACATTATACAAAATAATGGAAAGTAACTAAAATAACTATCCATTATACGAAAAATTATTCCGGTAAAACTTTCTATGTTTGAACAATAATTTATTCACATTTTTCTATAACTCCTCAACTTTTTCCAAAATATTCATTCTAGTCCCTATGGACTCTTTTGAGCTTCCAATCATCATTTTCAAGTCTAATCCTTTCATTTCTCACTATTTATACTTTAGGACCTAAACTTTAGAAATTTACACTTCAATCCCCAATATTGCCGAAAATTACAATTTGGTCCTAAAGTCAATATAAACTCCAAATTCAACCTTCCAACCACTTAGCTAAGTTTTCCAGAAAATACTTCAAAAACAAGGTTAGCAATCAAGTCCCTAAACTTTCCAAAAATTACATTTTGGTCCCTAATACAAAATAGTTAGGGATTTTCATTCCAACTACCTTGTATCATCATTTTGAACCATTCTTCCTTCATTCACAACTTAAAATTAGGACTTGACATAAACCCTAATTTTCCATAATTCAAGAACATATGTATTTCTTCATTCTAACAACTAATTCAAGCTTATATAACATTTTCTCACTATTCACATCATAAAAATAAATTTTGACATAACCTCCCCTAATCTTACAAGATAACCGAATGATCACTTAGTTGTTTTCCATGAATTTTTCATTATTTGAACCATGGAAACAACATCACAAGTTTAATTCAATCAAGAAAAACCATTAAAACTTAAGAATTCATCACGCTCTTCATCCAAAAACATAACCTATACTTAACTTTAGCATACAATACTACCACCAAAATAAAGAGAATCAAGCATAGATTAATTTATTCCAAAACACCATACCTTAATTCTTGCAACTATCTCAAATAAAGCTTGAAAGTTGGTTTTTCTTCTCCCTTTTCTTTCTTTCTATCCCACGGCTAAGTAGAGTTTTATGAACAATTTTTCTGTTCAATATTTAGTTATATTAATACACATGTCCATCTTATTTAATCATATAATGACACTTGTTTTAATTAAAATGAATTTAAAATTCATTTCCATTTTACAAATTTGTCCTCCAACTAAATTGATATTTACAAGTCTTCTTTCAAAATGCCACTCCATCACATTGGAACTAATTTAGTTCATTTCTGACCGACCATTATAAAAAAATCACATTGGAACTAATTTGGAACTAAATTGATTTTTGTTCGATCCAATTATCCAAAAATCACTTAATACGATTTTCCATCAATCGTATTATCAATTCCCAATCCATAATCTTGTATTTCTAAATTCCACAAATAAATAATACTGTCATAATCAATCTCCTATATTTATGGAATCTAACTCTGAAATTTAGACTCGATCCAAAAATACCGATAATTATCTAAAATATCTATCAGATAAAATTCTCTTTAAAATCCTTTAACAAAATTTTCATACGAATCGTTTCTACTTATTTAGAGTCCAAAATATCTACCGGAACACTTTTATGGAACCTTCCCAACGGTCACCCATCATAAAATTTCTCTGGCCTGAGCACACTTAACCATTTTATTCGATCAAATTTTAGTACCTTTTTCTCCATTTAAATTCTAAAAACCGACATCAAGGTACTTAATTCGATCCGGTTCACACTTATGCCGACTAAAATTACTTATTGAAAAAATTACCATGTTGGTCCCTAAACTTTACCAACTTTTTACTTTGATCACCAAACTTTGAAATTTTTACGTTTATCACTAACTTTTGATTCTTTACGTTTTAGTCACTAAGCAAAATTTGAGGTATTACATGTTAAGATATAATCTTTTGAATATATAAAAAAATACTTTTTAAATATTGAATATGCGTAATCAAACATGTAGATATATTCAATACTAACTCCTATTCTCAAGCACGAAGCTACAGGGAGAGGCAGTGGCATTGACCCCTTAAAGTGAAATACTTGTATCGTAGTCTTTTACAAAAGAGTTAATTTTTTAAGGCTTAATATCAAAATAAGTGCCTAAACTATTCCTTTCTAGATGCCTAATTTTTTTTTTGCCCCTTTTAAGTGCCCAAACTATCATTTTTTGATCAAAGTAGGTATTCAAACTAGCATTTTTTTTTGTCAAAATAGGTGCCTTAGTTTGACCTTAGAAAAGGCAAAAAAAAATGATAGTTTGGACATCTAAAAGGGAGAAACATGATAGTTTAGGCATATAAAAGGGACAAAAAATAGTTTAGGCACTTAAAAGGGAAAAACATGATAGTTTTGACACTTATTTTAACATTAAGCCTTTTTTTATTGGTAAAAAAGTTAATTGAACGCGTTTTAAACTACGACTCTCATTTTAAATTTATTCTTAAATTTTTTAATATTTTAATTTAATCCTTAAACTATGACCATCATTCTTTATTAATCTCCAAACTTTTAAACATTTCAATTTCATCCTAAACTATGACTTGTTCTAAATTAGTCCCCAACTTTTAAACATTCTAACTTCACCCCCAAATTATAAGTATATGCTAATCACATCACACGTTAATAAAGCCGTTATAAAAATTGTTAATTGCAATGTAAACATTGATGCGTATTATTTAATAATTTAAACATTGGTGTCGTGGATTTTAAATCTGGTAATTACGCCTAATATTTTCAAAGATGAAATTTTATTTTGTTCGCAGTTGTGCATCGCTAAATCCTGGAAGATTGAGCATGTTTATAGAGAAGGAAATTTTGATGCTGATGCCCTGGCCAAGGCGGGAATTGAGAGAGTTTGCCCTCTGCTTTTCATGGATTGTTAGGAGTTGCTTGGTTTACATGCTTTGCTGCCTCAGGTGGTTGTTGAGATCCCTTATGGTCTGGCTTCTGAGTCATTCAAGTGTGTTCAAGTAGGTATTTGGTACGTATGGGTAACCTTTGCTCATTTATGTGGTACCTCTTTTTGTGGTGTTCTCTGGTGGTGTTGTTTGGACAGCTTTTAAATCTCTTATCAGTTCTTGCTTACATTTGCGTGATGGTCTCGTTTGGAGCATCCAACATATCTCTCGAGATCGTAATCAGCTAGCCGATAGCCTGACCAAGGAAGGGATTGCGCGGCTGTGAGTTATGGTCATTATTTCCTCGGCTTAAGTCTCCGGGCCCAGTTCGCTATTGTTGCAGCTTGGTCGTGCGCTTCAGGCTGATTGGTGCTTATTCTTGGAGTTGATTACTGTGACTTTTCATGGTAAAAGTAATCTGGTTGTTTAGCATGTGGCCATGCTCTTGATGTTTTAGTGTGAATCGGTATTGGTTTTTTCGTTTTTGAAACTGGTTATGATCGATATTGTACCGGCATAGATATGGCGCACTCTTTTATTTCTATTTTGGTTAAGGGAGGTTTTTTAATGAGGCCCATGTCTTTGTCTTGTTCTGTACGACTTCCTGATATAAATTCGAACAATATCTCCCTTTCAAAAAAAAAATAGAATGATGGTCATAGTTTCGGGATGAAGTTGGAACATGTAGCGACCTTTTTTGCAATTCAAATTTAAAAGTTACCAAAAGCTTTTGAAAAAATTAAAAAAATATTTTAAAGGGGGAATTCTACCGTGTTTTTTAAAATAAGACTTGGTATTTGGAAATGGAAAGTTGGAGTCACCACCGGCCACTTAGGTAGACCGAACACCATAAAAACACAACCAAAGATTCATAAAAAAAGGTTCGGGAGTTGGTTACGTGTGGGGAAGGATTACCACCCCTATTACGCCCGAAAATCGGTACCAAATTATATGTTGCTTTTAATCGATGAAAATTGTTGAAATTTAATTTGAATTTAATTAAATGTTCTTGATTGAATATAGACTTCAATTAAACGGGCTTTATCAAATTGGTGGGTTCGAATTAATTAAACATTTAATTAATAAGGGTCGATACATCGAACCATAGATTAAATCGACATCGAATAAGTCTGACTGTCGTGTTAATTCATGGTTTAGATTTCGTACATCACCTTTATGCATGATGCAAACATTTAAAATTATGTGATGACTTATCCACTTTTAAGTCAAATTAAGTTTACCTTCGGACAATAAGAATTAATTCAAATATTCGGTCAACACCATTAAGTCAGGACTGATATGACACAAGTATCGGAATTAATAAATACCTCTTTTTTAGGATTTAGGTCAATTAATTAATAACATGTCTAATTAAAATATTTAAAATCATATGAATGACAATTAGAAGTATGACAAGGAAATGCATGACACATTAAAACATATTCTAAGATATATAACACACACACATATATATATATATATATATATATATTCTCTTATACATACATATATATACTTAGAAACAAGTAAATAATCAAATAAAAAGACAAGCAAAACAAATAACATCAAATATAATGCAACATAAAAAGACGGTTAAAATAAACATTCACACATGAATAAAGAAAACATAAAAAGCAACCATAAATACCATACATCAAACATATAATAAACATTCGAACAAGAATATATTAAAAGTAAAACATAAATAACATGGATCGAACATAATAAGTAAAAGACTAAATTAAAATACAATTAAATAAAGCATAAATTTAAAAGAATAGTAAACATGAGGGATGTAAAATAAATAACCCCAAAAGAAACGAGGGACTACGAGGTAATTTTACCACTGGTCTCAAGACTAAAATGGAAAAAAAGAAGAAGCGTTAAGGGCTAAAACAGTTATTTACCCACTGAAAATCAGGCTTAATTGAAAACAGTGATGAAATTGAAATGATTTCAAAAGAACTTGGGACTGAGGACGTGATTTTCGAGTGCGGAAGGACCGCGAGGATAAATAACATGGGATAGAGGGATTTAAAAATTAAATACCCTTTTTTCAATCACAAGCCGGTATAAAAGATACTTATGATTTTTTAAAAACATTTCAGCCATTTAAACAAAAAAAAAACATATAATTATCTAAACTCTCTTTGAAACCCAGATGAACTTCGTCGCCCTTAGCCCAGAGCTGCCGTGCATTTTCCAAAATTTGGTGGAGTACCGTCATGCGCCGCCGTCCACCAGCACCAGATTCTAAAAATTTACCCAGGAAAAAACTTTTTTTAAAAAAAATGAACTCCACCCTAAACTTAGAACAAAACCTAAATACTAAAAAAACCTAACCCTAGACCCAAAAAAAGGAAGAAGATGAACTGATGCCCTTCATCGGTACACCACCCTCGTTTTGCTAGAAGGAAACAATAGCCCGGGACTGAAACCCCAAAGGTATGAAACCTAATCCCCTTTGATTTTTACTTTTTTATTCAAACTAGAAAAGAAATGAGAGATTTTTTTACCTCGAATGTTAAGTTTTTTGATTTTATTGATTGATCTCTCCCTTTACAAAGGATTTGCTCGGATCTATATATCCAGAATACTTCTATCTAATAATAATAAAAAAACCTAACCTCTACTGTTGGCGATTATTTGATGTGATTCTGAGATCTGGAAATCCTAGTTTTTTATTATTGCTTCATACTTTTTGCAGGTGGTGGTTGAACGGCGGTAGCGTGATCACCGGCGGTGGTGCTACGTGGACGGGAAGCCAAATGGTTCGGGCTTGTAGGTGCGTGAAGAAGGCTGACCGTCTCGGGTGGGGAACACGCGCGCGTGGGGTAGATCAATGGTCTCTCTTGTTTCGATCTGGACCGTTGAATCAAATTTGATCCAACGGCTCAGATTTGTGGCGGCTGCAAAATAATAGATAGGTTTAGATAGATATTAGGGTTTAAATTAGGTTAATTTAAATTGGTTTTGGGCCGGTTGGGTCGATTGTAATATTATTGGACCTTTTAATTTAATGGGCTCATATTCAATTGTTTTGGATTTGTATTTATTTTAATATCTAATAATAATATTATTAATAATAAACTAAAAATAAATAATGATAATAAAACTAAATAAAAATAATAATAAACTAATAATAATATTAATTATATGAATATAATAATAAGAAAACTCGAACAAAATTTGTGATTATAGTTGCCCCTCTTTGCTCATTCTTGTAACACAAAAATAGAGCAAAGACAAAAAAGCACTAATTTCGCCAAACTTCCCTGTTTCGATACTGAATAATCACGCACTGAAGGTCCTACTGATGGCTCGAAAATCTTGGAGTTAAGCACTGAAAGTATTGCTAATTTCCCGAATCACCACGCACTGAGGGTCTTAATGATGTTCGGACGATACTAATTTCCCCAAATCACCAAGCATTGAAGATCTTACTGATGGTCTGAAGGTCATAATACCATACACTGAAGGTCTTACTGGTTGCTCGAATCACCTTGCACTAGAGGTCTTACAGATGCCCAAACTGTTTTAAAACCATGCGCTGAAGGTCTTATTGGTTTGCCTGAATCACCATGCAACGGAGGTCTTGCAGATCCTCGAACTATATTAAAGCCATGCACTGAAGGTCTTACTAATTTCCCAAATCACCCTGCACTGAAGGTCTTACAGATGCTCGAACTATATTAAAGCCACGCACTGAAGATCTTATTGGTTGCCCGAAACTTGAAGTTGTTATTCTCATTAAGAAATTCTTCAATCTTCTATCAAAGTTTGGAGACTGAAGCTATTCTTCTCATTACGAAATTCTTCATTCTCCGAGGTCTGAAGTTGTTCTTCTCATTACGAAATTCTTCATTCCTCAATTGAAATTGCTGAAGGTTGAAGTTGTTCTTCTCATTATGAATTTCTTAAATCTTCTGCCAAAGTTTAGAGTCTAAAGCTGTTCTTCTCATTTGAAATTCTTTATTCTCCGAGGTCTGAAGCTGTTCTTCTCGTTACGAAATTCTTCATTCCTCAATTAAAATTCTTAATGATTTTTTTCTAAAAATAAACAATAAATGAATGATATAAGTTAGCATGCTCCTAACTTAAGGATGTCTAACTACTCATGATGCATGAATAATGCAAATCGAGGATCACTTGGGGCGAGCTCATCTTCGAGAAAGCTCAAGGTTTGCATTTTAAAGATCCTTCTGCGAAAAACATAACCCATCTTAAAGTCAGGTTCAAATCTTTGCTTATCTCCTTGTTCTAAAGCTTTTTCAGATTCTCACTCCGGATTGCTCTTCTCATATCTTCCTCACTTTAATTTTTTTAATATGGGCTCTAAAATGTCTTTACCATTGAATGGATTGGTTATCTTCTTGCCCCAAAAAAATTTGCCCCGAAATTTTGTTGTTTACTCTTGTTCTTGAATCCATTATGCAAAATTTTGCCCCTCTCTTGACACTAAGGGCGAGAAACAACCTTAAACTCATTTTAATGTAAAAACTATAAAGATGAATTAAAAAAACTTATTTTAAAAATATCGTGTAAAGTCTGCCCTATTCTCAAAATTTAGGGAAAAAAGGCTTTAAGATCATTTCAATTCAAAAACTTATAAAGATGAGTTAGAGAAAATAATTAATTTTGAAAAAAATGAACTTGTAAAAATGAGATTAAAATTAAACACCCGAATATTAAGTGCAAGAGTGCTTTTGTTTCAAATTGACAAATATCAACCCAAGTGGAGCTTATGTTTAAAGGCCCGCGAGGGTTGCGGTGACACGTTTACATGTGAAGTCTCTTCTAGGCTATTAGGCTTCGAAAAGGAACATTTCTCATACCTAATTTCTATCTCATTTAAGTGACTCTCTTGATCTCACTAACTTACCATGCTCCATCATTCCTTTATTTAGGTGTCGATTAGGCACTTGAAGTTTGACGTTCCTTGAAGAAACCCTTATAGGCAAGATGTGATCTGAAGACTAAATTATCTAACTTAGATATCCACATATGATCGGAATGGTCTTCGTAGGCTTGTAATATAGGCTATGGTTCACGGTTATGAAAGAAAGTATATATAGGTCCAAAATAAGTGTTTAAGAGTGATGAAACCAAAGATAATTTCTTCCTGGTGAAGTATCTTCTCTGCACTTGTTGACTGGAATGTGCTCAAATGAAAATATCTTTTATTTATTTCTTGGATGCTCTAGACTGCCCATTTTTGGGTTTTCACCCTAGAGTTCATCTCCTTCTCCTGTAGCTTGCATTCTGACTGAATGTTGATGCACTTCTCATCGAATTTAGTCAAATCTTCAAGGCTCTTGATATCCTTTATTGCACTTTCTGACTTGGTGCTTTCACTCTTGATTATTTTAGCCTTCTTGTTGGCAAACTTTCAACTTGGTTTAGCCAACTCTTTCGAGCACAAGTTTTCTTTCAATGGCTTATTCTAATGTTTCTCTAGCCTTTGTATCCAGTACATTGATTCTCTTTTCTTGCTCTTATTTATGAAGAACTATCTTTGTAGTGTGGTCAAAACTAGGTGACTTTAATTCGCGAACAAAATTCTCATTCTCTTTGCTCCCCAATGTTGGGGTGATCCTTGGTTTAGGTTCCAATAAAAAGAAACGATCAGGCTCAAAGGGGGACAACTAATGGATATTTTTCTTATTTGTGAAGGGAAGTGAAGGAATGCCACTCATCGTCCCATACATGGATATCAAAATAGTCTTAAGGGGGTAGAAGTTTAGGGTCAACACTCGATTTAAGGATCTTAAACGAAAAATGCCTTAGAGGGGAATTCACTCAATGGGATCTGCCCATTACCTGAACACTTGTTTTGTTCCTTTCGTCTTCCTAAATAGAACAGAAGATGTTCACACTTGCAGTGTCCTTGCAGTATTCACTTTCCTTTAAACATAAGCTGCTCGGAACTGATCGTTGGATTCAAATCCAAGTCACTATTGCAGTTAATATTTAGGTCCATGATAAAAATGATATACGTATACATGGGAAAACAAAAGCTATCCCATAATAATGAATGAAATGTTTAAAGAATAAAAGAATACAAATGTTTGTCAAAAACAAAATATCACATGAAACATGTACCATTCGATTGATTTTGAAAAAAATATTACCATGCCCTTTACAAAATATTGTTTGCTACTTTGGGCCAAAAAGTGAGGATTAATCCTAAAGATTTTACAAAACATAGATGATATCAACAACAAAAAGCCATAGAAAATAATGAACAATAAGATGAAGTTTTTGTGCACCACAAAATCCTGACAACTGGTTCTAATTTTCTTTTACCCAAATTCTTCAATCCTTCAATCCCTCTTGGAAAAACTCAATCTCTTTATTATCCATTATTTTCTGGATCAACTATTTGAATTCTTTACAACCTTGTATCTTATGTCCTCCGTCCTGATGAAATTCACAAAATTCTTTCCCAGTTTCAATATTCATCTCCACATTTCGTGCGGTCAACCCGACTCCCTGCAGTTGCTTGTACACCCAGCTTAAAGGGGATTTGACTTCATCCACACTTTCTAATGTCCTCCTATGGCACTCTTGTTCAATGACATTGACCCCTTGCTCACCATGACTAGGCAAAGGGTTAGCTGCTACATTCGGTGATTCAAATTTTAGCACTATCTTATTGATTAAGTTTTGGACCACCCTTTTAAATGCCTTACAATTATTGATGTAGTATCTTGTGATTCCTGCATGGTACTCGTATTGTGCCTTAGGGGTCATACCATGGAGGGTACGGGGGTTGTATGGAAATGAGATGATAAGGGCGAACCATATCGGCCTCAACAAGCTTGTGATACAATTCACCATAGGTTAATGGTATATGAGTAAAGCTCTCATCTTTCTTTCCTTTCGTATCTCTTCTGTTGGATCCTAGTGGAGTTGTTGCCGCAGGATTTAGTGTGATCATAACATTGCTAGGGCTATAGGTACTCACATTACTTACTTCATTGTCTTTTCTTTTCTGAAACTTCTATGAACTTTCACCAGTTTTGAGCTTGCCACTTCTAAATGCAGCATCGATTGATTCTGTCGTATTTATAAACTTAGCAAAACTTAAAGATACATTGCTGATCATTTTCTCATATAATGGTCCTTGCAGGGTATCCACGAAAATACGAGTGATTTTGCTTTCCAAAACGGGAGGTTGAACTTGAACTGTGATATCTCTCCACCTCTGGGCATATTTTTGGATATTCTCATTATGCCCCTGCATCATCCCTTGTAGCATTGTTCGATTAGGGATCATATCTTTGACATGCTTGTATTGTTCGCTAAAAATCCTGGCCAGATCCTTCCATGACTTTACGTTGGCCCGGCTGAGCTGTGAATACCATTTAGCGGCTGCTCTAGTCAGGCTATCCTAGAAGCAATGAACCAATATTTTTCATCTTTTAAATGTGCCGCCATCTTACTGCAGCACATGGTCAAATAAACTGAAGGGCAAGTGGTCCCATCATATTTTTCAAAGTCATGCACTTTGAATTTATGTAGGATAACCAGATCAATTACTAAGATCAAATCCATGGCATCAACCCCATAATCGTTGGTTGCTTGTAGCATTCTGACTTTTTCTTCCATTTGAAGGCGTTGTTTTTCAAACTTCTTTTCGAACTCCGCTCTCAGCCTTGTCTCTATCTCATTGATAAGTTTTAAATCAAAAATTTCTACGTCAGCCTCATTCTCGAAACTAGGTGTTATATTGACCGAATTATTAACAGATTCCCCGGCTACTTGGGTATTCTTCAAAACTGACCCTTCCAGTGGAGCCTTGGTATGAGATGAGTTCCCACCTAAGTGTTCCATATTGGTATTGCCATCTGTAGCTGGGGTCTTTCTAGTCTCCCTCATCTCCAGCAGTACGGTAATGCGGGTTATAATTTCATCCTGAGATCTCTCAATTCTTTGCTTGATAGTACCCAAGTGGTCCTCAATATCCTTCTGCTACTTCTCAACATTAGCTAACTATCTTCACAACTCTTGTTTGAGAACGTGTGTTGTACGAGTGCATAATGATTGCAGCTTAAAAATGCTCTGAAAATGAGGGTTTTGCATAATTAATTTGACTTTATTATTAATGAATGCAATGTATATGTATTAACAAAAATAATTGATTGAAAGAAAAGAAAAGAAAAATGCACAAATGAATGCAAACAGAGTTGATCGACGAACATTATTGTTAAACAACTTTCCATAATGAATATTGAGTCCCATTATAACGAGAAAAGAATATGATTTCCACATAAGGTACATCTAGATTATCCTTTGTTCAACTTCTTGACCGATCTCGGACTTCGGGATTCTTTAACTCTTATTATGGACTCTTTCTTCCATTATAAAAGCCTTCAATTTTGAACTGTTCTCGAATTAACACTTCAAATGAATATGCCATGAACATGCACAAAAATAATCAAACAAAATGAAAAAAGAAAGTGAATTAGTCACAGATAAACAGATAAATAAAAAAAGAAATATGAATTGAATACATACAAACCAAAATGGCCTAACAACATGAATTCTAGTTTGCTATGGTTATCCGCATGGCTCTAATTGGATAAGCTTCTTAAGTTCTCACGCATGGGTTCAGTTCTAAAAAAGGTACCCAAACCTATCTTATTACCTGCTAAGGTAACAAGAATCCTAATTCTGGCCCATTACAAGCTTGCGAATTGGATTCTGTTCGAGGGAAAGCACGACCTAGTGACATGGAGGGCTGCTCACGTGTCAAAAGGCATGGAGTTTGAAAGTGAATTATCGACCCGTGGGGGGCTACTCACGTGGGTATGTGGCGTTTTACTCCCACTTAAGGGACAAAGCTCGGGTATAGAGTTTGATGGTCATGATGCAACACATGTTGGTGATTCCTTAGAAATTAAATGAGCAATTAATTCAAAACCACCAATTATCAAAGCCCATGTAATTAAACTCATATCTTCAAAAAGAATAAATTAATTAAAGTCAATTCGAGTTTTAAAATTTCCATCGCTAAAAGCGATGTATATTTTCTTGGCTTAACTCTTTTTTTTTGTTTGTAAAAAACAAAAAATCGTTCGCCAAAAAAGTCGCCATGCTGTAGCGACCTTTTTTAAAATTCAAATTTAAAAGTCACCAAACGATTTTGAGAAAAATGAAAAGAATTATTTGAAAAGGGGGAGTTCTATCGTGTTTTTGAAAATAAGACTTGGTATTTGGAAATGAAAAGTTAAAGTCGCCTCCGGCCACTTAGGTAGGCCGGACACCACAAAAACACAACCAGAGATTCATAAAAAAAGGTTCAGGAGTTAGTTACGTGTGGGGAAGGATTAGCACCCTCATCACGCCTGGAAATTGGTGCCAAATTATACATTACTTTTAATCGATGAAAATTGTTGAAATTTAATTTGAATTTAATTAAATATTCTTGATTGAATATAGATGGGCTTTATCAAATTGGTGAGCTCGAATTAATTAAACATTTAATTAATAAGGGAACTGACATCAAATAAGTCTGGCTGTCGTGTTAATTCATGGTTCGAATTTTGTACATCACCTTTATGCATGATGCAAACATTTAAAATGATGTTATGACTTATCCACTTTTAATTCAAATTAAGTTTACCTTCAAACGGTAAAAATTAATTAGAATATTCGGTCAACATCCATTAAGTCAGGACTGCTTGACACAAATATCATAATTAATAAATACCTCTTTTTTAAGATTTAGGTCAATTAATTAATAACATGTCCAATTAAAATATTTAAAATCATATGAATGACAATTAGAAGTATGACAAGGAAATGCATGACACATTAAAACATATTCTAAGATAACACACATATATATAGATAGATAGATAGATAGATAGGTAGGTAGGTAGGTAGGTAGATAGATTCACTTATACATACATATATACTTAGAAACAAGTAAATAATCAAATAAAAGACAAGCAAAACAAATAACATTGAATATAATGGAACATAAAAATACGGTTAAAATAAACATTCACACATGAATAAAGAAAACATAAAAAGCAACCGTAAATAACATACATCAGACATATAATAAACATTCGAACAAGAATATATTAAACGTAAAACATAAATAACATGGATCGAATATAAAAAGTAAAGGACTAAATTAAAATAAAATTAAATAAACAAATGCATAAATTTACAAGAACAATAAACATGAGGGCTGTAAAATAAATAACCCCAAAAGCAACGAGGGACTACGGGGTAATTTTACCACTAGTCTCAAGACTAATGGAAAAAAAGAAGAAGTGTTAAGGGCTAAAACAGTTATTTACCCACTGAAAATCAGGCTTAATTGAAAACATGGACGAAATTGAAATAATTTCAAAAGAACGAGGGACTACGATGATTTTCGAGTGCGGAAGGACCGCAGGGATAAATAGCATGAGACGTAGGGATTTAAAAATTAAATACCACTTTTTCAATCACAAGCCGGTATAAAAGATACTTATGATTTTTTTTAAAAAAAATTTCAGCCATTTAAACAAAAAAACATATAATCCTCTAAACTCTCTTTGAAACCCAGATGAACTCCGCCGCCTCTATCCCAGAGCCGCCGTGCATTTTTCAAAATTCGGTGGAGCGCCGCCATGCGTCGCCGTCCACCGACATCGAATTCTGGAAAATTACCCAATTTTTTTTTAAAAAAATGAACTTCACCCTAAACTTACTTAGACCGAAACCTAAATACTAAGAAAAAAAGTAAACCTAGACACGAAAAAAAGAAAGAAGATAAATTGGTGCCGTTCATCAGCGTACCTCCCTCGTTTTGCTAGAAGGAAACGACAGCCCAGGACTGAACCCCAAAGGTATGAAACCTAATCCCCTTCTATTTTTTTACTTTTTGATTCGAACTAAAAAAATAAATGAGAAATTTTTTTTACCTCGAATGTTGAGGTCCTTTTATTTTATTTTATTGATTTATCTTCCCCCCTTACAATGGATTTGTTCGGATCTATATATCCGGAATTCTTACATCTAATAATAATAAAAAACCTAATCTCTATTTATTGGTGATTATTTGATGTGATTCTGAGATCTAGAAATCCTGGTTTTTTATTATTGCTTCGTACTTTTTACAGGTGGTGGTTGAACGGTGATAGCGTGATTGCCGGAAGTAGTTCCATGTGGACGGGGAAGTCAAATGGTTTGAGCGTGTGGGCGCGTGAAGAAGGCCGATCGCCTCGGGTGGAGAACACGCACTCGTGGGGCAAATCAATGGTCTCTCTTGTTTTGATCTAGACTGTTGGATCAGATTAGATCTGTGATGGCTGCAAAATAATAGATAGGGTTAGATAGATATTAGAGTTTAAATTAGGTTAATTTTAAATTGGTTTTGGGCCGATTGGGCTGATTGTAATATTATTGGACCTTTAATTTAATGGGCTGATATTCAATTATTTTGGACCTGTATTTATTTTAATATCTAATAATAATATTATTATTATTAATAAACTAAAAGTAAATAATGATAATAAAACTAAATAAAAACAATAATAAACTAATAATAATATTAATTATCCGAATATAATAATAACAAAACCCGAACAAAATTAGTGATTACAGAACATTCAAAAGTTTGAGGACCAAATTTAGAATAGAATCATAATTTAGGGATAAAATTAGAGCGTTTATAAATTCAGAGACTAAAAAAATGGTCATAATTTAAGAACGTATTATGAAGTTAATTATTTATAAAATTATGTAATATAAATTAGTCAAAAAAAGTATACATTATTCTCATTTGATCCTTCAATTGTTTTTGATTTTATCCCTGTCTACTTTGAACAAGATATATGTTTTTTTTTCTTTTTGGTATTATGCATTCTGTTGTGAAAATAATTTCTAGTAGGCCTATAAACGAATCAAACGAACACGAACGAATGTATGCTTATGTTCGTTCATTTAATTTTAACCGAACAAATGAACGAACACGAACAACTAGACGAACATAATTTCTTGTTCGTGTTCATTTGTTAAGGAATATAGCTAGTTCGTTTATGTTCGTTCGTTTAAACGATAAACGAACGTAAACGAATACGAACAAACGATAAAAAAAGGACATATGTGAATAAATTTAAACGAAAATAAACGAACATATGTGAATAAATTTAATATTTTTAAAAAAATTATAATAATTTTTATGAAAAAATAATAAATATAAATGAATATATGTGAATAAATTTAACCGAACATAAATGAACGAAATATCAAACGTTTACGAACGTAAATGAGCGAATGAGCCATATGTTCTTGTTCGTTTATTTAATTAAACGAACAGAAAATTTTATTCATGTTCGCTTGTTTAATAAATAAACGAACATAAACAAACTTTTTGCCGAATAGTTCACGAACGGTTAGCTGAACATTTGGTTCGTTTACGGCCTGAATTTCCAGAAATACTTATAAATTAGAAAAGAAGGATACCAATTTCCAAGAGAGCAGTCCCATTTTGATGGTAAAGAATTTAATGTGTCTATGAAATCGATATTAGATCAAATTTCTCATTTCCTTGAATTTTTTTTGGTTACAATGGTGTGAAATTTAAATGCCCAATGTAAACATTGAGATTTTAACCTATACAAGGAAAAAGTAGATGAACATCTTTAACGATTCGGTCAATTAAAAGATTTAAACTCAAACATATTTTTTTGGTATAATACATGTTTAATTTATAGTCTATATTCGAGATTCGTAGCTTTACCTCCTAACAATGTCGTTTTTAAGATTTAAATCCGAATTCTCTAATTAAGAAAACAATGTGCCTGGGCATATTACACCCAACCTTTAATTTTTAATCTTTATAACTTCAAATAATAAAACATGTGTATAAAACTCGTTATAAGAAGAGATTCACTAATCGGCTTAGTGATTAAGAATATTTATATTGTCCTATCTTATAAAAATTTTAATCTCGTTATGAGAATATAATATCTCTATTTAATAAAAAAATCATATAAAAATAATCTTTCATTTCTTAAGAAATGGGAAGCAAAAACATGTGTATGTGGAAAATAATTTGGATTAAATTGGCCAACATGGAATCACAAGTGGAAGAGTCGACTCAAAGAAACTCATTATTAACTGAAAACGGTCAACGTTGGCAGCAAAGCATAACCCTGGCACCCTGCAACCAAGAAATGAATCCCATACCCTCCGGCCTCCGCTACTACTTCACCAACTCAATCCATTTTTTTTTCCAGTTTCTGACACGAATTTAGAACAAAGGGTTCTCTAATTATTGCAAGATTCTGCATGATGATTCCTTGTAATGACAAGGCAGATTCTGGACATCCTTCCTATTTCTGGTCGTTTTCTTCTTCATTGAATTTGGTTTTAATCCTTGTCATACCCTTGGTCGTGTTCTTAGTTCATGTCTCTACGTTGGTAATTCCTCAGCCTTCTACTTCGTCTCCATTGTCTTCGCCATGGACGTGGAGATTTACCCCCCACATCTCCAATGGCTCCTCGACGGATTCTTCTTTCCTTGTAGCTGAAGCTGATAAACTTGGCGCCGACATGTCTTTTTCAGAAGCATTTATTGACAAAGACATTGGTAATAATGTTACATCCACGACAAGAAGAGTTGTAAAGCGAAGCAGCAAGTTGGAGAAGCTTGAAGCAAATATGGCAAAAGCCCGATACTCCATTAAAGAGGCTGCTCGAATTCGGAACTTGACATCGGTTCATCAAGACCCAGATTATGTTCCTTTTGGACCAATATACAGAAATGCAAATGCTTTCCATAGGTACTACAAATTCAATTATTTGTATGACTAATTTACAATGTACTAATGATCTTATTGAAATCAAAATAATTTAGGAGTTACTTGGAGATGGAGAAGCTGTTCAAGATATATGTGTACCTGGAAGGAGAGCCACCAATGTTCCATAATGGTCCATGTAGGAGCATATATTCTTCTGAAGGGAGGTTCATTCATGAACTGGAAAAGGGAAATTTTTATACAACTCAAGACCCTGATGAGGCTTTGGTTTATTTCCTTCCATTCAGTGTTGCCATGCTGGTGCGTTACCTCTACGACCCTGAATCCCGTAAAACCGATGCCATTGGACGGATCGTTGTTGACTACGTCGATCTCGTTTCAGGGAGATATCCTTACTGGAATGAAGCCTTGGTGCTGACCATTTCATGCTTTCCTGCCATGATTGGGTAAGTAATAAATATACATAGGTAGAACTATTGGTTAATAACTCTAATGTATTCGTTCATCAAATTTACTTGCAGGGGCCGCTTGCATCGTCTTATGTGCCTCATTTGTTCGACAAGTCCATTAGAGTTTTGTGTAATGCAAACACTTCTGAAGGGTTTAATCCAGCTAAAGATGCCTCATTTCCGGAAATCAATCTTGTAACCGGTGAAGTGGATGCGATACTCGGTGGTCTTTCCCCCTCTCGTCGGTCCATTCTCGCCTTTTTCGTCGGTCATCTCCACGGTTACATCCGTTACCTCCTTCTGAACGAGTGGAAGGACAAACACGACCCGGATGTCCAAGTCTACGACCAAATTCCCAGGGGAGTTTCGTACATGTCAAAGCTGAAAAACAGCAGGTTTTGCCTATGTCCGAGTGGATACGAAATGGCAAGCCCCCGAATCGTGGAGGCCATCTATGCAGAATGTGTTCCGGTGTTGATTTCGGACAGCTATGTGCCGCCTTTTAGCGATGTCCTGAACTGGAAGTCATTCTCGCTTCAGGTTGCTGTCAGGGACATTCCCAACATAAAGAACATCCTGATGGGGATTTCCCAGAGACAATATTTGAGGCTGCAGAGGAGACTGAAGCAAGTTCAGAGGCATTTTGTGGTGAATCCAACGCCCAAGAGATATGATGTTTTCCATATGATAAATCACTCTATTTCGCTTAGAAGATTAAACTTTCGAATTCAGGATTTCGATCTTTCTTGATTTTAACTAGTAAATTTTTGGTCAGATGACTAGTAAATGCTCAGACCTCATGAAAATTGCAGGCAGAGCATACATGTGTATTGGATGATTACTAAGGGGTGATCCAGAAATTTAAATTTGGTAGTTCTTTGAACGACAACAAATACAATAGTATATACGGATTACAGATAGAGTTAGAAAATTTAAATTGTGGTATTATAATATTTTTTTATTATTAAAAGTTCTGTATGTTATAAATAAAGTAAAAAGTAAAAAGAATAAGAACAAAGAGATTAAAGAAAGAGGGAGATTTATTTTTAATCTAAAAATCAAAGTGTATACAATGCTTTTTCATGCTCTCTATTTATGGGCATAAAAAGTACATAATATATGGAGCTTTAATTAATGAAATAAAATTCCTAATGATAAAGTAAATCAAACTTTTAGATAATTTTTTTTTTATCATAATAGGCATCCACATAGATAAATATTCATAACACCCCCTTAAATGTGTATTAAGATAATGTGCCTCATTAAAACCTTACTAAGTTAAAACTCAGTGGGAAAAAGTCTTAGTGAAGGAAAAAGAGTACACGCATATTTGATACACAAAACATGTTGTCTCATTAAAAACCTTACCAAGAAAACCCAGTGGGACAAAACCTTGGTTAAGAGAAAAATAGTACAACGCGTATTTACTCCCCTCATGAAAACATCACATAAGATCTTTTTGAATCTTCATAATTCAATATTGAATACAATCTTCAAATGTTGAAGTAAATAATACACTAGTGAATAGATATTCCAAATTACTAATTGAAATGATTCGTCGAATATTATTTTTCTGAAGATCGTGAGGCACGAAACTTTGGAGAAATATGTTTTGTTTTGTCACCTTTGGAGTATTCACCTTTCGATTGAGATATAAATTTTGCATTATCTCCACACAAGATATTTAGCAAATCATATATATTTTGAATATGTTGGGTTTAGCCAAACACATTTTTGGCTTGTCTCGTACATAAAAATTATTTGTACATGATTTGAGGAGACATCGACTAATGATTGAAGATCTAAGATAATGGTCTTTGTAGCATTTAGATGGTACTTCTGGGCAGACTAATATATGGTGCTTCCAGACCAAGGATTTATTTATCCTTCTTTCGAAGATAAATTTATTCAAATCCAAAAATTTTACAATCATTAAGGTACTCAATAGATATGTTTTTATCCATATTGAATCTTCTTTAAGATTTAGCATATGTCGACAAAAAAAATCATATTTAAGTGCTCGATCTTCAGATCGAGACAAAACTTGATCTCAAGATTCTTTTTCTTAAATACTTTTGTTAAATAATCAAATGCTTTGAAAGCTGTTTCTGAGTTTCAAATTTGAAGCTCTTCATGAGTTCTAATGATATTTAAATTATCATAATAAATCTTGATCCAAACTCATTTATAAAATGTATAGGGAAATATGATCATTTTTATAGTATTTCTTCAATAATTACTCATTAGGGCGATTATACCAAATGCACCAAAATATAAATATTTAAGGGGACATATCTGAATAAGTTTTTTCAGAACTTTCTAAATGCTTCTAGCATTTTAAATCATTCAAGGATAATTTTCTTATATAGAGACCACAAAATAAATAGACGAATATAAAATTTTTCGCAACTGCCAAACTAATAAAGTAATTGCTTCCACCACAAAGTAATTTAAAATTTCTTCGTAATTCAAGTCGTGTTATATCTCACGACCACTTATTTGTACAACACTTATATTACACCTTTGGGTGTTTGGACTACTGGTCTAAAAACTTAAATTTCAAAGTTCAAAGAGTTTTTTATATTGTCCAATCATTTCAATATCTGTACTTCTAGATAGATTTATACGTAAAATCCTTATTTTCTTTCTTTATTTTTATAGAAATAACTTATTGAGATATCTTGTCAATCTTCATTTCAGGTACCTAAACTCTTCTAGAGTTTTATTATTAGTTATGTCTTGGGTCTATTCAGAAGCACCCGCCTCCAATATATGACCATCTTATTCTACTTTCCATTTATGAGAATTTTGATCATTGGAACCATTTTCAACTTTCAGGCATGATTTACATCCATTCACTCTAACATGTTATTCTTTTGAGACTTCAATTCAAATTTAGAGCATTTTCAGCTATGAGACTTGATTACTCTCATTAGGTCAGTAAATATGTTTGGCAGTTGACATGTAACAACATGAATTATCTTATGAACTTTAGGTTAATATACAAGAATCAAGATAATGATAATTCATTTTTCTTCATCCAGCTGATTTGTATCCCCTATGATGTTGAGAAAAATCACGTCATAAATGATTCTCCAATTAATGTTTAAGAATTTAAACATAGAAGGAGACTTATACTCAATATATATCTTTAACCCTTTTCATATACCCATTTTGTGCATTATGGTGAAGCAATTCAAATATATACGCATATTCAAAAACTTTAAAATAGGAAATATATAACTTCTGACCAACAACCAACCATAATAAAGAGCTATTATAGCTAATTGGTTTGAAGCGTATAAGTGCTGCTATATGTGAAATACCATAAAGATAATAAATGCTTTGTTCTTATAGTTCAACTATTAAAAGGTGGCATCCAATCAAACTTATGCTAAATTGTTTTGTTTATAATCAATAGTCTTTGTAACAATTATTTCAACTAAAATATAATATATTCTTCAAAAGCCTAGAACATAAACCCACTAACTTTAGCAAGAGTATCAGTTTTGATTGCATAATCTGAATTTTTTAATTAATCTCACAAACTTCTGATTGTGAATTGATTATACATTTGTAGATGCATCTACTAAAATCATATAAAAATTTTCTACATTTGTGGATAAATAAGCACATATTTAATTCTGATATGTAAGACATTCAATCTTAACATCAACATAAGAACTTTAGGTTCTTTAAATGGAGTTCTAATATATCAATTTCTTTGAGAACAAGTAGGATGAGAACTTCAGATTCTTTTAGTAACTAGAATATAATCAATTCCTTTGACAACGAGGAACACAAAAACTTCATGTTCTTTTAATAAATATTAATGTAAATCTCAATAATTTTTTGTATTATTATTGATCAGGATGATCTAACTGGTTATGTCAACTATATATATATATATTTGTAAACTTATAGTTTACCACAACATATGATTCAATCTCACTCGTACATGTGAAGTACAAGATTTCAAATTCAATTTTTTTAAAAACTTGATAATACATTGTCCACAAAAAATGTTCCTTTGAAAAGGAATATATTTTGCTCTTCTTGAGCTTTCAATGAATGTTATTCTTTTGGTAGCAATATAGAAGAGCTTTCAATCGATTTTTCTGCTATTAGAACTTATATCAATATTGGCTTATTTCATATGTCCATTGATAATATATGTTATCTATAATTCCTAAAAAATTATTTTGAGAACTCTTATTGATTTCTTGCTTAAAATATTCACTTATGGTGGTGAAAATATTATTACCATTGGTGATAATATTATTATCATTAGCAGTAATTATCATAATATTCACAATTATGCATATTTCAAAATGTGTTTTTGTAACGATCCAGATTTTAGAATCTGAAGGTCGGGTTAACCCGAGAGATGGGCCCTGAGTTTGGGCCAAAAATAATGCCTTGGGTGCCTTTTGTGCCTCTTTGTGTTGTTGGGCTTGAGTTAGGATGTTGGAAGGGTCATTATGGTAAAAACATAATTGGATGAAAATGGGGTTGGTAGTTGTTTAATTTCTCTGCAGAAATAAAGTGATGGTGAAGTCACCATTGTTCCCCCTTGTCCTATCTCCCACCTATTCTCTCTTTTTACCCAAGGTTGGATGTTCAAGGTTGAATCTTTAAGGTTTTGAGTTTGAATCTCTTTGTGTTCAAGAAGGGAAGTTTATTTAGCATCTTGAGATCTTCGAATCACGGTAAAGATGGTTTATTATGTTGAGGAAGGGGTTTTTAGTGGGGGGTCTTTGGGAAGAACGAAAATGGGGGTTGAAGACTCCATTATTAATATAATTTATGTTTTAACTTCCTAATCTCCCCACTAGTGAGGAACATAGCTATCATTCATCTTTTGTAGTCAAGGAGGTAGGAGAGCACTCTAAGGCTCAAGGCAAGGGCAAAGCTTGAAGGCAAGGATAGCAAGAGTTGTTGGAGTTTTGAAGAGGGTTAGTACACTTCCAATTCCTTGTTTCTTGCATATCATAAAGATAATTTCTTTGTATGTCATTCTAGTGTTTTGAGTATGCTTGAGTGGATCTTGATGTGTGTTAACGGCAAAATCTAATATTGATGTTAATAACTTGTAAAACTGGTAGAAACCGACTCTAAAAACCTTCCACAAATTGTAGGTTGAGTTTTAGGGGTTACCAAGTTAGTTTGGGGGTTAAAGATGAGAAATTTAAACCCCAGACCTGGGAATCTAGGTTCGTGTACCGGTACATGGTGGTTCAGTACCGGCACCCTCTCTAAGAAAGGAGTCAAGTTATGAATGGCGTACCAGTAGGGCTTCTCGAGTGTCGATACCCCTAGATTAAATAGAATTCCAGTAGCATTTTTGCATATTGATACGCTAGGGTGCATATCAGTACTACTGTTCCATTGCCTGCGGAATACTTTCGCGTATCGGTACGGGTAGGTGAGGGTACCAGTACGGGAGGGGATCGGTACAAAGGGATCATGTACTGATATCGAGTACCAATACGGAGGTAAGCGTATCAGTACGGCTTGGAGATTTATTTTTTTCAAATCCATTTTGGGTATCGGTACTCGTGGAGGAGTACCAGTACTTAGAGGGGCGTACCGATACCCATATAGGAGTATCGGTACTCGCTGGGCAATCTACCCAAGAAAATTGAGTTTACGTTCGGGGGTTCCATAATTCAAGGTAAAGGTCCCAATGGGTCCCTAGAGGTATGAAAAGAATTGTAAAACTGAGAAACCAGATGTCCAACCCCGTATATGAATAAATAAGAATAAAATGGGTCTTAGACTTGGGTAATTCGTGTAATGGTATTGTAATGTTGAGTCGTTCCGCGTGAGCACTTGGTTGATGGGATCCGGATACCCAAGAATGTGTTGCAACACCATGATAAGATAAGCGGATGGAGGTTACCGATGCTATGTGTCCCAGGCCTCATCCGTATGTACTCGAGGGATGATTCTGAATAGGGTGTATGTTCCGATGCTATATGACCTAGCCTCACCCAGGGTGTAAGTTCTGGTGCTATGTGACCCAGCCTCACCTAGAGTGTATGTACCAATGCTATGTGACTCGGCCTCACTTCCCTATAGTATGTATGGTATGTTGGGCCTTGTGAGCCCTTAATTGATTAAATGATTGATTATGTTGATTTCATGTGTTTAGGCGATTAGAGTAGCACCACTTGATATTCATGCTGCTTAATCATTGTTTGACTACATGCTTATGTTTATGATCTGCATGAAGCATAGTAGAATAGAGGTGTATCCACTGAGCTTTCGAGCTCAACGTTTGGAATTGTTATTTCTTTATGAATATCTTTAGGTTGCTGCGTACTTGTAAGGAGCCATCGGAGTAGGACTTTAGTACATCGATATTCGAAGAGTACAATACTTAGATTTGTAGGGGCAATGTATTCATAGGACCCTTATGTTTTGTACTGTAACTTATTTTTATTTATTTTCTATATCGAATGTTTTAACTTATTATTTTTTAAATTGGAGCTCTAAAGTAACTCTTGAGTATCTGTATAACTATTTTCAAAATAATATGGTTTATGAAATTATAGATTTGGGCTAAACTCGCTCATAAGTTTTTATTTATGGGTTTGGGCTTGAGGCCCAATGTGACACCAGATTTATGGTGTTACATTTAGTGGTATCAGAGCCTAGGTTTAGCCGGTTTTAGGAACCCTGGGTGATAGAGAGTCGTAAAAGGATATCTAGTGAATACTGCCCACAAATCGAAGTCGTACTCATATTAAGGCTGAATATCTGATAGTGTAACCTTGTTTGTTATCTGTGCAGTTTGAACATTCCTAGAATAGCTTATGATCCAGAGGAGAGTTAGGGATCTCGAGAGGAGAGCTTTGACGAGGATTTTATCCCGAAGACCAATGAAAGGTCGAAGAATGAGGGGCATCAAGGAGCCAATTACTTCTCCCATCTGCATAAGGCACTTGATTAGATAGTGAGTGCTATCCCAAGAGCTCCCGCTACCTCTCAAAAAGCCTCGATCGAGAGGCTTCATAGATATGATGCAACTAATTTCTTAGGGTCGGGACATGATAACTCAATCAAAGTAGATCAATGGTTAAGAGATACGCGTTGGATCTTGCGTCAAATGGGTCTGAAGCCAAGAGACAAGTTTAAGTGTGTTCTTTCTCTTCTGAAGGAGAATGCTATTGAGTGGTGAGAGACAAAAGAGTTAGGTTGGTATCCTAACCGGCCCACTTGGGATAAATTTCTTGAAAAGTTTGAGAAGCAGTATGTTGGAGAAGCTCACATGGTCAGTCTGCGGGATCAATTTACCCATCTGGTGCAAGGAAATTGACTGGTTTATGAATATGAACAATAGTTCCTACAGTTGAGTAGGTATGCTCTAGAGCTTGTTGCCACAGAAAAGATGAAATGCAAGCGGTTTAGAAAAGGTTTGCGGAAGAAAATATAGATGTTCTTAACAACGGATCCACCAAAGTGTTCTTCGATTTGGCCGCTAGTGATAAGTCCCTTGAGCAAGTGCAAGGGTTAACGTATAGTCGACCTGAGGGCCATATCAATGCGAGTGGAGGGAGTTATTCCCACTCTAATCAGTCCAGTACTCTTTAAGAAGGAATCGAGGAAATTAGAGCCAAAGAGGTGGAGCATCAAATTAGTCAGGAAGGTCTGATCGCAGGTCTACTTATGCGGGGTGTAAGAGACCTAACTCATCTTCGGCTATGAGTTTAGCAGGCTCATCTCGAGGGTCTTATGCATCGGTATGTTCCCAATGTGGGCGTAAGCACCATGGGGAGTGTTACAGTAATGTCAAGGTATGCTAAGGGTATGGATCACTGGACCACTTCTTGAGAGACTGTCCTAAGGCTTTGGATATTACCCCAGTTCAGAATAAGAGAAACTCTTTTGCAGCACAGAGGGGCCATGATTTTGCTAGAGGAGGGGTGAGTTATGTAAAGGGACATATGAGTGGTGGTACCTTCTAGTCGATAGCAAGGGCCCTTGTGAGACAGTATGCGGTCAAGGCATAGGAGGACTGCGAGGCTACTGATGTTATCTCAGGTATGTTCACCTTGTTTTCTGTTCCTATTGTTGCTCTTGTGGTTTCGGGGTCTACCTATTCTTACATTCGTAGTGGGATACAGATCAGTAGGGTATACCTTCCAAAGATCTTGAGGTGGGATTTCATGTGACTAGCCCGTAAGGGTATGATGTGCTAATTGATAAGGTTTATAGGAGATGTCCTATAAAGGTTCAGTGTTTCTTGCGAATTTGATGGTGCTATCGCTTTAGAAGTTTGATGCCATCTTAGGGATGGATTGGCTTTTCAATCACGATGCAAGTTTAGGTTGTAGGACTAAGAGTTTGAAACTCCTTGTTTTAGATGGGTCTCGGCTTGTGGTTAGAAGTGAAATAAATATTTGTCTTTCAAATGTGGTGTCAGCTTTGACGGCTCAGAAGTTGATTCAATAGGGTTGTGAAGTCTTCTTAGCTCATGAGGTGGATACCAGAGTTGAGAGCCCGATGTTAGAGAATCTATAGACAGTTAGAGAGTTTGCTGATGTGTTTCCTGAGGAGCTACTCGAATTACCCCCTAATCGAGAGTTAGAGTTCAGAATTAGGGTGATGCTTGGAACAACACCAGTGTCAATAGCACCGTATCGCATGGCACCCACTGAGTTGAGAGAGTTAAAGAGCCAGATTCAAGAGTTGTTAGAAAGGGGCTTTATCCGACAAAACATCTCACCTTGGGGTGCACCGATCCTGTTTGTTAAGAAAAAATGATGAGTCGATGAGGATGTGCATTGACTATCGACAGCTTAATAAGGTAACTGTGAAGAACCGTTATCCCATCTTGAGGATTGATGATCTATTTGACTAGTTAAGGGGTGCTTGCGTGTTCTTAAAGATTGATTTAAGACTGGGCTACTACCAATTGAAGGTGGTAGAAGGAGATGTCCAAAAGACCACTTTTAGGATACAGTATGGACATTATGAGTTCTTTGTAATGCCATTTGGGCTTACCAACGTGCCTGTAACTTTTATAGACCTAATAAACCAGATTTTCTAGCCTTATCTATACAATTTGTGTTGGTTTTCGTAGACGACATCTTGGTGTACTCGCGCTCGGAGGGGAAGCACGATTACCATTTGCGAGTTGTCTTTTAGACCTTAAGAGAGATGAAGCTTTATGCCAAGTTCAGTAAGTGTGAGTTTTGGCTTTTTGAGGTGGCATTTTGGGTTACATTGTCTTTGCGGATGGGATCCGTATTGACCCTCAGAAAATCCAATCGGTAGTTGAGTGAAAACCCTCTAGGAATGTCTAGGAGATCTGTAGTTTCCTTAGACTTGCCAGGTATTATAGGTGGTTTGTTAAAGGCTTCTCGATCATAGCGGCGCCTATGACCAAACTCCTATAGAAGGGAGTCCTGTTTGAGTGGAATAAAAAGAGACAACAAAGTTTTGAGCAGTTGAAGGTGTATTTTATAGAGGCCCCGGTGTTGACGCAACCCGAGCTAAGGAAGAATTATGTGGTCTTTAGTGATGCCTCGTTGTGTAGGTTAAGTTGTGTTTTGATGCAAGAGGGTAAGGTTGTGGCTTATGACTCGAGGCATCTTATGCCCCATGAGAAGAATTACCCCATACACTATTTGGAATTGGCGACAGTTATCTTCACCTTGAAAATTTGGAGGCACTACCTCTATGGGGAGAGATGCTATGTCTGTATTGATCATAAAAGTTTAAAGTACCTCCTCACTCAAAAATAGTAGAACCTGAGGCAAAGAAGATAGATTGGGTTGTTGAAGGACTATGACTGCATCATAGAGTATCATCCAGTAAAGCCAATATGGTGGTTGATGCTTTGAGCCAGAAGTCTATGTCAGATTTGAGAGCAATGTTCGCTCGATTAAAGATGACCGAGGATGGAGGGTCACTAGCTGAACTTTGTGTAGAACCTACTTTGATACAAAAGATAAAAAGGACGTAAGTTATGGACGAGGACCTTGTGGCCAAGATCGAATCAGTTCAAAAAGGTGAATAACTTGCCTTCGAGGTACGAGATGGTGGATTCTTATACTTTAAGGATCGATTATGTGTTCTAGCATTAGAGGATCTTCGGGATCGTATTCTTAGAGAGGCATACTACAGCCCGTACATTGTGCATCTCAGGAGTAACAAAATGTACCAGGACCTTTATTCTTTCTATTGGTGTCCGAGCATGAAAAGAGATATACCCAAGTTTGTAACCAAGTGGCTTGCGTGTCAGCAAGTAAATACAGAGTATTAGGTTTCCTCGGGCTTGCTTTAGCCCATTTAGATTCCTTAATGGAAGTGGGATAGAGTGATAATGGACTTTGTTACGGGTTTCCGTTGACCCAGAGAAAGCATGATGCGATTTGGGTGATCGTGGATCGTTTGACCAAGTATGCCCGTACGTATAGATTTTACCTTGAACGGTTGGCTAGACTGTACATCAGAAAAATTGTAAGACTACATGGATTGCCGTCATCGATTATATCTTATAGGGACCCTCGTTTCACTACTAGGGTTTGGAGGAAGATTCATGAAGCTTTGGATACCAAGTTGCATTTTAGTACAACTTTTCATCCCCAGACTGATGGTCAGTCTGAGCGAGTCATCCAGATCTTGGAAGATATGCTCTGATGTTGTGTTATAGATTTCGGCAAGAGTTGGGAAGAACATTTACCGCCGGTTGAGTTTGCCTATAACAATTGTTTCTAGTCAAGTATCAAAATGGCTCGTTTCAAGGCCTTGTATGGGCGTAAATGTAGGACTCCTATTTGTTGGACGGAGCTTAACGAGAGAAATATTGTGGGGTCAGAATTGATCAGGCAAATCGAGGAAAAGGTCTAGATTATTAAAGAGAGGTTGTAAGAGGCCTTTTATCGTCAAAAGGCTTATGCGGATCAGAGGTGCAAGCACATTGAATATGAGGTTGGTGACAAGATTTTCCTCAAAGTATCACTGTGGACGAGAATCATTCACTTTGGGTGAAAGGGCAAGTTGAGCCCGAGATTCATTAGACTATACGAGATCATTGAGAGGGTCAGACCTATAGCGTACCAGTTAGCTCTACCACTAGAGATGGCGTGTATCCATAATGTGTTCCATGTATCGATGTTAAGATGTTACCGTTTAGATCCTTCACATGTGGTTTTGTTTAAAGAAATTGAGGTTAGTTCTGATCTGACATAAGAAGATGAGCCGGTAAGAGTGCTTGATAGAGGAGTCAGAGAGCTTCACAACAAGTGCATACCTTTAGTGAAGATATTGTGGAGAAACCATGGGGTCGAAGAGGCCACGTGGGAAGTTGAGAAGGATATAGAGCTACTTTACCCCCATCTATTTCCTAAAGGTAAGTTTTGAGGACAAAATTTCCTTAAAGGAGGGGAGAGTTGTAACGAATTGATTTTTAGAATCTGAGGGTCGGGTTAACCTGAGAGTTAGGCCTCAAGTTTGGGCTAAAAATAAGGCCTTGGGTGCCTTTTGGGCGTACTTTGTGTTGTTGGGCTTGAGTTAGGATGTTGTTGGAAGGGTCATTATGGTAAAAACATAATTGGATGAAAAGGGGGCTATTGGTTGTTTAATTTCTCTGCAGAAATAAAGTGATGGTAAAGTCACCATTGTTCCCCCTTGTCCTCTCTCCCACCAATTATCTCTTCTTACCCTAGGTTGAATGTTCAAGGTTGAATCTTTAAGGTTTTGAGTTTGAGTCTCGTGGTGTTCAAGAAAGAAAGTTTATTTAGCATCTTGAGATGTTCGAATCAAGGTAAAGATGGTTTATTATGGTGAGGAAGGGGTTTTTAGTGAGGGGTCTTTGGGAAGAATAGGAATGGGGGTTAGAGACTTCATTCTTAATATAATTTGTGTTAACTTCCTAATCTCCCCACTAGTAAGGTAACACAATTATCATTCATCTTTTGTAGTCAAGGAGGTAAGAGAGCACTCTAAGGCTCAAGGCAAGGGCAAAGCTTGAAGGTAACGATAGCAAGAGTTACTGGAGTTTTGAAGAGGTATAGTACACTTTCAATTCCTTATTTCCTATATATCATAAAGATAATTGCTTTGTATGTTATTCTTGTGTTTTGAGTATGCTTGAGTGATCTTGATGGGTGTTAATGGCAAAATCTAATATTGATGTTAATAACTTCTAAAACTGGTAGAAACCGACTCTAAACACCTTCCATAAATTGTAGGTCGAGTTTTAGGGGTTACCAAGTTAGTTTAGGGGTTAACTATGAGAAATTTGAACCCCAGACCTATAAATCTGGGTTTGCATACTAGTATGGGGTGGTTCAGTACCGGTACCCCTCTCTAAAGAAAGAGTCGAGTTATGAATGGCGTACCGGTACAACTTTTTGAGTATCGGTACCATAGTTTTAATAGAATTCCAGTAGCGTTTTCGCGTATCGGTATGCTAGGGTGCGGATCGGTACTTATGTTCCATTTCCTGCGGAAGGCTTTCACGTACCGGTACGGGCAGGTGAGGGTACCAGTACGGGAGAAGATCGGTATGGGGGATCATGTACTGATACTGAGTACCGATACAGAGGTAAGTATATCGGTACGTCTTGACGATTTATTTTTTTTCAAATCTATTTTGGGTATCGGTACTCGTGGAGGAGTATCGGTACTTAAAGAGGCGTACTGATACCCATATAGGAGTATTAGTACTCGCTGGGCAATCTGCTCAGGAAAATTGAGTTTACGTTCGGGGGTTCCATAATTCGAGGTAAAGGTCCCAATGGATCCCTAGAGGTATAAAATGAATTGTAAAATTGAGAAACCAGATGTCCAACCCCGTATATGAATAAATAAGAATAAAATAGGTCTTAGACTTGTGTAATTCGTGTAATGGTATTGTAATGTTGATTCGTGCAGCATGAGCACTTGGTTGATGGGATACGGATACCCAAGAATATGTTGCAACACCATGATAAGATGAGCGGATGAAGGTTACCGATGCTCTATGACCCGGACCTCATCCGTATGTGCTCGAGGGATGATTCCGAGCAGGGTGTATGTTCTGATGCTATGTGACATGACCTCATCCAGGGTGTATGTTCTGATGCTATATGACCTGGCCTCACCCGGAGTGTATGTACCAATGCTATGTGACCCGACCTCACTCCTGTATACTATGGCATGGTATGGTATGTGGGGCCTTGTGATCCCTTAATTGATTGGATGATTGATTATATTGATTCCATGTGTTTAGGCGATTAGAGTAGCGTCACTTGATATTCATGTTGCTTAATCATTGTTTGACTACATGCTTATGCTTATGATCTGTATAAAGCATAGTAGAATAGAGGTGTATCCACTGAGCTTTCAAGCTCAGCGTTTGGAATTGTTATTTCTTTACGCAGGTCTTAGGTTGCTGCATACTTTCAAGGAGCCATCAGAGTAGGACTTCAGTACATCGATATGCGAAGAGTACATTACTTAGATTTGTAGGGGAAATGTATTTGTAGGACACTTATGTTTTGTATCTGTAACTCCTTTTGATTTATTTTTCATATCGAATGTTTTAACTTATTATGTTTTAAATTGGAGCTCGAAAGTAACGCTTGAGTATCTGTATAACTCTTTTCAAATTAATACGGTTTATGAAATTATGGATTTGGGCTAAAATCGCTCGCAAATTTTTATTTATAGGTTTGGTCTTGAGGCCGAATGTGACACCGGGTTTAGGGTGTTACAGTTTTCTCTCAAGAACTTATTGCTCTTCCAGAGAATCAATATTTTTAGTACTTTGGGATATAATACTCACATTTTCCCCTTGCATTTAAATAGAGAAAATTTTTCTTATGCTTCTGCTAAGCATAAATTATCATAATTTATTGAAGATTGTATTTGAGAAGTAATCATGTGAAAATAAAAAAAATAAATGTTACAAAATATTTAATATATATAATCGGAAATGCAAATAAGTATTCTGTAAAGTAAATTAACATAAAGCAAAATAAATTAAATGATCACTTATTCCCGTTAGGGATTATAAGGAAATGAAATAAAATAAAAAGGTTAATTATTCTCTTCAGGGTTATGGGGAAATCAACAATGTCCAAGTGAGTAGGACCAACAATACCATAATCTTTTTCGTCATTTTCGTAAACAAAATTTGTTTATATTTTCTTTTCTCTATCATTTACTGATTGTTGATAAAGGTCTACATGATGTTTCAACGTACGCCAAGTACGAAATCAATGGTTGTTATATTGATGACACAAAAATTTAATCTTTTCAAATGGATCTTTATCACTTTTGTCATCATTATAATCCCACTTCTAGTGGGTTATTACTTTTTTCATCCTTATAATCTCACTTATGGTGGGTATAAGTGTTTTTAAAATGACCATCTTGCTTATGTCTAAATTCATAGTTTCGACGACGATCACAACCATAACTGGTAATGTGACTTTTATTCTTTTCACTATATAATATCATCTTCACTTCAAAAAATAGAGTGAAATAAATTTAACATTATGTTTGCATTCATTCCAGGAAATGTCTCTCATGAAATTTTTTGGATCAAGAAAAAATTTTGTGACCTAAATTTGAGAGAAGTTTATAGTCGATTTTTTCAAGAAGAATTATTACTTTCGAGCAAATATAAACTTTATAACAGTCATACCATTAAATTTTAATTTTGTTATAAAATAAATTTAAATAATAAGAGACATAACCGATATGCCTAATTTCACAATCGTTCATAATGAAAGAGTGATCCTTCTTGGTATAAAATGGCGGCAACAACAATTTGTTTATGCCTTAGTGGATGCTTCTACTTTGACAATATAAAAGTTTGAGTCAAAATTGAATTAAAGAAAGTATATAACTATATGAGAACTAAACTGAATAAATTGGAAACCTGAAAAGATTAAGGGCGCCATTATCAATTTTTCCTTAATTAGGTGCACGCTAGGTGCAGTACACAAAAGGATTGTTTTTCTTTTCATTTTTTATTTTTCTGTGTTCTTTTAACTAATATTAATAATACTAAATAACTTATGTAATTAGAATCATACAGTATCAAACATGAACAAAGTAAACAAGTAATCGAACAATACCAATTCACCAAACCATATCATAAAATAAATATTTAATTATAATTTGAAAAAAATAATATCTTAATAGAGATTCTCAATGCACTAATCTTGTTTTTGGAATGATCATTCAATATTACCGATTGAGATCCATGATAAACTAACCTTGTTTTTAGAACGATTATACAAAAACATCAATGACTCTGTATCGCTCTAAACCCGACGTCACATTTGGGCCTCAAACCCAAACCCATAATAAAATTTTTCCAATTAGATTTAGCCCAAGCACCATCATTTCATAAAATCCATACATGTCATAAGATAATGTAATACAAAAACAATTAAAACGTTTACATGGGAGCTCTAATTAAAAATCAAGTTAATTAAAACATTTGACATGATCAATAAATTCAAAATCAGAGTTACAGACATAAATCAGGGGTCCTATGAATACATTGCCCGACAAGTCTAAGTATTGTACTCTTGATCACATCAATGAGCTGAAGTCTTACTCCGATGGGGCTCCTTCGCATGCAACGCAACAACCTAAAAACATGCGAATAGAAACAACGATTTTGAACGCTGAGCTTGTAAAACTCAGTGGATACACCTCTACTCTACCATACTTCATGTAGATCATAAGCATAAGCATGTAGCTAGATAAGATGATATGGCAATTCAAATAATACATGGTGCTAACATTAGTCGCCAAAACAAATGCTAATATCTTCGAAATTATCAAAGGAGACATACAAGGCCAAACCATACCATACCACAACAACACTAGAGTGAGGCCCGGGTCATACAACATCGAGAACGTACACTCTATGGGTGAGGTCGGGTCACAAAGCATCAGAACATACACCCTGGGTGAGGCTGGGTCACCTACCATCGGAACATACACTCATACTCGAAATCCCCTCGAGTATTTTCAAATGAGGCCCGGGTCATATAGCATCAATAACCTCCATTTGATACTTCTCTTACCATGGTGTTGCAACATGTCTTGGGTATCCAAATCCCACCAAACAAGTGCCCAAATAGCACACAACATCATCACATAGCCATACCATCCTATGGTTACTATCAACATATAAGTTACACAAGGCTTTTACTGAGTTCTTAAGTTTTATGCTCGAGTATAAGGCTATTTCTCAATTTCTCAGTTTTATAGTTCATTTTAGGCCATTAGGGGTCTATTGGATTGAACGATATAATTTTTCAGCTTACCATGCAAAAATTAACATTTTTGGGCAGATTACCGAGTGGGTACCGGTATTGGTCCTCGCGTACCGTTACGGTACCCCTTGCGTTCCGGTACTCACATGCGTATCGATACGAATTGCATTTACTAGAATTTCACCCAGCCTTTGCATACCGATACGGGTTGACTCATACTGATATCGCTTTGCATGGCGTATCAGCATAGGTTGAACACCGTACCGAAGCCCTATTCAATGTTTATAGTAATAGAACAATGTTATTAAACCCAGAACACTAGGGTACCGGTACTACTCCCTGAGTACCAATATCGAAGCCCAGAAATAGCTTTTTTAGGCTCGAGAATCATCATCAAAGCTCCCAAATCAAAACCAATAACCCCCTATGTAACACCACAAAAATCCCCCAATTCATAAAAACCCTAGATATTGAATTCCCTAGATTCGAAACCCTGATATTTGGGGATTTTATTTCAAAAACCCTAATTGAGAATTGAGAATTAATTGGATGTTAGTTATAATTTTTAGTGACCAAATCGAATTAAAGTGGAACTTTAGTGGTCATTTTGTAACGCGGATGAAAGTTCAGACCCTTCCTTTGAGTTTCACCCCTTCGTTTGGGTATTTTAACATGTTTAACAACAAAAGAAAACCCTTCAGCTCCCATTTTTGAGATTGCAGCCGCACACCCCCTCACTATATCCCTCTAAAAATTAAACTCTCACCCTTGCACATATATTTTCTGATCAAGCCTCATCGGAGCTCATCCCTTCGTTTGTTTCTCTCATTGCCGCCACCATCGCGACCAACTTCGTCCCGTGAGCAAACCCCGGCCATCAGATTTTCCTTGCTGGCCGCCATTCGTGGGGGAACGGTGAGAAACATTTTAGATCTCTCCTTTAATCTCTGATGAATCTCTAATCTGCCTCCGCCCACCATCTTTTTCGCGTGTCATCATCGCCATCATCACCCTCCTTGTGCCAGCAAAACCCATCAAGTGAATCACCCTTACCGTTCGTAAAGAAGCATCGTGGAACCATTTGTGGGGTTCGATCCTTTTGCTCTGCCGTGAACTCCTCCCTCTTTGGCGTAGTAACCCATATCGTCCCTCGCTCCACCCTCATCATCGTCGACTCTAGTGTTGTGTACGCGTCGTCCCTGCTCTCTCTTCCGCCGTCGCCATCGGTGATGGTTCTGGAAACCCTATCCGTAGGGGGGTTCTATTAGCCCAATTTCCATAACATGTAAGGGTTGTGGGTTGTGCTCTGTGTGTGGGGGGGTGTTTGGATGTTGGGCTCTGAGTGTGTGTGAGGGTATGTTTGGGCTTGCTGGGTTGGCCCGAGTGTGTGGGTTTAGTGTAGGGCTTGATTGGCGGAGCCCAAATTGAGTGGCTAGTGAGGGAGCCGAACTGGGCCAAGTGAACCGGACCGAACCTTTTGACCCGAAGTTGACTTTTTTGGATAACTTTCTTTTTGACCTATTTCGACGTACTGAGTCTGAATTCGTTGCCTGCTTTGTCTAATTCGCACCCGAAAGCTCAGTTTTGCTAATTACAATTAATTTGTACCTTAATAATTTTAGAATAATTGAGCATCAGATTAACCCAAATTATTCTCGTGTTTAGGTAACGTCTCTGAGGCTAATGAGTTACTATCTCATTCTGTTCAGATTGATTGTGCACGTTTTTTGAGGTCTTTATGTGAGTATGCCTTCGGTTCAGTTCTTATGTTTTCAGTGGTGGCTTAGTGTTAGAAATAGTTATTAATATAGAGTTATCATCCTAGGTTTCGATTCAGCTAGACCTGAGCGTGAGGCGCGTTCTGCTCGGTATTAGAGCTACTGCTTGATAAGGTGTGTCTCTTCCTGTGACACATATTTTTGTGTTTCTTACTATGCTATATACTGTAAAATAATATTTTATATCTTGCTTGATTTATTTTCTGATTGATTGTGATTTGAGAATTTTTGAAAACATCATGCATGACATATTAAATTGTATTTTTAAATCAAGCATCGGATTTTTGAAAAATAAGACACTCATAAGAGTTTAGATTTATGATTTTACAAATTATATCATGAGTCATGGGATTGGAATTGTGTTCAGAAAATGTGAGGGAAACCTCCACTCTGGCGAGGGAAACCTCCATTCTGTATGATATCGAATAGTCGGGTATTGAGTCATGCATCGAACATCATAACATTATGATTTGGATTTATTGGAGTTATTATGCCTTCAGAAAAGACTTTATCAGAAAATAAAAATACTATTTTGTTTTTGTGTTGCTTGCACTTTAGAGACACACTAAGCTCTTTAGCTTACCCCCCATAGTTTCTTCTTTCAGATATATATTCAGACTGATTAGGCGATCAGTACTTGGAGCTTCTCGCCTTTTACTCAGATATTTTATTATTCAGTATGAACTCTTTTCAATTATTTAGATTAATGTTTTAATATATTTTGGAACATTTTGTAATTCGGACATTTGGGACATTTTTATTGGGATTTTGTTTCAATATGCTTTTCTAAATTAATTCAGATATTTTTATTGAATTTTCATGATATATTTTAATGTCCATGATTCGTCGTTAACTGAGTTATTTTACGTTAATTATTATTAAATAATAAATTTGTTTCATAAATAAGTAAACCTAAAATGCGTTTCTTGAGGGACAAGTTTTTCAAACTTAACTCTCAAGATTTAATCTAAGAAATTAGGTTAAATTTAGGGGGTTACACCTTAAGTTGATCCTACAGATTATGGGAGGTATTTAGGGTGATTTACTATCATTTTTACAAGACGTTAACACTTAATCTCGGATTTACCATTTGCAACCATTTCAAGCATTTAAACATCCAAATCATCAAAATAAGCATAACAAGCATCATCCTTAGGATATGCATGAAACAAGGGAGTTGGAAGTGTACGAACTTTTCTTCAAAGCTGGAAAAACCACTATTTCCTAAAGCTTAAGCCTTTCTCTTTCCTTGCTCATTGGAACGCTCTCCAACCTTCTTCACTACAACCAAATATTGTAAAACGGATTACAACATTTCTAAAAGGAAATAAAGATGACTAAGGAAGAATCTAACAACAAAAACATGGACAAATCTTCCATTCACTTTCATATTCTCAAACCCCTACCAAAATGCATTTTCTTCTTTTACCTCCATTTCCAACCATTCTTACCTCAATAGATAGATCCCTTGATGCTGATTACAAAGCCTTCAACAACATGTAACACCTCGATCCTGATCTAGATTTGAAGTGCTACATTTTGGTCACTCGCATAATGACCCATCAAATTTATGATTTAAAACCATAAGTTTAGCCATCAATTAAAAACATTAAACATTCGTAAATCCATGAAGGTAAATAAGTATTAAAGTTAAGTTTAAAAATCAGGAGCTTTGAGTTTAAAACATCGTATATCAAAATAATATTTCGAATAGAGTTACAGATTTAACAGTGCTAAGGTCCTATGAATACATTAGCCCAAAATAAAATAACAAGTACTGTACTATGAAGCGAATGTGGAGCTAGGAAATCCCCATCGATGAGCTCCTCCAAAGGGTGACCTGTCAACCTACGCAAGGAAAAGCCACACTTCTGCACATTGAGCTAACAAAGCTCAATGGTAAATTTCTACTCTACCAAAATTTGTGAATATCATAAAATAAGCATGCAAGATAATATAGTCTAGAGAGTACATATAAGGCTTTACTATATATAAGATTATCATCTAGTTTACACTAGCTAGAGTTCTTAGATTGCCTATCTCAAGGCATCAACAAGTCTACATGATATCTTACATGATCCACAAGCTTTACCATACCCGAGGTCACATAGCCTATCGAGATACTCGAGATCACACATCCCATCGAGTTAATACATACTGTACCCTGATCACTCAGCCATCGGGTACATGAGCTAACATCTATAGCATCCATATAGCATATATAACACATTCATGCATCATCCATATAATGGCCAACGAAGCCTTACTTTACCCGAGCTCACATAACCATCGGGTTACCCGTATTCACACAACTGTCAGGTTAAATAGACTATATTCGGATCACTATAGCCACAGATATGTCCTAGAAATACTTGGATCACATTAGCCACAAGTAATCTTTACCTAAGGTCACTCAGCCAATCAGGTTACTCGAGCTCACTCAATCTATCGAGTTTATTACCTTATTTGGATCACCATAGCCACAAATAGGTTTCTTACCGCACCTAGATTACTTAGCCTATGGGTACGTTAGATGTACTTGATCACTCAGCCCAAAGTACACATCCCCTTATATAAGTACCGTAGTAATGACATTAGGACATCCAGATTCCTTTACTATGACATAAGAGAACACATGCTCCCCGAGCATTCATACACCTCACCAAGAGGTAAGTGGCACCAAGCCAAGCCAAGCCATATCAAATGCCCCAAGGCATGACACTAACCATCACGGTTATATCGAATCATCATTTACCAAACCATTCTATGTTGCTCTCATTCATGAGGATTAAAACTCAGTTTCTCAGTTTTACTATTCATTTTATCATATTAGAAACCCATTGAGCCTTAGTCCTCAAATTATAAGCCCCTTAAACTCAAAACGTATTTTTCGGGCAGATTGCCTAGTAGGTGTCAATATCTACAAGAGAGTATCGATATGCCTCTGTGGGTACTGTAATCACTCATTTTTGTTCAGGTTGTATAATATTATTTATTAATATTATTAATTATTATTATTATATGCCATATGTATGTATTGTATTATTATTATTGTTACCTTTAATATATTTTTTTAAAAAAATGTGCATGTATTGTGTATACATGTATGAATGCATGTTATTAATATTTATGTGTTATTATTATTTATGTATGAGTGTGTATGCGTATGTATTAAAGTTAATATATTGTATGTATTTGTATGTGTGCTTGTATGCCGTATATTGTATATCTACATTGCATGTGTGTTTATGTTTTATCATTATATCTTATTATTATTATTAAAAAAACAAAAAATGAAAAAATGAAAAAAGGAGAAAGAAATTTAAAAGTTAAATTTAAAAAATTATTAAAATTAACATTAATTAAAAATTATATTTAAAAAAAGTGGAGCACAAGGCTCCACGTCTGCCCTTGCCTCCATATTTGCCTATAAAAGGCGGGGAGGGGGAGCAAAGGTTGGAAGGCGGCAATGGGGGGCCAATTATGAGAGCAATGCTCTCGGCTCCCCAATTAAAGAGAGCAATGCTCTCGGCCCCAGGGTGGTTCGAATAACCATTCGATCAGAAGTCACTTTGTGGTTCGATCGGATTAATTTTTGAACCATGACCCGAGGGCATGGAGATCTCGATGGGGGTCGGTCAGAGTTTTTTCGTCCTAGCTTCTAGTGGGGTAAGATTCGATCCTTATCTATGTATTTATTATTGGCTTAGATATAGGGTAATAGATAGCTTAGTATTTATTAATATTGGCATATTTTATTATTAAATATATTTGGTATGTTATATTAGATTTAGTTCTCAGGGTCTCGGTATCCATTTAGGAGTGGCATCCCGGGTCTTCAGGTGTCATCTCTTTGGTACCGCAGACCGTGAGATTTTTTTATGCATTCGAATTAATGCTATGTCCATGCATTTATTATGTCACATATAGTATTAGGCCTTTATCTCATTATTCTAGTGGGAGTGTTATTCCGGACTCTGGGTATCATCTCATTTGGTACTGTGGATATTGAGGCAAAATCTTAAATTGCACACATGCGTTCTAGGAATTAATTTTTAAATTAAATCAATTTTTTATAATTACGATATGAACCCTATAGGTACCAATTTTGAGCATAGCAGGGGTGCTGTTAAGTGTTCAAAAGTACTGTTTTTATTACCCTTTTTATTCATACTATTACTAGACTTAGGCTCATATTAGTTGCATTATTAGTCATTCATGCATGTTTGCATCGTTTCCTTGGTGGACAAGCTTGATTTCATATTTTGCTCAATTTTGTGGAAAAAGATGTTGCTTTGGTGTGCTTTTGTGTGTGTGTAGAATCACTTGCCTAAACAAGGCTGGAACTAGTTGCCAGGGCAATGCATGAAGGAGATGCCGAGCTAGTTGCCAGGGCAATGCATGAAGGAGATGCCGAGCTAGTTGCCAAGGCAATTTTTGACAAGCAATAAGATGATAGGTAGTCAAAATCAATGACTAGATAAGCCCAAGATGACGTGGAGCAAAGCTAAATCCCAAAGGAGTTTGATTTCCATGAAGAGGTCAAAGAGAAATTAAATCCCAAGAAGATAGGAGAAGTTCTAGAAGGAATTTAAATATAATAAAGAATTATATTCTTTAAAGATAATTTAATTCCAACTTAACTTCCTCCTCAAAAAAGACTTTGACCTAGCCCTATAAATTCAAGACCATGCCGTCAACTCCAAGAGGGGAGAGAAGGGAGAATTTTCGACAAGGCTTTGGAGGAATTTCGACAAGGCTTCAACCATTCTTCATCTTTTTCTTTCTTGTTCCATTAGGTTTATGCTAGGAATTCTTTGTTTTGTGTTTCTTTGGAACCTAGCCATGAACTAAATCAACTTGGCTAAGGTTATTGTGTCTTGTGGTTGTGAGAAACAATTGGATTTTGTTTAGGTAATAAGAGTTTGCACTTTCAATTCAAGGTTTACTCATTCTTGGTTCTTATTCTTGTTTGCGAGTGAATTGGGAGAGGATCTCGTAACTTCATCTATTTATCTAATATCGGGAGAGTTAGATTCAAGAAACGAATGAGTATGGTCTTTATGCAATATATTGATGGTGAAGATTAATCCGGCTTAGGAATAAGGTAAGGATTTCAACTGCTAAGAAGAGCGCAAGATTGGTTGCTGTCCACCCTTGATTCACGCAGGGATGTATTATCAAGGCATGCACAAATAGCTAGAGTTTCGACTTAGGGATAAGAAGAAACCATTGAAGAACGCTCCGCCGAACCTTGAATTTTCTACCCAGCCGCCCAAGTAGTTTCCCAGCTAGTCGCCCAGGCAACCATCGATTAGTTGCCAAGGCAACCCCACTGTGCAATTTGCCACGGCAACTGAGTTGCCCTTACACTCTTTTACCAAGACGATCCAATCGGCTATCACACCTCAACTCACGATAACCTGGCCTATTCTCTCTCATTTAATTACATCTTCTTTTACTTTATTGCTTTCTTAGTTTAGTTGTTAGTTAAAACTCCTACAATCTCCTACTTGTGTTTTTACTTTTTACAGTGCATGAGATAGATTCTTGAAGTGGCACCAATCCTTGTGGAGACGATATCTTTTATACTATAACTTGCGACGTGTACACTTGCAAAATTGTGGAGCATTTATTACGCGCAACAAGTTTTTGGCGCCGTTTTCGGGGATTGGCAGTAGCAACTTTGTTTTTATTTTCTTGCATTTTTTATTTTTCTTGTTTAAGATTCAAACGGTTAACAAACTTTGGTTTTGCATTGGTATATGACCAGGGCGAGACCGATCACACTAGAATATCCCTTTGATCCAGAAATCGAATGAACCTTGCAAAGACTCAGACGAAGGTTAAGAGTAGCAATGGCTAATCAAGACGGCAATATGAATCAGGATGTTCCAGCAGGAGGAGGAGTGATTCTTGCACGAAACAGAACTATTCGAGACTATCTTGAAGATGATCTTGATGGACTTAATCCAGGAGTTGTCACACCTAAAATTGAAGCCGACCACTTTGAATTGAAACCGGTGATGTTTAATATGATCAACACAATTGGTCAATTTGGCGGCTCAGCAACTGAAGATGCATGACAACATCTTAAATCTTTCCTCGCGATTTGCAATTCATTCAAAATACAAGGAGTCACCCCTGATGTTTTACGACTAAGATTATTCCCCTATTCACTGAGGGATAGGGCGAAAGCATGGTTGAATAGTATTCCTGCCAGATCAATAGGATCTTGGACCGATCTTTGTCGTAATTTCCTTGCTCGATTTAATCCTACAAATTTGATTGATAGGCTTCATAACGAAATTACTTCTTTTCGACAGGCAGATGATGAATCCATGTATGAGGCTTGGGAGCGATATAGAGAACTTCTACACAAATGCCCCCTACACGCATTCCCAGTGTGGACGCAAGTAACAATGTTTTACAACGTTGTGAATACACCAACAAGGATGATGCTAGATGCCTTAGCAAACGACATACTCCTAGATAAGTCACCGGAAGAAGCAATGCAAATTCTAAACAGGCTTGCCAAGAATGATTATCAATTCCCCTCTGCTAGAAGAGGAGGAGTTAGACGCCAAGCCACAATACATGAACTGGGATCATCATACTCAATTTCGGCACAATTGGCCACTCTAACAAAGATGGTCCAGAACATGCAAAAACCAAACAACACACAGGAGGTCAAGGTAGTGGATTCCATTTGTGAATTATTTGGTGGTAACCATGATTATTTTGAATGTATGCAGAATCCGGAATCCAACTTTTATGTGGGGAATTACAACCGGAACAACAATGTGATGTCCAATACATACAATCCAGCTTGGAAGAAGCACCCAAATTTTTCATGGAGTAATCCTAACGATGCTCTAAACCAGCACAATCAGAATGCACAAGCATCGGGATTTCAGCAGAATATGCCACGACAACAGTTGCCGCAGCAACAACCGACAACATCTAGTTCTTTGGAAAATTCTCTCAATGCTTTTATGTTGAAAACTGAATCTTATATGGCTGAGAATAGTAACTTCATAAAAAGAACTGATGCTTTTATTAACAGGACCGAGATGAGATTGCAAAACCAAGAGGCGGCAATCAAATCATTGGAAAATCAAGTCGGACAATTTGCTCAAAACATGAATACTAGACCGCAAGGAGGCTTACCTAGCTATACTGAAGTCGCAAGAGGAACTGGCCATGAGCAATGTAAGGCGATCACCACTAGAAGTGGCCAACAACTTAAAGAGGCTCAAGCTCGCTCATCAAACAAAACTCCACAAAAAGATCAAGACAAAATCAGCGGAAAAGCCTCAAATGCTGAACCAAGAATTACGGCGGCAACCAGCGATAAGCATGCCTCGGCAACCGACGATAAGGATGCCTCGGCAACCAACGATAGGCACACCACGGCAACCCCAGTTGACGATGCCTCGACAACTCTAGTTGCCCCGACAATGCCATCAATCAGGTTCCAGACCAATGAAATGATTGAAGATATCCAAATTCCACCACCATTCCCACAAAGGTTGAAGCGAAAAAGCAAGAATATCAATTCAAGAAGTTCCTTGATATCCTAAAGCAAGTCCACATCAACTTGCCATTGGTTGAAGCAATTGAACAAATGCCGAACTATGCCAAGTTTCTTAAAGACATTGTGTCCAAGAGAACAAGGCTGGGAGAGTTTGAAATAGTTGCCGCAACAGAGGGATGCATGGCTATGTTGCACAATCGCATGCCACCCAAGTTGAAGGATCCCGGAAGTTTCACAATACCTTGTTTCATCGGAAACCACTATGTCAGGAAAGCATTATGTGACCTTGGAGTAAGCATAAACTTGATGCCTAAATCGGTTTTCCAGAAACTAGGAATCGGGAAGGCAAGACCTACAACAATTATGCTACAGCTAGCCGATAGATCCTATGTGCATCCAGAGGGAAAAATCGAAGACATATTGGTAAAAGTTGATAAATTTTTCCTGCTGACTTTATTGTTTTGGATTGTGAAGCAGATGAACATGCACCTATCATTCTCGGGAGACCCTTCCTAGCAACAGGGAGAACCTTAATCGATGTTGAAAAGGGAGAACTCACAATGAGGGTGAATGACCAGCAAGTCAAACTAAACGTGTTCCAAACACTAAGGCATGCCGATGATCCGGAAGAATGCCAACTTCTCCATGCCACGACAGAGTTTAACTTCGACGAGGAATTTAGTTGCCTCGACAACTACATTGTCGATCAAGAGGAACCTAAGGAGTATGAAGAACCGATTGACCAGGAACAAAAAAAAGAGGCAAATTGGTTAGTCAATCGACCAGGTACATACTTTGAACCACTGGATTACTCAGGTAAGCTCGAAAAGCCCTCAATTGAACAACCACCGATTCTTGAGTTGAAACAGTTGCCAGAGCAACTAAAATATGCTTACTTGGGAACCGATAACACATTGTCTGTAATTATTTCCTCTAAGTTACAGCTTGACCAGGAAAAGAAGCTGATCAAAATGTTGATGCTACACAAGAAGGCAATAGGGTGGACAATTGCCGACTTGAAGGGAATTAGCCCAGCAGTGTGTATGCACAAGATCTTGTTGGAAGATGATCACAAACCTTCGATTAAAGCCCAAAGAAGACTGAATCATGCCATGAAAGGGGTTGTAATAAAAGAAATCATCAAGTGGCTTGACGTCGGCATCATATACCCTATCTCTGATAGTGCATGGGTAAGTCAGTACAATGTGTACCGAGAAAGGGAGGTATAACGGTGGTAAGTAATGAAAACAATGAACTCATTCCAACTAGGACTGTGACCGGTTGGAGGGTTTGTATGGATTATCAAAAGCTAAACAAAGCCACTAGGAAAGATCACTTCCCATTGCCCTTTATTGATCAAATGCTTGACCGTCTTGTAGGTAAACCCTTTTATTGTTTTCTTGATGGTTATTCAGGTTACAATCAAATTGCCATAGCACTAGAAGATCAAGAAAAAACAACCTTCACATGCCCATATGGTACTTATGCTTTCTGAAGGATGCTGTTCGGATTGTGTAACGCCCCGACAACTTTCCAAAGATGCATGATGGCACTCTTTTCAATCATGGTCGAAGACTTCCTTGAGATCTTCATGGATGATTTTTCCATTTTTGGTAATGACTTCGACAGCTGCCTCGACAATTTAGAGAAGGTATTGGTAAGATGTGAAGAAACCGATTTAGTCCTTAATTGGGAGAAGTGCCATTTAATGGTAGATGAAGGAATAGTGCTCGGCCACAAGATTTCATCCAAGGGAATTGAAGTAGAAAAAGCCAAGGTGGACGTGATCGAGAGATTACCCCCACCAAGTTCGGTTAAAGGAATCTGAAGCTTTCTTGGAAATGCAGGTTTTTATAGGAGGTTCATTCATAATTTTTCTAAAATTACTAAACCCTTGTGCATTTTGCTTTAATAGGATAATGTCTTCAATTTTGATGATTCTTGCACCCCAAGCATTCGAAACCTTAAAGGAAAAGCTTACATCGACACCTATTTTCGTTCTACTAGATTGGACGCAACCTTTTGAGCTCATGTGTGATGCAAGTGATTTCGCGGTAGGAGCAGTCCTAGGCCAACGCACAAGTAAGACTTTTCATGTGATATACTACGCTAGTAAAACTCTTAATAGTGCTCAAGTGAATTACACAACAACGAAGAAAGAGTTACTAGCCATAGTTTACGCATTTGACAAGTTCTGATCCTATTTGATTGGTACAAAGGTAATTGTTCATACGGACCATTCAACAATTAAGTATCTATTTGCTAAAAAGGATGCCAAACCTCGTTTGATTCATTGGATATTGCTTTTACAAGAGTTTGACATTGAAATTAAGGATAGGAAAGGAACAGAAAATCAAGTGGCTGATCATTTATCATGCTTAGAACGCAATAGGGAGGAGGATGGGAATTTAGACATATGTGATGCATTCCCGGATGAGCAACTGTTAGTTGCCTCAGCAACCATAGATACGCACGCCTCGGTAACCCCTGACACCTCAGCAACCATGGATGTGCATGCCTCGGCAACCCTCGACGCTTCAGCAACTCTCGACGCGCACGCCGAGGCAACCACTGATACGCACGCCTCGACAACCATGGACGCACATGCCTTGGCAACCCCTAACGCCTCGGCAACAATGGATGTGCATGCCTCGGCAACCCTCGACGCCTCAGCAACTCTTGACACCCACACCTCGGCAACCATGGACGCGTATGCCTCGGCAACTCTAGACGCACCGCCTCGGCAATCTTAGAAGCAGTCGCCACGGCAACACATGCCTCGACAATACCCTGGTACGCGAATTTAGTTAATTTTCTTGTTTGTGGTATTTTACCTTATGGCCTTACTCACCAAGGAAAGAAGCGGTTCCGCCATGATGCTAAGCATTACTTTTGGGATGAGCCTCTTTTGTTTAAACAATGTGCAGATTAGGTTATACGCCGATGTGTCCCTGAAGAGGAGCAACAGAACGTACTCCGATAATGTCATTCTTCACCCTATGGAGGACGTTTTGGAGGAACACGTACAGTGGACAAAGTTTTGCAATCCGGTTTGTATTGGCTAACACTGTACAATGATGCCCAAGAGTTTTACAAGCAATGTGATCGATGTCGGAAGACGGGCAATATCTCTAGACGACATGAGATGCCGCTCCAAAACATCATTGAGGTGGAATTGTTTGATGTATGGGGGATTGATTTTATGAGACCTTTCCCATCTTCATTCGACAACCTCTACATTCTACTTGCCGTCGACTACGTGTCTAAATGGGTTGAGGCAGCTGCAGTTCCCAACAACGATTCCAAGACCATGCAATGATTCTTGCAGAAAAATATATTTACACGGTTTGGGATGCCGAGAGCAATTATCAGTGATGAAGGCAAGCATTTCGACAACAAACTCATCGCCAAGATGTTACAACGCTTTGGTGTATCACACAAAATTGCCACGGCATATCACCCACAAACCAATGGGCAAGTAGAAATTTCCAACCGGGAATTGAAGGGTATACTCGAGAAAGTTGTAAATCCCTTTAGGAAGGATTGGTCAGTAAGACTAGATGACGCACTTTGGGCATATCGCACTGCATTCAAAACACCCTTAGGTATGCCTCCCTTCTGACTTGTCTATAGCAAAACGTGCCATCTACTAGTGGAAATCGAACACAAGGCATATTGGGCGATCAAGACCGTGAATATGGATTGGGAAAGTGCTGGGCAAAAATGTTTGTTGGACCTCAATGAGATAGAAGAGTTTCGTGCACTCGCCTATAACAATGCACGAATCTACAAGGACAAAACAAAGCAATGGCATGACAAGAAACTACTGCCGCGACAATTCATGCCAGGGTAGCTGGTTCTCTTATTCAATTCTCGGCTAAAACTTTTCCTAGGAAAACTAAGATCAAGATGGTCGGGACCATTCGAAGTTGTCAAACCATTCTCCCATGGGTGTCGTGATAATCAAGTCCATCACTAACGAACATGAATTCAAAGTTAATGGACAAAGATTGAAACACTACAACGGTGCCCATGTGGAACGTAACAAAGAAGTGGTCACCTTAGGAGATGCATGAGCATGCTCTCCTTTCAATATTTTCTTTTTCATTTATATTTTTAGGAGATATTTTATTTTTCTTCATTATCTTTAGTTTCCACGTTTTCTTTGTTTCTTTTCTTTTCCACAACAAGACTCACAACCACCATGCTAAGGAAATTCACTGCCGACTACTTGCCACGACAACCGCAACAGAGGATGCCCCTGCAACTACCTCAGCAGTTGCCACGACAAAAGAAACTAGCGATGCACAGGCAACAACAATGGCTTCGGCAACTACTGATGCCCAGGCAAGTGAACCTGCATCGGCAAACATGGATCAAATCAAAGCAATGCTATTCACGCGGTACCAGCCACAAGCATTCAACCACCGAATGGAATATGAATCAAGCAAACGGCACGAAGAAAACTTATCACTCGAGGTGACGACCTCTCCGACTAACTCATTTCATTTTGTTTCTTTTAAATTTTGTTTCACTTTTACATGCATTGAGGACAATGCTTCTCTCGAGTTTGTGGGGTGTTGGTTTCTAGTTAGTTTCATGTTTAGTTGCATTCATCTTTAGCAATCACATATAGGTTGCACATGTTACTTTCCATGCCTTTAGTTGGAACAAGAATTGCCTAGATTTGATGAATATCCGATGATGACTTTGCCAATTTACTTAATTGATAGAACTTTTTATTCTAGGCTAAACATGGAAACACTTAGAATCGTACTATGACGCTAAACTTGATGAAACACTGTGTGGCTTGATTGATTTAAGGAATTCTAGCGAACTTAGGTTGATAGTTAAAAAGTTGAGGGATTAGAATAAAAATTGGATGAATACTAGAGGTGCCCAAAATTGGCTCTAGTATGAGCTAAAAATTGATTACTAGAGGTGCCCGAAATTGGCTCTAGTATGTGCTAGAAATTGATCGCTAGAGGTGCCCGAAACCGGCTCTAGTCGAATAAATTAATTAACTTAAGAAAATTAAAAACAAAACACTAGAGGTGCCCAAAATCAGCTCTAGTTAAAACATGTTAAAAGAACCCAATGAAGTAATTTGAAAACCTCTTGTTTGCATAGAATTCGAAAAATCAACTTGCACACAACTTCGCACACACTCACAAGCATTATAGTTTGATTCCGAGTAACTCCTAAGTTGTCCAAAAAATGAAAAGCCAATCATACTTTGTGCCCCGGTTCTGAGAATTGAAATCAAGTTCAAAGCTAAGTTTGTGAAAATTGAAGTCTTGGCGGGTAATTATTAGTTTGCATTGCTTGAGGACAAGCAATAGTTCGAGTTTGGGGGTGTGTTAAGTGTTCAAAAGTACTATTTTTATTACCCTTTTTATTCATACTATTGCTAGACTTAGGCTCATATTAGTTGCATTATTAGTCATTCATGCATGTTTGCATCATTTCCTTGGTGGACAAGCTTGATTTCATATTTTGCTCAATTTTGTGGAAAAATATGCTGCTTTGTGTGCTTTTGTTTGTGTACAGAATCACTTGCCTAAACAAGGCTGGAACTAGTTGCCAGGGTAATGAATGAAGGAGATGTTGAGCTAGTTGCTAGGGCAATACATGAAGGAGATGCCGAGCTAGTTGCCAAGACAATTTTCGACAAGGAATATGATGATATGGTAGCCAAAATCGATGACTAGATAAGCCCAAGATGACGTGGAGCAAAGCTAAATCCCAAAGGAGTTTGATTTCCATGAAGAGGTGAAAGAGAAATTAAATCCCAAGAAGATAGGAGAGGTTCTAGAAGGAATTTAAATATAATAAAGAATTATATTCTTTAAAGATAATTTAATTCCAACTTAACTTTGTCCTCAAAAAAAGACTTTGACCTAGCCCTATAAATTCAAGACCATGCCGTCAACTCCAAGAGGGGAGAGAAGAGAGAATTTTCAACAAGGCTTCAACCATTCTTCTTCTTTTTCTTTCTTGTTCCATTAGGTTTATGCTAGGAATTCTTTGTTTTGTGTTTCTTTGGAACCTAGCCATGAACTAAATCTACTTGGCTAAGGTTATTGTGTCTTGTGGTTGTGAGAAACAATTGAATTTTGTTTAGGTAATAAGAGTTTGCACTTTCAATTCAAGGTTTACTCATTCTTGGTTCTTATTCTTGTTTGCGAGTGAATTGAGAGAGGATCTCGTAACTTCATCTATTTATCTAATATCGAGAGAGTTAGATTCAAGAAACGAATGAGTATGGTCTTTATGCAATCTATTGATGGTGAAGATTAATCCGACTTAGGAATAAGTTAAGGATTTTAACGGCTAAGAAGAGCGCAAGATTGGTTGTTGTCCACCCTTGATTCACACAAGGATGTATTATCAAGGCATGCACAAATAGCTAGAGTTTCGACTTAGGGATAAGAAGAAACCATTGAAGAACGCTCCGCCGAACCTTGAAGTTGCTGCCCAGCCGCCCAAGTAGTTGCCCAGCTAGTCGCCCAGGCAACCATCGATTAGTTGCCAAGGCAACCCCGCTGTGCAAGTTTCCACGACAACTGAGTTGCCCTTGCACTCTTTTACCAAGACGATCCAATCGGCTATCACACTTCAACTCACGATAACCTGGCCTATTCTCTCTCATTTAATTACATCTTCTTTTACTTTATTTCTTTCTTAGTTTAGTTGTTAGTTAAAACTCCTACAATCTTCTACTTGTGTTTTTACTTTTTACAGTGCAAGAGATTAGATTCTTGAAGTGGCACCAATCCCAGTAGAGATGATATCTTTTATACTATAACTTGCGACCTGTACACTTGCACAATTGCGGAGCACTTATTACGCGCAACAGGTGCTAACCCTTCCCCGTACGTAACCGACTCCCGAACCCAATAAATCTCTGGTTTTTTTTTGATGTCCTGTCTACCTTATCCAAGTGACTGGTGGAGACTCCCAATTTTCCTAAAATACGAATTTTCCTATAATTCCCCTTTTAAACAATTTTTCAATAAAAGTGGAAAAAACTCCCCCTATATATGATTTCTTGATTTTTTTGTAGCAGCTCGAAAAAATATTAGTCGCTACAGCATGGCGACTCCGCTGGGGAAAAATTATTGTTTTCAAAAACCAAAAAAGGAGTCAAGCCTTAGTTAGATTCGTATCGTAATTATTAAAAAATACTTAAATTCAGTTTAATTTATTTTTTAATTTCTTGGTCTTGTTTGTGTACCTTTCTTTGACATCATATAGTTGTCTTAGAACCTTTAGGAAAGAGTGATTACTTCGCTTCGTGGGGTGTTCACCTCCGTATAGTGTTGTAATTCACTCATGGAATTAGATCCTTATATTTTGTGGGGTTTCCACCCCGTATGGTATATGTGTCGTATTCCCTCGAATCAATGTCCGAGCGACAGTTCGAGTACCATTTTCTTTAGAATCGAACCTTATATAGTGAACCATAGAGCTCACCCTTTAGAGTCATGCCGTCCATTTAGAATTAACCCTTTTAGGTCTTGTTTGATTTTATCAATTGTAAGTACCTTTTATTCGCTTTTAATTGATTGCTTTATTTTATTATTGAGTATTTAATTTATTTTAATTTGTTTATTCGATTGTTTCGTTATATTGACTTGTTTGCTTTTGTTTTGTTTTTATTTTCCCTTCTTTATATCCAATTTAGAAGGCAATCCAAATAAGAGAGAAGTCTATGATACCAAGAGCGATAATGCTACAGTATCGGGTTGGTATGAACAAAGACCAAAGGAGAAAGAAGATAGTTCGATAGTAAGATATTTATCAAGCAAATAGACGATGTATCTTGGATGCACTGTTCGAGATTTGATTCATTTGCACTCGGATCTAGCAAAGAAGAGACCCTTGCCTATATTTTACATGTACCGGCTAGCAATCTCCCTAAAAGCTCCAGGGTACATAGATTACTGCTGCATATCTTTTGCGCAGCATAAGAGAAGAATGATGAGGTCGCCCATCAGACTGAAGACGATGTTGAGACCTAGAGTGCGAGCCTTACTTCACAAATTCAAGATGTCAAGACAAAAAGTTAACTGTTATCTGTAATTTGTTATTTTAGCTTCTTGTAATCAGACATCTTCTCTATTAAACGTATGTCTTTCTAAGGACTATTTGTGAATCGACATCTTATTTGCATTCATTGCATTTTATACATATTATTTGCCCTTCTAGTCTTTTGTTCATTCATGACACATTTCATGCATTCATCAATTAAATGATAAGATTCTCGGGGTTCGATAGAGTAATTCGAGAACCAATTGAAAAAGAATAGAGTCAACACAGAAGTCAAGACTCAAGCAGTTAAAAGAGAGGTTCGAGAAAGCAATTAAGAAAAAAAAGGAAAAGTGGATGCCTTTGATGCCAAAGAAATTTTTTTAGTCCCTGATTTGGTCATTCCACCGGATTCCAAGGGGGTACCGGGGCATTCTACCAAGAAGTGTAGATCATTATGGTCAGGACGTTGGTTAACAAGGGAATTTTAACACCAATTGATCAAACAAAATAATTGGGGCAGGTTTACACCGCACCTAGAAGGCTAGAATGAGTTGGCGCCCTGACAATGACTCAAAAGTCTCTATGCTTGGGTTTTTCATCTTTTTTGCAAAGAAGTCCTACAAAAATGTAGGCTTAACGTGCTTAAACACAATAAAGTTTAAGACAATGGATAATTCAAATGTCCATCAAAAACTCTATTTTTACGAATGGTCAAAGGAAAATAAATCCTTTAGAAAAATCCAATGTCATGATTGGTATAAACTGATTGTAGCTAGTGGAATGGTACAGCTAGCCCGAAGCAAACGGCTACCGGTAAAGTCAATTCAAAACCGTTGATCCCTGTACATTTGGGGAAAATGCAAAAGAAATCTATGAACTAAGCTGTAGATTTTTTTAAAATCAAATGTCAGAATGTAGTTATTTGAATGAAATTTTCATTTCGTTATTTAGAAAACATTTTTGCATTCTTTGATTATTTAAACATTTCATTCATTGTTATGGGATAGGTTTTGTTCTCCCATATGCATATACATATATTTATGAAAAACCATACATATGTACATACCATTTTTTTATTATTAGGTCATTGAATCTTAAATGTAAGAGTGTCTTAAAGGTAGATTGAACACCGTGGGAATATTGCGAATGCGAGTATCCGCTATTCCATTTAGGCCGACAGAGGAACGAAGCAAGTGTTTACATAAAAGGAAGATCCCATTTTAGGAAATTTCCTTCTCAGAAACTTGTCATTTAAGATCCTTGAATCGAGTGTTGACCCTAAACTTTTACCCCCTGAAGACTATTTTGATATCCATGTATGGGATGGCGAATGGCATTCCTTCAATTCCTTTCACAAATAATAAACAAATATCCATTTTTCTCCCCTTTTGAGATTGATCGTTTCTTTTCTTTTGAACCCAAACCAAAGATCACCCCACAATGGGAAGCAAAGAGAACGGGGATTTTGTTCGCGAATTAAAGTTGCTCGGTTTTGACCACACTACAAAGATAATGCTTCATGAATAAATGTGAGAAATAAACGTATACATTAGATACAACGGTTAGAGAAACAATATTAGAAATCAATAAAAGAAAAGTTTATAGTCAAAGAGATGGCTAAGTCAAATTGCAAGTTTGCCAACAAGAAGGTTGTAACAATCAAGAGTGAAAGCACCAAGTCAGAAAGTGCAATAAAGGACATCAAGAACTATGAAGATTTGATTACATTTGAATACGAAGCGCATCGACATTCAGTCAGGATGCAAGCTACATGAAAAGAGGAAATGAACTCTAGGGTATAAACCCAAAAATGGGCAGTCTAGAGTGATCCAAAGAATATATTACTCCATATGAGCATACCCGAATCAAGCAATACATGAATAAAGTTTAAATCAAAAATTGATACGAACTTTGGTAGACCGATCACCTTTAAATAGAAGCGTGCATCAATGCCAGCCAAGACACAAAGCAGTCCAAAGCTATAGCTACAAAAAAAGAAATGAACTCTAGGGTGAAAACCCAAAAATGGGCAATCTAGAGCAATCCAAGAAACAAGGAAAGTTTTTTTCATTAAAAGTATATCCTAGTCAACAAGTACAGAGAAGATATTTCAACAAGAGGAAATGATCTTTGGTTTCATCACCTTTAAACATTTATTTGGGCCTATATATCCATTATTTCATAGCCATGAACCATAACCTACATTACGAGCCTACAAAGACCATTCCGATCATATGTTGATATCTGAGTTGGATAAGTTTGTCTTCAGATTACATCCTGCCAATAAGGGATAACCTTTCTTCAAGGAACGTCAAACTTTGAAGTGCCTAATCGACAACCAAATGATGAAAGGATGAGGCATAGTGAGTGGTGAGATCAAGAGAGCCACATTAAATATGTTATAAATTAGGTATGGAAAGTATTCCTCTCGAAAGCCTAAATGGACTAGGGGAGACCATATATATATGCATATATCGCCAAAATAATCAAGACCTTCCAAACATACAGATTTGTTGGCGCATTTGATATTCTAGGATCAAACATTAATTTTCAAAAATGTTTAGCATTTTCCCCAAATTTTGATTCTTTTAATATTTATCATTTCCTGCAAACATCAGTTTTCAAAAATGTTGGGCAATTTCTCCAAATTTCAATTCTTTTACATTTTGGTCATTTCCTCCAAGCATTAGTTTTCAAAAATGTTTGGGCATTTCCTTCAAATTTCAATTCTTTTACATATTTTCATTCCCTTCAAGCATTAGTTTTCAAAAATGTTTGGGCATTTACTCCAAAATTTGATTTACTCCAAATATCAAATTTCAAAAATGTTTGGCATTTTTCCCAAATTTTGATTCTTTTAATACTTACCATTTCCTCCAAACATAAGTCTTCAAAGATGTTTGGCATTTTTTCTAAACCTTGATTTTTTAAGATATGAATAGTTTTTCTTCCAAAAACTAGTTTTCAAAATGTTTGGTATTTTCTCCCAGTTTTGTTTTCAAAATGAATGATTTTTTATTTGATGGGAATTAAAGCATAGGGACCGAGAGTTGGTTCTCGCTGAGATGCTACAAGAAGATTGAATTTAGAGATAAGTTCAGCGAGTAGAGGTATTTTGCCCTCCCTGATGAGAAGATAGATAAAGACTCTGAATGTTGGATCAAAGACAAGAAATATAGTTGAGCCTAGAATAGAATAGGGTAATACTGTGAAATAATAAGAATGCAAGACATATAAGGTACAAGGACCCAGAGTTGGTTTCCTCAAAATGTTTCCTAAGAATGAGTTCAGGCAGTGGGGACATTTTGCCCGCCCTAGTGTTGAGACAGATCAAGAATTTGAATGTTGGGTCAAGAAATTGGAAATAGTTGAGCCCAAGATTGAATGAGGCAATGTTGAACAAAAGAATGACGGGAGCCCCTACATTAGAATAGTATAGGGACTAGAATGAGATTATTTGCAAAATGGGAAGAGACCTTGAAGAAGAAGAGAGTTACTCGCGCAAGAGAGTTAAGAGCGTAAGTATTCAATTGATGAATTGAAGATTGATGAAACGGAGATTAAAGAGCATACTGCAAAGAACTGAGATAAAGAAATCTGAAGAATGACCTTTCAGGGAATAAGATTTAAAAATAGATTTGAAAAAGAAGAAAAAAGAAAACAAAAGAAAAAGAGAACAAAGAGAAAATCAAAAAAAAGAAAAAAGAAAGAGAAAAAAAGAAGAGAAAAGAAGAGTGTTACATTGTATGCATCATATAGATATCCCTATGTTAGGGGCATGCTAATTTAGAAGCATTTTGTATGTTTTAATAAGTTATTTAAAGATTATCAAAAGATTTTGGTCTACAACTTCATGTTTAAGAGGTAGATTTTGTTGAAGATTTCCATTGGTAGCGATGTAGGCATGAATCCAGGTTTTAAGATGATACTAGTAGCCATGTTGGCGTGAATATAGATCTTAAGTCTTTCGGGCCATCATTAAGTCCTTCAGGCATGATGATAAGTTCTTTGGGCCACTTGTAAGTCCTTCGGGCATGGTGATAAGACCTTCGGGCCATCAATAATTCCTTCAAGCATGATGCTAGCCTTATTGTGATGTCAAGACTGGTAGAAATCGGGGCATCATTTTAAGGGATATTGGTAGCCATGTTGGCGTGAATCTAGATCTTAAGTTCTTCAGGCCATCAGTAAGTCCTTCGGAATTGACGATAAGTCCTTCGGGCCACCGGTAAGTCCTTCGGGCATAGTGATAAGACTTTCGAGCCATCAGTAAGTCCTTTGGGCATGGTGCTAACCTTATTGTGATGTCAAGACTGGTAGAAACTGGGGCATCACTTTAAGGGATATTGGTAGCCATGTGGGCATGAATCCAGATTTTAAGATGAACATTGGTAGCCATGTTGGTGTGAATCCAGATCTTAAGTCCTTCAGGCCATCAGTAAGTCCTTCGGGCCACTGGTAAATCCTCCGGGCATGGTGATAAGACCTTTGGGCCATTAGTAAGTCCTTCGGGAATGATGCTAACCTTATTGTGATGTCAAGACTTGTAGAAATTGGGGCATCATTTTAAGGGATATTGGTAGCCATGTGGACGTGAATCCAGATTTTAAGATGAATATTGGTATCCATGATGGCGTAAATCTAGATCTTAAGTCCTTCGGACCGTCAATAAGTCCTTCAGGCCACCGATAAGTCCTTCGGGCATGGTGATAAGACCTTTGGGCCATTAGTAAAAACTTAGGGCATGGTGTCAAGCTTTCCTTTTGAATGTCGTGACGAATATGAATAGGGAAATTAAAGAGATTGAAGCTTGAAGAGTTGGCCAAGAAAGAGCAAAAAAGTTCCAGAAGAACTCATGATTCCAAGGCTAAAGACAAGGAAGTATGACAAAAATGAGTGCTTTTGATCTTTGCGTTGTTCTCGTTTCACAAGAACAAGCAAATAAGAGCAGTTGTAATCAGTCATTTTTATCCGGGTTGTATAATATTATTAATTAATATTATTAATTAATATTATTATTATTATTATACGCCATATGTATGTATCGTATTATTATTGTTACGTTTAATATACTTTTTTTAAATATGTATGTATTGTGTAGATATGTATGAATGCATGCTATTAATATTTATGTGTTATTATTACTTATGTATGAGTGTGTATGAATATGTATTAAAGTTAATGTATTGTATGTATTTGTATGTGTGCTTGTATGTCATATATTGTATACGTACATTGCATGTGTGTTTATGTTTTATCATTATATCTAATTATTATTATTAAAAAACAAAAAAAGAAAAAGAAATAAAAATGAAAAAAGAAGAAAGAAGAAATAAAATGAAAAGTTAAACTAAAAAATTATTAAAATTAACTAAAAATATAATTAAAAAAAGCGGAGCACAAGGCTCCACATCTCCCCCCTCTATATTTGCCTATAAAAGGCGGGGAGGGGAAGAAAGGGGGGAAGGCGGCAATTGGGGGCCATTTATGAAAGCAGTTCTCTCGGCTCCCCAATTAAAGAGTGCAGTGCTCTCGGCCCCAAGGTGGTTCGAACAACCTTTCGATCAGAAGTCCCTTCATGGTTCAATCAGATTAATTTTTGAACCATGACCCGAGGGCATGGAGATCTCGATGAGGGTCGGTCGAAGTTTTTTATCCGAGCTTCTAGTGGGGTAAGATTCAATCCTTATCTATGTATTTATTATTGGCTTAGATATAGGGTAATAGATAGTTTAGTATTTATTAATATTGGCATGTTTCGTTATTAAATATATTTGGTATGTTTTATTAGATTTAGTTCTTAGGGTCTCGGTATCTGGTTAGGAGTGGCATCTCAGGTCTTCGGGTGTCATCTCTTTGGTACCTCAGACCGTGAGATTTTTTTATGCATTCGAATTAATGCCATGTCGATGCATTTATTATGTCACATATAGTATTAAGCCTTTATCCCGATATTCTAGTGGAAGTGTTATCCTAGACTCCGGGTATCATCTCATTTGGTACCGTGGATATCGAGGCAAAATCTTAAATTGCACACATGCATTTTAAGAATTAATTTTTAAATTAAACTGAATTTTTATAATTACGATACGAACCCTATAGGTACCAATTTTGGGCGTAGCAGGGGTGCTAACCCTTCTCCGTACGTAACCGACTACCGAACCCAATAAATCCCTGGTTTGTTTTTTTTGTCCGGTCTACCTTATCCATTTGACCGATGGCGACTCCCAGTTTTCCTAAAATATGAGTTTTCCTATAATTCCCCTTTTAAATAATTTTTCAATAAAAGCGGAAAAAACTCCCCATATATGATTTCTTGATTTTTTCGTAGCGGCACAAAAACAAATTAGTCGCTACAGGTACTAATACCCACCCTATGCGTATTGATACCTGACTCACACAAAAAGGGTTTTACCAACACCTCGTACCGGTACATGAGAGCTGTGTACCGATATCCCAACGGTATTGATACACCCCCAAGCATACAAGTACACATTTTAGCTACTAGAATTTCAATGGAACAGTGCATACCGACACCTACCTTCGGTGTAATGATACGCCCCTTTAATTTTTCTTGCGTTCATAAAAAATAACATGGGTATCAGTACAGACTCCCCGCGTACCGATACTGAAGCCCAAAAATGACTTCCAAGGCTTGGGAAATCACTTCCCAAGCCCCCAAAGTGTAACCTTTAACCCTTTAACTTAATCCTACATCTTATGGGAGTTGATTAGGGTGATTTGCTACCCTTTTTAGACCTTATTAACAATTAATCCAAATTTCACCATTAAAGGGCTTTAATCTACCAAACACCAAATCTAGCAATCTTAAACCACAAATCAAACAATGCATTCACTTTATGATCCTCAAGAAGAGTAGGTGTTAAAGATGTACTGACCTTAAGCTAGAAATCCCAAAATCAAGCTCGCAAGCAAAGCCCTTCAACTACTCTTTTGATCCAAGCTTGATAAACCCTACAAAACACCTCATCTTGCCATAACAACAAGAAAAATGAATCAAGACTTGATGAAACCACTAGGGATAAGCTTAGCTCCAAATTTACAACCTTAAACCTCAAAGAAAAGCTTTAACCTCTTAAAAACCAACTTTTGAAAACCTTACATTCTTACCTCAATATTATGTTTTTCTTAAAGCTCTTGAAAAGGGAATCAACATATCTCAATCTTGGACCTTGGGTGGAAGAGACGGTGAAGAAAGCTTGAATCTTTAAGCTTGGTGGCCATGGGATTTTTTTGAATAAGAAAGATGAAAGATGAAGATGGGTAAGGGATGATATCACAAAGCCAACTTTGTCTCTCCCTTAAAATCACATAGGGGACAAAGTGATGAGATAAATGGTCAGCCCATTTATTTAGAAATGGTATATTCTCCCCATAAAAGCCTCATCTCTAATTCTTACTACAAAAATGCCACTCCCCAAGCCTACATAGACAATTCCTTAACCAAATAAGGCCCAACTTGGCCCAAAAGGTCCAACAACTCCAACCAATATGAGGATCTATGACCTGGGTCAACGCTCAAATGTTCACTTGGAAATTTGGGTCATAACAACTTCCCTCTCTTAAAAAGAAATTTTATCCATGAAATTTAAAAGAAGGGAGGCAATGCGACTATCTCGTACCCAACCATAACCCATCTCATATACCTTCTCCTTGATTCTGAAATTCCTTTCCAAAACTTCTTTGGCCAAAGCTCATGACACTAGACTCCTCAAAGCCCATATCATGAATCTTCTAATGATTCATTCCCGTCAATCAAACAACACTCACATCGAACCTTAAAACGAATCAACATAGGATAACTTCAACCATATTGTCCAAGTATCAACACAAAGAACTCACTTTAGATGAATTTCATCTCGGTAAACAATCCTCTCTAACATCACCCACGATTTCAAAATTCTTGAACTCAAACCTCATCTGTGTGCGGGACATGACATCACTTCATAGGTATACTACTAGGAACACTTCTTTGCCTAATATCAACACCATGGCCAAACGTTTCAAGAACATGCAAACTCTAACATTCGAACTCTTCCATCAATCTATCTTGAATTAACAACCATTCTTTCCCATCTTGGCCAACTAAGAAGAAATGTAGCACCTCACTTTACTAGAACTCGCCCTAAGCTCAGATGAAGGCCAACTTAAGATCATGCAATTTTACTACTGGAACCACTAGATTCTGAACAAAACCATTGTCGCCGATAAACTCTTACTAGAGATGAAAACTCACCCAACTATCTTTGTAGGTTCGAACATGCTCTTCCAATCTAACCACTTAATTCCAACAAATAGTTGTGCAGAATTCTAACAATCCTTCAATGGTTGTAAAACGGGTCCTCTAACAAGATCTGTTACCACATAAGAATCACGGTTCCACGTAACCATAGTTGATAACCTTACATTTCTACTGCGCTACTCTGATAATCTTTACATTGTTAACTAAATGTGTAGACAACCCATCTCAAAACTCAATAGAGTAAACACTCAAATCATTTAACTTGAGATTGTACCAACGTACTCGTGAGTCTAAACCATCTCACGACTTGTCCTTAAGGTCTAAATGTAACCTCAACACAATCTTTATCACAAATTCTCTTTAACCTTTAGATTATGATACTCGAGTTCTGAGAAATCATATAGAAAACTTGAAACTATTCGACCATTTACAAGATCATCAACACCAAGAAACTGGTAACGGTCCTCCACCGTTACACATCGACTCACCACATCCAATGCCACCACTCTTTGCCATACCAACACAAGCCTATCTCAAGGTAAACCACTTGGCGATGACACTCGTATCCACCACTCACTTTTACAATTGAGTCCTCACTCTAAAAGTTTAGTCGGTGCCATACCACAAGGTGATGGATACTAACACCAAACTCAGCATTACCTCTATCATGGGTTCTAATCCACGATCAAGAGGTAAGCCCACTCATTCTTCAAAGAGCACTCCAACATTCTCTTAACCATCCGCAACTCTAAAGCTTTAGACTCTCAACCCTCGTATCCAATATGGGCTAAGAACATCTTTCAACCCACAAGACCCATTTTTCACAAATATCACAGGAACACAACCTTTGCGCTAGAGAGGCAATGGTTCATCGCGTCCATTACCAATAACTTGGTTCACCATAAACTCAAAACGTCAAGACTCTTACTCAAAAACCAAGGCTTACATCAAACTCACACGATCAATCTACTCAAAGGGTAACATCTACCAACTAGGAAGAGAGTAAATCTAACAAGTCTACAAGGACTGTTACTCTCAATCCCCACTTACCACCTACAGTAAGAACATTACCTATAAGAACTTACAAAACTGACGAACTAATCAATCCAACATCAACCTCTAGATCTTACCACAACAATTATCCAACAAGAACCAAAACCATTACGAACAAGAGATCAAATTTCCATCAATGTAACTACTAAAGCCAAAACAAACACATGTACCTAACATATCACCGATGGCAAAGCTGTCATCCCTAGCCTGGATGGTAGACTGTCTAGCAATATCTCGATCATCGAATCTAACGATGGATCTTACAAGACCTTCACCATGATACCCAGACGATGCCCTAGCACCGCCTCTAGCAAAACTCTGACCATGCTGAAAAGAAGTCAACCTCTAAAATTTAATAGGTATATCATAATCCATAACTGGGTAGTCCTTTGCCATATGACCTGGTGCCCGACACCTATAGCAAACTCTCTGTAGCAAAAAGCACACTCTAAGACGATGTCGACCGTAATGCTTGCAAGCTAGTGGAAATGACACTCCGGTTGAACCATCAGTACGTCCCTCAAGAGCAAAAGTCAATAAACCCCTACAAACCCTCAGTCTAGATCTCCGACCTTCCCTTGGTGGCAAATCTGAAGCAACTCTCTTTGTATCTCTCAAAGCACAAAACCCCCTAGACAGAGCCTGAGAAAAACCCATAATGTCCTAGGTTCCCACAACTTGGCCTCTAGAGTCCTTAAACTAACTAGAAGTCGAACCCCGCAGTCGCTCAAGTGCCTTCGTACTATTGGTTAACTCAAAGAATATCCCAAGTGGACCCGCTGTCATTTGTATATAAAGGTCAACCTTCAATCCATGTTTGAACCTTTTATACCTCAATTGCTCGGTAGCAACTAACTCTGGAGCATAACGGCTCAACCGTAAGAAATCTTGCTCATACTCAAATAATGTCATGTCCTTCTGAACTAGATGCAAGAACTAATCTCTTATCTTGTCCATATGAACCTCATTGATGTACTTTTCCTGAAGTCATCTAAGAAGACATCCTATGTCGAAAGTGCAGGCTGTAGTCCTAACTCAACAGTCTCCCACAACTCATGTGCATTGCCCTTAAAAAGGGAGACAATATAATTGAGAACACCCTCTAGACTCCCTCTCATCTGTCTCGGAATCCTTTGAGTGTCTCTTAACCACTGGTCAGCCTTGATCAGGTCATCCTTATCCAAACCTTCAAAGTCTTTTAGCCCAAAATGGTGAAGCTTCTCAAAGGGGTTTGCGAGGCATCTCAGATTGCCTAGGGATAGCTTGCACCACTTGCAAGAGAGAATAGGTAAGATCATGGAGGTGGCTTGCCCCCCACTTCTGGTATCTTTCAGAAGGCTTGTGTCCCTAATGCCCAGGACGAAATCCTTACCAGAGTCTTTCGCTTAAGAGATATGGCTCTCCTCACGACTTCCTTGGTCGCGTTTGGCCTTATTCACGATCAAGCTTTTCTAAAGACACAAGGAAACAAGGTAGCATCATCAGGATTCCCAAACTTGGAAGAGTACAACTTAACTTTATAGGCTTGTATTCACTAGACAGCCTACCACAACCTCTGTACCACATCAGGGTTTCCTAGAACCAACTAAACCTAAGCTCTAATACCACTGTTGTAACACCTCAATCATGGTCCGAAGTGCTATATTCAGGTAACCCATAAATTAACCATCAAATCTATAATTTAAAACCATAATTTTAGCCATCAATTAAAACCATAAGTTTACAAATTAGAAGCTTCAAGTTTAAAACAACGTATATCAAAATAATATTTAGAATAAAGTTATAGACTCAACAGTGGTAAGGTCCTATGAATACATTAGCCCAAACTAAAATAACAAGCACTATACTCTGAAGCGAACACGGTGCTATGAAATCCACGTCGATGAGCTCCTCCAAAGGGTGACCTGTCAACCTACGCACGAAAAAACCACACATTCTCACGTTGAGCTAACAAAGCTTAGTGCTACTTTTCTACTCTACTATAATTCATGAATATCATAAAATAAGCACGCAAGATAATATAGTCTAGAGAGTACACAAAAGGATTTACTATATACAAGATTATCATCTAGTATACACTAGCTAGAGTTCTTAAATTGCCTATCTCAAGGCATCAAAATGTCTATAGGATATGTTACATGATCCACAAGCTATACCGTGCCCGAGGTCACATAGCCTATCGAGATACTCGAGCTCACATAGCCCATTGAGTTAATATATACCGTACCCTAATCACTCTTCCATCGGGTACATGAGCAAACATCTATAACATCCACATAGCATAAATAACACATCCATGCATCATCCACATAATGGCCAACGAAGCCCTACTTTACCCGTGCACAAACACCCGTCGGGTTACCTATGTTCACACAGCTGCCAGATTAAATAGACTGTATCTAGATCACCATAGCAAGAAATACGTCTTAGACATATTTAACTCCTCAGAAGTACTAATTTTTATGCATATATTGCCATGCCTTTGCTTGTCTCTAGGTGTATATTCGTGCATTTAGTTAGTAAAATCATGCATTTACATTAAGGAGTTAGGAGTTGTTTATTTTGTCAGGGTGAAGGGTTGTTTTGCTGGTTTTGATACAGGTAAGGAGAAAGTCAAGCTTGGTAGAGCATTTAAGGAACAGGACGCCAGAAAAATAGAAGAAAATTACCGATTCGTAGTTGACAAAGCTGGACCAAAAATTGCCAAGCTCGATTGGCAAAGAAATGATGTTTGATGCCCGATAAATTAGCCGTTAAACCAAGTACATATCAATCCTAAAATTCAAAAGAGGATAAGAGCATAACAAACCTATCCTGGTGTGTAATCAAATTTCAAATTCATTCTAGGGTTTCCACGAGTGCCTATTTAAAAGAAGCTGATCTATAAGCCAAAGAGGCTATACCGTGATAAAAAAGGAAGCTAGAGGGCAAACTATGGTTCGACCAAGCTTAGACCGAGAGCTCTGGAGCCATTAAAGGGTTGCATCGATAGACCTTATTCTTTTCCCATTCTTTTAGTTAAAATTATTTTAAATGGTGATGTTAAGATACGATATTTTTTGGATGGACCTCCATCCATAAACTAATTTCTTTTAAGTTGGCTATGTTTTGTGATGAACGCTCAATTAGTTTTCATTGTTTAATAATTGAATGCCTTGGCAATATTTGTCTATCTGCTAGTGCTTTGTTTTCTCAAATTGTTTGACATACGACCGTTCGCATTGCAAACATATTATCCCTTAATATCTTACTAGACTTAGAAGATAATGATTAATTCTAGGTACTAAGGAGAGAAGCATCGACAGAAGATGTTCAAGTATATGAGCTTACTTCGGAAGTAAATCTACCAATTAGGAGTAAAGATTGAATCTTCCCAAGTTAATTGTTTGAAAATTTTCACTATAGATATATTTGGGTTAATCGAGATTAACTTAGGGTATTACCATCGACAGAGGCAATACTAACCTTAAAATCTACTCAGCAATAAAACAAAGGTTGAAAGTTAATAACAACTAGCTTAGCTGGCGTGAAATCCAGGCATCTCTTGCCAACGATTATCATCTATTTGAATACTTTTATTTTCCAAACTGTTTATACTCTACAACACTTTCTTAGTCATTTTCTTAATCGAAATACGAAATCTAATTCAACTCATTTGATCCTATTCACAAGCAAAACATTGTGGCATTTAATTCTTGGACAATCACTTTGGAAATGATACTCAGCTTATTGTTGTAATACTTGTTGATTATGTATACTTGTACGCACAAAGGCCTATTATTGGCATTATTTCCTTGCATATTTACACCGAATCTTCAAGTGTTTGCCAAGCGTTAGCAAAGTCGACAACATACTTGGATTATATTAGCCATAAGTAGTCATTACTTGAGGTCACTCAGCCAATCATGTTACTCAAGCTCACTCAGCCTATCGAGTTTATTACCTTATCCAGATCACCATAGCCACAGATAGGTTTCTAACTGCACCAAAATCACTTAGCCCGTGGGTACATCGAATGTACTTGATCACTCAGCCCGAAGTACACATCCGTTTATATAAGTATTGTAGTACTGACACTAGGATCATATTTTGCTTGCTAGCAAGTGTTGATAATTAGAACAATTTTGCCAAGGTACTTTTCTTTTTTTACTGTTTTATAGGCTAGGTTTTGGGGAGTGTTAACTCCTCAGAAGTATTGATTTTTATGCATATATTGGCATGCCTTTGCTTGTCTTTAGGTGTATATTCGCGCATTTAGTTAGTAAAATCATGCATTTGCATTAAGGAGTTAAGAGTTATTTATTTTGCCACGGTAAAGGGTTGTTTTGCTGGTTTTGATGTAGGTAAGGAGCAAGGCAGGCTTTGTAGAGCAGCACAAGAAGCCAGAAAAGAAAAAGAGAATTGCCTAGTTGCAGTTGGCAAAGCTAGACCAGAAATTGCCAAGCTCGGTTGGTAAAGAAATAATGTTCGATGCCCGAAAGGAGCCGTTAAAACAAGTACACATAAGCCCTACAATTCAGAAGAGGATAAAACACCTATCCTGGTGTGTAATCAAATTTCAAACTCGTTCTAGGGTTTCCATGAGTGCGTATTTAAAGAAAACCGATCTATAAGCCAAAAAGGCTGCACCATGGTGAAAGAGGAAGCTAGAGGGCAAACTATGGTTCGACCAAGCTTAGATCGAGAGCTCTAGAGAAATTGAAGGGTTGCATCGACGAACCTTTTTCTTTGCCCATTCTCTTAGTTTTATTTTATTTTAAATGGTGATGTTAAGATACGATATTTTGTGGATGGACCCCTCAGCCATGAACTAATTTCTTTTAAGTTGGTTGGGGATGTTTTCGTGATGAACCTTTGTTAGTTTTCAGTGTTTAATAATTGAATGCCTTGGCAATATTTGTCTATCTGCTAGTGCTTTGTTTTCTCAAATTGTTTGCCATACGACCGTTGGCATTGCATACATATTATACCTTAATATCTTAATAGACTTAAAAGATAACTATTAATTCTAGGTACTAAGGAGAGAAGCTTCGACAGAAGATGTTCAAGTAGATGAGCTTAATTCGGAAGTGAATCTACCCCTTAGGAGTCAAGATTGAATCTTCCTAATTTAACTGGTTAAAAAACTTCACTATAGACGTATATGGGTTAATCGAGATTAACTTAGGGTATTACCGTTGACAGAGGCAATACTAACCTTAAAATCTGCTCAACAATAAAACCAAGGTTGAAAGTTATTAACAACTAGCTTAGCTGGCGTGAAATCCAAGCATCTCTTACCAACGATCATCATCTATTTGAATACTTTTATTTGCCAAACTGTTTATACTCTACAACATTTTCTTAGTCATTTTCTTAATCAAAATACGAAATCCAATTCAACTTATTTAATCATATTCACAAACAAAACATCGTGGCATTTAATTCCTGGACAATCCCTGTGGATACGATACTCAGCTTACTGCTTTATTACTTTCTGATTGTGTATACTTGTACGCATAAAGGCATACTCTTGGAATTATTTCCTTCCATATTTACACTGGATCTTCAATTGTTTGCTAAGCCTTAGCAAAGTAAAAAAAAATTGGTGTCGTTGTCGGGGATTGCAACAGAATTTATTATTTTGATTTTTGTTTTTTTATTGTACTTATTTTGTTTTGCTTGGTGTATGACCTGGAGTTACACTGTGGAAGAAGATTGGCCATATGACCCAGAAATTGAAAGAACCTTGCATAGATTCAAGAGAAAACTTCAAGAAATGGCTCGTAATGGAAATGGAGGGGATGGTGTCATAAACAATGAAGATAATCCACCGATAAATAATGAGATACCACCTGCACCCGTGTCGCTGTAGGGATTCTTGAAGAAAGACCTATTAGGGAACACTTGGCACCAAATATGGACAATTTGATGCCAGGGCTAATTAGTCTAGGGTAAATGCAGTTAAATTTGAACTTAAACAGTAATGATTCAGATACTATTAAATGTAGGTCATTTTGATGGATCACCTACTAGAGACCCAAGGCAACACTTGAAGCAATTCATGGAGGTTTGTCAACTATTTCAGCAACCTGGAGTGGCTGAAGAGGCGGTGAAGTTGAAATTGTTCTCATTTTTCTTGAGAGACAGAGCAAAAATGTGGCTTAGTTCTTTGCCAACTGGTTCAGTTAACTCGTGGGCAGAATTATGCCAGAAGTTCCTTTTGAGATTCTAGCCACCTAAACTTAATACGAAGCTGCAGAGTGATATTATTGCTTTTAGGAAAGCTGATGATGAGACTCTTTATGATGTTTGGGAGCATTTTAAAGACCTGTTAAGGAGATGTCCCATGCATGGATTTCCTACTTGGACCCAAATAGAGACCTTTTATAATGGACTAAATTCTTATTCCAGGACTGATGTTGATGCTTCGACAAATGGTTCATTGCTAGACAAGAATTACACAAAGGCATTTGAAATCCTTGGAAAGATTCCCACCAATGATCTCTAATATCTTACTGCTAGATTGCGAACCGGGACAAAAGTTGCTGGAAAATTAGACCTTGATGCATTGTCTTCAATCAATGCTCAAATTCCCAACCTAACTAATATAGTGAAAACAATGCAGAAACCCACTGATACTCGATAAGTAAAGGAATTGGAACCATTTTGCACAATTTATGGAGTAGATCATGATGTTAATGAATGCCCAACTAACCTGAGTCGGTAAATTTTGTTGGAAATTTCGATCGTAATTTTAACCCACATGCCAATACTTACAATACAGGTTGGAAGCAGAATTCAAACTTTTCCTGGGCAAACCAAGGCAGTAACCAACTTAATGCCCAACGTCAAAACAATAATGCACCACTAGGATTCCATCAGAATGTGATGCCACAAAAAGCACCAAATAATTTCAATCAAGGGTCTTTGACCGAGTACATGGAGAGAAATGGTGCCACTGTTAAGAGTTTAGCAACATCTATGCAAAACCTAGAAGTTCAAATAGAGTAGATTGCCAATGCACTCACCAATAGACCCAGGGGAATTTTCCAAGTGATACGGAGGATGCTCGACAAAAGGGGAGAGAACAATGCAAAGCAGTCAGTTTGCAAAGTGGAAAGCAATGTGAGAATGACACATCTGTCAAGCAGTCAATTAATTGCCAGGACAAGAAGTTGGTGCCAGTAGATGAATCCAAAAAAATGAAGAAAAAGGAGGCAAGCACTAAAAATACCAGACCTCAATTCAATGCCAGCGCTACCTTGGCAAAACTAGTTGAGCCAATATTTGCCTACCCACCACCACCTTTCCCACAAAGGCTACAAAAACACATTTAAGGCCAACAGTTAAGCGCTTCTTGGAAGTTCTTAAATAATTTCAAATTAATACACCATTAGTGGAAGCTCTCGAGCAAATGCCCAACTATGTTAAATTCATGAAGTACATATTGTCCAAAAAGAGGAGATTGGGTGACTTCGAGACAGTCGCTCTTATTGAGGGATGCAATGCAATAATACTAAATCGATTGCCACTAAAACTGCAAGATCTAGGAAGTTTCACTATTTATTACACCATTGGTAATAGATTCATGGGGAAGGCACTGTGTGACCTGGGAGCAACATCAATTTGATGATAATGTCAGTTTTCAGGAAACTTGGAATTGAAGTAAGCCCTACCACAGTAACACTTCAGCTGAAAGATCGATCTTTTGCACATCCCAAGGGTAAAATTGAGGATGTGTTGGTAAAGGTTGATAAATTTATATTCCCAGCTGATTTTATCATTTTAGAATATGAGGCAGATGTTGATGTCCCAATTATATTGGGAAGACCATTCTTTGCCACAGGTTGGGCCTTAATTGATGTTCAAAAAGTCTATGAGCATGAATGACCAATAGATTACATTTAATGTTTTCCAAACTCTTAAGTGCGCAGATGAACCTGAGGAATGCCAAGCTATTGGGATAATAGAGTCCATTTTTAATATGGATATGGCACATATTTGCCAAGGTCCAGATGATGTTGCCAGAGAACTAGATGACGAAGAAAAGAAGAGTAAATAATCTAAAAAACAAACCTTGGAGAATGAAGTCATGAGTTATTTCAGGAAACCTGAGCCATTAGAGTTGGCTGGCAGAGAAATCAAGGCACCTAAACCATCTATTGAGGAGCCACCAGAACTAGAGCTGAAGCATTTTCCAGAACACCTTAAATATGCTTACTTAGGTAACAACTTTACTTTGCCAATAATCATTGTAGTTGATCTAACTAATGACCATGAAAGAAGATGGCTAGAAACATTGGACACTTTCAAGCAAGCCTTGGGATGGACCTTAGTAGATATCCGAGGGATAAGCCCAACTATTTGTATGCATAAAATCATTATTGAATATTACCATGGCAAAACAGTTGAGGCCCAGAGGAGATTGAACCCGAGCATGAAAGAGGTAGTCAAGAAAGAAGTCATAAGTGGCTGGATGTCGGGATAATTTATCCCATTTTTGATATCTCGTGGGTCATCCCGGTGCAATGCATCCCCAAAAAGGGTGGAATGACTGTGGTTCAGAACAACAAAGATGAGTTGATCCCCTCACAAACCGTTATAGGTTGGAGAGTGTGCATGGATTACAGGAAGTTAAATAATACCACCCAGAAAGACCATTTTCCACCTTCTTTCATCGATCAGATGCTGGATAGGTTGGTAGGTAAAGTATTTTATTACTTCTTCGATGGCTACTCGGGCTACAATTAGATTGCCATTACTCTAGAAGATCAGGAGAAAACTACGTTCACTTGTCCATGTGAGACATTCACTTTTAGAAGAATGCCCTTTGGATTGTGTAGTGCTCCAATAATGTTCAATGTTGTATGATGTCCATTTTCTCGGACATGATCGAAAACAATTTAGATTTCTTCATGTATGACTTCTTAATCTTTGGAAAAACTTACGAGGAATGCCTTCACAGTTTGGAACTTGTTTTACGGAGGTGTATTGAAACTAACCTGGTCCTGAACTGGGAGAAATGCCACTTCAATGTGAAGGAGTGCATAGTTCTTGGACATAAAGTGACCAAAAGAGGATTGGATATAGAAAAAGCAAAGTAGAGGTAATCAAACAATTACCACCACCTATAAGCGTTAAACGTATCAAAAGTTTTTTGGGACATGCAGGTTTTTATCTATGTTTTATTAAAGATTTTTCAAAAATTTCTAAACCTTTATGTTTGCTCTTGGAACAAAATACCGCTTTTGTATTTGATGATTCTTGTTTAAAAGCGTTTCAGTAATTAAAAACATGTTGATTAATGCCCCAATTGTCGTGGCACCAGATTGGAATAAGCCATTTGAGCTTATATGCAATGCCAGCTACTATGCCGTTAGAGCTGTATTAGGACAGAGGCGTGGCAAAATTTTCCATATCATCTATTATGCTAGTCGAACATTGAATGAGGCCCAGCTTAATTACACCACAACTGAGAAGGAGTTTCTTATGGTTGTCATTGCGTTTGAAAATTTTAGATCTTACTTGGTAGGTAATAAAGTTTTCGTGTACACAGACCATTCGGCACTAAAATATCTCTTGAAAAAGAAGGATGTCAAGCCTAGACTAATCCGATGGATACTCTTGCTGCAAGAATTTGATCTTGAGATCTGAGACAAGCAGGGGAGTGAAAACTTGGTAGCTGACCATCTATTGCGATTAGAGCACCAGCATAAAGATGGCAAAGCTGCTGCCATAAAGGAAAAATTTCTCAATGAATACTTGCTTGCAATTAATTCTATGCCGTGGTATGCTGACATTGTCAACTACCTGGTCAGTAATATTTTGCCACCGGATCTGGCAAGTAATGGCCAAAAATGATTCCTATGATATGTTCGGCAATATTATTGGGATGAGCTATTTTTGTTTAAAAAGTATGATGACTAAGTGATACATCATTGTGTGACAGAGGATGAACAGTGCAATATTCTTCAACTCTGCCACACAGCACCGTATGGAGGCCATTTTGCTGGGATGAAGATAGTGGCCAAAGTGCTACAGTCAGGATTCTTTTGGCCTACACTGTTCAAGAATGCCCACTATTTTGCCAAGGCATGTGATCGATGCCAGCGGACGGGAAACATCTCTGCAGACATTAATTGCCACTCCAGAACATTATGCCAGTAGAGCTGTTCAATGTGTGGGGAATAGACTTCATGGGTCTTTCCCCCTATCATTTGGAAACCTATACATCCTTGTGGCTTTTGACTACATTTCAAAATTGGTTGAAGTTTTAGCTGTACCGAAAAATGATGCCAAGGCTATTGCCAAATTTCTATGCAAGCATATCTTTATGAGATTCAGCGCCCTCAGAGCTATCATTCATGATGAAGGTACTCACTTTAAATGTAATTTAATTACTAAAGCTTTGTGCAGGTATAGAGTTCATAAAAGAATTACCACGGCCTACCATCCCCAAACGAATGGCCAAGCAAAGATTTTGAACAAAGAGATTAATAACATTTTGGAGAGAACTGTGAACCCAACGAGGAAAGACTGGTCCTTGAGGTTAGACGACTCTTTTTGGGCATACAGAATAGCTTTCAAGACTCCTTCAGGAACTTCCCCATACAAGATCATTTTGGGGAAGGCATGTCATTTGCAAGTGGAGTTGGAACACCGAGCTTATTGGGCAACCAAGAAGCTTAATATGGAATGGATGAGTGCTGGAAAGAAACGCTTACTAGACTTGAATAAGCTGGAAGGATTAAGGGCTCAAGCCTACGAGAATGCCAAACTATATAAAGAACGAACAAAAAAATGGCATGACAACAGAATATTGCCAAGGGAGCTTGAAGTTTGCCAAAGAGTTTTGTTGTTCAACTCAAGGTTGAAGCTATTTCCAGGAAAGCTTAAGTCCAAGTGGTCGGGACCATTTGAAGTTGTAAAGTCCTATGCTTATGTACTAGTGTATATTAAGGATTTGAAGATTGGACAACTTTTAAGGTAAACGGCCAAAGGTTGAAACATTATTTGTTAGGTAATCAAAAGAATGCCAAGGAGATTATTCTCCTGGAATAAATTCAGTGAACTTCATCATCATCGTTTGATCTTTGTGTATAGTAGGTTAGTTGATGTTATTTTATTAAATATTTTATTCTTTTATTATTTTTAATTTTTGTATCTACTTTTTCTGCTTTGAAAGGTTTCTTTTGAGTGAGTGTAGGTACATATTATGTTGCCAGGCAGTATGCCAAGATCAGGGCCAACATGAGGAATCCAACATCATGAACTAGCTGGACTTTGTATGAGTTAGGCCCAAGAGGAGTGGATTTTTGCTAAGTGCGGGATAAAACCCTAGCTGCCTAGGGTAAAGCTTTGAAATTTAAATTTCAACCTTATCCTTTTACCCGTATCCCTTTTTCCTGGTTGTCCTTTCATTTTAAACCCTTAATCCATCATTATCCTACTTTCTAAACACATCTAAACTGCCATACTTCATCATTATCCGCATTTAATCACCCAATTAAATCACCTCAACCATTTTTTTACCTTATTTAAACCCCAAATCTTACATTATCAATCTTTACTCTCTCCTCATCTTCTCTCACAAGGCAAGAAAATAAGAACCACTCTTATCTTCTTCTTTATCCAATTTCTCCCAAAGCTTTTCAATATCATCTTCTTCAACGTCTTTCAAGATTTTCTTTAATAAAGAAATTCAAAAGAAATACGAGGAGGACTTTGTCGCATGAACCTTTTACTATGAGAAGGGTTTTGAATTCAAGAATGAACCCAACTTGGGGTTCTCATCGGAAGTGGTGAACATTGTAAGAAAGAATGCATGGAAAACTTTTTCCAACCGCCTGGAGAGGTGGATTCCATCGTTGTCTGTGAGTTTTATGCCCATCTCACCAATAAAGATTCACCTATTCTATTTGTAAGAGGTGCGTGTGTGCATTTTGATGAAGTATTTATTAATGGTTTGTTTAAACTGGATGGTACAGGAGATGAGCACTCTATTTTGTGGATTCTATGAATGATGCCACAAGGCAACTACTTTTGAAGGGCCATTGTGAATCAGGAACGAAGTGGAACACTTTATCTAAAGAAAAGAGGATTGTAAAGCGTTTGGCATTAAAGCCACAGCCACGGGGTTGGAATCATTTTCTGAAAGCTAACCTGATGCCAACTACGCACAATAAGACAATCTCCGAGGAGTGTATGGCATTATTGTACTCTATTATGATGGGGAGAAAAATTAATGTAGGATGTTTGATCATGGACAAGACATACAAATGTGCTACCAAAGGGAATGGAAGTCTGGTTTTCCCTTCGCTGATCACGAGGATTTAACAACTATACAAAGTCCCCAGCTCAATTCTGATAACACTCAGAAGTGCAAATGAGCCACACCCCTGCATTATGGAACCAACTGATTGGCAGAGAATTCAAGGAAAAAGGTAAAGAAAAATTCACCAAGCTAGAATCTGTTGCCAAGCCTTCAAAAGCAAAACTTGTCTTAGCAATGTCAGCTGACGCTATGGCATTACTTTCCCAGATTTATCAGCACTAGGTAATCATACTACAAAAACTCGAGAAAGTAGAGGACCAGAATACAACACTTTGGTGATATACTAGCGCATGGGAACAAGCCCTCAAGACTACTCTTGAAGGCATGTCTATCAATCCTTTGCCAGTTTTTCTTGAGTTCCCATCCAAGCTTCTTGCCACAGAAGGAATGCCAGCCAGTCCTCAGTTTGTTCACACTCTAACCCAACAATCTGATGCCACTGTACTTGTTTCACCTGTTGAAGTTGAATCTGCCAAGACCGAGACCTCACAAGAATCTAAAGATAAAGTACCTACCAAGGCCAATGTGCCATCTGCTTCTTTTGTTGCTCATGTAGCCCCTACAACAGCTGAGTAGGTACGAATAATTGAGGAGGTCATCCATGATGTGAAGGCCTCCACTACTGTTTCAAAAAAGTGAAAGAGCACATAGCACCCAATAAAGGAAGCTTTGTCAAGAGAAAGACTCGTGTCTCACAGCCAGAACCCTCTGAAGGGGAGTCCTCTTCCCCTTAACTCATTCATTTCATTTGTATATATATGCTCTCATGCATTGAGGATAATTCACACCTTTGGTTTGGGTGTGTGTGTTGCCTTACATTAATTGCCATGACATTCATGCATGTTTATATTTTAGTTTTCATTTTGTTTGCTTTAGTTTTCCATGTAGGCTAAAGCATGCATACCGAACAGCTAAAAAAACAATTTTTGCCTCGGTTACTCTTGGAATGATAATTTTGCCAACACTTTGATAGTTTAGTGAAATATGTACTAGAATAATTTGTCCAATGAAGAAATTGGATCTTAAATAATATAAGCTAGCAGGTTAGTAATGCCAAGTTGCTTGGCAATTGATCTATAGTTTATGGAACTTTAGTTTCACTTAAACACGTGATATGCATCAAGTTCCCAAGACAAACTTAGGATTATTAAAACTATGCTCAGTTAAAAATGAAGAAAAATGCCAGGTAAAAAGAATAAGGCGATAATGTTTTGCCAAAGGCTGAAAATTTTTAGAACACTCCTCTGCCTTAGAGGCAATAAGTAACTTGGGTCTTCGTGGTTTGCTCCCTCCTAGTTCTCAAGCCAATAAAAGTTTAGGGTATGAGTGTAATAGGTTAGCTTAGTGATATAATCTAGATTAAAGTGGGTATTCATGGTTTTCTCCCACTTATTTCTCACGTAAAATAGCGTTATGATGCAAACCCTAATTAAATGCCAGCATAAAGAAACCATTGGCAAATAAAATAAAAAATTAAAAAAAATATGAGTTTTGATAGTAAAGATTGACTACAGGAGTTTAAGGAAGCTTGATGCAAATTACTTGCACTTTATGCACACTTCATGACATTAGACTAGAGCTATATTGTTGCACTTGAATTTGTTGATCTGTTGGCATTAATACACTGGATATCAGAGGGCAGACCTAGGATCATATTTTGCTTGCTAGTAGGTGTTGATAATCAAAACAATTTTGTCGAAGCACTTTTCTCCTTTTACTGTTTTATAGGCTAGGTTTGGGGGAGTTTTAACTCTTCAAAAGTACTATTTTTTATGCATATATTGCCATTCCTTTGCTTGTCTTTAGGTGTATATTCGTGCATTTAGCTAGTAAAATCATGCATTTGAATTAAAGAGTTAGGAGTTGTTTATTTTGCCAGGGTAAAAGGTTGTTTTGCTGGTCTTGATACAAGTAAGAGCAAGGCAGGCTTGATAGAGCAGTACATGAAGCTCAAAAAGTAAAAGAGAATTGTCGATTCGCAGTTGGCAAAGCTGGACCAGAAATTGCCAAGCTCGGTTGGTAAAGAAATAATGTCTGATGACTGGTCAAAGGAGCCGTTGATCCAAGTACACGTCAGCCCTAAAATTCAAAAGAGGATAAGAGGATAACATACCTATACTGGTATGTAATCAAATTTTAAATTTCAAACTCGTTCTAACGTTTCCACGAGTGTTTATTTAAAGTAAACCGATCTATGAGCCAAAGAGGTTGCACCGTGATGAAAGAGGAAGCTAGAGGGCACATTGTGGTTCGCCCAAGCATAGGCCGAGAGCTCTAGAGCCACTAAAGGGCTGCATCAATAGACCTCCTTCTTTGCCCATTCTCTTAGTTTAAATTTATTTTAAATGGTGATGTTAAGATATGATATTTTTTTGGATGGACCTCCAGCCATAAACTAATTTCTTTTAAGTTGGCTATGTTTTGCGATGAGCGCGCAGTTAGTTTTCAGTGTTTAATAATTGAATGCCTTGGCAATATTTGTCTATCTGCTGGTGCTTTGTTTTCTCAAATTGTTTGACATACGACCGTTGGCATTGAAAACATATTATCCCTTAATATCTTAATAGACTTAAAAGATAATGATTAATTCCAGGTACTAAGGAGAGAAGCATCGACAGACGATGTTCAAGTAGATGAGCTTACTTCGGAAGTAAATCTTCCCCTTAGGAGTAAAGATTGAATCTTCCCAAGTTAATTGTTTGAAAAACTTCACTATAGACATATATGGGTTAATCGAGATTAAATTAAGGTATTGTCGTCGACAGAGACAATACTAACCTTAAAATCTGCTCAGCAATAAAACCAAGGTTGAAAGTTATTAACAATTAGCTTAGCTGGCGTGAAATCCAAGCATCTCTTGCCAACGATCATCATCCATTTGAATACTTTTATTTGCCAAACTGTTTACACTCTACTCCACTTTCTTAGTCATTTTCTTAATCAAAATCCGAAATCCAAATCAACTCATTTGATCCTTTTCACAAGCAAAACATCATGACATTTAATTTCAGGACAATCCTGTGGATATGTACTCAGCTTATTGTTGTATTACTTGCTGACCGTGTATACTTGCACTCACAAAGACCTACTCTTGGCATTATTTCCTTGCATATTTACACTAAAATCTTCAATTGTTTTCCAAGCGTTAGCAAAGTCGACAACATACTTGGATCACATTAGCCACAAAAAAGTCATTACCTGAGGTCACTCAGCCAATCATATTACTCGATCTCACTCAACCTATAGAGTTCCCAGATCACCATAGCCACAGATAGGTTTCTAACCGCACCCAATAACTCAGCCCATGGGTACATCATATGTACTTGATCACTCATCCTGAAGTACACACCCCCTTATATAAGTAACGTACTATTGACACTAGGACATCCGGATTCCTTTACCACGACATAACAGAACACATGCTCCCCGAACATTCATACACCTCACCAAGAGGTAACGGGTGCCAAGCCAAGCCATCACAAATGTCCCAAGGCATGACACTAACCATCACGGTTATATCGAATCATCATTTACCAATCCATTCCATGTTGCTCTCATTCATGAGGATTAAAACTCAGTTTCTTAGTTTTACTATTCATTTTATCATATTAGAAGCCCATTGGGCCTTAGTTCTCAAATTATACCTTAAACACAAAATATATTTTCCGGGTAGATTGCCCAGTGGGTAATGATACCCGCTAGAGAGTATCTGTTGAGATATTTATTTTGATATAACTTAAAATGATTTTTTTTGCATTCAAACAAATTTTCAAAAATAATTCAAAGTCCAACAAACTTGAAAAATATGTTTCAAAGTTTTAAAAAATGGTTTATTAATTATTTTATATTTATAAAATATTTTTTAGTTGATTAAAATATTTTTAAAGTGTTTAAAAATGGTTTTAAAGCTTTTAAACATGAAAACACTATTTAGTCACTATTCATGACACTATTCATACACGAGTACTGTTCATGAATAGTGCTGGTTTCAAAACCATTCTTTTCGGTATCAAAACCGGGCTGCCAGAAACTCAATTTTGAATCTGTAATGGCTATATTTTGATAAGGTATCGAAACCTTTATAAAGGTTTAAAAAACCATTGAGTGCAGGGGCTTAAATATGCTCAAAAGTTCATTTCCCAATGGCTCCAATTCATCCTCAGCGGCTATAAACGGCTAGTAGCTCATTCCTCACTATAAAAAAAAGGCTTGGGACACTTGAAGAAGGTGAGTATGAACATCCAAGCTTAAAGATCAAGAGAGTTGTGTTTTTCATTATTTATTTTGTAATCTCTTGTAAATTCTTTAGTCCAATCCTAGTGAGCCAAAATGTGTAAACACCCACCTAGAGAGGTAATTAGTTTACAATGTCAAGACCTCATAAAAACTAGAGAGAGGGTTCTATCTTAGCCCGTGAAAAGATATGTATGTAAGGTTGCCCCTTGACCTGTAAAAAAGGAAGAATTCATTGTTAGTGAATTGGAAAATCCTTAGTGTGGATGCTAAGGTAGTAGATGTAGACCTTGGTTAGAAGGTCGAACCACTCTAAAATCGAATGTGTCATATTGTCATTTCTTTTTTGGTTTTTGTTTTCCCAATTTCAAAAGAAACCTCTACACCCTTCATCCGTGCAAATTTCGGCTAAAGACATTGAGCCTTTCAATTGGTATCAGAGCCTCATCTCCATCAAAGGACTAACATCCGAGAGTAAAGATCAATTGCTCGAAGTTCACTGATTCAAGATTTCAAATGGCAAGCGATTCTACAATGATTTCATTCGAAGAAGGCTGCTCTATCATGTGTCTTTCTCTATTCAAAGGAGAAGGTTACTTCTAATGGAGCAACATCATGAAATATTTCATCCGAGGCTTTGGCTATGACATTTGGATGATTATCGAAGGTGTACATTTGGAAGCTCCTAAGAAGAAAAAGAAAAGAAGTGTCAAAGACACAAGAAGGACCAACTCAATGCAAAGGCTATGCACATTCTTCTTTGTTCCCTAAGTAAAGAGATTTCCAAGAAGGTTTCCCATATAAATGTGCCAAAGAAATTTGGGAGAAGTTTGAGAAATTTTATGGGAAAGAAGAAAAGAAAGATGGAGTTTCATCAAGTTCAAACGTCCTTTCATCAAAGGTGGATGGTGTTATGGCTCTCAATAAGCCCAAGGTATCTTCTAACTCAAATGAATTAAATTTATATTCTTTTGATGAGTTACAAGATGCATTTGATGAATTATTTTTGGAATTTGAGACCATGATTTCCAAATTTAAGAAAATGATTTCAAAACCTGAATTTGAAAATGATTCTATTTTGAAAACAAAATTTGATTTTGAAAACCAAAATGAGATTTTTGAAAAATGATTTAGAGTTTTAAAAAAATGAGAAATGGAGTTTTGGAAAAAGAAAATCTTGATTTAAAGGTTAAGCTTGAAAGCTTACGTAAAGAAAATAAAACTATTTCAAATAATTCATCTCACCCCATAATGACAAAATGCTCATGTTGTCATTATCATGGTCATTCTTTCCATACTTGTCCTATAAAGAGTAGAAAATCTTATAGGTTTAGAAAAGTAAGGGTTCTTAAGGGAATTAGGGACATTGAAACTAATGTCAAATGATCCAAAACAATTTGGATACCAAAAATCAAGTAAATGTATCTTGTAGGTGTGTTAAAGCAATGGCAAGAAAACCAAAGATATGAAAATGCTCTAGTCACACAAGTGAAGAAGATGGGTAACCTCTAATCTTAATGTATTTGATTGTAAAACATTTGGTTGCCTATTTTGCTTTTGATTGCTTTATGCATATATGCTTTAACATATTTCATTCATATGTTTGCATAAAGTTTTAAATTCTTGGATAAATTGAATTTCATGTGATTTTAAATTGGTTTGATTCAATAGTGAAATTCAATCTCTTAAGTGTCAAAATTTGAACCAAATTTTTAAATGGAATGTTCTGATTAAGGGGGAGCTTTTGATTTAAAAAGAGTTATCTTACTCACCTTTGTTATTATGTACTAACAATTGGTTTCAAATTTTATTTGAATTATTTTTGATATAACAAAAAGAGGGAGAAATATGTTTGAAAAATTCAATTTCGAAAAGAAAAATGGGAGCTTAAATATTTTTCTAAAAATATTCTTTTTCAAAAAGTATATTTCAAATGGGGAGCAATTTTAAAAATAATTTTTCAAGTGGTTTCGTTATATCAAAATGAGGGAGAATGTTGAGATATTTATTTTGATATAACTTAAAATGAAAAATGTTTTTGGACTTAAACAGATTCGCAAAAAGTCCAACAAACTTGAAAATTATGTTTCAAAGTTTTAAAACCTCAAAAATATGGTTTATTAATTTCTTTATATTTATAAAATATGTTTGAGTTGATTAAAATATTTTTAAAGTGTTTAAAAATGGTTTTAAAGCTTTTAAAACATAAAAACACTATTCAGACACTGTTCAAGACACTATTCATGTACGAGTACTGTTCATGAAGAGTGCTGGTTTCGAAACCATTCTTTCTGGTATCGAAACTGGGCTGCCAGTAACTCAATTTTGAGCATGTAACAGCTATATTTCAATAAGGTATCGAAACCTTTATAAAGGTTTTGAAACCATTGAGTGCAGGGGCTTAAATATGCTCAAAAATTCATTTCCCAACGGCTCCAATTCATCCCAATGGTTATAAACAGCTAGTAGCTCATTCCACACTATAAAAAAAGGCTTGGGACACTTGAAGAAGATAAGGATGGACATCCAAGCTTAAAGATCAAGAGAGTTGTATTTTTCATTATTTATTTTGTAATCTCTTGTAAATTCTTTAGTCCAATCCTAGTAAGCCAAAATTTGTAAACACCCACCTAGAGAGGTAATTAGTTTACAATGTCAAGACCTCATTATTGAGGGATAGGTTCTAGTTGATCCTTATAAAAACTAGGGAGAGAGTTCTATCTTAGCCCGTGGAAAGATAGGGATGTAAGGTTACCCCTTGAACCCATACAAAAGAAAGAATTAATTGTTAGTGAATTGGGAAATCCTTAGTGTGGATGATAAGGTAGTGGATGTAGACCTTGGTTAGAAGGTCGAACCACTCTAAAATCGAATGTGTCATATTGTCATTTCTTTTTCAATTTTTGTTTTCCAAATTTCAAAAGAAACCTTTACACCCTTAATCGGTGCTAATTTTGACTGAAGACATCGAGCCTTTTAATATCAATACACCTTTGTGGTATCGATACCCACCCTATACGTATCGATACCTGCCTCACACAAAAGGGGTTTTACCAACACCCCGTATTAGTACACGAGGGCCGTGTACCGATGCCCCAACGGTACCGATACGCCTCCAAGCGTACCGGTACACATTTTAGCTACTAAAATTTTAATGGAATAGTGAGTATCGATACCCACCATAGGCATACCGATACACCCCTTTAATTTTGCATGCGTTCATAAAAACAACACAAGGTATCAGTACGGGCTCCCCGCGTACAAATACCGAAGCCCAGAAATAGCTTCCAAGGCTCAGGAAATCACTTTCCAAGCCCCAAAAATGTAACCTTTAACCCTCTAACTTAATCCTACATCTTATGGGAGTTGATTAGGGTGATTTGCTACCCCTTTTACACCTTATTAACAGTTAATCCGAATTTCACCATTAAAGGGTTTTAAGCTACCAAACACCAAATCTAGCAATCTTAAACCACAAATCAAGTAAGGCATTGACTTTATGATCCTCAAGAATAGTAGGGGTCAGAGATGTACTGACCTTAAGCTAGAAATCCCTAAACCAAGCTCCCAAGCAAAGCCCTTCAACTACTCTTTTGATCCAAGCTTAATGAACCCCCAAAAACACATCCTATTGTCATAACAACAAGAAAAACGAATCAAGATTAGAGGAAACCACTAGGGATAAGCTTAGCTCCGTATTTACAACATTAAACCTCAGAGAAAATCTTAAACCTCTTAAAAACCCAGTTTTGAAAACCTTACCTTCTTACCTCAATATTATGCTTTTCTTGAAATTTTTGAAAAGGGAATCAACATATCTTAATCTTGGACCTTGGATGGAAGAGATGATGAAGAATGCTTGAATCTTTAAGCTTAGTGGCCATGGGATTTTTTTTGAAGAAGAAAGATGAAGATGGGTGAAGAAGATGTGTAAAGGATATTATCACAAAGCCAACTTTGTCTCCCCTCTTAAAATCACGTGGGGGACAAAGTGGAGGGAGAAATGGTCAGCCCATTTATTTAGAAATAGCATATTCTCCCCATAAAACCCTCATCTCTCATTCTTACTATAAAAATGCCACTCCCAAGCCTACATAGACAATTCCTTAACCAATAGGCAATTCCTTAACCAAATAAGGCCCAACTTGGCCCAAAAGGTCCAACAACTTCGACCAACACGAGGGTCCATGACCCGGGTCAACGCTCAAACGTTGACTCAGAAATTTAGGTCATTGCACAACCACTCCAAAATCCCACTCCAAAAGCCAAAGATTCAACATTTAACTTTGAGCTTGGGTGAAGATAGGAGAACAAGAGATGTGGGAGAGACAAATGAACGAGGGTGATATTACCCCTTTGTTTTTTTGTAAGAGAATTAATGAGAATCAGCCTTCCCTTTGAAAAATGGGAAAATTGTGACTTAAGTCTCTCCTATCTTTCTCAAACACACATAGGCCACCAAACAAGCCCAAAAGGCAACCAAGAAGCCCATCAATGCTCTTTAGGCTTCGAATGGGCCCAAAATCATGGCCCAAACACCCACCGTCTACCATTAGAGTGAACCAACCCACAAATTTCGAAATTCAGGTTGTTACATACTCTTACCACAACCACGCTTATTCCTCATATCAAATGAAAGATGAAAACATGATCTTTAACCAAATTTCTTTAAGCAAACCCGTGCTGATAACGTGTTATAAATAAAGTAAAAAATCAAAAGAATAAGAACAAAGAGATGAGAGAAAAAGAGAGATTTGCATTTATTATCAATATTGAATTGTATACAATGCTTCTTCATGCTCTCTGTTTATAGGCATAAGAAGTACATAATATATAGAACTCTAATCAATAAAGACAAAATTCCTAATGATAAAATAAATAAAACTTCTAAATAAAGTTCTTATCATGATAGACATCCACATATATAAATATTCATGACACTGTAAAGAGTTTGTTTTAATAAAAAAAAGTGGATGAATCAAATATGGGTATCTTCTTTTAAGTTGTGACAATATTTTGTTAGAGATATGTTAATTTTTTAAAATATTTTTCATATAAAATTTTAAAGAATTTTTTTAAAAAAACATATAGCTAGTAATAACATATAAGCCAATATTGAATTGAATAAGTCATCAAAGCTACAATAAAAAATTATAAAAAATTTAAATTACAAATTACTAGTACATGATAATAACTATAATTGTTCACCAAAATTATAAAAAAATTAAATTACAAATTACTAGTACATTCATGCTAATCTCCACAAACAATGTAAGCTTATGGACTCCTCAAAATGATCAACTTGTGCGTTAAAAGCTTCGTAGATATTCCTTTTGAAATTTAAGATTTTTTAACAGTCTCGATTGAGTGATAACTCGTGGAAAATATTAAAACGGTTAAAATTAGTTGTTGAATTTATTATAAGTTTTAATTATTATTGGGTGCACAATCGATCGAGTTGAGTCAAAAAATTTTGAGTTAGTCGAGTTAAATTGTCTTATTTATAACTCAAACTTTATTTAAAATATTTTTTAGTTGAGTCGAGTTTATAAAATTGGAGTCATGTCAATTCGAGTTGATTTGTTCGAGTCTTTGTTCAAATTTAATTGTAAACATTTATAATACTAATTAGTTTCAATTTAAATTGCTTTCTATAACCATATACAATATATATATTCATATTTTTTATATGTGATAAATATATCAGGAAGAATTGACATACTTGATTCGAACTTAAAAACCTATCCACTAATTATTAAAAATTTCGAGTTATTCTAGTTATTCAAATTCTTATTTTATAATTCAAACTTTATTTTTTGCTTCTATAATAAATACCAATTAGAGTATCACACAAATTTATTTATTATTTTTTCGCAAAGAATCATTTACCGAATTTTTATCCTATCGAATTGAGTCTGATTTCAGGCAGCAACTTAACATTTCTTATCTATAAAGTATATAGAATATATCTACCTAAAAGCTGCCTAAAACAAAATTCTACCCGATTACTTAATTTATCTCTATTTAGTTATTACCCGATTTTAAATATAATATAACTACTCATCTTTTGTTATAAACATAAACTAGTTTAGAAGTTATTACAAACCATACGTAAACTAGTATATAACCGATTAACTTTAACGTATACATGCCGTCTATAATTATCAAAACACATCAAAAGATGATATTACTAATACCGTTTATATAATCCGAATAGGTAGAATGCCTGCTCCTTACTCCAATTTTTGCTTTTTACCTACGCGTGAAAATCATCACACACTAAGTATATACTTAGTGAGGCAACAATAATATTCAATGCAAATAACATAATAGTAACTAATAATATGTAACTATTTCCTTGCATTTAAATCACTAGATATGACTTACCATCATGTTAATCATACGTAAATATGATATAAGTCCGATATACATTTTCTTACCAATATACTTGCCATAAATTTAAGAGTGTATAAACTCTTTAACCCGTTTATCAATTATTTACTGATTTCATAACCTGATTTCATAGCACGATTTTATTGCTCGATTTGATAGCCCAATTTCACAGCCCAAATATAGACCTATGAGGACCCTGGATACACGAGTCAAATATGCACCGAAGTGCTTCCCGCACATTTATAAGGTTGTGCTAACCATACACTAAGTAACCTTTAGGTATACTATAGTGCTATCCCAAATTCCCGATTATGTAGCGTGTTACTAGACTCTATGGCATGCAAACTATATCCTGTCCCTCAATTGACTTATTTGGGCATAATTCCCGTATTTATTCCATCCATGGCAATGTATATCAATATAATTTATCATTGGCAGTTCATACCCAAAATATATGATCAATGACATAAAAATCATGCCAATATAAAAACCAGGTAGACTCGTCGCAAGTCTTACCAGTGATGTATAAAATTTCCATGTATCATGTTATGTATGCATTGCACTCACCTAATGCCTCACTAGTGATCTTACTATCGATTTAACCTTATTACCGAACTTTTTCCTTGTCTTTAGAATTGCTCGTAGTACAATCTTGATCACGGTCACGATCTATAAAATCACCATTTACCAAATACATACATTTCAAAGCGTATGTTAGTATCAATCTAACATAGGCATATATTAGGAATAAAATTCCTAAAATTGCTTCACTATCCATATCCATCAAAATTTACAAACTAACCATAAAATGAATTCTTTTAGAATTCACCTCAACTTTCCAAATTATTCAAAGTGATCCCTTGCCATTTAACTTGAAATTAAATCATTAAAAAACATATCCAAGTATTCCAAAATACTTTCAAGCTTAATACATAGCTTTCTAACCAATTTTCATTTCAATCCCATATTTTCCTTAATTTGCCATTTGATCCTCAACACTTTGAAAACTTCCAAAATGATCCAATTGAATCTTCTAACATCAATTTTCAGCATAATACCTCAACTTTTCAACATTTTTACCTTAATCCTTAAATTTCCCAAAATATGCAAAAAGGTCCATAAAACTTAACAAAGTTCCAAATTGGTTCAAACAACATTCTAAGCCTTGTAACATCATTTCCCATCATTTCTAATCTTAGGAAATTTTTCCATAATTTTCCCTAATTTCTCCCAATATGCCGAATTTGAAGGGTCTCTACATCCAAATTTTCCAACTTGATTCAAACATGAATTCAACTTCTAAATCTCATTTTCAAGCTTCTATAATTATTCTCACATCAAAATTAATCCAAATTCAACTTCCTATCAAAACCCTAACTTTAAACAAATTAGGATTTATCTACTTCCAAATAGTTTTAATCATCATACAAGCTTGGATATGATTCTACAACAACAACTACATCAAAATCTCATCTTAAAACATCATATATAAACATCCCCTTCATCCATCAAATTCACAAAACTAGGGTTTCAAGCAAGGAAAGCATGAACAAATGGTACCAAAAGATAGAGAATTTCATGTAGATCAACTTCATATTTCATTCTTTCATTCAAAATCTAACCATATAAGCTTGAAAAATCAAAAATAAATTTTTTTCTTACATTGGGTGTGAGTTTCGAACAAGGGGGAAGAAAGATGGAGAAATTCTTGATTTTTTTCTATCCCTTTAATTTAATTTAAGCCATTTGTCATCTTTTTAATTAAACGAATTTAAAATTCATTTTATGAAAAAATAACCTTTTTGCCCTTGAAATCCAAAGCTCCATATCAAGCCACATGTCTCGCTACCAATCCAAGGGTCAAAAATAATCCAAGTAGTTAGTGATTACCAACTTTGCCCTTGGAATTTTCCAAAATTACCATCTTGCCATTTTTTATCCAACGGTTCATATTTAACATGGAAATCTACTTTAAATCCAATGGTCTCCATTAAATCCTACCATTTTAAGACATGGAAATGACATTTTTAACCTTGCCTTATCATCCTTTAAAATATCTTGAATATCCGGTTCGATCCGATTATTTGAATATTTTTCAAACTTTGTCGCTTTATAGCAAAAAATACAAGCTCCATACAAAAAATATGGGTAACACGAAAACGTCATTCTTGGGGGTGAACTATTCATTTACGGGATTAAAATACATAACTTTTGAAAATTATAATTTAGTCCCTAAACTTTTCTAAAGCTTATGCTTTGACCACCAAACTTTCAAAATTTTCATTTTGGTCACTAACCAAAAATTTGGGATATTATAATTCTCCCCCTTAAGAAAATTAGTCCTCGAATTTTCCTTACTTGCTTGGTTCAAAGAGGTACGGATACTACTTTCTCATTGTTTCTTATGTTTCCCAAGTAGCTTCCTCCACTTTGTGATTACTCCACAAGACTTTAACTAGAGGAATCTTCTTGTTCCTTAATTGTTTTTCTCCTCAAGCTAAAATTTTCACAGGTTCTTCATCATATGTCAAATCCAATTGGATCTCGATCTCTTCTGGTGAATAACATGTGAAGGATCCGATTGATATCTCCGAAGCATGGACACATGAAATACATCATGAACCTTACTCAACTTCGGTGGTAAAGCTAGTTGATACACCACTGGACCAACCCTCTTTAAGATTTCATAAGGACCAATATATCTTGGACTAAGCTTTCCCTTTTGTCCAAAGCGTAATATCTTTTTCCAGGGTGAAACCTTTAAGAATACTTTATCACCAACCTCGAACTCAATATCCTTTCTTTTAAGATCTGAATATGACTTTCGATCCTCCAACTCGAACCAATTCAACGGTGTTCAACATTTTCTTCCATATAAAGCATCATAAGGTGCCATCTTTATACTTGATTGATAACTATTGTTGTAGGCAAACTCAGCTAATGGAAGATATTTTTCCCATGAACCTGAAAAATTAATTATACATGCTCTAAGCATATCTTCGAGTATCTGGATAGTTCTTTCCACTTGTCCATCTGTTTGGGGATGGAAAGCAGTGCTGAAGTGTAACCGAGTCCCCAATGCCTCATGTAATGCACTCCAAAACCTCAAAGTAAACTTTGGATCTCTATAAAAAATGATAAACATAAGAACTCCATGCAATCTAACAATTTCACTAATATATAACTCCGCCAACTTGTTCAAAGAGGAATCTGTTTGAACTGGTATGAAATGTGCCATCTTTGTCAATCGGTCCACAATCACCCAAATCGCATCTTTCTTACCTAGCTTTAATGGTAAACATGTATGTCTTCTTTTCCAAGCATTTTTCCTTTGTTCCATCTTTTCCAAGCATTCCTTATCATTTGCTTGCAACTCTTTAATCCTTTCTATCAAAGTAGGCTTAATTTGAAACTCATCCATTATTGCACCATTTTCTTATAACCTTAGCTAAGCAATCAACATTCTTAAGGCAGAAAATATCCTCCGGTTAAGTGCATCTGCTACCACATTAGCCTTCCCCAGATGGTAATCAATGATTACATCATAGTCTTTAATCAGTTATATCCATCTTCTTTGTCTCAAGTTAATCTCCTTTTGAGACACCAAATATTTCAAACTTTTATGATCCGTGAAGATGTAGCACTTTTCACCATATAAGTAGTGTCGTCAAATCTTCAATGCGAATACCACTGCAGCCAACTCTAAATCATGAGTAGGATAATTACTCTCATGAGTTTTGAGTTGCTGAGAAGCATATGCTACAACCTTTCCCTCTTGCATCAATACACCCCAAACCATTATAGGATGCATCACTATATATAGTGAAATCCTTCCCGGATTCAAGTTGTACCAAAACATGAGCTTCTGTTAATACCTTCTTCAATCTGTCGAAGCTTTCTTGGCATTTATCTGTCCAAACAAATGGAACATCTTTCCTTAATAGCTTAGTTATTAGAGCGGCAATCATTGAAAAATCGTTCACGAACTGCCGATAATAACCAGCTAATACCAAAAAACTTCTCACTTCAGAGACACTTTGTGGAACTTTCCATTCGAGTATTGCTTGAACCTTCTTAGGATCAACTCGAATTCCTTCCTCGGAAACAATGTGTCCAAGAAAAGCTACTTCAAATAGCCATAATTCACACTTTGACAGCTTTTCATATAACTTCTTTTCTCGGAGGATCTGAAGAACTACCCAAAGATGAGTATCATGATCTTCTTTGGTTTTTGAATAAACCAATATATCATCTATAAATACCACCACAAACTGATCCAAATATGGCTGGAATATCCCAATTCATCAAATCCATAAAAGCTGTCGGTGCATTGGTAAGTCCAAAAAGCATTACTACAAACTCATAATGCCCATATCTAGTTCTGAAAGTTGTCTTTGAGATATCTGCTTCTTTGATCTTCAATTGATGATATCCCGATCGAAGATCAATTTTAGAAAACACTAATGCTCCTTTAAGTTAATCAAAGAGGTCATCAATCCTTGGTAAAGGATATTTATTCTTCACTATCACTTTATTAAGTTGACGGTAATCCGCACATAACCTCATTGATCCATCCTTCTTTTTCACAAATAAGACTGGAGCTCTCCATGGTGATATACTTGGTCGTATAAAACCTTTATCTAATAATTCTTGTAATTGAGCCTTCAGCTCTTTGAGTTATGTAGAAGCCATTCTATAAGGTGCTATTGATATTGGTGATGTTCCAAGAAGCATATCAATACCAAATTCCACCTCTCGATCCGGAGGTAATCCTGGCAATTCATCCAGAAAAGAATCTGGAAATTCCCGCACCGTGGGTATATTTTCTAGATCTATCTTTGTCTCCGAAGCATTTATCACATGAGCTAAATAAGCTTCATACTCACATGATAATAACTTTCCAGCAGCTACAGCTACAATTTCATGGCTCAAATAATTCTGCCTTTCTCCTTCAAATACTATTTCTGAACTATCTGGTCCTTTTAAGACTACCCTTTTCAATCGACATTCAACCATAACGTCATATGCTGACAACCAATCCATTCCAAGAATAACTTCGAACTCTTGGAAAGGTAATTCCATAAGATTGGATGGAAACTCTCTTCCTTGGAGTCTTATAGGACACTTTTTGCATATTCGAACTACTTTGGCGCTTTGTCCTAGGGGATTAATAGCAACTACCTCACTCGAAATCGGTTCTATTGGTATATTTCTTTCAAGTACTACTTTAGAACTAATATACGAATGGGTAGAGCCTGAATCAATTAATGCAAAAATAGATCTGCCAAAGAGTTCGATCATACCTGCTACAATCTTCGAATCATCACGATCATGAGTAGTCTTGATATTGTATACTCGAGCAGCACCCTTGTCTTCTCGACTAGAAATGGTTGTGGATACTCCTAGTTTGCCGCCTTTATTTTCTCTATTTTTCTGAGGCGCTCCAACTGACCGATCAGAGTGAAGCTCTGGACAGTCTCTTTTGAAATGACCGACTTGTTCACAATAATAACAGTCTCCACCAGCATCGACCAGAATGCCTCTTACCATAATGTTTACATTCTGGAGGAGGACGAAATTCGAAACCCCGAGTACCTTCATGAAGATCCCTTTAATAAAAAAAAGTCATTGCTTGAGTTTGTTTAAATTTCCCTCCAATAAAAATCCCTTTTTTCTGGACCGGGACCTATTTTTTTACAAAAATAGCCTTTGTTGGATTCAAGCTCTTAGACGTTGCTACTGGCTTTGAATTTATCGTGGAAAACCTTTAATGTGTTTAAATGACACGCAACAAAAGAACTTCCGGATCTTTTTGATCCGATTGGACCTAGCTAATTGTTAAAAGTATTTGGTAAAATTAACGATAGCTTTTTTTGATTATTTAAACCAAAATGATATATAAGGACATGATTATATTTGATCCATTTTCTTTATTAGTTATCTTTATCGTGTGTGGTTACGTGCTAAGTAAGGGCACTTGCGTGGTTGGGTTACTTTGATTGGTAGGATCCAAATACCCTATAAAAGTGAGAGAGTGTTTCAACACCGTGACCATTATTTAATAGAATGTTCATTCTCAAAGCTTTGTGGCTCTGAGTCTCATTTGAAGATGCTTGATGAGAGATTTTGAGCATGGGCATACATTCTTGAAGCTGTATGACACCTGGACTCACCCAAGAATGTACATTCCCGAAGCTGTGTGGCACAGGGCCTCACTCCAGATTTGTTGGTATGATGTGTAGGTGTTGTGTGGGGTTATATCTTCTATTGCTTGCTATGTGTTTAGGCGACTAGAGGTAGCGCCAATGTTGTTATATTATGCCATGATATATTTCCTTAGCTACATGCCCTTATTTATGATTTAAATGAAGCATGGTTGAGTGAAAGTGTATCCACTGAGCTTCGTTAGCTCAGCGTTCAGAATTGTTGTTTCCGTTTGCAAGTTAGTAGGTTGACGTGTATCGTTGAAGTACCATCGGAGTAGCACTTTAGCATTAACTTGTGTTCGAGTACAGTACTTAGATTTATTTGGGCTATGTATTCGTAGGATCCTATGTGTTGTATTGTAACTCTTATTTTGGTATTTTAACTTGTAAGTAAAATGCTTAAATTATGTATTTTCAAATGGAGCTCCCATGTAACATTTTAAATTGGTTTATCTATTCTAAAGTATTGAAACTTAGTGGATTTTTATGGATGACTGTATTTTAGGCTAAATCTAGTTGCGAACTCTTATGGTTTTGGTTTGGGCTTGAGGCCCAATTTGTGACATCAGGGTCGGGGTATTACAATAGCAGTATTAGAGCCTAGGTTTAGCCGATTCTAGGAAGCCCTGGGTTGTCTAGAGAACGTTGTATAGGTGTCTAGAAAATGCGTGGCTCATAAGTCAAAGTTGTACTTGTTTAAGCTGAATATTCGATGGTGTAACCTTATTTATTTGCTTTTGCAAAAAGTAATCATACCAAGGAGGGCACGAGATCGAGAAGAGAGTTAGGGCTCTCGAGAATATAGCTATGATGAGGATTGTGTCCCTGGTTCGAATGAGATGTCAGAGGACGATACGGGTCGAGGGGCCAATTATTTCTCTCATCTGCACCAGGCCCTTTACCAGATTGTGAGGGTCATACCCAGGCCTTCGTCTACCCCTCGCGAGGCATCGATTAAAAAGGTGTGTCGCCGCGGTGCTACAAACTTTCTTGGATCGGGTAAGACAACCCGGTTAAGGTATATTAGTGGTTTAAGGACACCCGTTGGATCATACGTCAGATGAGGTTGAGATTTGAGGACAAGTTGTCATGTGTTCTTTCCCTACTGAAAGAGAATTCTCGAGAATGGTGGAAATGTACTACCCCGAAATTTGCTAAGTTGTTTAAGAGTCATTTAGTACTAAAATAAGGGCTTAAAAGCTAACTTAGTGACTAAAATGACAAAATATAAAAGTTAGGATTTCTTTAATTATAGATTCTAGGAAAAGAAATTTATGAGAATTTAGAGTACCGTGTGATAGAGAGTAAGCAAAATAGGGTACTTGCGATGTTTGGCTGAAATTCGATAGGAAAAGTATTAGGCATTTGATGGAATATTTTTACCATTAAATGTTTTTATTTCACAGATAAGTAGTACAGGTTACATGAAGTTGATATGTATAATTAGATTTCTGGTATGGGATAGAAATCTATTTTTGATCGAACAATTAGGGGGAAAACAGATACTTGATTCGAATAAAAATGCAGTATAAGATATCGAATTTCAATTGAACTGCAAAGGTAAGCGTGCTCAAGGCATGGGACGGGTGACCTACTAGAAAGTTCTCATGTCAGTACTTTAGACTGATAAAAAGGAATCAGTCCGAGTTAATATTATTCATATGGATAGCCGATTAAGAAATATAAAGAGAATTTGTATCCGATAAAGATTTCGGATAATTATCGGTATATTTGGACCGAGTCAAAATTTTAAGTTTGACTTCATAAATATGGAATATTTTATTTGATAATATTATTTATTTTTCAGATATGGAAATAAGGAACTTTTAGAATTTATTTGATACCCGGTGAAGGGGAAACACAGTAGAAGTAGAAAGTGAATATCAAGAAATCGGATCAAATCAAAATTTCAGAGACTATTCCATAAGTCACGGAAAATTTATAAAATATTATTTTATGAATAAATTATTAATTGGTTGATTGTGATCTAACTATAATAGTTGGATTTTTACAAAATGGCAAAATTAGTGATTTAAGTGACTAGTTTTGGTAATTTGGTCACAATGGCAATTTTGAAATATTTTGAAAGTACAATGGGTAATATGGTAATTTCCCATGTGGAAGCATTACTCTATTTTGGTTAGAGTTGAATGGAATTTGTTTGGAATTGAACTAGAATGGCAACTTGTAAATTATGATTCAATTGGAGGTTAATTTTGGAATAAGGACTAAATTGAATAAAAAAATCATTTATCAATTACATGTGGCATAAATTAATAAAAGATGAACAAAATGTTCATCTTCTACCCCCTCCATTTCGAAAATACCAACCATAGAGAGAAGGGAAAAATATACAAATTTTTCCTAGGCATTTTGAAGGCTCTCGAACAAGATTTAAGGTATGTTTTTGGTAGAAAGTTGATCTATTTTCAATTCTCTTTCATTTGATAGTAATTTTATCAAGAGCTAAGAAGATTTGATTATGTTCTTGAAGAGAGAGAAAATAGGGTTTTATGTTCCATGTTTAGATTGAAGCTTGATCTATGCAAATCTAGTGTTGTAGAGATAAAATCAAGCTTAGATTGTGATTAATTTCATGTTTAAGGATTAAAAACCCTAACCCTAGAATTTGGGATTTTATTTAGGGTTTTGAAATTGATGATGAAAATGAAAGATTGATGATATTAGAAGCTTGATTTTGATGTTAGAATGAAAAATCCTCAACTAGTCCTTTAAGTGACCATTTCGGCATATATGGGGAAATTTGGAGAAATATTGTGAAAATTATCCTAGTGATGGATTTGAAGAGATTATGAACTTAGAAGCTTGAATATGGTGTTTGGACAAAAATAAAGTCATTGGAAAATATAGATACCCATTCCGGCTAGAGAAAGTATGGGAAAAATATTTTGAAATTATTATGATTATGAGATTTTATGATTCGAATATGTTGTATGAAGTTAGAAATGAAATTAGAATACAAAGGATTAAATTGACAAGAAAGGAAATGGCAAGAGACCATTTTGATAGCCCTGATTAGTTTAAGGACCAATTCAGCTTTGGTATAAAAGTAAGGGAAAATGTGAGAAAAAATTATAAAAATGTTGGATTAATTATTCAATACAAATTTGCAAGTTTATGTGTAAAATGAGTGACTAAAATGTCATTTTGGTAAAAGTTAGTGGATGAAGGGTATTGAATAAGAGTTAGTGAAAAATGATGGAATTATTGAATAATTGTGATTCGAGCTTGAATAAATTGCAAAATGTGCAAAATGGTCACTAGGGACCATAATGAACAATTCGGCATTATTAAAGGAAAAGGTGAATATTTTTGGAAATATTTTATATTCAGATAATTATACTAGTATAATATAGATAAGCAATGTTAGATTAAAAATCTAACATGAATATTGTTATGTATGTTCAAATGGTACTGTACAGCTATTAACGAGGCTAAGGGTACCAAATCAAAAGAAAGCAAGGAAAAAGTATCGAAATAGCTTAGTGAGGCAAATATCATGCATGGCCCAGGTGAGCGCATTTTATTTATTTATTATATATGTGATAGGTGTGAGTGCATTATATGTATTTATGACATGTTGTTAAATAGGACGACTTGTGATGAGTCGGCCTTGGTATAAATAAAAATGTACGATAGCTTATTTATACAAATAGCATGAAATATTAAATGGCATATTGATACAATGATTGTAGCATAATATTAACTCAAGGTAAATCGAATTTTGGATTTTGGGTATGAACTGCCCATTATCGAATTATGGATGATAGTATTGATGGATTGGATATTGAATGTGAAAATATTATATTGTTATGTCAAAGTACTAGTTGTAATATCCAAATTTTGGCTAGTGACTAAATTGTAAATTTTGAAAGTTTAGGGGGTTAAAGTAAAAGTTTGGAAAAGTTTGGGGACTAAAGTGTAAACTTCCCCTACAAGTAATTTTATTCAGTATAATACTGAATCGGATTGAAATATGTACCTTGATATTGGTTTTAAGAATTAAGATGCAGAAAAAGGTACCGAATTTGGATCGAATGAAATTGTTAAGCGTGCTCAGGTTAGAGAAATACAAGGATGGGTGACCTTCGGGAAGGTCCCATAAAAGTGTTTCTGATTGATATTTTGGTTTCAGTAAGAGTAAATAACATTCGTATGGATTTACGATAAAGGATTTCTAAGACAAATTCTACTCTTTGAAGATTTTCAATAACTATTGGGATAATAGACTGAGTTAAGAAAATTCAGTCTAAGACTTTAGGAAAGGAAATTTTTATAAGATGATAGTGTTCATTTTTTGACTATGGAAATATGAAATTTTTGGAATAAATCCGATAGCTCGATAAAGGTGAAATCACAGTAAAAGTATTTTATGAATATCGGGAAAATCGGATCGAACTGAAATTTCAGAGGCTGATCCAAAAGCCATGGAAAGATCATAAAATACTATTTTATGAATATTTTATTATAGTTGGTTGGATTCCAACTAGACTTAGTTGAATTTTTACAAGAATGGCAAACTAGTAAATAAAAACTAGTTGTAGGGTAAATTGGTCATTTTGCCCCAATGGCATTTTTGAAATATTTAAATAGTTACAAGGGCAATTTTGGAAGGAGGAAGTCGAAGATTTAATCTTGGCCCCTGATTGATGATAAGATCAATCTCAATCATTGGATCAAAAGGGCAATTTAGTAATTTTCCTATTTGAATGAATTTAAAATTCATTTATAATATACATGTGGCTTAATTGAGTATTATTAAAAGGAAAAGAATCAAAAGATGAGGACTCTTTCATCCTCTTCATTTTGAAATTTAGAGGAAAAAAGGGAGAAAAATTTTCAAGTTCGATTTAAGCTCCGAAACTCGATTTTCAGGTAATATTTTTAACTGCAAAGTTGTTCTACTCTTCAAGCTCTATCTTTTGATGTAAATAATTCGTGGATTTCATGCTTGATTGATGAGAATTTTTTCATGATAAGAAGTTAGTGTTTATGAATCAAATTGGGGGTTTTGAGATTTTATGATTGTATGATTGAATTTAAGTTGAAATCAAGTTTGTATGATGTTAAAATCATGTTATTGAGTTGGGATTTAAACCCTACACATTTTGATTATTGTGGAGAAGATTAGGGTTTATGGATTCAAGTCTAATGTAGGGTTTATGATGTTGAATTAATAATTTAGTAAGTTTAAATTGTTGATTGGATGCAAAACCCTAAGTTAAAAGTTTAAGGACCATTTTGGAAAGTTTTAAAGTTTAGGGACCAGATCTGAATTTCATGAAATTTATGTGAATTTATGTTATTAATGATGATAGAGACATGAAAATGAAGTTAGAATGCTAAACCGATGTTGAATCAAAATAGTCACCATTTTGACAATTTGTCAAAATTAAGTGATTAAATCGGCAATGAGGTGTTAGAAGGGGACTAAATCTGATTTTTAGCTGAAATTATGGAATTAAGGTAGTAATGTTGATTTGAGGACTAAACAAAGATAAGAAGCTTGAATTCTTACATATACATTGTTAGTGATCATTTCGGCAAAGAAGGAAAAACTATGGGAAATTATTTTGAATAATTATTTGATGAAGGATGTAAAGTGAGTCTATGTATACAAACTTTGTTTAGTGATTTGAAGTAAGCGTTGGGATTAAATTGACAAATAGAGAAATAAGGAGAAGTTAGTATGAAAGTTGAAGTTAATTATGGAAGCTGTGTAGAAAACTGAATTATGACAATAAGTTTGAAAATTCACCATAAATTCTACAAAAATGGTTAGATGGTGAATTTTATACCTATGTAAAGATTTGTTCGACTAGTTTTGTTTCCAACAAATGGAAACTGATTTCGAGTTCCGAGTAAAAAGATATGAATTTTTAAGTGGTGAAAGGTCAGAAAACAGTATGACAGTCTGTTCTGAAATCAGCACTGAAAATTGACTTTGAAGATTTGTCATAAATCGTACGAGTTGAATTTAGGCTATTAATTTGTATGGCTGAAAAGCTTATTGAATCTAGTTTCTTTCAGAACAAACGGAATCGAATTCTGAGTTTTAGATCATTTTATAGAAATAAATCTTCAAAGGTAGTGCAAGCTGCCAGAAAATAGAATTTGAGACATTTTATATCTAATGTTAATTAGCAAGCTTGGAGGAATTATTTGAAGTTCAAAATGGACATTAGGGACCAAAATGAAAATTTTGAAAATTTAAGGACCAGTTCGGCAATTTTGGAAAAATTAAGGATTGGTCTTAAATTTATGGAAAATTGATAGAATTGAAGATTCAAGAATGTTATGAAAGTTAAAGGATTGAAATGTCAAGAAAGGAAAGATAAGAGACTTATTTCGAAATAAAGAATTAGTGAAAGACCAAAGTGAATAAAGTTGAAAGTTAAAGGAAACTTTCTAAGAATATTAGAAATATATAAATGGTTTGATTATACATTAATTTAATGTACAAAAGCAATGTAGTGACTAAAATGTCACTTTTATAAAGTTTGAGGACTAAAAGGTACTAGTCCAAAATTAATAAATGATTATAGAAATTGTTCAAATTAGGCTTGAACAATTGTTTAATGTTCAAAATGGTCACTAAGGACCTAGGGACCAATTCAACAACTTTGAAGAATATTGTGGAAATTTTCAGAAAATCTTATATTTAGTTATGTTTAAGAATCAAGTTAGCAATGTTAGATTTAAGTCGAATACGAGAATGGTAATGTATATGTTCAATTGGTCTTCTACAGTTTTGAAAGAGAACAAAGGAAATTCAAGTGATAAAAAGAAAGATAAGAACCTCGAGAAAGCTTAGTGAGACATATTATTCATGACCCAAGTGAGTGCATTTCTAAATGTTTGCATTACATTGAAATTGGCATTGCATTTCTCTATAATACATGATATGATACATTGCTCGACATGGCAAGCTTGATGGAATACCATGTACGAATTATTGTTTGCATAAATGATGATGCATTATGCATACATAAAATATAGATAATGACAAGACTAGCGAATAGCCGACCTTAATTTAAAAATAGTATTGCCTTATATATATATATACGTTGAGCTACTGCATGTTGCAATAAAGGTAGATTAAATGAAATATGAAGTATGAATTATTATTCTGAGAAATGATGATGATCTATGTTTGCTATGACTATTTATGAATAAGCATGAAACATGAAATGTCTTTTTATATGATTAATTACGATGTTGAATTGATGATGAAAGAAATGCCCAAGTATTGTGTATGAGAGTCCATGGTATAGTTGGCATGCCATAGAGTCTTTAGCAGCTGCACCCTCATGTTCATGTTATCAAACAGATATTGTGACAAAATGATTGTGTCACATGCACCCTGGGGATCCACGCCCACTGTGCCCAAGTGCACTATCGAGGTGCTTCATGTTTATGGGGAGCAAAGAGCGTCCCCGAGTACGTACTCATCTTCACGTTCACGTTAGACACTGCGGTGTCATTTCAAGATGACTCGCGTACCTCGATCTCATATAGCGTACTTTGGGCAATGATAAAAGAATCATGTCACGTAAATGAATCATGTCATGTAAACGAATCATGTTACATATATGAATCAAGTCATGTATATGAACCATGCCATGAATACAAAATATGTCAGGTAAAAAAATCATGTCATGTAAATGTATCAAGTTATGTGTATGAAATATGCCACATATGAGAATCATGTCATATAAATGGATCATTCCATGAATATGAATCATGTTACGTATATGAACCATGTCATGAATATGAATCATGTTATGTATAAGAATTAAGTCAAGTATATGAATAATGTCAAGTATATGGATCATGCAACGTATATGAATTATGACACGTATTGGATTATGCCATGTATATAATTCATGCCATATATATATGAATTATGTCATGCATATGAAGTATGTCATGTATGTGAATTATGTCATATATATATATATATATAAATCATGTCATGAATGTGAATTATGCCATGTATGTGAACTATGTCATGTATATGATTTACTTGATAATGATGGAGTATTGGAAACTAAACTAAGTTAGAAAAATTATGACTTGCACATGAATAAGGAGTTACATGTCACATGGACGAGAAGCACATGACATACGTGATAGAAAGGTTATATGACATATGATAGAATACATGTTATGCAAATGATGGCATAAAGAAAGCATGACCATGATAGAGCACATGATATGAAAATGATTGCATGATGAAAGCATGTCCATGATAGAGAATATATTATGTAATAATAACGTGATTTATATGATAGTTATGATACATGACATATGTACATTGTGACATACTTGCCATGTTATAGAGAAAATAAAATGCACTTTTTTATGATATACTGCATTGCATCATTTTATGTTTAAATAAATAAGTTTAACTGCCTCACTAAGTTTTTAATCAGCGTGTGATTGTTTCACACGTAGGTCATGTTAGAGCACCTTTGAAGAGGGGTCAAGCAAGCTGATCTAGCTACAATCTGCAAACATCAGTAAGACATTCTAAATTATGAAAATCTCTAGTGGGCATGTAAACTATTTTCTTGCTGATAGTATATGATGCATTAAATTGAATTATAATGATAGTCTAAATAATCAGCTAGATGATGAATCGTATTTGGATAAAAAAATCAAATCAAGCTTAACTTTTAGTAGCATGTTTAAATAACATCTATAATGTATATTCAACTGCGAGTATACATTATGTGTGTTACATTTATTGGTATCAGAGCAAAGGTTTAGCCGGTTTTGGATGCTAAACCAAGTTTGATAAGAATTTTTCAGTAAATACATGCCCCTAGGATGTCATATTACTGATGTGCTGATTGTATGACTTGATGCTGCTCCTCATTAGTATAAGGTGGAATGAGACTAGAATAAGGAATGTAAACGATAACGAATTTCGTCTATTGACGAATCTTGGAAGTTAAGAAAGGACACGTAGTAGATATGATACAGTGAAATAAGCATGGAAGTTAACTCCTGATAAGAATAAGTTATCTGCATAGTAAGAGAGATGATACAATAATTATAAGATACTCGGATATGAAGGAGTAAGAAGAAGAAATATATTTGCTTTAGAAATATATATGTTTGAAGATAACAATGTCAGCAGTTGCTGCAGATGTAATCTGACGATTTACTCAAGATACGTTAAGGATTGGAGTTATGATGGAAATAACTCAGTAGTATCTTATTACAAGATGTTTGTACTGTCAGTACATATAAGGGAGAATTGGAAAGTTAAGTAATGATACTACTAAGATGATTAGAAAATAAGCTAAGAAAGAAATTGATATATGAAGAGATTATAATTGAGGCTCAAAAAGAAGATGTTAGGCATGAATCAGTCAGAGTACTAAAAGTAGTGAACCATATTATAATGATAGTCAAAGCAAACATGGAAATAGTTACAGTGTAGACTCCTCAAATGTTAGAACAACTTTGAAATGTCTTTAAATCGAACACAACCTAAGTAAGAAGGATTATTTCTTTAAGGAGACATTAGTATTATAAGATGTCAACTGTGAAGTCTGATAGACCAGAAAGACAAGGAATCTTGAATAAAGGGATGATGAATAATGATATTTGAGTATATACGGAGGAAGATTGGAAGTTTATTTCTGATAAGGTATATCGAACTCTTAGCCAAAGAATATTCAAAGAAGTTAATTAAGAGGTTAATTCTACCTGAATAGTTGACAGCAGAGCCTTATAAAGGTAGGGCTGAAGTGTAATGGATAAGCTAAGATATCTTTTCAGAAAGATTTTGATAAAGACAATCAGTAATAATAAGATGACGAGTATGACAAGCATTAAAATAATGTGGATTGTTGGGAAAAAAAAGGGTTTTCTAATGAACTAAGTGATCGAATACTAGAAGGTAATATAAAGGTATCATCTCGGGAATCTGAAGTGTAATTTAGATAAGTTGGTTATCTGTGTACAAGGTAGAAATGATTATAAGAAGAAACGTTTAAATTTTTAAAAAGAATTAGTTCCTTAATGAAGTCAAAGAAAGAGTGCTTAGCTGAGGATTGTTCCGGGTAATTGAAATTTCCCTATAAATATTTCTAGAAAAGAGCAAGAGTCTCGGATTACAAGGGTTTTAAAGATACCCGTAGCAGTAAAAATGAAATGAAGTATGAAATTTTTTCGATTTTTACCTAGATTGAGCTACTGGTGCAGTAAGGGGCTCAAGTACAAGAACAAGAAGTACCTAAGAGGTTGTAACCTTCGGCAACTGTATATAATAAATCATTGGTTGTTAAAATGTTTAAGCTGTTGAGAGCCTTAAATGTGAGAACAAAAGAGAAATTATGATTGTTTATTTGAAAATGAAGGATGATTTGTATAGGTCAAAAAGGGAAAAACTTAGTTTCAGAACTGTTATACCTCAAGGAATCGTGAATGAGTTGGACCAAGAGTATATTAATGGGTCTTATCACCAGAAGTGAGTAAAAGTCTATAGTATATGTACTTATATTTTGGGGGCATTGACTGAATTATTTACATGTCAACACTCCTGAATAAATTGATATGCAATTAGATTTGATATATGTAGAGGAGTTAGTACAAATATTGGTTTATGGAATTAAAGAATTAAGGAATAAGAAAATTCATTGACTGAAGTTTTGAGGAAAAATTACAAGGTCGAAGAAACCACTTGGGAAGCTGAGAAGAAAATAAGGAAGTAATATATGTAAATGTTTGGAACAGGTACGCATTAAAAATTCGAGGACGAATTTTCTTAAGGGGGAGGAATTGTAATATCCCAAATTTTGGCTAGTGACTAAATTATAAATTTTGAAAGTTTTGGAGGTTAAAGTATAAACTTTGGAAAAGTTTGGGGACTGGAGTGTAAATTTTCCCTACAAGTAATTTTATTCAGTATAAGAGTGAATCGGATCGAAATAGGTACCTTGATATCGGTTTTAAGAATTAAGATGCAGAAAAAGGTATCGGATTTGGATCGAATGAAATTGTTAAGCGTGCCCATGTCAGATAAATACAAGGATGGGTGACCTTCGGGAAGGTCCCATAAAAGTGTTTCTGGTCGATATTTTGGTTTTAGTAAGAGTAAAAAATATTCGTATGGATTTACGATAAAGGATTTCTAAGAGAAATTATACTCTTTGAAGATTTTCGATAACTATTGGGATAATAGGTTGAGTTAAGAAAATCCAGTCTAAGACTTTAGGAAAGGAAATTTTTATAAGATGATAGTGTTCTTTTTCCGACTATGGAAATATGGAAAGGTCATAAAATACTATCTTATGAATATTTTATTATAGTTGGTTGGATTCCAACTAGACTTAGTTGAATTTTTACAAGAATGGCAAAATTAGTAAATAAAAACTAGTTGGAGGGCAAATTGGTCATTTTACCCCAATGACATTTTTGAAATATTTAAAAAGTTACAAAGGCAATTTTGGAAGGATGAAGTTGAAGATTTAATCTTGGCCTTTGATTGATGATAAGATCAATCTCAACCGTTGGATCAAAAGGGTAATTTAGTAATTTTCCTATTTGAATGAATTTAAAATTCATTTATAATATGCATGTGGCTTAATTGAGTATTATTAAAAAGAAAAAAATCAAAAGATGAAGACTCTTTCATCTTCTTCATTTCGAAATTTAGAGGAAAAAGGGGAGAAGATTTTTTAAGTTCGATTCAAGCTCCGAAACTCGATTTTCAGGTAATATTTTCAACTGCAAAGTTGTTCTACTCTTCAAGCTCTATCTTTTGATGTAAATAATTCATGGATTTCATGCTTGATTGATGAGAATTTTTTCATGAGAAGAAGTTATGGTTTATGAATCAAATTGGGGGTTTTGAGATTTTATGAATCTATGATTGAATTTAAGTTGAAATCAAGTTTGTAGGATGTTAAAATCATGTTATTGAGTTGGAATTTAAACCCTACATATTTCAGTTATTGTGGAGAAGATTAGGGTTTATGGATTCAAGTCTAATTTAGGGTTTATGATGTTGAATTAATGATTTAGTAAGTTTAAATTGTTAATTGGATGCAAAACCCTAAGTGAAAAGTTTAAGGACCATTTCGACAAGTTTTAAAGTTGAAGGACCAGATCTGAATTTCATGAAATTGATGTGAATTTATGTTTTTAATGATGATAGAGACATGAAAATGAAGTTAGAATGCTAAACCGATGCTGAATCGAAATAGTTACCATTTTGACAATTTGTCAAAATTAAGTGATTAAATCGGCAATGAGGTGTTAGAAGGGGACTAAATCTGATTTTAGCTGAAATGATGGAATTAAGGTAGTAATGTTGATTTGAGGACTAAACAAAGATAAGAAGCTTGAATTCTTACATTTACATTGTTAGTGATCATTTCGGCAAAGAAGAAAAAACTATGGGAAATTATTTTGAATAATTATTTGATGAAGGATGTAAAGTGAATCTATGTATACAAACTTTGTTTAGTGACTTGAAGTAAGTGTTGGGATTAAATTGACAAATAGAGAAATAAGGAGAAGTTAGTATGAAAGTTGAAGTTAATTATAGAAGCTGTGTAGAAAATAGGATTATGACAGTAAGTTTGAAAATTCACCATAAATTCTAAAAAAATGGTTAGATGGTGAATTTTATACCTATGTAAAGATTTGTTTGACTAGTTTCGTTTCCAACAAACGAAAACTGATTTCGAGTTCCGAGTAAAAAGATGTGAATTTTTAAGTGGTGAAGGTTAAAAAACAGTATGACAGTCTTTTCTGAAATCAACACTGAAAATTGACTTTGAAAATTTGTCATAAATCGTACGAGTTGAATTTAGGCTATTAATTTATATGGCTGAAAAGCTTATTGAATCCAATTTCTTTCAGAACAAACGGAATCGAGTTCCGAGTTTTAGATCATTTTATAGAAATAAATCTTCAAAGGTAATGCAAACTGCCAGAAAATGGAATTTGAGACATTTTATATCTAATGTTAATTAGCAAGCTTGGAGGAATTATTTGAAGTTCAAAATGGTCATTAGGGACCAAAATGAAAATTTTGGAAATTCAAGGACCAATTTGGCAATTTAGGACAAATTAAGGATTGGTCTTGAATGTATGAAAAATTGATAGAATTGAAGATTCAAGCATGTTATGGAAGTTAAACGATTGAAATGTCAAGAAAGGAAAGATAAGAAACTTATTTTGAAATAAAGAATTAGTGAAAGACCAAATTGAATAAAGTTGAAAGTTAAAGGAAACTTTCTAAGAATATTATAAATAAATAAATGGTTTAATTGTACATTAATTTAATGTACAAAAGCAATGTAGTGACTAAAATGTCACTTTTATAAAGCTTGAGGACTAAAAGGTACTAGTCTAAAATTAATAAATGATTATGGAAATTGTTCAAATTAGGCTTGAATAATTGTTTAATGTTCAAAATGGTCACTAAGGACCTAGGGACCAATTCGACAACTTTGAATGTTATTGGGAAATTTTCAGAAAATCTTATATTCGAATAGTTATGTTTAAGAATCAAGTTAGCAATGTTAGATTTAAGTCGAATACGAGAATGGTAATGTATATGTTCGATTGGTATTCTACAGTTACGAAAGAGAATGAAGGAAATTCAAGTGATAAAAAGAAAGATAAGAACCTCGAGTAAGCTTAGTGAGGCATACTATTCATGGCCCAGGTGAGTGCATTTCTAAATATTTGCATTACATTGAAATTGACATTGCATTTCTCTATAATACATGATATGATACATTGCTCGACATGGCAAGCTTGATGGAATACCAGGTACGAATTATTGTTTACATAAATGATGATGCATTATGCATACATGAAATATGGATAATGACAAGACTAGCGAATAGTCGACCTTAATTTAAAAATAGTATTGCCTTATATATATATATGTGTGTTGAGCTGCTGCATGTTACAATAAATGTAGATTAAATGGAATATGAAGTATGAATTATTATTCTGAGAAATGATGATGATCTATGTTTGCTATGACTATTTATGATGAAGCATGAAATGTCTATTTATATGATTAATTACGATATTGAATTGATGATGAAAGAAATGCCCAAGTATTGTCTATGAGTACATGGTCTAGTTGACACACCATAGAGTCTTTAACAGCTGCACCCTCATGTTCATATTATCAAACAGATATTGTGACAAAATGATTGTGTCAAATGCAGCCTAGGGATCCACGCCTACTGTGCCTAAGTGCACTGTCGAGGTGCTTCATGTTTATGGGGAGCAAAGAGCGTCCCTGAGTACGTACTCATCTTCACGTTCACGTTAGACACTACGGTGTCCTTTCAAGATGACTCGCGTACCTCGATCTCATATAGCGTACCTTGGGCAATGATAAAAGAATCATGTCATGTAAATGAATCATGTCATGTAAACGAATCATGTTACATATATGAATCATGTCATGTATTTGAACCATGCCATGAATACGGAATATGTCAGGTAAAAGAATCATGTCATGTAAATGAATCAAGTTATTTGTATGAAATATGCCATGCATGAGAATCATGTTATATAAATGGATCATACCATGAATATGAATCATGTTACGTATATGAACTATGTCATGAATGTGAATCATGTTATGTATAAGAATTAAGTCAAGTATATGAATGATGTCAAGTATATGGATCATGCCACGTGTATGAATTATGACACGTATATGGATTCTGCCATGTATATAATTCATGCCATATATATGTGAATTTTGCCATGCATATGAAGTATGTCATGTATGTGAATTATGTCATATATATATATATATATATATATATAAATCATGTCATGAATGTGAATTATGCCATGTATGTGAACTATGTCATGTCTATGATTTACTTGATAATGATGGAGTATTGGAAACTAGACTAAGTTAGAAAAATTATGACTTGCACATGAATAAGGAGTTACATGTCACATGACCGAGAAGCACATGGCATACGTGATAGAAAGGTTATATGACATAAGATAGAATACATGTTATGCAAATGATGGCATAAAGAAAACATGACCATGATATACAAATGATTGCATGATGAAAGCGTGTCCATGATAGAGAATATATTATGTAATAATAACGTGATTTATATGATAGTTATGATACATGACATATGCACATTATGACATAATTGCCATGTTATAGAGAAAATGAAATGCACTTTTATATGATATATTGCATTGCATCATTTTATGTTTAAATAAATAAGTTTAACTGCCTCACTAAGTTTGTACTTAGCGTGTGATTGTTTCACACGTAGGTCATGTTAGAGCACTTTTGAAGAGGAGTCAAGCATTCTGGTCGAGCTACAATCTGCAAACATCAGTAAGACATTCTAAATTATGACAATCTCTAGTGGGCATGTAAACTATTTTCTTACTGATAGTATATGATGCGTTAAATTGAATTATAATGATAGTCTAAATAATCAGCTAGACGATGAATCGTATTTGGATAAAAAAAATCAAATCAAGCTTAACTTTTAGTAGCATGTTTAAATAACATCTATAATGTATATTCAACTACGAGTATACGTTATGGGTGTTACTTTAGTGTGAGAGTCTTTGGTATAATTGGATATCCATAGAGTCTTAGCATCTACATTCTAGTACTACGGTGCGTTCCAGATACTTCGGTGTTGACTTCAGACACTATGGTGTTGTTTAGACACTTCGGTGTTGACATCAGACACTACGACGTTGTAGACACTACGGTGTTGTTTAGACCCTTTGGTGTCAACTAGCACAAAAGGTGCGATAATGAGGAGCAAATGGCATCCTCGAGTACGTACTCACCATCAGATGCTACGGCGTTGCAGACACTACGGTGTCGTTATGATGACTCGTATACCATAGGTTCACATGAAATTGTACTTTGGGCTATAATTTATGAAATGCTTTTATGCAGGTGGTTATGCCACTGTATGCCTAAGTATTACAACATGAGAATCTTTGGTATAGTTGGATATCCATAGAGTCTTAGCAGTTGCGTCCTAGCACTACGGTGCGTTTCAGTCACTTCAGTGATGTTTAGACACTTCAGTGTCGAGTTAGACGCTACGAAGTTGTTCAAACACTTCGATGTTGTTAGCACAAATTGTGCGATTATGAGGAGCAAAGAGCGTCATCGAGTACATAATCATCTCAATCGCTTCGGCGATGCAGACGTTGCGGCATCGTAGACACTACGATGTCGTGATGACTCGCGTACTATAGCATCACATGATTTTGTACTTTGGGCTATAATACTTAAAATTCATTTATGCAGGCAGTTAAGCTAAAAAGCTTAATGTACACAAGACTGATAAGACAGATCGAATCCTATTATTTGAATATTATATTGGTTTAATGAACTATACATGTAAGGTAGTTCTATGCATGATAAAATGTTATCAACTACAATTGGAAATCGCTTGTCATTTTGCAAGGCTGAGTTATTTATAGTCATTGTTTTACATTGTTATGATTATGCCTCGCTAAGTTATACTTAGCGTATGTTTCATATCACACGTTGGTACTTCAGACTAGATAGCAGAAGAGGAGTTGCACATCGTTGGATCAAGTTAGCCTGCATTATCAGTAAGTACCACCACATCCTAGTCTAGAGGGCATGTATAGTCTTTAAATAAGTAGCTATTTTGTATGTCTAAATTTTCGTACTCTATTTATAAGTTAATGTGGATGTATGATCTAGAAACATGACCTAGTTTGAGGAATTAAGAATATTAGAAAAGATGCTTCAAACGATTTTAAACTTAGATGGTTGTTTATCGCGTAGAGATTTTAAAATCAAGAAAGAGTCTAGGCAGCACACATAGTTTTCATCCTAAATTATATTTTAATTTTAATAATTGCTTAAAGTATTTTATAAACCAATTCAGGGTCAAAACTAGGTGACTCTAGACAGATTTGTAATTTAGTGAAAACCAAAAAAGGGTTGTTTAATCAAATTAGTTTTGCAATAAATTTTTTTACAAGTCTGAAAATCAGTGTGAATCAGTTAGTAACATCTTTAATGTGTATTCAAATATCGAATATACGTTGAGGGTCTTACAAAAAAATCGTAGAGTTAAGTTGGTATCCTAACCAACCTACATGGGGTGACTTCTTGGAGGAATTTAAGAAGATGTGGGTGAAGCCCACATTGATAGCTTGAGGAATCGATCCAACCATTTGGTCCAAGGAAACTGGTCGGTCTTTGAATATGAGCAAGAGTTCCTATAATTGAGTAGGTATGCCCCTGAGTTGGTTGCTACCGAGAAGATGAGATGCAAGAGGTTTCTAAAGGGTTCGAGGAAGAAAATCTAGACCTACTTAACTGCTGCCCCACTGAAAATGTTTTCAGAATTGACTGCTAGTGCTAAGCCGCTTGAGCAAGTTAAAGGTTTAACCTATAGCCCGGCTAGCGAGCAAGGGAGCTCAAGTGGGAGAACTCAAAATTTTCCATTAACTTGCAGTCTTATTTCAAAAAATAGAAACTTTTGAAACTAAGAAAGAGTAGCTTCAAACCATAGTTCGAGGTCAGTTCGTAGGATAAAGTTTGCTAGCCGTAGGAGAACTTCATCATCTTCAGCCATGATGAGTCTGGAAGGCTCACAAAAGACTGCGGGCGCACTGATTTGTGATCAGTGTGGACGTAAGCATAGAGGCGAGTGTTGGGGATTGGTCATGGTTTGCTTTGAGTATGGATCATCGGACTATTTTGTAAGAGACTGTCCGGTAACTGCCAATACCACTCAAGTTTAGACTCAGAGGATGTTTTATCCAGCTCTGCGGGGTCGAGGCCTTGTTAGAGGAGGAACGAGCCACATGTCTGGACATTAGAGTGGGGGTACGATTCAGTCCACTATTAAGGCACCAACGAGGCAGTGTGCAGTTAGGGCCCAAGAGGACTACGAGGCTACCGATGTTATCTCAGGTACTTTTACCTTGTTCTTAGTTTCTATTATTACTCTTATGGAATCGGGGTCTACTCATTCATACATCCGTAGTGGAATATCTTAGCAGATGGGTATTCCCACTAAGGATCTTGAGGTGGGGATTCGTGTGATGAGTCCTTTACGGTATGATATTTTGGTGGATAAGGTGTATTGGAGGTGTTCGATTGAGGTTCAGGGTTTAATCTTTTTGGTCGATTTGATAGTGTTGTCGTTTCAAGAGTTTGATGTTATCCTAGGGATGGATTATTTGTTTGAGCATGATGCGTATTTGGGTTGTAGAGTAAAGAGTCTTAAGCTTCATGGTTTGGATAGAGCAAATTTGGTAGTGAAGGGTGAGAAGAATCCTTGCCTTTCTAATGTAGTGTCGGCCCTAGCGGCACAAAGAATAATCCAATAGGGTTGCAAGGCCTTCTTAGCTCGCGTAGTTGACACAAGTATTGGGAGTCTAATGCTTGAGAGTCTTCGAACTGTTAAAGAGTTTGATAATGTATTTTCAGAAGAATTGCCCGAACTACCTCCAGATTGTGAGCTAGAGTTTTAGATAAATGTGATGCTTGACATGTCATTAGTATCTATTACATCGTATCGTATGGCACTAACAGACTTAAGGGAGTTAAAGAATCAAATCTAAGAGTTGTTGGCAAGAGGTTTCATTCAACCAAATATCTCACCTAGGGGTACTTTGGTCTTCTTTATTAAGAAGAATGATGGGTCAATGAGGATGTGTATTGATTACTGTCAGCTCAACATGGTAGCAGTGAAGAATCGTTACCCCTTACCAATGATAGATGACATGTTTGACCAGTTAAAAGGTGCTCGTGTATTCTCGAAGATCGACTTAAAGTTGGGATACTACTAGTTGAAGGTAGTAGAAGAGGATGTTTAAAAGACCGCTTTTAGGACGTGGTATAGACATTATGAGTTTTTGGTAATGCAATTTGGGCTTATCAATGCATCAGCGACTTTCATGGATTTGATGAACCAGGTCTTCCAGCATTACCTAGATCAGTTTGTAGCGGTTTTCATCGATGACATCTTGGTTTATTCGATATCAGAAAAGGAGCACGACTATCACCTTTGTTTTTTTCCTTCAGACCCTAAGGGAAAGATAGCTTTTTGCTAAGTTCAATTAGTGTGAGTTTCGGCTCTCTAAGGTGGCTTTTTGGGTTACATTGTTGCAACATATGGGATTCGATTTGACCCGCAAATGATTCATATAGTGGTGGAGTAGAAACCACCTAGAAATATTGCGGAAGTCCATAGTTTTCTTGGGCTTGTCAGATATTATTACTGTTTTGTTAAGGGCTTCTCCATCATATCAGCACCTATGACCAAGTTGTTATAAAAGGGAGTTTCGTTTGAGTGGAACGAGAAAAGATAACAAAGCTTCGAGTAGTTGAAGGCTTATCTTACGGAGGACCTAGTGTTAACACAACCCGAACTGGGAAAGGATTATGTTGTATTTAGTAATGCTTCGTTGAATGGGCTTGGTTGTGTTCTTATGCAAGAAGGTAAGGTGATTGCTTACGCCTCAATAAAACTTAAGCCTCATGAACAAAATTACCCTACGCATGATTTGGATCTTGTCGCGGTTATCTTCGCTTTGAAAATTTAGAGACACAATCTGTATAGGGAAAAGTGTTACATCTACACCGATCATAAGAGTATAAAGTATCTTCTTACCCAAAAAAGTTGAATTTCCGGCAAAAGCGATGGATTGAGTTGTTAAAAGACTATAATTTTATCATAAAGTATCATCCTGGTAAGGTTAATATGGTGGTCGATGCCTTGAGTAGGAAGTCTATGTCAGACTTAAGGGCGATGTTTGCCGGTTTAAGGATTACCGAGAATGGTGGGTTGTTGCCGAGCTTCATGTAGAGCCTACCTTAGTGCAAGAGATCAAGAGAACGCAAGTGTCAGACGAAGATTTGGTAGTAAAGGTTGAGATGGTTCAAATAGGCGAGGCATCCAATTTTGACATGCGAGATGGTAGGATCTTGTACTTCAAAGATCCGTTGTGAGTCTTAGCTTTGGAGGATTTACAAGACTATATCCTGCAGGAGTCACACCGTAGTTCGTTTACTATGCATATGGGGAGTAACAAGATGTATCAAGACCTCCGTCCTTTTTATTGGTGACCTAGTATGAAAAAATATGTATCCAGGTTTGTGACAAGATGCTTAGCTTGTCAGCAGGTTAAGGCCGAACAACAGGTTCCTTCGGGCTTGTTTCAGCCCATTTAAATTCCACAATAGAAGTAGGATCGGGTGACCATAGATTTTGTAACGCGGTTATCGTCAACACAGAAGAAGTGTGATGCCATTTGGGTGATATTAGATTGTTTAACCAAGTATGCTCATTTCTTACCTCTGTGTATGGATTTTACGTTTGAGAGGTTAATACGGTTGTATATCCAAGAGATAGTAAGGTTGCATGAGTGCCATCATCAATCATATCGGATAGAGATTTGCATTTTATGGCAAGGTTATGGAAGAAGATACATGAGGCCTTGGACACCAAGTTATATTTCAGAACAGCTTTCTACCCTCAGACTGATGGTTAGTCCGAGCGAGTTATCCAGATCTTGGAGGATATGCTCCGGTGTTGTGTTATTGATTTTGAAAAGAGTTGGGAAGAGCAGCTACTACTAGTCGAGTTTGCCTACAACAATAGTTTCCAATCAAGCATCAAGATGGCTCTCTTAGAGGCCTTGTATGGGCGTAAGTGTAGAACACTCTTGTTTTAGACCGAGCTTAATAAAGAAGAATCGTGGGGTCTGATTTGATTAGGCAAACTGAGGAGAAGGTTCAGATAATTAAGGAAATATTGCAAGCTATCTTTGATTGTCAAAAAAATTATGCGGACCGAAAGCATAAGCACATTAAGTATGAGGTTGGTGACAAAGTGTTCCTCAAGGTGTCACCGTGGAAAAGAATAACCCGCTTCAGGCGGAAGGGAAAGTTCAGCCCGAGGTTTATTAGGCATTATGAGATTCTTGAGATGGTTGGACCTATAGTTTATCGGTTAGATTTACCTCAGGATATAGAATGCATCCACAACGTGTTTCATGTGTCTATGTTGAGATGTTACTGTTCTGGTCATTCTCATATTATTTCTCTTGAGGAGATTCAGATAAACACCGACTTGACCTATAAGGAGAAACCGAGAATAGTTCTGAACAAAAGAGTCAAGAAGTTGCTCAACAAAAGTATACATCTAGTTAAGATGTTGTGCAGGAACCACGGAGTTGAGAAGGCCACAAAAGAAGTCAAGAAAGACATGAAGTTGCTTTATCTGCATTTGTTTCCAAAAGGTAAATTTCGAGGATGAAATTTTCTTTAAGGATTGGATAGTTGTAATGACCCAGATTTTGGAATCTAAGGGTCGGTTTAACTCGAAGTATGGGCTTTGTGTTGGGTCAAGATGTTTGGGCCTTGAAAGCCTTAGTGGGCTTGTTTTTACTTATTGGGTTTGAGAGTTAGGCTTGTTGTTGGGTTAGAAGGATAATGAGAGGGTAGCATGGTAAAAACCCTCCTTTTAAAGAGAGAAAAAATGCATCTGTAACATCCTCGACCCGGATGTCACATTTGGGCCTCAATCCTAAACCCAAAACTATAAATTTCTCAACTTGATTTAGCCCAAAAAAATGTTTTCCAAAACATTTAAAGCCAATGATTAAAAGTATGTATATATATATCTGTATAAATGAATAAAATGTTACAATAAAGCTCCAATTAAAATAAAATATTTGAACATTTAATTCGATTAATACAATTTGCAAAATAGGTTCTATTAACACATAGCTCACTAAACACAAGTACCGTACTCTGAAACCTCTACATTGTAGAATCTCGTACTGATAGTGCTCCTCGTGCCCACAATCTGACGATCAACCTACGTACGAAAACAATAATTCCGAGCTTTGAGAATACGAAGCTCAGGGATAAACATCTACTCTACTATGCTTCTTGCTAATCATAAACATAAGCATGCAAGCTAGTACGAGCAATAAGGATAGATAAATAAATATGCGGCGCTACTACTAGTCGTCTAAACACTTATCATCATAACAATCATCAATCATGGCTCACAAGGCCCAACCATACCTGAGATCTCATCAGATTATCTAGGCAGAAACACATATCATCAACAACAACAACTCTAGAGTGAGGCCGGGTCATAGAGCATCGGTACATACACTCCGGGTGAGGCTGGGTCACATAGCATCAGAATACACCCTGGGTCAAGCCGGGTCACATAGCATCAGAACATACACACTGCTCAGAATCATCTTCGAGCATCTACACTCTAGGTGAGGCTGGGTCATATAGCATCAGAACATACATCCATACTCTGATTCTCTCATCGAGTATCTTTGAATGAGGCCCGAGTCACATAGCATCGGTAACCTCTATTCGGTATCTCTAACCAAGGTGTTGCAACACTCTTTCATTGGGTATCCAGATCTCATCAATCAGAACATACACAACCAAAAAGTGTCCATACATGTCACATTCACACATGATCTACCAAGGATCCCTAAGGTTTACTATTACAAGCAATCACCCAAGCTTTACCAAGTTGTTAATACATTATGGAGAAGTGTATAATTTATCCAATTAACAATGAATCTCTCACAACTCTATTAACGCAAGAAGCTTCCCGCCTCAAAACTATACCATGTTTGGAAAAAATCATCAACACCCCCACTAGAATTTATCATCATATGAACTCCCTCCAAGAGTTAAGGTTTTAACACAAATCCTAAATCTTGTATCAAAGGTAGCATGTAAACACCGTAGTGCCTTACAACTTAGGCTACAACCCAACCAAGTCATTATCTCTTAAGCCCAAATTAAAGGGGTGATATATCTCAATTTCTTAGTTTTATATTCCGCTTTACCACATTGGAAGTTCATCGAACCATAATTCTCAAATCATCAACCCTTCGACTCGCTTTCAACATTTTCAGGCAAATTGTCCAAACAACACCAGTACTCGAGCATCAAGTATCGGTATGCCTCTAGTACCGATACACCCCAGAGCGTACCGTCATACCACTTGGCCACTGGAATCCTCATCCAACAATGGGTACCAAAACCAATCAACACGTACTAATACGGCTCTCAATGTGCACCAATACACCCACAAATATACCGGTACAAAACTCGTTGTGTGAATCCTACTAACACACGGGTACCAATACAGCCTAAGCTAGTATCAATTATGTCCTTCATCCAAAGCTTACTTTCGCCATTCAAAACACTTGGATTCCGCTCTTGCTAAAAATAACAAAATAATGCTTACCTCAAAATACATCGTTATTCAAAACGTAATCTTAGTTTGTAATTGTGCGCTCTCCAATCCTTTACAAAATCCACATGCAATCTACATATTTCTCACTAAGGAAATCTCATAGTATCCCAATAAACTCTGATGATTTTGATGATTGACCTCCAACCAATGGTAAATCAACCACTTATCAAATAACTCAGACATGTGTCTCACTGTTATCTCTCAATATACACAACGAGTGATTGGGGAACCCGTCATACTCGAAACTTACCAACAACTGAACACTGCACTATATTAGAAAAACCATTTGCCTTAACACCTTCCTCTAAAGTATACACACAAGATCTTAAACTTGCTCAGAACTATCAAACAAAAAATCAATCATAACACGGTATTCTCTTAGCCGCATTCATAAGCTACATCACGCGGCTTCCATACCTAACAAATCCTCAATTCGGAGCTTGACTAATAAGATACACAGGTATCGATGCTGAATAATTAGTACCAATAACAAAATGATTAAGTACTAGTATCATATGGAGCTAGCATCGGTACTCCCTCACATAACCATCACTTACTATCCTCGACCACACTATAAGAACAACATGATACTCTAACCCGAACTACGTTCGTTCCACCGTTACTTGACAAGTTTACTCGCTTAAGTAATGATCGATCATACGATCAATAGTTCTCCACTACTTTGACTCACATCGTCATCCAAACCTCAAATTCCCTAAAGATCAAATACTTAAAAAATTTCGTTGTTGGGGTAGGCACAACCTCGTCTCTTCTTGCACAAGTTACATTATTGTCAAAACAACAACATTCTTAAAGATTCCAAAATCTTCATCGACTCTATTCGAGTTGACACCACTATCATGAATAGAACGATCTCAAACCTTAAACCTTCTTAGCTAACCATGCTTATAATTAGCTTCCTCCACACAGGACATTTTGGTAATTACATTACCATTCCTCTCATAAGCAACACTCATAAGTTTGCACGTGTCACTCAATGCATCAAATTGATATACAAGAGACAATCTAGTGGCCCCATCCTGACATCGTCGAACATATCTCAAAAAAGAAAACCTCATTCTGGAAATCATTTCAAATTTAATATCTTTTAGTATCTTAACCATAAGCACCTCATCCTCGAACCAAACTTGGAAGCATACGAGTACCTCAAAAATGGTTAAAAGTCATCCTCCTTGGGGGAAAATAATGGTCTTTCTCTATCGTACGACAATTGATGGTGGTTCAGAAAATAATTAAACCAATCAACTTCTTGCCAGCGAACAAGCTCAATTTACTTTTAAGCAAATTACTCAGGCAAAAGAAATCTCGTTCGAGTTACACCTTCACAACAGAGACCTTGACTTTCTCAACGGGATCAGTATCCTCAAATAAGGGTGATAGGCACCGATATCCTACTCGGTCTTACCTCAATATCCACTCACGTCCTTGATAGGAAGAAAGTCTTAACAACTCCTCAAAGAAGCATAACCTAACACTTTGGCAGTCTGAAATCTCTTGAGCGTTGAACTACACACATTGGCATCTACAAAATGGGCGAATGTATCTCACAACTCCACTGTGCCATTGTTTAAGCAACCACAGCAAAAATCATGGTAGAAGGGCAACGGTTCAACATCTTATCACCAAAATATCAGTTTCCTCGAGGTCCTGAAGCCTTAAGAGCGACTTTTGACATTACAGGCTAACATCATCCCTGATTAACCAAGCAATGATCAAGACAAAACACTCTCAAGAAAGTAGCACTATCAAACTTGTAACAATGACTAACTTAGATCGACAATGACAATCCAATGTGAATCCTCTTTTTCCTACTCGGAGTCTTCAATTGGCTTACTCAACTTGTGAGTAACCTTACCAAAATTGTATCACTAACGAATCTTATGTTTGCTATACTCGAAAAATGCCCTTGGAAAAGGCGATGATACCTCCTATGTGTCAACAAAAATCATCCTTAACTAACGAAAGGTCATCGATCGGATCGTACAATCGTTAGCTAAAACATTAACCATCCAAGCAAATTGGTAAAGATTCTCTATCGCAACTCTCATAACATATCCAAAGGCCTCATTTCTGGAATCGCTCTCATGAACGGATCAAAACCCTTTGCTCGACCCTCTTCGACCACGATTGTAACTATTTTAACCTTACAGCGTAGGATGCACCATTAAGATTCTAGTCTTATGAAGTACAAACTTAATTTAAGGGCTTGTATTCACTAGACACCTTACAACATCACCTATACCACCTCAGGGTTTCCTAAAACTGGCTAAACCTAAGCTCTAATACCACTAAATATAAAACCCTCGACCTGAATGTCATATCTAGGCCTCAAGCCTAAACCCAAAACCATAAATTTCTCAACTTGGTTTAGCCCAAATAAAATACTTTCCAAAACATTTAAAGCCAACGATTAAAAGTATGTATATATATCTGTATAAATGAATAAAACGTTACAATAGAGCTCCAATTAAAATAAAATATTTGAACATTTAATTCGATTAATACAATTTTCAAAATAGGTCCTATGAACACATAGCCCACTAAACATGAGTATCGTACTCTGAAACCTCCACATGCGAGAATCTCGTACCGATAGTGTTCCTCACGCCCACAATCCAACGATTAACCTACGTACGAAAACAACGATTCTGAGTGCTGAGCTTACGAAGCTCAGTGGTACACATCTACTCTATTATACTTCATGCTAATCATAAACATAAGCATGCAAGCTAGTACGAGCAATAAGGATAGATAAATAAATATGCAGCACTACTACTAGTAACCTAAACACTTGTTATCATCATAAAAATCATCAATCATGGCTCACAAAGCCCAACAATACCCAAGATCTCATTAGATTATCTAGGCAAAAACACATATCAACAATAACAACAACAACTCTAGAGTGAGGTCGGATCATAAAGCATCGGTACATACACTTCAGGTGAGGCCGGGTCACAAAGTATTAGAATATATACCCTAGGTGAGGCCGGGACACATAGCATCAGAACATACACCCTTCTCAGAATCATCTTCGAGCATCTACACTCTGGATGAGGCCAGGTCACATAGCATCGAAACATACACTCATACTCAGAATCTCTCCTCGAGTATCTTCAAATGAGGCCCAAGTCACATAGCATCGATAACCTCCATTCGATATCTCTAACCATGGTGTTGCAACACTCTTTCACTGGTATCCAAATTCCATTAATCAGAACATACACAACCAACAAGTGTCCATACATGGCACATTCACTCATGATCCACCAAGGATCTCTAAGGTTTACTATTACAAGCAATCACCCAAGCTTTACCAAGTTGCTAATACATTATGGAAAAGTGTATAATTTATCTCATTTAACAAGGCATAATTCAATTATTAATATTTTGAATTTACCCTTATCTTAGACCAGCATTTTAGAATATCCAGTTCAGCGACATCGGTCCTCGAATATGAGTATCGATACGGTACCCCTGGCTAATAGTACTTACACGCATACCACTACCAATTAGTTTACTAGAAATCTATAATTACCATAAGTACCGGTACGGTCCCACCCATACCAATATGACCCTAATCGTTTACTGGTACATCCAAAGCTCATACCGGTACCCAACTCACATGTTCGTATAATTTTTTTAAATTACGGTGTTATAATATCAGCTTTTTACCCATTTAATCGAATATTTATCAGTATTGTCTCTAACCAATATTCAATCGAACATATTAATTTATTCAGCTATCACACAAGGCATCATCATATATCAATCAGTCAACCAATCATACAATCATATAATCATACAAATTTTCAGATAATCCTATACGGTCTCTAAAGCTTATAACAGACTCGAACATTCTTAAGCCCATCAAGCATCTCAATAATTACCAAGCCTCAAACTATCAGTATCAATACATGCTTATTACTTATCTCCTAATTTGTAACCACTAACATGCAAAGCCATTACACTTATGATGCTCATAAAGTATTTCGGAGTTCAAGGTGTACTAACCTTAAGCCGGAATTGCTAAAATCCTTGTTCGAGCTTCCCGAATAATCCACTTGATCTGCTATCCAAACCCAAATAATCCTTGAATAAAAACAAATACAAAAAATACATTAATTCCACGCATCTCTCATACCATTACAAGGTTAAACATGTAAAACTAGCTTACTAGATTCGAATTTGGTAAAACAGACTGGGCCAATGGCCTGGTCAACACTGGTCAACTGCCTTGAGCGATCTGGTACGACGCGACGTACCATAACAGCCATGCACCTGCATGACATGATCTGGAAAGGCCAGACCCATATGAAACCGATCTTGAAATCTAGTATGGCGCAGTGTATAGGATCTGTGTACACCCGCCTGGGCTGGCGCACTCCCACCCTCACTGGTGGTGCGTGGGGGTACATGAGGCCTCTTCCGATGGTTGAATGACAACGGCAAGCTTTAGTCATACTATTTCGATTCTAGTGAACATGCAGATGGCCTCTATTCTCGATTTTGGCCACCGAAAATGCCTTATTTTGAACTTGGTTGAGCTCTTTTGCTCTTACCTCCTCCAACGACAGCTCCGATGATAATATGGCGATCACCATCAGAAGCGTCTCAGCGAGGTAAAGATGAAAACTAGGTACCCTGCCTAGACCCTTTCTTGATTTTAAATTTATTATGCGATTAAGGTTAAACAATATTTAACTATGTCATAAATCATAACCATTTGTAGCAAACCATTTTCTAAGTCCATACATTCATATTAATATATATATATAAACTTAAGTTTACCAAAGTAGTTGTCCACTTAAAGTTTACAAACTAGTTTACTCATTTAAAATACATACTAACATAAACTTTAACATTTGTACATGCCACTAGATATGATCTATTTTAAAGATGTACATACCGTAGTCACTTTAATAACTTGATCTTTCCAAAATAAGTAGCTCCTCTTTAAGATGATGGCGGCAGTGTCGTGAACGGTAGTTCCGATAATCGTAGATCGAGGCTTAAAGCTTCTTCATATACTATTTTATCTTTTTTCCTCATTTTCTCTCTCCCCTAAATATCTTCTTTTTTTTCTCCCTCTCCATCACATCATCAGCTCACTTTATTCAAATTACCAAACTATTTTTATTTTACCCAATCAAATAAATATACACACTTTATTAAATACCTCATTTTCCTTTTTTACCCCTAGGCCTAATTGATTATTCTTAATTGGGTTCCCATCCTAAAGGCCCAATACTAGTGTCCGATGCCCCATTCTTAAAACTTGAGATTTGGGTCATTATAGCATCTCTCTTTATTTCTTCTGCAAATTGAGGGAATGGGGTAATCTCACCTTATCCCATGCTTGCTCTTCATCATTTCCCATCTTCAACCTTTGAAAACCAAGCAAAATGTGAAATCGTTATCCTTTTCTTGTGAGAATCCTGGATTGGTTGTTAAGGGAAGGTTAATCATCAATCAAAGATATATCTATGAAGGTAAGTATAGTGAGTTTTGGTGGTGATTGGTCTATGAGTGTTTTGGTGGGGGTTTGTTGAGATTTTTGTTTTGATATAATAATTTAAAAAATATTTTTTAGACTTGATTGAAATGTTGCAAACTTATTCAAAGTCCAACTAACTTGAAAATATGTTTGAAAGGGTTTTGACTTGTTTTAAAACGAATTTAAGTGACCAAAATGTCAAAATCTAAAGCCTCGTACCAATACGGTTCAAGCCGTACCGACATGAATGCTACAAAAAATTTAAAGTATCCAAAACCCGTATCAATATGGCCAAAGGGCGTATCAATACGCTAGGGTACGTACCGATACATAGGTATTGCGTACTGATACCCCATGCATTTTAGACACTCCAACAGCTAGTTTCTAAAGAACAGGTACCGATACGGCCACCCGCGTACCAATACTGACAGCTCTAAAACTACATTTATTACAGGAAATAAAGACCCCAACAGCTCCAATTTATCCCTAACGGTCCTCAACAGCTAGAAACTCATAGGAGTATAAAAGACCCCAAGAAGCATCTGAAGAAGCTAATGATCTCAAAGCGAACAACTTATGTATAGAAAATTGTCTTAGTGCTTCAATTTTCATATTTTTGTATAGACAATACTTGTAAGCTTAAATTGTAATATTTGCTCAAGTGTTTTAGGATTGGATGAGTGAGCTTAACTGTGCAAACATTCAGCCTAGAGAGGATTTCTTGTTTGTTTTCTTTCTTTCTCTTGTAAAAGAGGTTTTGCTATACTTTGGGGTATAAGTCTAGTGTTTGTAAGGGTTGCCTCTTGATCCCAGAAAAAAGAAAGAATTCAATTAGTGAATTGGGAAATCCTTAGTGTGGAAGCTAAGGTAGTGGATGTAGAGCTCGGTTGGAAGCTCGAACCACTCTAAAATCATTATGTCTAATTTCTTTTATTGCTTCCACCACCAATCACCCAAAATCCAACTTCTCCACCACTTGGTAACAAAATCGATTGAAGAATTTGAGCACAACAATTGGTATCAGAACGAGGCTCAATCGAGAGACTTAACATCCTATTGAGGCGATCCCGGCAAGCTCGATCAACCAACAAGTTAACTGGTGTTCATGACGCAATCCATAGACAAGCTACCTTTCTTTAATGGTTCCAACTATCCCTATTGGAAGAATGGTATGATGTACTTTATCAAGGCCATCGACTACCGTCTCTGGAACATTGTTGAAGAAGGATCGTTCGTGCCACAATGAGGAAGACAAGATTGGAGTGCGGATGACAAGAAAAAGATGGAGCTAAACTCGAAGGTTTTGCACATTCTATTTTGTTCATTAGGACCGGAAGAGTATGCCAAAGTCTCTTCTTGTGAGAGTGCCAAGAAGGTTTAGGACAAGCTTGAAGTGATCCGTGAAGGTACAAACGATAGCCAATTCCTATTGAATCTACCGACGGTAACCCCTTATGTTCAAAATGACGAAATTATATAATTCAATTACTCAAAAACCCCATGAGAGCTTTCATCTTTAAAGTTATTTTTTAACATAAGAAAAAATCCAATGGTCTTCATTGTGCTTTCATCTTCACTACTTCTGATCTAGAGATTTCTTTGTGTTTTATAATAGTTTTAGATGATTGATTTTTAATTCTAATAAAATTGTAATCTCTTAAAAGTTTCCTTCATGTTTACATATATGGAAGATCATCATTCCATGTCTGCAACTAAGCGCCAGATACTTCAATCTGAAAGACCATTGTTTCCTTCATGTTTGCATATCGGAAGACCATAGTTCCATGTCTGGAAGACCATAATTCTTCAATCTACCATTGTCAAGATTTATCCCCTTCAAATATCGAATCAAAATAACATTAACTTTAGATTCTAAAGATTTATAAATTCAAAACTTATTTATTTAATTCTGTAGATTTTGTAAAGATAGAGAATTCTTTTGTTTAATACTTTCAAAAATAAACTTCTTATAAATCAAACCCTATTTTTAATTTTTGAAGAAGGAAGATGATGACTTGAAAATTTTAATACAAGAGTATATCACTTGAAAAATTTTCATCTCAAATTTCCAAATTATCAATTTATTTTTTTATCTTTTTTGATTCATGAGTTAAGCTTTTGAGATGTTTTTTATTTTAACGATTTTATTCATTAATATATTAGAATTAATATATGAGGTATGAGGAAGAAGATGATGATTTGTAAATTTTATAATTTATAAAAAAATATTAGTATGTGAAAAATAAAGATGATGTGGCTTTATTTAATTGTGTAAGACCATGGATGAGGTAGTGAGATTGATTCATGGAATAATTTCCTCTATTTTTTGTTTTAAAATATGATTAATTACATGTCGAATTTTTGAGATTTTTAATAATTATTTAAAAGTTATTAAAAATTAATAATGTTTAGCGATGTATTTTGTTAGTGGTGCTCAGCAGTGTGTCTTAAAAATATTTAGTCTATATCTTGTAACTTTTATCCACCGTAAATTTTAAAATAACTTATGATAAAATTATAACCTGACCCTTAAAAATGCTTGTTTTATAATTTAAAGAATGTAAAATCTTGAATTAATACGGAATTAAAGTTACCTTAAAATTTTAATTCAGCTTTAGTTGCCACAATTATTTTAGAAGCTTCGTCCCTGATCTGTTGTGGGAAATGGTAACGGTGAGCATTCAAATGGGCTTTTTTCTCACGCATTTCAAAGCTGGAAACTCACGGGAGGATGAAGGGATAGCTTTTGTGCTTTTCCCACGCTGAGATGAGTGTAAAATGGGCAGAGGGCAATCTTGGGTTATGAAATAGAGATTAATATAACACTGTTCAAGATATAAACAATAACGCTGAAATGAGGAAATCATAGCTTCTGAGTTATTTGAGCTTCTCTCACCCAATTTTAAAATGGCTTTTGCATATGCTTTTCTGTTTAAGAACCCCCTGTTATTTTTGGCTTATTTTCACCGACTCCATTTTAATGAAAAAAAATGTATGTCAATAGCAATCAGTGGCGGATCTATAAACTTAAAAATTAGGATACAATTGTTCCCCCAAAGAGCTACAAAGGGGTGAGCACGACTTAATTTGAAAAAAAAAAAATTATTTTGAGTTATTCGAGTTGAGTTGTTCGAGTTTGAGTTGAGTTAAAATTTGTCCAACTCAAAAAATTGAAAAAAACCGAAAAATTGAATTTTATAGTTTTGCGATTTAGTCCTTAGTTTCATTTTTCTTCAATTTCTCCTTTATTTTAAGTTTATTTTTGACCAAATTTGAATCACATGTTCCTTAAACAATGTAGAATACTTATTTAGCTTCAATTCATATTTTTGAAAATAAATTTCATATTTTTTAATTTAACTCTTAACTTTGTATGATTTCCTCATTTCTTCAATCCATCATTCGTTTAAGTCAATTTTGACCAAATTTGAACCCCATACTCCTAAACCACTATAGAATACCTATTTAGCTTCAATTCATATTTTCTAAATTAGATTTCCTACTTTTGCAATTGAGCCCCTCAACTTTGAATGATTTCTCATTTCTTCAATTCTTTTTCGTTTTAAATCTATTTTGACCAAAATTAAACCACATGATTCACTAACACTATATAATATCTATATACTTCAATTCAGATTTTTAACAAATATATTCTTTTTGCAATTTAGTCATTTAACTTTACATTTTATTCAATATAATCATACAGCTGTGTTTTTTGTAAATTTTTTCTTCACATCAATTCATTGACTCATTTATACTCCCATCAATACTTTATCCCTAAGAGTTTCTTATTTAAAAACAATATTATAAATATATTTTAAAATTTTAGATGATGTTTTTTTATTAAATAACATTACAAATCTTATTATACATGTGAAAAATAATATGAAAAAAATATATACATGCATATCTTATATGATTAGAGAAAGTCGTTTAAATTGGAATCAAACTGTACTATAGCATGATAAATAATTACAATTAAATTTGTATAGGAACTCGAAAATTCGACTCGAACTGAAAAAATTTGAAATTAAATTTGAGTTATAAAATATGACGCTTTAAATCGAAAAACTCAAAATTTTTTAACTCGACTCGATCGAACGCTCACCCCTAGAGCCACAAACATCCTCCCCTAACTTGAGACTATTAACTGAGATGGAATAGAGAATTGAGGCATTTACAAGAATTTATTCTTGCAGTTTTGTGGTCCTCAGTTTTTCATTAACTTCATTTGAATTCATTTACTTTCCCTATCTCCTATTGATGATGTTAGATAGCGGTGGTTGCAGCTATAATGAATCGCTGCTTTTCATGGTTAAATAAGACGATGCTATTTTTTCATGCAAGTCTTGTACAACCCCTGTGTGATTAGAAATTTATTTTATTTGTGTGGCTAAACCTGAGCTACTTTCATTGATTTGTTACCATTTTGTTGTGGCCTACTGGCTACAGGGGCGATAAGATTGCGAGTTAGTTCAGTCAATTTCAACCATTCACTTTGATAGGACTCGATCCATAAAATTATTCGGCCTTTTGGGTTTTCAATTGTAAAGTATCTGTTGGTCCTCTCAAAATACAATGGAAAGGTCATAATCATGAACAAGACTCAAGCTTAAAGTGGGGGTTGCGTAAACAATTCCATCTTCCAGTTTAAATCAAGTGAATAGGACCTTATGGAGATTGAATTATAATTCTATTAATTGATTTGGTTATTAGTTTTCATTAACTATTGCTTACTTCCCACTTAATGACTGACCAGGATTTTCTTTGAGCAAATCATGTTTCGTTGCTAGTAGGGAAAGACTCGACTAAAAAAATTGAATTATTCGACTCGACATAGAAAAAATCGACTCGAAAAAAATTTAAATAAAGTTTGAGTTATAAAATGAAAATTCGAATAACTCGAAATTTTTAGTAATTAGTTGATAATTTTCAAGTTCGAGTCGAGTTTGTCAATTTTGCCTGATATTATATATATATATATATATATCATGTGTGAAAATGTGAAAAAATATATATGTATATCGTATATGAATATAAAAAGTCATTTAAATTAGAATCTATATGTACTATAATATTATAAATAATTATAATTAAATTTGTACATAAACTCAAAAACGTGACTAGATTCGATTCGAAAAAATTTTAAATAAAATTTGAATCTTAAATAGGACTTGTAAAATCGAATAACTCAAAAAAAATTACTAGACTCGATCGAACACTCAGTCATGAAAACTACTCATCTTGGAAATTGGGAAATAATCTTATCTTGAAACTACTGGATGCTCCCATGTCTCCGCTTCAAAATTTTCTAGCTCCGCCATTTAATGTATTGGGACAGTTTCTTCATTTACAATTAAAATTATCAATTATCACCTATACTCGAAAAAAAATCATTTCATTTATTCATACTCAGATTCTAACAAAACTCATTGAGGAAAATAACTATTGGAATTCAAATTGACCCCAACTACAAATGATTTAAATTCAAAATGAACAATTTCAAATTCAAAATGACGTAAACAAGATTCGAGCCTCAAGCCCAGAATTTTAGAATCTAAAACAATCCAGCACACAAACAAAATAAAAATGATTCAAACCCAAAATTAACTCAAATTCTAAATAATATAAACTCGAAACCAACACAAATTTTAAAATCCACAGTGAATACTAGGTTCAGACAGTGGTTTCCCAAGAGGCCTCCATCATTTCAACTACAATATCCACAGTAGCAGATCCATGTAAGCTTCAGGGTAAACAGGTACCCACCTTAAACTTTCTAAACTTCATTTATTTGACTTGAATTTTCTTAATATTTATAAATTAGTACTTGAATTTTCTTAATCTTTTTAAATTGTATCTTATTTTACGTGTACCCACCCTCAAAAATATTTTTGGATTCGTCACTGGCTTGCTCTCGGTTCGATGCTTACACCAACCAGTGAACCGCTGAAGCTTGAATATGAATACAGCTGCTTTCAATATGTCAGTGACAGGCAGTAAATTGTTTATTCATGAATCCAAATCATTAACGTTTTCCCCCATTCCTTGTCTTATCTTATGCTGAGTTTCACTACATCTTGGAAGCTTCTGGTTTTCGGATATTTTCAAGTTTGCAGGGTCCTGTTATGGTGACAGGGGACCTAAGCAACCAATCCATGTGGAGACCTCACATGCAAAAGCATTAAGATTATTGCCATATAAGAAATGGCAAGAGCCATTGAAATTTATGACATTTTGCCTAATCAACCCAAAGTTACAATAGGGGTCGCCCCACATTTTTTAACACATCACATGTAGTGGGGACGAGTGGTTTTGAGGCTGCTTAACTGTCATAATGGTGGGGGGTGGGCCTAAGCTTTTACAATATGTTAATGATCTCAATTATTATTTGCAATGGGTTGTTAACACATTTTTTTTACATCTTTACGTGGTTTTTATGTTGTATAATAACGAGTTATGCTCCGGGTCATCTGCCTAATTATAGCTAAAATTTTCCACTCAGTTTGTGGAGAGTGGGCTCCCATTTCGTCGACTTTATCATGACCTTGGTTGATGCCGGACTCTATCGGTTGTTTAGGCTACTATGCATTTAGGATACTAAATGAGCCTAAATTTGTCTCATTATTAGCACTTAAATCAGTCCAATAATGCATATCAACCCATTCTAGTTTGGGTTCAAAATAAATGTTTTTTTTTTGTTATTTTATAGGTAAGACTTCAATGGTCTAATTTTAAATTCAATCCCTCTATTTATAAAAACTAAGAAATTAGTTCTTATATTTTAAATTTTTTTAATCAAAGTAAAGCATTTGTTGTAACTTGTTGAGTTGAGATAGAGATATCAATGATTCATTGACAAGAGAAATATAACAAAAATTCAACAATTCTATTTTATATATTTATTAATACTAAATAATTTCTTGAACTTTAGTAAATGTGAAAATAAAATTCTGATAAATTGAAATTAAAAAACAATAATTTATTTTTGTTTTCTAAAATAGTGATTGAAATTCATATACAATCCGTTATAATTCAATGTTCCATCATCACAATGAAATGATGTCTAACGAATGATGTATTAAAGTTTTTTTTTTTTGGGTGGAATATGTATTTAAGTTGTAAACATGCAAAAGGCAGCACTCCAAATACGCATAGCCTTTTTGTGTAAACGTCAAATTTGTTGTCCAAGTGGAAAGAGCCATGTGGGCTGCATGCAGCGGCTCATATCTTGGGGGCACCTGGGATCAAGCCATCTTCCTTTGCCCTTTCTTATGCTAAACTATTCAAAACGTTTGAAAGATTAAAAGCAAACATCTCAAAAAATATATATGGGAATTTTTTTCCGGATATTGTTGTGGAGAAAATTATTTTGCGAAGTAGAGTAGGTGTTTTTTTTCAGATTAAAATTAAACGTTTGACAACTTTAACTAGGTGTTAACTTAGAGGAAGGGGAATTTTTGAATAGTAACAATTATGATTTTTGAATAGTCTATCTACTTAATTTTGATATAATATAAAACATTAATTATATATTACAGAAAATAAAATACGTATTGTATTCGGTTTTTTTGGGGATAGAAAACTAGAATGCGTATCAACAAGAATAATTTAGATTTATTGTACTAATTTTTCAACCTAATATTTTCATTTAAATTTTCTTTAACTCAGATGATTAAGAATGTGATTTGGTAGGTATGGGCATTGGCAGAAAGCATGTGAAGTGAGTTTTCGTGGCACCGACCGAAGCACGCATCTTATTAACGGCTGTCCTGGCTTCAATCATAGGTTGTTCTTTCCCACCTTTAGACTTCTGTCCCACCGGCCAAGCCTGCCTTTACAAATGCGTTTTTCATTTCTCTTTTGAAAACAGGAAATGTCCAATTCCCCACTGTCGGTGTATAACTACAGAACTATTATAACCTACGTATCCTTTTTCACATTTTCCCGTATACTGAAGAAACCTAGCAGTCAATGAATAGGTGTTGAAAGCAAGGGTTATGGGCTGACTTTTCCATTCTTGCAATTTGCAACTGCTTATCTGTTTAATAATAAGAAAACAAAAGTTAAAACTTAATTTATTATGAAATTTGGGAAAATGTTTTTATTAGCAGAAAAAAAAATAACTTTACTAATTTACTCCTAAAATAATCCCTCAGATTATGCAATATAAAAAACCCTTTGAGTGCATCATAATCTTTCAATCTTTGCTCTCTTGTCAATGTAAAAACCTTCGTTCAATCCATTATTTGAAGCGAAATCTACATATATATATATATATATCAGTTGTTTGACAACTCTAATCTCGAAGCATTAGTTGAATATCCAAACTGGCTTCGGTATTTGAAACCCTAAAACCTCAAATTATTGAGTTGTTGAGTAAACCTAAAACCCTAAATTTATTATGAATTCAGAAACCCTCAACAATTAAGTTAAATTAAATTGGAAAGTAAAACAGATTATTTTAGGGAGTGAAATTAGTAAAGTTATTTTGTTTTTTTATTAAACAAAGAAATATTACATTCTTAAGGAAAACGTTAAGATTCGAACCCACACAAACAACATAAACATTATTGGTCACATACCAATTAGTGGATTTTTTTTTAAAATTATTTAACTTGTTCTAATGGATATTTTTCAATTTTCCAAATAAATTAAGGGAAAGTTATTTCTGCTGATCTATTACCTCTTGATTGGCTGGCCACTGTAAAAAAAGAGAGAGTTAACAGTAGAGTTTAACAGTAGATATTAAATTGATTACAAAATAATAATTTAGATACATGATTTGACTAAAATATAATTAGTTATTTGACTAAAAAAAATATAGTTTAAGAAAAAGATAAAAATAGTTATTAAAGGATTCTCAATCCTTCCATTTGTTCTGAAGCGGTTATATAGAGTTCTTAAGTTTTTCAAAGTTCTTCTTCGTTATATTTCTTCTTTACTGGCGGTAGTGGCCTTTGGCCGTTTTACTGATTTTGCATATAAATAAAAAATTTATCTTTGTTGATGAATTCTATTTACAAGTTTTTCTTGTTTTTTACTTTGCCAGTTTTATCTCATATCTGCTTTTTTGTAGTTTTTTCGTCTTCTTTTATGGCAGTTCTTTCGTCTACTTTTATGGCAGTGTTAGTTTGTGTTTGTGACAGTGTTATCAGCTTTTAGCAGTTTAACGTTCGTATGACGAATATCACTCGAGCGTTGTTAGCAGCGAAGATCGGTGGTCAGTAAAGTTTTTTATTCCCTTTTGTGGTATTGCCGTTTTGCCAAGATCAAGCAGCGAAAAAATTTGTTTTCTTCTTAGAGCATTCTGGTCAAAGTAGTAGTATTGCTGGATTTTTATTAGAAGATTGTTAGATATTTTGAAAGTAATAGGCCTTGTACTTTATTGTCTTTCACACCTTTAGGACTTTATTATTTTATTTTATGCATTGAAATTTTAACGTTTGTGGTGTGATTCTTTTGTAACATTTTCACTTTGAATATAATCCAGTTTCTTAAAAAAATATAGTTTATAAGGAAAATATCCAACTAAGCCTTTTAAAAAATCACGCAAGTGATTAATAAGGTTTAACATGATTTCATTCTCACATCTATTTTAAAATTTAATTAATTAATTTTGAATAATTTGATTTCTCTACATAAATAATGTTAGGGGCATGCGTTCGATCGAGTCGAGTAAAAAAAATCCGAGTTATCGAGTGGATGTGTCATATTTTACAACTTAAACTTTATTTGAATTTTTTCGATTCGAGTCGATCTTTCGAGTTCTTATACATATTTAATTGTAATTATTTATCATGTTATAGTACAATTTGATTCCAATTTAAACGACTTCCTCTAATCATATAAGATATACATATATATATGTATAGATATTAAAGTATTGATGGGAGTATAAAGGAGTCAACGAATTGATGTGTTGAAAACTTTACAAAAAAATCAGTTGAATGATCAAATTGAATAAAATGCAAAGTTAAAGGATTAAATTGAAAAAAGAATATATTTTGTTAAAAATCTGAATTGAAGTTACATAGATATTATATAGTGTTAGTGAATCATGTGGTTTGATTTTGGTCAAAAATAGACTTAAAATGAAAGAGAAATTGAAGAAATGAGAAATCATACAAAGTTGAGGGGCTAAATTGCAACAATAAAAAAATTATTTTAAAAAACATGAATTGAAGCTAAATAGATGTTCTACAATGGTTTAGGAGCACGTGGTCCAATTTTGATCAAAATAGACTTAAAATGAAGGAGGGATTGAAGAAATGAGGAAATCATACAAAGTTGAGGGGTTAAATTGCAAAAAAAATAAAATTTATTTTGAAAAATATGAATTGAAGCTAAATAGGTATTCTAAATTGGTTTAGGAACATGTGGTTCAAATTTAGTCAAAAATAAACTTAAAATAAAGGAGAAATTGAAGAAAAATGAAACCGGCGATTAAATCACAAAACTGTAAAATTCAGTTTTTTTTAGTTAAGCAAATTTTAACTCGAACTCGAAATTTTTTCAAGTTAACTCAAATAACTCGAACTTGAAAAAAATGATTTTTTAAAATCTAGTCAAATTTTGCTCACTCTAAATAATGCTAGTAATATATCGAAATTTATATACATATAGTCTTTACTCTGAAACCAAATAACAATAGAGAAACAAATTTATATCCTCGTTTTGGAAAACACTAACCGAAGATGCTGTCAATTTAAACGCATTAATAATATTATGAATAAAACTAAATTATATCAAATTAAAATTAATATCAAATCTAACAATTACACCTAAACTAATTAAGAAATTGTATAAAATGATATTAACTTACTGTGGTATTAAACACTTCTAAAAAGTTTATCAAGAATGATAGAATGTGGGAACCCTAGCGTTGACCTTGCTAATCAAGGACTTCAACCAACAGCAGGAGGCGTGGTGGGAAGACCGCCTGATGACAACCATACTGTTTCGGAGCCGATTCACCCGGTATTGGGTCCTCAAACACAGTCGGCTGATTTGCGAGCATCAATCCCCTTGGAAGCTATGGCTTGTGATTCACTGGTAGTGGAACCAGTGGTTACCAAAGTGGTGTCGAATTTGAATTTGGAGACTAGCCCGACTGTACCTATTGTTGCAAATTTAGTTGAATCTGCGCCCAAGGCAACTTTCCGAGATATGGTCCTGGGATCGACAAATGTTCAGTTGGTGGATCAATTGATCCCGGAATTGGATGTGGAAATCAGACCGGAAGATGTTCGAACGAGGACTGTGGATGGTACGCCTACTATTGACTTCTCCAAGCGATTACATGCGCTAATCGATTCTAAGTTATCAAATTCAGTTATCGTCCGTTTATTGGGAAGAACCATTGGTTACGTGGCTCTGCTCACAAGAATTAAAACCTTGCGGAATCCGAGTGGTGAAATCGCTCTGATTGACATGGATAATGGCTATTTTTTGGTCCGTTTTGCGAAGGCTGAGGATTGTTCGAAGGTGTTGACGGGTGATCCGTGGTTGATTTATGGATGCTATTTAACAGTTCAACCATGGAGTAGAACTTTCTCTACTTCGGTGGACCACCCGGAGAAAATTGTAGTGTGGGTGCGTCTTCCCGGTTTACCATATCGCTACTACACCAAGAGTATGTTCAGATATATTGCTGGAACGGTAGGGGAGATTGTCCGTATTGATTATAATACTGTGGAAGGGGAACGTGGACGGTTTGCTAGACTGGCTATTGTGGTTAATCTAAACAAGCCGTTAGCGTCAAGCATTGTGATAAATGGGTTTCGGCAACGAATTGAATATGAGGGGCTCCCAACGATATGCTTTTCTTGTGGCAAGTATGGACATACGATGGATGTTTGCAAACCATTGCCTGAAAAGGATGGTGATGGGGGTGACGGTATTATAGACATGACGGTTGTTGAGCCGGAAGAGAAATTCGGCCCCTGGATGCAAGTTACTAACAGACGACAACGACGATTGGGGAATACTCGTGATGGGGCTCGAAATGTATCGGATGTACGCCCAACACGTTTGGGTACTCTGGGTCGTTTTGACGTGTTACGGAATAATAAACATGATAAAACAATGAAGGATGCGGCTATAACTTCTTTAGACGCGGATATGAGTAGAGCTACTAGCTCGGGCCCCTTGTTGGAGGATAATCCGGTGATGACAGTGTCAGCACCAGCTCAACCTGGGAAACATAATCAAATAGATGTAGGGCAGGATACAAGTACAAGGATGGTTGAACGTCGAGAGGGTAAACAGCCGATGGTTATTCAGGCAGTAGAGGATGCTTTAGCTCGGAGTGTGGCAGTTTCGAAGAAAAGGACTGGGGTGGATCTAAAGGTGTTAAAGGGACAACAAGCAAGGGTGCGGTGGTAGTTAAAGGAGTTACAAAAGGGGTTACTGTGAATGACCTTTCAGCTAAGGATGTGGTGGCATCAAAAGGGGGTACCATGAATGATGCTGCAACAAAGGTTGTGATGGCGACAAAGAGAGTTTCAAGGGATGATTTTGCGGCTAATTCAAAAGTTGCTACTGAGGTGGCGTCAAAGGATGTGATTGTCATGGTTCCTAGTAGTTTGAACTCGGTAAATCATTTAGCAATTAAAGTGGTTTCAAAAGTGGCTAATTCTATTGAGACACAAGTGCATAAGGCGAGAATGGGCGATGGATCGGGGACTAGTGTTTTGTCTTCAGAACGCCGATTTTCCAGAATAAAGAATGTGGCACGTAAGAGCCCTTATCCGCAGCGTAAAAAAATTCTTGAACGGCACGATCGGGATCCAACTAAATATGTGTCGGTTGATGCGGGGGAATGGATACGGAAGATGTCAAATGATTTAGTGGCGAGTGAAACAAGCAGCGCTGGCCATTTTCTGCCACAACTAGATCACAACAAGGATGCCGAGGAAGATGTTCAGTGGTGTAACAAAACCGTTTTCGATGGGGATGGGGGAACGATTTGAGTGGTACAAGTGTTATTTATCTATTATATTTTTAATGTTTAAAGTACTTTTTTTGGAATGTACATGGAGCTTTAGCCCCTGATTTTAACCATTATTTGAGGTTTATTGTGAGGTCGCAGGACCCCGATATAGTTGCTTTGATGGAATTGAGGGTCAGCGGTAAGAAGGCTAATGCGTTCATTGCCCGGAATAAGTTTCCGTTCTCGTTTCGAGTTGAGGCTGATATCTTTTCTGGGGGAATTTGGATCATGTGGAAGGACACGGTTAAGATGGACATTATTGCAGTCTCTAATCAATTTGAGCATTCAATTTGTGTAGAAAGTGGCTCGGGGAAGTCTTGTTTGTTATCTGTTATTTATGCTAGCCCGGATATCCGAGTACGTAATAATTTATGGCCTCAGTTGCTAGCACTACGGCAATCTAATAATGCGCCTTGGATCTTGGGTGGTGATTTCAATGGCATTCATTGCTCAGGGGATCGCATGGGAGGCTCAGCTCGAAGGGATGGTGTTTGTCATAAATTTAGGGCTTTCCTAGATACTGCGAATTTGAATGATTTGAAGTTTCAAGGTCCTAGGTTCACATGGAAGCGGGGAACCTTACATCAAAGACTCTATAGATGTGTGGGCAACGAAGCATTGTTTGATGTGTGGCCAAATTCGAGTGTGGTTCATCTTGCTAGTATGGGCTCTGACCATCGCCCTATCTTATTATTGGGAATAGCTCTAACGAATCGGAGGCCTTCATCGCCGTTTAGATACCTTACAGATTGGCAGAATGATTCTAGGTTCGTGGATATGTTGAAGGATACCTGGAGTACTGATGAAAATATTATTGTTAACTTAGTAAGTTTTACTAGTGCGGCTACAAAATAGAATCATGAGGTTTTTGGCAATATTAGAAGACGGAATGCGTGTCTTATGGCGCGTATTCAGGGTATTGAGAAGATTTCTGAGTTCTCTAACAACGATCATCTCTATGATTTAGAGCGGGAGTTAAAAGGGGAGTTAGATAATGTGCTTGCCCAAGAAGAAAGTCTTTGGTTTCAAAGATCACGCAGTTAGTGGATTCGAGATGTTGACCGCAATACTCGCTACTATCATCGGGTTACTAAGGCACGACAAAGACGGCATAATATTTCTATGATAAAACTTACCGATGGAAACTAGTGTGATAAGCCCGAGATGATAAAGAATGGTGCCGTGACTTTTTTCCAGTCCCTCTTTGCAGCTTCAAATAGTACCCGTAAACCATGGTTGTTTCAGAATTTATTTGCACAGATTTCAGCCATGGAAAAAGAGGGGTTGGTTGCATCTATCACTGAATATGAGGTGTGCAACGTTATTTTTGACATGGATCCTTTGAAAGCCTCAGGGATCGATGAGATTCACGCTATTTTTATCAGAAAAATTGGGTATTGGTTGGTAAAAGTGTGGTTGCTTTTGTAAGGAAATATTTTGTTGAGGAAGAAATCCATGCAGAGAAAAACCAAATTGTTCTCGTTTTAATCCCTAAAGGCCCCTCGCCTGATTCTTTATCTCAATTTAGGCCTATTAGCCTTTGTCCGGTGATCTATAAAGCTTTAACCAAGGTTATTGTTAACAGGTTGAAGCCATTTCTTCCTCGTTTAGTCTCGAGTTCCCAAGTGAGTTTCATGCATGGTCGTAATATGCGCAGGAGGTGATTCACTCCATGCGCAGGAAAAGCGGTCGTATCGATTGAATGACCTTGATGATAGACCTTGAGAAAGCTTACGACCGTTTGAATGGACCTTTATTGCTGACACTTTGGGTGATATTGGACTGCCAACGGGGTTAATCAGACTGATTATGAGTTGTATTACGTCTGTGTCTACTCAGATTACGTGGAACGAAGAATTGTCTAACAGTTTTAGGTCAACTCGAGGGATTAGACAAGGAGATCCTATGTCGCCCTACATTTTCGTGCTTTGCATGGAACGACTTTCACAAAGCGATTAGTGTTGAGATAGATCAGGGACGGTGGTCTGAGATCAGATTGAATCAAAATGGGCGAGGATTTCTCACATTTTCTTTGCTAACGATATTATTTTATTCTTCTAGGCTTCTGTTAGGAAAATGCAAGTTATGCGGGAGGTTCTTGATCTTTTTTGTGCTTCTTCCGGGCATAAGGTTAGTGCTTCTAAAACTAATATTTTTTCTCGAGAAATACAAAGTTAGATGTCAGATCGGATATTGTTAATGGGTTTGGATTTAAGGAAGTGCAAGATTTAGAAAAATATCTTGGTGTCCCTATTTTGCACAACCGTGTTACTAAGGCCACATATGGCTATTTAGTGGATAAAGTCTGATCCCAACTTGCTTCACGGCTGGCGAAATCTTTGGCGTTTGCAGGTCGTGTTACCTTGGTTAAATCTGTTCTGCAAGCCATTCCAAGATACACTATGCAAGCAACTTGGTTACCTAATGGTGTTTATACGAAAATCAAAAAGCTTATTCGGGGTTTTATTCAGGGTAGTTCGGCAGATCATAGGGGAATCAGTCTTGTGCGATAGGAAGATGTACAGTCTCCGATTAATGAGGGGGCCTTGGCCTCCATGACATAGAGTGTTTTAATCAATCGTTTCTTATGAAGCTTGGCTTTCAATTGCTCACTGAGAGTGATAAACTTTGGGTACAAGTGGTGCGATCTAAATATAAGGTGGATGGTATTTTGCCTATTAGCTTTAACTCACGTGGCAGTTCTCGCTTGTGGTCCGGGATTTGTAGGGTTTGGGACTGTGTTCGTGAGGGTATGTTTTGGATTGTGAGAGATGAGTGTCTTATTGACTTTTGGTATGATGATTGGCTACCAGGGTGTGGTTCTCTTTCGACTTGGTAACAATTGGATGTGATGCCTACACTTTGTTCGGTAATGTCTTTTGTGACTCACTATGGTTTTTGGGATCTGAATGTGCTTCTTCAGGTATTACTGGAGGAGATTGTGCAATACATTTTGACGGTTTATCCTCTCACGCCTCACTTGGGTAAGGATCGTTTAGGGTGGAAGGATGACAAGAGTTGTCAGTTTACTATGAAGTCGGCTTATAATCGTTTGATGGGGTATGCTTCGAATGGTGGTCTAAAATTTGGGGCTGGTATTTGGAAGTTACCTCTGTCGCAACGGATTCGAGAGTTTATTTGGCTTGCGATACGGGGTGGTTTGCTTACTAATATAGAAAGACAGCGTCGTCATTTGACTGATGACTCAAGTTGTAGCTTCTGCCGACAAGGTCATGACGATTTGATTCATGTATTTCGTGATTGTTCCCGTGTGCGCTCAGTTTGGATGTAACTAGTGTCGTTTGTTTCTCCCTATAGTTTTTATAATATATCGCTACAGGATTGGCTTGAAAGCAATTTGGGCGTAAATAGTCCTTTTATGGGTAGTTTGGATGATTGGAGATTGTTATTTGCGATTATTTGTTGGAAACTTTGGAATCAGAGGAATCGGCTCTTGTTTGAGCCTGATTACGTCAAGCGGGAGGATATGGTCATGGCAAGCAAGTTGTATTTGGAGCAGGTGATGGTGGCTAACTCCCGGAGTTTGGGTTTTGGTGCTAATCAGGGGCAAACCTCGAGGTCAATGACCCCTTGGTCTTATCCTCCCTCTGATTGGGTGAAAGTTAATGTGGATGGTGCGGTGCATCCGTTATCTAATTCGGCTGTAGTTGGGGGAGTTTGTCGCTCGAATACATGAGACTAGATTTTTGGCTTTAGTTGTCGGATTGCCACTGTTCTATTTTGAATGCGGAGCTATGGGCGATTTTAGACGGTCTTAGACATGCGTGGCAGCGTGGTTATCGTCGTGTTAAGCTGGAATCGGATAGTCGCGAGGCTATTCGTTGTATGGTTCATAAGGACATGGTTCGGACGGCTAATGGACTAGTTGTTGTAATCCGAGAGATGATTCAACGTTCTTGGGAGGTCAATGTGGAGCACATTAGCCGAGAGTCTAATTTGGTTGCTGATTGGTTTGCGAAGGATTTGTGGGATCAAGCGATTAGCGAGGTGTTCTTTGAAGAGCCGCCTAATAGTATTCAAGGTTTGCTTGGTAATGATTTGCGTTGTCGGGATGGACATCATGCTACGGGTTTTGGGTAACGTATGGGTTTTGGTATGAGGTTGGTCTTGGTTAGTTGTGTGGGGGTCGTCTTTTTCTTGCTCGTGGTCTGTGGTTTTTAGTGTTGTTTCCGTTATAGCTCTTCCACATGCACTCTTTTTCCTCAATTAGGTTTAGGGAGGTTTTTTAACGAGGCATGAGTTTGGCGTTTTTTCCGTTTTCAATCAAAAAAAATTAATATCAAATCTTAAATTAAAAATCTAAAAGCATAACAGAATCGATCTATAGTCATGGACGGATGTATATGGGATTTTTAGGGTGTAATTGACCAACTAAAAACTTTTTATACCCATTATAAAATATATAAAACTCGGATTTTTTAATAAGAAATATAAGAATTGACCTCACTTAATTTTTTAAGATATGAGTCAACAATACTTATTGTAGTGCTATAAATTTTTTTCAAATTCCATAACTCATTTTGACCAGGGTCGTATTTGAGTCTGGGCGGGAGGGGCAATTGCCCAGGCCCAGAATTTTTATAATGAATCATACACATGTTTAATATTAATTATAGGGTCTAATTTTTTAACTATTTGTTATTAAGGGTTTAATTTTTTTCTAATATTTATTATTAGGGACTTACTCTTAAAGATTTATTTATTTTTTAATATTTGTTTTTAAGGGTCCATTTTTTTCAATATTTGTTATTATGGGCATACTCTTAAAATAGAATTTTTTTTTTCTAATACTTGTTATTATGTGCCTAATTTTTCAATATTTATTATTAGAGACCTATTTTTAATTTTTTTATTAGGGGCTTACTCTTAAAATTTAATTTTTTTCTAATATTTGTTATTACGGGTCTAATATTTTCAATACTTGTTATTAAAGGCCAATTTTTTCAATATTTGTAATTATGAACATACTCTTAAAATTTAATTTTTTTAATATTTATTATTAGAGGCCCAATTTTTTCAATACGTGTAATTATAGACCTATTCTTAATTTTTTTCAATACTTGTTATTAGGGATATGGATTTAAATAACGGGTTTCAGCCGCAACAATGACTGTTATATAGCGGTAGCGACATCATCCGAAACCGCGATATCCACAATTGTTATGCCCAAAAAAGCATTTGTTATTTAAAAGAATTATAACCGCAATCAAGGTAAATGTAATACAACCGAAAATGCGATTCAATCATATTTTAAATCTCTAATTAGAGGCTTAAATTTTTGGTTAAACCTAAAACCATCAAAATCTTAGTAACAGGCATACTCTGACTTCACTATAGAGAAAGCCTGACTCCACCATTATATATATAGTAATATTATTTCACTTTATAAGTGTAAAGCGTAAAGGTTTTTGTAGATGTCGAGTAGACTTTAGAGATGTAGCTTTGGAAAGTTTGCTAGGAGCGAGAGAATGAACAGGTTCGGCATGGAACCACGGTGGTCCTGATTTCACCTGATTATTTCCCCTACGCTGCCTATCTTAGGCTGTGATTACGGGGGTTGAAATTGAAACTTGAAAGCAATAGATTAGTATTGGCATTTAGGATCACCGACGTCGTTTTCATTGGGGAACGTATATGAATTGGCTTTGACTTTTCCAGATCTATCAGCTCTCAAGTTGGAAGTATTCTCTCTTTTAGTAGAGTGTTACTTTTATATTTTAAAATTGTTATTTTAAAAAATTTAATTAATTAATTAATATAAATGTATTTTTTTAATTTTTTAATTTTTAAATAAAAATAAAAGTTAACTCTTAAAAGGTATATTTATTATTTAAATTATTTTATTACACAATTTATTTTAAAAAAATTTGTGAAAAGTACATGTGATATAATAATGGGAACGGAAGGAGTATATTTTATAGTGGTAATATATGGAGTATAAAACAGTTGATCAATTTAGGAACATTCAAAGTCAAAGACAGATCAATATCCACATAGGAAATGAGTGGTAGATTCTGATCTTGTGTACACGTGTATTTCTATTATTTATATATCCACTAGCTTTTCAACATTTCCATAGCTTGGGTCTCCACTCGATGTCAATGGTTAGGTGATTTTTACTTGCACCTCGACGGGGTTCGAGGCCCTGTCCATACATTTCCATAGCTTAAGTTGTGCCTATCAAAATACATTTTATTATATAATAAAGTTCTTAAATTTGTATATTTACCATTTTTGGAGAGCTATCTTAAAATTTAAACTTGGGTTGTTTTTATTATTGCTTAATATTTCATTACTCTTATACTTTACTTTTTATTCTCCTTTTACATTTTTTTAGTTGTTTTATTTTGGGTTGAATTTTTAATTATTTTTATATTATCATTTTGTTATCGGTTATCCTCACGTGTTGTAATACCCCAATATTTGGTTAGTAACTAATTTGCAAAGAATTACAAGTTTGTGATTTTAGTTTAGTGACTAAAATATAAAATATTAAAGTTTGGTGACCAAAGTGAAAAGTTGAGAAAAGTTCAAGGACCAACAAGGTAATTTTCCCAATAATTATTTTATTCTATAAATAAGTAGATCACATAAGGTTGTGAATCGAATATAAAATTGTTGGTTCGATCCGATGTTTCTATTATTGGGAAATTACAGTTAAAGTTTAAATGGAATTTGGGTAATCATATGAGCTCGGAATGTGATGAAATTTTGCAGGGAGTTGTAAGAAGACTTGAAGAACAGGACATTTCGTTTTGGAATCGTTTTTGATCGATTTGGATTCGATTGGATGCAATATTTTAATATAGTGCACAAATGACATTTTTGTGAATACATGGATTCATTAATGTCATTTTAGTCATTTTGCACATACTATTTAATTAAAGATGATTATGGAAAAGTGAAATTAATAGGTGTCAACACCTAATTGGATATAATTAAGGGGCAAAATGGTAATTTTACTATTAAAAGAGATTTTTATATTAGAATTAAGGATTTAAAATGCTATTTGTCTTGTAATTTAATGAAAGAAAATACTAGATTTTTCTCTCATCTTTTCTTCAAGGTCGAAACCTCCCTAGCCAATGTAAGGAAATTTTTGATTCAATTGAAAAATTAGGGGAAACTCTTGCAAAATTTTTATTTGAAGTGGAAATAATGTTAGAAGCTTGAATATGATGTTTGGAGGTTGAATTTGTGCTTGAATCAAGTTGGAAAAATTTGGAGAAAGTGACCCTTGGTATTCGACATTCAAGGAAAAATTAGGGAAAATTTATGGAAAATTTTCCTAAGGCTAAAAATGGTGTAAGGATGATTTTGTAAGCTTTTGAATGTTAATTGGACTAATATGGAAGTTTGTAAAGTGTTGAGGACTAAATTGTAATGTTGGGGAAATATGTGATTAAAGTGGAAAGTTGAGTTGAAATTGAAGTTGTGTGATAAATGATTATTTTGAAAGACTTGGAAGTATAAGGGTTAACATTGATGTTGTGAGATAAGATTAGTAATGAAAGAATTTGTAGGAATATTATTATTATTCCTAATATGTATCAATGTTAGAATAATACTAACATGTACTTTGAATCGGGGATTTATAAGGCCACGTGTGTCACCTTGGGGCGCACCAGTGTTATTCGTGAAAAAGAAAGACGGATCTATGCGATTATGCATAGATTATCGCCTGTTAAATAAAGTGACCGTAAAGAATAAGTACCGTAAAGAATAAGTATCCTCTCTCAAGGATTGATGATCTTTTTGATCAACTAAAGGGTGCAGCTGTGTTTTCCAAAATTGATCTTCGATCTGGATATCACCAATTGAAGATTAAGGAAGAAGATATTTCAAAGACGGCTTTCCAAACTAGGTATGAACACTATGAGTTTGTAGTGATGTCGTTCGGATTAACTAATGCTCCTACAACATTAATGGGTCTGATGAATCGAATATTTTAGCCATATTTGGATTGATTTGTGGTGGTATTTATTGATGACATTTTAGTATATTCAAAGACAAAAGAAGAACACGATGCTCATCTTCGTGTTGCTCTTCAGATCCTTCGAGAAAAGAAACTATTGCTAAGTTATCAAAATGTGAATTTTGGTTATCAGAAGTTACTTTTCTCGGCCATGTGGTTTCAGCAGAGGGAATAAGAGTAGATCCCAAGAAAATACAAGCTATAGTTGAATGGAAAACTCCGAAGAATATTTCTGAGGTTTGAAGTTTCTTGGGACTAGCTAGTTATTATCGAAGATTTGTAAAGAATTTCTCGATGATTGCCTCCCTCCTAACTAAGATATTAAGAAAGGATACGTCATTCACTTAGACGGATAAGTGTCAAGAAAGCTTTGAAACATTAAAGAGGATTTTAACTGAAGCTCCGGTATTGGTGCAGCCATAATCGGGTAAGAATTTTGTAGTGTATAGTGATGCTTCTTATAACGGATTGGGATGTGTACTCGTGCAAGAGGGAAAGGTAGTGGCTTATGCTTCCAGACAGCTTAAGACGCATGAGAGGAACTATCCTACCCATGATTTAGAGTTGGCAGCAGTTGTATTTGCTTTAAATATATGACGTCATTATCTATACGGAGAACGATGCTATATCTATACGAATCATAAAAGTTTAAAGTATCTGCTAACTCAAAAGGAGTTAAATTTGATGCAGAGAAGGTGGATCGAGCTCCTAAAGGATTATGATGTGGTTATTGACTACCATCCAGGAAAAGTGAACGTGGTAGCTGATGCTCTCAGTAGAAAGACCTTTGCTGCCTTGAGAGCTATAAATGCGAGGTTAGCTTTGAAAGAAAATGGTGTTTTGATCGCTGAATTAAGAATAAGACCTACTTTAGTAGATCGGATAAATGAGCTTTAGAAAAGAGATGTGGAATGTTTGTCAAGATTTAAACAAGTTGAAAATGGTGAGACCAAAGATTTTGAAATTAAGTTTGATGGATGCTTGTATTACCGAGGAAGAATTGTTATTCCCGAAGACGAAAAGTTAAAGAAAGAACTTCTCTTTGAGGCACATTATAGTCATTTGACCATGCATTCAGGTGGAAACAAGATGTAACAAGATTTAAAAAGTCGATATTGGTGGCCAGGAATGAAAAGAACTATAACTGAGTTTGTTTCGAAATGTCTGACATGTCAACAAGTAAAAGCAGAGCATCAGGTGCCTTCTGGATTATTGCTACCAATTTCCATTCCTTAGTGGAAATGGGAACGAGTAAATATGGATTTTATATCAGGGCTACCTTTGACTCCAAGCAAAAATGATTCAATTTGGGTGATTGTTGATAGATTGACTAAATCAGCACACTTTATCCCGGTACGAATAGATTAGTCTATGGACAAATATGCTAAGTTATATATTAAATAAATAATTCGACTTCATGAAGTACCAGTCTCGATTGTCTCTGATAGAGATCCAAAGTTTACTTCTAGATTTTGGAAGTCTTTACATAAAGCTCTGTGTACTCGACTTAATTTTAGCACAGCCTTTCATCCTCAAACAGATGGACAATCAGAGCGAACCATTCAAATTTTGGAAGATATGTTAAGAGCATGTGTGATTGAATTCAGAGGATCCTGGGAGAAGTATTTGTCATTAGCTGAATTTGCTTATAACAATAGCTATCAAGCAAGTATCAAGATGGCACCTTATGAAGCCTTATATGGAAGAAAGTGCAGGACTCCTTTGAATTGGTACGAGTTAAAAGATCGAGACATAGTTGGTCCCGATCTTATTAGAGAAGCAGAAGACAAGGTAAATATTATACACGATAATCTCAAGATAGCCGCCGATCGACAAAAATCATATGTTGTTTCAAAGAGAAAAGAAATTTAATTTCAAGTGGGTGATAAAGTGTTTCTTAAAGTATCACCTTGGAAGAAAATACTACGTTTCGGGCGAAAAGGAAAGTTGAGTCCAAGATTCATTGGGCCATATGAGATTTTAAAAAGAGTTGGTCTTGTGGCTTACCAACTTGCTTTACCTCCGGAAATGGACAAGATTTATAATGTAATTCATGTATCGATGCTCAGAAAGTATTGATCAGATCCTTCTCACATCATTACTCCAAAGGAAATAGAGATTCAACCAGATTTGACATATGAAGAGGAACCGATTGGAATCGTAGCACGTGGTGTCAAGGAACTAAATAACAAAACAATTCCACTTGTTAAAGTTCTTTGGTGAAATCACAAGGTGGAGGAAGCAACGTAGGAAAAAGAAGAAGATATGGAAAAATAGTTTCCTCATCTTTTCAAATCTGGTACGTTCTGAAAATTTGAGGACGAATTTTCTTAAGGGGAGAATTGTAATACCCCAATATTTGGTTAGTGACTAATTTGCAAAGAACTAAAAGTTGGTGATTTTAGTTCAGTGACTAAAATGTAAAATGTTAAAGTTTGGTGACCAAAGTGAAAAGTTGAGAAAAGTTCAAGGACCAACAAGGTAATTTTCCAAATAATTATTTTTATTCTATAAATAAATAGATCACATAAGGGTGTGAATCGAATATAAAATTGTTGGTTCGATCTAATGTTTCTATTATTAGGAAATTACAGTTAAAGTTTAAATGGAATTCGGGTAATCGTATGAGCTCGGAATGTGATGAAATTTTGAAGGGAGTTGTAAGAAGACTTGAAGAATATGGCATTTTGTTTTGAAATCGTTTTTGATCGATTTGGATACAGTATTTTAATATAGTGCACAAATGGCATTTCTGTGAATACATGAATTCATTAATGGCATTTTAGTCATTTTGCCCATACTTTTTAATTAAAGATGATTATGGAAAAGTGAAATTAATAGGTATCAACACCTAATTGGATATAATTAAGGGGGAAAATGGTAATTTTATTATTAAATGAGATTTTTATATTAGAATTAAGGATTTAAAATGACATTTGTCTTCTAATTTAATGAAAGAAAATACTAGATTTTTCTCTCATCTTTTCTTCAAGGCCGAAACCTCCCTAGCCAAGGTAAGGAAATTTTTTATTCAATTTTTGGCTTGTTTTAGTTGATTTTTGGGTTGAAGCATGAAATAGAGAATTAATCTCCATTAAATTCTCTTTCATTTGGTATAATTTTTAAGTGGTTTCCATGCTTATATGTTGAGATTAGAGATTAGGGTTTATGAAGAACAAGTTGAGATTTCATGTTTTAAGGATTCATTGGATTGAATATGAAGTTGTGATGTTGTTTAATGCTTGTTAGAATGAAATTTTCCATGGATTGTGTTATAGGTTATTTTTGGGAAAATTGAAAATTAGGGGAAACTTTTGCAAAAAATTTATTTGAAGTGGAAATGATGTTAGAAGCTTGAACATGATGTTTGGAGGTTGAATTTATGCTTGAATCAAGTTGGAAAATTTTGGAGAAAGTGACCCTTGGTATTCGACATTCAAGGAAAAATTTGGAAAATTTTGGAAAATTTTCCTAAGGCTAAAAAAGGTGTAAGGATGATTTTGTAAGCTTTTGAATGTTAATTGGACTAATATGGAAGTTTGTAAAGTTTTGAGGACTAAATTGTAAAGTTGGGGAAATACGTGATTAAAGTGGAAAGTTGAGTTGAAATTTAAGTTGTGTAATAAAGGATTATTTTGAAAGACTTGGAAGTATAAGGGTTAACATTGATGTTGTGAGATAAAATTAGTAATGAAAGAATTTGTAGGAATATTATTATTATTCCTAATATGTATCAATGTTAGTATAATGCTAACATGTACTTTGGATCGTATGTGTTGTTAAATGTTGTGTAGATCATAATCAAGATCAGAATCGAGATACAAGCAAGGTTGCGGATAAAGAAAAAGTACAAGAGTAAAGTTGAAAGTAATAGTACAGTTTACTAGTGAGGCAACAGGTGAGTGCATTCTTACTTATTTTATTATGATATGAGAAAGACTTGCGATGAGTCTATCTCGAGTGTTGAATCGTATATGATATATTTACAATGGTTTTGAAATGAATTACGAATGATTTTGGGTATGAACTGTCCTAAGCACTTTTACTTGACATTGTGATATGCAAATATTTATCGATATTTTTAGTGAATGGAGAATACATTATAGTGAATGTTAAAAGCCCATTGTATGATTATTGAGATTCTTGGTATAATTTGGCATGCCAATGAGGTGGAGTATAGTGATATAGTGATACAATGATGTTGTGCTCTAGAGCAATGACCTAGTGATACAATGATGTTGTATAAGTGTACAACAGTGATATAGTGTTTTATTTTGGCACAGCAAATTAGTTGATGCCGCACATGGGCATACTCAACAGTGACTCACATACCATGCATACTCATTTACTTTACATTGGGCTATAATTTAATTAATAGTGAAAGTGCAAAGGATTGCTTTGGTGTAATACTTGTTATATATATATATATATATATATATATATATATATATAAATTTTGAGATTTTACAGGCTACATAGTAGTGGAACAACTTTGACAAGTCAACTTTTACGTTTTCTTAATCATATTTGATATATATATATATATTGTATTTTGTTTGTTTATGTTATTTATTTATAGTGAAACGTTTAAATTATTTTATGTTGCCTCACTAAGTGTATACTTAGCGTGTGAATGTTTCACGCGTAGGTAAAATAGCGTAAGGAGCAGCAACATAAGACATCATCTATTTTGAAAGCGAAACATCACTATCAGTATGACATCTTTGATGTTACTTTTGATATTATTAGTTGGCATGTAAATTATAAATGTTTTGAGCTGTTCTGATATGAATATGTTTAGTAAAGATATAATCTAATCGTATTTTATTTGACAACCAAATGATTTTTAATTTAGGCAGTTAGGCAGTTCTATTAATTATATGAATCAGAAGTAAACTGCCTAGTTGTTACTTGAATCTAGGTTCGAATTTAACTTAGAAATATTAAGTTTAAATTTTACGCGATTAAATGTTATTTTAGTTAAAGAGTTAATTGTTTATATTTTAAAAAAATATTGTACCGATTTTTGAAATAAGAACTTTGTATAAGTGTCATGTGACATCTCTAACTCGTATTCAGTGATGGATACGGGTAAGGGGTTTTACACGTATTGTCTTACCCATTATGTTGATGACATAATGTCAAAAAATACTCATAACGTTTGCCTGAAAAATCACTTTGGTATCTATTCTTTTTGGAGTACTTTGACCCTCAATGTTTTATTTTAGGTCAAAATGACCCCTCAATGGATGAATATCGTTAGTTAACTAACAATAAACACCTTGAAGTGACATGGAGATCCTACATGACATCATACACTGAGTGATTAAGGCGTGAGCTATCCCTAATAAAGGCTTGAGTTTGTTCTATCTCAAGGTCAAATTGTAAAATCTTTGTAAATGTGGCATTGCTATCTTAGTGTATGATGTCGTGTAGCATTGTCATGCCATATAAAGGTGTTTACCGTTAGTGAACTAACGATTATTATCCATTGAGAGGTTATTTTAACTCAAAATGAAACGACAAGGGTCAAAATGCTCCTAAAAAAGCATTTGGCTCAAATTGACTATTCAGTCAAAAATTAGGGATATTTTTGGTATTATACTTAGTTTGATTGATAGTATTTTTCGGTTAAAAAGTCATTTGGACTCATCAGAACGAGAAATTATATCATGTCATTTTTTCCATTATATAATAACTTCTAAAAAATTGTTTTTTAAATGACATGTAAAAAAATTAGTGAAGATTCACTAGTTGGAAAAAATGACATGAAAAAATAATGTAGTGGGTGGTTTTCATTGGTTGAAACCATGGTTGATGTGGTAAGCCAATCTCATGATATAATTTTTCCATCAGAACACACGTTATAAAATAATAAAAAATTAGAAAACAAAAACTCATGAAAAAAATTACTAAAAATATAAAAAGCTTCAAAATAATATCTAAATTTCAGAATTTATGTTGCGACTTTATATTTTTTTCAAACTTCCTATTATGTTTGATTTATTTTTAGAAATTAAAAATCCATAAAATTGTTAAAAAAAAGTTTTAAAAAATCAGAAGATTATATTAAGAACTTATTTTTTAAAATAAATTTTTAAATTTTCCATCTTTAAAAAAACTAGAAAACTATAAAGCACTTTAAAATGAAAAAAATTCCTAAAATTATAAAACAAAATCTATAATCTTTACTTATAATTTATGTTTTCAATTTTTTAAATTTTTTTTATTTATACTTGATTTATTTTTAAAAATTCAAAATCCATAAAATCATTAGAAATGTAAGAAAAAAAAGTTAAAATTTGAAAAGGCTCATAAAATTCTATTAAAAAAACTTATAGTTTTTAAAATAAATTTTGATTTTTAGGGTTTTTTCTAGATTTTTGAATTATTATTATTATTATTAGGCTAAACTACAAAGTAAGTGCCCAAACAATGTCTTTTTTTGTAATAGGTGTCTAAAGTATTTTTTGTTGAAATATGAGCTTAAAGTTTCATTTTTTGCTGAATTAGATGCCTAAAATATTTTTTTGCTGGAATATGTGCCTAAAGTTTCATTTTTGACTTATTTTAAAGTCAATTGAGACCCCTATTTGGGCACCTATTTCAACCAAAAATAAAAGTTTATGCACATATTTCAGTAAAAAAAATACTTTAGGCATCTATTTTAGCCAAAAAAATAAAACTTTAAACACCTATTTCAGCTAAAAAATACTTTAAGCACATATTACAAAAAAATATATAATTTAGGCACTTATTTTGTAATTAAGCCTTATTATAATTTTAAAATTTTCTCTATTACAAATGACAGTCGCTAATTGGGCCATAAAAATTCCTTAACTGGAAATAACATTAAATAACAAAATGATAATAGTGGAGAATAACCGAGAGAGTTATATATGGGACAAAGTAAGAATTATACTATAATACAAAGGATAATAAGTTTTTTTTTTGAAAATGATAATAAGTTATTAAATCCTATAATAACGGAATCTCATTAAATATCTTAAAATATACTATACTTAAAATATTGACATTTAATTTTAATATTTCTATTCAAACAAACTATATTTAAAAATTTAATTTATTTTTTTCATTTTAAAACTTATAATTTAATATTAAGTTCATCCTAAGAGATTCGAGTTCAAGCACATGTGTGTATAAGGTGTATGTTAATGTATTGTCAAAGGGTTAAGAAAAATATATAAACATATACCACTATGTAATTATACGAGTATATTAAAAAAATAAGTAACCTTTAGCATTTTTCGTTAAAACTTGTCACTAATACGTCTTAATAATCATATTAATTTTAAAATCAAATCATTACGGTTTTTTTAAATGTACATACTTTTTAACACCGGTATACAATTCATTTGTTGATTAATTCAGATCGGGTATTGTAAAAGTTCATTATGTGGGTGACTCTTCCAACTCAATTTGCTAGTCACAACGCCAAGATTTAAATTTTAAACCTCTAACCTTACTTAAGTAACATACTTGATAAAGAGGTAGTCCTAAACATGTGCAATAGGAGCGATTACACATGACCTCAAGAGAAAAAAGTCTGAAAATGACTTTTGAATTAGTGATAAAATAAAAGATTAATTATAAACTAGTGATAAAGCACATGGAAAAAATAAAATAATGTTGTACTTCATGAATTTTGAGTTATGTTATACTTATTTTTTATTTAAAAGTCAGTTTACCACCTACACAATAAGTCAATAAGCATTTTGTTTTTTAATTGAGGACTCCATTTTAGTAAATTCCACTAGTCCCCTTAAATGTTTGTCACCTCTACTTGATAGTATATAAATTTTGACAAAAATATTAAAGATATAATGATTTGAATATAATTTTAAAATAATAAAAGTAAGAGAATTTGATTTTAAACCTTTTAAGTCTATAAACTAAATCTTTAAATTTTACCAAAATATAAAAACTGACAACATTTATTGACCTTGCTGAAATTGTAGAAAAACTCAGGAAAACAAATACCAAAAGTGTACGACTTTATTAGGTACTATGTAGTTATTGAATAATCAGAAATGTAAAAAAATAGAAGAGGACTAGTGAACATTAGACGAATGTTTTCCAACAGAAAGGGGAAAATAGAACAAAACAACCCCACAATGGCAGCTTTTCTAATGCAAAATCCGAATAACATGAAATCAGAATGAATAAATTTGAAGTAAGTCTGACCTTTTCACTGTGGGATCTTGTTCCTGATGTGGGACATCACATTTACACCAAAAATTACATTTTCTGAAAAAGTTATTTAAATTTTTATTAGGATTAAATTATTTTGCCCTCTGAGACTATAATATGAAGATACATTTCGTGTTTTTTAATATTATAATTTTTTTGAACAATGTCTACTTAACAAGAGGAAGGAAAATTTTGCTACTATTGAGTTTTGAACTTATAATTTTATAAAATTATTTTTGGTTGATGTGTCAGTCTAAATTTAGCATATTTGTCTATATGACACTGCTATCGTGATGTGCACTGTCATGTAGATTTGTCATATCATTTCAAGCTATTTACCGTTGGTTGACTAACAATTTTTATCTGCAGAGGGGCTATTTTGACAAAAACTGAAATGTTGAGGGCTAAATTACTTAAAAAAGAATATAAGCTAAAATGATAATTCAATCAAACATTAGAGGCATTTTTTGGTATTATGTCTAAATTCTATAGCACTCCATTTATTTTTTATTCTAATGTATAATATATTTATTTAAATTTGAACATGCTAATTTTTAATATATATCAATAAAAAACAAAATTGAGGGTTGGTCAAAGTACTATTAGTAATTTTTATATTTAGTAAATTAAAACATATTTATTAGCTCACAAGTCTTGCCATTATTAGGAGTTAATAGCATTTTTTTTAAATTAAATGATGAAAACGGAATATCTTGCACAACCTACGAATCTTATTAAAAAATAAAGGTCATCATCATTAAAAAAAAATCAAATAAAAATGAATGGTTACTGGTATGTTTTTATTTATGTAATTGAGGTGGAAAAAGTAAAATAAATATTAATCTCATTCAAGAAAGAACATATAGGCTTAATCTCATTCAGAAGTTAAATATCTTAACTATATAAAAAAAAATTAAATTTATCTTTTATCGACATTCAAAACCATGAAATTTTAGGGAAAAAAAAACTATGATTGATTTTGTAGGAACAATTTGTAGGAACAAAAAAAATTTTATGAGTTAATTATATTTTAGACTCTAGTAAAAAAAAAAAATATCCTGGAACAAAATATGATTGATTTTGGCAGACACGGATGTATATATATCCTGGAAGGGACAATTGCCTTCAATTTTATGAGTTAATTATATTTTAGACTCTAGTAATTTTAAAATCATTGTAATTAAATTTTTTTTTGTCTTTTTTATGGTTTATTATTTGCTAGGACTTTGTAATATAAATTAATAAAATTAAACTTTGAACCCTTATTTTTTTTCTGGCTTAATTATTTTTTAAGATATTATAATTTTAAAATTTATAAAATTAAATCTAAACTCCCTTAATTTTTACGATTTAATTAATTTTTAAGATCATATTTGTTTTAAAATTAACCGGCCTGACCCCTCATTGTTTAAATCTCAATTCACATCAATCCTAAGTTTGATCTATACTCAACCATTACTTAATTCGTATATAAGATGACTCAATTTAGTATTTTATGAACAATATAAACAACAATAAATAGGTTTTTATAATTTTTTTAAATATATACTTAAAAATGAATTGCATTTAAACATCCGAGGATGAAAAATAAAAAGCACCTTGAAAATGCTGAAGTTTTTTTAAGAAAAAAAATCAGATTTTATTGGAGTTTTCATTTCTCAGTTTTAAAAATATTGCCACTTCAGAGATGCGGCTTAGATTTTCAATTCAATTTATATAATTAAACTGTCAGAATTAAATTCTAATTGAAGCAATCTGGTTTTTATGAAATGGACTGACGACAAATTCAGCATTGCTTTTGAGAAATAAACATTTGTGGGAATGGTGTAATTTGATGGAGTGAAACCCGTGAATGCCGAAATTTTCAATTCCCGTGTTTACGCCATTACCACACTAACAAACAAAAACAAACTCACAAGTCGCAGGCCTATCAAACAAATGAACACCAGCTATAATCCTCTGCACCGCGATGCAATTCGTAAACTCAGCCGACGCCTCCATGATCGACACGTCATCAATACTGTAGCACCGACAGACGAACTCAGCAGACTGGGCCCCGCAATTTATTCTCCCTCTTTTTTTTTTGTCGTGAGAAAAAGAAAATAGTAATGTTTTTTTTTGCCTCAACATCTACGAGGAGGGTTGCATGTGAGTGCGATTCTTGATGCTGTTCTTCCCAAAGTCGTATGATTTTTTTTTTTTTTTTGGTTTTGAAAATCAATTATTGAATGAATTTGGATGTTGATCCAATGCATATCTCTTCGCCTCTCACTTTATTCAATGTGATGTGAACCTTTGTATAATGAAAACAAAGTTTTTACATTATTGTTTCAGACTCAGATCAACACATTGTTCTACAATCAATGAATCCAATAAAATTTTGGTTCATGTTATATTTAGACCTGACAAATATGATTTGAAATTCGAGATTTGAATCGATTTATTTAATTCAAGACTTAATATTAACCCGAACATAGTAATTTGAATTTAATTCGAAATTCAAAATAAATCAAATCGAATTAAAATCGGTTCAAATTTTAGTGAACCAAAATGGATCTAAACCAATTTTACCCGAACTGAAAGTAACCCGTACTAAAGAGAACTCGTAATAAAGAAAAAATATTTAAAAAAGAAAGAAAGATGAGATACGAATTGTGGCATAACTCACAAAAAAGTCAAATATTCTGGCTTTATAAAGTCATATAGGGTGTAAAAAATTAACTTGGCCCGAAATTCAACTGAAACTGATCGACCTCCTAGGCTCCTATTGACTCGTTACTGGCTTGACCAGAAATAAGATGACCCGATATGACCCATTCGACCCGAACCACGACAAACCTAAACTGAAAGTAATCATACTCGAAGTAATCTAAACCGAAACCGACCCAAATAACTCATTTGTCACCTCTATATTTATTATTATTATTATTATTATTATTATTATTATATCTTTATATATAAAATACTTAAATTATATTAAAATTCAAAGTTTTTAAGGGTACGATTGTTCCAAAATCCTCCTGTTCATCATTGTTTATAATTTCAAATATTAATTTTTATTTAGACCGTTAGATAGATAGATGAATGATAATAGTGATTCATATAAAAAAATTAATTTCCCACCATCCTTTACGCCTGTAGCTATCATTGTCATTAGACGTGTGGAAATGATTAAAAAGAGAGAAGGTGGCTTTTTGAGTTTTTAACTGCACACAAAAACAAAAGTTGTAATCTGAATTGAGGGGATTTACTTTTTAACAATGCGGATTTTCTACTACGCCGGTCTCTTTGTTTTGAGATTGTCTCGCAACAAATGAAGTCGGGACAGTGATTGTGATTTGAACCGTGAAAAGAATAGTAGCAAATAATTATAAGAGAGTGTTTGCCATTTGCCAAATGCATTTGCAGCACAAGTTAATATACGCCGTTTTATTAAAAAAACGAATAAATTTGAATAAAACAAAAGTACAATGTTTGAAATTTATTGAACCCAATTAGCGATTTTAGTAAAAAAATAGATAATATTCATCTTAAAAGATTTAAATTCAATCGTTTTGTTTACAAGATATATATGTTTTATCAAATGGTTAAGAATATATATGAACATATACTACCTTGTGATCATCTTTAGATTATTTAAAAAATATTTTATTTTTATAAAAAAGTCCAAAATTAAAATTACCAACCTTTTCAATTTAACGAAATATTCCAACTTCTAAATTGATTTCCAAAACAAGTAATCTTGCTGAAAAATATTCGGGCGTGAGACCAACCCGTTGATATTATATTCTTATAATAAATATAAAATTTAAAAATATAATATCTTTAATTACTCGATCAATTGATACATTTCGAGTGCGAGTCTCTTTCAATACATAATGACATATATCTTTATTTGTTTCACCTCCTCTCCCCTTAAGTCTTAAAGAAATAAATAGTAAGTAAAATTATTGATTTGAGATTTAATTAAACAATGAAATAAAATAATTGAAAGATACAGTTGAACTCGGACTCTACTGTTGGAGCTTTAGCGCGTTTATTAGTAGAGGAACAGTATCTCAATATCATAGCTTAGACGAGATTTGATTTTTTTTAATAATAAAAAACACCAATAGCTTCGCATGTAGTTTAATTCATACCATTTGATTTGCTAAGTTTTCTGTTCAACTTTCACGAAGCTATGTCGTGATTGGGTCGATACAAAAATCGCCTACTCCCTTACACTATCGCCGGGAGCTCGCCATATAAGCAAGACAACAAACAAATAAAAGAGAGTTTTCTCTACTTCAAACAAAACCAAATTTCTTCTTCTTAGATCATATTTTGATGAAATCTCGCTTATTTTAAGGCTGGTTTTGCGCTATCTTCCATTCGCAGCTCTTCTCCTACAAACAAGGTTCTGTTTTCCTTTTGTTTTTGTTTTATTCCCCCCCCCCCTTCGCGTGTTTTCTAATTGTTTCTGGGTTTGTTAGATTCGATATCGTTTCGATTTTCAAATGATTGATCCAAGATGGGTTTCCTCGTTTTAATCTGGGTTGCCATTGCATTTTCGTATTGGGTGGAAAAGAGAAGTGAATTTTATTGGGAAATTAAATGATTTTGAATGAAAATGAGTTTACCCTTCATTGGTGGCGGAACTCGCTCAAAGTTTGTTGTAAAGAAATGTATCTACTTTTCTTTCCTTTGTTTCCTTCGAATCTTAAAATTTCCCCCTTTTAAAAAATTTCCCCTTAAGCTGTTTCGGTCTTATAATCGTTCCAAAAACAAGAAAACCACTTCTTCATCATCTTCCTTTCACGGCTTAAAATTTGCTTTTCTAATAGGTTCACTTTCAGCAGGGTTTATGAATCTACTATCTTAAAATTGGGAAAACATGCCATTTGATCTTATTTCAGTGCAGAGTTTCTTTTCGTAAGCTAAACCATTTCAGAGTTGCCTTCATTAAGATTTAACCTTTCTGAGAGGAATATTACGGGCTTAGCTTGTTTCAGAGAGTGAATTTGAGTAGAATATATATTATTTCTATCAACTTTAACAATTTCACTGAGTTGTTTCTTGGATGTTTACATATTTCCCCCCTCTGGCCAACCCTTTGGGGATTTCAGGTTATAACAATGTCCCGGCCTCTGCATCGAGGTGTATCTGGAACACGGAACTCGGGCAACAACAATGATTTTTGGGACTCTCAAGTGAAAGATAAAGCTGAAAAGGAAGATTTGGATAGAAATCGTTCTTCGGATCCTGGCTATTTATCCCTCAGGTTTCCTTGTCGGTTCTTTTGTCCAGATAATTCCCCTTCTAAATATGGTACCACCGAGAATGGTTTCGCATCTGATCCCTTCAGTATCGGATCTCCAAGAGGCCGGCATAAGTTCACAGTGCTATTTTTGAAATTAAGTTTAGTTGTGATTGTGATTCTTGCCCTTAGTGGATCATTTTGGTGGACACTCTCCATTTCAACATCGTCTAGAGGTCATATATTCCACGGATATAGGCGACTGCAAGAGCAACTTGTTTCTGATTTGTGGGATATAGGTGAGCTTTCTCTTGGTCCTTCAAGGATGAAAGAAATAGAATTCTGCCCCGAGGAGTCTGAGAATCACATTCCTTGCTTTAATGTTTCGGAGAATCTTGCTTTGGGTTATTCCGATGGTAATGAGTATGATCGACTATGCGGACAAGGCTCAAGGCAAAGTTGCTTAGTTCTTCCACCTGTGAACTATAAAATTCCTCTTAGGTGGCCAACTGGGAGAGATGTAATATGGGTTGCAAATGTCAAAATTACTGGTCAAGAGGTCTTTACCTCTGGCAGTTTAACCAAAAGGTGAGTGGAGGTTTCGTTTGTAAGTCAACTTTCTCATCTAACTGCCTTCATTTCCACACTCCTCATTTTATTTCTTACAAAAATTATTTATTGAACTCCTTGGTTTATGCAATTGCAGAATGATGATGCTAGAGGAAGAGCAGATTTCATTCCGATCAGCATCACTTATGTTTGATGGCGTGGAAGACTATTCCCATCAGATTGCTGAAATGATTGGATTGAGAAATGAATCTAATTTCATACAAGCTGGGGTAAGCGGGAATTTGCCTTAGTCCCATACTTGTACTGTTCCCTTATTCATGGATTTTTCACTTTGTGTTCTTTATTCTAGTAAGGTTATATCTGTCTAGATTCACAGTTGGGATATTTTTGAAGTTATTTATTTTCTTACCTGACAGTATAAGCAATTTTCTTTTGGGTCTAAGCATGAGCAAATTGTTAATGATACCTTTAATTGCCACCTTTGGTCTGCACATTGCAATTCTATCAATATATGCTAAATTAGCTTAAAACCTTTTGTAGCGATTATGAAGAAGACTGGTATTTTGTAGTGCCATCATTCTGTTAGTTTCTTTTGCATTAAAAATGGAAGTTAGTGTTTATAGTCTCCCTGCGATGTTTGAATTTAAGGTTACTGGTGCAGGTCAGAACTATCTTGGATATAGGGTGTGGTTATGGTAGCTTTGGAGCACATCTCTTTTCCAAACAACTCTTAACCATGTGCATTGCAAACTATGAGTCGTCGGGCAGTCAAGTCCAACTCACACTAGAAAGGGGCCTTCCCGCAATGATTGGTTCTTTCAATTTGAAACAACTACCATATCCATCTCTTTCATTTGATATGCTGCATTGTGCACGCTGTGGTATTGACTGGGATAAAAAAGGTATCAGTTAACCATTTAAACTTTTTTGCTCATATAGAATTTTCTGCTTCTTTCCCCCATGTTTTCATTATTCCTCCCCCTACCCTGGTATGTTATAATTTCTTATTTTGATAGAGGCAATTTGTGTTCGGACAAAAAACATAGGTCTCTAATGTTTAGCATTTTTGTGGTATCAGACAAAAAACAAACTTCTTAATTGTTCTGTATACAGCTCCTAGCCAAAAATTCGTTTTGACTGCTCCTTTTGGTTGAAAGTTGTACAAATTGGCCACGCATTTACCAACTCTTATATTTGCTAATATTGATTTGTGACCATATTTTGACTACCATATGTGACTTATGCCAAGATTATTGTGTTTGAGCTTTTGGTCAATAAACTTTTGTGCTAAATGTGTGCTACAGATGGTATTTTCTTTATTGAAGTTGATAGAGTTCTAAAGCCTGGTGGATACTTTGTGTGGACTTCACCTCTTACCAATGTTCAGAGTTTTCTTCGTAACAAAGAGAAGCAGAAAAGGTGGAACTTTGTTCGTGATTTTGCGGAAAATCTCTGCTGGGAATTGATGTCTCAACAAGATGAAACTGTTCTGTGGAAAAAGACCAGTAAAAAGAATTGTTACAATTCCCGGTAAGGCACTTTTCTTGATTTACTTCCATATTAAAAAATTGAATTTATTTTGACCATATAAATTATTGGAAATCCTAATAAATTAATCATATATGTCCAGGAAGCCTGGCTCTGGTCCTCCTATTTGTAGCAAAGGGCAAGATATTGAATCTCCATATTATCGACCTCTACAGAACTGTATAGGTGGCACGCATAGCCGCCGGTGGCTTCCTATTGAGGAGAGGCCAACCTGGCCTTCAAGATCTAACTTGAACAAGAATGAACTAGCTCTATATGGTAATTTGATGTTCTTTGCATACTTTTGTTAGAAGTAACAATTACAGAATGAACTAGATCTTTTTCTGATATTTTGGCAGGATTAAACTCGGAAGAACTCAATGAGGATACTGCAAACTATAAAACAGCTGTTCGTAATTTTTGGTCTCTTCTGTCGCCTCTGATATTCTCGGATCATCCAAAGAGACCTGGTGATGAGGATCCTTCTCCACCTTATAACATGCTCAGGAATGTGCTAGACATGAATGCTCGCTATGGTGGTTTAAATGCTGCTTTACTGGAAGCAGGGAAGTCTGTTTGGGTTATGAATGTAGTCCCGACAAGTGGACCCAACTACCTTCCCCTCATTCTTGACAGGGGCTATGTTGGTGTACTACATGATTGGTGATTCTCTTCTCTAAACATTTTTATCATTTTGCTGTGTTGTCGTAACATATCCTTGTGGTAATTCCTATGTTGCCAAATAATATGATTTCAGAAACATAAAAATTTACTTTTCTAATATGCTTTGGTTGTCTTTACTGAAAACTTGAATGAAGTTAGGACATCATGTTGCTTTTGTTTCACAGTTGATTAACCGCCCTTACTTTTAAAGATGTGATATGGTTGCCATTAAAGCTTTTATGAACAACATATGGCGCTCCCTTTTTGTGGTTGTGGTTTTATTTGTCTGATGATCCATCTGTATCACTTTCAGGTGTGAAGCATTTCCAACATATCCTAGAACTTATGATATGGTTCATGCTGAAAGACTTCTATCCCTTGAGACCAGTCAACATCGAAGATGCACAATGCTTGATCTATTCACTGAGATAGACCGGTTTCTTCGTCCCGAGGTACTAGAACCAATCTATCAATTAGTCAAATCTGACCATGTTTAGCTCCTTTTATGGTTGCCTTCTATGGTTTCTCAATTCCTGAAATGATATAATAATTACAGCTGGTGTATATAATACATCTAATGCTTAATTTGTTATTATAAGCCAGACACTTTTTTGCCATTGCAAATATTGAAAAACACAATTAAAAATTCGTGTTTTAGAGCCAAAGCGTCCCATATTACTTTATCAAGTCCTGTTCTTTAGTTAGTAATGCTGCATAAAGCTAATCTAAAGATTGTTAGGTTTTTATTTAATGAAATCTAGTTTTTGGACGGATCTTAGAGACATGAGTTAGTGATACTAGGCAAACTGCTTTGAGTATATTTCTTACATATATGCCAATGAGAACTATGCTAATATTGTAAATCTTTTTTTTTCTCCAGAAATCTGAATGCTTGATTTTGTGCCATCCAAAGAGTGTTAAGAAGAGCAAATTAATTGTTTAAAAACATTACATCCTAAACCCATTCTAGCGAATAGCTAGACCTTTCAAATGGTACCGATCGTATTGTCTTCTGATGCTATGTTCTAATATATGATGCATTCGATGGTTGGTGCAGGGTTGGGTGATAATCCGTGACACAGCTCCTCTCATTGGATCAGCCAGAGCTCTAACATCACGGTTGAAGTGGGATGCCAGAGTTGTAGAAATTGAAAGTAACAGCGACGAGAGACTCCTCATCTGTCAGAAACCTTTCTTTAAGAGGCAAGCAATTTGAGAACAATTTCTCAAAAAAGCCCAAGTTCATGTCTTCGAATTCAAACTCATTATGTGCATGTTAACTAGTCATTCTTAAAGCTCCACCATGGAAGGGGATACACCATATGTTTTGAACAGAAAGAAGAAAGAGAACAAATGTTGATGAGACCAACGACGATGACAACTCCTATGGAGCCGTAAGGCAAACATAGGGCCTTGTAATTACTAGATCGAGGCAGCATTGCAAGTGAGAAACTATAGGGTCAGATTTAAAATTTTCATGTTTATGTCTCATTATAAATATACAACCACATGATTAAGATTGTGAAAGATGATTTACAGAATAAGCATGTGCTACTAGCTGTGCAGTATAGATTAAAAAAAAGACAAAAAGTCCTTGACGGTGGGTGTGTCATTTATGATGATTTTTTTTCTCTTCATTTTATCTCACACATGGTGAATAGTGTTATTCATCAGAATATATGGTTTGTCAGATGCAGTGATGTTTATACGGAAAGCATATAGCAGATCATTAAAATTGCAGAAATGAATGCATGTGATTCAGTATTGAAAAATGAAAGGGTAGAAAAGTGGAAGAATAGAGAAGTTTAAAGAAATTTGTAATTTATTTTTATCCATTGCTTATTAAAGTTAAAAATTAAAAGGAAAAAATTAAGTATTGAAAAATTCATATTTTAAATCAACTCATATTTTTCCTACATTTTTTTTTTACCTTTTTCTTTCAATTTTGGGATATTGATTTGTTTTTACACATGAGCATAAAAAATGATAATTCCTCTAATTTTTTTTCTCCCACTTTTTTTTACCAAGCGCACTCAAAATCTACTTTCTTTTTATTTTTTCTTCTCTCCTTTCAATCCTTCCACTATTTCACCTGATCAGACAAAGTCTAAAAATGAAACATGACATGCATCGACATTGCCTTTTAGCCATTCTCCAGTCCCTCGCGGTCATTGGTCGCAAACTCAATAACTATAATTGAGCTCACATCATTCCCTTGCCACACTAACCACGGGCTCTGAAGCACTTCCAGTGGCAAATGCCTAACATTCTTTGCTGCAATATTGAAAACATAATCAATCAAAGCATTCTTTGCTACAATACGGAATTTAAACCTTAAAAGGTTGCATCAAACGTACAAAATCATAGAACAAAAAATTAACCCTAAACCCCAACCTTAAACTCTAAACCCTACTTTTTAATGTGAGGCATAGATATGGGCACAAAAAAAGTAGACGATTTCTACTCACAAACATATAAATATTCTAGCTCATACTTGTATATTTCACAACACATTTTCTTTTAATATTTCAATATCTTTTTAGTAGGAGTAAGCATAATTCAATTTAAAAAAAATAGATCGGGTTGTTTATTTTTTTAGTCATCACAAATAAGAAAATTCATTTTTTTTGAATTTAAGTCGAATTGAATGTTTACAACTTGAATATTTTAAAAATTGAGTTACAAAAACTATATCATATTGATTAATGTTAATATTTTATTTATTAGAAATAAGGCATCGTTAAAAATTCCTTCATGCCTAAATTTCGCCGAAGCAAGATTCAGTTAACAGAAGGGGAGAAAAGAGTGTCCTAATTTTATTACTTAAAGCAAATACATCGAACCATCCTTGTTACAAGCTCTAAAAATTCAAAACCCACCACCTGGGGAACCCAACACAAAACATAAACCACAAAAGTCACAGTAATACACCAGACTAAGCAAAATCTGTAGTAGCAAACCCCTAATTCTTGAGAATCTCAATGACCTCTGCATCTCTACCAATCCCCTCCTTAGCCAAGTTGTCTGCGATAGAGTTGATCCTTCTCGGAATATGTCTAGTGATCCACCTGTCCAGTAGAAGGACACTTCGAACTTCCTCAATGATACTCAGAAAATTGCATCAGCTTTGCAAGGATCCAGGATCCAATCGATAGCTACCTTACTATCGCTTTCGATAATAAAGCCGACAAGAGTGGACCCAAATTGATCTTAAAAACCAGTATCCAGTGAATTTAAAGGCCAGCAGCTCAGCCAGAATTGGCGAGCCAGACCCAGCAGGCGCAGAGAAACGAAGAATAGCTGAGCTCGATTCCTTTCTGAGAATTCCACCAATCCCACAATGTCTATTGACCGTCGAGCAAGCTCCATCAATGTTGAACTTCAAGAATCCACTAGGGGGAGGGGACCATCGCAGGTCCAACGCAAGTTTGGAACGAGAGAATAATCTGTTCCCAGCTACACTAAATCAGCTATAAGCTATTTTAAAAAGCAGGCAATCTCAGGATGTTTGGCTCTAAGCCACCAAGCGACTCTGGTCTTGGTTAAGAAAATTAAGTGAGCTATGTCAAAGGTTTTGTCTTTGAATATAATCTCGTTTCGGCACAGCCACAAAGACCAAACAATTGCAAACAGAATAATGCACCAGATATGATCAAAATTTCCATCAAACCTAATACCTTGCCAGGATAAAAAAGCTACAGAAGGAGACTGATGCGAGACAAACAAAACTCCCCACAAGTAGCAAAATAAACCCATATGTTCCAAGCAACTTTACAAGAAAAGAAAAGGTGTTCAACAGTTTCGGGCTCAGACCTGCATAGAGGGCAAGACAAGACAGCAGACGATAGGGCTCCGCGTTTAGCTAATTCAGTTTTTACATGGACACGCCTATGCATTACAAGCCAAATAAAGACTTCCACTTTGGGAGGAGCTAAGCTGAGCCAAGCGATCTTCTTCCAATTTATATCGCAGTTTCCATCATTATCACCAGAAAGCATTAGTTTACAGAAAGATTTAGTTGAAAACACGCTGTCAGTAGAACCTGCCCATTTCACCCAATAATTGGCCATCAAAGACGGCCGAAAGCCTATCAAAACGAGCCAGAATCTATTCCATTGCTCGATTTCCCAATGGAACAGGCTTCTCTGAAGAGCGATATTCCAGGACCAACCATTTGACTCAAATTTACCAAACTAAGCTACTCTCCCCTCTTTGTTGACCGAAAGAGCATAGTCCGGGGAAACTTAATCTTAAGGGGAGCATCCGAAATCCACACATCAGTCCAGAAGTACATAGATTTGCCATCTCCTAGTTGTAGCACCATGTTCTAACGAAGAGCGAAACCAACCTCATCGTTTGCATGGTAGGAGTTTACAATACCTCTCCAAATCCAAGATGAAGGTTTTGAAGGTAAAGGAGGGGGAATCAACGTAGAGAGATCAACGCCGTATTTGCAGGAGAGAACCTTACACCAAAGGGAATCCTTCTCGCCGTTAAATCTCTAAATCCACTTGCCGAGCAAAGCTCGGTTTCGAAGCTCTAGATCTAAAATGCCAAGGCCACCCATTTGGAAGGGTAAGCAAACTGATGACCATTTAACCCAATGGATTTTCTTTTTTCCATTCAAACCACCTCATAAAAAGTTGGAAATCAAACTTGTAATACGATTGTAACCAGCAGATGGCATTCGAAACAAGGAAAGGAAATAAATAGGAAGACAACTTAACACAAATTTGACAAAAGTCAATCTCCCTGCTATTGATAGTAAACTTGCTTTCCACCAAGATAGGCAAACTGACACCTTGCTGATAACAGGTTCCCAAACTGCAGTGGAGTTGCGTTTAGCTCCAAGCGGCAAGCCCAAATATTCTGAAGGGAATTGCCCCACTGAGCAACCAATAATAGCAGCCCACCTTCCCAAATCGCCAGTAGCAACATTAATGCCATATATTTTGCTTTTGTTTAGATTAATTTGCAGACCAGAAGAAATTTCAAAGACTCTGAGAACTCTTTTTACATTCTTAATTTGCGTTTCAGACGCTCTACAGAACACCAAAAGGTCATCTGCAAATTGCAGATGAGAGATGCAGATGCTATTGTCACTGCAGCCAACTTGAAACCCAAAAAAGAGCCCAATCTCCATGGACTTACTGAGCATGAGGTGAAGAGCTTCACCCACAAGGTTAAATAACAAGGGGGACAGCGAACACCCTTGACGAAGACCTTTTGAGATGTTAAACCTCTCAGTCGGAGAACCATTGACTAATGTGGATATTGAAGCCGAAGAGATGCACCGGAGAACCCATTTACACCAACGACGAAACCCATTTCTTTCATAATTCGCATTAAGAAATCCCAATCGACTGAGTCATATGCTTTATGGAAATCTATTTTGAATGCAGCACCACTCAACCCTTTTTTCTACATATAGTCTATGGATTCATTAGCAATCGTATCCAATCAACTCCTCAATCTGTTGCTCAAGACTTTTGACAGAATTTTATAAACACTGTTAACAAGGCTAATAGAACTGTAATCCTCAAGAAAAGCGGGGTTAATCTTCGTAGGAATGAGTGTAATAAAAGAGTGGTTGATACTCTTATCACAGTTCCGATGCAGAAAAAAGCCTAGAAGAAGGACAAGTCATCCTTGATAATATGCCAATATTTTTTTAAAGAAGTTTAGGTTCAGCCCATCAGGCCCGGGGCACGGTTCTCGTCTGCCACTTGGATCCAAATTTCCTCCACTGTGAATGAAGCTTCCAAAAAAATCCACATTGCTCAGCACTGATCTTTTTGAACGGCAGCTTTATCTCTTCCACTTCCAAAGCAACATTATTATAAGCAGCCTGGAAATTCTTCTTTACTAAATCCCTGACCATAGGGGGATCCGAAACAAAGGTACCTTCTGCCATTAAGCATGGGATAAAGTTCTTTCTCCTTCTATTATTCGCCGATAAATGAAAGAACCTGGTGTTTTTATCTCCCTCAACAAACCATTTAGCGAGACTGCTGCAGCCAATAATGTTCTTCCTTTCTAATAGTATTCCACTGTAACACCTGGAAAAAATTTGAAAGTGGGGAAGATGCATGTTTTGAGAATCGAACCCACCACCTCCGGTCTCTAAGCTCAAACACAGACATCTGAGCTACGCAAACTCTTGGTGGTTAATTTACCTAAAATAATATGTAAAACAACCCGAGCTGGCTTTAATAAAATTAATTAAAAGTCTGAACCAACCCATCTACCCCATTGTTACCCATTCGAGTTTGAAAAAAAACAAGGTTCCAGATCCTTCTCCCCCAACCCTTCGTCTTCTCAGCTCTGACCGCCCTGATCTCCGTCACCGTCGGTCAGTGGTGTGCACCGTCGGCACCAAAACATTCTCCTCATCCGTCTGATCAAATACCCAACCCTACTCGCCGGATTACCTCCCCAATCGCCGTCCAGAACGGCTTAAAGTTGCGACAAAAAAATCTCTTTAAGAACCACTACGTTTTCCTCTGTTTTCGGTTGCCTCCGTCGTCGTTTGGGCGCGTCGACGGTTCAGGCGAGTTTAGCGTGAGGGGGCGATCAAAACTCAACCAGTCGATCGCCTGTCCGACTCCGATAAGGCCCTCATCGGAGCTACGTGTATTTCCGGCAAGTTTTAGCATTTAAGGTTTTTTTTCTGGCTCAAATCCGGATTCTTTCGAGTTGTTGATATGGGTTAGTTCTTGAATGGTTAATCTGCGTTTTTTTCGGCAGTTTGGTGACCTCTGGAGTCTCCGTCGACTCTTTTTTGGGCGATCGTCTGATGGCTTGGATATTTTGGGGTAAGTGGACCTGAACTGGTCTGAACCAGCCTGAACTAGCCTGAGTTAAACCAAACCAGTCTAAGCCAAACCCATATCATATCCGACCCGATTCTAACCTGATCTGACCCGAATTGACCTGACCCGACCCTGACCCGACCTGTCTGAGTCAGCTTAGTGAGTCAATTCGTCCGAGTCAGTTCAGCGAGTCAACTCATCCGAGTCAGCTTAGTGGGTCAACTCGCGCGAGTCAGCTCAGTGAGTTAACTCGTCTGTGTAACGCCCCAGTTTTAGGGCTTAGCGGTTTGGTGGTTTATTAGACGGTCCGGTGGACCGGAGTAGGAATTCGAGTTGGTTTCGGGACTGTATATTTTTTGGATGGAAAGATAAAAATGTGAAAAAATAGTTAAAAATCATCTTTTAATATATATTGATTTTTTGTGGAATAAATTTTGGAAAATGAAATGTGGAAATGTGACATTTTGGTTAGTGACTAAAATGCGAATTTTGAAAATTATTTTAAAGTGACTAAAATAAAAATGATCAAATTTTTAGAATCCTTAAGGAGCTAAATTTTCAAGTTTTTGCTAGTGGTTTTTCCCTTCAATTAAATCATTTTTAACATGTGTTTTAAAGGTGGTTTAAGAGGATTAAAATATCTAAGTTAGTTATTAGCTTTTAAAGAAAATTTACGAAACTATTTCTTAAACTTTTTCTCTCAATTTCTTTTCTGCCAAACAATCAGAATTTTATCAAAATTCAGAGGTGAGGGATTATTTTCACTCAGATTATTGATTTTAACTTGATTCTTTAACTTTGTTTTGCAAAATCTCATTGAAATATTGTGTTTTCTTAGCTTTTCACAAATCAGTTGAAGGAGAAACATCACAATAGGGGTAAGGTCCGAGATCTCCTCTATTGTATGGTTCTTTATTGAAATTCTCAAGCATTTGATCTTTATTTTTGTGTTTCTAATCTGATTTTGATGATTTTTTAATGTTTAATTGAGTTATTTTGGGGAAAATGAGTTAATTCACGGATTGGATTTAATTTCAGTAATTAAGGATGCTTTGATTTATATTTTGGATGTTAAATAATGTTGATAAGTGATTGTTATCAATAGAATCCCGAAACTTAAGAATTTCTATTTGTTTAGGTTGTTATTTTGTGGTTTGTGGTGTTTCTATGATTGTAAGGTTGCTGGAGGTGGTAGGTTGTTTTGGATCTATTTTTAGATGTGTTTTGGTGTTAAAAGTGATGTTAGATTGATAGATGTTAGCTAGGTTGTGAATCGAAGTGTTTTGGTTATGTTTTCGGCTGTTGTGGAGGGTTAATTGTGAAGGTTATGTGGAAATTCGAGAAGGATTGTGGTTGATGTGTTTGAAATGCACTATGATGCATTAATCCTCTGTTGTTTTGTGGTAAAAACAGGGGAGGTTGATCCGGAAGTGATTGGAAAAGCGTTGGTGGCTTTAGATACTTGATTTTGCGTCGGCGAATCGATGTTTCGCGTATCGGTGAGTGAAAATGTGGTTAAAAGCATTTGATGTTTTGGGAACAGAGTTTTGGGTGTTAAGGTAGAGCTTGAAATGCTTACCTAGACTCAGAAGTAAGTATAAAGTGGTTTTACTCTCTCGGTCGTGCTAGTGTTAAATTGTTTTATGCACTTGTTTTGATTTACATGTTACCTACTGTTTAAGCATGTTTTAAAGTATTCAATATACTGTTTTTAAGCATGTTTGCTGAAGGATGCACATGGTAAGTGATCATTGTAAGTATGGTTTATACTTGTGTTTTAAAGCATGGTAGTTGCTTTGGAAATGGCATGGTTTTAATGCTTGTTAAAAACAGCGAGGTAAATGTTATTTGGTTAATTATATTGGCAAGTGATGTGGTTTTAAAATTGTTATCGGATATAGTTGGCCGACCATAGGATTGAGTGCTCTGTAAATAAGTCACATTGGATGTTGAGGGCTTTATACGACGTACCGAATACTCCATCCAAGTACCCTGACGGTTGAGGGGTTAAACGGTACCATTAACTCCCGTTAGTGGATTAAGCGTCTAACCGATGATTGGGGTGGGTGTCCCCGTGGATTGAAAGTGTACCCGGTTGTTATTGTACCGCGATTGTGATTGTATCGCTATTCCGGTTGAGATGGCTTGAAGTGTTGGGTTAACACTTGTTGAATCCGTGTATCCGATGAACTCTTTTGTTATTGAACATGTCTAATGATCACTTGTGAGCCAATATAATTGTTAATGTATCATTGAAATGTATTATGTTGTATAATGTGGTTTATACATGTTTCTCCTTAAGCTTTGCATTTGGTAGTAATGCATGGGGAGGCTTAAGTGGAGGGTTAGCAATGTGACTTGCTGTTGATTAATGATATATGTAGCATATGGTTTAATATGCTGGTTTTAATGATGTAAAGTGCATGTTTTAAAAGGGCATGATGTTTTAAAGGATGATGACATGTAAATGGTTTTAAATGCATTGATGGGGGTTTTTGTTCTGAGCATTCCTCACTAAGCCTTGTGTGCTTACGCTCTCCTTGTCTATCAATGTAGAGAATTAAAGTCTTGGAGGGCAGCAAGAAGCAAGGGGATCTTGGCAAGACTTGTTTCCAAAGTATGTTTTGGTTTAGACTATAATGAATAAGGGCAATGGGGTACTTGTTGTATTTTGGGAGATGTTCTATGGAACTCCCTGTTTGAGCATGTTTCTTTAGTTGCTCTTGGGTTGTAAATGGCCTTTAAAGATTGTTTTGATGCTGATTTACCTTTTTGATATGTTGCTTGGATGGAAACTAGGATGCATGCCTATAGATTTTCTTTGTTGCAAAGATGCCATGTTAGGATGCTAAGTTTGTGTAGCTTGGATGCTTGAGGTATGCCTTGTAAGTTGATATTGTGTTTAAAGCATGCTGGAGTGGTTTGGGTATGCTTTTGAGGTGAAAAATCAGCCAAATGTGACATTACAGGCCTAGGCGTACCGATACGCGGGGGATCGTATCGGTACGGCTAGACAATTTCAGGCTTGTGAGATCGGTACAGGTCTTGTGCGTTTCGATACGCCTAGGCAAATTTGGCTTGGCGTACCGATACGGGAATGGGCGTTTCGATACGAGTTTTATCCTCTGGATTTCACTTTTTCAACTTGAACCCGCGTATCGCAACACCTGAGAGGCCGTATCGGTACGGTTTAAAATATTTCAAAAGGTAGGTAATTCAGTTAGGCGTATCGATACGGTGAGGTGGTGTACCGAAATATGGTGTTTCAAACCTTATCGGTACGGGCTTACCTGTATCGGTACAGATGACCGTTTAATCTGTTAATGTCACTTTTGGGCAGTTTTGCTTTCTTTGTATTTTAGTCCCTGAATCTTGCCAATGAAATTATATGTGGTAGAATGATCGGATTGAGCTGGAATTTGAGATGGAAGTTTGGAACCGGACTAATTAAAGGTTGGTAACTTAAAAGTGGGATTAAATCCTGGAATTTTTTGTATTTGCAATTTGGTCCCTAAATTGCAAATGTGATCAATTGGATGTCAAATTGATGCCCGATTGAGTTGGGGTTGCACTTGATGTCTGTATGAACATGTAGGGCTAATAATTGGCATCTAGATAAGATAAAAAGAAAAAAATAGACCGAGTTTGGTTGTATCCCTTCGTTTTGCTACGACAAACCTAATATAGCCTTCTTGGTTCGGTTGGGCGTTTAGGCTGGGTCAAGGGGGTTACAGTCTGAGTCAGCTCAGTAGGTCAACCCGTCCGAGTCAGCTCAGTGAGTCAACTCGTCTGAGTCAGCTCAGTGAGTCAACTTGTCTGAGTTAACTCAGTTGACTCTGATCATTGACCATTGACTTTGTCTGTTGATTGATGATGTCAGTGTTGACTCTGGCCGTTGACGTCAGCGTTGATTTTGACCAAAAATTCAAAATTTTTGAAAATCCTTATTTTATGTTTTTTGACGTCCTGAGTCTAATTTTGAAGTCTGTTTAGCAAAATACTAACTCAAAAGCCTCCGAATTTGACATTGAACTCAAAATTGTATATGTATTCAAGTATTCAATTTTTATGCTTGTGAGCAAGGTCTGATTATGGATTTTGTTAATTGAAGGTATTCACACATTTTTGGATTCGAGAGGCTAAGGGGTCGTCGAATTCGGGTTCGAAAGTGTTTGAATGGAGTATTATGGATCGATCGTTGTAGATCAAAATCAAGGTAATACTTTACTACCTCTTGCATGCTTCATGAAACATGATGGTATCTAGTTAATGTATGCACTGTTATGATTAAGAGTACTATTAGCTTTGAATAAGTCAAATCTATTGCGAAACATGAGAAGGGTAATCTGGTCGAGATCGACTATTCGAATAAAAAGGTTGATAATTGAGAGGATTTCATAGTTCAGTAAATAATTACTAATTTGTAAATCTCCAATCCTGATTATTTATGTTAATGGAGTTAATGTCTGAAATAATTGGATATGAAATGACAATATTGCCCTTGAGATGTAAGAATGACAATTATGCTCCCAACAAAAGAAATGTTCTAGAATCTACACGTGTTATGATTAAAATAATTAAATTACCTGAAATTTTTGAACTATTTTGAAAAGAATTCGATATCATGATTTTAATATATGAGTTGGCAATTTGTTGTGATTTATATCGAATTCTGGATAAACTTTAAAGATAAAAATATTGGAAGTACTTCGAAATCCTGAGTTGATATAAGTGACCGAATTGACTAAAATATTTCCAAGCACCGAATTTGCTAAATTTTCTAAAATGACAGATATGCCCTTGAGTTTTAGAAATGAATAAAATATTCGTAATGACCAAAGATAAGCCAGAATGTCTGTAATGACCAAAATATATTTGAGGACCAAAACTTTCAACGACTAAGATATCCATGACCTTTGGAATAATTAAATTACCCCCATATCGTGGCATAAGTGTATACCCTGGATAAGTCTTAATTCAGATAAAGTGTGATAATTGTATCGTTCCTAAAGGTTGAGGAGCTGAATCTAGAAATGTTGGTTATCTCAAATACTACTATAAAATTGGTTTATCAAATATAAAGACATGTTCGACTACGCTGTGGAAGGTCAGTAATGAATATGATGGTGATCTGTTCAACTTATGATGTTGTTAGTATTAAGGAAAGAACGCTCATGAGTCGTATCTATCGGAACACTGGGAACCACATTAATATGGGTTATGGTTAAAGCGAATGATTGTGAAAGTCGGATTAGCCGCTTCAAATCACGTGCATTGCGAGTTTAGTTTTACCCTTCTTTGGTTGAATTACTAAATTGCCCCTAGAAGTCAAAATGCCCTTATGAGCAAATTGTCTGGTACTCTCCGAGTATATTTAAAATCCTAAATAAATCTATTGTACCTAAAATCTTGTTTGACCATGACCTACTCAAAATCTTGAATTTATCCTGATATACCCAAATTCTTGCATAATCATGATATACCAAAATTTCTGAATGACCATGAGGTATGAATCCATGAGCATCTGGATAAAGACGATGATTATCAGAGTCATCGAATAAGCACCTTAATTCTGAAATCAATATAGCATGGATTAAAGTTCAGTATATTCCATCTATATTTATCAAGGATCTTTAAGTGATAAATTGAACTATCTGGTGTGTTCCTTGCACATGTATATTTTCTATGTTTTGAAACTAAAACTCTCTCTTATTTGAACAATTAATCATGTCTGTCTAAAAATATACCGCAATATCTGCTATGAGAAACATGCTATCTGATTTCTGATACTCTGGAAATATATGTATGATTTATGTAAGATATATGTATGAAAAACACGTATAGTTGGGGTACTTTTGGGATATGTTATGAAGCCTCTATAGGTTCATTATTGGTAATTTCTTATGGACCCAAGATAACCCCTTGGGTAGGTTCTGATGCTTTGGCTCGGGTAATCCCTTATGGACCTAAGGCATCCCCTTAGGTTGGCACCTATGTCTAATGGACCTAGGGTAAGTCCTTATGGGCCTAAGGCATTCCCTTAGGTTGGCTCATACGCCCTTCGGGACTAGGGTAAAACCTTATGGATACAGCTTTGGGGAACTGTATATCGGAGTACAGTTGGAGGGTAGTTAGGTTGATATTAAAATTTCTCTGTCCCTTATTGCCCCTGTCAAAACTCTTCAATTGCAGAAAACATTCTGTTATCATTCTTAATCAATAATTAATGGAACACACTAATCTCCCTAGCTCAATTCTCGTAATCTATTTTCCCCTATGATTATCTAAGTTATAGATATTTTTGTCTGGTATTCGGGAAATCAAATCAGAAATGACTTTGTTACTTTCAAGCGTAACAATGTTATGAATTCCAGTTTATGTCCGAAACATGTTATTGGCTCATCATATCCATTTTGATTAACCTTATACCTGTTTGTTGCATATAGCATCATCTGGTAGTTCTATATTACTTAGCTTTTCCGAGCTTACGTTTTTACCAACGCAGGTTCTAAAAGATTGAGCATGGTCAATTATCGACATCAGTATGAGAGTTCTTTCGGCACAACTTGCGGAGTACGTTACTCGTGTAATTTGGGGACATTTATATAACTTAAACCATGATTTTTGTTATTTGTTCGAATAATTTTTAGAACTTATGTTTTAATTCAGAAATTATTTTATGATTTTAAATGTTTAACGATTTGTTTATTTAAAATTTTATTGTGGGTCGCTTTTGTGACCCTAATGTGACACCTCAGATTAATAGGGTAACCCGATCCGATCTGAGGGGTTACATCCATAGTTCGTGCATGAGATTTCTAACCACTTTTGGATCTTTAATTCCATATCAGAGATATTCTTCTCTAACTCTGCAATACGCATCCTGAAATCAGAACGATTCTTCATGAACCATATTTTAATAGCAGACTTAATTTCCTTTAGAAGCTTCCCGATCCCCAGATTCCTTATAGTCCTTTTGGATCTATCCAATGCAGCTTTAACAATCGCATCACATTCATTATCTTCCAGCATGAAATCGGAAAGTTTGAACAGTTCGGACCCTAGAGTCTTTGGTTTCAACATGGAGCAGAATAATATTGTGGTCGGAAATGAGCTTTGGAAGTAGGACCTGTAATAAGTTAGGAAACGCTAGTGCAAAATCAGGAAAAATAAGAAACGTGACCTATCTGAAGAAAGTGGGTGGATCTCGATTGTTTGACCAAGTAAAAGTCCCACCAAGGAGAGGTAAGTTCAAGCAGCCAGATTCTTGAATGAATTTAGCAAACAATTCCATAATACAAAGGTTGAGGGAGAGGCCCATCTTTTCGTCTAAAGAAAGGAAGGCGTTGAAATCACCTACCAAACATCATGGAATGCTAAAATTCCTGATAAAAGCTACGATTTCAGAGAAAAAAGCTACTTTATCCGAATCCACAAAGGGGCCATACACGTTCATAAACCCACATTTGAAGTTCGTCGGTCTAACCACACCAATGAGAGCAATGAATCTTTAAGACACCACTTGATGGTCCAATTGGAAATAATCTGGATTCTAGATCGAAATTAGTCCACCCACAGACCCAACAGCCGGAGAAAAAGCTATTTGAAAGGTCGATGAGCCCCACATCCTTCTAATCAGACTACTATTAACCACTTTCAGTTTTAATTCTTAGAAGAAAACGAAATGGGGATGGTGCTTACCCAAAAGTTCATGAGTTGCTCTACTCTTTTCCTGCTTACTGAAACCTCTAACATTCCAAGATAATACAACAAGATTAGTGATAGAAAAAAAGCTATAACCCAGTAAAGACAAACCTTGCGAAGGATCGTATCTTTTCCCCTTTGAAAGAGATTTCAAGGCATTTACTAATTTCCCAAATAGCCTCAGCTTCCTCCAAAATTCTCCAAAATCAGATGGAAATAATCTGATTAGGGCCATTGTTAAAGAATAGTTGAGATGAACATGTGGGTTCCACAAAACCCGAAGTAACCCCATCCACTAACATATTATTTTAGTTTGAAGTTAATTTATTTCTCTTTTTTATTTTCTTCGCTCTTATTCCTAATTTTCTGCAACCCCTGAACCCTCAAACTTAATTTTCTTCAACCCCATCAAATACTCTTTCCTTCTACAGTTTGACTTTTCTTTGTTGCTTTTTCTTCTTTACCTCAGTTTTGTCTAATAACTTCTCTTTCATTTTCTAAAACTTTCTTCAATTAGGCGAGACTCCTCTTCTGTAAGGTAAAACCTTTTTTAAGTACATTGTGATCCATTCATCTTTTGCGAAGATATTTAATTTTCTCTCTCCATTCATGTTCTAGAAAACAAGGGCTTGAACAGGCTCTAAAAAGCTATAATCAGGGACCAAGGTACAACATCAATAGAGGGGTTGTTGGGTCGGCTGGAGAATTTTCTTTTATTTTTATTTTTTATATTTTTTCTAAAAAATTTAGAATTATTATAAAATTTTCCACACGATTTAAAATTTATATTTTATCCCACACTCTTAAATTCTAGCTTCGTGTTTAATTTTCAATTGAATTCCTGATGATAATAATAGTAATAAGGGATAACTACATATTTAGTACTCTAGTTATTTTCGTGTTTCCCTTTTAGTACCCACTTATTTTTTTGACAAATGGTACCTAACGTTACGTTTTGTTTATATTTTGGTACCCGTCGTTAAAAAATTAACGAAAGACTGACTAGGAGAGAGAAAATCACAAGTGGCATGCTGCCGTGTTATTTTCTCTCTCCTAGTCAGCATGCCACGTTGACTAAAATCATAAAAAAGCACACGTAGCATACTGACAAGAAGAAAGAGAAAATGATGTGGCAGCATGCTACATGTGATTTTCTCTCTCTTAGTCAGTTTGCCACGTGTGCTTTTCTCTCTCATTGTCAGCATGCTGTTAATTTTTTAACGGCGAGATACCAAAATAGAAACAAAATGTAACGTTAGGTACTATTTTGCAAAAAAAAATAGGTAGAGTACTAAAATAGAAACATGAGAATATGTAGGCATTAAATATGTAGTTATCCCTAATAATAATGGAAACCAAATTTACAATATATGTATATTTGGTTACGATCACACTAATCATGTTATTATATTTATCAATGAGCTTGTTGCCATTTACCAAATTTGAATTATTTGCTATGAATCTTTTATGTGTATATCTGGTTCACTAGAATTATTACAATTACATTGAGGATGATGTGTTTTTATAATTATATGATAAAACTCTTAATTGTATGGTATCTTAGTTTACCAAAAATACATTAGTGCTTGCAATTTACAATAATTTTTATTAAACTACAAGCTATGACACAAAAAATACATTAGTGCTTGCAATTTACAATGATTTCATTAAACTATAAGTTATGGCACAAAAAATACATTATTGCTTGCAATTTAAATTGAGTTCATTAAAATTCAAGCTATGACATCTCTCATGAATTCCATTTCATAACCAGATGAAACGTTTAATTCATCACTAATATCATCGTAACTTTCTTCATCTTGCACATCTTTTGGGCTAATATTTTCATATTTCCTATCATTGTTTTCGTATTTCATAAAATCGACATCATCCAGACATGCATGTTTTCAAATAAAATTGTGTAATATCACACAATAATCATCCTTTGTTTTTCAAAACTATAACTTGGCATATCCCTTAAAATTATCTATATTTTTCAATACACCAAAAGTTCGCTCAATCACACTACGTAACGGTAATGCAAATGATTGTATATCTCTACTCTACCAAACATATGTCTACCTCTACGAAAGTCAAGTAAATGATATCGATGTCCTCTATAAGACCCAAGAAAAGCTTGCATTTGTGGATATCCAGAATCAACGAGGTAATATTTTCCTATATATCATAATACAAGAACAATCAATTAAATAATTTAAACAATTTTAAAAAACAGATAAAAAAATTTATCATTTGGTGGGTGTAAAAATTTTAATCATGAATCTCGAATTCCATCAAGAAATATCCTAGTATCATGTGTTATTCCTTCCCATCCAACGGCAAATGTGAATCACATATTAAAATCACATACTGCCATAACATTCTGAGTTGGGACACTTTTTCTTTCTATATAAGGTATTTATTCATTTGGTGGAAGAATGGAAGAAATATATATACCATCAATTTCACCTATACAATCCAATAAAAAATCACATTACTATACATGCACATTTAAAGTAGGGTTAATTACCCCATTGGTACATGAACTATACCGAATTCTCAGTTTCATACATTAACATTTTTTATTCTCAGTTTCATACATGAACTTTTATGCAGTCAACGAGTTTACACTTTTTTGTTACGAAAACTGACGTGGACCCCTTGAACAAGTCAGAAATTGACACGTGGTATTTATTTTATTTTTAAAAACTCTCTATTTATTTAAGGGTTAATAACAAGATTAGTCCTCAATGTTTTATTATTTTTATATTTAACCCTTCAAATTTAATTATTTTAAAAACCCAAATATTTATTTTAAAAAATTATGAAAAATAATGAACCAATCAATGAGTGACACATGGTACCATATTAAAAAAATTTCTTCTAAAAAATTAACAATATTTATTTATCTTCTTATCTTTTCCTCCCATTCTTTTTCTCTCTTTATTCAACCAAACCTATTTCAGCAAACAAGCTTTCTTCTGTAACACGCTTAACCAGTTTGAAAAATAAATCGAGTTAAGAAGCATTACAAGCAAACAAGAACACATACCAATCATTAAAGATGAACTTACAAACAAAACAAGGAAGTTTGAGTTTAAACTTTACCATTTTGTATACTATTTTTTTAAAAAAATATTCCTACTAATATTCTTACATTAAGGAAGAGACATAGTCCACATTTCAAATTTATTTTGAGTGATAAATTGGATATAGCCTTTATTCAAACCATTGTATTACTAATAACGTATTTAGGCAATAATTAGACTTATCAAGACAATTGCTATTCGAAACATCAACAAATTAAATCAAATTCTTTGTCTAAATGCATTAATCTTATTATAAGCATCGTAAGGAATTCCCCAAATAACCATTACTATATGACTCAATTTAATGGCATTTGAAATGAACATATTAGAATTACTATATACATATGCATACATCAATCAATTCAAGTTCAATTCAATCGCTAAAAAAACATATAAAGACTTCCATGTCCGAAAGCATAACAAGTACATATCCTAAAATCTTAATTCACACATTTTAAGCATGACTCAATAGATAATCAAAGTACAAAGATAAGTATCTCAAGCTAGATAAGATTCACGAATAACATATAGAACAAGATTATTATAAACAGGTTTATAAAGATTTAGGACATGGTCAATTCTATCAAGTATAATAGAGGTCCTTTAAAAAAATTACTTAACATGTATTCAATTATCAACCTAAATAACCGTATTAAGCTTATTCGAACCAAACATATGCATAAAGCTTACACACCTAATTCAAACATTCAAGACTACAACACCTTTCAAAGCAACATAGAAACCGATTTCAAACACATAGGCATTCATCAAAGAATAAAGAGGCCTTATACAACTTTAGCAATACTTAAGGGCATTGCTTTCATGACTAACAGAGAATTACTAAATGCATTACATAATCAAACATGGTGCCACCATCTAGGGGTTATGACAAGTAATTAACCAAACATACACATAGTACTTGTGATCTTGACTAGGCTCCTAAAAGTAATCGCTACCAACCTCAACCTGAAACGAAATCGAAGTAAACGTAATAAGTATACACTTAGTGAGGTAGATCAAGCAAAATAGAATGCAAACATCAAAGATATCTTCTAACTGACTTAGTTATCCTTTCAAAAGATTTTCGAGCAATGACCCATAATACTTTCAGTTTAGAATTGATCAATTGTAAATTTAATCTACTATATTCGAAACATACCATCCTTTCTTTCTTTTAAAGAATCCAAACATTAAATATCTAAGTTTTACTAATCATACTAGCATATATTTGGTTTGTAACCTATTTGTTCATATGCTTTTTAGAGTCGTTGTGAATTTAATAATCAAATCAGCTAATTTCATATGTATATCACTTGATCAAAAGTTTATAACACAACTATGTCGTAACCAACAAAGGCACATTAACTTACTTCAATTCATGAACCAAATTATGACTTAGCTTAGCTTTATTTGTCCTACAAGAAACCTTTTATCTTAATAGTATGGATCATAAGTTGAGCATTATATAAACATTCATTTCTATTCCTTTCTACTAAGATCGATTCAAGTTATACCAAAATTTAATTCTAGATTAGGTAACAAATGATTATATCATGTTAATCAAACATAACATTATTTCTTTACAATGTGTAAAGCAAGTATCAAGTAAGCAAGTATTGCTTGTCATTCAAGTAGCAATATAGTTCATTAATTTAGCTTATAAATATCATTATCTCAAATTATCACAACCGTGGTAATCAAGCAGTCTAGGTACACGAATCCCCAACCAACTGCCGCCAAAACAAGGTACTCAAAGTATCGGTCAATCCCTCCTACTGTCGCCAAGTGACCAAAACACATCCCTCATATTATCGCCTCATAAGGACCGTAGTCCACCCCAAACACGAGTGTTATGGATTCTATGGCATGCCAACTATACCTATGACTGACTCGAACCAAGGCTTTATAATTTAATCATATCTTATCAGAGTCAGGAATGAGCATAGCTTCATATTCAGATAATCAAGTGAACATAGCTTGTAACTTATCGTGTCAAGCACATATATACACATTAGGTCATATTTCAAAGTGAGCGTAGCTTCACATTAAGTAATCGAATGAGTATGTCTTATGATTTATCATAACAAGTACATATGAACATGGTTAGTTTTCAATGATAGAACCTCGCTTAATCAACATTACACAACATATGATATCTATTAATTAGATACTTACCTCAATTCCCAGCTTAAATTCAAACATAGTTTAGCTTATTGATAAAGACATTATAATTAAAATAATAATGAATACTTGGGAAGGTTTCTAGCCTATCCCGAGACTTTAACTACACTCACAATTTGATCTAGGCTAGATTTGCTCCCAAATGTCAATCCCTTTTTGCTTTTCTACAACTTGATCTACTTTAGGCCTTACTTCTCCAACTACTTCTTGGTCTAGGTATAGCAAAGAATACATTTACATATTAGAATTACATTCAAACTAGTCTTAATTGATTCATGTACATTGTTCTAAAAACTAGCCTTAATGTACCTATATTTTCACATTAAAACAATCCCTAACAATCATTCATTTACAAAACAATTCAAATACACATGTATACATTTATATTCAACAAAACAGTCCACTAATGCTCATATGTATATGTAAAATAGTCTCGTTTCATTTGTACACATTTACATTCACAAAACAGTTCACTAATGTTCATATATATGCAAAACAGTCTCATTTTCATATGTACACACATACATACACAAATCAGTCCACTATATGTTCATGTATACACAAACAAGGCAATTATACTTATATACATATATGTATACCAAAACATTACACCAAAACATTCCAATTATACATGTATACATATATATACATATCAAAACAATTTACTATGTAGTCTTAACAACCCCTTATACTTGCAAAACAGCCCCTCCCCTATTTTTATCAATCCAAAACAGTTTATTAAACTCTTCAAAACAGTCCATATTTCTTGCAAAACAGCCCCTATTGATTTGCAAAATAGTCCCTAAATGTCCAGTTTACAAAATAGCCCTTACACCATTTCAAAACAGTCCTATATATATATTCATTTATATACAAAATCTTCTAGTATAAATGTATATTGTAATATCCCAAAATTTGGGTTAGTGACCAAAATGAAAATTTTGAGAGTTTGATGGTCAAAGTATAAACTTTGGAAAGTTTAGGGACTAAATTGTAATTTTTAAAAGTTATGTATTTTAGTCCCATAAATGAATAGTTTACCGTCAAGAATGGCGTTTTCGTGATACTCGGATTTTTCGTACGGAGTTTGTATTTTTGGCTATAAAGCGATAAAGTTTGGAAAAATATTCGGATAAACGGATCGTATTGGATATTTAAGATATTTTACAAGATGATAAGACAAGGTTAAAAATGTCATTTCCATGCCTTATAATGGTAGGATTTAACATGGACCATTGGATTTAAAGTAGATTTCCATGTTAAATATGAGCCGTTGGATAAAAAATGGCAAGATGGTAATTTTGGGAAATTTCAAGGGCAAAGTTGGTAATCACTAACTACTTAGAATATTTTTGACCCTTGGATGAGTAGGTAAACATGTGGAAAAATATGAAGCATTGGATTAAAAGGGCAATTTGGCCATTTCATCATAAAAGAGATTTTTATTTTGGATTTTTAAAAGATATGACAAATGACTAAATTATAAACAAATGAAAAATAAAATTTTTCTCATCTTTTCTACCTCTTGTTCGAAACTCTCCTAAGGTAAGGGGAAAATTTTTATTTTTGATTTTCAAGCTTATTTGGTTAGATTTTGGATGAAAGCATGAAACATGAAGTTGATCTACATGAAATTCTCTATCTTTTAGTACCATTTGTTCATACTTTCCTTGCTTGAAACCTTATTTATCGTGATCTTGATGGATGAAGGGGATGTTTAAATATGATGAGTTAAGGTTAGTTTTTGATGAAGTTGTTGTTGTAGAATCATATCCAAGCTTATACTAATTTTAAAACTACTTGAAAGTATCTAAATCCTAAATTGTTTAAAGTTAAGATTTTGTTGTGAAGTTAAATTTAGATTGTTATAGCCCATTTTGTCTGGGCCCGTTAACTATACCCAAGACCCAAAATAAAAGAACCTTTATTATTGATTACAGAACCCATTACAACCCAAATCTGTCTACCAATACTTAGACCCATTACTCAAATACAAATTGAATCGGCTCAAACCTAAAACCCATACCCAGTTACCAAATCCAACCCAAACCCGACCCGACTTGGATATTAATAACATAATATACCTAAAATATCCCTAACCCTAGTTTAACCTAAAAACCCTAAACCTTATCACCAGCCGCCACCATCAGCCACTTGCATCTGACCAGCCGACCACTTGCACTCTGACCGGCCACTTGCTCAGCCGCCAACGCCGGCCTATTCCACCGCCATTATCAGACTTGCAAATAAAGAAAATTTATTAGATCTGAAATTGTCAAACAAGCGGGCAAGTTTTTTTTTATTTTTTAAATGTGCAAGTTGTAATCAAAATGGGTATAAAAACCCATGCATGAATCTGTATTTGGGAGGGGTTCGAACAAAAAAAAAAGAAAGAAATAAAAAAACAAAATTTTCAGGTATCATTTTTTTTCAGATCTACCATATCAAGTGCAAAAATAAAGGTATATCTTTTATTTTTTTCATTCGAATCAAGCAAGCAAAATAAAAAAATAAAGAGGACGATTCGACTTACCTTGGTTCGAATCTGAACCGTTGTTGTCATCCTTGGTAGAGGAAGAACCACCAATGAATGGTTCGAGTCGTATGTCGATTAAGCTCTTTATACTGTTGATCTGAAAAACCTTGTATTTGAACGAAAAAAGCTGTTTTATTCGACTTAGGGTTTCAAATGAAATTGAAAACAGAGAGAGTGAGGAGGGGACGAGTTATAAACTTAATGAAAATGGTCTAGTTACACATTAAATCCCTCCTTGCAAAACTAGTTCACACTAGTGGCTTCCGCATGGTATAATAGCATATCCGGTCCCTCATTTTTTTAGAAACTTTTAAACGGTTTTTTTAAATTTAGTCCTTAAGCTAAATAAAATGGATAAATAGCACAATAAGTCTTTCTGCCTTAAAGTTGTTTGCAGTCTTGCTCTTCCGCATGGTATAAATGCGCCCATGGTCCTTTGGGTTTTAAATGGCTTTGCGATTCGGTCCCTTTTGTCTTTAATTTGGTTCTTATTTTATTTTAATCCCTAAAAACAGTTTTTAACATTAGACCCTTTAGTTCTGTTTTTTAATCCTATATTATGTTATGTGTTAATTTTATACCCATTTAATATATTTAATATATGTCTTTTATGTATGATTTATTGTATATGTGTTTCATATGTATATATTACTTATTATGTATAATATATATTTACGTATATACTAGTATGTATATAATATATTACTTATATACAATATGTATGGTATATTTTTATTTATAATATATATAATATTTATAATACTATGTATATATTATTTATATGTATATATGATATATTTAGTATATTATCATGTATATATTAATATGTATAAAGTACATGGTATTTTTATTCATTTTTATTACCTTATATTTATATTAAATTCATATTTATTAATTTATATATATCAAATATATTTTGGCCCAATTATTCCGGTATTTCTATTGGGAGTGCCATCTCAGCCATCCGGGTGTCACCTCCTCTGAATATCGTGGATATCGAGGCAAGTTTTGAAGTTTTCAGATATATTTAATTATCTAATATTACTCGTATTTTTATTTTTTTATCTGTCTATTATTATTTTATTATTAATTTCTATATATATATTGTTTGTTTTTTCATACATAATAATTGTTGCATATAGTTTTAGGCCTCATTATTCCGATATTTCTGCTGGGAGTGCCATCTCGGCCATCCGGGTGTCATCTCCTTTGAATGTCATGAATATCAAGACAGATTTAAACTGTTGTGCATGCATGTATTTTGGAAATTAATTATTAAATTAAATCAAAATTTCATTTTCCTTAATAAAAATAATGTGGACCTTTAGGTACCAATTTTAGGCGTAGTGGGGGTGCTAATCCTGCCCCACTTGTAACCAACTCCCAAACCCATCTCTGGTTGACATTTCGGTGTTCGGTCTACCTTATCCAAATGATCGGGGGCGACTCCATTTTTTACCATTTTTTATAACACGTGGCTTCCCACCTGAGAACGGGCTTCCAAAAAAAGGCCCGGACGAAAAAGGTCGCTACATAGATTAATTTTGATATGGGAATGATTATAGAAGCTTGGAAATGAGGTTTAGAAGTGGAATTCATGCTTGAATCAAGTTGGAAAATTTGAATGTGGAGACCCTTCATATTCGGCCTATAAGGGAAAATTTAGAGAAAATTATGGAAAAATTTCCTAAGGCTAGAAATGATGTGAGAATGATTTTACAAGGCTTAGAATGTTTTTTGGATTAATTTGGAACTTTGTTATGTTCTAAGACCTTTTCGCATACCTTAAGAAATTGAGGGATTAATATGCAAATGTTGGAAAACAGAGGTATTATGTTGAAAATTAATGTTAGAAGATTCAATTGGATCATTTTGAGAAATTTGCTAAGTGTTGAGGACCAAATAGTAAATTAAGGAAAATATGGGATTGAAAGGGAAATTGGTTAGAAATTTATGTGTTAGGCTTGAAAGTATTCTTGGAATACTTAAATATGTTTAATGTTTGAATTTGAAGTTTAATGACAACAGACCATTTTGAATAATTTGGAAAGTGGAGGTGAATTCTAAAAGAATTCATTTTATGGTTATTTTGTGAATTTGTGATAGATAAGGATAGTGAAGGATTTTTAGGAATTTTATTCCTAATATGTGCCTATGTTAGAATGATACTAACATACGCTTTGAAATGTATGTATTCGGTAAACGATGATTTTATAGATCGTGATCGTGATCAAGATCGAACTGCAAGCAAGTCTAAAGACAAGGAAAAAAATTTAAGAGTAAAGCTCAAAGCAACAGTAAGGTTTACTAGTGAGGCATCAGGTGACTGCAATGCATAAATAACATAATACATGGATGTTTTATACATAATTGGTAAAACTTGCGATAAGTCTACCTGATTTATATATTGGCATGATATTTATGTCATTGATCATATATTTGACATATTTTAAATATGTCAAAGGTTGAATACAAATGCATGGATCACTAGTTATATATGATGGTATACTATGAATGTATTTCGGGTATGAACTGCCCAGTGTTCAATTATATTGATATACATTGCCATGGATGGAATAAATACGGAAATTTTGCCCAAATACGTCAATTGAGGGACATGGTATAGTTGGCATGCCATAGAGTCCAGCAGCACGCTGCATATTCAGGTATCCGGGATAGCACTATAGTGTATATAAAGGACACTTACTGTATGGTTAGCACGACCTTATAAACGTGCAGGTTAGCACTTCGGTGCATCTTTGACTCGAGTACCCAGGGTCCTCATAGGTTTATATTTGGCATGTATATGTTAAAATAATTGATAACGGGTTAAAGAGTTTATACACTCTTAAAATTATGACAAGTATATTGGTAAGAAAATTATATCTGGTTATATTATGTTAATACATGATTAAGTGATGGTAAGACATATCTAGTGATTCGAAATGCATGAATAAGGTTACACGTTATTAATCATGTTATATTGCACTAGACATTATTATTGCCTCACTAAGTATATGCTTAGCGTGTGATGGTTTTCACGCGTAGGTAAAAGGCAGAAATCGGAGTAAGGAGCAGACATCCTACCTATCCGAAATATAAAAACGGTATCAGTAATAACACCTTTTGACGTGTTTTGAGATTTTTAGATGGCATGTATATGTTAAAATTAATCGGTTATATACTAGTTTTATATGGTTTGTAATAACTTATAAACTAGTTAATATTTTTACTGGATGATGAGTAGATATATTAAATGTTAAATCGGGTATTAACTAGATAAGGCTAAATAGAGCAATTAGGTAAATTTTTATTTCAGGCAGTTTTAGGCAGTTATGTTACTTATATTTTATAGAAAAGAATTGTTAAATTGTTGCCTAAAATCAGACTTACTTAGATAGGATAAAATTTTAAAATATAAGTTTTACGTGAAAAAAAATTTATATTATTATGTGATACTCTAATTAGTATTTAATATAAAATACTGGTTAGGGTGTTACATTTATTGGTATCAGAGCTATAGGTTTAGCCTGTTCTGGACATAAATTGGGTATATAGATATTCGGAATTATATAGATGCCATTACGATGCCAAGATTACTGATATTTGTATGAATATAATTGGTTGCCCTGTAATTAGTATTGTTACTCTCCTTACTTATAAGGGATGATTGTGACATTAACAGATGTTAGATCATCGGGAATCTCGTCAGGCATTTGAGCAAGATATGCCTGCTCAGAGTGGAAGTAATGAGGTGAATCAGAATCCACCTCAGGGGCAGCAGAATATAGAGCCATTAGCTCAGGAACAAAGAAATATGCATGTGCAAGATCAAGGTTTATTTCTTCAGGCATTGGATGCTATCATTAATTGGCAAGCATCGGTATCGGTTCCAAAGGAATTAAGGAAAATGAAAGCACTAAAATTTAAAGGTGACACTAAAACTGATCCTATGGTAGCTGATTATTGGTTGAATGATATTAAGATCATGTTGAGTATGATTCCTTGCGATGATCAAGGAAAATTGGAAGGAGTAGTATCTCTTCTGATGGAACAAGAAAGCGTGTGATGGAATGTAGTAATTGAACGAGTTCCTTCAGAATAGATTAAATGGGAATTCTTTATGAAAGAATTCAAAGAAAAGTATATTGAGGACCTGTTCATTGAAGAAATGAGGCACCAGTTCCTGGATTTAAAGCAATCGGACATGATAGTCTATGAATACGAATGTGAATTCAATAGACTAAGCCGGTTTGTAGAAGAATTTCTTCTAACCAAAAAATCCAGAATTGATAAATTCATAGCTGGGTTGGATTCTCAGTATAAAAGGGTATTGGTTTCTCGCAAGTTCACCACTTTCCAAGAGGCGGTGAATCGAGCAAAAGCTATGGAGAAGGTGGACCTTGAGGAAAAAGCGGGAAAACAGGTCCAGTCAGGAAAAAGATCTGGAAGTTCTTTTTCTGCATCGTCATTTAAACGCAGTAAAGGTTTTCCACAGCAAAGCCAAGCAACATCAGCTTCTTCTGCTAAAAAAGGGTATTCAGGAGGGAAATCAAAACAAACTTAGACTGTAACTGCGGGTACTCGGGGTTCCAGATTTTGTCCTCCTCTAGAATGTGAACATTGTGGAAAGAGGTATTCTGGTCAATGCTGGTTTGCTGGTGGAGAATGTTATCATTTTGGACAAGTTGGTCATTTCAAAAGAGAGTGTCTAGAGCTTCACTCTAATCGATCAATTACAACGCCTCAGAAGAACAGAGGAAATAAAGGTGGTAAACCAAGAGTATCTATGTCTATACTTGGTTGAGAAGACAAGGGTACTGTTCGAGTATACAATATCAAGACTGCTCACGATCGTGATGATTTGGAGATTGTAGCAGGTATGATCGAACTCTTTGGCATATCTATTTTTGCATTAATTGGTCCAGGCTCTACCCATTCATATATTAGCTCTAAAGTAATATTTGAAAGAAATATTCCAGTAGAATCAATTTCGAGTGAGGTAGTTGCTATTAATCCTCTAGGACAAAGCGCCAAAGTAGTTCGAATATGTAAAAAGTGTCCTATAAGGATCCAAGGAAGGGAGTTTCCAGCCAATCTTATAGAATTACCTTTCCAAGAGTTCAAAGTTATTCTTGGAATGGATTGACTATCGACATATGACGCTATGGTTGAATGCCGATTAAAAAGGGTAGTCTTAAAAGGACCAGATAGTTCAGAAATAATATTTGAGGGAGAAAGGAAAAATTATTTAAGTAAGGAGATTGCAACTCTAGCTGCTGAAAAGTTATTATCACGTGAGTATGAAACTTATTTAGCTCATGTGATAAATACTCCGGAGACATAGATAGATTTGGAAAATATACCCACGATGCGGGAATTTTCGGATGTTTTTCTGGATGAATTACCAGGACTACCCCCTAATCGAGAGGTGGAATTTGGTATTGACGTGCTTCCAGGAACAACACCAATATCAATAGCACCTTACAGAATGGCTCCTACAGAACTCAAAGAGCTGAACGCTCAATTGCAAGAATTATTGGATAAAGGTTTTATACGACCAAGTATATTTCCGTGGGGAGCTCTAGTCTTATTTGTGAAAAAGAAGGATGGATCAATGAGGTTATGTGTGGATTACCGTCAACTTAATAAAGTGACAGTGAAGAACAAATATCTTTTACCAAGGATTGATGACCTCTTTGATCAACTTAAAGGAGCAACAGTGTTTTCTAAAATTGATCTTCGATCAGGGTATCATCAATTGAATATCAAAGAAGCAAATATACCAAAGACAACTTTCAGAACTAGATATGGGCATTATGAGTTTGTAGTAATGCCTTTTGGACTTACAAATGCACCGACAGCTTTTATGGATCTGATGAATTGGATATTCCAGCCTTATTTGGATCAGTTTGTGGTGGTATTCATAGATGATATACTAGTTTATTCAAGAACCAAAGAGGATCATGATACTCATCTTCGAGTAGTTCTTCAGATCCTCTAAGAAAAGAAGTTATATGCAAAGCTGTCAAAGTGCAAATTCTGGCTGACTAAAGTAGCTTTTCTTGGACACATAGTTTTTAAGGAAGGAATTTGAGTTGATACTAAGAAGGTTCAAGCAATACTCGAATGGAAAGTTCCGTAAAGTGTCTCTGAAGTGAGAAGTTTCTTGGGATTAGCTGGTTATTATCGGCAGTGTGTGAAATATTTTTCAATGATTGCCACTCCAATAACTAAGCTATTAAGGAAAGATGTGTCATTTGTTTGGACAGCTAAGTGTCAAGAAAGTTTTGACAAATTGAAGAAGATATTAACAAAAGCTCATATTTTGGTACAACCAGAATCCAGGAAGGATTTCACTATATATAGTGATGCATCCCATAATGGTTTGGGATGTGTATTGATTCAATAAGGCAAGGTTGTAGCATATGCTTTGCGACAACTCAAAACTCATGAGAGGAATTATCCTACTCACGATTTAGAGTTGGTTACGGTGTGTTCACTTTGAAGATTTGGCGTCACTACTTATATGGTGAAAAATGCTACATTTTCACAGATCACAAAAGTTTAAAATATTTGTTGTCTCAAAAGGAGCTTAATTTGAGGCAAATAAGGTGGATAGAATTGATCAAGGACTATGATGTAATCATAGATTACCATTCGGGGAAGGCTAATGTGGTAGCAGATGCACTTAGCTGGAGGACATTTTCTTCCTTGAGAACAATGAATGCTCAGTTAAGGTTACAGGAAAATGGTGTAATAATGGCTGAGTTTCAAATCAAGCCTACTTTGATAGAAAGGATTAAAGAGTTGCAAGCAAAGGATAAAGAATGCTTGCAAAAGAAGAAGCAAGTGGAACAAGGTGAATCTAAAGACTTTGAAGTAAAATCAAATGGACGCCTATACTACATGGGACGTGTGTACATTCCTGAAGATGGGGATCTAAAGAGGGAAATACTTTTAGAAGCACATTTCAGTCCTTTAACTATGCATCCAGGAGGCAACAAAATGTATCAAGATGTAAAAAGTCGATATTGGTGGCCTGGTATGAAACGAGCTATCTCTGAGTTTGTTGCTAAATGCTTAACATGTCAACAAGTAAAGGCAGAGCATCAAGTTCCATCGGGATTTCTTCAACCGATCTCAATTCCACAATGGAAGTGGGAAAAGGTCACTATGGATTTTGTAACAGGTTTACCATTGGCGCCAAGTAAGAAAGATTCGATTTGTGTGATTGTGGACCGTTTGACTAAAACGAAACATTTCATACCTGTTCGAACATATTAATCATTAAACAAGTTGGCAGAGTTATATATTAAGGAAATTGTTAGACTGCATGGTGTTCCTATGTCTATTATATCTGATAGAGATCCAAGGTTCACTTCAAGGTTTTGGAGTGCTTTGCATGAAGCATTGGGAACTCGGCTACACTTCAGCACTGCTTTCCATCATCAAACAGATGGACAATCGAAAAGAACTATTCAGATACTCGAAGATATGCTCAGAGCATGCATAATTAATTTTGCAGGTTCATAGGAAAAATATCTTCCATTAGCTGAGTTTGCCTACAACAACAGTTATCAATCAAGTATAAAGATGGCACCTTATGAGGCATTAAATGGAAGAAAATGCCGAACACCGTTGAATTGGTTCGAGTTGGAGGAGCAAAAAATCATCAGACTGGATCTTGTTTAAGAAACAAAGAATAAAGTAAAAATAATTCAAGATAATCTCAAGGCTGCTTCTGACAGACAAAAGTCATATTCAGATCTTGAGTTCGAAGTTGGAGATAAAGTGTTTTTAAAGGTTTCACCTTGGAAAAAGATTTTACGCTTTGGACGAAAAGGAAAGCTTAGTCCAAGATTCATTGTCCCTTATAAAATTTTAAAACGGGTGGGTCCAGTGGCGTATCAATTAGCTTTACTACCGGAGTTGAGTAAGGTCCATGATGTATTTCATGTGTCCATGCTTCGGAGATATTGATCAGATCCTTCACATGTTATTACACCAGAAGAGATCGAGATTCAATCAAATTTGACCTATGATGAAGAACTTGTAAAAATTTTAGCTCGAGGAGAAAATAAATTAAGGAACAAAAAGATTCCTCTAGTTAAAGTCCTATGGAGAAATCACAAAGTGGAGGAAGCTACTTAGGAAACAAAAGAAGTAATGAAAAAACAGTATCCATACCTTTTTGAACCAAGTAAGTAGGGAAAATTCGAGGACGAATTTTCTTAAGGGGGAGAATTGTAATATCCCAAAATTTGGGTTAGTGACCAAAATGAAAATTTTGAAAGTTTGGTGATCAAAGTATAAACTTTAGAAATTCAAGGACTAAATTGTAATTTTTAAAATTTATGTATTTTAGTCCCATAAATGAATAGTTTACCCTCAATAATGACGTTTTCGTGATACTCAGATTTTTTGTACGAAGTTTGTATTTTTGGCTATAAAGCGATAAAGTTTGGAAAAATATTCGAATAAACGGATCGAATTGGATATTTAAGATATTTTAAAAGATGATAAGGCAAGGTTAAAATTTTCATTTCCATGTCTTAAAATGGTAGGATTTAACATGGACCATTGGATTTAAAGTAGATTTCCATGTTAAATATGAGCCGTTGGATGAAAAATGGCAAGATGGTAATTTTGGGAAATTTCAAGGGCAAAGTTGGTAATCACTAACTACTTGGATTATTTTTGACCCTTGGATGAGTAGGTAGACATGCGGAAAAATTTGAAGCATTGGATTAAAAGGGCAATTTGGTCATTTCATCATAAAAGATATTTTTATTTTGGATTTTTAAAAGATATGGAAAATGGCCAAATTATAAACAAATGAAATATCAAGAATTTTCTCATCTTTTCTACCTCTTGTTCGAAACTCTCCTAAGATAATGGCACAATTTTTATTTTTGATTTTCAAGCTTATTTGGTTAGATTTTGGATGAAAGCATGAAACATGAAGTTGATCTACATGAAATTCTCTATCTTTTGGTACCATTTGTTCATGTTTTCCTTGCTTGAGACCTTGTTTTCGTGATCTTGATGGATGAAGGGGATGTTTAAATATGATGAGTTAAGGTTAGTTTTTGATGAAGTTGTTGTTGTAGAATCATATCCAAGCTTATACTATTTTTGAAACTACTTGAAAGTATCTAAATCCTAAATTGTTTAAAGTTAGGGTTTTGTTGTGAAGTTGAATTTATATTAATTCTGATATGGGAATGATTATAGAAGCTTGGAAATGAGGTTTAGAAGTGGAATTCATACTTGAATCAAGTTGGAAAATTTGAATTGGAGACCCTTCATATTCGGCCTATAATGGAAAATTTAGAGAAAATTATGGAAAAATTTCCTAAGGCTAGAAATGACGTGAGAATGACTTTACATGGCTTAGAATGTTGTTTGGATTAATTTGGAGCTTTGTTAAGTTCTAAGGACTTTTTCGCATACCTTAAGAAATTGATGGATTAAGATGCAAATGTTGGAAAGTACAGGTATTATGTTGAAAATTAATGTTAGAAGATTCAATTGGATCATTTTGAGAAATTTGCTAAGTGTTGAGGACCAAATAGTAAATTAAGGAAAATATGGGATTGAAAGGGAAATTGGTTAGAAATTTATGTGTTAGGCTTGAAAGTATTATTGGAATACTTCAATATGTTGTTTAATGTTTGAATTTGAAGTTTAATGACAAAGGACCATTTTGAATAATTTGGAAAGTGGAGGTGAATTCTAAAAGAATTCATTTTATGGTTATTTTGTGAATTTGTGATAGATATGGATACTGAAGGATTTTTAGGAATTTTATTCCTAATATGTGCCTATGTTAGAATGATACTAACATATGCTTTGAAATGTATGTATTCGGTAAACGATGCTTTTATAGATCATGACCGTGATCAAGATCATACTACAAGCAAGTCTAAAGACAAGGAAAAAAATCAAGAGTAAAGCTCAAAGCAATAGTAAGGTTTACTAGTGAGGCATTAGGTGAGTGCAATGCATATATAACATAATACATGGATGTTTTATACATAATTGGTAAGACTTGCAATAAGTCTACCTGATTATATATTGGCATGATATTTATGTCATTGATCATATATTTGACATATTTTAAATATGTCAAAGGTTGAATACAAATGCATGGATCACTAGTTATATATGATGGTATACTATGAATGTATTTCAGGTATGAACTGCCCAATGTTCAATTATATTGATCTACATTGCCATGGATGGAATAAATACAAAAATTTTGCCCAAATAAGTCAATTGAGGGACAGGGTATAGTTGGCATGCCATAGAGTCCAGCAGCACGTTGCATATTCGGGTATCCGGGATAGCATTATAGTGTATATAAAGGACACTTAGTGTATGTTTAGCACGACCTTATAAATGTGCGGGTTAGCACTTCGGTGTATCTTTGACTCCAGTACCCAGGGTCCTCATAGGTTTATATTTGGGCTATGAAATCGGTAAATAATTGATAACGGGTTAAAGAGTTTATACACTCTTAAAAATACGACAAGTATATTGGTAAGAAAATTATATCCGGTTATATTATGTTAATACATGATTAAATGATGGTAAGACATATCTAGTGATTCGAAATGCATGAATACGGTTACATGTTATTAATTATGTTATATTGAACTAGACATTATTATTGCCTCACTAAGTATATACTTAGCGTGTGTAGCGATATCCTTTTTACGAATGTGTTTCGTGTTTCGCTAAAAAACGGGGTTTCAACGTTTTTCGGAGGTGTTTGTGGTTTTTTCAGTATTTAAAAATGTATTCCATGGGGTCTTAGAAAAATCCTGTTTTATTTAAAAAATGGAGTCGCCACCGGCCACTAAGGTAGGTCGGACACCATAAAACCAGAGATTTGAAAACTGTTGGGTTCGGGAGTCGGTTACGGATGGGGAAGGATTAGCACCCCCACACCGCCCAAAATTGGTACTTTAATAATTACCGCTTTATTAATATTAAACTTCCTGGATTAAAGTAACGATTAAATTAAAACTTGGCTATAAGTGCGAGTAAATTTTAAGGGCCCAATTATTCGAGTGTAAACCGATAGACCACCATCACTACGCTTGATACTGGCCACGTTCACGCTCGAATAAAAGGGCACCGCATTGACAATTAATAATCCGTTATGCAATCTTAGCAAATAAATTAAGAAAACATACATTCACATTGACATGCTAGTAAAAAACATAAAAATAAGAATATAGCAAAATTAAACAAAAATAAAAAAAATATGAACAAAAACATAACATATCATAATAATAAAAAACAAGGTATAAACGAAAACATGTAAAAAGGAAAAAAAACAATACTTCAAAAATTAATTAGTCACATACATGCATCTCAAAATATAAAGAACATAATGCAACATATGCATGGCATACATGTAATATGGTACTAAACTAACAAATCAAAGCAAAATGTTAACAAAAAACTAATACTCAACATATGACACAATTTAAAATAAAAATCATGACAAAGACGACACACACACACACACACATATGTATAAAGAACGAAATGGACATAAAAACATGACTAAACATGCCATTAGCTAACATGTAACATAATATACAAGATAAACAAACAACAAAAAAAACATGATAACATATGGACATGAATAAGCAAATTAATTAACCTTAGCGTATAAAAATATGCACGTATAAAATACAAACAAAATAAATTAAATCACAAAAGCATGATGTCATGAAAAAACACATGTAAAAACACAAAGCAAAAATAACATGTAATCACTAGAGAGAAATGTAAAAAACATAAATATTTAAATCACAATGGGGACTGAAATGAACTAAAAACAAAGTCAGAAAACAAAATTTAAATGAACAAAAGACACATTTAGGGATTAAATACAAGTTGAAATAAACTTGTAAGGATTAATATTGTAATAAAACCAAGGGGCATGCTCAGGTTGAAAAAAATAGAAACATGGAAGGACTTTGAAGGTAATTATGCCATTTAAAATCTGATTCAGTTTAATTTCGGGACCAAATTGGAAAATTTTGAGAAGAGTGGGGGACCGGGGTTGCAATTAAACCAAGGGGCAGGCTCGTTTAAAAAAAAAACTAGAAACACAGAGGTCCTTATGAAGTTATTACACAATTTTTAAAATAAAATCAACCTATAAATTACACCCTTCAGCCAACAATTAAGCCATTTGTCATTTTTTTTTCAACTTGTTTTTTAATAACCCCAAATCCTCCCAAATGTTCAAACCATTTTCCCAAAAAACTTCCCCAACCACCATCCTTTCTATAAACCGGTGAGCTTTTGCTATCTCAGTCGCCGTCGGCCGCCGCTTGCCGGCGCTGGCGAGGTCTCAAAACAACCCTCTCTTCAACCAAAACTCAACCCCAACCTTGGATTTTAGGAAAAACCCCTATTTTCCCTAGATCTAAAAAAACCGAACCTAAAAAAACATTTTAAAAACCCTTTGTGAACCGAGACCAAAGACGTTCCTTCCTCTACCGGCTCACCATATGAGGATTATTGCCGGAGAAAGAGAGACGAGACAACCAAGGGTAAATTTCGAACCTCCCTTCTCTTCTTATTATATTTATTTTTTCAATATTTGCATGCAAAAGAAAATAAAAGGGGATGAGCAAAATACCACTAAAACTTTGTTTTTAGGCTTTTATTTCGAATAGGGTTGTCCCTCTATAATGGGTTGAGATTAAAATATATATATGCCACTTTCTGATTTCTGCTTTGTTTACAAGATAAGAGAAACTTTAAATGAAATTGTTGTTGATTTGATCTTGATCTGATGTCTCTTTTTTTTTGTGTTTATGGCCATATTCGGTGGTTGGGGAACCGGTGAGGAAGGTGTACGGTGGCAGCGGGAGGAGCAGCCACGTGGCTCGGTTGGTGAAGATGAAAGATTATCACTGCCATATTCAATCTCGGTCGTTGGATTAGATTTGATCCAACAACTGAGATCATTCAAGAGATGGACAGCCATGATGAAATTGTAGCTGCCCTCTGATGATGACACGTGGCAAACGGGGAAGCTAAACGTCTCGCGAGTGCATGCCACACGCGCGTGGGATATTCGACGGTCCGCGCATGTATCTTACGCGGTAGCTGATGAGGCTTCAATCTTTGATCACGACCGTTGGATCTAGATCTCATCCAATGGCTCCTAGGTGGCTGCGCATAAGAATATAGTGTATTAGGGTTATAAATTAGGGTTTTTAGCATTGGGTTTGGCCGGTAATTATTTTTTGGTTTCAATATGTAAAATGGATTGGACACTTATATTATAAATGGGTTTTAATATTATATATGGACCACTCTTACTAAAATTATGGGTTTTAATATTATATTTGATCTGTTTTAACCCATTTAACATGCTAACAATATAGTAATAATAATAATAACTAATATTAGTAATACAATAACATATGTACATACAAGCATTAATACAGACATACATATACAATAATAATATTACACATACACATATAAACTAGTAATAGTACATGATATTAATAACCTAATAATAATAACGTTAATTCACATGCCACATACGTACATATACACATACTGAAACATCCATATCCATACATATACATGCAATCACACATACATACACGCATACACTTAAACATACGAGCACAACATATATAAATATAATAATGATAAACATATTTATATACCACGTACGTATACTAACATATACATGCACATAAACTCACACATATAATAGTTGCCATAATTAATTAATATACTATAATATTTACAACCCGGACAAAGATGAGTGATTACAGCTGCCCCTCTTTGCTTGTTCTTGTGAAACGAGAACAAAGCAAAGACCAAAAAACACTCATTTTTGTCCTACTTTCCTGTCCATGGCCTTGCAATCACGGGTTCTTCTGGAACTTTCCGCTCTTCCTCGGCCAACCCCTTAAGCTTTAATCTCTTCAATGCCTCACTTTGTACTCGTCTCGACATTCAAAAGGAAAGCTTGACATCTCGACATCATGCCCGAAGGTCTTACTAATGGCCCGAAGGTCTTATCACCATGCCCTAAGGACTTACCGGTGGCCCAAAGGACTTATCATCATGCCCGAAGGACTTAATGATGGCCCGAAAGACTTATCATCATGCCCAAATGACTTACTGTAGCCCGAAGGATTTAATATCTGGCTTCACGCTACTATGGCTACCTTCATCTGGCCTCACGCCACTATGGCTGCCGTCATCTGGCCTCACACTACTATGGTTGTCGCATCATGCCTGAAGGACTTATTGATGGCCCGAAGGACTTATCACCATGCTCGAAAGACTTACTAGTGGCCCGAAGGTCTTATCATCATGCACAAAGGCCTTATTGATGGCTCGAAGGACTTAATATCTGGCTTCACGCTACTATGGCTACCGTCATCTGGCCTCACGCTATTATGGCTGCTGCATCATGCCCGAAGGACTTATTGATGGCCTGAAGGACTTATCACCATGCTCGAAAGACTTAATGGTGGCCCGAAAGTCTTATCATCATGCCCGAAGGTCTTACTGATGGCCCGAAGGACTTACTATTTGGCTTTACGCTACTATGGCTACCGTCATCTGGCCTCAACCTACTATGGCTGCCGCATCATGCCCGAAAGACTTATTGATGGTCCGAAAGACCTATCACCATGCTCGAAAGACTTACTGGTGGCCCAAAAGACTTATCATCATGCCTGAAAGACTTACTGATGGCCCAAAGGACTTAATTATCTGGCTTCACGCTACTATGGCTACCGTCATCTGGCCTCATGCTACTATGGTTGTCGCATCATGCCCGAAGGACTTATTGATGGACCGAAAGACTTATCACCATGCTCAAAATACTTATTGATGGACCAAAGAACTTATCACCATGCTCAAAAGACTTACTAATGGCCCAAAGGATTTAATTATCTGGCTTCAAGCTGTTATGGCTACCGTCATCTGGCTTCACGCTACTATGGCTGCCGATCTTTCTTTTTTTTAATAAAATCTACTTCTTAAAATTCTTTGATAATTCTTCAAATACATGTCTAAAACAAACAAAAACTGTCATGCCACTATCTATATGATGCATACAATGATTTCTTGTTCTTCTTTTTTCTTCTTTCTCTTCCCCTTCATTTTTTTTCTTCTCTCTTTTTTTTTCTTTCTTTCTTTCTTTCTTTCTTTCTTGCTTTCTTTTTCTCTTCTTTCTTCTCTCTTTTTCCTTCTCTCTTTTTTATTTTCTTTCTTTTTCACTCTTTTTCTATTCTAAAGTCTTTCGCCCTAAAAGGTTGTTCCTCAGATTTCCTTTCTTCTCTTTTGTCGCAGTATGCCCTTTGATCAATTATTTGTCTGATTCATACCTTTTAACCTTTTCGCAATATAATTTTCTATTCTTTTCTCTCTCTCTCTCTCTCTCTCTCTCTTTTTCTTTCTTTTTTTTACTCTCTTTCTTCTCTTTTTCCTCTTTTCTCCATCTCTCTCTTTTAAATATGTTTTAAAATCCTATGCCCTAAAAAGTTATTTTTAGAATTTTCCATTTCCTTTGTTTTTGTAATATGCTTAGTTTTGATCTTCATTTTCATCAATCTTTCCTTTTATCAATTGAATACCCGCTCTTGCTCTCTTGCACAAGCAACTATCTTTCTTCTACGGGGTCTCTACCCATTTCACAAATAAGCTCATTCTAACTCTCTATATCATTCTTGTGTAGGGATTCTTATTATTCTTCATGTTCTGCATTGCCCCACTCGATCATGAGCTCAACTATTTTCCAATTCATTGACCCAACATTCAGAGTATTTGTCAGTTTCATTATCGGGGCGAGCAAAATGCTCCCATGATCTGAACTTAATTTCTAAATTCAGTCTTCTTGCTGCTTCTTAACGGGAACCATCTCTCGATCCCTATGCTCTAACTTTTTGGGGAATCAATGTTTATCTCTTACCTTCCCCCGTATTTTGCGACCTCAATCTCGTCCCAGTTCGTTCTTCATTTCCTTGAACCAACCAAGGCATCATAGCTGAAACCCACTTCCTGCTCTTGAGCTATTTGACACATATATTCTTGTCATCATCTTCATCTTATACACTGAGGGGTCATTTCTCTGGTTAGGTGCCCAATAATATCGGTGACCTCGTGTTTTGGATCTTATCTCTGAAGCAATATATGGAAATCTTTGTTGCTTTAAATTGTCAATTTGTTGATTGGCATTCCACTGAAGAATGTCATTTAGATTAACATATAGGATCTTTAAATTACATCTTAGCATAACAACAGAATAGGAACTCTGGATATCAAGTGCAAGAGCGTCTTAGATTCAACCGTTCAGTGATCATTTCAAGCATAGCTTGAGTCCATAAGGATTTTGAATGTTGTGGCGATTCAAGGTTGTGAAGTCTTCCCAGATGACTCGGTTCATCCTCATGATTACCGTGTTGCTGCAGAATACTACTCTTTCTCAATTCTCATTATTTGCTCTGCCCTAAAAAGGGTAGACTTGTTTGACCACTTGAGCGCAGAAATATCATTCTAAGAATAAAGTTCTAGGTGGGTATGTGTGTCTTTAATTATACTTATACTATTTTTCTTTCCTTCTTCTTTTTTTTCTTTCTTCTTTTTTTTCTTTTTCTCTTTTTTTCTTTTTTTCCTTTTTCTCTTTCTTTTTTTTCTTTTTTTTTCCTTTTACGCGTTTATCATTATTTTTGAGGAAATCAACTCACCACAATTCTTTGTCTTGAAGACAACGATGGAGCAAACAACATTACCCCAAGTTACTCGGTATAGTCACGATTTGAAAATATTACCATCACTCATGAAGCTAAGGTTTCTTGACTTGAATGTTGTATTGCAACCTTATTGCTTCAGCGGAGTGCCCCAAAATTTCCACACTCTTATCCGAACAAGCCTATTACCAGGCTTCGAACATATGAGTGCTTTTTATTTAGTCCACCTAATATTGTTATTTTCTTTTATTCCACACACATGTGTCCTATTTTGATTATTAACTCTTTAGTGCATAGAAGATTACGCTTAGAGTTTCAATTTCAAGCAACTCTACATGGTTAACATTTGGAGCTTTCTTGTCCTTGAACGTCATCGAAAGAGTAGTAGTCTTGCTTTGCTGACCAGAGTGTGTTGAGGAGATCACACCTCATCGTTATCACAATATCCGACTAATGTCACATCTTGCAATTGATATCCAGTGACCTACAACGGTGAGAAAAGATACACATACATGTGCTTTCAAGAACATTGTATGTTAAGTAAAATGGGTTCTTCATTGGAATGAAAATCAACAAACATGACGCATGCCCCTTCACAAAAGATCTTTACCATATGTGGGCCACATGTAGTAAAGTTGATTCCTTGTATTACCTTAAGAAAGTCTTCTAATGCAGATACATCTCTGGTTTTCCTGGCACTATGTAAACTTGCCCCCCATTTTTGGTTCTCCACTGCTGAATCAGCTCTTGTGTCAAGGTCCCATTATTGATTAGCTTCTTGATCTCCTCTAGTAAAGGTCTACACTTTCTGGTGGGATGCCAGGGGTGCCTCCATGTGGAATTCACATGAGCTACTTGAATCGAAGCTATGGGCCGATGGATCAGGTGTAATCTTCATCGGTTTGGGAGCAAGATAGCGACCTTCTACCAAATAAGGCCATATGTCTGAGATGGATACTCTGAACACGTCTAAATTTGCATTCGTCTAAGGAATTTTTCTTGAAGACCCCGAAGTGTCAGTCAGTCTTCTTCTTTTATGGCCACGAGAACCTTAGAGGTGACACTCATTTACTTCTCTGTCTTCATCTGTCTTCTCTTTAGTTTGGTCCTTCGACTTAGACCCTAATTTTCCTTCTTAGATTGCGTATTCTATCATCTCTCCAATCGTCATAAAATCCTCGAAGCTGCTTCTTGATCTCTCCAACATCATATCGAAGAAAGGAGAGGGAAGCGTTGCATGGAACATGGGAGTCAACCCTTCTTCTGCTATAAAAGGCTGGACTTGGGTTGCGGAACATCGCCACCTTAGTGCATATTCCCTGAAGCTTTCGCTCGGTGTTATTTTCTCATTCTGAAGAAACTGACGACAGAGCGCTAAGTCTAAAGCATATCTGTACTGACTTAAGAAGGCATTAGCAAGGTCACCCCATGACCGAACTTGGTTTATGCTGAAATGGTTATACCACACTTCTGCAGGTCCCGCCAGGCTATCGTGGAAGTAGTGGATCAACAACTCTTCATTCTTCATGTATCCCTCCATTTTTCTGCAAAACATGGTCAATTGAACCTTCGGGCAGCTAGTTCTGTCATACTACGCAAATCTGGGAATCTTGAAATCTGGAGGAATGATCAAATCAGGGACTAGGCAGAGTTCCCTCGTATTTAAAACATCTATTTTTCTTTCTTCTTTAGCTCTTTCTCGATTCTTTCTTCTAGAAGGTCAAGCCTCGATTCCTTAGTTCGTTCTATTTTCTCATCCAGTTCTACCATCGAACCCCAGAAATTAAATGATGAAGTGCCATGCAATGATAAAATTATTAAACAAATGCAAAGGATGTGATGCAAATGCAATGCATGAATGCAATAAGGTATTGATTCCGCAAGTGATTTGTGCCGATAGAACATCTTTCATTAAGACCAAAAGCTTTCATTACACCCGGTATTAGGAGTTTCACAGATAACGGTGAGCTCTAGCTCATAATTTCTTGACCTCATTCAATAGTCTCGTCAGCTTTCCTTCGTGGTCCAACGCTGGATCCATATTCTGGCTTATCGACACTGCTGCGTTAATTAAATCTGCTACCTGTTGGGCCACTTGTCGCGCTTGAGTCATAACAATCTTCATGTCTTTGTCTTTCTCCTGTATTTTCTGCTCGACCTTTTGTAGCTTGACAGTTACTTCTTTGAAACTTTCATACCCGACCTGCTTGTACGCTTCAGCACGAATCTTGCTGGTACGTAAAGATGTATTGAGCCCTTCTATTTGTTCTTTAAGTGTTACGTTTTCCATTTAGAAGGCTTGAGATTCCTTCTCTTTCTGCTGCAAACTTGATTTCAGGATCTCGTCCATAGCCATACTGCTTTCCAACTCACTTTGGAGAATGTCGCATTGGCTCTCAGCTTCTTTCAGCTTTTGTGACAATGATCTGGCCTTATTTTTACTAGTCCTGCATTTCTGCTTCCAATGTTCTAAATCATTCTTCAGCTTAATCATGCCATTAACCCATTCTTTAGAGGTGTTACCAGACCGACATTCTTGAATTCGAAGTGCAACTTTTCGTACTCGTCTTGTATACTCTTCGGTTTTTTGCTCAGATCATGTCTCTCATGCTTGAGCTGGTTGTACTCGAATGCAAGTTCATCTTCTGAGATGCTTTTACTCTCAGCTCCTTAATTTGTCTCACTTGAGTGACCCACTTCTGTGTTACCCAAACCTTGGACTGGGCACTAACACTTCTTCGACTTTGCCCCTCGGGCAATGGCTGGCTCATTGTAGAATCAGGGTTGTCCGTCTTTGAAACCCAAAACTCCCATCCTGATAAGATGTTGAACTCTATTCTTCAGGGCTCCCCAGTTCTCAGTGTGGTGACCCAAACCCCCTATGTGGTAGCTGCACCAGATACGACTGTTGTAACCCTTCGGATAAGGAGGTATCTTTGGTACAGACTTCACCGGTATGATAAGATTCCTTTCAATGAGCAACGGAAGTAGCTCGGTGTATCTCATAGGTATAGGACAATGCCCCTTTACGTCATTTGATTCTCGGGCTTCTCCTAGCCTTGCCTCTATTTCCTGGATATCTACCCCAGATATGCCACCTGTCTGTTTCTTGAGATTGATCACAAAAGGATTCAACCTGTCGTATTTAATAGTGTTGTCCATCTTAACATTCTAACCATTCTGTTCTACATTCTGATCCTTGATCGATTCTTCTCTAAGTTCGACAGGCTGCTTACCTTTTATCATAGCATTTATCTGGTTCATCATCTCAACCATTTGCGTTTTTATCTCTTGTACTCCACCTTGCTCGTTACCAGGATTGACACTGCTTGCCGAATCTGACCTGAAGTCTCTGAATGATCCTTCTTCTACTGTCCCTGATCTAGTCTTGTGATGAAATTCTAGAACTAAACCCCCTATTGTCAGGTCGGAGAACCCTTGGTCCATCATGAACAATCTCTATTATGGGAGAAACCACTCGGGAATCAATACCGTATGTAATGCAAATGCGATGATATATGAAAAAACAAAACAAAAAGAAAACGAGTTAGTACCGGATAAAAGCAATAAATACATAAATAAAAGGGTAAATTAAATAAGATAAACAAACAAAACAACCCTATTTACTTCCCGTCTAAAACACCTAAGTTATCCGCACGGCTCTAAAAGGGTGGGCCTTTATGTTCTCTTCATTGTAGTGTTGGTGCTAGGAGGTACCCGAATTGTCCTTGCTATCCCCTACTAAGGGTAGCAAGACTCTCGATCATCACCCATTATAGGCTCCTTTCAACCGGGTTCAATTTAGGGGGACCCATTCGCTTATGCCCCTATGAAGGAACGATATCCTCACGAAAGCATAAGATACTTGAGCCCCGAAGGTACTTTGCTAGGCCTATACGGAGGAACGATATCCTCACGAAAGCACTAGCGTTTCCCCCCACTTAAAAGGACTGGTTTATATGCCAAATTTTAAATATGTTAAAATAAACGCGCAATTATAACCGAATATTAATTTAATAGTCACTTTAATCTGAAACTTCCGATATTCATAAAGCGGTAATTATTTAAAAAGCTTGACTCTCATTTGTTTTTGAAAAACAAAAAATGTCTGCAGCGGCGTCCCCATCTGTAGCGATATCCCTTTTACGAATGTGTTTCGTTAAAAAATGAGGTTTCAACGATTTTCGGAGGTGTTTGTGGTTTTTTCGGTATTTAAAAATGTATTCCATGGGGTCTTAGAAAAACCGTGTTTTATTTAAAAAATGGAGTCGCCACCGGCCACTAAGGTAGGCCGGGCACCATAAAACCAGAGATTTGAAAACTGTTGGGTTCGGCAGTCGGTTACGGATGGGGAAGGATTAGCACCCCCACACCGCCCAAAATTGGTACTTTAATAATTACCACTTTATTAATATTAAACTTCCCGAATTAAAGTGATGATTATATTAAAATTTGGCTATAAGTGCAAGTAAATTTTAAGGGTCCCGTTATTCGAGAGTAAATCGATAGACCACCATCACTGCGTTTTATACTGGCCACGTTTACGCTCGAATAAAAGGGCACCGCATTGACAATTAATAATCCGTTATGCAATCTTAGCAAATAAATTAAGAAAACATACATTCACATTGACATGGTACTAAAAAAACATAAAAATAAGAATATTACAAAATTAAACAAAAATAAAAAAAACATGAACAAAAACATAACATATCATAATAATAAAAAACAAGGTATAAACTAAAACATGTAAAAAGAAAAAAGCAATACTTCAAAAATTAATTAGGCACATACATACATCTCAAAATATAAAGAACATAATGCAACATATGCATGGCATAAACGTAATATAGTACTAAACTAACAAATCAAAGCAAAATGTTTACAAAAATCTAATACTCAACATATGGCGCAATTTAAAATAAAAAACATGACAAATACGACACACACACACACACCCACACACACCCACATATATATATATATATATATATATATATAAAAGAACAAAATGGACATAAAAACATGACTAAACATGCCATTAGCTAACACGTAACATAATATACAAGATAAACAAACAACAAAAAAAGCATGATAACATATGGACATGAATAAGCAAATTAAATTAACCATAGCGTATAAAAATATGCACGTATAAAATACAAACAAAATAAATTAAATCACAAAAGCATGATGTCACAAAAAAAACACATGTAAAAAACATAAATATTTAAATCACAATGAGGACTGAAATGAACTAAAAACAAAGTCAAAAAACAAAATTTAAATGAACAAAAGACACATTTAGGGATTTAAATACAAACTGAAATAAACTTGCAAGGACTAATATTGTAATAAAACCAAGGGCATGCTCAGACTGAAAAAAACAAAAACACGGAAGGACTTTGAAGGTAATTATGCCATTTAAAATCTGATTCAGTTTAATTTTGGGACCAAATTGGAAGATTTTGAGAAGAGTGGGGGACCGGGGTTGCAATTAAACCAAGGCGTAGGCTCGTTTTAAAAAAAACCAGAAACACAGAGGTCCTTATGAAGTTATTATACCATTTTTAAAATAAAACCAGCCTATAAATTACACTATCAGGCAACAATTAAGCCCTTTCTCATTTTTTTTCAACTTGTTTTTCAATAACCCCAAATCCTCCCAAATGTTCAAACCATTTTCCCGAAAAACTTCCCTGGCCACCATCCTTTCCAGAAACTGATGAGCTTCCGCCGTCTCGGTCGCCGCTTACCGGCGCCGACGAGGTCTCAAACCACCCCAAAACAACCCTCTCTTCAACCAAAACTCAACCCCAACCTTGGATTTTAGGAAAAAACCCCCTTTTTTACTAGATCTAAAAAAACCAAACCTAAAAAAACATTTTAAAACCCTTTGTGAACCGAGACCAAAGACGTTCCCACCTCTACCGGCTCACCATATGAGGATTATCGCCGGAGAAAGAGAGATGAGACGACCAAGGGTAAACTTCGAACCTCCATTCTCTTCTTATTATATTTATTTTTTTCAATATTTGCATGCAAAATAAAATAAAACGGGATGAGCAAAATACCACTGAAACTTTGTTTTTTTGGCTTTTTTTATTTCGAATAGGGCTGTCCCTCTATAATGGGTTGAGATTACAATATATATATGCCACTTTCTGATTTCTGCTTTGTTTACAAGATAAGAGAAACTTTAAATGAAATTGCTGTTGATTTGATCTTGATCTGATGTCTCTCTTTTTTATGTTTGTGGCCATATTCGATGGTTGGGGAACCGGTGAGGGTGGTGTACGTCGACAATGGGAAGAGCGGCCACGTGGCTCAGTTGGTGATGATGAAAGATTATCACTGCCAGATTCAATCTCGGCCGTTAGATCAAATTTGATCCAACGGCTAAGATCATTCAGAAGATGGACCGCCAGGATGAAATCGTAGCTGTCCTCTGATGATGACACGTGGAAAAGGAGGAAGCTAAACGTCTTGCAAGTGCATGCCACGCGCGCATGGGATATTGGACGGTCCGCGCGTGTATCTTACACGGCAGCTGATGGGCCTTCAATCTTTGATCACGGCCGTTGGATCTGGATCTGATCCAACGACTCCTAGGTGGCTGTGTATAAAAAGATAGTGTATTAGGGTTATAAATTAGGGTTTTTAGTATTGGGTTTGGCCGGCTGGGCCTGTAATTATTTAGCTTGGTTTCAATATGTAAAACGGACTGGACACTTATATTATAAATGGGTTTTAATATTATATACGGACTAGACTCTTACTAAAATTATGGGTTTTAATATTATATCTGATCTGTTTTAACCCATTTAACATGCTAACAATACAGTAATAATAATAATAATAATAATAACTAATATTAGTAATACATTAACATATGTACATACAAGCATTAATATGGACATACATATAGAATAATAACATTACACATACACATATAAACTAGTAATAGTACATGATATTAATAACCTAATAATAATAACATTAATTCACATGCCACATACGTACATATACACATACTGAAACATCCATATACATACATATACATGCAATCACGCATACATACACGCACACACTTAAACATACGAGCACAACATATATAAATATAATATTGATAAACATATTTATATACCACGTACGTATACTAACATATACATGCACATAAACTCACACATATAATAGTTGCCATAATTAATTAATATACTATAATATTTACAACCCGGACAAAAATGAGTGATTACAACGTGTGATGGTTTTCACGCGTAGGTAAAAGGCAGAATTGGAGTAAGGAGCGGGCATCCTACCTATCTGGAATATAAAAACGGTATCAGTAATAACATCTTTTAATGTGTTTTGAGATTTCTAGATGGCATGTATATGTTAAAATTAATCGGTTATATACTAGTGTATATGGTTTGTAATAACTTATAAACTAGTTAATATTTTTACTGGATGATGAATAGATATATTAAATTTTAAATTGGGTATTAACTAGATAAGGGTAAATAGAGCAATCGGATAAATTTTTATTTCAGGCAGTTTTTAGGCAGTTATGCCCCTTATATTTTATAGAAAAGAATTGTTAAATTGCTGCATAAAATTAGACTTACTTAGATAGGATAAAAATTTAAAATATATTTTTTACTTGAAATTTTTTATATTGTTATATGTTACTCTAATTAGTATTTAATATAAAATACTGGTTAGGGTGTTACATATATATATATACATATATATATATATATATATATCAAAACAGTCCCAAATTTGTATTAGTAAGCAATGTAACTAAATTCAAACTCCAATTCAACTACATAATCTAACAATGGTCCAATCGCAAACTTGGACTATTTTAACCTACTAGAAAACATTATCAAGCAATCCAACATCTTAAACCATGTTACACATTTACAAAGAACATGACAATTCATCACAAGTATCATTCGGCTAATTCAAGAAAATACATAGTATAGATTTGATTTTTTTTCTAACAACTCAAACCACATATCACATGAGGATATCCCAACCAATATCTCAAATAGAAACTTAAATTCAAAGAAAGGAAGAGAATTCTCACCTCCTTCCTCAAGGTATTCAAATGGCACTAAAAAATTTGAACCAAACAAGCTCAATTCTTTACATTTCCATGGTAAACTCTAGTCTCCCTCCCTCTCTCTCTAGTTTTTAGTTTTCTCTTGGGGATGAAGAAGATAACATTTTTGTTATCTCTTCAAATGGCCGAGAATCTCCCTCTCCCTCTTGCACATGCCTTCACCACAAGTGGCCATATGTACAAGTCCACATTCAATTTCAATTTATCATGCAAACCTTGTAGTTTGCCTAGAATTCGATTTGGTCCTTTTGATTTAGCTATCTACTTTTCCTTGCTTTAACTTTTGGTCCCTTTCACTTAATTAATCCTATATTCTTTATCAAACAATTTTAAAACAATTCAATGTAATAACATACTTTTAGGCCAAATTTTGGGATATTACAATTCTCCTCCCCTAAAAGAAAATTTGTCCTCGAATTTACCTAAGGTGAAAAGATGAGGATATCGATCCTTCATAGCTGCCTCAGGTTCTCAAATAGCTTCTTCGACTTATGGTTTCTCTATAATACTTTAACAAGAGGAACCGACTTATTACAAAGTCTTTTGATCTCCTGATCCAAGATCTGAACTGTTTATTCTACGTAGGATAGGTCTGAATTAAGTTCCACTTCTTTAGGTTCTAATAAGGATCTGATCAATACTTTCGAAGCATAGAAACGTGAAATAAGTTGTGAATCTAATTGAATTCACTAGGAATGGCCAAATTATAGCAACGAGACTAATCTTTTCCATGATTTAAAAAGGTCCAATGAAACGAGGGTTAAGCTTTCCTTATTTCCCAAATCTGAATACTTATTCCATGGAGAGACCTTTAGAAACACATAGTCTCCTACAGCATGATGTATATCTCTCCTTTCTAGATCAGCATATGACTTTTGCCTATCAAAGGCTTCCTTTAATCAACTATAAATAATCTTCACTTGGTTTTCAGTTTCTCTGATAAGCTCGGGTCCTAAGGCTTTACTTTCTCCTAGTTCTGACCAACATAAAGGAGTTCTGCACTTTTTTTATAGAAAGCTTCGAAGGGAGCCATCTGGATGGATGCTTGATAATTATTGTCATATGCGAATTCAACCAAGGTAAGGATTTCTCCCAGTTCTTTCCAAAATTAACTATACAAGCATGAAGCATATCTTCAAAAATTTGGATTACTCTTTTAGATTGGTCATTAAACTGAGGATGGAAAGCTATGATGAGATTTATTTTGATTCCTAAGGTCTTTTGCAAGGGAATCTAGAATCTTGAGGTAAACTGAGGATCTCAATACTAGATCATGGGTGTAGAAACACCACTCATACATATAACTTCTTGAATATACAATTCAGTTAATTTATCCAAACTTAAGTTTATTCAAATAGGTAGGAAATGTATTGACTTGGAGTTTCTATTGATTATCATTAAATCTGCATCATTCTCTCTGGAGGCACAAATAGATTACTCACAAGGTCCATAGCTATATGATCCCATTTCCACAAGGGTAGTTCGATGGGTTGTAACAATCTTGTAGGGACTCGGTGCTCAGCTTTAATCTTCTGACAGATTAAACACTTAGATACAAACTCTATAATATCAGACTTCATTCCTGGCCACCAATAAGTTTCTTCAAGTCTTTATACATCTTAACATATCCAAAATGGATTGTAAAGGGACTATTATGAGCTTCCTGAAGCATTTCTCTTTTAAGGGCTTCATATTTTGGTATACACACTCTATTTCGAAAGTAGAGTAAGTCATTAGAATTCAGAGGGAAGTCTATTCTAGGTTCATCTTTATCTTAAGCAAAATACTCTAACGTTCAAGATCTAATTGCTGAAGAGTCTTAGTTCTTGTAATCAAGTCAGATCAAACTTGGAGTTTGGCTAAAAGCTATCGATTCTTTTGCAACTTGGAATGAGCATGAGTAAGAATTTAATTCGAATGATCAAAGCTTCGTTGGCAGCTTTTCGACCAAACAAAAGAAACATCCTTTCGAATGAGCTTGATTAGAGGAGTGGTCAAGGTAGAAAACCCTTTAACAAATCTTCGGTAACAACTGGCTAATTCCAGAAAACTTTTAACTCCAACAACATTCTTCGGAAGCCTCTGATCAAAAATTAATTTAATGTTTTTGGGATCGACCCTAATCTCCCTTTTTTGGTAAATGTTACATGACCAAGAAGTATACTTCGGGTAATCTAAAATGCGCATATATCAATCTTAACATAGAGTTCATAATCTCGAAGGGTTTATGGAACAATTCAAAGGTGTTTCAAATATACATTCTCATCTTTGGAATAGATAAGAATGTCATCAATGAAGATTATTACAAACTTGTTCGAATAGGTTTTAAAGACTCAGTTCACAAGATTCAATAATGTGGTTGGAGTATTTATTAAACCAAAAGGCATCACAAGGAATTTATAGTGATCATATCGAGTCATGAATACAGTATTGGCACATCAATTTCCTTAATTTCCATCTAGTAAGATCCTGATTGTAGGTCGATCTTAAAAAACACCGTATCATCCTTGAGCTGATTGGGTAAGTCTTCGATTTAAAACTCAACTTTCCAAATCAGAGATAATCTCGGAAGTCCCTTAGAGGATACTTCAAGAGTTTCAAAGACATCTAATATTGAATTAAGAGTAAATTTGGTCTTATTAACATCAAGTATAACAACAAACACATGAGTCGATTCATATAGTTTCTTATCTATCGGAGCCCTTGGTTGCTCAACCAAAAGAAAAATGGGAGGAGTCTAAGGGTTTGGTTTCAAAGAAGCAAAAAACTGATCAAATAATTCTATTATACTGAGAAAACATCGTAATCACACATGGTGGATTGAAAGAATTTCTTGCTATTGTTCAACAGTTTTATGCGGATTTTGCTATCCCTGATTTATCCTCACACTACCTCATTCATTTGGAGGAACTAGCTGAATTCTCATTGTCCCGGCCAAGATGTCGTTTTTTAAGATTAATTTAAACTAATAACTTATAAAATAGCTCTTATCAGACACATATCACAAGTATTAGTCCAATTCAACCCCTAGGTGGCACATGCAACAAATGATTATGCAATGAGACTCAGTTTACTCCTATAATCGACTAAACTCTGGCTCTGATACCAATAAATGTAACACCCTTAATCGGTACGGAAAATAAACCGAGTCAAGAAGCATTACAGGTAAACAAGAACACATACCAATCATTCAAAGATGAACTTACAAACAAAACAAGGAAGTTTGAGTTTAAACTTTACCGTTTTATACTATTTTTTTAAAAAATATTTCTATCAAGACAATTGCTATTCGAAACATCAACAAATTAAATCAAATTCTTTTCCTAAATGCATTAATCTTATTATAAGCATCGTAAGGAATTCCCTAAATAACCATTACTATATGACTTAATTTAATGGCATTTGAAATGAACATATCAGAATTACTATATACCTATGCATACATCAATCAATTCAAGTTCAAGTCAATCACTAAAAAAACATATAAAGACTTCCATGTTCGAAAGCATAACAAGTACATATCCTAAAATCTTAATTCACACATTTTAAGCATGACTCAATAGATAATCAAAATACAAAGATAAGTATCTCAAGCTAGAAAAGATTCACGAATAACATATAGAACAAGATTACTATAAACAGGTTTATAATGATTCAGTACATGGTCAATTCTATCAAGTATAATAGAGGTCCTTTAAAAAAATTACTTAACATGTATTCAATTATCAACCTAAATAACCATATTAAGCTTATTCGAACCAAACATATGCATAATGCTTACACACCTAATTCAAACATTCAAGACTACAACACCTTTCAAAGCAACATAGAAACCAATTTCAAACACATAGACATTCATCAAAGAATAAAGAGGCCTTATACAACTTTAGCAATACTTAAGGGAATTGCTTTCATGACTAACAGAGAATTACTAAATGCATTATATAATCAAACATGGTGCCACCATCTAGGGGTTATGACAAGTAATTAACCAAACATACACATAGTACTTGTGATCTTGAATGGAGCTTCTAAATGTAATTTCTACCAACTTCAACCTGAAACGAAATCGAAGTAAACATAATAACTATACACTTAGTGAGGTAGATCAAGCGAAATAGAATGCAAACATCAAAGATATCTTCTAACTGACTTAGTTATCCTTTTGAAGGATTTTCGAGCAATGACCCATAATACTTTCTGTTAGGAATTTGGTATGAGGCAAAATAACCAAAGCGATAATGACATAGACCAAGACATGCACAAGAGACAAGATTTAACGTGGTTCAACATAGCCTACCTCCACAGATAGAGAAATGAACAATCCATGAATAACATAGAGAACTCGAAGAGTACAAATACATGTAACCCATGTAATCCCAAAACCCGGTGTGTAAATCACATGACCCGTTGGAACCAAAACACTCTTCCCAACATCCTTACAATACACATCTCTACAACGTAGGCACAATAGTTTTAGAGAACCTAAAAGTGATTACATCTCTCTAGAGAATAATTCTCTCTAAGTCTCATTCTCTTGTTCTCTCATAATTCAAAAGGTTAAACCTAGTCTATATTTATCGACCTAAATACTTGGTCACCAAGAAACCTTGTTCAATAAGATCTCTACCTAAAATAGACATTTACTCATTAAAGTATATCCTAATTACCAAGTAATCTTCAACCACTAGAATTGCAATAAAACCCAACTTAATTACCAGTTAGAATTTTAATCAAAATATAACAAATCTCCCCCTTAACACAAATTCTATTCGAGCATTGGTCTTCAAGTCTTCAATAGCTTCAATTATTACGTAAGCCAAATATCCGTTGAAGCACCGCCGCCAAGTCTTCAACAACTCCAATTCTTACGTAGTATCCGTTGAAGCACCGTTGAATTTTGAGAATTATTCCCCCTACAACTGAAAGCTCGTTGCAGCAACACTCTTCTGGTATGTCTCCAACATCGCACTGCAAAATCTGAAGCAAAAATTCTTCCATAATCGCATAGCTCGAACCATAGCTCATGATACCATTTGTTAGGAACTTGGAATGCGACAAAATAACCAAAGCGATAACGACATAGATCAAGACATGCACAAGAGACAAGATTTAACGTGGTTCAACATAGCCTACCTCTAGGGACGAGAGAAACGAACAATCCACTATTAACGTAGAGAACACGAAGAGTAAAAATACATGATAACCCATGTAATCCCAAAACTCGATGTACAAATCCCATGACCAAGTGGAACCAAAACACTCTTTCCAACATCCCTACAATACCCATCTCTACAACATAGGCACAATAGTTGTAGAGAAACTAAAAGTGGTTACATCTCTCGAGAGAATAATTCTCTCTAACTCTCATTCTTATGTTCTCTCATAATTCAAAAGGTTAAACCTAATCTATATTTATAGACCCAAATACTTGGTCACCAAGAAACCTTATTCAATAAGATCTTTACCTAAAATAGATATTTACTCATTAAAGTAAATCATATTTACCAAGTAATCTTCAACCACTAGAATTACAATAAAACCCAACTTAATTACCAATTAGAATTTGAGTCAAAATATAACACTTTCGGTTTAGAATTGATCAATTGTAAATTTAATCTACTATATTCGAAACATAGCATCATTTCTTTCTTTTAAAGAATCCAAACATTAAATATCTAAGTTTTACTAATCATATGAGCATATAATTGGTTTGTAACCTAGTTGTTAATATGCTTTTTTAGAGTTGTTATGACTTCAATAATCAAATCAGCTAATTTCACATGTATATCACTTGATCAAAAGTTTATAACACAACTATGTCGTAACCAGCTAAGGCACATTAACATACTTCAATTCATGAACCAAATTATTACTTAGCTTAGCTTTATTTGTCATACAAGAAACCTTTTATCTGAATAGTATGGATCATAAGTTGAGCATTCAATAAACATTCATGTCTAATCCTTTCTACTAAGATCGATTCAAGTTATACCACACTTGAATTCTAGATTAGGTAACAAATGATTATATCATGTTAATCAAACACGACATTTTTTCTTTACAACGTGTAAAACAAGTATCAAGTAAGCAAGTATTGCTTGACATTCAAGTAACAGTATAGTTCATTAATTTAGCTTATAAATCTCATTATCTCAAATTATCATAACCTTGGTAATCAAGCAGTCTAGGTACACGAATCCCCAACCAACTGTCGTCAAAATAAGGTACTCAAAGTACCGGTCAATCCCTCCTACTGTCGCCATGTAATATCCCAATTTTTTGCTAGTAACCAAAATGTAAATTTTGTGGATAAAGTATAAACTTAGGAAAAGTTCAGGGACCAAAGTGTAATTTTCAAAAGTTGTGTATTTTAACCCCGTAAATGAATAGTTCACCCCCAAGAATGACGTTTTCGTGTTACCCGAATTTTTCTTACGGAGTTTGTATTATTGGTTATAAAGTGATAAAGTTTGGAAGAATATTCGGATAATCGGATAGAATCGAATATCCAGGATATTTTGAAGGATGATAAGGTAAGGTTAATTATGTCATTTTACATGTCTGAAATATTTTCTTTGTGTTGGAAGAATATGAACCCTTGGATTTAAGTTGATTTTCCATGTTAAATGTGAACCGTTGGATGGAAAATGGCAAGATCATAATTTTGGAGAAATATTAGGGGCAAAGCTGGTAACTACTAAATCAAGATTAAATCTAGGCCATTGGATGAAGGATGATAACATGTGGTACATTATGGATTCATTGGATTTGAGGGCAAAATGGTTATTTCACTATTTGGAGGATTTTCAGTAATTATCAGAATAATAGACTGAGTTAGGAAAATTCAGTATAAGTCCCTAAGAAAGGAAGTTTTTATGAGACAATTGTATTTATTTTCCGAATATGGAAATATAGAATTTTCTGAATAGATCTGATAGCTCGGTAAAGGTAAAATCTTAGTATAAGTATTTAGTGAATATCGGGAAGTCAGATTGAAATAAAATTTCAGAGGCTGTTCCATAAGCCATGGAAAATCATAAAATGATATTTATGGAATAGTGGCCGGTTGAGAAGGAACTAATTTAGTTAGATTATAATTGAATGGCAATTTTGAAACAAACTAGTAAATAAAGACTAGTTGGAGGGCAAATTGGTCATTTGGAAAGGATGACAATTTTGAAATATTTTTGAAATTTTGAGGACGTTTTTGGAAGATGAAATATACATGGATTTAATCTTGGCCCTTAATTTTGGATGAGATTAAATTAGCCATTGGATTTAAAGGCTAAATTGGTTATTTCACTATTTAAATGAATTTAAAATTCATTTAATAGTTACAAATAGTTAAAAGATGAAAAAATGTTCATATTTTCCAGCTATAAACCATGGAGAAAGAGGAGAAAGAAGAGGGAAATTTCCAAGCTCGATTTAAGCCCCGAATCTTGATTTTTAGGTAATCTTTCGAACTACAAAGTTGTTCTACTCTTCGAGCTCTATCTTTTAATGTAAATAATTCATAGAATACTTTCTTGGTTGATGAGATTTGATACGAGGAAGAAATTAGGGTTATGTGAATTTTGGGAATTTTGAAGATTTAAGAAACTATGTTTGATTTTATGTTGCTTCCATGCTTAGGACTAAATTGGATTGATGTATAAAGTTAATGGACTATTTCGTCCAGGATTTAAAGGTTAGGGGCTGGTGTTTAAATCTGAAATTTTAAGAGTATTCATAGATTTGATGAAGATTGAAGCTTGAATTTGATGTTTGGAGGATGAAAATCTAGTTATTTCAACTAGTGACTAAATCGGCAATTTGGAAATCTTTATGGACCTATTCGGTTTGATTGATTAATATTAGGGGCTGATGCTGTTTTGTATTTAATAGGTTGTTATTGATTATATAAGGTTTTGCTAAGCATGAAAATGAAGTTAGAATGCTAAACCGACGATTAATTGCTTTAGTGACTATTTTGACAATTTGTCAAACTTGAATGGTCTATTCGGCAAAGAGGATGTAAACCTGATTTTTAGTTAAAATGATGGAACTAAGGTAGTAATGTTGATTTGAGGACTAATTTGTAAAGTTAAGAAGCTTGAATCCTTATATTGGAAATTTGGTGACCATTTTGACAAATCAAGAGAAAATAGAGAAGTAAAGGTTTAAGCCTATTTTGATGGAGGATGTAAAGAGAACTTATGAATACAAGCTTCATTTAGTCATTTGGAGTAAAGTGATGAGACTAAATTGTCAAGTAGAGAAATAAGAAGAAGTTAGTGTAAATTAGAAGTTATTTATGGAAAGTTATGTTGGAATTTAAATTATGGCAGTAAGTTTAGAAATTCACCATAAATTCTATAAAAGGGGTTAGATGGTGAATTTTATATCGATATAAAGGTATGTCAGTCTAGTATCATTTCTAACAAATGGAAACTGATTCCGAGTACCGTGTTAAAAGATATGAATTTTTATTCGAATGAAGGTCAAAAAAATTATAGAGCAGTTTTCTGCGTGGACAATCTGTGATGTGAATTCAGTGATTTTTCATAATTTTTGTATATTTTATTAATTCATGTGGCTTATACCGATAGAACCGTTATCGAATCTTGTTTCTCCAATATAAAGGAAATTAAGAATCAATATATATTATGCCCTGTATAAATAAATTTTGAAGGTAGCGCAAGCTGTCAGAAAATGGAATTTGAAATATTTTGTATTTAAATGTTAGTAAGCAAGCTCATAATAATTAAGGGAAGTTCAAATTGGTCACTAAGGACCATAATGAGTTTCTGAACAGTACAAGGAAGAAAGGAAAAATATTTGGAAATTTTATATTTGAATGATTATATTAGACAACATGTTTAAAGTATTATTAGATTTGAATCTAACAAATATTTTATTTTATTCATGTGATTAATGAAGTCAAGTCCGAATCAAAGAAGGTTCGAGGTTCTATGAAAGAAAGGATCGAACTAGGACTTAGTGAGGCATTGTGTTAAGTGGCCAAGGTGAGTGTAATGCATACGTAACATGATACATGAATGTTTTATACATCAATAGGAAGACTTGCGATGTGTCTACCTTGGTTATATTGGTATGATATTTATGTCATTAATCATATATTTGACGTATTTTAAATATGTCAGAAGTTGAATATAAATGCATGGATCACTAGTTAGATATGATGATATATTATGAATGTTATTTCGGGTATGAACTGCCCAATGTTAAATTATGTTGATATACATTGCCATGGATGAAATAAATATGGAAAATATGCCCAAGTAAGTCATTGAGGGACAGGGTATAGTTGGCATGCCATAGAGTCCAGCAGCACGCTGCATAATCGGTTTAGCACTATAGTGTATATAAAGGGCACTTAGTGCATATGGTGGGCATGACCTTATGTGTATTAGCACTTTGGTGCATATTTGACTCGCGTACCTAGGGTCCTCAAGGTTTATTTTGGGCTATAAATTAATGGATAATAAATGGTAAACAAGTTAGGGAGTGTATGAACTCTCGGAGTAAATGGCAAGTATATCGGTAAGAAATTTATATCTGGTTTATGTTATGTTGATATCTGATTAATATGATGGTATACTTATCTAGTGATCATGACGCATTTATGCATATAAGGCATATTATAACAAATGGACAAGCATGAAAATCTTATGAAATTGGCATATAGAAAATAATTACTAACGTAATGTGAAAGTTGATGAATTGGCATATATCATGATATATAAATGTAGCCATGAAGTTGAATAAAGTTTAAATTATTGTTATTAACTTCCTTTACTACGTGACTAAGTTCGTACTTAGCGTGTGTTTGATTGTACCCACGTAGGTAAATCAAGATGAGAGTGAGAAGAGCATTGCATCAATATTGGAAAGCTCAACAGGTAATCACAGTAATGACATCCTAATTGAGGTTTGATTATTATTGTGGCATGTATACTTGCTAAACCTATTCGAGTTGTGATTGGCCTTTAAAATTGTTATGGTTTCATTATAATTGGCATTTCTGGAAAGATTCAAATTTTAGAGTAAACTCATGTAATATCCCAAATTTTGGCTAGTGACTAAATTGTAAATTTTGAAAGTTTAGGGGTTACAGTATAAACTTTGGAAACTTTTGGGGACTAAAGTGTAAATTTCCCCAAAAAGTAATTCTATTCAGTATAAAGAGTGAATCGGATCGAAATAGGTACCTTGATATCGGTTTTAAGAATTAAGATGCAGAAAAAAGTACTAAATTTGGATCGAATGAAATTGTTAAGCGTGCTCAGGCCAGAGAAATACAAGGATGGGTGACCTTCGGGAAGGTCCCATAAAAGTGTTTCTGATCGATAATTTGGACTCGGTAAGAGTAAAGAATATTCGTATGGATTTACGATAAAGGATTTCTAAGAGAAATTCTACTCTTTGAAGATTTTCGATAATTTTTGGGATAATAGACTGAGTTAAGAAAATTCAATCTAAGACTTTAGGGAAGGAATTTTTTTATAAGATGATAGTGCTCATTTTCCGAATATGAAAATATGGAATTTTTGGAATAAATCGGATAGCTCGATAAAGGTGAAATCACAGTAAAAGTATTTTATGAATATCGGGAAATCGGATCGAACCGAAATTTTAGAGGTTGATCCAAAAGCCATGGAAAAGTCATAAAATAATATTTTATGAATATTTTGTTATAGTTGGTTGGATTCCAACTAGACTTAGTTGAATTTTTACAAGAATGGAAAACTAGTAAATAAAAACTAGTTGGAGGGCAAATTGGTCATTTTGCCCTAATGGCATTTTTGAAATATTTAAAAAGTTATAAGGGTAATTTTGGAAAGAGGAAATAGGAGATTTAATCTTGGCCCTTGATTGATGATAAGATTAATCTCAACCGTTAGATTTTAAGGGCAAAATTATAATTTCACTATTAAATGAATTTAATATTCATCTAATAGTCACATGCGTATAATAATATTGAAAAGATTGTTCATCTTTTCCAGCCAAAAACGTGAGATGCTAAGGAAAGAAAGAGAAAATTTTTCCAAGCTCGATTCAAGCCTCGAAACTCGATTTTTCGGTAATCTCTTCAACTACAAAGTTGTTCTACTCTTCAAGCTCTATCTTTTGATATCAATAATTCATGGAATCCATGCTTGATTGGTGAGAATTTACATGAGAAAGAAATTAGGGTTTATGGATCAAATTGGGGCTTTTGAGATTTTATGATTCCATGATTGAATTCAAGTTATGATGTTAAAATCATGATATTGAGTTGGGATTTAAGTTCTACATGTTTTGATTATTATGAAGATGATTAGGGTTTATGGATTCAAGTTTAATTTAGGGTTTATGATGTTGAATTAATGATTTAGTAAGCTTGATTTGCTGTTTGGAAGCAATACCCTAAGTTAATTTGATAGGAACCAATTCGACAATCTTAAAAGTTAGAGGACCAAATCTGAATTTGTGTGGAATTGGTGTTTATTTATGTTATTAAGGATGTTGGAGATATGAAATTGATGTTAGAATGCTAAACTGATGTTAAATTGAATTAGTGACCATTTTGACAATTTGTCAAAGTTAAGTGACCAATTCGGAAATGAGGTTTTGGATAAGGACTAAATTAGAATTTTTAGTTGTAATGATGGAATTAAGGTGGTAATGTTGAATTGAGGACTAATTTGGAAAGTTAAGAAATTTGGATCCTTACCTTTGCATTATTAGTGACCATTCGATAAAAAAGGAAAATTAGAGGGAACTATTGTGAATAATTATTTGATGAAGAAGGTGTTAAGTTGGTGGTTTAAAGCAAATAATGGGACTAAATTGACAAGTAGATAAATAAATAGAAGTTAGTATAAAAGTTGAAGTTAATTATGGAAGCTGTGTAGAAAACTGGATTATGGCAGTAAGTTTGAAAATTCACCATAAATTTTACAAAAATGTTTAGGTGGTAAATTTTATACCGATGTAAAGATTTGTTCGTCTAGTTTTGTTTCCAACAAGCGGAAACTGATTTCGAGTATCGAGTCAAAAGATATGAATTTTTAAGTGACGAAAGGTCGAAAAACAGAGCACCGGTCTGTTCTGAATTGCAGCATTGTAATTGACTTTGAAAATTTGCCATAATCGTACAAGTTGAATTTGGGATATTAACTTATATGGTTGAAAAGCTTATTGAATCTAGTTTCTTTCAGAACAAATGGAATCGAATTCCGAGTTGTAGATCATTCTATAGAAATAAATCTTCAAAGGTAGTGCAAGCTGCCAGAAAATGGAATTTGAGACATTTTATATCTAATGTTAGTTAGCAAGCTTCGAGGAATTATTTGAAGTTCAAAATGGTCATTAGGGACCAAAAAATGAGTTTTGGACAGTATAAGAAAGGAAGGAAATTTTGTATATTCGAATGATTAGATTTGATAGCATGTTTACAATATTGTTAGATTTGAATCTAACAAGTGTTATTCACATTCACGTGATTAATGAAGTTTGGATTCGAATCAAAAGAAGGTTCGAGGAACTATGAAAGAAAGGATCGAATAGAGCTTAGTGAGGCAAACTAATAAATGGCTCAGATGAGTGCATTTCTAAATGTTTGCATTACATTGAAAATGGCGTTGCATTTCTCTAAAATACATGATATGATACATTGCTCGACATGGCAAGCTTGATGGAATACTAGGTACGAATTATTGTTTGCATAAATGATGATGCATTATGCATACATGAAATATGGATAATGACAAGACTAAAATGAAACAAGATACACCTGGGGATCCACGTCCATAGTGCAAATGCACTAACAATGTGTTTATATAAGTAGCAAAGAGCGTCCTTATATGAGGAACAAAGAGAGTCCTCTCGAGTACGTACTCTACATGGCACTATGGTGCAGATAGGCTATGAGGTTTCCATGGGCTCTTGCCAGACACGATGATAATAATAACAAGATGATACATGATTAAGATGTTACATGTTACTTGCTACAAATGTTACATGATTACATGATACATGAATAAGAAGTTGCATGATATATGATAGAAATGTTTCATGTATTACTTGATAGAGATAATTCATGATTTACATGTTAGTAAGAATAATAGAGAATGGGTAATACACTCATTACATGACATATCAATTTGTATTACTTTATGTTTTTAATAAACTGTTTTATATGCCTCACTAAGTTCGTACTTAGCGTGTGATTGTTTCACACGTAGGTCAAGTTGGAGCACTTGAAGAGGAGTCAAGCATGTTGTTCAAGCTACAATCTGCAGAACATCAGTAAGACATTCTAAATTATGACAATCTCTAGTGGGCATGTAAACTATTTATTTACTGATATATATGATGCATTAAATTGAATTATAATGATAGTTTAAATAATCAGCTAGACGATGAATCGTATAGAGACAAAAAAAATTAGCTTAACTTTCAGTAACATGTTTAAGTAACATCTATAATGTATATTCAATTACGAGTATACGTTATAGGTGTTACATTTATTGGTATCAGAGCAAAGGTTTAGCCGGTTCTGAATGCTAAACCAAGTTTGATATAGAGTTTTTAGTAAATACATGCCCTTAGGATGTCATATTACTGATGTACTGATTGTATGACTTGATGTTGCTCCTCATTAGTATAAGGTGAAATGATACTAGAATAATGAAAGTAAAACGATAATGGATTTTGTTAGTTGACGAATCTTAGAGGTCAAGAAAGGACCCATAGTGGATATGATATAGTAAAATAAGCCTGAAAGTTAGTTCATGTTTAGAATAAGTTATCTGCATAGTAAAGAGATAATACAGTAATTGTAAGATACTCGGATACGAAAGAGTAAGAAGAAGAAGTATCTTTACTTTAGAAATATATATGTTTGAAGATAACAATGTCAGTAGTTGTTGTAGATGTAATCTGGCGATTAACTCAAGATAAGTTAAGGATTGAAGTTATGATGGAAATAACTCAGTAGTATCTTATTATAAGATGTTTGTACTGTCAGTACATATAAGGGAGAATTGGAAAGTTAAGTAATGATACTACTGAGATGATTAGAAAAGAAACTAAGAAAGAAATTGATTTGTAAAGACAATATATTTGAAGCTCGAAAAGAAGATGTTAGGTATGAATCAGTCAGAGTACTAAAAGTAGTAAACTATATTGCAAGGATAATCAAAGCAAACATGGAAAGAGTTACAGTGTAGACTCCCCAAATGTTAGAAAAACTTTGAAAAGTTTTTAAATCAGACACAATCTAAGTAAGAAGGATTATTTCTTTAAGGAAACATTAGTATTATAAGATGTCAACTGTGAAGCCTGATAGATCAGGAAGATAAAGAATCTGGAATAAAAGTATGATGAAAGTGATATTTGAGTACATACTGAACAAGATTGGAAGTCTATTATCGATAAAGTGTATTGAACTTGTAACCAAAGAGTATTCAGAGAAGTCAACTAAGAGGTTAATTCTACCTGAATAGTTGACAGCAGAGCCTTATAAAGGTAGGGCTAAAGTGTAATAGATAAGCTAAGATATCTTTTCAGAAAGGTTTTGATAAAGACAATCAGTAATATAAGATGATGAGTGTGACAAACATTAAAATAATGTGGATTGTTGGAAAAAGGGTTTTCTAATGATCTAAGTGATCAAATACTAGAAGGTAATATGAAGGTATCATCTCAGGAATCTGAAGTGTAATTTAGATAAGTTGGTTATCTGTGCACAAGGTAGAAGTGATTATAAGAAGAAACGTTTAAATTTTAAAAGAAATTAGTTCCTTAATGAAGTCAAAGAAAGAGTATTTAGTTGAGGATTGTTCCGGCTAATTGAAATTTCCATAGAAATGTTTCTAGACAAGAACAAGAGTCTCAGATCACAAGGGTTATAAAGATACCCGTAGCAGTAACAATGAAATCAAGTATGAACTTTTTTCCAATTTTTACCTAGATTGAGCTACTGGTGTAGTAGGGGGCTCAAGTACAAGAACAAGAAGTACCTAAGAGGTTGTAACCTTCGGCAACTGTATATAATAAAATATTGGTTTATGGAATTAAAGAATTAAGGATTAAGAAATTTCATTGACTGAAGTTTTGAGGAAAAATCACAAGGTCGAAGAAACCACTTGGGAGGCTAAGAAAATAAGGAAGTAATATTTGTAAATGTTTGGAATAGGTACGCGTTGAAAATTCGAGGACGAATTTTCTTAAGGGGGAAGAATTGTAATATCCCAAATTTTGGCTAGTGACTAGATTGTAAAATTTGAAAGTTTAGGGGGTTAAAGTGTAAACTTTGGAAAAGTTTAGGGACTAAAGTGTAAATTTTCCCAACAAGTAATTTTATTCAGTATAAGAGTGAATCAGATTGAAATAGGTACCTTGATATCGGTTTTAAGAATTAAGATGTAGAAAAATGTACCAAATTTAGATCGAATAAAATTGTTAAGCGTGCTCAGGCCAGAGAAATACAAGGATGGGTGACCTTCGAAAAGGTCCCATAAAAGTGTTTCTGATCGATAATTTGGACTCACTAAGATTAAAGAATATTCATATGGATTTACGATAAAGGATTTCTAAGAGAAATTCCACTCTTTGAAGATTTTCGATAATTATTTGGATAATAGACTAACTTAAGAAAATTCAGTCTAAGACTTTCGGAAAGGAAATTTTTTATAAGATGATAGTGTTCATTTTCCGAATATGGAAATATAGAATTTTTGGAATAAATCTGATAGCTCGATAAAGGTGAAATTGCAGTAAAAGTATTTTATGAATATTAGGAAATCAGATCGAACTAAAATTTCAGAGGCTGATCCAAAAGCCATGGAAAAGTCATAAAATACTATTTTATGAATATTTTATTATGGTTGGTTGGGTTCCAACTTGACTTAGTTGAATTTTTTACAAGAATGGCAAACTAGTAAATAAAAACTAGTTGGAGGGCAAATTGGTCATTTTGCCCCAATGGCATTTTTGAAATATTTAAAATGTTATAAGGGTAATTTTGGAAAGAAGAAATGGGTGATTTAATCTTGGCCCTTTATTGGTGATAAGATTAATCTCTATCGTTAGATTTTAATGGCAAAATTGTAATTACACTATTAAATGAATTTAATATTCATCTAATAGTCACATGTGTATAATAATAGTGAAAAGATGAACAAATTGTTCATCTTTTCCAGCCAAAAACGTGAGATGCTAGGGAAAGAAAGAGAAAATTTTTCTAAGCTCGATTCAAGCCCCAAAACTCGATTTTTAGGTAATCTCTTCAACTACAAAGTTGTTCTACTCTTCAAGCTCTATCTTTTGATATCAATAATTCATGGAATCCATGCTTGATTGATGAGAATTTACATGAGAAAGAAATTAGGGTTTATGGATCTAATTGGGGCTTTTAAGATTTTATGATTCCATGATTGAATTCAAGTTGAAATCAAGCTAGTATGATGTTAAAATCATGATATTGAGTTGGGATTTAAGTTCTACATGTTTTGATTATTATGAAGATGATTAGGGTTTATGGATTCAAGTTTAATTTAGGGTTTGTGATGTTGAATTAATGATTTAGTAAGCTTGATTTGTTGTTTGGAAGCAAGACCCTAAGTTAATTTGATAGGGACCAATTCGGCAATCTTAAAAGTTAGAGGACCAAATCTGAATTTGTGTGGAATTGGTGTGTATTTATGTTATTAAGTATGTTGGAGATATGAAATTGATGTTAGAATGCTAAACCGATGTTAAATTGAATTAGTGACCATTTTGACAATTTTTCAACGTTAAGTGACCAATTCGGAAATGAGGTTTTGGATAAAGACTAAATCAGAATTTTTAGTTGTAATGTTGGAATTAAGGTGGTAATTTTGAATTGAGGACTAATTTGCAAAGTTAAGAAATTTGGATCCTAACCTTTGCATTATTAGTGACCATTCGATAAACAAGGAAAATTAGAGGGAAATATTGTGAATAATTATTTGATGATGAAGGTGATAAGTTGGTGGTTTAAAGCAAATAATGGGACTAAATTGACAAGTAGAGAAATAAGGAGAAGTTAGTATAAAAGTTGAAGTTAATTATGGAAGCTGTGTAGAAAACTGGATTATGGCAGTAAGTTTGAAAATTCACCATAAATTCTACAAAATTATTTAGGTGGTGAATTTTATACTGGTGTAAAGATTTGTTCGTCTAGTTTCGTTTCCAACAAACGGAAACTGATTTCAAGTATCGAGTCAAAAGATATGAATTTTTAAGTGATGAAAGGTTAGAAAACAGAGCACCAGTCTGTTCCGAATTCCAGCATTATAATTGACTTTGAAAATTTGACATAAATCGTACAAGTTGAATTTGGGATATTAATTTATATGGTTGAAAAGCTTATTGAATCTAGTTTCTTTCCAAACAAATGGAATCGAATTCTGAGTTGTAGATCATTTTATAGAAATAAATCTTCAAAGGTAGTGCAAGCTGCCAGAAAATGGAATTTGAGACATTTTATATCTAATGTTAGTTAGCAAGCTTGGAGGAATTATATGAAGTTCAAAATGGTCATTAGGGACCAAAAAAAATGAGTTTTGGACAGTATAAGAAAGGAAGGAAATTTTGTATATTCAAATGATTAGATTTGATAGCATGTTTAAAATATTGTTAGATTTGAATCTAACAAGTTTTATTCACATTCATGTGATTAATGAAGTTCGGATTCGAATCAAAAGAAGGTTCGAGGCACTATGAAAGAAAGGATCGAATAGAACTTAGTTAGGCAAACTAATAAATAGCCCAGGTGAGTGCATTTCTAAATGTTTGCATTACATTGAAAATGGCGTTGCATTTCTCTATAATACATGATATGATACATTGCTCGACATGGCAAGCTTGATGGAATACCATGTACGAATTATTGTTTGCATAAATGATGATGCATTATGCATACATGAAATATGGATAATGACAAGACTAAAATAAAACAACATACACCTGGGGATCCACGCCCATAGTGCAAATGCACTAACAAGGTGTTTATATAAGGAGCAAAGAGCGTCCTTATATGAGGAGCAAAGAGCGTCCTCTCTAGTACGTACTCTACATGGCACTACGGTGCAGATATGCTACGGGGTTTTCATGGGCCTCTAGCCAGACACGATGAAAATAAGAACAAGATGATACATGATTCAAATGTTACATGTTACTTGCTACAAATGTTACATGATTACATGAATAAGAAGTTACATGTCACATAATCGAGAAGCACATGACATACATGATAGAAAGGTTACATGATATATGATAGAAATGTTTCATTTATTACTTGATAGAGATAATTCATGATTTACATGTTAGTAAGAAAACACAATATACTGATATATATGAAATATTGTCAATTATAGAGAATGGGTAATACATGTAATACCTCAAAATTTTGGTTAGTGACAAAATGTAAAATTTGAAAAGTTTGGTGCCAAAGTGTAAAATTAAACAAAGTTCAGGGACTAAATTGTAATTTTAAAAAGTTATGTATTTGGTCCCGCAAATGAATAGTTCACCTCCAAGAGTGGCATTTTCGTGATACACGGATTTTTGATACGGAGTTTGTATTAAGAGCTATAAAGCGTTAAAGTTTGAGAAAATTTCTAGATATTTGGATCCAAATAAAAATTATTAAGCGTGCTCAGAGCAGAGTAGCATTAGGATGGGTGACCAAGGATTATTAAGAGAAATTTATCCGATAAAGAATTCGGGTAAATTATCAGTATATTGGATCGAGTCAAAATTTCAAGATTTTGATTTTTACAAAATTATGGAATATTTTGTATGTTAAAAATATTTACATATGGAGATCAAAATTATGAGAATTTCAGATTTTACCCGATAGTTGGAAAGTGGAAAAATCGTTGAAAGTGAATATCGGGTAATCAAATCGAATTGGAATTTTAAAGACAGTTCCAAGGATTATGGAAAACTCATAAAATATTATTTTATAGATATTTTATTACATTTGGTTGGATTCTAACTAGATTCAGTTAGATGGTGATGGAATGGCAATTTTCAAGCCTTGTTAGTAAATAAAGTATAGTTGGAGGGCAAATTGGACATTTGCCATGGATAGCATTTTTGAAATATTTTGAAATATTGAGGGCATTATTAGAAAATGAAAAACACATGGATTTAATCTTGGCCCTTGATTTATGATAAGATTAAATATAGCCATTGGATTTGAATGTTGAATTAGTAATTTCACTAATTAAATGAATTTAAAATTCATTTAATTATCACATGTGAATTAAAAGGATAAAAGATGAACTAATTTGTTCATCTTTCTTGGGTATTTTCGAAACACAAGGGGGAAAAGGAAAGAAAATTTTCTTTGGCAAATTTGAAGGTTTTAAAGTTAGAACCAAGGTATGTTGCTTTGCAATAAATTGATCTATGCTTCATGCTCTTTCTTTTGATAGTAATATTGTATGCTATTATGAAGAATAGTTCATGTTCTTGAAGAGAGAGAAATTGGAATTTCATGAACTATGTTGGAATTAAGGCTTGATTTAAGTAACACATGTGTTGTAAACATGAAAACAAGCTTGAATTTAGTTTAATTCTATGTTCAAGGTTATAAACCCTAACCCTAGAATTTGGGGATTTGGTTAGGGAATTTAATAAAGGATGGAAATGAATGATTTGTGATATTAGAAGCCTTAATTTGATGTTAGAATAAAAATTTTCCCTTAGGAAGAATAATGGACCAATTCGGTTAGATTTGGAAATAAAGGGAAATTATTGTGAAATTATTCTAGCATTAGAAATGATGAGATTTTGATCAAATTAGATTGATTTGATAATTTAGGACCAAACTGGAAATATTGGAAAGTAAATGACCATTTCGGTCAAAGAAAAAAATAGAAGAAATTATGGAAAAATTTCCATAAGATTGGATATGATGAAATTATGATTTTACAAGCTTTAAAATGTCAATTGGACCATTTTAGAAGTTTGTAAAAATATAAGGATCAATTCAAAAATCTTGGAAAGTTTGGGGACCAATTCGGCATTTTGGAGAAAGTTAAGGACTAAAGTGAAAAATTGTTTTCATGGAAGTATTATGCTATAATTAAGGTTAGAATGAGTTATAAATCATTTTTTGAGTAAAGGTTGAAAGAATTACAAAGTATTGAGGATGAAATGACTTATGTCATGAAACTAATATTTGGAAAATATTAGGGTGTTTTTAGGAAAATTATTCCTATATTGCTTATGTGTTAGTAAGATACTAACATATAATTTGGAATGTGCTTATAGTATTTTTAATACACTTGTAGACTGTGCACAAACCGAGATCGAGTTAACAATCGAGGAAAGGATATAGATCAAAGCTGAAGCTTAATGAGGCTAGTTGAATAATGGCAAAGTATAAAGTGTCAAGGTGAGTGCATTTTTATGCATGGATAATATTATGATTATCATTTGGAAGACTTGTGATAAGTCTACCTTATTAATAATTACTTGATAATTATATGTTTATATCATGAACTTATATTTGACATATTGAGAATTGTCAAAGGAAGAACTATGATGCATTTGATCACTAAATATACCAGGCATGTATGGTTATGTTATATTTAGGGTATGAACTGCCCAGTATTTAATTATACTGCCATAGAGTCCAGCGGTTTAGCACTTCGGTGTGGTTTATTAACACTTAGGTGTGGTTCTTTAGCACTTATGTGTGGTCTCTTAGCACTTTGGTGCGGTTTTGACTCGTGTACTCAAGTCCTCAAAACTATGTTGGGCAATAATTTATTTGATAATAAATAATGAATAAATTAGAGAGTAAGTGAACTCTCGGAAAATGATAATAAATGGTGAATAAATTAGAGAGTAAATGAACTCTTAGAAAATGATAATAAATGGTGAATAAATTAGAGGGTAAATGAACTCTCGGAAAATGATAATAAATGGTGAATAAGTTAGAGAGTAAGTGAACTCTCGGAAAATGATAATAAATGGTGAATAAATTAGAGAGTAAGTGAACTCTCAAAAAATGATAATAAATGGTGAATAAGTTAGAGAGTAAGTGAACTCTCGGAAAATGATAATAAATGGTGAATAAATAAGAGAGTAAGTGAACTCTTGGAAAATGATAATAAATGGTGAATAAGTTAGAGAGTAAGTGAACTCTCGGATAATAAATGGTAAATAATTCAGAAAGTAGGTAAATTCTCGGATAATGGCAAGGATAATAATCGGATTTATGAATCTGGATTATATTATGTTAATATTTGATTAACATAAGGGAAATAAAGGAATAGTGATCAAACTCCATGTTTATTATATTATTAATATAATTCAAGCATGTTGACTTATATTAAATAATTATAATGCCTCACTAAGTATATACTTAGCGTGTGATGGTTTTTCACGCATAGGTAGAAAACCCGGTTCGGAGTAAGGAGTAAGGCATCACTATCAAAGGGGATATATGCAGTATCGGTAATTACATCTTTGATGTATTTTGATATTTCTAGTTGGCGTGTATAAATAAATAGTAGCTCATTTCAAACTAATCTAGATACGGATTGTAATAATAATATCTAGATAAGTGGTTAGTATATGATATTGAGTTTCATTTAAATGGATACTAGTTTAAAGAAATTGCTAGTAACGAAAATCGGGTAAGATTATAATAATGAAATTTTAGAGTAATCAAAATGATTTTTATTTTAGGCAGATTTTAGGCAGTTTTGTTAATTGTATAGTATAGTTAAAAATTGTTAAGTTGCTGCCTGAAATCGAGGTCTATCTGATGGATTAAAAATTGGAAATAAATTTTACGTGATTAAAAAGGAAAATTTTAAATCGTCATTTTTGACTTGTTCGGATAGCATAAAATATGGTTTAAACATCATGTGACACTCTATACTAGTATTGAGTAATAAATACTTGTAAGGGTGTTACATTTATTGGTATCAGAGCTACAGATTTAGCCGGTTCTGGATAGTAAACGAGTCTCTATAGAAAGTCAGCGTTATATACATGCCACTAGAATATCTAAAATAACTGATATTGTGTAGGATTATGATGATGCCTGATGTTGAGTAGATTACTCTTTACTTATTTTAGATAATCGTGACATGAACAGATGTCGGGTTATCGAGAATCCCGACAGGCTGTTGAGCAGGATGTGCCTGCTCGAAGCGGAAGTAATGAGGTGAATCAGAATCCACCTCAGGTTTAGCAAAATGTAGAGCAATTTACTCAGCAGAATGTAGAGCAACATGCTCAGGAACAAAGAAATATGCCGGTACATGATCAAAGCTTATTTCTGCAGTCTTTGGAGGCAATCCTAAATCAGCAGGCACCAACATCAGTCCCAAAGGAATTAAGGAAAATTGGGGCACTAGAATTCTGGGGTGATACTGATGCAGATCTTATGGTTGCCGATTATTGGTTAAATGATATAAAGATCATATTAAATAGGATTCTTTATGATAATCAAGGAAAATTAGATGGAGTAGTATCCCTATTGATGGAATAAGCCAGCGTATGGTGGAACGTGATAACTACACAAGTACCTCCAGAACGGATTACTTGGGAATTCTTTCTACAAGAATTCAAGGAAAATATATTGGAGATGTATTTGTCAAGGAAATGAGACAACAATTTCTGCAGTTGAAATAGTACGGCAGATCGGTTTATGAATATGAATGCGAGTTCAATAGATTAAACCAATTTGCAACCGAATTTCTTCCAACCGAAAAGTCCAGAATAGACGAATTTATAGCTGGGTTGGATCCTCAATATAAAAGGATTTTGGTTTCTCGTAACTTCACTTCTTTTCAAGAAGTGGTAAATCGAGCCAAGGCCATGGAGAAAGTTGACCTTGAGGAAAAAGGTGAGAAGTAGATTCATACCAGAAAAAGGTCTGGAGGTTCATTTGCTGCATCATCATTTAAAAGGAGTAAAGGAATACCACAACAGTATCCTGCAGCATCAGCCTCATCAGTTAAGAAGGGGTATGCAAGAGGAAAATCAAAGCAATCCCAAACGAGTACTACGGGTATTTGAGATTCTGGAATTCGCCCTATTACAGAATACAAGCATTGTGGCAAAAGGCATCATGGTCAGTGCTGGTTGACTGGGGCATGTTTCTATTGTGGGCAAGCTGGTCATATCAAGAAGCATTGTCCAGAACTTCACCCAAAACAGCCTATTGTAGCACATTAGGATGGTAAAGGAAATAAAGGTAGTAACCCGGGAACATCTGCATCTACGCCTAATCGAGAGAGCAAGGCTACAGCTGAGGTATACCTCATCAAAACTGTTGAGGATCAGGATGATGCAGAGATCGTAGTAGGTATGATCAAACTCTTTGGCAGACCTATCTTTGCATTGATTGATCTAGGCTCTACTCATTCTTACATTAGTTCTAAAATAATACTTGAAAGAAATATCCCAATAGAACCAAATTCGAATAAAGTAGTTGCCATCAATCTAATAGGACAAAGTGCCAAAGTGAGTCGAATATGCAAGAAATGTCCTCTACAGAGTCAAATAGTAGAATTTCTTGTTGGTTTTATGGAAAATATAAAAGGGTTAATCTTGAAGAAGCCAGACGGTTTAAAGATGGTATTTGTAGGTGAAAGACCGGATAATCTGAACAATGTGATTAGTGCTTTAGAAACAAAAATAAATCTGGAAAATGTACCAACGGTAAAAGAATTTCCATATGTTTTCCGGATGAATTACCGAGATTACCTCCCGATTGAGAGGAAGAATTCGGTATTGATGTGCTTTCTGGAATAGCACCAATATCGATAGAACCTTATAGGATAACTCCTACAGAGCTTAGAGAATTGAAAGCTCAGTTAGAAGAATTATTAGACCGAGGTTTTATACGGCCTAGTATATCACCTTGGGGAGCCTCAGTCTTATTTATATAGAAGAAGGACAGATCAATAAGATAATGTGTAGATTATCGTTAACTTAATGAAGTGACGATCAGGAATATGTATCTTTTACCGAGGATTAATGATCTCTTTGATCAACTTAGGGGAGCAACCCTGTTCTCTAAGATTGATCTTCGATTGGGGTATCATTAATTAAAGATCAAGAAGGCAGATAGACCAAAGATAGCTTTCAAAATCAAATATGGGCATTATGAGTTGTAGTAATGCCCTTCAAACTTACAAATGCACCGGTGGCATTTAAGGATTTAATAAATCGAATCTTCTACTTGTATATGAAATCGATTTGTGGTAGTATTTGTTGATAATATATATTGGTTTATTTGAAAACCAATGAGGAGTATGATACTCATCTTCAAGTAGTTCTCCAGATCATACGAGAAAAGAAGTTGTATGAAAAGTTGTCAAAATGTGAAATTTTGGTTATTGGAAGTAATTTTCCATGGGCATATAGTTTCAGCTGAAAGAAATTGAGTTGAATCTAAGAAGGTTCAAGCAATCCTTGAATGGAAAGTTCCTAAGAATGCCTCTGAAGTAACAAGTTTCTTAGGATTAGTTGGTTATTATTGGCAGTTTGTGAATTTTTTTTCAATGATTACCCATATGATAAACAAGCTGTTAAGAAAGGATATGCCTTTCGTTTTGAACGGAAATGTAAACTCAGTCCAAGGTTCATTGACCTTTATGAAATACTAAAGAGAGTTGGATTAGTGGCATGATAGCATTGCCACCCAAGATGAATCAAATTCATGATGTATTTCATGTATCCATGTTAGAAAGGTATAGATCACATCTTTCGCATGTCATTACACCGGAAGAAATTGAAATTTAACCGGATTTGACATACGAAGAAAAACCTGTGAGGATCTTAGCTAAGGAAGAAAAGTAGTTGAGAAAAAAAAGGATTCCTCTAGTCAAAGTTTTATAGAGAAATCACAAAATAGAGGAAGCTACTTGGGAATTCGAGGAATCAATGAAAAAAAACATCCGTATCTTTTTGAAATTCGTACATAAGGAAAATTCGAGGACTAATTTTCTTAAGGGGAGAATTGTAATACCTCAAAATTTTGGTTAGTGACCAAAATGTAAAATTTGAAAAGTTTGGTGCCAAAGTGTAAAATTAAAAAAAGTTTAAGGATTAAATTGTAATTTTAAAAAGTTATGTATTTGGTCCCGTAAATGAATAGTTCACCCAAGAGTGGCATTTTCGTGATACACAGATTTTTTATAAAGAGTTTGTATTAAGAGCTATAAAGCGTTAAAGTTTAAGAAAATTTCCAGATATTTGGATCGAAATAAAAATTATTAAGCATGCTCAGAGCAGAGTAGCATTAGGATGGGTGACCTTATGGGAAGATCTCATGTTAGTAGTTGAGACTGATAAAAAGGGGAATTAGTTCGAGTTGAAATTTTTTATGGATATCTGATCAAGGATTATTAAGAGAAATTTATCCGATAAAGATTTCGGGTAAATTATCTGTATATTGGATCGAGTCAAAATTTCAAGATTTTGATTTTTACAAAATTATGGAATATTTTGTATGTTAAAAATATTTACATATGGAGATCAGAATTATGAGAATTTCAAATTTTACCCGATAATTAGAAAGTGGAAAAATCGTAGAAAGTGAATATCGGGTAATCGAATCAAATGGAATTTTAAAGACAGTTCCAAGGATTATGGAAAACTCATAAAATATTATTTTATGGATATTTTATTACATTTGGTTGGATTCTAACTAGATTTAGTCAGATGGTGATGGAATGACACTTTTCAAGCCTTGTTAGTAAATAAAGTATAGTTGGAGGGCAAATTGGACATTTTCCATGGATGGCATTTTTGAAATATTTTTAAATGTTGAGGGCATTATTAGAAAATGAAAAACACATGGATTTAATCTTGGAAATTGGTTTATGATAAGATTAAATATAGCCATTGGATTGAAGGTTGAATTAGTAATTCCACTAATTAAATGAATTTAAAATTCATTTAATTATCACATGTGAATTAAAAGGATAAAAGATGAACTAATTTGTTCATCTTTCTTGGGTATTTTCGAAACACAAGGGGGGGAAAGGAAAGAAAATTTTCTTTGGCAAATTTGAAGGTTTTAAAGTTAGAATCAAGGTATGTTGCTTTGAAATAAATTGATCTATGCTTCATGCACTTTCTTTTGATAGTAATATTTTATGCTATTATGAAGAATAGTTCATGTTCTTGAAGAGAGAGAAATTGGAATTTCATGAACTATGTTGGAATTAAGGCTTAATTTAAGTAACTCATGTGTTGTAAACATGAAAACAAGCTTGAATTTAGTTTAATTCTATGTTCAAGGTTATAAACCCTAACCCTAGAATTTGGGGATTTGGTTAGAGAATTTAATAAAGGATGAAAATGAATGGTTTGCGATATTAGAAGCCTTAATTTGATGTTATAATAAAAAATTTCCCTTAGGAAGAATAATGGACCAATTCTGTTAGATTTGGAAATAAAGGGGAAATTATTGTGAAAATTATTTTAGCGTTAGAAATGATGAGATTTTGATCAAATTAGCTTGATTTGATAATTTAGGACCAAAATGGAAATATTGGAAAGTAAGGGACCATTTCGGTCAAAGAAAAAAATTAGAAGAAATTATGGAAAAATTTCCATAAGATTGGATATGATGAAATTATGATTTTACAAGCTTTAAAATGTCATTTTGACCATTTTAGAAGTTTGTAAAAACATAAAGATCAATTCAAAAATCTTGGAAAGTTTGGGGACCAATTTGACATTTTGGAGAAAGTTAAGGACTAAAGTGAAAAATTGTTTTCATGGAAGTATTATGCCGGAATTAAGGTTAGAATGAGTTATAAATCATTCTTTGAGTAAAGGTTGAAAGAAATACAAAGTATTGAGGATGAAATGACTTATGTCATAAAACTAATATTTGGAAAATATTAGGGTGTTTTTAGGAAAATTATTCCTATATTGCTTATGTGTTAGTAAGATACTAACATATAATTTGGAATGTGCTTATGGTATTTTTAATACACTTGTAGACTATGCACAAAACCGAGATCGAGTTAACAATCGAGGAAAGGATATAGATCAAAGCTGAAGCTTAGTGAGGCTAGTTGAATATTGACAAAGTATAAAGTGTCAAGGTGAGTGCATTTTTATGCATGGATAATATTATGATTATCATTTGGAAGACTTGTGATAAGTCTACCTTATTAATGATTACTTGATAATTATATGTTTATATCATGAACTTATATTTGACATATTGAGAATTGTCAAAGGAAGAACTATGATGCATTTGATCACTAAATATACTAGGTATGTATGGTTATGTTATATTTAGGGTATGAACTGGCCAGTATTTAATTATATTGCCATGGATGAATTGAGTATGGAATTGAAAAGAATGCCCAAATAAGTATTTGAGGTATGGAGTACAATTGGCATGCCATAGAGTCCAGCGGTTTAGAGCTTCGGTGCGGTTTATTAACATTTAGGTGTGGTTCTTTAGCACTTATGTGCGGTCTCTTAGCACTTCGGTGCGGTTTATTAGCACTTTGGTGCGGTTTTGACTCGTGTACTCAAGTCCTCAAAACTATGTTGGGCAATAATTTTTTTGATAATAAATAATGAATAAATTAGAGAGTAAGTGAACTCTCAAAAAATGATAATAAATGGTGAATAAATTAGAGAGTAAATGAACTCTCGGAAAATGATAATAAATGATGACTAAATTAGAGGGTAAATGAAATCTTAAAAATGATAATAAATGGTGAATAAGTTAGAGAGTAAGTGAACTCTCGGAAAATGATAATAAATGGTGAATAAATTAGAGAGCAAGTGAACTCTCAGAAAATGATAATAAATGGTGAATAAGTTAGAGAGTAAATGAACTCTCGGAAAATGATAATAAATAGTGAATAAATTAGAGAGTAAGTGAACTCCCGAAAAATGATAATAAATGGTGAATAAGTTAGAGAGTAAGCGAACTCTCGGATAATAAATGGTAAATAATTCAGAAAGTAGGTAAATTCTCGGATAATGACAATGATAATAATAGGATTTATGAATCCGGATTATATTATGTTAATATTTGATTAACATAAGGGAAATAAAGAAATAGTGATCAAACTGCATGTTTATTATATTATTGATATAATTCAAGCATGTTGATTTATATTAAATAATTATAATGCCTCACTAAGTATATACTTAGCGTGTGATGGTTTTTCACGCGTAGGTCAAAAACTCGATTCAGAGCAAGGAGTAAGGCATCACTATCAAAGGGGATATATGCAGTATCTGTAATTACATCTTTGATGTATTTTGATATTTCTAGTTGGCATGTATAAATAAATAATAGCTTCTTTCAAACTAGTTTAGATATGAATTGTAATAATAATATCTAGATAAGTGGTTAGTATATGATATTGAGTTTTATTTAAATGGATACTAGTTTAAAGAAATTGCTAGTAACGAAAATCAGGTAAGATTATAATAATAAAATTTTAGAGTAATCAAAATGATTTTTATTTTAGGCAGTTTTTAGGTAGTTTTGTTAATTGTATAGTATAGTTAAAAATTGCCAAGTTGCTGCCTGAAATCGAGGTCTATCTGATGGATTAAAAATTGAAAATAAATTTTACGTGATTAAAAAGGAAAAATTTTAAATCATCATTTTTGACTTGTTCGAATAGCATAAAATATGGTTTAAACATCATGTGACACTCTATACTAGTATTGGATAATAAATACTGGTAAGGGTGTTACAATACACTCATTACATGACATATCAATTTGTATTACTTTATGTTTTTAATAAACTATTTTATATGTCTCACTAAGTTCGTACTTAGCATGTGATTGTTTCACACGTAGGTCAAGTTGGAGCACTTGAAGAGGAGTCAAGCATGCTGTTCAAGCTACAATCTACAGAACATCGGTAAGACATTCTAAATTATGACAATCTCTAGTGGGCATGTAAACTATTTATTTACTGATAGTATATGATGCATTAAATTGAATTATAATGATAGTTTAAATAATTAGCTTGACGATGAATCGTATAGAGACAAAAAAATTAGCTTAACTTTCAGTAACATGTTTAAGTAACATCTATAATGTATATTCAATTACGAGTATACGTTATGGGTGTTACAACTCAGGCGATGAGTTGCATGCTAAGATAATTGATTTATGATTGGAACTTGAATAAATAATTTATGTTGATATTAAATAAAGTTAAGCATGCTTGGGCTAGAGAAATTTTAGGATAGGTGACCATTGAGAAGTTTTCTAAAAATTTTAAATCACCTGAATTTTTGATTAAAAAAGTCATAACATTTCCGACTCGTAACCGGTGTACAAATATGGGAAGGGGGTGTTACACGCCAAGTGACCAAAATACATCCCTCCCACTGTCGCCTCATAAGGACCGTAATCCACCCCAAGCACGAGCACTATGGACTTTATGTCATGCCAACTATACCTATGACTGACTCGAACCATGGCTTTATAATTTAATCATATCTTATCAGAGTCGGGAATGAGCATAGCTTCATATTAAGATAATCAAGTGAACATAGCTTGTAACTTATCGTGTCAAGCACATATATACACATTAGATCATATTTCAAAGTGAGCGTTGCTCCACATTAAGTAATCGAATGAGTATGTCTTGTGATTTATCATAACAAGTACATATGAACATGGTTAGTTTTCAATAATAGCACCTAGCTTAATCAACATTACGCAACATAGGATATCTATTAATTAGATACTTACCTCAATTCCCAGCTTAAATTCAAACATAGTTTAGCTTATTGATAAAGACATTGTAATTAAAACAATAATGAATACTCAAGAAGGTTTCTAGCCTATCCCGAGACTTTAATTACACTCATAGTTTGATCCAGGCTAGATTTGCTCCCGAATCTCAATCCTCTTTTGCTTTTCTACAACTTGATCTACTTTAGGCCTTATTTCTCCAACTCCTTCTTGGTCTAGGTATATGTCACGGGGCCATTACCCTCTTCCCAAAAGACATGTCTAATAGGATGTGCAGCGCCACCGTATTTATATCCCAAGACCTCATTTTTCCTTTCCAATATGGGATTAATGACCCCTCCTCTTTTCAGGCGTGACATTCTCCCCCACTCAACCTCGTGATGCCCTCGTCACAAGCTTCCGCTCTCGTGATGGGCCACCTTGTCACAGTTGTCCGCCCTGCCTACCTCACTCATGGGCGTTCGGCGTGAAATCGGGCAGTCAAAGGGTCGCTCTAATACCACTTGTCACGGGGCCATTACCCTCTTCCCAAAAGACATGTCTAATAGGATGTGCAGCGCCACCGTATTTATATCCCAAGACCTTCCTTTTCCTTTCCAATGTGGGATTAATGACACCGCCTCTTTTCAGGCGTGACATATAGCAAAGAATACATTTACATATTAGAATTACATTCAAACTAGTCTTAACTTATTCATGTACATTGTTCTAAAAACTAGCCTTAATGTACCTATATTTTCATATTAAAACAAGCCCTAACAATCATTCATTTACAAAACAATTCAAATACACACGTATACATTTATATTCAACAAAACAATCCACTAATGCTCATATGTATATGTAAAATAATCTCATTTTCATATGTACACGTATACATGCACAAAACAGTCCACTAATGTTCATATATATGCAAAACAGTCTCATTTTCATATGTACACACATACATACACAAATCAGTCCACTATATGTTCAAGTATACACAAACAGGGCAATTATACTTGTATACATATATGTACACCAAAACAGTCCAATTATACATGTATATATATATATATATATTTATATATACATATCAAAACAGTTTACTATATAGTTTTAACAGCCCCTTATACTTGCAAAACAGCCCCTCCCCTGTTTTTATCAATTCAAAACAGTTTATTGAACTCTTCAAAATAGTCCCTATTTCTTGCAAAACAGCCCCCATTGATTTGCAAAATAGTCCCTAAATAACCAGTTTACAAAACAGTCCTATATATATTCATTTATATACAAAACCGTCTATTATAAATGTATATATATATATATATATTTCAAAACAATCCCCAATTTGTATTAGCAAGCAATGTAACTAAATTCAAACTCCAATTCAACTACATAATCTAACAATGGTCCAATCGCACACTTTGACTATTTCAACCCATTCGAAAACATTATCAAGCAATCCAACATCTTAAACCATGTTACACATTTACAAAGAACATGACAATTCATCACAAGTATCATTCGGCTAATTCAAGAAAACACATAGGATAGATTTGATTTTTTTTCTAACAACTCAAACCACATAGCACATGAGGATATCCCAATCAATATCTCAAATAGAAACTTAAATTCAAAGAAAGGAAGAGAATTCTCACCTTCTTCCTCAAGGTATTCGAATGGCACTCAAAAATTTGAACCAAACAAGCTCAATTCTTTACATTTCCATGGTAAACTCTAGCCTCCATCTCTCTCTAGTTTCCGGTTTTCTATTGGGGATGAAGAAGATAACATTTTTGTTATCTCTTCAAATGGCCGAGAATCTTCCCCTCCCCCTTGCACATGCCTTCACCACAAGCGGCCATGTGTACAAGTCCACATTCAATTTCAATTTATCATGCAAACCTTGTAGTTTGCCTAGAATTCGGTTTGGTCCTTTGATTTAGCTATCTACTTTTCCTTTCTCTAACTTTTGGTCCTTTTTAACTTAATTAATCCTATATTCTTTATCAAACAATTTTAAAACAATTCAATGTAATAACATACTTCTAGGCCAAATTTTAGGATATTACATCTTCTGGAAGCAGTAAATATCTGGAAATTCCCTAACTTTCTTCTACTTTCATCGAACATTATCCTCATCTTTTCGTCAACCAATGAAACCATTTTTGAAAACCCATTTACCTTTATATCAAGAAACCAGCTTTAAGTCCATAAAAAATAGGCAAAAAAATTCAAATCATGGGCATGTAAAGACAAAAGGGATCTATGAAATTCAAAACGAAGGTTTTTGATTTACTTGGGTGGATTCACTGTAATTGAAGACATGAATTGAAAAGACTAAAAATTAGAGAAAAAAGTGTGGTCCCATGAGCAGATAATATGTTTCTTGAAATGGGTTTTTTTTTGTTTCTATGGCTTGTTGAGCATGATGTAGAAGGAAAAGAAAAAGAAATTTAGTAGAGTTAAATCATAAATGAAAAAGAATCAAAATTTTGAAACAATTTAATTAACTGCATCTGAAATGGAATTTAGTTAGGGTGAAGAAAGGGGTAGGGTTCAGGATTAGCAACTAGTGAAAGTGTGAAACTGAAAATCGATTGGATTAGGAGCTGAAATCGATTCGTATACCACTAGTAAATTTCTTGAGTTTTTTTGTTAAACTACACTATGGTGGCCAATACAATGGTTGGAGCGATCAACAGCGGTGGTCGGTCGACACAATGGTTGGCGGTGGTCGACAAGACTTACTGCTTAGGCTGCGTTTGGTTGAATAACGAGGGAATAGGGAAAACTGGTGAGAGGGTGAAGAAAAAATAAAAAATAATAATTTTAATATTATGCCACATGTCAGTTAGTAGTTGGTTCAAATATCTTTCTAAGTTTTTTAAAAATAAATATTTTATTTTTAAAGACCAAGGATGATATTAAAAAATAATAAAACATTAAGGACTAATCTTGTTATTAACCCTTAAATAAATTAAGAATTTTTAAAAATAAAATAAATGCCACATGTTAATTTTTGATTGGTCCAAGGGGTCCACATCAGCTTTCGTAATGAAAAAGTGTAAACCCGTTAACGGAAAAAAGTTCATGTATAAAACCGAAAATAAAAAAAACTTAATGTATGAAACTGATAATTCGGTATAGTTCATGTACCAATAGGGTAATTAACCCTTTAAAGTAAATAAATCTTATAAATGTGATATTATGATATTTAAATTTTACCTTAAAATGTGACATATATCTAGATTCATTGTGTATTTATTCTGGTATTGTGCTAAAAGAACAATTATATGGTACAATTATATCTATAGTCATATGTAAAACTTTCTCAAGCATAATTGCAAAGTATTGACTGATTGTCCGATCATACCTTTGAAACTCTCTCGACATTAAAAACCAGATGCACCAATACCCAAAATATACAAAAAGATACCCATCATTTCTTGAGAAGAAATTCTTCTTGTACATTATAAATTATACCGGGTTTCTAAAACTCTCAACAAACTTCTGACATTCTAAAATTAATCATGCAATGTGATTTGTGGCCATTAAGAATTTCTTGAATCCAAGCATCACCTAATTGTTTCAAATTCATGCACGGTTATTTCAGTAAATACTTTTCATAATATAATCGCACGGAAGAAGCTGACACAACAAACAACCTATGATGATTTTGCTCATGCTATGAAAGCTCATTAATTTCCCTTTCATCATCATTTTTATTACTATTGGAACTATTGATACTACTAATACTCATCTCCTGTGAAAAAATATAAAAATAAATTAAACATTTTAATTAAAAATTATAAGAATTAAATATATCAAACATATATAACATAATATATAAAAATCACAGAATATAAAAACATCCATCATCGAGATACAAAAATAAATACTCTTAGCAAAGATAAATATATAGTCAAACATCAATATCCCAAATAAAACAAATAGTAAACATAGGTTACACTAATAAATGTCTAAGACAAAATAAAGATTAAACGTAAGTGACACTTATCAATGTCTCGAACTAAATATTATAAGAAAATGACACTTATCAGTTTCCAACAAAAGTTTAGTGCTACATATATCAAGGACCGAGAAGACTAGAAATGTAACACCCCTAACCCGGCTTAGGAGTAAACCGAATTAGGAAGTGTTTCAAAGCACACAAGAAATAGCTTATGTACTTGTAAGCAACTAGATTGGACATCAGAAGAATCGAAAGCTTACAATTTGTCATCTCATAGACATACTTTAGGCAATCATGTACAATCAGAACAATGATACAAAAGGAAACTCAAGCAGACTAAAGAATTTATAATCATTCATTACATAATTCAGGGTAATTTTTTTTCTTTTCTATTATTTCATTGTTAAACAATGTTTGACATTAACTTAATAGTAAACCTTATTGAAACAATAACTCATGTTCAAGTGACCACTATCATGCATAACCTTATGCTTAACTAATACCAAATTTTGGTCTTAAGCTTTTGAACTATGGTAAGAAACTTAATCCCTCTTTTATTTTACTTTAGGTGCAAATACGAAGTAGGGAGTATCATAGACTATCATTTAAAAGTTAACAATGAATCATTGTTTAATGATCTTTAAACCTTCAGGTTGTACCATATAATATCAAGACTTATTATCCAAGATTACCATCTCAGCAACACATAACACTACGAAACATATATCCTTAGCAACAAGTATTCAAGCTCATGCCTAACACAACTTCACTTGCAAGCAATCATTAGAACATCAAACCTAACTTAGCTTAAGCTAACATAAAGTTTAATAGATTGTTTACAAAAGGTGATAGCCACCTACAGTTACTAAGATCAAATTATTTTAAAGCTTAAACCAATTCTAGTCAGTCTCACATAACTTTCGCAATACAAGATCAAAACAAGGTTCATTGGCACCCAACCCTTTGCTTATTTAGAACATTAAGCTAGTCATTACTATAATTCATTGAGTTTATCTTATAAACTTTCTTGGATTCTTTTAACATAGCCTATCCATACTTAAATTACTTATTTTCGACTTGTCAAACACTTTATCAAACAACTATTTCTTATCTCATAAGTTATTAAACATGACATAAGTGTGAATTTTTCCTATCATGTAAGATATTATATTTAACATTCCATTACGTGAGTTATTTAGCATACAAGGTGCTAAACTTATTAAATCCTATTCATGAGTTACTTGGCAAATAAGACATCAAACATATCAAACTATAAACATAGATTTCTTGGCAGCTCCTTTAGATTAAAGCATTCGAACCAAGTATGTATCATCACCCCAAGAAGTACAAAATTTAAATGCAAGCTTATCACTTATTCCAAGAATTTGAACAAGCATGTACCACTATCTACTTTTCAAGCAAGTTATCCAACGTAACATATCAGACAATAAACATAGATTGTTTGGCATACAAGTTAACAAACATATCAAACCGTAATCATGGATTACTTGACATATAAGGTATCAAACATATCAAACTATAATCATAGATTACTTAGCAATGTAAGATCTCAACATATCAGGCCATAACCTAGATTGCTTAGCATACAAGTTAACAAACATATCAAACCATAATCATGGATTACTTGACATATAAGGTATCAAAAATATCAAACTATAATCATAGATTACTTAGCAATGTAAGATCTCAACATATCAGGCCATAACCTAGATTGCTTATAGATTTGAACAAGAACTATGTATGTACCAAGGCATTTGAACCAATCGTGTACACATATGCATGGTATTCAACAATTTCATATATATATATATATTCAAGCACTGTATATATAAATATATATATTCGAACAAAACCTATGTTTTCTTTAAAAAGGAAATTATAAGAAATCGTGTAAATGTATAGCACTTTTCTTGTAAGTTATTATCATTGATGAAAAAATTTAACTTGTGAGTTTTCATTATTTTACTCTAACAAAGTATATTATGTTCATGGATTTCTTACAAAGTAATTTCTCAACATAACATGTCATGAGTCATGAATTATCACAATACAATGGAATATCAAAACCATTTAGTTGTTGTATTTACAAATCTCATATTCTATCTTTAACGTAGCCTTGAGTATCAAGTAGCCTAGGTACACGAATCCCCAACCAACTGTCGCCAAACAAAAGGTACTCAAAGTACTGGTCAATCCCTCCCACTGTCGCCAAGTGACCAAAACACATCCCTCCTACTGTCGCCTCATAAGGACCGTAGTCCACCCCAAACACGAGCTCTATGGACTCTATGGCATGCCAACTATACCTATGACTGACTCGAAATAAAGGCTTTTCAATTAAATCTTATCATATCAAGATCGGAATTGAGCTTAGCTCCTTACTTAGATAATCGGGTAATAAATCTTATTCGTATCAAATATGAGCAAAATTCCACATTCATAATCATATGAACAAAGCTTATAGTTATCACATCTTGTCATAATTTGAATTGAGCATAGTTTCACATTCTTATAATCAAACAAAGCTTGTATCTTACCATGACAAACACAATTATAGTTCATGTGATCACAAAGCAAATGCTTCGAACTTATAACATTAAAACACATATGTTCTTATAATCAAATGAGCAAGCTTATTGTTCCTCCTATTATACATGTATTCGATTCACCTAAATTTCTCAATTCATTTTTCATCATTTTAGAATGGTAGCTTGGCATATCAAAGGTTTCTTTCAAGTTTACACAAGTAAGAATTATTTCCATCAAAAGCAGGTCATAAGCATCAAGCATAACACATCACATGATCCTTACCAATTAAATACTTACCTTGCTTTTCCTTTGAGCTCATTTTAAGTATAGCTTAGATTAAAAAATATAAGTAAGGTAAAGATTTAAAACAAATAACAAGCTTGGGATAGTTTCAATCTAACCCGAGACTTTAAAATACACCCACTGTTAACTCTGAGCTACTTATGTTCATAAATTACGACTCCTTTTTGTTTATCCACTATTTTTCCCTCATTAGCCCTTAGTCCTCCAATTTCCTCTTGGTCTCCTTCCTTAAACAATTTAACCACAACTTCAAGAATTTAAACAAAATCAAAGCTTCATCAAGCTTCCATGGCTATCTTCAAACTCTCTATCTCCTTCTTCTTATAATTTCGGTTAATGAAAGAAATGAAAGGGATAACACCCTTTTCTTCCTTCACCGAGATCCTCTCCCACATGTTTAATTTATCTTATTGACATGTGTGTAAACCACTAATTATAATTCTATTAACATGCAACTTTTAATCTTTCACATGTTTCATTTTAGTACATAGCACAATAGCCGGCTCTTTCTTTCTTTCTTTCAACTTGGTCCTAGGCTTCTTAATTAGTCATTCTTAGAAGCATTTCAATCAATTCAAGTCACATTCAAATTAATATAAAAAATTCTAAGTCATATTTTGGGGTATTACAAGAAAGTTTTGAACTATCCTCCATTTCTTCATTAAGTCAATGAACTCTAACTCTACGAGGAATTGATAAAAACACAATTTGTTTGTCATTATTTGCTATCAGTTTTAGTGCAAAAAAGTAAAGTTTAATAGTTTCTGGAACCCTTCAAACAATTCCTTGAGTATTTTGACTACTTGTGAGATTCCAAATGGATCCGTGAATGGATTAAACCTAGATATTTCTTGTCTCATACTTTCGGTTGTGTTGCATAGTTTATCAATTTGTATGGACAACTTTGCAGCCCCTTGAATTTGTTGTGGGGATTTTTTTTTTCAGTCTTCAAATGAAAAGGTCCCGCCTCAATGAATTTTCGCTTTTGTTGCACATTTTGTGTTGGTTCAAGTTGAATTTAAGGACTTTCATTATTTTTATCACATCCTACTTGGCTTAATGTGTGAGCAACATCCATTATATTTTCTTCCTTAATTTCTTCAAGTGTCTCATTATAACCATGCTCAACAAAATCGGTAGGCAATATACTCGAAGAATGTGCCCATACTTTATCACCAAAAGTAACTATCCCCTTGAATATTTGGTCCAACTTGGCTTCCAATTAAGAATCAATGCCTGCAAGTTTGAATCTTTAAGCTTCGGGCACCACCTACATATAAAATGATAGTTTTAGTGAACAATTATAATAACATTATAAGTAAGAAAAATAAAAATTTTACGAATTAGTAAATGCACCTTGAGCCTACTCTCCCACCGCTCTTTGGAGGCATCAACAATTCCTTTTATAAGATTTCACCCTAGACCATTATCTTTTTTAAGCTTTTTCCATAACTTCCATTTTTTCAATAAATCCCACTAATTCTTCAATTTTCTTTACGTATAAAGCTTTCGCGTCTCCTTCTCAAAGTTCTTCACGATTTTAACCCACCATCTTTTAAAATGAGTATCATGTCTATTACCATTTAATATCTACTTAATACACAAATCACATAATATTATTGTCAACCTCCTATACCATGATGTATTTTTTCACCACTTATTTCAACATGTGAAATACTTCTCATCTATCGTGTGTGTGTGTGTATACATACTCAAATATTAGAAAATTGACAGCATTGATGCAAAAAATGACAATGAAAGCACACATTCAATTAATGCATATAACTACAAGAATTACACAATTAAACATAACAATTTTAGTTTCTATTTTTCACATTTCCAGCACCAAAAATTTTAGCGTAACTTAACACATAATATGCTCCAATTTACAATTCTTACACAAATTAAAACAAGACAAAACAGTTCCTAAACAAAGCAATAAAATATTTTTCTCATCTTGAATTGTTATTCCCGACAGTTTTTCGTTTCCAGATGCTTCAAGAACAAGATTTTCTTGCATCAAGACATTTACATGACAGTTAGAATAAGCTAGTAATGTATATTAGTAATAACATAAGAAGGGCATGAAATACCAAATAATAGTTACCCAAATATGCATTATCTTTGTGGAGAACATATTCAAATTTAGATATTTAAATTCATTTACTTTTTTATTTTCATTTAAAAATATGATTACTAAATGTAATATTTAGTATATTTGAATATCTGATGGATAATTTAATTTAATCGAATTCACACGATACCATAATACTAAAAGTTGATGTTGATAAGAAATTGATTCAAATTTAAAGCAACTTTACGAATTTATATTTTTAAAAAATTGTATATATTTGATTTGATGCTATTCCTTGACCCTTCACTTTTTCCCTAAACTCTCTCGTATTTTTTCCAAAGTAATTTCTTAACCCATGGTTTTAAAAATCTCTCAATAACTTAACAAACCATCATATAACAAGACACAAACAAGTCTTGTTCTTATTTCTCTCTCTTTCCTTGTATTTTTATTTATTTTCTTACATTAATTATAATATTAGTTTTACTCAATTTAGTATATTAGTTATAAATTTCTAAATTTTAATGTCAGAATTATGATTAATAATACTGACTACTTGACATGTCACTATTACATCACTCATCAAGAAAAAAAATTGGCACAACTTTGATCAGTGAAGAAAGGATAGTGACAAGTAGATGCCATCATATTATATAGTTATAATGACTATATATATTTTTACGCAAGTTAAGACTATCAGAATTTTATTATTATAGGAAGGTAAATTTAATTGTGACATACTTTTATCGACACAATTATTAATAATAATAGTGACTTATTAATATATTGTCACTATTACATTTTTCCCACAAAAAATGTAGTTGGCGCCTATTTGAGTATTTCATCAGTGACAAATTGATAATAACAACTTGATTTAGTCACAATAAGACACTAATAGATGCGTTTTACTAGTGATGTAATTTAAAATTGTTACAAGTATTGCCAAGAGAGAGAGAGATCAAAGAGTAATACGTTGCAAATAATTGCTTTTGTAACGAAAATCTTCATCATCACAATCAAATGGTCACAAATATTTGTTCTAATTACAACGTAAAAAAGAAGGGTTAGTCAAATATTATTCTTATGAATTAAACATACACTAAGAACAAGATTGTCAAGTAAGCTTAGTCAAACTAGAAAATGACAAGTAAGCTTATTGAAAAAATATGAACTTATGGTGATGGTTTACTTGTGATGTAATTTCAAAATTGTCACAGTTACATCATTATATAACAATAAATTTTATTGCGATGAAATTTTACTGTCTCAGATATGATTACGTATAGAGACTACTTGACAAGTTGTCAATAATACATTACTTCCCCAAGAAAAAGGAAGTTGACTCCAATTCGAAGATTTTATTAGTGATGAAATGATAGTGACAAGTTGATTTCATCCAATTATACAGCTAAAAAGAGGATATACTTTTGACGTAATTCAAGATTGTCACAAGTATACCATTATAAAATGGTAAATTTAATAGTGACATAATACTATTAACACAATTATAAATAATAATAGTGACTACTTAATATGTTGTCACTATTAAATCCTTTTTTTTTCGGGGAAAAAGAAGTTGCGCCAATTTAAACATATATTTAGTGATGAAATGATAATGATAACTTATTTTGGTCACAATAAGACACTATTAGTGTCAAGTTATTTGTGATGCAATTGAAATTTATCACAATTATTACTAAAAGAGTGACCAAATAGTTATAAGTCATAATTACTCATTTCATTAGGGACACAAACAAATTCCGTCACAAATATTTGATAGGAAACAAATATTTAATATTTTAGATAACAATGAACTCGTTTTATTTTTTATTTGTGAGAACATGTAAAATGTAACGGCCCTAACTTTGGGTTTGTAGTCCGGGCATCATATTTTTTGTTCGGGTCTCGATTTTGGGAATAGAATATTTAGAATATGATATTAAATGAAATCTAGTAAGTGTCAGTTGGTTTAAGTTTATTAGTTGAGAGACTTGGTTGTATTTCAACCGACATGTTTTCTTTTGGATCTGATTTCTACTATTCTCGAGATTATGATGGAGAATAAATTGATAGTTTAAAATTTTATAGGCTTTTAGCCTTTCAATTCTTCATTATTGCTCACCGAACACCACTGTGCCATTTTTTTCCATTTCCATTTTTTTTCTACTTTCTTTTCCCTTGTTTCTTTCACCGTCCTTTGTTGTGATCTTATCAAGTTGATTGAAAGCATTGATTTGTCATTTTTCTACCCTCCTTTCATTTTGGCATTGGTGAGCTTGTTCAAAGTAGAATTTGGTTCATGATCAAGTCCCTAAAGAATTTGGGGAGTCTTCAAGGAAGAAGAAAGAGAAGGAAAAGCTTTGAGCAAGCTTGGTTCAAGAATTTCTTTGGATTGCTAGGGGTAAGGTAATACATAATATTACCTTCTTGACCTAAACTAAGTATGTATGCCATGTTCAATGAAATCTTGGTGCTTTGGACGATGATTTAATTTTCTTTAAAAAACATAAATAGTAGATAAAAGTTTAAGGTAGGTTTTAGTTAGGTTTAACCATAAGAAATAACATGGATTAGATTAGAATTTCTTAGCATGTGTTGAAGAAATGATTGAGGTGAAATAAGCCACTTTAGACGTGAAAAGTTGGGGAAGTCTGAATGGTATCGAAGTCATAAAATTTTGGTTTCGACATCATCAGACTAGAAACAAATGGGGTTCAAATATTGGTTGTGCTTTAGAAACCGTTAGTCTTGGTTTCGATACCATGTTTGTTGAAGCTGCAAAAGTGGTGAGTAAGGATCATTTCGTTTCTAAATAGTTTCTAATTAACACAAATACCCATGGATAATAATTAGTGGGCATGTGATGATTCACGTGATGATTAATTAGAACAAAAGTTAAGCACTTTTTAATTAGAATGGATAATGTAGGTGTGATATTTTAGTATTTTAATATTTTTAATGCATATGGCATTCTTAAATTGTACGAATGTTTATACTAGTCTTTACTATTGTTATTTTATTCATAGCGCACTAGCACCGACTCTTGTTACTATCGATCGTAGCACATTAGTGCCAACTCTTGTTCCAATCGATCGAGGTAAGCATGCTCTTGTGTTATAAAATTATTATAAAATTATATGGGATTTTGTATTTTGGATCGATGAATTCTTGGTTGACGCCAACTCCGGTTATAGAATTATGCTAAAATGATATGATAATGTTGGTATGTATTTTAGATCATGTTTTAATTGTAATACCCCTAATGTTTTAATTGTAATACCCCTAATGTTTTAATATGTAAATTAAAGATTAAAGGATAAGGAAAATAATTGAAAAAAATTGAGAAGTGTTATTAAGGGGTTTCAAACCCACGCCTTTAGGTAGTGTGGGTTAAAGCCTTAGCCATCAAGACTAATACCATCTCTGGTTAAAAAAAAATCAGTCTCGGGTTTATTTATGGTATTTGTATCAGGTTCCTATGCTTCGGCTAGGGTAATACTTTCTGGCTTTTGTATCAGGTTCCTATGCTTCGGCTAGGGTAATACTTCTGGCTTCTGTATTAGGTTCCTGCGCTTCGGCGAGGGTAATTCCTTCTGTATCAGGTTCCTATGCTTTGGCTAGGGTAATATCTTCTGGCTTCTGTATCAGGTTCCTATGCTTCGGCGAGGGTAATTCCTTCTGTATCAGGTTCCTATGTTTCTAGAAGGGTAATTCCTTCCGTATCAGGTTTTTATACGTCGACTAGGGTGATTCTTTCTATTTCTATACCTTAAGCATTCTCTTAGTTCGGCATCTATGCCCAACTGGCCTGGGTTAAGCCTTTATTGAAGTTTGAAACTTTCTGTATGCTTTCAATATGTACTTAATAAAACACACACCGAACTCCCTAGTTCAACTTTTGTAATCTATCTGATTTTTTTTCGGACTATAGGCTTTTCATCTGATACTCAGTGATTGAATAAAGAACGACTTCGTTACCTTTAAATACAACGCTTTACTGAATATCGAATTATAATTGGAGTCTGTTGTTGCGCGGAGCATCATGACAACATTTCGCTTTACCATATACTTGTTTGCGCCTTCAGCATCTCTTGGTAGTTCTGTATTACTGAGCTTTTAAAGCTCATACTATTCTTTACTATCGTAGGTTAAAAGATTGATCATGGTATAATTATTGACATCGGCATAGGAGTTTTTTTAGCTGGCTTGCGGAGTACGGTACGTGTGTGATTATGGGGCATGTATGTCGCATTATGTTTTATATTTAAGTCTGAAATTCGTGTGTGTAACATGAACTTTGAACTCTGTTTTATTGTTAAAAGATGTTGAACTTATATTTCAAGATGTATCTTGTTTTACAGTTTTAAATAGGTTGACTATTCGGTTTATCTGAAATTTTAACGTGGGTTGCCCCGGTGACCCGAATGTGACGCCTCAGATTGGATCGGGTTATTTTTATTGATATTTGGGTGTTAAATAAAATTTATAGCGATGGTTAGGGCTGTAAATAAGATGAGACAGATCGTAAGTTACTCGGTCAAAGCTCGACTTGATTGAACTCAACTTGAGTTCTTAATGAGCCAAGACGAGCTAATTGATACCCGACTCAAAAAGCTCACAAACTACTCAACAACATAATATATTATATTGGTTAATTAGGGTTTAATTTTAGGGTTTGGGTTAATCTAGGGTTTAAAGCTTGGTTTGAGATTTAGGGTTAGATTAGGTTAACAATGGCTAATAGGTTTGGGGAATAAGAGTTAGCAAATTAGGGTTTAGTTTGAGATTTTTGAGCTCGAACTCCATTTTTTCTTTTCGTGCTTGATAATTTTCAACTTGCGAGCTGTTGAGTCAAGCTCAATCTTCAATCGAGCTTGATAAGTTTAAGCTCGCGAGCTTTCAAGCTGAGTCAAGCTTAGCCTTCGAGGATCCTAAGCTTCCTTGGATGTGTCTCTCGAAATCACTATGGATGAGCTAGATGTTGAAGATGACAATGGCAGAAGGAAAATTTTGAGAGGATTTGCACGTGATGAGGGGAGGAGAAAATTGGAGAATTTCGAACCTTCTTTTACTTGGCCTCTAGTGTCTCTTTATGCCATTTGACTCCAAGGTCAAAGAACTATCCAATAGGGAATTTTTCTAATTTCTTTAAATTAAAATTCCTCTAACAACCTTTCTTGGCAGCTAGCGTCACGTGAATATCATAACTGCTTAATACAGCTAATGTACAGTGAGTAATGTGGCAGCATGGGTCCCAACATTTGTTACCGCAGAGCAGCTCTAATGCGATCATATTATGACAGCAAAATAACAGTTGAAGAAGATCATATGTCCCTGCATTGACTAAAAACACTAATTGCACCTTATTACGACTAAAGACAAGACATACACAAAATACGAATAAAAAACTAATGAAATTCATGCAAAGACTTAAAACAATGCTAAAGCTAAGGTGAAAATATGCTAAAGACGACTCATTTTAGAGTTATCAGCCTCATTTACTCAACCAAAAAGGTATCAACACATTGCTTCATGTATTGATCTCTTTACTTAGGTATTAGTATCCAAGGTCATGTATCGACACATTAGGCTTAGGGTTAAAGCTTTAACACCAAATTTTAATATTTTATTGTCCTTGAAATTTGGTTCCTTAAACTTTCTCGATTAAGCCTGAAATCACCACATACTTCACATGAATACATAATTAATACATAATGCAAAGTTGAGATCCATTAATTGGCTGAGTGGTCAAGAATATTCATGTTATCCCATCTTGTATGGCTTCAAATCCTGATATTTGCCTTAAATTTTTTTTTGATTGCTAGTACTAACCAATCAACTATACTTTTTATCACCGAAAAAATGAGGCATTACAAGAGTACACACAGCATGTTTTGGTTAATTCTAGTAACCCAAACTCACTTCTTTAAGCAAAAGCAATGGCAAACAATAAGTTTTTAACAAAAAAATCTCGTTGCAAACGTGATTATTAACACAAACTAAAAAGTTGTCATTTTGAGCTTTTGGGCTTGAAAATCCCGCTTGGATTGAAAATGTCCAAATTAACCCCCATTATAGTACCACCAACTAACTACATTTTTCGGTAGTTTTTAATGCTTTCCTGAAAATATGTTTCTTCAAGTTTGCATGGTTGTTCACAGGCAGAGAGAAAAATAAAAAATTTCTCCATCTTATTTCTTGAGGTATGCTATATTTTTCCCTTCTTTGTTTTGATTATGAAGTTGAGAGTTTAGATTTTTTCCCATTCATTTATCTCTTGTTTGCTCTTTTATCCTTGCATTTTACCCAATTTTTTATCTCACCTTACTACTTAATTAGAGATTTGATATGCAATGAATAGTTTAGAGATATAGGGAAAATCGTTCACACAAGAGTAGTGTAAAATAAATAGATAAATGATTCTTTAAGCAAGAATAATCAACTACAACTACATATTGTCTATTTTTAACAAATATGAGAAGTTGTTATCTAGCACATCACTTTTTCTCTTTAGTGGCTAATCTAGTGATTTTGAATTGGACAGGTTCTTTTATGATTTTTTCCCTTTCTTAGCTTCCATACAAAGTTGTTAGCTTCTATGCATCCGTTTCACATTGATTTGGCTTTGACTTACCCACGCACTATGATCTTAAAACATGTTTAAACTCATATTAAACAACATAATCCATCTCATGATACATTAATAATTATATTGGCTTACAAGTGATTATTAACCAAGCTCCACTTTACAAAACATAACATCGGATACACGGATTCAACAAGTGTTCTCAACACTTCATGCCATCGCAACCGGAATCAAGGTGCATTCTCAACCCCACACATCGGTTGGACGCATAGCCCACTAACGGGAGTCTTCAGTACAAAGATCCAAACCCCTCAACCGTTAGGGTACCAAATGGAGTTTTCGGTACACGGATCAAAACCCCTCAACATCCAAGGCGACTTTTTATAGTGCACTATCAATCCTATGGCCGGCCAATTATATCCGATAACATTTGATAACCATTTTCATACCATCACTTTGCCAATATAATTCATTTTATTAACAATAACTCACTGTTTTCATATGCATCACCAAATCATTTAACCAATGCAACGACCCTTGCATTAACCAATGTTCATAAACATTAACAAAACATGCATTACATCCAAATGCATCAACATCATTTTATAGTCAATTTCCAACATTAAACCATGCTCAAAACATGTATATACAGTGAGTAATAAAACCATTTAAAACAAGTGCATAAATAACCATTCGCCAAACTAAGTTCGAGAGAGAATTCATCATTTACTTACTTCCGAACTTAGACCAACGTTTCAACCTTGATCTAAACTCCCAAACACAACTTTCAAACCTTTGCAAAGTTGTAAACGCGTTCTCACTCACCGACACGAAAGCCTCACTTCTGATACGATATTCATGCCTTCAAAGCTTCCGAGACCAAAGCTCAAGCTTGAGTACCAACTTCCCCTACTTTATCCACATAAAAATAGAGGGTACATTGCATTAAAATGCAATCAACAACACAACAACACATATGCTCAACATCTTTTACCAAAAACTATCCCTCAACATCCATAACATACATCAAACTTCTCCAAAAAATTACCCAGCCGCAATCTAACATCTCAACACATCAATTAACATCTAAAAACACAACTCTAACATCTGTATACCTCCAGAATTCATAAAACATCCACAACTCATCAAAATCTCATAACTAACAACTTAGAAAATTAGGAATTCAATTAGTTTCGAGATTCTTATGGTTAAACCATATCATTAACATCATTCAACATCAAAACCATGATTTATATCCATCCAAATCATGAGAAAACAGGAGCATTACGAGATTAAATCAATTTCACCAATTAAACCTTGATTTAACCATTTTCCCTTAACTAAATCATCAAAACAAGTTAGAAATCATAAGTAAAGGATCAAGAACACGTGAATTTAAATAAAGAATCTTGTATTAGAGAAGAAGAACGAACCTCACCTCTAATGGTTGCTTTTCCCCTTAATTAGATGGATTTCATAGCAAAACAATGAGAAAATGAATGGATTTTATTAGGAAATCATCATAATCTTAATTGGAAATCAAAAGATCAACTAAAAGAAGATTTTACCTGAGGATTATAAAGAGGGGAGAGATGTTTGGTGTAACACCCCGATCCCGTTTCGGATCTGGAGCATCACATTCGGGTCACCTAAAACCGACCCATCAAAATTTCCTATTTAAAACTACAAGTTGATCCACATAGATAGTGGTATTAAAAGGGTTTAAAAAACATAAGTTTTGACTAAAATACACCATTTGACCAAATAACAGTAAATCAAAATAAAATACAGACTCGATTGTGTAAGGTCCTATGAATACATTTAGTCCAAACTAAACTTCAAGTACTATACTCTAAAACTGGCTCGGTGCTGGGAAGTCCTCCTCGATGTGCTCCTCCAAAAGCAACCTGTTAACCTACGCACGAAAAAAAAACCACAATTCCGCACGCTGAGCTAACAAAGCTCAGTGGTACATTTCTACTCTACCACAATTCATGAATATCATAAAACAAGCATGCATGATACTATAATCAATAGTGCACAGAAAGGCTTCTCAACATCTAAGGTTCATCTTCTAGTCTATCCTAGCTAGAGCTTACAACTGTCTCAAGATACCACTATTATATAAGAAGACCACTAAGCCATCACAGGCTTACCATACGCGAGGTCCCACCGATAACTACTTTGGTCTACCATCTAGCTCAAGAGGTGCACAAGCCAAGCAACTATCCCCACGTTTCGCCCTTGGGACCTCAACCATGATCATCACAACCTTCACTTGACCCTTCCCAAGGGTACCCTTACTCTGACAACAAAACACGAAGCTTCTCACATTCTATGGCCGAAACGAGGTCACCAATCTTACAAAACCGGCGGTGGTCTTTCACCATTGCACTATGGCTCAACACATCCAAGCCACCATACAAGCTACTCTTACGCAAACATGATTTCGGAAAAGCACTTGGCAACGACACCCAATTGATCGCTTGCACAAGTGTGCCCCAACAAGGAGTTCGTTAAGTACCATACCACGAAGCGATGGATACTAACAACGAACTCAACCTTACCTTTATCGCGGTTCTAAACCACAATCAACCGGTAAGATTGCTCATTCACCAAGGGTACCTTCATACCCTCAAAACACCCACAACACTAAGACTAGGAACTCTCAACTTTCGCGTCTACAACGCAAGCTAAGAATACCTTGCAACCTATAGAACCTTCCTTGAGCTAGCACTACGAAACACAACGTCCACCTTAAAGAGGTTAAGATTCTACACAACCAACACTAACAACTAGATTCAAGCAAACTAAAACTTCATAACTTCTCACTCACATCTTACGGTACACATGCACTCTCCACAACCATCTACGATAAGAACTTACCTCGCCAAGGATGCAACTCTAATTGCCATCTAAATCAACAATAAACCCAATATTTTCCAAGATACACATCACAAGAACCGGGCTACAACACAACTAAAGAGCTAAACAGCTAACGCAACATCTGAAACCAACACAAAACTTAATTACCTAACACATCCTCGATTGCAACACTGTCATCCCTAGTCTGAGCAGCAGACTGCCTAGAAACGCCTCGCACGCCAACCCTGGCGGTGGATCTCACAGGACCTTCACCTCGATAACCTGACAGTGTTCTAGCTTTGTCTCTCTCAAAACTCTGACCAGGACGGGAAGCAGCCAACCTCTGAGACTGAGCTGGTGCATCCTCATCCATAACTGGTCAGTCTTTTGCCATGTGTCCCGGTGCCCGGCACCTATAGCAAACTCTCCGAAGCAAAAAGCATACTCCGAGGTGATGTCTTCCACAATGCTCGCATGCTGGTGAAAGTGATGCTCCAACAGAACCATTCGTACTCCCTTCCGGAGAAGAAACAAAAAGGCCTCTACGAACCCTCGATCTAGATCCTGAGCCAACTCTCAGTAGCTGGTCCGAAGTAACTCTCTTCAAACTCCTTGAAGCATAAAACCTCTCATGCGGATAAGGAGAAGGACCTATGATATTATGGGTCTCCACATCATGACCTCTGGAATCCTTGAACTAATTAGATGCTGAACTCTAAAGCCGCTCAAGTGCCTTTGCACTATTGGCTAACTCAGAGAATATCCCAAGCGGACCCGATGTCACATGCAACTAAATGTCAACATTCAAGCCTTGTCTGAACCTCTTGCACCTCAACTCTTCCGTGGCAACAAACTCTGGAGCATAACGGCTCAAACGCAAAAACTCTTGCTCATAAGCAAAAACCGTCCGATCTCCCTGAACTAGATACAGAAAATGGTCCCTCATCTCTTCCATATGTACCTCACTGATGTACTTCTTCCGAAACTTATCCACAAAGATATCCCATGTTGGTCGTCTAGGCTTTAGACCCCACTCTACGGTCTCCCACCACTCGTGTGCATTACCCTTACGAAGGGAAACAATGCAATCAAGATCATCTTCTGGGCTTCCCTTCATCTATCTCAAGATTCTTTGTGTATCGTGCAACCACTGGTCAGCCTTGATCGGGTCATCATCACCCAAGCCTTCAAAACTCTTAGGCCCAAAACGATGAAGCCTCTCTACAGGGGTCTTGTGAGGCATCTCAGATTGCCTCGGAATAGCTTGCACCACATGCAAGAGGGCAAACGTAAGGTTACAAAAGTGACCCGCCTCTCCACTATCGGATTCACCTTCCATCGATCCTTTTTCTGAAACACAACAAACAAGGTGGCACATCAGGATTCCCAGTCTTATAAAGTACACTTAAATTTAAGGACTTGTATTCACTAGACACCTTACCACGACCTCTATGACACCCCAGGGTTTCCTAGAACCGACTAAACCTAAGCTCTGATACCACTAAATATAACACCCCAATCTCGTCCCGGATTTGGAGCATCACATTCGGGTCACCCAGAATTGACCTATCAAAATTTCCCATTTAAAACCACAAGTTGGCAATTCTCAAAATGATCAATTTCCATAAAATCCACATAGATAATGAGATTAAAAGGGTTTACAAAGCATAAGTTCTGAATAAAATACACCGTTTGACTAAATAACAGTAAATTAAAATAAAATACAGACTCGACTGTGGTAAGGTTCTATGAATACATTCAGTCCAAACTAAACGTCAAGTATTGTACTCTAAAACTGGCTCGGTGATTGGAAATCCTCCTTAATGTGCTCCTCCAAAAGTAACCTGTCAACCTACGCACGTAAAAAAACCACAATTCTGCACGATGAGCTAACAAAGCTCAGTGGTACATTTCTACTCTACCACAATTCACGAATATCATAAAACAAACATGCATGATACTATAATCAAGAGTGCACAGAAAGGCTCTTCAACATCTAAGGGTCATCTTATAGCCTATCCTAGCTAGAGTTTACAACTGTCTCAAGATACCACTATTATATTAGAAGACCACTAAGCCATCACAGGCTTACCATGCGCGAGGTCCCACCAACCATTGAGTTACGTCCCATACCCTAATCACATAGCCCAAGGGTTATCTAGCCCATATTCAAGAGCACACAGCCCATCGAGTTACTCGAGCTCACACAGCCCGGCGAGTAACAACTTTACCCTGATCACATAGCCCAAGGGTTAAAATAACCAATATCTATCATCCATACAACAACGTAAATACATACATTCCCTAATGGCCAACGAAGCCCTACTATTTTTTTCGTACTCACACAGCCGTCAGGTTACCCGTGATCACATAGCCGCGGGGTTAGGATCATATCTGAATTATTATAGCCACATATACGTCCTAAACATACTTGGATCACAATAGCTATAAGTAGCCTTTTTTTGAGGTCACATAGCCAACCAGGTTACTCGAGATCACATAGCCCATCGAGTTACTTGAGCTCACACAACCCCCGAGTTATAGTTCCATATCCTGATCACATAGCCTAAGGATAGGTTTCGGACCGCATCCAGATCATATAGCCCGTAGATAAGTTAGATGTACTCGATCACATAGCTCGGAGTACCCATCCCCTTATTTAAGGGCCCTTGCACTGACTCTAGGGCATCTGGATTCCTAACCAAGACACATACGATAAAACATGCTCCCCCGAGTATCAATATATCTCACCGAGAGATAAAAGACATCCAGCCAACCATTACCATTGCCCCAAGGCATAACTCGTTTGTTACACTAATTAATATGTCTTTAGGATTCATTTACGCCTTTCTCGTTAGATTATCTTATTACTCACGACAGCCAGCCTATATGGGCATCCCTTCAGCACACGGCAAGAACCCCAAGCTACCACGTAGCATTAACTGATCCACCACAGATCTCTAAGGGTGATTAAACAAGCGATCCACTCAATAATTACCAAGCCATTAACCATTTATTTCTCACACGGGGTTTAACTCTACATTTCTCAGCTTTAGTATTCATTTTACACCCTAACGGACCCCTAGGGCCTTTTACCTCGAATTATAGAACCCCCGAATGCGAACTCAACTTTCTTGGGCAGATTGTCCAGCGGGTATCGATACTCCAAGGTGAGTATCAGTATTGCCCTCTTGGTATCGATACTCTCTCATGAGTACCGATACGCTAACTAGGTTTGAAAAAATTAAAGCACAAGCTGTACCGATACGCTACGTGGCGTACCGGTATGCTTCATCGGTACTAGGATCGCCCTGTACCAAACCACCCCCGTACCGGTACTCTTACATACACGTATCAATACGCTAAGCCTTTCTCAAGCAATACAACAGTGCGTACCAGTACGCTAGGGGTACCGATACACGAAAAGGCATACCGGTGCTCTTCACAATCCGTCTCTCTTATAACGAAGGTGTACCGATACGCTACCACCTCAAATTCGTACGCGAGCCCAGATTTTAAAATCTGAAGCTCAAGATTTCCTCAATCCCACCCCTAACCTCCATGGTTAAGACCCAAAATCTTATAATATGTGGTTTTCTACCTATTTTACGCCTTATCAACATCTCATTTTTGATTTACCATTAATGGGGGGTTTAAGCTTCTAAAACCTAGACCATACAACCCAAAACTATAAACCACACAAAGCAATCATCTTATGAGGCTTATGAAATGTAGGATTCAGAGATATACTGACCTCAACAAGCAAAACCCGAAATGAAGCTCCTACCAAGCTCTTACCACCCCTCTTCTTGGTCCAAGCTTCCAAACTCAACCTCCACCAATTTTAATGATGCTTAGCTCGAAATAGAGATCCTTTGATACTGATAAACTCTTCCTTGATGACCAGTCTGAGATTCATACTCCACCATAACAATTTTCCATCTTTTCTTTGTGTTTGGGAAGAGAGTTTGAAGAGGAAAGAGATAAGGAAGAGATCGAGACAAGGTGACTTCACCTTTCTTTTCCCCTGCAGAAAATAACCAATCCCACCAGCCTTTGTCTCCTCATTTATGATTTTACCATAATACCCTTCCTCAAAACTCATCCTAAGCCAAGCCCAAAACCCTTAAACAAGCCCAACAACACATAGAAGCCCAACATAAATCGAGCATTCGACCCAACGTATGGTCTAAAACCCGTGTCAACGCCCATTGTTGACTCGAGAAATCTGGGTCGTTATATTTGGCTGGAGAGAATTGGAGAGAGAATTATTTTGTAAAAAGTTAGTTACGTAATTAAAGCTTTTATTTAATTAAATAAATTCTCCACCTTTTTATATCATTTTAAAATCATTAAAATTAACTAATTAAGGGAAAAGTCTGCTATTAGAATTTAGGGTAAATAACTTCTTAAAGATTCAAAGTTTTGACCCTTTTACAAAACATTCACCAAAAATAGTTTTAAAAACTTTGCATTTTGGTCACTAACCAAAATGTCCAATTCTTAGACCCCCTTTTTGCAAAATTGATTTTACCAAAATCATTTTCATAATAAATAATGATTTTAGATAATTTTTCCATATTTTTATCCCTCCTAAAAATATTTAATCCAATTTAAATCCCGAAACCATCTCAATCCCCTAATCCTATCCTACGGACTGTCTAAGCCTCCTTGAAAACCTATAGACTCAAAACCGAGGTGTTACATTAGTGCTCGCCTCCTTTTCCTCTGCTTCTTTGGATTCATCTGATGGCACCAACTTCTTGCCCTGGTAATTAATTGACTGCTTGACAGGTGTGTCATTCTTATATTGTTTTCCACTCTACAAAGTGACTGTTTTGCACTATTCTCTCCATTTTTACCGAGCATCCTCTGTATCGCTTGGAAAATTCCTCTAGGTCTATTTCTGAGGGCATTAGCAATTTACCTATCTGAACTTTCAGGTTTCGCATAGATGCTACTAAACTCTGAATAGTGGGATCATTTCTCTCCATGTACTCAGTCAAAGAATTCTCCTAGGAAGATCTCTGCCCTTGAAATTATATTGGAGCTTTCTGTGGCATCATATTCTGATTGAATTTTGGCGGCGATGCATTGTTTTGACGTTGGGCTTTAAATTGGTTACCGCCTTGGTTTGCCCATGGAAAGTTTGGATGCTGCTTCCAACATGTATTGTAAGTATTTCCATGTGGGTTAAAATTACGTTTGAAATTTACATAAAAATTTATCGACTCAGGGTTTGTTGGGCATTCATTAACATCATGATCTTCTCCATAAATTGTGCAAAATGGTTTTAATGCCTTTACTTATCGAGTATCAATGGGTTTCTGCATTGTTTTTACTATATTAGTTTGGTTGGCAATTTGAGCATTGATTGATGACAATGCATCAAGCTCTAATTTTCCAGCAACTTTTGTCTCAGTTCCCAGTCTGGCAATAGGATACTGGAGTTCATTGGTGGTAATCCTTTCAAGGATGTCAAATGCCCTCGTGTAATTTTTGTCTAGCAATAAACCATTTGCCGAAGCATCAATAACAGTCCTGGCATGAGCATTGAGTCCATTATAAAAGGTCTCTATTTGGGTCCAAGTAGGAAATTCATGCATGGAACATCTCCTTAACATGTCCTTAAAACGTTCTCAGGCATCATACAAAGTCTCATCATCAGTCTGCCTAAAAGTAGTGATTTCACTCTGCAGCTTGTCATTAAGTTTAGGTGGCTGGAATCTCAAAAGGAACTTATGGCATAATTCTGCCCACGAGTTAACTAAACTAGGTGGCAAAGAACTGAGCTACATTTTTGCTCTGTCTTTCATGGAAAATGAGAACAGTCTTAACTTCACTGTCTTTTTAGCTACACCAGGTTGCTGAAATAGTTGGCAATCCTCCATAAATTGCTTCAAATGTTGCCTTGGGTCTCTAGTAGACGATCCATCAAATTGACCTACATTCAATAGCGTTTGAATCATTATCAATTTAAGTTCAAAATTGACTACATTTACCTCTGGTCCAATTAGCCCTGGCATCAAATTGTCCATATTTGGTGCCAAGTGTTCTCTAACGGGTCTCTCTTTAGAGATCTTTGCAGCGACCACAGGTGCAGGTCTCATTATTTATTGGCGGATTCTCCTCATTGTTTATGACACCATCCCCTTCATTTCCATTACGAGCCATTTCTTAAGGTTTTCTCTTCAATCTGCATAAGGTTCTTTCAATTTCTGGGTTATATGGCCAATCTTCTTCCACAGTGTGGCTCCTGGTCATACACCAAGCAAAACAAAATGAGTAAAATAAAAAAAAGCAAAAATTAAAACAATAAATTCTGTTGTAATCCCTGGCAATGGTTCTAAAAACTTGTCGACTTTGCTAGCGTTTGGCAAACAATTGAAGATTTATTGTAAATATGCAAGTTAATAATGCCAAGAGTAGGTCTTTGTGTGAGCAAGTATATACTGTCAGCAAGTAATACAACAATAAGCTGAGTATCGTACCCATAGGGATTGTCCATGAATTAAATGCCACGATGCTTTGCTTGTGAATAAGAACAAATGAGTTTGAATAGGATCTTAGATTTTGATTTTAGAAAATAAATTAAGAAAAATGCAGTGAAAGTGCAGATAGGTTGGCAAATATATGTATTCAAATGGATGACAAGCCTTGGCAAGGGATGCCTAGATTTTACACTAGTTAAGATAGTAGTTAATAATTTCCATCCTTGGTTTTATTGCTGAGAAGATTTTAAGGTTAGTATTGCTTCTGTCAATAGCAATACGCTAAGTTAATCTCGATTAACCCCTATATGTCTATAGTGAAGTTTTTCAAACATTTAACTTGATGAAGTTTAAATCTTTACACCTAAGGGGTAGATTCACTTTCGAAGTAAGCTCATCTACTTGAACATCTTCTATAGAAGCTTCTCTCCTTAGTACCTGGAAATTAATCGTTATTTTTTAATTTTGTTAAGATATTAAGGGATAATATGCATGCAAAGACAATGGTCATATGGCAAACAATTTGAGAAAACAAAGCACTAGTAGATAGACAAATATTGCCAAGGCATTCAACTATTAAACACTAAAAACTAACTGAGCATTCATCGTAAAAAATCCCCAGCCAACTTAAAAGAAGTTAGTTCATGGCTGGGGGGGTCCATTCGTAAAATATCGTATCTTATCATCACCATTTGATATAAATTTAAACTAAGAGAATGGGAAAAGAAGGAGGTCCATCGATGCAGCCCTTCAATGGCTCTAGAGCTCTCGGTCTAAGCTTGGTCAAACTAGAGTTTTCCCTTTACCTTTCTCTTTCACCACGGTGCAGCTTGTTTGGCTCATAGATCGACTTCCTTTAAATAGGCACTCGTAGAAACCTTAGAACGAGTTTAAAATTTGAAATTTGATTACACACTAGGATAGGCGTGTTATGATCTTATCCTCTTTTAAATTTTAGGTCTGACTTGTACTTGGTTCAACGGCTCCTTTGAACGAGCATCAGACATTATTTCTTTGCCAACCGAGCTTGGCAATTTCTGGTCCAGCTTTTCCAACTTCAACTCGGCAATTTTTTTCTTCTTTTCTGGCTTTCTTCTCTTGCGCTACTCTGCCAAGCCTGCCTTGCTCCTTACCTGTATCAAAACCAGCAAAACAAGCCTTCACCTTGGCAAAATAGACAACTCCTATCTCCTTAATGCAAATGCATGATTTTACTAACTAAATGCACGAATATACACCTAAAGACAAGTAAAGGCATGGCAATATATGCGTAAAAATTAGTACTTTTGAGGAGTTAACAATCATCTATATAATGGCCAACAAAGCCTTACTTTACCCATGCTCACACAGCCGTTGGGTTGAATGGACTATATCCAGAGCACCATAACCACAGATATGTCATAGACGTACCCGGATCACATTAGCCATAAGTATTCCTTACCTGAGGTCACTCAGCCTATCAGGTCACTCAAACTCACATAGCCCTCAATTTAATTACCATATCCAGATTACCATAGCCACGGATAAGTTTCTAACCGTAGCCAGATCACATAGCCCGTGAGTACGTCATATGTACTTGTTCACATAGCCCTAAGGGCGCATCCCCTTATATAACTGCACCCAGATCACATAGCCCTTGAGTAAGTCGGATGTACTTTTTCTCATAGCCTTAAGTACTCATCCCATTAATTAAGTGATGTAGTACTGACTCTAAGGCAACCAGATTCCTATACATTCATCATAACATAGGATATTCTCTCCGAGCATAAATACACCTCACCAAGAGGTAAGTGGCACCAAGCCAAGTTATCAAACAAATGCCCCAAGGTATGACATTAACCCACATGGTTTAACTCTCGACTTATTATTACCAAGCTTATGGTATATTATGGAAGATATCAATCATTACATCACATCATTTGAGTTTCAATAAGGAAGTTACGCAAGCATCTATCTCATTATGCTCGTAAGTAGGGGCGACGTCTCGATTTCTCAGTTTTATAAATCATTTCATCTTATTAGGAGTCTATTATGCCATAGCCCATAATTTTTCAACCTCTCAAACTTAAAATCATATTTTTCGGGTTGATTGCTCAAGGTATATAGGTATGGGCATCCTGTGTACTGATAATGGGCTCTGGGTATCGATACAGCTCATCGCGTACTGATATATTCATAATTGCTCACTAAAAAACTAACTAGGCTTTGAGTACTAGTGCTCATCCATCACGTATCGATACACTCACTCCTTAGAGGGAGAGATTTACGGCCACTCAGTACCGGTACTCGATCGCGAGTATCGGTACAACCCTAGTACCAGTACCACTCACCGCGTACCCATATGGGGTTTTCTCTCTAAAATTTCTTCCAGCCATGGATACCGGTATGAGTTGACCCGTACTGATACTCTAATCACAATTCATCAGTGCTCTTCACTTTGAATATGCGTTACCGGTACGAGTATCTCGCGTACAAGTACTCGAGCCTAGAATTTAGGTTTTGTAACTCAAAAATCCCCCTAACTTGTCTGTAAACACATCCAAACTTCCCCAAATAGTTACCAAAGGTTACTAAGTTAATTATGGCTATTTATGATTCATCTAATAGCATATTTAACATCTAACATCACTAATTTAATCTCTACACAAGTTCCACCCATATTATACTCAAAACACCATAAAATCAAGTAAGTCAATCACTTTATGATCTTTAAAAATATATAGGAGTCAGAGATGTACTGACCTTTAGCAAGAAATCCCAGATTTAAGCTCCTAACCAAAACCCCTCCAACTTTCTCTTTTGACTCAAGCTTGAAAAAACCCCCAAAACACCTCTTCTTTCCAAAAAGACATGAAAATCGTATCAAAGCTTGGACAAAAAATTATGGAAGAGCCAGTTATGAATTTACAACCTTAAAAATCAAGAGAAAACTTCATAGAAACCCCCAAAGCTTAAAACCTCATAAAAACCCATAAATGGTTAACTCACCTATTTGAGAAGAGAAGACACTTTTCTTGAAGCTCTTGAGAGGGAGATCAACATACTTAAAGCTTGAATCTTAGATGGAAGAAATGATGTATAAAGTTGGCTCCTTTAATTCAAAATGGTCATGGTATTCTTGGAGAAAAGATAAAGAAGTGAGATGAAGAAAATGGTGTCGAAAAAGATGATCTCACAAAAGAGTTCTTGTCCCCCTCTAAAGCCACACCAAAAAAGCCACATTTAAGGGAATTCAACCTGTTAATTCAAAAAGGGTATAATTACCACACAAAACCCTCAACTTTCTCTTTTGTTAAAACTTGGTCACTACTCACGCTTGTAAGGTCTAATTCTCATTCAATTAGACCCAAACTTGACCCAATAGGTCCTATTTACCCAATCTAACACGAAGGTCCATAACCTGGGTCAACACTCGTCTGTTGACTCAGAAATTTGGGTCATTATAGTTTGTTTGTCTGTATTTTTGCAGGTTTGTCTGTCTTTGTGGTAGTATTATCTGCTGTTATGGCAATTTAGCTTTAAGATAACAAGTATTATCGAGCATTTCTAGTCACAAGACGATCGATGGTCTAGTATTTTTCTGATTCTTTTATGGTAGCTTGCCGATGTGCCAAAAACTCGCAGCGGAAAGAATGCTTGATTCATAGGGCTTTTTGGTCAACGTATATTGTTGCTGGATTTCATTTAGAAGACTATGCAAATTTTTCTGCAAAGTGATGGGTTTTGCTTCTCATGTCTTTCATACCTTTTAATGTTTATTGTATTTATTTTTCACATTGAATTTTCAATTCTTGTGGTATGATCCTTTTGTAATGTAACACCCCAAAAATATCCCCAATTTAGAAACCCTAATTTTGAAATCCCTAAATTCAAAACCCTAGAAATTGGGAATTTTCAAATGAAATCCTAATTAAGAAATTTGGGAATTAATTGAATTTTAAACAAATTTAGTGACCATTTTATAAAGAATTGATATTAAGTACCTACTTTGTGAACCCTAGAAAAGAACAAGGACTTACCTTGTAATTTACCCAAAGATTTGTATATTTAAGTTGTGTTAAAACCTATTCCCTGCGACATTCAAATTTCTATCCCTGCGTTATTCATCTGGCAGCCGCACATTCCCCTCTCCATATTCGAATAGTTCGAAACATATCTCCTTTTTTCTTTTTTATTTATTTAATTCGATCTAACTCTGTTGAGTCTATGGCACCGCTCAATTCAACTATGTCATCGGTTGATTTGAAGATCAACTATTCGAATCAAATAAGTATACTTCTATCATTAAATTCCGTTGAATAAGTATTTAGGAATAATTCCTTAATCATAGTAATAATAGTAATAGTATTATCGTATGATTATTCTCATAGGTACCAATACAGCTGAACCCCGTACTTTTGATTATGAGAGACTCGTCATTCGTTAGGTTGAGTTTGCTTCGGCTAAGGTGTGTTTTCTTCTGGTGCTATAAATAAATAATTTTTCTATGGTTTTATATTTTGCTTGATTATGATCTGCATTATAGCTTGTATGGTTGACATCATATGCATACGATTTTAGAATGTGGTTTAATTATGACTTATGAAATATTTGATTTATGAAAACATCAGAATTTACGGAACCATGATTTATGGATTTATGAAGTATGTTTATGGAATATCGGATTTATGAAATTTTGTTTATGAAATTTGAGTTTTAAACATCATACATGTATGAGCATGGGTTGGGATTTGTACGGAGGAAGTTCAGTGGTTTCACCCTTCGGGCTAAATTCTACATCGGATTGGCGGACGTACCGAGGAGGTTATGGGAACCTTCCTTATCTTTGGCGGACATAGTTGGGTTCATTGCATTTCATTGTACCATTTGTTTTATGTTTTAAAGAATTTTAATAAAATATTACTATAGTTTATGATTATGGTTTTCCTTGCACTTTAGAGACACACTAAGCTCTTTAGCTTACTCCCCCTTAGTTCGTCTTTAAGATACGCAGAACCTAGGCGTTACGGTACTTGGAGGATCCCACATTTTATCCTATTATTTTATTATTCAGTACGAAACTATTTTTAGTTATTCAGATTATTATTTTGAGATATTAATGTAATTTCATACTTTGAGACTAATTATGTTTTGGGATAATTTTTGGCATTCATTTATTGTGTTTTATTTCTGAGATTTTATTTAAATATTCGAATATTAATTATGACATTTGCTAAATTATTTATTATAAGATATTTATTAAATTATCATTACATGTATTCTTTTTAATTTAAAGTATAATCTTTAAAATTTGTTTTCTTGAGGGAAAAATTTTCAAACGTGACTTCCTAGATTCGACATATTTCTTCTGGGCCGGTTTTAGGGGGTTACATGTAATCTTTTTCACTTTAAATACAATCCAATATACTTCTCTCGTTAAAAATATAAAAATAAAAAACATATATCAAAGTTAATGAATTAAATTCTTTATCTATCTGATGTGTGTAATATTGTGTATAGGTACTAAAAATTCTATAACATATTCAAATAAAATTTTAATTATATTTTCAATTAATAAGTTTATTGAAAATAGTTATATTTAAAAAAATAATTTTTGTTAAAAATATTTTTAAGAAAATTATTTATTTTTAGTGATGGTTATTTGATAGTAAAACTATCAAAATATTACTATAACACCTTAAATTTATGTATTATATTTTTTTTATCTTTTTCAATTTAATTGGTGTACAGAGATGATGTTAAATTTTATCATATACTTTAAAGCATGTAAAACTTATGTTTTGAAAAATTTTATCAATGATTATAGGTGGAACGGTAAATGGTTGAATCATATGTTTAAATTTTAAGTAATAATATTCATCTAAAAGAATACCTATTATAATTGGAAGTAAAAATATTTTAGTCATTTTTTAATAAACTGATGTGGAGTTAACTTGTAACATAAACTTAAAAATTTAATGGGTATTTTATAGGAAAAGTTTAGAACGGCGACGCACACCGTTGAATACCACTAACGCAATATATTGTTAAACACTATTAATTTTTTAATAATTATTTACGTTAGTGGTTGTTCAGCGGTGTGTGTCGCTTATTCTAAACTCATCATATTTTATATTCTTTGTGTGTCGCTTATTCTAGACTCATCATATTTTATATTATTTTAAAGAATTAAGATTTTTTCTATTATATTTTCACAGGAACGTTACTTTCATATTAATTCTATTATTATCGTTTTTATCATTTTAGTCAAATTTGATTAAATCATAATGTATAGCAGGTTTTAGTTGGAAAAACGTAATTTTCTAATTTCTTTTTGGCAAAATGCCAAAAAATGCCCCTAACGTTTAACTGAAGAGTCACTTTAATCGATGTTCTTTTTTGGAGCAATTTAACCATCAACGTTTCATTTTGGGTAAAAATGACCCTATGTGGTTGAAAACTGTTTGTCAACTGACGATAAACAACTTTAAATGACTTGACAGAATGGCACGTCAGCAAAAAAATAATTTTATATTTTACATAATTTTATAAAATTAATTTTTGACTAATGTGACATTCTTTCAAGTCAACACCTTTGCCTATACGATATTGTCATGTCAGCATGCACTACCATGTATGTTTGTCACATTATCTCAAGGCATTTAACGTTAGCTGGCTAACAATTTTCATCCGCAAAGGGGCCATTTTGACCCAAAAATGAAACGTTAAAGGTTAAATTATTTTAAAAAAATAGGGGCCAAAGTAACTATTTAGTCAAATGTTTGGGATTTTTTTGACTTTATGCATTTCTTTCTCTTGTTACTTTAATTAACAGATATAAAGGAGTCCTCGTGCACGCCTTGTTTGTTGTTGAAGACGGCTCCCTTTGATTGTCAGATCTAGGAAGGCAGCAAGTAATCCTGCAAGTAAGATAGGCTTCAAAAGAATGGTTAAGGGTAGGTTGATGTAAGGGTGATAAGGTAGACTAGAAAATGATAAAAGAGAAAAGAATTGTTGTAGGATAAGTGGGCTGTTTTGGGCGTGGTGATGGTTTATGAACGAAACGGTGATGATGGTGATAAAGGATGGATAGTATGAACAAGAACAAGAAACAATGTTATATTGAAGCACAACCCCACACCTTATAAGTTCTATGTCCGGATGGTAAGAAGGACTTGTACCCGTTGGTTATAAACAACCAAGAACCACAAGTATCAAGATGGAAAAATAAAGGGTTCACGCCACAAGTACAAAGACTTGATAAGTCGATATAGCTCAACGAAGAACCTGAAGAGAGAAAAATTTTCACAGGAAATTTTAATTAATATAAATGACATATCTTACAAATGCCAAGCCATTGGCTTTATATAGAAAACCAAGAGGCATGGCCGAATGGACAAGTAATGTTTCGACTAAGGGTGGTGCCCTTTTGAAAATACATGAATTAATTTAAAGAACTCTTCATGGCCGAATAGGTTGGTGTTGGTTCAAATTGGCGCCAAAGTGAAGAGGCACACGGTTTTCCCTCCAAGGTCGAATAGGTTGTGTCTTCTCATGGCAACTAGCTTCACTTAGTGCCCTTTTAGCTCGTTGAGCTCACTTTTTAGCTAGCTTCACTCCATCGCTAAGCTCCTTAGTCTTGTAGCTGGTTTTAGCTCCCAATCTTAGCTTTAAGCTTCTTAACAGCTGGTTCAGCTCCTTTGCTTTAGTGTTGAGCTCTGTTTTAGCTGGTTGAGCCATCATTCTCTATCATTGATCTGGTTGAGATACCATCCACATGCTTTGAGCTTCATTCCTTCGTCAATGAGCTGCCATAGCTATCACATTCTAGCCTTGCACCTATGAAATGCATGAAAATGATTAAATTAGCTAGAAAGAAACATAATAACATAAGGAACATATAATGTATGGAACATATAATGTATGCCTAATTAAGGTATGTGAATGCAGTCCAACTTAGGCAAAGATGTGTAAACTAAAGAATACATAACACACTAAAGTATAAACATAAACAAAGATGTGGATCATAGAATGCATCACATATCAGCATGTAACACATTATATAGCTTATCTCCTAAGGCTGGATGTTCTTCAAGTGACTTAATAGCATGAACGCATTTGTGAGAAATAACTTCTCTGGATTTCTTATCCCTAGAACGGGTGATAGGTCCTTGTGGCATGACTTATGGATTCGGTGGCTGGTATGCTCACATTAAAGAAGGTTTAATTGTTTAATGTTTTTACCTTACTGTTTTTGTTTGAGAAATGAAATATGAATTCAATTTAGAAAATAGATATATTCATTTATCAATAAAAAAACTTTGATACACATGCTGTGTAAACTTTAATTCACGTACTTTTTAGTTTTAGGGGTTAGGGTTTTAGTTTAGGGATTTAGGTTGTAAGGTTTAGAATTTAAGGATAGTGTTTAGAATTTAGGGTAGTTAAGAATTTATGATTTAAGTTTTATTGTGTAAATATAGAGGCGTGTGTAAAACTAGTTTTACACAGCTTGTGTATCAAAATTGTACCCATAAAAAATATATTATAGTGGTTGGTCTAACGGGATGAGGTACTAGATCCCTTAAGCAAGATCATTGTTTTGAATCTTGACGTTGTGAATGAAGAAAACTAGATTGAGAGAGTCACCCGCATAATGGGTTTCTACAAAATTTGATTTGGATTAGTCAGCCAGTGGAGTCAAAAACTAGTAGTTAAAACTAAAATAGATGAATAGATAGATAGACAAACTTCAACTTTTGCTCGGTAAAAAAAGAACATAATAAGTACCTGAGTTATTTTCCGATGTGTTTTTAGGTAATTTCATACTCCATCAATAAAACTAGTAAACTCATACATTCCAATTAAATAAATCAAATAGAATAATATTACTTCCGTAATTAGTGTTATATGTCAATAATATCACAAGGAATTTACATTGAACCAAATATCCCTCAAATCCATGCAATTTGTTGGAGAGGCAAAAATTCAAAATCCAAACTTTCCATCAGTCTTTAGTTAATTGGTGCCGTAAATTCATCATAAATGGAAGCCTAAATCTGATGAGATGTACATATTTTATTTATAGTGAGTTAGGCGTAGGTCAACCATGGGATCTAAACCTTTATCTTCAATGGTTGATCTCCCCTGAACTATGTTGGGTTTCATTTATTGACTTTTAGCCATCTTATTTAACGACTTGGTCAATTAACAAAAGTACAAATTCAATGGGTCCACCCATAAATGTAGTTATGACCAAGTCATTTTAGTAACAGCGACATTTTTATAAGGCGAAGGAAATAAAATGATTTATCATTAATATATTAATTTAAGTCAAGTTATCGCGTTTGATCGGCGGATAGACGATGTTAAATGCGATGGCAACGTGTCATCTTCAGCATACATTTACTTATAAGCCAGGCAACAAACAAATTACTATTTTCTTAAAAATAGTAATTAAATCACTCAATTATAATTACAAATAAATATATTATTCAATTAAAATTTTATGACAAATAAATTACTCTATCATTGAAATTAAAAAGAAAAGTATAATATAATGACAATTCTAATCCCGAAAGTTATATATTCTATTAATTTGTTCATAATTTCAAATAGTTCAATAAACTTAACCTTCATATTTGTAGAACTATGACATCTGTTAACGGACTGATGAACAATAACATGAAGTGCAGTAAGTAATTATAGAGTTTGCCATGATGGTACAATGTCAATTTTTTTAAAATATAAAAATTAAATTTATTGAATTATTTCAAATGAAGACTAAAATAATATAATACATAAATTTTAAGTCTAAAATTATTATTGTATCAAGCCGTTATTTTAATTTTAATGTATAATAACACGTTTGTCACAAATTTTAACCGAGTATATTTTGGGACTAAAAAAGTTACATGACACAATTGTTACTTTTAGAAGAAAATTAATTTATTTGTTACTAAACCTATAACTAAGTAGCCTCTAGTGTATCTTACCATTTCTATTTTAACTGCCACAAGAATAACAATTCAGCTCATTCAAAAAAAAAAAAACTATTAAGGACCAAAATATACTAATTGCTGTAGTACACGAATTCCTCCAGTACTTCTGCCTGACCAAATCATTCCTCTTGATTAATTGTTGAACTTAATGAATCTAATATGAATCTTCAAGATGAGGGTAACCGGGTAAAGTAAAATTGAAGCAATAAAATTCATGGTAATAAAAAAGAGGATTCGCCGCCAAATGTATCCCAGTCATGGAACGGCCAGCTTCAAATGAAAATGGCAGACATGTAAGGCGTTCATGGTAACACGGAGCCACACCATGAAAACTCCTAAGTCACAATCAAAGCCAACTTCATCTATGCACAACATAACAATGTACAGCTCAATTTCTAATCACCCTCGTAAAGAAATCAAACAATACCAAACATCTGAACCTAATTGATAAAACGTATTTACATGGGGGCGAATCCTATATTTTTTGTTCTCTCACTAATTTTGTAAACTGCAATCCTCAATCCCCCATAGAACTTGAAGCAGGTATGTATTTTTCAAGTTGGTTTAATCCACAAATTGGAATCTTGTGTAAACAAACTCTTATTTCAGGTATATACTGCAACGGGAGAGCAATATGATCTATAAACAATTCTATCCCCTAAACCTAACAACGACGCAAGATATGTCATCTTTACTGTCTCTTTGAACTGCTTCGGCAATTAGTTGTTTTGCAGCCTTCAGTGGGTCTTTAACCTTTCTCGCAATATCAACAGCCTCTTGATTATTCATCACCTGGATTAAGCATATGGAAAGGAAAAACTAAATCCTAGATAACTATGTGCAGCGCATCCTGAGACGAGTGATTATTTACATTTGCACAAAGTACATGATAAAGATGTAGCATAATAAGATGTCGTCAAAGCAAAAGGTTTTACCTTCCAAAGCCCATCACTTGCAAGGATTAAAATATCTGTGTTGTTATCTACATTGGTATTTTGAATGTCCGGATCTGATCGCAGTTGTGATTTGAGGCTCTTGTCCCCGAAAGCACGTGAAACTGCCAGTTGTCCATTAACTCTAGGGACATCTCCTGATATGATAGAATACAAAAACAGCAAATTTAACAATCTCACCTACATCACCCTCCCCCGCCTTTTTTCTCTCAATTAACAAGAATATGTCAAAACATACAAAAGCTAAGAAATGATATTAGAATATAATTACTCAAAAAACTGCAAATTTCTCAGTTGATGAGATATCCTTTCTTATTAATCCTTGACTTTAATATCACTCAATAGTAGAAACTTTATTAGAATTAATAGAACTGATGATTTAAGGCCTTGACTTCTTTCTTGGTGTTCTGCATGTACCAAGACATGCCTTAAGAGACCGTTAAGTTGTTATAAAACAAAGGAGAAAAAAAAAAACAGAATGCAGAACTTCACCACGATATGCGAAACAAGAAAGGCAAACACTGTATGTTTCCTACCAGGTCAGAAAAACTGACAGAGATGATCTCTCCCTATGATTGCAGGGAGATTACGAGCTAAATATACGATAGAATGGAGTTAGAACAGAGGTAACAGAAATCTAACTAATTCCTACAATTGGATGGCAGCAACAAGTGAAAAAATAGTCTATCATCTTAATGATTTAACAAGCTAAATAATATTTTGCTACAATGAGTAAATTCAACCAATAATCAAACATTTGCCACCATCAGCATTTACACCAGGTTTTATTCATCTTAATCCAAAAAACAGAGAAGTACTAAGGGACAGGGTGATGACAAGCCAATCCTTTGCCTATCAGGAACTGCACAGAACAGGAAATTAGTGCATAGTAAAGTTGATATAAGTTATTCTATGAACTTCCTATGCAAAAGTGTTATGAATTAGAAGCAGCAAAAGCACTTTGAAAATAATCACAGGTTTGACTACTCAACTGTCTGGCCAAAAAATATTGTTGAGTTATCAACATATATTACTACATACACACGAGCTCAAAGATTTAACTTATAAAAATTGGCTGCAGTAAAAGACCTGGCAAATTTGAGACGAATCCACCTCTGTTCTCAATGCTGCCTCGTTCAGTGTTGGGCTCATGATCTGTGGTCATCTGTATTGCCTGACCCCCTCTTGAAAGAACTGCACGTGAATCTCCAACATTTGCCACCCATAGCCTTATTCCATTTATCAATATTGCAGTTACAGCAGTGGATCCACCACGACCCAAGTCTGAGCTATGTGAAAGAATTGCTTGGTCTGTGTTCTCATAAGCTTTGGAGATGGCTCGGGAGGGGTCAGCCCAAAACTCTTCCTACAATAGTGAAAAAATGTGAGCATATAGTGGCTTGAAAATAATAAACCAAACCATGTAATTGCCCCTTTAAAACTGATATGGCATATCCCACCTCCTTTAGGATATTGGCAAACAAATGTTTCTGTAGGTAGGCAGGTATACTATCTCCCAAATGACCATCGTATATAGCGAAAAGCCCTAACTCGTGCTCATGAATCTGCATGAACTTAGCGACATGATAATCCTCCATAGGATGATTAGCTTTCCCTTTTACTAGGCTGAAACCAAACTTTACCATACCCTCACGGCTTTTCCCCTTACCAGAACTTGAATACGAACGCCCTTCTCCGAGCTGAAAAGATAAAATAAGTACAATAAATCTCATTGTGAACCCCACATAGCCACATTGCTTAATGGAAAATAAAAGCAACCTCATACTAATCCAGTGTTCAAAACCATCAAAACGTGTTGCTCTAACCACCAAAGTTTTCAACTCATTCAAAGCAACGATTTAGCAAGTTAGAAGCATTATTTTCCTTTTACTCCTACTAAAAAGAGGTTCAACGATATGATCTTACAGTGGAAAAAAAAACATATCAATGGCCCAATGCTGTAAAGCTCTTTATGAAAAATACTTGTAACCCCAAAACAAACCTAACATGAATGGCCAACAACTAAGCTCAAAATTAGCAGCAGAGTTACACAATTCTAATCACTGTAGAACCTTTCCAACAACTAAATTCATATCTCACAATTAGCTCACACAAGAAAACCATTGAAATCAATTAAAGTAACCTCAAAATTAGCCACAAAACCAAAGCTTCGTCACATTTAATTAAGTACTATTTACCCCAAAAATATGGGATCATAATGAAAAACCTTAGAATTAGAAACATGCTTTACCTGAGAAGAACTAAAGCAGCACAACCGATCCATAGAAAATAAATGTATACAAAACCTCCAATTTGCCTGTATTTCCCTTCAGAATCAAATGCTAGGTCACCTGGTTTCCAAATTCAAAGCCCGATGCAGCAGAAACCAAAAACATTAAAGAAAAGCCCTTTATACTACAACCCTAAGAGCCACAAAAAAAAACAGCAAAGAGAATAATTGGGTATTAAAGAATCACCCCAAAAAGGATCAATTCAAAGGCCAAAGTATGGCCTTGCCGGTAACATAGTTTTTCTTTTCTTTTCCTTGTCTTCTTCCTATGGGGGGCTTTTATTAGTTTGCAGAAACAATTGAATAAAAAAATGAAACAAACGAGAGAGGGTGGGTGGAGTCAAGACTCAAGAGGGGAACAACATTTCGAAACGGAAGAGAGCGTGGCTATAAAGGTTAAAGAAATTTGACCACAAAAACAAATAAGTCACGATTTTAGTTGATATAATTTTCTAATATGTATGATGTAATTATTACATAAAAATAATATGATATGATAACGATTAAGGGTAAAATTTTAATACTTAGGCTGTATAAAATTAATTTTACATAAATATGTATATTTATGTTAAAAAATTTAAATTCTAAATTATTACTCTAATTTTTAAAAATTAAATTTTAAACCGTAAATCTTATACAATAAATTCTAAATACTAACCTTAAATTCTAAACCCTACAACTTAAACTCCTAAACATTAAACCTAAACTAAAATCTTAACCCCTAAAACTAAAAGACACGTGTAAACTAAAGTTTACACGGCTTGTGTATCAAAATTTTTTTCAATGATTAATGGTGCTTATTGAGCGAGTCGATCACAAGTAGAGTGGTGTTTGATTTGAAAATTGTTCGATTCATGTTTAATTTGACTCGATACTCTATAAGTTCGATAAAATTCTATTCGAATTGTGCTCGTTAAAAAATTCATTGCTCGTTTCGACTCGTTGCTCTTTAAGCTCGTCAGAAATTTTACCTTGTTTTTCTTAATATATGTAAAATCTACTAATACTATATAGAGCTTAATATAAATATAAATTAACAAATTAAACAAAAAAAATTATCAAAAGTGTGTGGAGCAATTCTAAAATCTAAACTTTAAAGTAACAATCCACAAATACACCAAAGTAACATATTATAAAAAAATAACAAGCTGCTCACAAACTTATCGAGTCGAATTGGGCCTTGCTTGGCTTGACTTAGCTCGTTAAGGTCTCGAGTTGAGGGTTAACTAAATCGAGTTTAAACTATTCATAAGTTACTCAACTCATTTAGCACCACTAATAACGATCAAATACATTTTATTTCATCAAAGTGATTAAAATTAGCTTAACTTTAAATAGACAAAATTTTCACATTCTTTTTATTTATTTTGTTGATCTGACAAATTCTAAAGTTTGGTAATGAAATCTAAAATTTTACGAGTGGGATTAGACTGAAATTAAATTTCATTCATATTGCAAAGGAAAGTCAAAATATAATGTTCCACTTGGAGTAATCTACAAGGCATAATTAAGATCTTCCGCGTAAATGGTTATACAAGTCACTCCATATGTATATACGGTTGAAATTTGGAAGTCGTATCAGATCTTATTTCGGCAGATGACAGATGTTAGAATATCGATTTGGTAAATTCTTCTTTTTCTACTCGAATATTAGACATATATCTTCCTATGTTTTCACGGAAGGATGTTTTGACTTGGTCAGGGACTTACTCTGTTCGAAGTGGGTATAGGATGTTGATCGGATAAGTCCATCGAAGGTAAAGATTTTGATTTAGAATCTATCCATTAAACAAGTTGCATCTGATTCATTATGCCTTAGATGTTAGTCGATATTGCATTTTTGCTATTGATGTGTGGCATTGTCTAGACTTTCGTTTTTTATCTATTGTCAACCAAATGTGGTTTACTGATTGGCTATCCTGGATGTTTCAGACTTTGTACATGTAGTAAGCGTGTGATGGTTGCTATTACCATTTGGGCATTGTGATTTTCTAGAACTTAGTTACCTTTGTGCAGAGTCACTGTGCGAGTAAGAGTAAGAATACCTGTAACCCTTACACCTACTTATGCGTTACGCCTAATTTTAGGAGATCACAACTCATGTCCAAAACTTTCAATAAAAATATTTATAAATTAAAGTCTCAAAACAGATAATAATTATAAACCATAAAATATAATATCAGATATTCAATCTAAAACTATATCAGAATTTTTGTTACAAAATAATGTCACATCAGGCAAATTAGTAAAGTATACAATATTAAAATATAAGCTCATGTCACCGTAATGAATACAGTCTAGAAGATATAAACATTACAACAAAATATGTGTAATGAATACAGTCTGGGAAGCCTATCCAAAAGTATCTGAAAGGAGAAGATTTTGGAGGTTTGAGCTAGGGAGCTTAGTGTGTTTCAATAAGTGCAGATAAAGCATATAAATACTTCATACATGTATAAATCACTTCAGTAAAACATGTTTTTAAGGCCAATCAAAATTTTGATTTAAAACCTAACTACCCTCTAACCGAACACCGATATACAGTCGCCCATAAACAGCATCATGAAGGACTTACCCTAGACCCATGGGCGTAGGAGCCTACCTAAGGGGTACCATAGGTCTTGAAAGACTTACCCTAGGCCCGTAGGCGTATGAGCCTAACCGAAGGTATCAGCTGTATCAGGGCTGTACCTGCAAAAACTTCAAATCATATCCCAAAAGTATTTCCCAAGTAAAACAATTTATGACAGAAAGTAGTATCATCAAACATCAGGAAGCAGACATGTACTTATTTCAGTAAAACAAAAATCAGAGATCATAATTTCAAAGCCTTCCCATGCATAACATCCCATATGCAAAGCTTAAGGAGTAAAACTTGTATAAACACAATATCCAAACCAATCCATCAACATGATACAATTAAAACATTATATTGGCTTTCAAGTGATCCATAACCATATACATCTTTCCCATAAATTATCATTAACATCGGATACACGAATTTCCCAAGAGATTTCGCAATCTCTTGCAGCCCAATGGCATGGAGTTGTGCAACACATGCACCACCTCCACACTACCAAGGCTAGTCCTCCAACTTGGAGTACACACACTCGACGCATCAACCTCTACAGCTCATGGCTAGAGTAAAAGCCATCTAAGTGTTACCTCAACAACATTGGGGTTCACATGATCGGAGTAAGTACCTCTCGTACTACCTCTACAACCACGAGCGACTTATTATAGTGCACTTTAAATCATATGGCCGGCCAATTATATCCGATAACATTTCCATAGCATTTTCAATTCATCACTTGCCAATATAATCCACTTTTATAAACATACCTCACTGTTTTCATATGCAATATTCAAATCGTTTCATCGAGCTTTAAACCATACATAGCCATGTTCATAAACATTCTTTAACATCATGCATTACTTTCCAAATGCATCTAACATCATTTCATATCAATTCTCAGCATTAAACCATGCTCATTTCATGCATAAAACAGGAGGTAAACAATCATTTAACAAGTGCATTCATAAATTATTTGGAAACCAAAATCGAGAGAGAAATCCACTTTACTTACTTCCGAGTCTTAGACCAGCGTATCAAGCCTAGTCTAGACTCCTATTAAACCTTTTCAAATATTTGAAAAGCCATTCTTATTCGTTTCACTCACCGACAAAGCAACACCTCCCTTGCCGATGTCAAATCAAGCTTCCGGCAACTCCTCAACACCAAGGTTCACTTCCAGATTATTTTCCCATGTTTCAAACACATCATAACAGAGGATCCAATGCAGTATAATGCATCCAAAATCTCAGCAAATAGCAATTAACATTTATCTAACTATAATCCCCCACAACGCTACATTCTAACAACCAAAAACATCATCTATTCATCTATAACCTCAACCCAGCCATTACCTACGAACCTTAACCTTCAAAAAGTATCAAATAACATCTAATAAACAACCTAAAGCAACCTCAAACCTCCAGCAAACAATAATCAACCACAACACCTCAAAATTTCTTAACTATCAACCTAACAAATTAGAGATTCACTAGATTTCGGGATTCTATCATCAAAACTCACTCCATTAACATTTTGAACATCAAAATCAAGTTATAAATCAATATTTAACTCAGCAAAAATAGATCAATTACGAAATTCTTCGATTTCCATCATAAATCACCAATTAAACCATAAATCCGAGTTTAATTAATTAAAACCCAATGAAAATCATATAAAATGGATCAAGAACTTAGGAATTTCAATAAAGAACCTTTCATTAGAGGAGAAGAATGAATCCTTACCTCCAATGTTGATTCCCTTTTAATTTCTTGTTAAAACATGAAAATCAAGGTAGAATCAATAAGTATTTGATGTAAAATCTTTAGGAAATCAATTAGAAATCAAAACTCTATGAAATCCTGATTGTTACCTGAAGAAATTGAATTTGGAAATGTGTTTGGCTGGAGAGAATTTGAGAGAAAAAAAGTTACAAAGTTTGTTACATGAAATTCTTTTTTAAAAGCTTAATTGTGTTTAATTAATTCTTTCCCCTATTTATACCTCATAAAAACTTGATTAAAAATAGTTAATTAAAGGGAGAAATATGATGAAACCCTTTTTGGATTATTAGCTCCTTAAAGATTCAAAGTTTTGAGCCATTTTCAAAACGGTCACTAAAATAGTTTTGCAAACTTTGCATTTTGGTCACTAACTCAAAATGTCCCATTTTCGAATTTCTTTTTCCAAAATTGTTTTCACCAAAATCATTTATATGATTAATAAAGATTTTAGACTATTTTTCCATATTTTTATCCCTTTTAAAAATATTCAATCCAATTTAAATCCCAAATCTGACTCAAATCTCTAATTCCGGTCCACCAGACCGACTAAACCATCCCAAAACTCCTAGGCCAAAAATTGGGGTGTTACAGGAAAATATTGTCCGAAAGCTCATCTATTCTATTCTTGAGTCTTGGGATGGTAAGAGAACCGCCATCATCGAAGCAAAGGATCTCAAGACTTAGAAGCTCGATGCTCTCATGGGATCTCTTCTCACTCATGAGATAATGAAGGAAGGAAGAGAAAAAGAAAAGAAGAAAGAAGAGATGAAGGTCGAGAAAAGAAAGTGGAGAAGAAGAATATTGGAATTTCTCTCAAAGCTTCACACGATGAAAGTGATTCTAGCGAGAAGGAAGATGAAAAATTGGCTATGTTATCCAAAAGTTTCACTCGGTTCATGAAATCCAACCGGGGAAGAAAGTTCCATCGAAGAAAGGATTTCAAGAACAAGAATAAGGAAGAAGAAAAGGATCAATAGCGTGCTATGAATGTAAAAAGCCGGGACACATCAAGATGGATTGTCCCCAACTCAAGAAGAAAGGCTTCGAGAAGAAAAAGAAGCACAAGGCCCATGTAGTCACTTAGAGCGATGAAGAATCTTCAAGTGATGATGAGCAAGAAGTTGCAAATCTTTGCCTCATGGCCTTCGAAGAGGATCCTAAGGTAACCTCCAACTCATCTAGTGAGCTTACTTTTGATGAATTATATGATGAATACAATGAGTTGTAAGAGGTTTATGACGAATTAGTTTTGAAATACAAAGAATCATATTTGAAAAACAAGAAAATAATTTTCGATTTGAAAAATCAAAATGATTCTTTGTCCAAAACTAATTCGAAACTTGAAAAGAAGGTTTTGGATTTACAAGCCAAACAAAATAATTTTGAAAATAAAAATCAATATTTAAATAATCTTCTTTCTAAAGTTCATGATGATCACCAAAAGAAAGTTGGCGATCTTAAAGCTTCTTTGAGCAAAGTTGGGAATTCCCATTTTGAAAAAGGAAATTCTTCAAAATCCAACTATGTAAAAAGAAATTTTAATTGGTACAAACAAAGAGGCTTTCAAAGGCTTCTAAAGGTAAGAGGATTAGGAGTGTTTGGGTTCCTAAGGAACTTGTCACTTCTAATAATCTAAAGGCAATTGCTTCTTGGATTCCCAAGGGAACCAAGCATTTGGGAGCTAATACTCATGGACCCAAAATGATTTGGGTACCAAAAAATCAAGACATAATTCTTTGTTTGTAGGGGGAGCATTGCTACAAGGCCAAAGCTTCAAGTGCAAATTCGTGGTACCTTGATAGTGGATGCTCGAGACACATGACCAGAGACAAGAGTAGATTCTCAGAACTAAAATCAAGAAGTGGAGGAGTAGTGAAATTTGCTACAAGGCCAAAGGCCACATCGAAGGAATTGGCTCCATTGGTAATCACTCTTCTATACTTATTGAAAATCCCTTATATGTCAATGGTCTTAAGCATAATTTGTTAAGTATAAGCTAACTTTGTGATAAAGGTTTCGTTGTGATTTTTGATTTATTTGGTTGCAAAATTATCAACATCGAAACCAACAAAATTGTGCTTATTGGTCATCGAATAGGAAACATATACATGGTGCATTTAGATGACATTCATATTTCCAATGCATGTTTTGTAGCTAAAGATGAGCATGATTCATGGTTATGGCATAGAAAACTCGGGCATGCAAGCATGAGTGTTTTGGAAAATTTTGTTTTAAATGATCTTGTAAGAGGTTTGCCTAAAATAAAGTTTTCTTATGACAAAATTTGTGATGCTTGTGCTAAAGGCAAACATAAAAGAGTTTCTTTCAAACCTATTAATGATGTTTCTACAAGTACAATTTTACAATTGATCCACATAGATCCTTTTGGCCCTATAAGAACAATAAGCTCGGGTGGAAAATAATATGCATTTGTTTTAGTCGATGACTATTCTAGATATACTTGGGTTCTATTTTTAAGTACCAAGGATGAAACTTCATAAAAATTCATCACATTTTCAAAAACAAGTCAAAACGATTTTGGTTACTCAATTGCACATTTTCGAAGTGACCATGGAACCGAATTTCAAAATCTAGGTTTTGAAGAGATTTGTAAATCAAATGGTATAAGCCATACTTTTTTAGCTCCTCGAACACCTCAACAAAATGGGGTTGTTGAGAGGAAAAATCGAACTTTAGAAGAAATGGCTAGAACCATGCTTTGTGAAAATAATTTTCCTAGTATTTTTGGGCGAAAACCACTAATACGGCTTGTTATATTGTAAATAGAGTAATGATTAAGCCTATTTTAAAGAAAACTCCTTATGAACCTTTTAAAAATAAAAAGCCTAACATTAGCTATTTTCATCTATTTGGTTGTAAATGTTTTGTTTTAAGTAATGGAAAAGATAATTTAGGCAAATTTGATGCTAAAAGTGATAAAGCTATTTTTCTAAGTTACTCTTTAAATTCTAAAGCCTATCGTGTATTTAACAAAAGAACTTTAGTAGTAGAAGAGTTTATAGATGTGGTTTTCGATGATAACCTCCTTCCGAGGAAGGATTCTTATGATGATGATGATGTAGAAATTTTTTATGCCAATGATGGTGAAGGACAATCATCAAAGGTAGAAGAAGTTCAATCAAAATACGAACCACAAGATCTACCTTTAGAATCCTTGAAAGACATGACTCTAGAGGAAAATGAGATCACCTAACGAAGGGAGTTCAACCATGTCAAAGGTGGTGAGATTTTGGGTAATCAATCCAAAGGGGTAACCACTAGATCCTCTCTTAAGATTTTTTGTAATTATGTTGCATTCATCTCATGCATTGAGCCTAAAAATATCAATGAAGCATTAAATGATGAATGTTGGATATTGTCCATGCAAGATAAATTAAATCAATTTGAGAGAAGTAAAGTAAGGACATTAGTTGATAGGCCTAGTAATAAGTCTACAATAGGAACTAAATGGGTTTTTAAAAACAAACTAGATGAGAGTGGTAACATAGTGAGAAACAAGGGTAGACTTGTTGCTCAAGGTTACACTCAAGAAGAAGGAATCGATTTTGAAGAAACCTATGCACCCGTAGCTAGAATGGAAGCCATTAGGATGTTGCTTGCATTTGCATATTATCATGAATTCAAGCTTTTTCAAATGGATGTAAAAAGTGCTTTTCTAAATGGTTTTATAAATGAAGAAGTGTATGTAGAACAACCACCTGGTTTTGAAGATTCAAAATACCCAAACCATGTTTTTAAACTTTCAAAGGCTTTATATGGTTTGAAACGAGCTCCTAGAGCTTGGTATGAACGTTTATCTAATTTTTTAAATGAAAAAGGTTTTGATAAAAGAAAGGTGGATACTACACTCTTCATAAAAAGAAAAGACAAAGACATATTATTAGTACAAATTTATGTAGATGATATAATTTTTGGTTTTACTAATGAAATTCTTTGTCAAGAATTTGCTAAGTTGATGCAAGGTGAATTTGAGTTGAGAATGATGGGGGATCTCTCTTTCTTTTTTTGGGGATCTAAATTAAACAAAGGAATGATGGCATCTTCATCAATCAAGCTAAGTATATCAAGGACATGCTCAAGATGTTTGGCTTGGAGAATGTGAAACCTCAAGCCATACCAATGAGCTCTTCTACAAAGCTTAACAAAGATGAATGGGGTAAGTATGTTGATTTAATGCTTTATAGATCAATGATAGGATCTTTACTTTATCTTATCGCAAGTAGACCAGATATCATGTTTAGTGTTTGCTTGTGTGCTAGATTTCAAGCTAGTCCTAGAGAATCACACTTTATAGCCGTTAAGAGAATCTTTAGATACCTTAGAGACACTCCTTGCTTAGGCCTTTGGTATCCTAGAGACTTTCCTTTAGTTTACATGCTTATTCAGAAGTAGATTATGGGGGTTGTAAGATAGATAGAAAGATTACATCTGGTACATGTCAATTCCTAGGTAGTATACTCATATCATGGTTTTCTAAGAAGCAAAATAGTGTAGCATTATCTACCACCGAGGCAGAATACATATCGGTAGGGAGTTGTTGTGCTCAAGTCCTTTGGATGAAGCAACAACTCTTAGATTATAGAATTGATGTAGGTACCATTCCCATTAGGTGTGACAATACTAGTGTCATTTGTCTCACTAAGAATCCCATCCAACATTCTGGAACCAAGCACATAGAAATAAAATATCATTTCATTAGAGATCATATCTTGAAAAATGGTGTAGTTCTAGAGTATGTAGACACCTTGAACCAAGTAGCGAACATCTTTAACAAACCATTAGATAAATAGCATTTTTGGTCTCTTAGGAGAGAGTTAGGGATTACCAGTCTTTCTTGAACCTTAGAGCCTTTTTAGTGTTAAAAAGTTGATTGAATTTGGTTGATTTCATTGCTTATGTGCTTTTGATCCTATATGCATCTATTCATGTTGTTAGGGGAAGTATGCATATATGTTTGCTCATACATGGTGATCTCATATCATTTCCATGCATATAGATTCGATTAAGTTCAAATTTTCCCTTGCAGCCAAAATGTCATTTTGGTCAAGGGGTGTCGATACGGTTAATCGCGTATCAATACGGGTTAACGTGCATTGTTTCGATACGGGGGAAGCCCGTTTTGGTACATGATAAGGATCGGTACGGCTGCAAAGCATACCGAAATGCAGTGTCGGTACACGTCTTTAGCGTATCGGTACGTGTAGCCCCTGTGTGTTTTTAAAGGGTTTTAAATGTTGTTTTCCTAATCAAACTAAAACTCCAACTTTTTCTTAAAAACCCTAGGTCGGCCCCCTCTATATAAACCTCTCTAATCTCTCAATTTTTTCCATCAAATAAGTCTAAATTTTTTAGGGTTTTTGTTTCCCACATTAAACCCAAGCTATCATCATCAACTTTGAGCACAATCATCCTTCATTCATCCTATCTTCCATAAGTCAAGGTAAACAGTTTATTTTTCTTTAAATTTTCATTTTCTTTATATTTGTATATTGTTTATGTTTTAAAATCATACTTTTACTATGTATATATTTTTGTCTTCACAGATTTCACAAATATTTTTCAAAAACTTAGAATTTTTTATTCGAATATAAGAATATATTTGTATATTTTTAAACTATTTTTCAAAATTTCTTTTTACCAAAAATTATATTTATATTTGTATATGTTTTAAAATTATATAACATATATTTTTACCATACCTTGATTATTTGATTGATTAATTGGATTGAATATGATGATTTATGCATACATGTATTTTTTGGTTTGAAAAATTTCAGGATTTTACAATGGGACCTAAAAAGAGAGCAAGAAGGGAGATTAGGGCTAGGTCTACCACCAGAAATCCTATCTCATCCACTCCCGACAATAGTGGTACATGGCCAAACCTTACCCAACTCTATCGCCAATGTTTTATTGAAACAACTAATATCGAACGTTTTAAACACTTTCAAAATTTTAAAATCCGGCGTGAGAGAATTGTTTCCATTCCATTAATGACTTCTGAAGCTTTTAAATTTTGATATCTTGATTTAATGAGAGAATGGAAATTTATGAGTTTTTTAAGTGTGCCTGGCATTGTTTGCAAAAATATTGTTCTTATTTTCTACTCAAATGTTCGGTGTATTTTAAATGAAGAGAAAACCGAGGTTATTGCTTTAGAATCTTATCTTATGGCAAAACCTATTCGCCTCGATTTTCAAATTATAGCTGATCTTTTGGGAATGGAAAACACGGGTATTGATGATAAGAATGCCTTTCCCCACACTCTTTGTGGCTCCGTTAATATCCTTGATGCTTATGACCATTTCCTTTACCTCTATATCACTTGGTGGTTTTGACCATCCGGTGGTAAGTGGTCCACCATTCGCCAAGTCGATGTCTTTTGGCTTCGTTGTTTTCGTGAAGGAACTCGCCCAAACCTTGCCCAAATCATCTTTGCAGAGCTTGTCCACCTAGTCCAAAATTTTTATACCTCCCTCGTCACATCTTTTTCCTATAGCACTATCCTAAGCTTCATTTTCCATAAGCTTGACATCGACTGTTCCTATGATCTTGCCTCGCCTCTCATCGATACTATTGATGATCAATCTCTAAGGCGTGAAAAGTTCACCTTTTATAATGGTGAATGGATTCAGAATGTCGATCTTCCCGGCGATGCTCAACCAAATCTTGAAGAGAATGTGCCAGCCGCTCTAGTTTCTCCGGTGGCTCCAGTTGCTCAACCTTCATATGATGCTCTTGTGGCGTATCTTGATGGAAAGTTTGCTACTTTGGCCACTCAGTTAACATCAATGGAGACTCACTTTAGGGCAATCAACACAAGGCTTGACTCGTTCGATGCACATTTGACATATATAGAGAATCGTCAAGCTTCCATGGATATAACTCTTACCACCTTCCATGGTGAATGGCGTGGTCACGCTCTTGGAGACGATGGCATAGATGATGAAGATGAGGATGAAGATGGTGATGAAGCTCCTTAGGCTCTTGCATTCCATAACATATCATATCATGTTTAGGATTTAAGTTTATGCACCTATGTTTTATTTGAATTCCTATGACTTTATGCTATTTGGTTTATGTTTTATGTTGGATTATTATTATTATTATGTTGCTTGAATATTTGCTTTGGATTTAATAATATTTATGTTGTTTAATTATGCTTGGAGCCCTCTACTGTTCTTTATATTTTCCCATTGATTTTGATCTAACAAAAAGGGGGAGAAATTATGAGTTAAATTTTTCAAAACGTTTTTTTTCAAACTTAAATGGTTTTAAAGAAAGGGGGAGTTTTATTCAAAAGACTTAAAAAATTATTTTGGGTTTTGTTATATCAAAACGGGGAGATTGTAAAACTAATATTTGATTTTGATATAAAAAGTATTTTCAAAGAGTTTTTTGCAAAATAAGATAAATTTTTAAGTACTCACAAATACTCACAAAATAACAAGGATCGAACTTAAAAGTATTTCTTAGTCAAAAACTAAAACCCCAAATATTTTCTAAGTGTTTTTGTACTCAAATAGCCGAAATTTGTCCAAGCATATCGATACACCATGTACCATATCGATACGGTTTTTACCTACTGAATTTATTTTACGCGAATGGCTGTCGTGTACCGATACGACTTATGCCTATTTTGGTACAAAATTTCGATACGCTACGTATTCGTTTCGATACGCCATTCAACCTGGGAGATAACGACTATACGAGTATTGATACGGTTGCTACCTGTATCGATACGGGGTGTTAGATTTTGCAAATCTTTTGCATTTAAAACTTGATCGTTATCTTGTCAGTTTATTGGAATCCTAAACTTCAAAAATCGGTTATAGCGTACCGATACGCTCTTAGGCGTATCGATACGGTGTTTCATACTCGAAAAATTAGGATTCCAGTGAGTAAGCCCCATACTGACATGGCAATACCGTACCGGTATTACGAATTTTCTGTAAGTCAAGGGAAGAACCAATTTTCTTTTGGCCAATTGCCGTGGCAATCAATTGCCAAAATTTGCTGTAAGTCAAGGGAAGAACCAATTTTCTGAAAAGCATTAAGAATCCAAACACCTTTTTCTTTTGGCCTCTCAAACATCTCCATCAGTAGAGATTTCAATGGCTTCAAATCTACCAACATCGGTTTCTCAAGACATACCTACAATGGACGAGTAAGTTTTTAAAGAATTTGAAAGGTTCAACCATTACATGCTCATATTCCATTGGCAAAGTATTATCATCTCGTTGATCTTGCATGTGGTCGTGTAATTGCCGTGGCAACTGTAGATGAGAGAAATCTACAGATTCCTGCTTCAACATCAACGTTGTAACCTTCTGGGCATCAGGTTCCTCAGAATTTACTGTAGTATTGTTGTTCTCAGCTTCACTGAGTGTTGTCGCGACATTGCTTTGTTCAGGCTCCTCAATGATTGCCGAGGTAATTTGTTGCTCAAGCTCATCATGTGTTGGGCAATCTCTCTCATTGACATCCTTTTGACTTGGAGGTTCTAGTTGTTCCCCACAAATCGGAGAGCGTTCTTTGCATTTCTCCTTATCCGCTTGCCTTGGGATGTCAGTATCCCCCGGAATGGATTGTTGGTGTATGATATCCATGACATATGTGGATTTCCTCAATTGATCTTCTGAATCCCCTAAGGTTGCATCCCACTGAGCTATCCTCGTATCCATGGACTTTGATAGCTCTCGAATCTCTTCAATTGATCTGTCAAGTCTAGCCAAGGAAGCTAGTAACGTTTCCTCCAAGGAATTGGAATGCTCTTGAAAAGGACTACATTGCCATGGCATATTTGTTGCTGCGGCAAAATTGTTATGGTAAAAAACATTTTAGCTTTTTGACCATACCATGAAGAATTTTGCGATGGTTCCCTCTATGGTCCTCCATGTAGTCATATGCACCGAAAATGTGAGGGCAATTTTCAAACACATGATGTTCTCCACACATAGCACAAGAGTTTTCCACGGTATAGGCCCTTTGGGCTTTTCTTGGTTGGTATAGGTAATCATCAAAGGGTGCAAGAAACTATTGATTGGATTGATTCATATCTTCCAACATCAACTGTCGAATAGATCAGCTTTTATTTCCCGACATGTTGATGTCCCTTAACTTGTAGTGCACCTAATTTTTTGATAAAACAAACAAAAAGAAAAGTCAGTAAAACTAAGAGAAAAAAATGCAATAACAAAAACAACTAACACCAATTGCCAATCCCCGGCAACGGTGCCAAAAACTTGTTGCGCGTAATAAGTGCTACGCAATTGTGCAAGTATACACGTTGCAAGTTATAGTATAAAAGATATCGTCTCCACAGGGATTGGTGCCACTTCAAGAATCTAGTCTCTTGCACTGTAAAAAGTAAAAGAAAACACAAGTAGAAGATTATAGGAGTTTTAACTAAAAACTAATCTAGAAAGCAAATAAGTAAAAGGCTATGTAATTAAATGAGAGAGATAGGCCAGGTTATCGTGATTTGAGGTGTGATAGCCGATTGGATCGTCTTGGTAAAAGAGCGCAAGGGCAACTCAGTTGTCGTGGCAACTTGCACAACGGGGTTGCCTTGGAAACTAATTGATGGTTGCCTGGGCAACTACTTGGGTGTCTGGGCAGCAACCTTCAAGGTTCGGCAGAGCGTTCTTCAATGGTTTCTTCTTATCCCTAAGTCGAAACTCTAGTTACTTGTGCATGCCTTGATAATACATCCCTACGTGAATCAAGGGTGAATAACAACCAATCTTGCGCTCCTCTTAGCCGTTGAAATCCTTAACTTATTCCTAAGTCGGATTAATCTTCACCATCAATAGATTGAATAAAGATCATATTCATTCGTTTCTTGAATCTAACCCTCCCGATATTAGATAAATAGATGAAGTTACGAGATCCTCCCCCAATTCACTCGCAAACAAGAATAAGAACCAAGAATGAATAAACCTTGAATAGAAAAGTGCAAACTCTTATTACCTAAACAAAATCCAATAGTTTCTCACAACCACAAGACACAATAACCTTAGCCAAATAGATTTAGTTCATGGTTAGGTTCCAAAGAAACTCAAGATAAAGAATCCCTAGCATGAACCTAATTGAACAAGAAAGAAAAAGATGAAGGATGAAGCTTGTCGAAATCCTCCTTGCCCTTGATGCTTGTCAAAAATTCTCTCCTTTTTCCCTTTGGAGTTTTCGAAATTTTCCCTCTTCTTGCCTTCTTGATCTTTGACGGCTTGGTCCTTTAAATAGGAGATGGCTAGGTCAAAATCCTTCTTGAGGAGGAAGTTAAGTTGGAATTAAATTATCTTTAAAGAATATAATTCTTTATAATATTTAAATTCCTTCTAGAACTTCTCCTATCTTCTTGGGATTTAATTTCTCTTTAACCTCTTCATAGAAATCAAACTCCTTTGGGATTTAACTTTTCTCTACGTCATCTTGGGCTTATCTTGTCATCAATTTCGACTACCATATGCTTATCTACTCATCAATTTCGACTACCATATCATCTTATTCCTTGTCGACAATTGCCCTGGGAACTGGCTCGGCGTCTTCTTCATGCATTGCCCTGGCAACTAGCTCGACATCTCCTTCATGCACTGCCCAGGTAACTAGTTCTAGCCTTGCTTAGGCAAGTGATTCTGCACACACACAAAAACACACCAAAGCAGCATCTTTTTCCACAAAAATCACCAAGTTATGTAATCAAGCTCAGCGGTGGAAAGAAACATGAATTAATGCATGAATGACTAATTATGCAACTAATATGAGCCTAAGTCTAACAATAATATGAGTAAAAAGGGTAATAAAAATAGTACTTTTGAACACTTATCAGATAGCTAAGGTAGTGGAGGTAGACTCGGTTGAGTAGTCAAACCACTATAAATTTTCGTGTCCAAATTTTTATTACTTAGCCATTCATCCACCAAAGCAAAAATCCAATTCACCCCCTCTTGGCACATTCGGTTGATCGTTGGAGCCTCCCAACTTATCCAAAATATTCAGGTCCAACTCAGGTTTAGGTCAACACCAGTTAGGACTCGAATTGATTTTGGATCACGACCACCTCGGGTCATAAGCAGTTCTGACTCAAGTCAGTTTCAGTCAATTTTGCAGGTCGGGTCAACTTTTGACATCCCTATTTGGAGGGAGTTTAGAGCCACTAAAACAGAGCATTTAATGTCACATGCACAAAAGTATTGAAACCTTTAAGTGATTTTAAGAAAAAACTAATTGTTACACAGTAGGGGTATCAAAAGCTTGGGGGCATCGAAACTTTGTGAAAGGTTTTGAAACCTTTTGGAGGGTATTAAAATTTTTTCCCAGATTTTATTCCCAAAACTTTTCTAGTCGAAAGGTTTCAAAACCTCATAAAGGGGATATCGAAACCTTCTTTAAAACCTTCAAAATTTGGTTATCATATGATTTTTAAAGCAGGTTTGGTATGAATTTTAAGTCAACGTCTTTATAAATCATTTTAAAAGTTAACAGGACATTTTTGACAAATTTAGAAATATTTTCATAGATCACAATTTTTTACAACTTTGTCTTCAAAGTTGTATCAAAATCAAATAAGTCTAACAATCTCTCCCTTTTTGATATAACAAAACACTTGATAAAATTTTGTTTTTGAAAATTTTTTCAAGAAAAGAAAAATTCTCACTTTGACTCCCCCTTAAAAGAAAAGTTTTTAAAGATATTTTGAGAAAAACAATTTAAGCTAGTTTTTCTCCCTCTTGTTGTTATAGAAAAATATAAAAAAGCTTCCAGATTAACAAACATTGTTAGATCAATAGGGATTAATCCAACAATAATAAGCAATAACCCAAATTAAAAAAAAACAACCAAAATAAAATCCAAAATATAATTCCTGGTGACTCTGTAGGAAACCTATATTTTATGTCATTTTACTTGGAATATTGCATGAGTTCGAGCCTATATAGATACATTTAGTATTAGTTTGCATATATTTTTGGGGTTTATGCTTGAGCTTAATGATTTATATATATTGATGTTACTAATGGGAAAGATAGTATATTTTAGTGGTGCTTGCGCAGGAAGCCATAGAATGAAAGAAGCAGTGGAGCGCTGGAGCAGTGGATAGGGGTGTGCAAAAATTGAAAAATCAAAACCGATCCTGAAACTCAAAAAAACTGAACCGAAAAATTCGGTTGTGGTTTGGATTTTTTTAAAAAAAGAAACCAGTTTGGTTACGGTTTACAGTTTTGAAAAAATTGAGTAACAGAACCGACTAGTTATAAAATATATATTATTATATTATATGTCTTTTAAATATTTTATATTAAAAAATATATGATTTTTTTTCTTATTCTCATTCCCCAAAAGTAAAACTCTAGTTTCATTTTATAAAACTTTAAGTGTTTAACTTGCTAGTATTAAAAAAGATGCTAATATCATATGTCGGTTTTTAAAAGTATATATTTTTCTAACATATTATTAAAATTTATATTTTTAATAAGCAAAGTAAAAAACCGTTACCCAAACCGAATCGAATATTTTATTTAATCGAATAAACGATTATTCGGTTGAATGATTACGGTTTAGGGTCAAGAATTTAGTGACCCAAACTTACCGTTTAACCGAAATAATTCGCTAATGATTAACCAAACCCGGTTTTGCATACACCTTGTAGTGGAACAACATTCTCTCGTGATGGACTAGATGCCACAACATTGTTGTGACAATGGAGACAAATCTATTAACGTGATTTAATATGTGGGCCCCTCTCCTTTATTGAGTCATTAGTGATGTGGAAAGCAAATATCCTCTTTAATTAATCACATGACACTTTTTTAAAAGCATGTGGCAAGATATTCTTTTATTGACATTTAATGAACCAAAAGTAGAAAACCCTAGGGTTTCTACTTACTATAAAAGGAAAGGGAGTATCACAAGAAAGAGAGGTTGAACTTAACAGACAAACACGCATAGAAGCTTTTATTCGAGGGAAAAAAACCCTTTGTCTTCTACATCAGAGAACCACCATTGTCGAAGGTCAAGAGGAGTCTCCAAGCGCCAAAAGATGTCGAGAAAGGCTTAAGGAGATTGGAGCGTTGCAATATCGGTTCGAGGGCACGAAGAAGAAATCTTAAGATGCTTTGATTCTATTTCCTTGTTTCTTTATTGACTGTCATGCTTTATTATATTATTTTGATGAATGCTATTTAATCAGACATGAGCTAAATACTCATTGTTGGGTTTATTGTTTTTAAGATACTATGCTTTAATTAATTATTCAATGTTATTTTCGTTTTCCTTATCTATTTTGTTCATCGTTCTTCATGCATAATTATTGTAAGAGCTATCAAGAGAGGCCTTTTAATTATTGATCTGTGGCTTGATATCGAGAGAGTTAAGTTAGAAAAACGTGAAAAGTGGAGGATTTCAATGACTAATAAGGGGATTTTGAACAGATAATAAGTTGTTAGGGTTTACGTAGACATGTATTGCCATAGCTTCTTATTATCAACTTTTAGGTATCGAGAGAGTCTAAGAGTTAATTAGAAAACCCAATTGAATAGATAAGGATATAATTGGTTTAGGCAGACATGTGTTGCCAAACGATATAACATTCGAAAGGTAATTAGCATAAGTCTTAGGCATTAACCTAGAATCCATTCTCATTAGATATCTTTGCGAGTCAGCATTAGTTTGTTGTTCTTTTATATTTTCTTCACTTTACTTTTTTTTTGCTACAAAATTTAGTTTATAGTTTTTTATCACTATATCATCTTATCATTATTTTACTAACTCTTTCGTGCAATTGCTTTGAGTTTATCACTCCAATCCCTGCGGGTTCAACACTCGATGTTTATCACTCTATTACTTGGCGACGAGTATACTTGCTCTGAATTGTGCACGCATCAACTCCATACTAGAAAAACCATAAAATCCAAAGCATATAATCCCAAAAAGCATAAAACATCCAAATCCTAATTGTAGTAACCAAAGCTAAATCAACATTAGTCCAAGTACGAAAAACTAAAAAGCATGAAAGTAGCAAAGTATCATAGATGTGCATACAAATAACACCTAAACATTCGGACAATTTGGTGGAAAGGGAGGAATGTGATGATTACAAATTCCTTGCATGTCATTACGAGCATTACACATGTTATCCTCAAGAGAAGTCACCCAAGTATCTAAGCCACAAAGAAAATCGATAGCCTCTTCATGCGAGTTACGAAGAACGACATCAGTGTTGTCAAACCTAGATATCATAGCATTCTACAAGGACTCTATCGTTATATGAGCATTTGGAGCCGGTGTATCAACATCTATTGGACCATTATGAGCCTTATCTTCATCATTCTTATGAACCCACATGTCATTAATGAAATGCCAACCAATCTTGCAAGCAGTGGTAGCATTAATTTTGCTCTTTAGGTGAATGACGGGGTCAAGAAATGTGTCAATATTAAGCTTCTCAAATATGTGTCTTAAAACATATCCATAAATTAGAGAAAAGCTAGTAGGATTTTAATTAACATGAACGAGAAAAGTGAAGATAATATGAGTAATATTAGGACAATATCTAGTATAAGGGTGGTACAATAACCAATAATCGGCGTGACACATACGAGTAGCTCATCCGCCAGAAGGATGAAAAAACCAAGTAGTAAAGAGATGAAGAAATCAATCATGAAAATAAAGATGGGTAGGACTATCATCCTTAAAAGGCATAATGGGGACACTCTCGGATTCATCAAATGAGCCATCTTTTGGAACACCAAGAAAATTAGGTATGATATTTGGAGAAAGCTTAAAGGTTTTTCCAAGTACATGGGTATTTTCATTATGATCATGAATGAAAGAAGCAGTGGCATAAAATGTTAGAACCAAAGCATACCCAACACATAACATGTATGAAAACTAACCCAGGATCTATCATGCCAAATCATCAAGAACAATAAACTAAATGTTGAAGCGTAACTGAATTCATTGATGGACTAAAGACATTGAATCTTTGATGGAGATCGCCTAAAAGGTTCTTGTGATCTTCCAAGAAGAAAGGTTGGCCATTACCGTAAAAAATCTCTGGCGGGGACAAGAGTAATACAAGTTGACCTATTTCTTGGGGACCACTACCTTTTTATATATTTGATTTAATAAATCAACTATTAAGTATTTATAACTCTTGCCCTTATTGAATTATAAAAACATTTTATGTTATCTACACTTTTATTTTCATGAAACTTTAATGTTAGAACCACACCATAATAGATATGAAATCTAAACCCATGATATATCATGTCAAATCATTAAGAACAATAAACCGATTAAACTGAATGCGGAATCGTACCTGAATTAATCGATAGATGAAAACCTTGAATCCTTTGATGAAGATCGCCGAAAAGGGGTTGTGATCTTCCAAGAAGATAGGTTAGCCCTTGCCGTGAAAACTCTCTGACGGGGATAAGAGTAATACAAGTTAACCTATTTCTTGGGGACCACTAACTCTCTATATAGTTGATTATTACATCAACTATTAAATATTTATAACTCTGCTCCTCATTGAATTATAAATATATCTTACGGTATCTACACTTTTATTTCCATGGCACTTTAATACCTATGACACGCCTAACATAATTGGTCACTTGATTTTGTGTCATACTTTATAATAGCATCATACATTTTACATATGTGTCCATAATTGTGGATTTTAATCCAACAATCTTCCACTTGGGCAACATATGTTTCCTGATAAATGTACAACCTTATGAGCTAAAAAATTTGTTATTATATAATAGGTATTCTATAACAATCTCGTCCATTAACTATATCCATATAGGATCAAAGCAGCCTTTGCTATATCAATCATGACTAGACCCATCAATGGTCACGTATACAAATATAGTCAAATGACATTGATCAATCATGGATGCATAGCATGGAAAATTACATGAAATGTGAACCGAACATGTCTATGTCCAACTGGTCCTCCTAAAACTTAGTGAGATCAAACTTTACTGAATTCAGAGTGTGCACAAAACAAAAGAACTTTATTTTTGCAGAAAATAATCTTAAAATATCCTTAAACTAAAGTAAACGAAATTGTGTCTAAACCGAATGAGCATTTTTTTAATTACAAACTCTTACTAAAACCGAATATCCTTAAATAACATTACACCCACATGAGTAGTGTGCTCATGAAAGAGCTAGGGTGATAATTTCTTAATAAGCGCGCAATTATGGAGTTTGTACTAGCATGCTCTATAGACATACAACCACTCTGAATTTTCTTTAACAACTAGGAACTTAATATTTATTTGCTTCAAATTTGAAGTGTTCCTATTGTTATAGAAAAATGAAAGCATATTTATTGTCACAAAATAACCAAAGTGGTCTTTCTATTCAATCTATAATTAGCAACCCATGTGACAAAATTCTTTTGCGTCAATATTCTAATAGAATCGAAGTTTGTGTGTACTCCAAGTTTAAGGATTAGCCTTGGTAGTGTAGAGGCGGTGCATGTGTTGCACGAATCCATGCCATTGAGCTGAAGAGATTGCGAGATCTCTTAGAAATCCTTGTATCCGATGTTAACGATGGTTTTATGGAAATATTGCTGTTGAGATGGATCACTTGTAAGCCAATATAATGTTCTAAATGTATCATGTTGATGGATTGATTTGTATGATGTGGTTTATACATGTTTTACTCCTTAAGCTTTGCATATGGAATGTTATGCATGGGAAGGCTTAAGTAGAGGGAATTGCATAAGAGATTATGATGTGGAATCTATGGTACATGTTGCATATGGTTTAATATGCTGGTTTTGTAAGAGTAAGTGCATGTTTTGAAAGAATGACATAATTGTTCTAAAATGGTTTAAAATTGCATTGGATGATGTTTCATGTTTAGAGCGCTCCTCACTAAGCAATGATTGCTTACGCTCTCTTTTATCATCAATACGGATTGATTGAGTGCAAGTGGCCTAGCAAGGAAGGAAGAAAATTCCAAGACTTGATTTACCAAAGTATGTTGAGTTTTAAGTAGTAATAAAGGCAATGTGGCTTAAATGTTTTTGGGAGGGTTTGAGTGGTTACCTCTTTGTTTGAGCAAGTTTATATTGCGGTTTTGGTCTTGTGATAAGCTTGGTTTGTTGGATTTTAAATATGGATCATGTTTTGGTTGCTTGAGTATTAAGAAGCATGCCTATAGTTACCTTTGAAGCATGTTGATCATTACTTGATGATTGATCTATGGTTGTTGATGGTAAATGATCTATGATGATGTCACTTTTTTGTTAGAAACATGCTTAAGTGTTAGAATCCCAAAACAAGGTTAAAAATCTGCAAATTTTGACATTACATGTCAGGGCATATCGATACACGTGTGCATGTATCAATACACGTAAGTAATTATAGGCACATCGTATCAGTACACGGGTGCCCGTATCGATACGTGTAAGCACATCTCAGGCTTAGCGTATCGGTACATGGGTGACTGTATCGATACGGGTCTACGGTTTAAGCATAGCGTATCGATAATCGATGAGGCGTATTGATACGGTTTTGAGCTACTGGAATTTGGAGTTTTTGAGAATGCTCAGGTGTATCGATACGGTCAGTAGTTAAGTCAGTTAAAAGTATATTTTATGGTTTCTGTTCTTCCATTTTAGTCCCTGATTGATATACTTGCAATTAAATGAGTTTGAACGATCATTTTGACCTAAAATTTCACCAGTATGCATGTAATTGGTTTAATTGAGGATTGGTAATGTTAATTATGAAATTGTCCCTTTGAAATAGTGGAATTTACATTTTGGTCCCTGGGTGTTATATATGCAATTGGATGAGTTCGGATGATCATTTTAAGTTGGAATTTGGCATGCATACCTGTAAACTGACTAATGGAAGATTGGTAAAGAAAATTATAAGTAAAACCTTATAGATTTGCAGAATTACATTTTGGTCCCTATCTTGTAAAAGTGATCAAATGGATATCTATTCGATGCCCGATTGAGTTGAGTTTACACCTATGATCAGTATGTACATATAGGTTAATATTTATGCCTCTAGATAAGATAAAAGAAAAAAAATGGTTGCATTTTCCAAGTTCTTCTTTCAGGTTTACTTTGGTGAACCTAATGTAGCTCGCTCGGTTCGGTCTTGCGACTAGGCCGAGTCGAGAGGGTTACATGCAAGGTGATGCATATCATTGGTGGGTGACCATAATTGCTGGTGTTCCTGAGGCAGATGTTACTTGAGAGTTCTTTCAGAGAGCTTTCAAGAGGAAATATCTTGGTACCAGTATTTGGATATAAAGAAGCGTGATTTTATGTTGCTGACGCAGGGTGGCATGTCTGTTGCTAAATATGAGGTGAAGTTTGTTCGTCTGAGATAGTATACCCCAGAGCTGGTCCCTGATGATCAATAGAGATGTGATAGGTTTCGTTATAGTTTAGTGAAAGATATTAAGACCTATTTGTTGGCCACAGATTAAACATATTTTGATGTGTTGGTTAATCGGGCCAAGGATATTGACCAGTCTTTGGGTACATCAGTTCAGGTTGCAAGCGCAAGCTTGGGTAAGAGAGTGGCTAATTCTAATTATTCTAGGAGGTAAAATAAGAGGTTCAGGGATAAGAGGCATCGGCCGGATCACAGGCGTGGTGGTGTTGTTGGTTAGGGTGCCCAAGGAGCTCGTGTTATACCAGAGTGTGAGCGATACGGTAGGCGCCACACGGGTATGTGCCAGGGTAATGCTGAAGCTTATTGGATCTGTGGCTCATCTGATCACTTGAAGCGTGATTGTCCTTGGGCTGCGAGAGATGCACTGGCGTGTATAGCTGCACCTGTTAGGGGCCGAGGCCAAGGCAGGGGCAATTTTTAGAGGCACGAGGATGGATAGAGGGCTGTAGCACACACAATTACTGTGCGACCAGAGAATGGTGGATCGGCACGAGTTTATGCTCATCGCGAGGGGCGCAATGACACTGATGTGATCGCAGGTACCTTTACCTTGCAATCTTTGTCATTGTTTTCTTTGATTGATTCAGGGTCTACCCATTCATATATCTTGAGTGAGCATGCATCTATGTTGAATGTTCCTGTTGAGATCTTAGATGTTGGCATGTTAGTCACTAGTTTCTTTGGGGAGACGGTTACAACAAGAAGGTTGTATCAGTGTTGTCCTTTGGTGGTGCAAGGTCTTGAGTTTGCCGCATATCTGATAGAATTGCCATTCCATAGTTTTAACGTTATCTTGGGTATGGATTGGTTGAGCAAGCATAAGGTGATAGTGGATTGTGAATCTAAAAAGATTTTCTTGAAGTTGGCCGATGATTATGAAGTTGTGGTGGTTGACGAGAATGTAAAGTTTTTGTCCAATGTTGTTTCGGCTACTTGAGGGGAGAAGATGATGGTTGATGGTTGCCATTGCTCCTTATAGGATGGCATTAAAAGAGTTGAACAAGTTAAAGCCACAGTTTTAGGAGTTGTTGGATCACGGGTTCATTCGATCGAGTGTTTCTCCTTGGGGTGCTCCTGTTCTTTTTGTAAAAAAGAAGGATGGTACGATGCGTATGTGTGTTGATTACCGACAGTTGAATAAGTTAACGGTGAAGAACAAGTATTTGTTGCCGCGAATTGATACTTGTTTTATCAGTTTCGTGGAGCAGCAGTGTTTTCCAAGATAGATTTGAGATAGGGGTATTATCAACTGAAGGTTAAGGATGAGGATGTGCATAAGACTGCGTTCCGTACGAGGTATGGGCATTATGAGTTTTTGGTGATGTCGTTTGGTTTGACGAATGCCCCGACTACTTTTATAGATATGATGAATAGGGTGTTCCATGAATATCTTAATCAGTTTGTTGTGTTGTTCATAGATGATATTCTTGTGCACTCCCGTACTGAGGAGGAACATGATCGGCATTTATGGATAGTGTTGCAAGTGTTGAAGGATAATCAGTTGTACGCTAAGTTGAGCAAATACGAGTTTTGGCTTAGGGAAGTGATGTTCCTTGGTCATATAGTTTTTGTGGAGGGCATTCGCGTTGATCCATAGAAAATTGAGGCTATTCTCAATTGGAAGCAACCTAAGTCTGTAGTAGAGGTGCGTAGTTTTCTTGGGTTGGCTACTTATTATTGCCGTTCGTTGAAGGGTTTTCTAGTATTGTAGCCCCGTTGACGAAGTTGTTACAGAATGTTCCTGTTGTGTGGACGGAGACGCAACAATAGGGTTTTGAGAAGTTGAAGGAGGTTTTGACACATGCTCTTGTGTTAATTCAACTAGAATCGAGGAAGGAGTTTGTGGTTTATAGCGATGCGTCATATGTTTGTTTGGGTTGTGTGTTGATGCAAGATGGTAAGATTGTGGCCTATGCGTCGAGGCAATTGAAGGTTCATGAGCGCAATTACCCAACTCATGATTTGGAGCTTGCAACTGTGGTTTTTGCCTTGAAAATCTGGAGACATTGTCTCTATGGTGAGAAATGTGTTGTTTTCACGGACCATAAGAGTCTAAAGTATTTGATGTCTTATAAAGATTTGAATTTTAGGCAACAGAGGTGGTTGGAATTGCTTAAGGATTGCGACTTCACAATTGAGTATCATCCTGGGAAAGCTAATGTTGTTACGAATGCGTTGAGTCGTAAGGTTGCTATTGAGCTTAGGGCGATGTTTGCGAGGTTGAGTGTAACACGAGAATGTGGTTTGTTGGCTGAGTTACAGGTCAAGCCTACATTGTCACAGATAATCAAGCTAAGCAACCATTTGATGAATCTTTGGTTCCTCATGTTAAGGACATAGCGGATGGTAATCCAACATATTTTTATTTTTATGAGGATGGGGTGTTGTGTTTCAAGGGTCGAATAGTAGTGCCGAAAGATCCAGAGTTGAGGTACATTATTTTGACAAAGGTGCATTCTAGTCCTTTTGCTATGCATCCCGGTAGTTTTAAGATGTATCGTGGTTCGAATGAAGCATACTACTGGGTTGGCTTGAAAAATGATGTGGTTGAGTTTGTTTTCAAGTGTATGGTGTGTCAGCGGGTCAAGGCTGAACATCAATTTCCATCTAGGTTGTTGCAACCGCTGAAAATTCCAGAGTGGAAATGGAAGAGAATCACCATGGATTTTGTGATGGGGCTGCCTTTGACACCAAATAAAAAGGATTCCATTTGAGTGATTATTGATCGGTTTACGAAGTGTGAACATTTCTTGCCAGTGCACACGACGGATACCTTGGACAAACTGGAAAATCTGTATATTGCTGAGATTGTGCGCTTGCACGAGGTACCTAAGTTCATTGTTTATGATAAAGATCCAAGTTTTACAGCAAGGTTTTGGGTGAGTTTACACTAGGCTTTGGGTACAAGGTTGAATTTCAGCACCGCATATCATCCTCAGTCGGATGGACAATCTGAGCGGGTTATCCAGGTTTTGGAGGATATGTTGAGATGCTGCATTATTGAGTTCTAAAGAACATGGGAGAAGCATTTGCCTTTGGTTGAATTTGTTATAATAATAGTTACCAAGTGAGTATACAAATGGCACCGTATGAGGCGTTATATGGCCGGAGGTGTCGTACGCCCTTGTGTTGGGCCGAGATAGGGGAAAAGCATGTTTCCCTACCGGATGTGTTGAAAGACATGGATGAAAAAGTAAAGCTTTTGTGTGATCGCTTGAAAGTGGCTGCGGATCGATAGAAATCTTACGCGGATTTGAAGTGTAGGGAAATTGAGTTTGCAGTGGGCGATCGTGTATTCTTGAAAGTGTCATCATGGAAAAAGGTGATGAGGTTAGGACGTAAGGGTAAGCTTAGTCTGAGGTTTATTGGACCGTACGAGGTTATTGAGCATGTAGGTCCTGTGGCTTATCGGTTGAGGTTGCCTCCTGAGCTGGAGAAAATACATGATGTGTTCCATGTATCTATGTTACGGAGGTATCGGTCGGATCTTTCATACGTTATACCAGGGGAGCATATAGAGTTGAGGCTAGATTTATCTTATGACAAGGAACCTGTAGAGATCCTTGATACCAGCATGAAGGTTTTGCGTGGCAAGACGGTTGAGCTTGTTAAGGTGTTGTGGAGACACCGTGGTGTTGAGGAAGCCACGTAGGAACACAATTCAGAGATGCTAGAGCAATTTCCACATCTGTTTCTTCCAGGTAATTTCGAGGACGAAATTAAGTGGGGGAGAATTATAACACCCCGGTTTTGGGCTTAGATGTCTTAAGGTTGGTTCGGAGGTTCGGTGGACCGATATTAGAGTTTCAGGATTAAATCGGTTTAAATATTTTTTAAGGTGATAAAATTGAGGGAAAATATTCTAAAATCATTATTAATTATATTAAGGATAATGGTAAAATCAACTTTTGGAAATAAGATTTGGAAATCGGACATTTTGGCTGGTGACCAAAATGCAAGTTTTGAAAACTACTTTTAAGGTGACTAAAATGAAAAGGGCCAAATTCTTAGAATCTATAATGAGCTATTTTACCAAGTTTTTCTAATGATTTCTACCTTAATTATAGATATTTTAACATGTGTTTTTAAGTTAGTTAAAAGGGATTTTAGCTAAAAAATTAGTTAAGCTCCTTAAAGAAAATTCACGTAACTTTTCTCTCAACTTTTTCTCTCCATTCTCTCCTCAACCAAAAATTCATATTTTCTTCAAAATCCAGATGTGAGAAGTCTTTTAACTTGTATTTATGATTTGTGATTGATTAATTAATATTGTTTTTTACAAAATCTCTTCTAAATCTGGTGTTTTCTTAGCTTTTATCAAACCAATTGAGAGAGAAATCTCACAATAGGGATAAGGTCCATGATCTCCTCTATTGTATAGTTCTATACTAAAAATACCAAGTATTTGATTTGATGTATGAATTGTAATCTTATTTTAATGTTTTATCAATGTTTGATTGAGTTAATTAGGAAATATTGATGAAACGAGGTAATAATCGAAGTGGGTCTGATTTTCAGTGTTTAAGATTGATTTAATACATATTTTGGATGTATTATGATGTTAATAAATTTTTTTATCAATAGAATCATAAAACTCTTGGATCTCTAATTGTTTAGGTTGTTAGATTTGAGTTTTTGTGATGATATTCGAGTTTAATCTTTGCTGGAAGTAAAATGATGTTGGGAGAGGGTTTTTGGATGTTAATTGATGTTGTTTGCTGGATTGAATCGTTGTTTTATGGCTGGGTTAAGTTTTGGAAACGTTTGATGATGATTTCGGTATGTTTCGGATGGTTTCTAAATGGGCAACCTGAGAGTTGCGGGGGTTTTGCTTTGAAGTAGTGGTTAGAATGCATAATGATGCATTTATCCTCTGGTTTTATGTGTTAAAAACAGGGGATAATCAAGGAGACGAAGCTTGACGTTGTTTTGTGGCTTGCCGGGAGCTTGTATCGCGTTGGCAAAGAAGGCGAAGCGTATGGGTGAGTGGAAACTGGTTTTAAATGCTTTACAAAGGTTTGTAAAGGTTGTTGGGAGTTTAGGGTAAGCGTGAGACACTTACCTAAGCTCGGAAGTAAGTTTCCCTTATTTTGCTCTTGAATATCGGCTTTGATATGAGCATGTTGTTTGTATGTTTTGGGGATAAACATGGTATGATTTATTTACTGGCAATGCATGATTTTGTGTACATATTGGGAATGGTGTATTACTTTGGCAATGAGATTTGCATATGTGGTGTTTTGCATAATGCATTGTGAAATAGTAAGTAAATGGTTTGTAAATGATATATTGGCTATGGGACAAGGTAAGAAACAATTGGATATAGTTGGCATGCCATAGCATTAAAAGTGCACTATAAAATATGAACAAAATCGATCGTGGCCATGGGTCCTTGAGGTAGGGTGGTTTAACAAGGCCACTCGGACTGTTGGGAACTTCATTGGGATATGCGGATTAACTAAACAACCCAATTTGATTGTGATCTTGTGGTTTAACTAGGCAAGGTCGGTACACTTGCGGATTAACTAGGCAAAGGTGGTAAATCTCGCGGTTTAACTAGGCGAGGGTGCCAAATCTTGCAGTTTAACTAGGCAAGGTTTGGGATATCATGCGGTATAACTAGGCATTGTATGAGAGATCCGTGTATCCGATATGTATAGGATAGAGGTAGTCTATCAGGGTCACTATAAATGCCAATATATGTGAAAGTTCATGAGTTGAACCTATTTTATAATGCTTTGGGATTAAACATGGTTGTTTATAATGCTTTGGGATTTAAGCATGGAATGTATATGATGTTGCATAAAGGTTGTTACGCTTTGATTGTTGGAATCATAGAAAATGCTTTGGTTGTAAGCATGTTTTTGGAAAACAAGCATATTGTTTTCAAATGGTTTTAATGCATCATTGTTTAATGAGCATCCTCACTAAGAAGTGTGCTTACGCTCTCTTTGTCCTAATGATGCAGAGCATTAAGGTTTGGGGGCAGCAAGAGGCAAGGCTAAGTGATCCAAGAACATTTACAAGTTTGAGTATGAGCTCGGATTATATTTCGGTTAATAAGGCAATGCGTTCGCCATGGTTTTTGGGAGTTGTAATTTGTTTCCTTATGGATTTTAAGTATGTTTCTATGTTGGGTTTTCATGATGGTTTGGTGATGCTAAGCTTGATATTAGTACTTGCTTATAGTCGTGGATAAATGGTTGCTTAGGCATGCATCTAGAGCTTCCTTATTGGTTACCATGTTGTGATGGGTTGAGAAAGTTTATTATGTCGCGTGGGTTGTTGTTATGATGCTTATGCTGAGATTGGTCTATTTGTGTTTTTTGGTATGTCTGGCAAGGTGGTTTAAGAAGCATGCATCTAGAGTGATCTTTTGGAAACATGAGTTTGCTTTATGAGGTTTAATCTTAGCATAGATGTGAGTTTATATTTTTATGGTTGTGTGGATGCATATATGCAAGTTGCTAGGACCCAAATGCATCTAGATTCAAGTGGAAAACCAGCTAAATTTGACATTACAGGCTCAGACGTACCGATATGCGGGGGACCGTATCGGTACGGCTAGGCAATTTTGTGCAGGGTGTTTCAATACGGGTATGAGTGTTTCGATACGGGTTGTCGCCACCGGAATTTCACTTTTTGGAACGAGCTCGCGTACCGAAGCACTGGATGACCATATCGATATAGTGTTTTAGGAAATTAAATGGGATTTTTATATTCGAAGTGGCGTACCAGTACGGTGCTTGGTGTACCGAAACGAGTTGTAATACCGTATCGATACGGGCCTTAGCGTATCGATACGGAGGCAGTTATTTCTGTTAATGTCATGAAAATGCAGTATTGGTTTCTTTCGTTTTAGTCCCTGGATCTTGTTTTATCAATTGAATGAGCATGGATGGTTGTATTAAGCTGATTTTTGACACGTAAGCATGAAATATATTTAATTAAAGGTTGGTAACTTAAAATTGGGAAAAGTCCCTATATATTGTTGAAATTGCAATTTAGTCCCTAATTTGCATTTGTGTCCAATTGGATATCGTTTCGATGCCCGATTGAGATGAGTTATCACCTATGAACAGTATGTACATGTAGGAAAGTAATATTGCATCTAGACAAGATAAAAGAAAAAAAATGGCTGCGTTATAGGTTTCATCTTCCTGGTTTACTTCGGTAAACCTAATGTAGCTTGCTCGGTTCGGTCTTGCGACTAGGCCGGGTCGAGGGGGTTACAAATGATCATCTGTTCTAGTATCTACAGAGTAAGAGACCTTGGGACCTGCATCGGTTATTGGCATTGCATAAATTTGTAGTTTTAGCAGTCTTAAGAATGAGCTATTAAACTCACACTACAAGTTCATTGAGTGCCAAAATTTTAGGCTGAGAATCTGGTCAGGGTTGGACCTAGTGGGAGGCTGGAGGAGGCGGACGCCCCTCAAAAATTTGAAATTCCTATATGATTTAAATTTCTTTTGTATATTTCATATTAAAAATCTATATTCGCCCCCGTAAAATTTTATAAGTTCGCCCCCTCTAAAATTTTATAGGTTCGTCCCCTAACATAAAGTTCTGCGTCTGTCCTTGAATCTGGTTGATGCCAGTAACAACTGATAGTGACGGTTGACAACAATAACAATAGAGATGAAGGTTAAGGTTGGAGGGGATAAATTTTGGGAGAAAAAAGAGTTTAGGATTTTTTTGTTTGAAGATGGTGAAAAAAATAAAAGTTTAACAGTTTTGGGGTTAAATTAGAAATTATCGAATTTTATTAATGTGTCACATCATCAAACTAACAGGAGTTAATGGTACAGTGACAAAACTAAAACGAACCGATAACATGACTTAAACCAGATTTTTTTCAAAATTGGTGACCAAAACGGAACAGACTAAAAATAAAAGTGGCCTCTCGTGTAGTTTACCCTTATTAATTATATTTCTAAAGAACCAGTACGCATATATTTTCATTATTAAACTTTTATTTGGTAAAAAAACTGAAAGAAAAATATTCATTAAATATTAATGTGAGACCCTAAATTCGGCTCAATCGCCCGACCAAATCCGAAGAGTCACGTCAATTACTAAGCTGATCCCAATTAATTAGACATTCAAATTTACAACTAAACATGCGTAAATAAATAACCCTAGTGAATAAAAATGCTTATATTGTCTCATTTTATATAGGTTCGAATCTCGATATAAAGTGTAATATCTCTATTTAATAAAAAAATACAATTTCAAAATCAGACGTGCACATTCATATCCAAATCAAATAACATGTTTTTATACAAATAATTAAGTCAATCTCAATTATCTATAAAAATAAGTGTAAAATAGGCAAATTTATCAAAGTTTGGACTTCGGTATCGATATTTAGCAGGGGTTAGCATTAGATCGAGTCGAACCAAAAAAATTAGTTAATCGAGTTGAAGAGTCATATTTTATAACTCAAATTTTATTTAAAATTTTTTTGAGTCGAGCTTATGAAATCGGAGTCGAGACAAGTCAATTCGAGTTATTAGATGTTATGTTCAAATTTAATTATAAACATTTATAATGATATAATACTGATTACTTACAATTTAAATGATTTTCTATAACCATATGCAATACACATATATAGTTCTTCATTCTTTTTTCATATGTGATATATATCAAGCAGAATTGAGCGACTCAATTCAAACTTGAAAATTGATATACTAATTACAAAAAATTTCGAGTTATTCGAATTTTTATTTTATAATTCATTTATTTGAAAATTTATCAAGTTAAGTCGAGTTTATAAAATTACAAGTTGATTCAAAACGAGTAGAATATTTTTGCATCGAGTCGAGTCGAATAGTTTTACGTCGAGTCAAATAATTCTATTTTTTCGAGTCAAATTTCGCACACCACTAATATCTGGTGACATGTATCTATTAGGGGTGTTCAAATTCAGGTACTCGAGGTGTCGGGTACCTAATTCTCCGGATAACATATTTGTCGGCACGTGTCTTGGCCCGTGACTACCGGGTACCCAGTTTACATTTTTTTAGTTTTTTAAAATCTATTTTTTTTTATAAAAAAACACATAAAAATCACATATGAAAGTTTATCATCAAAAGAATGTGTGAGATAAAGATTTTGATATAACAAATTGAAAAATATTTTTGGACTTAATTCAAATATTTCAAAAATTATTCAAAGTCCAAATAACTTCTAAAATATGTTTAAAATATTTTTGAAGATTTTTTTACTTGAACAAATATTTTCAAAGACTTTTAAAAATAAAAAACAGGCCTTCAATACCAATACCCTGTCCTTAGTACCGATATGAAGCTGCCCGTACCGGTACAGTCATGATCAGTACCGATACGATATAGTTTGGAAATTTACAGTAGCTTCTTTCTGTACCGATACAGAGGTATTCGTACCGGTATGCAAGGGCGCGTACTGATACCCTGGTATCGAGTACCAATACATCATGCTTTTTGTGTTTAATGACTCTTTATGTTTAAGGCAGGTACCGATATTGAGACCCAAGTACCGATATTCACTACACCAGAAGAGCATTTACTACTGGAAATTAATTCCCCAACTGCTCTAATCAACCCCAAACGGCTAGTATCAGTCAAGAACTCCTTAGAGGGTTTAAAAGACCTATTCAAGCAGCTATGGAACAACAAGAAACCAACTACCAACATTCAATGTTGGAGAAATTGTTTTAGTGCTCAATTTTTGCATATTTGTTTGTAGAACACACCTGTGAGCTCAATTGTTATATTTGCTCAACTGTTAGGTTTGGGGTGAGTGCTTAAATTTGCAAACACATTTGCCCAGAGAGGTTTTCATTTGCTTATTTGGGAGAGAGTGTTTCAAAGCTTTGGGGTATAAGCTTTGAAGGTCTTGTAAACGTTACTCTTGATCCTTGAAAAAGAAAGACAAATTAGTGATTTTTTTTGAAAATCCTTAGTAGGGAGCTAAGGTAGTGAATGTAGACTTGGTTTAGAAGTCAAACCACTATAAATCCTTTGTGCAATTTTTAAATTTCCAATTTCTTCCACCACTTCATCACAAAGCCAATTTGCCCCCTCTTGGCGATTCGGTTGAATATATTCGAGCCGAACAATGGGTACTAAAGTGAGGTCTTTCTCACCGGATTAACATCCTATAGTCGATCCTCGAAGAGCTCAAGTCAATTCAACATCAACCGAAGCAGTGGCCTCCACTTCCGGTGCTTACTACATTGAGGACTCTCAACCAATCAACAAGTCACTGTTCTTCAATAGAGCTCGCTATTCTTATTGGAATAATAAGATGAAGATATTTGTTCAAGCTAGTAATCTTGAGGCATGGATGAGCATCATGGAAGGCTATACCACTCCAACATCCAAGGTGATCGCTTAGAGTGAAGCGGAGAACAAAAGATTCTAAACTAATGCCAAGCCCTATGAATCTTGTTTTGTGCACTTGGTCTGGATGAGTATAGAAGGGTCTCATCTTGTTCAAATGCCAAGGAAACTTGGGAAAAGCTTGAAGTCACTCATGAAGGCAAAAAGAAACAAAGGAGACCAATATCGGTCTTCTCAATCTTGAGTATGTGAACTTCAAGATAAACCCGAAGGAAGACATCAAAGCTAAGTCTGATCGATTCTTCACTATTTTAAATGGACTCAAAGGCTATGGAGAAATGATTCTGGAGGACATGCTAGTTTGGAAGTTGATCTATTTACTTCTCGAATCATGAGAATCCAAGAAGACGACAATAATTGAAGTAAAGAACTTGAAGATGCTTAAGCATGACTAGCTCATCAATTCTTTACTCACCCATGAGTTAATGTCAAAGGGGAGAGAAAAAGAGAAGAAGAAGAAGAAGAAGAAGAAGAAGAATGTTGTATTCAAGACCTCCTCTAGCTTTCAAGAAGAAACGTCGAGTGAAGAGAAAAATGAAGATGAAGAAGAAGAGATGGCCAAACTCTTCAAGAAACTTAAATGATTCATGAAGTGCCAAAAAGAAGAATCAAAGCATGAATCAAGGAGAAAGAAGGATCACATTGTGTGCTTCGAGTGCAAGAAGCTCAGGCATGTCAAATACGATTGTCCAAGGATAAAGAAAAAATGATCAAAGAAGAAGACATTTGCGGGTGTTTGGAATGATAAGGAAGTCTCCACCGATAAAGATGAGGTAACTAACCTTTGTCTTATGACCATCCAATATGAAGAGGTAACTTCTAACTCATCTAATTTAAATTCTTATACTTTTGATGAATTACAAGAAGCCTATGATGTTTTGGTTTTGGAATTCAAGACTTCATTTTTTGAAAAACAAAAAGTTGATTTCAAAGTTAAAAACTAAAAATGAATTACTTTCTAAAACCAATTTCGAACTTGAAGCAAGGTTTAAAATTTTGAACAAAAGAATTTCGATTTACAAAACTTGCATTTAAAAGTTCAAAAGGATCATCAAAAAGAAATTGATGATCTTAAAAAGAATTTGTTTAACAAAAATTTTCAAAAATGTGAAAATGGAGGTAGCTCCAAAACAAATTTTGTTAAAACAATTTTTTATCAAAGACAATCTAATTCCCCTAGATTTTTTAATGGTAAAATGATTTAAGAACATTTGGGTCACAAAAAGACTTGTTTCTTCAAAGAAAATGGGAAGACATTGAAAAATGGATTCCTAGGGGAACTAAATTTTTTTTGGACTAATGCTAATGGATCCAAAGCAATTTGGATGCCAAAATATTTGTGTTTATCTTTTTGTAGGTGTGCTTGAGCATTGATGAGCAAAGTCGAATTTTGGAAGCTCTAGACACACAAGGGAGAAGAAAACTTGAAGAGGGTGGGGCTTAACATCCTACCTTGTAGGGGTGTATACGGTTCGGTTTCGGTTTAATTCGGCAAGCTATTTTAGTAACCATCGGTTTTCGGTTCGGTTAACCTCGGTTTTCAATTTTTCCATATTAACATTAATTTTTGAAATTTTGTATTTTATTTTGACAAAATAGCTTTATTTGATGACTTTTAAACATTAAAAAGTTACAGTTTTAAAGTATTTTTCATAAATATTTATTAAAAACTTAATTTTTTAAGTAAAAAATAATAATTAAAAATGTATCTATAGTATTGTAAGTATAAAATATTTATTTTTACATTATAAAAATAACTATAAATTAAATAAAAATTCAAATTCGGTTCAATTCGGTTCGATTCGATTAACCACGGTTCGTAAACTTATGAACCATAAACCATCCAAACGCCTCGGTTCGGATCGGTTTTCGGTTTTGCGGTTAAACATACTCAGCCCTACTACCTTGGTTCAAGTGATAAAATTTTAATTTCATGCAATTGCTTCATCATGATTTCTATGTCTAATTTTCACGATGATCTAAGCATGTTTGTGTGACTCCATGTGGTGATAAATTGCATATAGTTAAGGGGAGTCTCAATTGCATGAGTTACATGTTTATAGCCTTTTATGCTCATTTCTATGTCTATGGCATTAAACTTGTAATGTTTGGTTGAATTTGGTGAAATTCATGCTTGTTTTGATTTAAATGCGTTATTTTGAGAATCATGTTGTTCTTTTGTAGCAAAAATTATCAAAATGTATATCTAGGAGTAATAAAGTCTTTGTACGAACTTAAAACTAAGTTAGAAGGCCTCTTGAGTTGATTTTACTGCATAATTTCATCATTTCGTGCAGCCAATATCGGTACAACCCATATCGTACCGATGTGACATTCAACTAAGTACTGATATGGTCGACACCGTACCGGTATGCACAATCAAAAAAGGACAATTTTTATCTCCTTTTTTGTCATGCCTTGTATGGTTATTGATTTAAATTTCAATTTATGGCATGATAATTGAATTTCTTGTGTTTAATTTCATTTATTTATTTAAAATTCAATATTTCTCTTGAATGTTTGGACTAACATTTTTTTTTGTTTGATTAAGGAGGAGCCATTTTATTTTAAATTATTTTATTTGTTAACTTTTTTGTTTTTACTCTCCATTGTTATCTTGAACTTAAATGTGATTTCAAAGTCCGTTTTGAATTATTTTTGATATAACAAAAAGGAGGGAGAGATGTGTTTGAAAGATTCAATTTTAAAAAGAAAAAATGGAGCTTTAAATATTTTTTAAAAATATTCTCTTTTTCTAAAACTATTTTTAAGGGGGGGTTTTCAAAAGTATTTTTTAAGTGGTTTTGTTATATAAAAAATGGGGAGATTGTTGAGTTAAAGATTTTGATATAACAAATTAAAAAATGTTTTTGGATCTAATTCAAATATTGCAAAAATTATTCAATGTCTAAATAACTTGAAAAATATGTTTGAAATGTTTTTGAAGAGTTTTTGACTTGAACAAATATTTTCAAAGGTTTTTAAAAGTCAAAAACATGCCTTCAATACCGGTACCCTATCCTTGGTACAGATACGAAGTTGCCCGTACCGGTATGGTCATGACCAGTACCGATACGTTGTGGTTTGGAAAATTCCAGTAGCTTCTTTATATCGGTACCCTATCCTTGGTACAGATACGAAGTTGCCCGTACCGGTATGGTCATGACCAGTACCGATACGTTGTGGTTTGGAAAAATATTTTTCAAGTGGTTTTGTTATATCAAAAATGGGGAGATTGTTGAGATAAAGATTTTGATATAACAAATTAAAAAATGTTTTTGGATCTAATTCAAATATTGCAAAAATTATTCAGTGCCTAAATAACTTGAAAAATATGTTTGAAATGTTTTTGAAGAGTTTTTGACTTGAACAAATATTTTCAAAGGTTTTTAAAAGTCAAAAACATGCCTTCAATACCGGTACCCTATCCTTGGTACAAATACGAAGCTGCCCGTACCGGTATGGTCATGACCAGTACCGATACGTTGTGGTTTGGAAAATTCCAGTAGCTTCTTTTTGTACCGATATAGAGGTATTCGAACCGGTACGCAATGGCGCTTGCCGATACCCTGGTATCGAGTGCCGATACACCCTACTTTTTGTGTCTAGCGACTCTTTCTGTTTAAGGAAGGTATCGATATCAAGATTTGAGTATCAATACCCATTGCATCAGAAGAGCATTTAATGTTGAAAATTAAGTCCCCAATGGCTAGTATCGGTCAAGAACTTCTTAAAGGGTTTAAAAGACATCTTCAAGCATCTACGGAACAACAAGAAACCAACTACCAACATTCAATGTTAGAGAAATTGTTTTAGTGCTCAATTTTGTCATATTTCTTTGTAGAACACACTTATGAGCTCAATTGTTATATTTGCTCAACTGTTAGATTTTGGGTGGGTGCTTAAAATTGCAAATACATTTACCTGAAGAGGTTTTCGTTTGTTTGCTTATTTGTATTTTCTCTTTGGGAGAGAGTATATCAAAGCTTTGGGGTATAAGCTTTGAGTGTCTTGTAAAGGTTACCCTTGATCCTTGAAAAGAATGACAAATTAGTAAATTTGTGAAAAATCCTTAGCAGGAAGCTAAGGTAATGGACAGGGGTGAAGTCGGGATTTCAAAGTTAAAGGGGCCAACAATATTTAAAATAAAATTACGAATAATCAAAATTCACATAAAAATAATACTATCAAATAAAGTCTCAATCCAATTGTCAATCATGAAACATACGATAATCTATTTAAATTGCACCCTGCGTACTTTCATAATAACGAAATCATCAATTAAAGAGTCTAAATCGAATCTTTTCATAATCACCGTTTCAATGTATACTACTAAAATATCGTTAAGAAAATCATCCTCCATTCAATGCAGTTTTGACAATGCTCATTGCTGAAAATGCATGCTCACATGTTGATGTTAAAATTGAGAGAGTTAACACAAGATGAATCAATCTATCAACAACAGGTTTTGTAGTAGCTTTTCCAGTATCTACTAAAACCTTGCTAAGTTGTGATAAGGTAGATAATTTATGTAGCTTGGGGTTTCGTTGGACATCTAAGTGAAAAATGTTGCAATTCGCAAGAAAGTTGGCATTTCTCTTGAGTAGAGAAATCTTCAGGATAATGTTTGCTGACAAGAAGACATATCTCATTAGTATCAAAGGATTTAAATGAGTCCTTAGGATCCAGTGTTGAACATAGTAAAAGAATATCAATCATATGTTCATCAAATCTACTATTAATTTCATGTAGTTGTGAATCAATTGAAGCTGTAAACAAATCAACTCGGTAATGATGCTCCAATGTTATGTTATTAGGACGATGAGATCAACCTTTACCAGCAGCGTAAAGAGATGTCACATTCGAGATTTCAAAACAATTTTTCTCACAAAAAGATATCACTTTCATCAATAAATCACCCCATCCATTGTCTTTGAAGTTTTGGATCAAGTTTTTGTCGTAGAAACAAGACTCCTTACATTCACGATATCTTGAGTGCGCCGTTGTAAAGCTTGACAAAGATTATCACTGAATCCCAATAGCTTCTTCATTAGGTGTCGGAGAAAAATAAATTCATAAGATTTTAATGTGTCATAAGCTACATCAGCTTCTGAACGTTGAGTATAATTTCCCTCGTTAATAATAGTTAGGAGAACTTCACCTGTATGATTATACAATCTGAGCAAACTAATGATAGAGTTCAGTGTTGGGTTTCATAGGAAATAAAACTGACCTAATTAATCAAATATACGCAGCGGAAAAATGATCCTATGAAAAATTCTCCAGATCTCATGGAATCATATTAACGAATGACAAAGATAGTTATTAGATTATCTCAATCTTAGATTCCGAAATCATGTTGTGCTGAGGTGCTGTCTTTTTGAAAGACGACCACCCTTTACAAGTATCCACACACAAATGAACAACGATGGACTAACAGAATGCTAACTCCTCTCTATTTTGAGAAAAAAACAGAGTTTATGCGGTTTTGGTGGCTTTTTGAAAAACTGGTGACCCAAAACCCTTGGCACACATACATATATATATATATATATGACTTGATTACGGTTAGGTTGAGTTCACTATTATAATTTAATTAAAACTCTTTTATTTAAATTATAATTTAAAATAAATTCCTTTATCTAATAAGAAATTTAAATTCAACCAAATCTAGATGATGTGATTTATTTAAAAATATTATTTATTTAAAATAAATAATATATTTTAAAACATATTCCTTATCCGACAAAGAATTTAAATCCAACCAAATCTAGATAATGAGATTATTTAATATTATTTTCAAAAGTAATAAACAAATAAAATATTCTATCACAAGAATATGAGTTTAACTTCTTTAAATTTGAATAAATAATCTCTAAAAATATAATTTAAAGTAATCTCATTATCTTAAATTTATTATTGAGAGTAATAACCACAATCATTCTGATTAATTCTTAGTGTGCGACCCTATAGGTTCAATTAACGTTGGCAGTAGATAAAATCACATTTTATCCTACAAGTCATAAGTGGCTTCTAGCAAGACATGATGACTACCCAAGTTAAATGAAAAGCTCATATTTCAAGACAACTTTAATTCAGTTTATGTCATAATTCTTTTATCTCATGATATCTTGATAGAATATAAGGCATGAAAAATGTTAACCTTATATTGTTCTACTTTTAGTTTCTCTATGCCCAATTAAACTAACTAAACAAATGACATTAGTCTCTATCAACTCATTTGAGCACGACCATGCATTTCTCAATCTCAATCATCAAGAAGCCCGAAGATATCTCTTATGTTAGGAGGGATAAATTCTATCTTAATCATTCACATCTCATTGCATGATTCCTTATTATGTTCAAGCATAACTTTTATAACCATCCGATTAAAAATGAAGTTTGACTATGTCAAAACATAATAATCATGTTGAGAACCGTAGCAATTTCAAATCTATGGATTTAATGACATGACTGTTGAAGATTAATATATAACTTAATCCATGTATTAAACTCAAGACTAGTCGATCCTAATATTTGTTCTCAACAAATACATATATGAATTTGATTTGAATCTCATTCATATAATCATCTTATGAATATCTACCAAACTTCATACCAATCTTATTTTATTATTGTTCACACAATAATAACTGATTAGGGATATCAAGAACAAATAATAATCAAGGATACAAAAGCATGCAAATTTATTATAATAATAAATTCAATAATCAAAATATCATGTCCATACAATAGGCCTTAAGGCACTATAGCTAACATTCAGATGAGATGACCATTGAGTGTCAACAGCATGTTGTAAGCTGTCAATTTGATTCAATCCTCTCTCAGTTTCAATCCCATCATCATTAGCAGTTTTGTTATTGATTTCAAACTGATGAGCTTGTTGCAACTCATCATGATGTTTGAGAGATGCATCCACAAGATTAATAATAATTGCCAACTTGGTAAAAAATTATTCTATGAGGATCACTTATCTGGTTGCTGCAACTAAGGCTAATTGAAGTCTATGAGCAAAACAATGAACATAGTATGCATAAGGTGAATATTTCAACAACAAATCTTTTAAGCCATTACATTTTCCTCTCATATTCAATGCCCTATCATACCCTTTACCATTAATATTCTTCACATTTAAATTATGATAACTCAAAACTTGATACAATACTTGTTGCAAGGTCAAAGATGCAGTATTTTTCACATGAATAAGATTAAAAAAATGTTCTTTCAATTTTCCATTCTCATCTACAAACCTCAAAACAATTGCCATATGTTCTCTTAGTGATATATCTTGTGACTCGTGGAAGATATATATTGAGCATTCCCTACAATGGAAAGAATTTAAAAATAAACACATAAACATATTACAAATATTATTATTTGAAATGCTTTTTTAATTATTATTTAAAAAACACAACAATAAGTACTTGGAGTATTTTGCAGTACTACTTTCATCAATCTTTTATCAAACGAGGCAACAAATTTTATGAGCTCAATAAAATTCCCACGATTTTCAAAATTTTTACTTTTATCATGACCTCTGAACGGACAGTTTTGAAAGGTCAACCACGAGTTGCCTCAATAGAGACTTATAAACGTAACTTGTTATTTTGAATTTCTTCAACATTTTGACGTTGAAGTACAACCTCAATACTTTGCTTCGGGTTCATCAAGTCCAACAAAAAATGTCTCGGCTTTTTTGTGTTCTGAATTCGACCCCTTTCCCATACGTACTAAGAAAGCACAATATTTTTCAGAATTCACCTTTTCCATTTGTTAAATCCATCATGAGTGAAACATCCTTTTGGCTTTGTGCAAAAAAAGAAGCATGAAAAATAATATGCTGCATCTTTTGACAGAGAGTACTCTAGCCAAGGAAATTGTTTAAACCACGAAGATTGAAAAGATCGTCTATGATTTTCATGACCAGAGAGAGGATAATCATCATAAAGCAGTGATATGCTTTGAGTCTTATATATTATAGTCTAATTTTATTGCGTTCCTAATAATTGGAATACTCATAAATTTGTTTTCGTAATCCAGGATCACAATCCAAACCGTATGAGTTGTCTTCAAGCTGAATGTCAGTTCTTTGAAATTTTTGAGGTTGAGTTCCTAAGTTTGGACTACCAGATCTTTTATTTGTCTCAATACTCAGGTTCTCACTTTCTTGCACCATATGGTTTTCAAGAGTAATATTTTCCTCAAGGTTAGAAATCGATGAGGAGCATTCAAGGTTATAACTATCAACTTTTTGATAAAAAAAAATCCAATGTTCTTTTCTTCTTGATTTTACCTTAATATCACACAAAAATATAAAAACTAGGTTAACAATTAATTTATCAAACTATCAAGCAGTCAACTAATTAATGTTCTAGTTTCCATACTTCCACTGATTCAATTTCACATAATAAACAATTTTTTAATATATTTAACAAAAATACACACAAAGAAACAACAAATATATATTTAGGAATTTAGTGTTGGTTTAAGGGAGAAAATATACCTTTAAAGAGATGAAAATCTTTAAACTCGTCTTAGGAGGTAAAATTGGCGAGTATTGACGGTCGTATGAGAATGATAAATTAAGGTGAAAAGAGAAAAAGATAAAAGAGAATGAAAAAGCATCAAAGCCTACACTATATAAAAGCTCTGTGCCTTGTGTCAAGGCTGTCTCTTATTGTATTACGATCCTGCCTTGACAAGCTTGTTCAGGACCGAGCAAAGGCGGACCGAGCGATGATATGAGCAATCCCTGAAGAGCTACCAAGTCAAGGATGCAAGTTAGGACGCTTTGGGAAGGCGATGAAGGCCCTGTTCAGAAAGTGTCCTCATTTGGGATGAAGCAACGTCTACTCGCGTCATACTTGGTAAGTTTATTTAGCTCTTTAGGGGGAAGTGGTCTGGTGTTGGGTCTCCACCATCCCCCTCGCCATGTGCTAGCAGCTGCCTTGGTGTAAGTAACCTTCTCCTAGGTCTGAGTGAGGCCTAGTTGTGCGGGCATTGGGGCCAAGCGGATGACACAATGTCTCTCTAGGAGGATCTCCTAGGGACGGTTTGGGGCCAAAGGGCCCCATATCGCGCTTGTTGCGGAAGTCAAGGGTTGGTAGCTAGCATTCGCTAGGCCCTGCGAGATACGATATTCGACGTGCATGTTGCCTGATGGATCATAAGACGACGCTTTCGAGTCAAGTCCTTAGATAAAGGGCCTGTTGAAGGCTGACTTGTTTGGGTTGAGTCTCTTTTCAAGTGCCGCACGGCATGCCGACCCGGGCCTAGACGACATGACCGTGACAGTTGGTATCAGAGCAAGGCTGGTTATGCCTGGTTGTGATTTTTTTTGTTAAAAATGTGTGATTTTGGTGACTCCGCACCAAGCGCTCCCATGTGTAGGGTAGGCAGGGCGGGTTGACTCCGTACCAAGCGCTCCTGCGAGTGGAGTAGGAAGGACGGGCTGACACTACGCCAAGCGCTCCCAGGAGAGGAGTAGATAGGGTAGGATTTTGGCGACTTCGCACCAAGCGCTCCTACGAGTGGAGTAGGCAGGGCGGGCTGACTCTACACCAAGCGCTCCTGGGGAAGGAGTAGGCGGTGTAAGATTGTGAAACTCTACACCAAGCACTCTTGGGGAAGGAGTAGGCAGGGTAGGATTGTGAGACTTTACACCAAGTGTTCATGGGGAAGGAGCAGGCAGGGTAGGATTGTGAACTCTACACCAAGCACTCCTGGGGAAGGAGTAGGCAGGGTAGGATTGTGAGACTCTACGCTAAGCGCTCTTGGGGAAGGAGTAGGCAGGGTAGGAATGTGAGACTCTACGCTAAGCGCTCTTGGGGAAGGAGTAGGCAGGGTAGGATTATGAGACTCTACGCTAAGCACTCCTGGGGAAGGAGTAGGCAGGGTAGGATTGTGAGACTCTACGCTAAGCGCTCCTGGGGAAGGGGTAGGCAAGGTAGGAATATGATACTCTACACCAAGCGCTCTTGGGGAATGAGTAGGCAGGGTAGGATTGTGAGACTCTACACCAAGCGCTCATGGGGAAGGAGTAGGCAGGGTAGGATTATGGTAACTCTACACCGAGCGCTCCAAGTGATGGAGTAGGCAGGGTAGGCAAATTGGTTATGACTCACGCCAAGCGCTTTGGTAATTGGAGTAGGCATGGTGGATAATTGCGACATAGGTGGAAAGTTTATGTTTGCAGGTTACAATGGTGTCTTAATTAACGAAATGATTCCTTCTGTTCAGTCGACGAGGACGTCAACAAGATGGTGCAGAAGAGAAGCGAGACAAGTTGTGCTTTTGGTGTTGGATAACCTTAAAAGCGGGTTGGCTTGTGGGAAAAGTGTTATTAGCCGCTAGAAAGCCAAGATGAATGAGTTCATGAGAGCAAGGTTGTTTGAGTAGGCATTGATGCACATTCACTTGACAAATGGTGAATGCGTAAGGCAATATTTACTAACTAGGTATCGTTCGAGACTTGTGTGAATAGGTTATCACTAATGTATTTGCTTGTATGTCTTATAGTACAGGACATATAAAGAAAGGCAAAGAGACAAAGTACATTCTTGTATCGTGTTGGCAACCAGAGATCATTTTACATCATTAAACAATTAAGTGCAAGGTGAACCTATACTTGCCCGCTTGGATAGTGGCCAGATGGTGGCACATTCATTGCTTTGAAGATCTCACTATACGGTGGGACATAGTTGGCAGATGGGCTTAGTGCCAAGGGCAAGCCATTGGGTGGCGAGTCATAGTTCTCTGGCATATGGGCAGGCATGCTATTTTGAGTTTTGTAGGTCTATGGCTAGATCGTGGGACACGAAGACACTACAAGGCACGTCTTGGTTGAGTCAAAATTCGCTACTTATGTTTTGCTCGAGCCATAATCAGAGTAAAAGTGTGGGAGCATGAATCTAGCACTTGACATTGAAGGAGAAAAACTGGGTCATAATGAGTTCATGATCGATGTAGATGGTCACACAGGTGCAACGTGGTCATAAGGGAATCAAAAGAACCCAGGATTGAGGCTTGAGTTATTTGCTTGAATGTTTAGATGATAGGACTAGAGAAGCGTATTAAGTCAAGCACAGATCAAAGAGGAACTGCCTTCGATGTCCATATCGACTCATCAAGTGATGAAGAACGAGTGTCAGTATCGATAAGGACATCGATAAGAGGAAGTGTGGGAGAATCTCAAGGCTGTCTCTTATTGTATTACGATCCTGCCTTGACAAGCCTGTTCGGGACCGAGCAAAGGCGGATCGAGCGATGATATGAGCAATGCCTGAAGAGCTACCAAGTCAAGGATACAAGTTAGGACGCTTTGGGAAGGCGGTGAAGGCCCTGTTCAGAAAGTGTCCTCGTTTGGGACGAAGCAACGTCTACTCGCATCATACTTGGTAAGTTTATTTAGCTCTTTAGGGGGAAGTGGTATGGTGTTGGGCCTCCACCATCCCCCTCGCCATGTGCTAGCAGCCGAGCTGCCTTGGTGTAAGTGACCTTCTCCTAGGTCCAAGTGGGGCCTAGGTGTGCGGGCATTGGGGTCAAGAGGATGACACAATGTCTCTCTAGGAGGATCTCCTAGGGACGGTTTGGGGCCAGAGGGCCCCATATCGCGCTTGTTGCGGAAGTTAGGGGTTGGCAGCTAGCATCCGCTAGGCCCTGCGGGATATAATATTCGACGCACATGTTGCCTGATGGATCATGAGACGACGCTTCCGAGTTAAATCCTTGGATAAAGGGCTTGTTGAAGGCTGACTTGTCTGGGTTGAGTCCCTTTTCAAGTGCCGCACAGCGTGCCGACCCGGCCCTAGACGACATGGTCGTGACACCTTGCTTGTCAAACTAGGAAAAGTTGAGTTTTAATAGGATTTTAAATGTACGGGGAAGGAGTTTTAAAATAATTTAAAAGTAAAAAAGTTTTCAAAAAGGAAAGAAAAACATAACCAGTAATGATAAAAAAAATTAAAAGAATAAAAAGTTACATATTATAATACAAAAATATTTGAAGGGGCCCACTTAAAAATTGAAACTTAGTGGCGGCTACAAGAGCTAGCCTCTGCTAGTCCTTGTGACTTCGCCACTGATAGTGGATGTAGATTTGATTTAAAAGTCGAACTACTATTAATTTTTGTGTAATTTTTAAATTTTCAATTACTTCTACCACTTTCATCACGAAGCCAATTCACTCCCTCTTGGTGATTTGGTTAAAAATATTCGAGCCCAATAGAATGCACTAAAAATATTATTTTCAATCGTTATTTTTTCCTCCAACTTTCATTTTTGATAAATTAATATAAATATTTTTAATTTTTTAATCAATATAATGATTTTAATTGAGTAAAAAAGCCATAACATAGATTTTCCATAATTGGAAATGCATGCCTACATTGCACAGTAGCAGCAAATAGGGCAAAAAAATAAATAAAACAACAAAGATTCAAACACTATAAAAGAATTTATGGATTTAAATTTAATTTTAAGGTGAAAATATAATTTAAAATTAAAAAATATTTATATTAGAAATACCAGACCAGGTCGGGTACCTAGAATTTTGATCCAGATCCGCCTGACTACCCGGTAAAATTATGGGTCGGGTACCCAACCCAGTTGGTTAATTAGTTTTAAAGAAATATCCGAGTTTTTCGGGTTTGGGTTCGAGTCGTCGGATCAACACGTCATATCACTCGGGTCGGGTATTTTTGAACACCCTTAATATCTATATAGCTCAACACCCCTAATTCTAATATCAAATAATGGTCAGAAATCGACCATCTTTTAAATGTTTATTAAGTAAATTTCCAACAACCGAACCTCATTAATTCTAGCATGAACCATGTCTTCCTAATGTCTTCCGAAAAACAATTTAGAAACATAATGATAATAATAGGGTTACTAACACGAAAGTTCAAGAAATGGGATGTCCTTGTTCAACTATTTAGGCAAAGTAAAAATTGATTAAAAAAACCACAATCACTCTTCTGCCATCACGTCGAATTGAAGCTTATTAGATAAGCTGAATCTATTAAACATTTGTCTCTTTGTACTGAACATGTTATTTTCATCACATGTTCAAAGCCACAGTTCGGGGAATACGAAACCAAAGTGATTTTCAAGAAAATGCTAATCCATTCACCCCTAATAACTACACAAAAGACCAAAGCATCGACATTAGAGCAATGCCAAACATTTCTAAGGTGGGCACTTGGATGAAGATCAATAAATCCTATATCGGACTAGATTCGGTCGAACAACGGCCGAGAGACAGTGTGAAGCCTCCGGCATGGTGACCGGTGTGTGGTGAAGACGAAGAACGATGAGGGTTAATGAAATAAGAAAAACACAGGATATAGAAATGTGAATATGATTTTATTGTAAATGGATTACTTAAATTGTGTTACAGAAATGTTGGGTGTTTATAGCCCAATAGACTAATAACAATCTAACAAGTTACCAACCAACTACTCTAACAGCCCATTAACAAACTAGCAATGAACTTAACTAATTACAACTAATTCTGCTAATTACATTCTAACAGAGCATGCATGGTTGGCCTAGATTTTGGATTGTTATCTAAACATGAGACAGCCACCCTCAGGATGAATACGAGTTTGTTCTGAACTTCAGGCTGTGGAGGTGAAAGCCTTTGGTCCAACACATAGTTTAGTGGAATGCGTTCCGCTGTTAAAATTGATAGATTGGAGAGAAAATCACCAGGATACCCCTCAACTATCAATTCCAGTGCCAGCACACCAAAACTATACACATCACATTTTTCAGTAACTTTCATTGTGTAGGAAAGCTCTGCAAAGGAAAAGAAAAATAGTTAATATCAGATATTATTCCATATGCTGTTTCATCTATGGATCTATGATGAAATAAGGTCGTGCAATGTATCCATAAGTTCCAGCAATTTTACTTCAATTGGATGAGTCTGGATTGAGAAGCTTTGCAGTGCCAAAGTCTGAAAGATGAGCTTCGTACTCCAAATCAAGCAAAATGTTGCTGCTGGTTATATCTCGATGAACAATCGGCGGTGAACAGTCATGGTGCAAATATGAGAGGGCATGAACTGCACCTTTGACAATATTCACCCTCTTATTCCAGTCCAGTTTCTTCGATTCTTCATCATTGCTGAGAGTTGAAGCCAAGCTACCCCTTTCAAGGTACTTGTATACTAAGAAGGAACGATTCACCGAGGAACAAAAACCGTAGAACTTGACAATATTTCTATGTCTTGTTTCTACTAATGCCGTTAACTCATTTAGGAACTGTCTTGGAAAACGACGTGCAAGGTGGTAATCCGCTAGCATTACCACATAAACCTTTGTTCCCTCGCAATGCTTCTATGGAAGCATTTTGAAATGCATTGCTGTTGGGAATGGGCCCCTGCAACTGATTGTATGAAATGTCAACAGTGTACAAACCACGGAGCTGCTCAAAAGTGGCTGGAATTTCACCAGAGGGGTTGTTGTAAGACAAGTTTAGCAACACCAAGCTCTGCAAACTTTGAATTTGAAATGCCTTTGGGTTCTCCCCTGAAACACACGTTGTGACTCAAATCTAGATAAACCAGCTTGGTTAACTTGTCTACTTCAATTGGAATTCATTGGCTAAACTGATTAAAGCTCAAATTCAAGTAGTATAACATGGGCAGGTTCCCTATAGTTTCAGGGATAGACTTGCTCAATTGGTTTGCAGACAAGTCGAGAAGCAAAAGGCTGGACACAAGTCCTAGTTCCAAGGGTATCCTACCAGAAAGTTGATTCCCATTCAAATGAAGTTCAAGCAAAGAAGTGAGGTTCCCAATTTCCTTTGGAATCTCCCCAATTAAATGATTTGAAGAAAGAGCAAGCCTTTGTATCTGGCCTGAGTTTCCGATCTCAGCTGGTATTCTACCAGTGAGATTGTTGCTTGCAATAGATAGGCTCTGTAAACTTCTGCACAACCCCCAATTGGAAGACACTTTACCCGGGCTGTAAATGAGACGAGACAGATGGCGAGCTACTCGAGCTCGACTCGGTCAAAGCTCGACTCGAGTTTAAACTCAGCTCAAGTTCTTAACGAGCCGAGCTACTTGATACTCGACTCAAAAAACTCGCGAGCTACTCGGAAATAAAGTATACTAAATTTTTATTTTTTATAATTTAAAATTTAAATTTCTAAACTTAAAACCCTAAAATATAAACCCTAAACATAAGTCTTAAACTCTAAAATCTAAATCAAAATTCTAAACCAAACAACACCTCTAAACCTTAAAATTAACAAGCTTGAGTTTACACAACTTGTGTATCAAAGTTTTTTTCTTGATAGGGCTTTAAATGAGACATGACAAATAGCGAACTACTGGAGTCCGACACGGTCAAAGATTGGTCAACACTTGACTCGATTAAGCTCGAATCAAACTCGAACTCGATTCGAGTTCTTAATGAACCGAGTCGAGCTTAGCACTACTCGGCTCGTTTACACCCCTACTTCACCGTATAATTCATTGTCACTCATGTCAATGAAATATAGGTTCGGATAAACGCCTAAATCTTCAGATATATTCCGTCTTAGCCGTTTTCCTTTCAGTCGAACTCCCTTCAAGCTAGCGCAATTTTTCAACACTCGTGGGATTGGCCCGACAAGATGGTTGTCATTTGCTGTGAATTTTTCAAGTGATCCACCACGGCAAATGTCTGGCGGCAAATTTCCTACCAGATTGTTGTGGTCTAATTGTAACTCGGTCAACTTCATCAAGCTTCCTAATTCATTAGGAATGGAACCAGAGAATTGGTTGTCTCGAAGGAACAGAATTTCCAAGTTGCTCAAATTTTGCCAAGTGAAGCAGGAATAGAGCCATTGAGTTTGTTTTCACTCAACTCTAGATCAACAAGAGATCTCAAGTTCCCCATCGCCTCAGGAATGGGACCAGAGAGATTATTTTGATAAAGATGGACTAGTGTAAGAAGTCTTAAGTCACCAAAAGAGGATGGGATTGAACCAGATAGATTATTGCGGTAAAGGCTTATTTCAGTAAGAGATTCCAACTTCCCTAATTCGGAGGGGATGGGTCCTGAAAGACTATTGTTAAACATGAACAGTATGCTCAGTTTTTTCAAGTTTCCGAGTGTGGCAGGGATCGGACCAGATAGACGGTTGGTCTCCATGTAAAGTTCAGACAAATTCCTAAGGTTACCCAATTCTAGAGGGATGGGACCAGAAAGAGAATTATCATAGAGAAGCAAGGAAACAAGTTGGCTTAATTTTCCAAGAGAAGCAGGAATGGAACCATTTAAATGGTTGCTACACAAGGCAAGATCGATGATGGATTTGAGCTGGCCAATTTCTTGAGGAATGGAGCCGTTCAACTGATTTCCAGCAAGGTGAAGGGTCTCAAGTCGTATAAGTTGGCCGATTTCAGGTGGAATTTGGCCGGAGAACATGTTATATGATAAATCAAGGTAGTTGAGTTTGGAGAGTTGAATGATTTGTGGTGGGATTATGCCATAAAGTTCATTTGTGCTAAGGTGTCCGTTTTTGGGTTGTTGGAAGCATTCCAGGAAGGCAAAAGAGAATGGTTTTGGTTTTCAAGGCTGGCTTTCCATTTAAGGATTGCCTGCAGAATCAGAAGCAACATTAAGCGAAGAACATAGTGAAGTAACAAAGAAGAGCAGGGGAGCAAGCAAGGTTAAACTTTTCATGATTAGCAAATGCTTTGCATGCAAATAACAGCCATTATATGATGTTTATATATAGGTTAATTGCAGTGTCCTATCCTATATGCTCAAACTAGTCTCCAGAGTTGAGTTGTATCCAAGTCTTTGTAATTTGTATTACAGCAATTTATGTTATGTTACTCCTTTCAAAGTCAACAAGTCAACTGGATTATGGTCTTTGCCCCTTTTTATCCAGATATTACAAAGCAATTGCTTCTACACCATCTTTTCTGTGGAAAAATGACCTCACCATTTAATGTCTATCGCTCATTTTTCAAGTCTTTCTATTCCATCATCTCCTAGAGCCATGTTTTATTTCAAGATTTTAGCCCTATATCCTCGTATAAAGCACCTGAGTTTTGTTCGAATTGCAAAAGGAAAAAATGAATTATAGAAGTTCATCCATTTAGGATGGAAGTGTAATAAAAAATAAATCCACGAATATATTATGGGATATACAAGCAACCCAAAACAATGACAACTATTATAGGCATAGCTATAATAAATAAAAATTTCTAAGAGGACAAATAACAAACATATTTACCAAAAAAATGTTAGTACCTCACTGTACCAAAAAAAAGTCGAGCATCTGATTACACCATTAAAAAGGTTTAGAATCGAATTACACTATTAAAAAGTTAAATACCTAATTGCAAAAGAAAAATACCACATTTCACATAAATGCCAAACTTATGTACCAAAACTTATATTTACCCTTTTGTCTACTAGCATTTTTATTTGTTTTCATATATAGTGAGCGGAATGAACTTGAAGAAAAACAAGGTTTGCAGGAAAGGTTTCACTTGAGTAATATAGTATATTTTTATCACAGAAGCAAAATAGAACCCATAAAGCAAACCAAATCTCCATTAAGCCACTAAACAAAAAGCACAATAAGAAACAATAATTACCCTCAATAAAAGACTTCACAACTCACCATGAACAAACAAAGTTGGACTACCAAAAAAATCCATGTTAGAAGATTCACCTACCAAAGTTAAGTGTGCGACGAGGGTTGGTCAAGATTAGTCAAGACCAGAGATTTAAATCGCGGAACAAAATCAAGATTGCGGACGAGATATTGCGGTATCGCCGTCGTCCGAAACCGATATTGTCGAAAATCACCGTGAGAAACGGAATCACACCTATCGCGGTGGGTTGCGGCCGCAATCATGGCTGTAACGGTCAAAACGGCGATAACGGGCCGTTATATCCGATATTCCTTGAAAATGAAAACAAAGATGAACCAGAGCAAGCGGTCGGCGCGAGGAAGAAGAAGAAGCAGCACGGGTTTTATAAAATTTTGGGAAAATAAGGTAAATTAAGTCCTTAAAGATTTGATTTTTTGTTCAATCTTGTCCTTAAACATTATATTAATTTTATTTTTCTTTTACTTAATAATAAAATTAGAGTATATATTGAATATAAGTATTGGAAAAGAAAATCAAATAAATGAGAATAATGACTTATATTTAATGTGGTATAATTGTTTATTAATAATATTATAATTATTTAATTTTTTATAATATGTTTATTGTTTATTATTAGTTTTTATAATATTTTTATTTAATTTGTTATTATTTATTAATATTATTAATTATTTTTATTATACTAATATTTTATATTTTTTTGTTTAGGTTTATTCACATGTTTAGTCCTTTTATTAGTGCACATTGTTTATTTAGACATATTCATATGATTTTATTATCCAAACTAAACTAAACAAAATCACAATACAATCTAGAATTCTTTAAACAAAATTACTTTCACTTTCAAATTCATATTAATAAAAGTTCATAAGTGTTAAAAATACTCTAAAAATCATTAAAATTGACTTTTTATAATTATAATTAGTACTCCCTCTGTTCCACCAATTTTATCCAGTATTGACTTTTAAAAAGTCAAATTTTTTTAACTTTGACCACAATTATTTTAAATATTTGAATTAATTAAATTTTATAAAAAATATATTTTAAAACTACTTGATATAAGGTTTTTAAAACATGTTTTTTCATATTTTACCAATGATACATTTAAAGTAATAAATAGTCAAAGTTTAAAAAGTTTGACTTAAAAAAGTCAATACTGGACATTTTCAGTGGGACGGAGGTAGTATGTTTTACAATAAATTGTGCAAAATTTTTAAAAAAAATCACGACAGTAACACCCGCAGTGACCGCAATAGCCTCCGTTATATCCAAAAATACGATAATTGCGACGTGACCGAAAATATGATCGCGACCGAAATTTAAATCCCCGGTCAAGACAAAGTTCTGGGGAACCGAGAGGGCAACAAATAAAACAAAGTTGAGCAAAAAAGAAAGCTCACATCCATCCCTGCCCAAGCCAGACCGAATCAAAAAGATTGCAACATACCACCATTCATGGTCCCTCCAATCTCATGAGGTCATCGATTACCTCTTGCTCATCCACAATTAAGCTAATGTCCAATTCCTTCCAAGTTAAATCCAAAGTACTTGAGTAGCTAAAAATTAAGGAAACAATGGATGTTTCCATTGACCATTCTTCATTTACTGGACAAAGGAGAAAGGAAGTGAGAGTTTTAAACAAGCTTTTCCTAGAAGAAAATCAGTAGACAAAAAATGACATTATTACGAACATAAAAGCTCAAGCAAATTCCCTATCAAGACAAAAATTCCACGGAAACTAAAACCTCTTACCCTGAAAATTCGATAAATCCATAAGGTCACATCCGGTACACGAGAAAGACCCACAATTTTAAATACGAAATACTTGATTTTTTTGTTAAGTGAATTTAAAACATAAGTATCAAATAGATTAAAGGGTAAACTACTGGAATGGTCGCTTATGTTTAGTAAGTGTACACTTTTGGTTACCAATTTTGAAAATTGACCATTATGGTCACTTACATTGTAATATCCCAAATTTTGGACTAGTGACCAAATTGTAATTTTTGAAAGTTTAGGGGGTTAAAGTGTAAACTTGGAAAAAATTTAGGGACTAAAGTGTAAATTTCTCCCAACAAGTGATTTTATTCAGTATAAGGGTGAATCTGATCGAAATAAGAACCTTGATATCAGTTTTGAAAATTAAGATACAGTAGAAGGTATTGAATTTAGATTGAATAAAATTGTTAAGTGTGCTCAGGCCAGGGAAATGTTAGGATATGTGACCTCCGGGAAAGTCTCATAAAAGTGTTTTTAATTGATATTTTGGACTTAGTAAATGTAACGACCCAGATTTCTCGAGTCAACAATGGGAGTTGACCCGGGTCTTGGACTAACGTGTTGGGCCGAGATGTTGGGCTATAATGGGCCTCTGTGAGTTGTGGGCTTGCTTGGTGATTTTGGGCTTGACTTATGTTGGGCTTAATGAAGGGTATTATGGTAAAATCATAAATGGGGGACAAGAAGGCTGGTGCCTCTTTAATTTTTTGCATGGTGTAAGAGGGGTGAGATCATCTTCATATTCATCTCATCTCAATTCTCTCTCCCCAAAACACCCATCCAAACACAAAGAAAAAAAATGGAAACTTGTTGTAGTGGAGTGTGAATCTCAGATTGGTCATCAAGGAAGAGTTTATCAGCATCAAAGGATCTCCGTTTTGAGCTAAGCATCATTGGATTTAGTGGAGGTTGAGTTGGAAGCTTGAAGAGAGGTGGTAAGAGCTTGGTGGGAGCTTCATTTCGGGTTTTGCTTGTTTAAGGTCAGTACATTTCTGACTCATACATTTTATGAGCCTCATAAGATGATTGCTTTGCTTGGTTTATGTTCATGAGTAGCAAAGTTAGGGTTCTTGAGCTTTAAAACCCTCTAATGGTAAATCACGTTTTTGGGAGTTGATAACGGGTAAAACTGGTAGGAAACCACCTAATATACTCCAAATAACTTGTAGGAAAGAACTGGGACTTAACCATGGGGGTTACGGGTGGGATTGGTGTAATCCCGAGCTTCAGGTTTTAAGATGTGGGCTCAAGTACCGGTACGGGGTGGCTGCATATCGGTACTCCTTTGTATTTTGAGAGACATTATGTGAGGGGCGTACCGGTACGCCTTCCCGTGTATCGGTACCCCTCACTTAAATGGAAATACAGTAGCGCTTAGGCGTACCGATACGCAAGGGGGCGTATCGGTACGTACTGTTTCATTGCCTGGGATAGGCTTAGCGTATCGGTACTCGAAGGTTAGAGTATCGGTACGGGCTTGCATCGGTACGGGGCGATCCCAGTACCGATACGAAGTAAGAGCGTATCGATACGGTTTGTGGTCTAACTTTTTCGAACCTAGTTAGGGTATCGATACTCATGGGGGAGTATCGATACCAATAGGGCGGTACCGATACTCACCTTGGAGTATCGATATTCGCTGGGCAATCTGCCCAAGAAAGTTGAGTTCGCGTTTGGGGGTTTTATAAATTGTGGTAAAGGGTCCGATAGGTCCCTAAAGGTATATAACAAACTCTAAAATTGAAAAATCGAGGTTAGCAACCCGTAGGAGGATTAATGGCTAATGGCTTGGTAATAGTTGAAAGAGTTGCTTGGAATGGTAATCCATAAGGATCCGTGGTGGATCAGATATTGCTACGGGTAACTTGGGGTCCTTGTTGTGTGCTGAAGGGACGCCCATGTAGGCTGGTTGCCCCGAGTAATGAGATAATCTAATGAGAAAGGCGTAAATGAATCCTAAAGACACATATTAAATAGTGTAATAAATGAGTCATGCCTTGCAGCATTGGTAATGGTTGGCAGGATGTCTTTTATCTCTCGGTGAGATGTGTTGATGCTCGCGGGAGCATGTGGTGTCGTATGAGTCTTGGTTAGGAATCTGGATGTCCTAGAGTCAGTGTACGGGCACTTAAATAAGGGGATGGGTACTCCGAGCTATGTGATCGAGTACATCCGACGTATCCACGAGCTATATGATCTGGATGCGATCCGAAACCTATCATTGGGCTATGTGATCAGGATATGGAAATACAACTCGAAGGGCTATATGATCTCGAGTAACTCGATGGGCTATGTGATCTCGAGTAATCTTGTTTGGCTATGTGATCGCAGGATAAGACTGCTTGTGGCTATTGTGATCCAAGTATAACTAGGACGTATCTATGGCTACAGTGATCCAGGTATGATCCTAACCCGACGGCTATGTGATCACGGGTAACCCGACGGCTGTATGAGCACGGGATAAATAGTAGGGCTACGTTGGCCATTAGGGAATGTATGTTTTTTACGTTGTTGTATGTATAATAGATGTTGGTTATTTTTACCCTTGGGGCTATGTGATCAGGGTAGGGTTGTTACTCGATGGGCTATGTGATCTCGGGTACGGATTGTATTACCCTTGGGCTTTGTGATTAGGGTATGGGATGTAACTCGATGGGCTTTGTGATCTCGAGTATAGGCTAGATATCCCTTGGGATATGTGATCAGGGTATGAGATGTAAGTCAGTGGTCGGTGAGACCTCGTGTACGGTAAACCTAGGATGGCTTGGTAAACTTCTTACATAATAGTGGTATCTTGAGACTGTGGTAAGCTCTAGCTAGGATAGGCTAGAAGATGTTCCTTAGATGTGGAGAAGTCTTTCTATGCACTCTTGATTATATTATCATGCATGCTTGTTTTATGATATTCATTAATTGCGGTAGAGTAGAAATGTACCACTGAGCTTTGTTAGCTTAGCGTGCGGAATTGTGGTTTCTTCCGTGCGTATGTTGACAGGTTGCGTTTGGAGGAGCACATCGAGGAGGATTTTCCAGCATCGAGCCAATCTTAGAGTATAGTACTTGATGTTTAGTTTGGACTGGTTGTATTCATAGGACCTTACTACAGTCGAGTTTGTATTTTATTCTAATTTACTGTATTTGGTCAAACGAAGTATTTTAATTGGAACTTATGTTTTGTAAACCCCTTTTAATATTATTATCTATGTGGATTTTATGGTAATAGATTATTTTGAAAATTCCTAACTTGTGGTTTTAAACGAGAAATTTTGATGGGTCGGTTTTGGGTGACCCAAAAGTGATGCTCCGGATCCGGGACAGAATTGGGGTGTTACAGTAAAAGTAAAGAAGAATATTCGAATGGATTGTTGATAAAGGATTTCTAAGAGAAAATTTATTTTATGAAGATTTTCAATAACTATCGAAATAATAGACTGAGTTAAGAAAATTCAGTCTAAGTTTTTATAAAAGGAAATTTTTAAGGTTTAAAAGTATCATGTGATAGATAGTGAGTTAAATTGGGTACTTTCAAAGTTGGTAAAAGTTTGAGGAAAATTGAAGTGGGAATTGAAGTTCAGTAACTAAAATGGAAATTTTGAAAGTTTGGTGGTCAAAGTATAAACTTTGGAAAAGTTTAGGGATCAAAGCGCAATTTTCAAAAGTTATGTATTTTAACACCGTAAATGAATAGTTCACCCCCAAGAGTGACACTTTCATGTTACTCGGATTTTTCGTACGAGGCCTATATTAGTGGCTATAAAGCTTTAAAATTCGTAAGAATAAAATTTAGAAATCGTATTGAGTGAAATTCGAATATTTGGATCGAATAAATACCATAAATAAAAATCTAATATATTTTGGGACATGGCTGGTTGGATTGGAACCAATTTGGTTCAATTTTAATGGAATGGAAAATTTCAAGACTTGTTGTAAATAAAGACTAGTTGGAGGGCAAATTGGACATTTGCCATGGATGGCATTTTTGAAATATTTTGAAACTTTAAGGGCAATTTTGAAAGGCCAATTACACATGGATTTGATCTTGGCCATTGATTTTTGATGAGATTAAATCTTGGCCATTCGATGAAAAGGGCATTTCAGTAATTTCACTATTTAAATGAATTTAAAATTCATTTATACAAGACAAGTGGATAAATTGGATGAAAATAAAAATATGAAGACCGTTCTTCATCTTCAAATTTTGAAATATGATGGGGAGAAAGAAACAAAAATGGAGAAAAAATTTCCAAGTTCGATTCAAGGCCTGAAACTCGATTTTCAGGTAATCTTTCGAACTACAAAGTTGTTATACTCATCAAGCTCTATCTTTTGGTGTAAATAATTTTTTGGAAAACATGGTTGATTGAAGAGAATTTTGTATGAAAATAAATTAGGGTTTATGGACTCAATTGGGGGTTTTGAGATTTTATGATTCCTTGTTGAAATTCAAGTTGAAATCAAGCTTTTGTGATGTTAAAATCATGTTATTGAGTTGGGATTTAAACTCTACATGTTTTGATTATTATGAAGATGATTAGGGTTTATGGATTCAAGTTTGATTTAGGGTTTGTGATGTTGGATAAATGATCTAGTAAGCTTGATTTGTTGTTTGGAAGCAAAACCTAATTTAAATGTTTAGGGACCAATTCAACAAGTTTAAAAGTTGAAGGACTAAATCTGATTTTTACGGAATTGGTGTGTATTTATGTTATTAGGGATGTTGAAAATATGAAATTGAAGTTAGAATGCAAAACCGATGTTAAATCGAGTTAGTGACCATTTTGACAAATTGTCAAAGTTAAGTGACCAATTCGGAAATGAGGTTTTAGAGAAGGATTAAATCTGATTTTTAGTTATAATGATGGAACTAAGATAGTAATGTTGATTTGAGGACTAAATTGCAAAGTTAAGAACCTAGAATCCTTATCTTTGCATTTTAGTGGCTATTTCGGTTAAGAAGGAAAATTAAGGGAAACTATTGTGAATAATTATTTGATGAAGAAGGTGATAAGTTGATGATTTAAAGTAAATAATGAGACTAAATTGACAAATAGCAAAGTAAGGAGAAATTAGTATAAAGTTTGAAGTTATTTATGGAAGTTGTGTAGGAAAACTGGATTTGGCAGTAAGTTTGAAAATTCACCATAAATTCTATGAAAAGGGTTAGATGGTGAATTTTATACCGATGTAAAGATTTGTTTGTCTAGTTTTTCCTCCAACAAACAAAAACTGATTTCGAGTTCCGAGTAAAAAGATATGAATTTTTAAGTGACGAAAGGTCAGAAAACATAGCACTAGTCTGTTCCGAAATTAGCACTGGAAATTGACTTTGAAAATTCTCCATAAATCGTACGAGTTGAATCTGGGATATTAATTTATATGGGTGAAAAGCTTATTGAATCTAGTTTCTTTCAGAACAAACGGAATCAGATTTCGAGTTTTAGATTATTTTATACAAATAAATCTTTGAAGGTAGTACAAAGCTGCCATAAATGAAAAATTAGATATTCTATATGTAAAATTAGTTAGTAAGTTTGGAAGAATTATTTAAAGTTCGAAATGATTATTAAGGACCAAAATGTGGTATTTGACAATATAAGGAAGGAAGGAATTTATGTAAATTTTTATGTTGAATACTTTGATAGCCTAATTGAAACATTGTTAGAAGTGAGTTTAACAAATGTTTATTTACATGCATGTGATAAATGAAGTTGGATTCAAAACAAAAAGAAGATTTGAGGTTCTATAAATGAAAAGATCGAATAGAGCTTAGTGAAGCAAGTTAATAAATGGCCCAGGTGAGTGCATTTCTAAATGTTTGCATTACATTAAAATTGGCATTGTATTTTTTTTATAATAAATGATATGATACAATGCTCCACATGGCAAGCTTGATGGAATACCAGGTACGAATTATCGTTTGCATAAATGATAATGCATTATGCATAATGGCAATGTATGCCTATACAAGGAATATGGAGTATAACAAGATTAAAATGAAACAAGATACACCCTGGGGATCTACACCCATAGTGCAATTGGCACTAACGAGGTGTTTTTAATATAAAGAGCAAAGAACGTCCTTATATGAGGAGCAAAGAGCGTCCTCCCAGTACGTACTCTACACAACTCTACGGTGCAGATAGGCTACGGGGTTTCCATGAGCCCCTAGCCAGACACGTTAATAATAATACAATAAGGTTATATGATAAACCACGAGCATGCAAATGACTGCATGATGATACATAAATCACATGATAGTGATGACACATGATCTATACGATACATGACACATGAAGTATATGAAAGAATACAATGATATGCAAATGATTGCATGACAAAGTATGATCATGATAAAGTATATGCAAATGACTTCATAACAAATGTATGTTCATGATAGAATACATATCATGCAAATGTTTACATGATAAAAGCAATGACCATGTTATGATATATGATGTTATGAAAGTGAGTTACATGATCGTGAAGTATGTTACATAATGAGTATAAAAAAAAGATACATGATATAAGTTCATTGTGAAATACTTGCCATGTTACAGAGAAATGAAATGAACTTTAATATGACATACTGTATTTCATTATTTCATGTTATATACATAAGTTTTATTGTCTCACTAAGTTCGTACTTAGCGTGTGTTTTAATTCACACGTAGGTTCTTCAGATCAGACTTAGCAAGGAGGAGCCACTCATTTGGAAGTCAAGTTATCGGTAAGTGAAAGTAGGTACATCTTTAAAATAGTCAAGTACTAGTGGGCATGTAATTATATTTTCAAAGAACTGTTTGGTAAGCTTTAAAAGTATAAAATTTACATATATGAAAGCATAAGTAATTATAAAGTATGAAAATGAAATAATGTTATTGGTACGATGAAAGTAAAATGGTTTGACTCAATGTTTAAACCTTATCACATAAAATTTTATAAACAAGAAAGGATCTAGGCAGTAAGCGACGTTTTAATCCTGAATAAATTTTCTTTCAAATAACTTAATTTCATACTTTATAAACCAATTCAGGGTTAAAACTAGCTACGATTGTCTAGAAATGTTTTCATATGAAAATTTTGAAAAGTGCTATTTACCGATAAAAAAAATAAAATAAAAAAATTTTAAGCCAGTTTTCAGTACATGTTTTAGTAGCATCTGTAATATATATTTGTATTACGAGTATATGTTATGGGTGTTACATACATTTTCGTTTTTTAAACATTTGGTTACTTGGGAGTTAATTATCGTTAGACACTCACGGCGTGCTGAGTTGGCATGGTAAAAAAAGATAAATTACCTAGATAATCCTTAAACTATTACTTCACTACTATTTAATAAAAATAATTTGCACAATTACACATATAGTCCTTCATATTTATAATTTTTTTATTTTTTCTCCCCTCCACCATCTTTCCCACCGTTGTTGCTTGCCTTTCTACCACTGTTGCATACCCTTAAAAAAAATGAAAATGACTACATACTGAACATTTATTTATGTCAAGCATAGTTTAAGCATATGCTAAGATGTTGCCTCGCAATAAATCGTGGCATGTTGGTGCTCTGATATTAAGATTGCAACACCGTTTCATTTCTTAGAAAGGCAAACTATTAATGAATAGGTCCTTTTGAAATGTTATTACCATAAGGTTTGATAAACATGCTTCTTGAAAAGAAAAGGAGGATATGCAATATAACCAGAGTAGGCATATGGTAACGGGAACTTCCACAAACTAAACATGCACTTCTTAAGTAACTTCTCATATTGGCCATCCACACATTTATAATAAAGTCCAACAGAGCTCGGGAACTTACCAGTTATGGCTTTGACTGTTTCACTAGAAGCATAATCTTGAATGGTATGGTTAGAAAATAGAAGTTTAACAAACATAGCAGCTTGAGTGGATGTCTTTGAATCACTTGAAACCAACTTCTCTCTTATTTGATCGGCTGAACATCACAAGATTTTGCAGAACACATATGGCTACCACTTTCATTTCTTCTGTTGGTTGGTCTTCAAGCACGTTAACAAGAGCACGACAAGCTGAAACAGCATCAGCACTTCGAGCAAGTGCCTCATTCTGTAAAAGGTCACCAAGAGATAATGTTGACAAAAGCCTTGCCTGTTGAGCTTGGGTTTGTGGATCCAAGAGATACTGGGACAGTGGTACAATTGCAGTTCTAGTCACTTTGGTTTCTCTGATCTTCACATTATTGAGTAATACTTCTAGCAGTCTTGCAACTGTTTCCTCACACTGATGAGATCTTAGAATTCTAAGAGAGCCTCTATGGCACCACTTTCAGCCATCGATTCAGCACTGGTTCCATCACCACTTTCTAACACCAGAAGAGCATTCAATGCACCAATCACAGTTCCCTCTGAATCTAAATGCAGCAACCTTACCAAAACAGCAACGAGAACTTCCGAGTATTCAACTAATTTAGCCTTTAACCTCCTATTTTGATGTAAATAATTTTTTTTAAGAAAACGCAGTAGAAAAGCAAGCTACAACGGTGGGGAAGATGGTGCAGGGGAGAAAAATAAAAAAATTGTAACTATGAAGGACTAAATGTGTGATTATATAAATTGTTTTTATTTAGGTAGTCAAAATATAAGTGAAGTAATAATTTAGGGACTATCTGGGTGATTTATCCATCCTTTTATTGTGCCAACTCGTCAGTGTCTAACGTCATTAACACCAGTGTGACCAAATGTTTAAAGAGCAAAAATGTAAGTGACCATAACGGTCAATTTTCAAAATCGGTGACAAAAAATGTACACTTACAAAATGTAAGTGACCATTCCAATAATTTACCCTTGATTCATTTATAAAAGTTGAAGCTCTAAAATATACATATAATAACAAGAGTTAAGACGGTAAATCAGAGAAATATTCGAATATACAATTAAGGTGATATGATATGCATGCCATTAAGTGTATGTAAGTACAATACTATGAAGATGATAGCTTTTGGAACTCCTCTATGATGTTGACGTTCGGTCAATGCTCAAAAACCTAATAATCTGCGAAGAAATGAAATTCGAGCACTGTTGAAATCCTACACAATTACCCTAAAGAAACTGTATAAAGCATGAAAGTTTGTAGGTTGAGCATAAATATGATATAGCACTCATGGCAGTAAAATGACTTAATTATGAATGAAAAATTATGAAATTCAAGTCTAGCATGTTTCATATATACTATACTAAGAAGCATAACAAAGGTCTGAGCATAAGATAAATTTAGCTAGATCATTAAAGCAAAGCAAGCAATTCGATCTAAACTCAAATTGAACAAGCATACCATAATATTGGTATATATATATATATGTATATATTTACGATGTATTAGATATTTTAGCGCTACAACATTCTTACATCAATCGATCAAAATCATATACTAGAGCCGATGCTAATGCGCTCCGGCTGAACATATAATCGTGTCGTTTCAGATATTTCGTGTATATATACAAATAAGAACATCAAAAATAATCGAGAGTAATGACTTAACTGATCCTCAAAACATATCATAAACACATTTGAGCAAATTTACAGTTCCCTACAACAATTTATTGTAGTTTCCATCAGACCAAACGGATCATGTATGTACATATACTTGCTATTAATCGAACAATTGCATATCATATGTTGTTTATTACCACAATTCATTTGAAACTTCATTATTAACCAAACTGATAATTATCAATGGTGTATTCATCACATTATAAGTCAAGAAGTGTTTAAAGACATTGGAAGTCAAAACACGATTTTTTAAGGCTACATCGGTTATTTAGGCTTCAAAGGGCATTTTAATAATTTAGTATTATTTTAATAATTTGACTCACATGGGTATTTTTACTCATTTTCCAAGGTCTTCATACAACAAACTCATTTTCTAAGCAGGGATAAAAATGACAATTTAGCAACATATGGTCATTTGCATCTGTAAGGTAAACTTGGTCTTTCTAGGGTGATTTGATACTATCTAGGGAAATTTCGTAAATTTATGAGTAAAGGCATTCCTGTCATTTGAGTTTCATGAGGCATTTTTGTAATTTGGCCTCATAATGGTAATTTATTAATTTGTAAGCACTCACAGCTAAAACAAATGATCGGGTCTTTCCAAACAAATTATCAAGATCATGGGTTGGTATAAAGGTCTTATCAGACCAAAACGTCCCAAAATGGCTCAAATCAGGTATTCTAGCTACTGGAATGTCAGGCTTCGTACTCTACTTCTAGTATCGAAACCTAGGCTCTAAAACTCAGAGATTTGACTCGTGAACGGCATTTCAATTCTCCAAAAAAAGGATTCACATAATCTCAGACACTAGCTAAACATTATGGGAGATTAATATACACTTCCCCAACCAAATAATGCCTCAAAACAAGTTTCACCATTAGAGAAAATCAAGCAACTCGCATGAATGTAAACAACTTATATACATCCTCCAACCACTAACGAATGCAGGTGGGCTTCCCTACCTAGCCCATGGCCTGCCCCATGCCAAAATAGTCCCCTCTTTTATATATAATAATCTAAGTTGGATTTTGGTAAATAAAAAAGAAATGATACAATATAAAAGCATGGTTTAATTTTTATGCCTTGAATTAATTTAAACAATAAAATCTGAATAAAACATAAAGAGTAAAAAATAAAAAAATAACTGAGGTTTTTTATATTTTCATTACATTTTATAAATAATATAAATTATTTTTAATAAAATATAATTTAAGCATACATTTTGCTACTAACTAATTAAATATATTTATTTAAAAAATTAAATTTCTCAAATATAGTTCGAGTTTCACCCTAGTATTTAATGATGATAATACAAATGACAAAATAAAATTAAAATAAAAAACAAAATCAAAATTAAAATTAAAATTAAAAATATTTTTTACAGAAAACTTATAGCTCATCTTCAATGTCTTTAAAAATAGCTTAAAATCAGATAATAAAATATAATATATTTCTCAATTATTTTAGTTGAAACTTGAGCGAGACTAATATTTAAATAAATAAATTTAAGTTCATATTTTTATGACTTATTTAAAGGAAATACGTGATTTTATTTGAGTAAATATATCTATAATAAAAGCAAATTTAAATTTATTGAAGGATGAGATTTTATAATTTCATAACTATATATATATATTGTAACACCCTGATCCCGATTCGAAGTACTACATTCGGGTCACCCAAAAACCGACAAATCAAATTTTTGTTTAAAATAATAACTTTAGCCATTATCAGAACATCAAGATAATCATAAATCCAGCAAATGTAATAAATAAGTTTATAAACAAGAGCTCATAGTTTAAAACGCCGCATCTCAAAATAATATTTCAAATAGAATTTACAAACTCAACCACTGTAAGGTTCTATGAATACAATAGCCCAAACTAAACATCAAGTATTGTGCTCTGAAGCGCTACGATGCTGGGCAATTCTTTCTTGGTGTGCTCCTCGACCACAATCCACCTACTAACCTGCGAACAGAAACAACAATTCCGAACGCTGAGCTTACAAAGCTCAGTGGTACATTTCTACCCTACCACAATTCGCGATTATCATAAAATAAGCATGCAAGATAAATACAGTCTAGAGAGCATATATAAGGCTTTACTATCTATGAGTCATCTTCTAGCCTACACGACTAGAGTTCTTAGATCACCTATTTCAAGGCATCATTAAGTCTACAAGAAGTCTTACATGTTCCATAATGCTTTATCATACTCGAGGTCACATAGCCTATTGAGATACTCGATCTCACTTAGCCTATCGAGTTAATACATTCATAAGCTATCGTCTATAACATCCACACAACACACATAAATACATACATACAACATCTACGTAAATGGCCAACAAAGCCCTTCTTTACCCGTTATCACAAAACCATCAGGTTACCCATGCTCACACAGCCGTCGGGTTAAATGGACCATACTAGGATTACCATAGCCACAAATACATCCTAGACATACTTGGATCATGTTAGCCACAAGTAGTGTAACACCCCCTTCCCGTATCCGTACGAGTCGAAAATGTTACGACTTCTTTAATCCAAAAAAAATCATGGTAATTTAAAAATTTTCAGAAAATTTCCCGATGGTCACCCATCCTAATTTCTCTAGCTCAAGCATGCTTAACTTTATTTAAAACCGTCATAAATGATTTATTCGAGCTTCAAATCATAAATCACTTATCATAGCATGCAACTCATCACCTAAGGTTATTCTTAGCCTTAAATCTTTCTAGAAACGCCAATTATCTTGAAACCATAACAACTTTAAAGGCCAATCAGAACTCCATTGTGTGTAGTAAGTATACATGCCACTATAAAAAAACCAAATCTTAATTAGGATGTCATTACTGTGATTACCTGTTGAGCTTTCCAATATTGATGCAACGCTCTTCTCACCCTCATCTTGATTTACCTACGTGTGTACAATCAAACACACGCTAAGTACGAACTTAGTGAGGCAATATAGGAAGTAGTAATAATTATTTAAACTTTATTTAACTTCATGGCTACATTTATATAGCTTGATATATCCCAATACATTCACTTTCACATTACATTAGTAAATATTTACTATATGCCTATGTCATAAGATTTTCATGCTTGCCCGTTTATCATAATATGCCTTATATGCATCATGATCACTAGATAAGTATTACCATCATATAGATCATATATCAATATAATATAAACCGGATATAAATTTTCTTACTGATATACTTGCCATATGTCTTGAGAGTTCAAATACTCTCTAACATGTTTACCATTTATTATTCTTTTTTATATAGCTCAAACTAAACCTTGAGGACCCTGAGTACGCGAGTCAAATATGCACCGAAGTGCATTTCCCATACATTTATAAGGCTATGCTAACCATACACTATGTGTTAAATACTAACATTATAGTGCTATCCCGGATAATTATGCACCGAAGTGCTTTTCCCGCACATTTATAAGGTTGTGCTTACCATACACTAAGTATACTTTCAACACTATAGTGCTTTCCCGAATTCCCGATTATGCAACGCGCTACTAGACTCTATGGCATGCCAACTATACCATGTCCCTCAATGACTTATTTGGGCATAATTCCAGTATTTATTTCATCCATGGCAATGTATATCAATATAATTGAACATAAGCAGTTCATACCCAAAATAACATTCATAGCATACCATCATCAATAACTAGTGATCAATGCATTTGTTTTCAACCTTTGACATATTTAAAATATGTCAAATATATGATCAATGACATAAATATCATGCCAATATATAAACCAGGTAGACTCATCGCAAATCCTACTATTGATGTATACAACATCCATGTATCATGTTATGTATGCATTGCACTCACACTCGTAAATAATCCAATTGCCCAAATTAAGATGCAAAAACTCCGTTGCATCACTAGGATAAACTTTGTTACAAAACTCTCAAAGAAAGAACTTTTAGTTAACAGAATTTTAAGTATGTACCGTAACATTACTTTATCAAATACGAGTCTAATCCTTTCAGATGAAATACTACTTTACTTTTAGTCTTCTATGATCATCAATACAGAGTTCCTTCAACCTAACCTTTATATCATTAAACCATAGATTAACAATCATAAAATCTCCATCAATATCTTTCTGAAAATCTATTGTATTAGAACTCTCAATTCTTTTGCAATCTATGCCTAAGCAGGCTGATCCATGATCTCATCTAATGTCTGGAAGAAAAACTCTTAATTCAGAACATACATATCATATTACTTTGGTGCCTCTGTACCATGCTAAGCTGAGGGTAAAATATTATCATTAACCTTATCATGCTCATGAATCTCTTATTGATTCACTCGCCTTAGCACCTGACCTGATTCTTTTACCCTCACATATTGAAATTTAACATTATTATCATATTGAACTAAGCAATTGCATCCATTCCAACAAGTATCATTTTCAAGTAAATACAACATCCTAATGGCATGTACACACTTTAACACTTTTATCAAATTCAATTTTAATTCCAGAACCGGCTAAACCTGTAGCTCTGATACCAATAAATGTAACAACCTTCTCATATCCGTACATTGAACACGAGTCAGAGATGTCACAGGCTTTTAAAAATATCTTTTAAACTAAAAATTGGGGTAATTTAAAAATTTTATAATAACTTTCCAGAAGGTCACCCATCTTAAAATTTCTCTAATTCAAGCAAGCTTAACTTTATCTAATTTATAAGTAAAATAATAATTTAATTCCCGATAGTGAAACTTTTTACGTAAATATCAAAGTCACATTTAAAATATATAATAATAAGCAGTAAATGTGTTTATCAACTATGAAAGGTTTATAAAACTATTACATACCCGATTTAAATATTTTATCAGAAAGACAGGTTTAACTAGTACATGCCATTACTAAACACAAAATATGGACGTCATAAGTACTGAAATTAACCTTTCGTATCCATACTCCCAAAAGAGATAGAGATGCAAAAGCCGTCCGCTCTTAAACTCGTTTACCTATGTGTACAACAAAACTACACGCTGAGTATAACTTAGTGAGGCATAAGGCGAGAACATATATAAAATCTATGGTAATGCATGATACTTTCAAGAGCATGATAATCATTAAATCTTATTATCAGTAATGCAGGAATATCTGTGTAAGAAATCATATAGTTGCACTAAAAAAATCATGTAGTTGTATCGTGAAATCTTATAGCCCAAGGGCAAACTTAAAACAATTCCTACAATATGGCAAGCAACCCATATACAATTTATATAATGTAAAACATAGATATTAGAGCAGTTCATACTTCAATATGCTCTATAACTTTCATGGTGTACTGCCATAAAAATAATTATATCAAATAACTTTGTCATGTATATATCATGCTATAAAACCACACGTGACCATAAAATATGCCACAATCTTTAAATCAATAAAATAAAGTACCATGCCAAAAATATATTATGCTATTTATAATTTTTTTTACCTTTTTGGGTGACTTATCGTAAGTCTCCCTATAGTATGTTAATAAACATACATTTAAAAACATGTATGCACTCACCTTAGCCTCGATAAAATTAACTTTGCTACTTGATTTTCAAAATAACATATACCGTTTCAAGTAAATGTTAGTACATATTCACCTCATATAATAATGGAAAGTAATTAAAATAACTATCCATTACATAGGAAATTGTTTCGATAAAGCTTTCTATATTCGAATCGTAATTTCCCATACTTTTCTTTAAATCTCCAACTTTTCCCAAAAATTCTATTTTAGTCCCTAAGGACTCTTTTAAACTTCCAACCAAAATTTTCAAGTCTAGTCCTTACATTTCTCATCCTTTACACTTTATGACCTAAACTTTAAAAATTTATACTTTGGTCCCTAAAGTAGTCGAATATTCCATTTAATCCAAAATGTTGATTTAAACTTCAAAATCAACATTTAAATCACCAAACTTAATTTGTCCAACATAATATAGCTCAAATACCAGTTTAACATCAAAACCCTAAACTTTCAAAATTTTCATTTTGGTCACTAAACTAAAACTACCAATCTTTAACTCTTTACATTTTAATCACTAAGCAAATATTGGGGCATTACAAGTAGTCTTTACCTGATGTCACTCAACCTATTAGGTTTCTCGAGCTCACTCAGCCTATCGAGTTAATTACCTTATCCAGATCACTATAGCCACAGATAAGTTCCTAACCGCACCCAGATCACTCAGCCCGTGGGTACGTCGGATTTACTTTTTTCACTCAGCCCAAAGTACGCATCCCCTTAAACAAGTACCTTTGTACTGATTCTAGGACATCCGAATTCCTTTACACAATCATAAGATAAAACATGATCATCAAGCATTCATACACCTCACCAAGAGGTAAGTGGCACCAAGCCAAGCTATCAAGCAAATGCGCCAAGGCATGACACCAACCAACATAGTTATTGTCATAAACAAGTCATACAAAGCTTACCAAATTATTACATGTTATGCTCATTCATGAGGGTTAAATCTCAATTTCTCAGTTTTATAATTCATTTTACAACTTTGGAAGTCCCTTGGACCATAGCCCTCGAATTATCAACCCTTCAAACTCATTTTCAACTTCTACGGACAAATTGCCTAGTGGGTATTGATACCCAACTATGAGTACCGATACCTAGCCCGAGTGTATCGATACTCGATCTTTACAGGGAAGGGGTTAACCATTGACCTCGTACCGATACACAAACCCTGCATATCGATACCCTTTTAGTATCGATACGCCCCCAAGCGTACCAGTACGAAACTTCTCTACTAGAATTTCATCAAAATAGGGGGTACTGATATGACCTGAGCTCATACTGATACGCTATTCAAAAAAGTTGCTTGCATTCATCAAGTAGAACACAGGGTATCGATACGGGTTCCCCGTGTACCGGTACTGAAGCCTATAAATATCTTCCAAGGCTCGATAAATCAATTTCCAAGCCCTCAAAACGTAACCTTTAACCCATTAACTCAATCCTACATCTTATGAGAGTTAATTAGGGTGATTTACTACTATTTTTACACCTTACTAACATTTAATCTGAGATTTACCATCAACAAGGCTTTAAGCTACCTTAACACAAAAACTAGCAATCTTAAACCATAAAATCAAGCAAAGCAATCACTTTATGATCTTCAAGAAGGGTAGGAGTCAGAGATGTACTGAACTTAAGCCAAAAATCCCTAAATAACTCACCCATTTAGCTCCTTCAACCTTCCTCCTTGACTCAAGCTTGAAAAACCTCTTTTATCCTCTTTCACATGCCATACCAACATGAAAATCGAATTAGTGCTTGAACCAACTATCATGGTAACTTAGTTACGAAAATACAACTTTAAAATCATGAGAAAGCTCTATGGGAACCCCAAAGCTTAAACTTTGCAAAAACCAATAAATGAAGACTTAACCCTTTTTCTACAAAACTATACTTTTCTTGAAGCCCATGGGGATGGGATTAACATACTTGAACCTTGATTCTTGCATGAGAAATTTGGGGTATAAAGCTTGGATTTTTAGTTCTAGAAACCAAGGTTGAAGAAGGAGAAAATGGTGGTGTATAAGAGAAGGAATATGAAGGGAAAGAAAGATGATATCAATTTGTCCCTTTTCTTTTTTTTTTCACGTGGGGACAAGCCAATTAAATGTGTGGTCAACTCTTTTATTTAAAAAGGGTATGTTCACATCATAAATCTCCCAACATTCTTCCACTTTACAAAATGGTCACTTCTCAAGCCCAATAACTCTAATTCTCATCAATTAAAGCCCAAACTTGGCCCAAGGGATCCAATTACCCAATTTCACATGAAGGCCCATAACTCGAGTCAACACCCAACCGTTGACTCAGAAATTTAGGTTGTTACAACTCTCTCCTCCTAAAAATAAATTTCCTCCTCAAAATTAAATGAAGTGAGAAGATACAACTATCTCGTATCCAACAAATACCCAACTCATATACGTTCTCCTCGATTTTGAAATTCCTCTTCAAAATTTATTAGCCAAAACCCATAACATAGAACTCCTCAACACCTCTCTCATGAATCCCTAATGATTTATTCCCAACAACCAAACAACACATATCGAACGAAAAATCAAAACAACATAGGATGGACCCAAACGATACTGTCCAAGCATTAATCCAAGGGACTCACCTCAGATGAGTTTTATCTCGGCTAAAAATCCTCTCTACCCTCATCTGTGGTTCAAAACTCTTGAACTCAAACCTCTTCTGTGTTCAGAACGCGACACCTCTTAAAAGATATACTACTAGGAACACTATTTTGTATATTATCAATATCATGACCAAATGTTTTCAAGAACAATAGAAACTCTAACAACCAAAATCTACCATCAATCTATCTTTAATTAACAACCATTTTTCCTAATTTGGCCAACCAAAATAGAACTTAGCATCTCACTTTACTTAAACTCGCCTCAACTCAAACAAAAACTAACTCTCGATCATGCAACTCCATCTATCGAGCCACTTTGATTCCAAATAAAAACTGTTATCGCTCATGAATTCTACTAAAGATTAAAACTCATCCAACTACCATTAAAGGTTCAAATATCTTCTCCCAAACCAACCACTTAATTCCAATGAACAGTTGTACTAAAACTTTAATAAGCCCTCAAGGATTTTCAAAGGGTTTTTCCAGCACAGTCTGTTGTAACCCAAGACTCCCAGTTCCATGTAACCAAAGCTGGCAAACTACACTGTCGTTGCGCTACTTTGACAAAATTTACACTATTTTACATTACATGAAGACAATCTATCTAAAGACTTGGTACAGAAAACACTCAATCCATTATGCCTATGATTAAACCGATGCACTCATGAGTTTAAGCTATCTCACGATTTGTCCTTAGAGTCCAATCACCATATTGAACACAATTTTATTACGACTTCGTTATAACCTTCAACTTACAATACTTAAATTTAAACCATCATACAAAAACCTTAAAACTCATCAACTAATTGTAAGGTCACCGACACCAGGAATGGGTAATAGTCCTCCACCGTTATACATCAGCTCACAACATCCAACGCCACCACTCTTTGCCATACCAAAGCAGGCGCGTTGATGAGTGTCTAAATAACTTATTTTGTATACCCTTTTAGCTTAGCTTTTGCATGTGTTTAAGTTTATTTAGTTGCATTTAGGAGTAGTTTGCATATAGTTAGGGAATTTCACTGTCTGTGCTTAATTGTTATATACTTTGGTGCTTTTAATGGGAAAGGTAGTGTTTTTGTGGTGCATGCGTAGGATTTATTAAAGCTAGAGGAATACTGGAACAGAAAGGATAGTACACCTCTCGTAGGAGCTGACGAGGCAAGAAGAGTTAGAGATAAATCTATCTTTGGCTTATATGGACTCTCCTTAGATACATAGCTCATTAAAGATAGCGTTAAAACAAGATCCTCTAAAAGGAGGCTTCGCTCACTTTAGGGTTACGAAGCCCTAGCTTCCCTACCTATATAAAAGAGACTTGGGCTACAATTAAATAGAGCTCGATCACAGGTGACATCCCTTAGTCTTTAGTTATTGGTGAACCATCGGAGTCAAAGTTCTAGAAGAGTCTCCACACGATGAAAGCCATCGAGAGATGCTGAAGGAGTGTGGGACCTGCAATAATAGTTAGAAAGCTTGGAGGAGATTGTCGAGGATGCTTGACCCTTTTCTATCCCTTGCTTGATAAACTGCTGTGTTTTTAATTGTTTTTATTATGGATGTTTTAGGCTCAGACATGAGCTAAATACTTTTAGTTGGGTTTATTGCTTTATAGGATTTTATGTTTTCAATACTTTGTTTTAATGCTATAGTTCTTTTCCTTTATCTATTTTGTTCATCGTTCTTCATGCGTAGTTATTGTAAGAGCTATCTAGAGAGGCCTTTTATAATATCTTGAGATTTTTTGTTAGTGACCAAAATGAAAATTTTGAAAGTTTGGTGGTCAAAGTATAAACTTTGGAAAAGTTTAGGGACTAAATTGTAATTTCCAAAAGTTATGTATTTTAGTCCCATAAATGAATAGTTTACCCCCAAGAATGACGTTTTATTGTTACTCATATTTTTCGTACGGAGCTTGTATTTTTGGCTATAAAGCGATAAAGTTTGGAAAAATATTCGGATAATCGGATCGATTCGGATATTCAAGATATTTTAAAGGATAATAAGGCAAGGTTAAAAATGTCATTTCCATGTCTTAAAATGGTAGGATTTAACATGGACCATTGGATTTATAGTAGGTTTCCATGTTAAATATGAGCCATTGGATAAAAATGGCAAGATGGTAATTTTGAGAAATTTCAAGGGTAAAGTTGGTAATCACTAACTCCTTGGATTGTTTTGGACCCTTGGATTGGTAGGTAAACATGTGGCATGATATGGAGCATTGGATTTCAAGGGTAAAAAGGTTATTAGATATTAAAATGAATTTTAAATTTATTTTAAATATATTAAGGACAAATGGCTAAATTAAAAGAAAAGGAAAATTCAAGATTTTTCTCCCATTTTTAGCCCTTGTTCGAAACCTCCAAGGTAAGGAAGAAACATTTTTTCTTCTTGATTTTCAAGCCTATTTAGTTGGAATTTTGATGAAAGCATGAAACATGAAATTGATCTTTAGGAAATTCTCTATCTTTTGGTACCAATTGTTTATGCTTTTCTTGCTTGAAACCCTAATTTTGTGAATTTGATGGATGAAGGGGATGTTTAAATATGATGAAGTAAGATTAGTTTTTGATGAAGATGTTGTTGTAGAATCATATCCAAGCTTATACTATGATTGAAACTTCTTGGAAGTAGCTAAATCCTAATTTGTTTAAAGTTAGGGTTTTGATAGGAAGTTGAATTTGGATTGCTTTTGATATGGGAATAATTATAGAAGCTTAGAAATGAGGTTTAGAAGTTGAATTCATGCTTGAATCAAGTTGGAAATTTTGTCTAGAGTGAACCTTCAAATTCGGCAAATTGGAAGAAATTAGGGAAAATTATGGAAACATTTCGTAAGGCTAGAAATGATGGGAAAATGATGTTATAAGGCTTAGAATGTTGTTTGGACCAATTTGGAACTTTGTTAAGTTTTAGGGACCTTTTCGTATATTTTGGGAAATTTAAGGATTAAGGTAAAAATGTTGAAAAGTTGATGTATTATGCTAAAAATTGATGTTAGAAGATTCAATTGGATCATTTTGGAAGTTTTCAAAGTGTTGAGGATCAAATCGAAGATTAAGGAAAATATGAGATTGAAATGGAAATTGGTTAGAAAGTTATGTATTAAGCTTGAAAGTATTTTGGAATACTTGAATATGTTGTTTAATGATTGAATTTAAAAGTTTAATGGCAAGGGACCATTTTGAATAATTTGGAAAGTTGAGGTGAATTCTAAAAGAATTCATTTTATGGTTATTTGTGAATTTGGGATGAATTTGGATAGTGAAGGATTTTTAGGAATTTTATTCCTAATATGTGTTTATGTTAGAATGATACTAGCATACGCTTTGAAATGTATGTGTTTGGGAAACGATGATTTTATAGATCGTGACCATGATCAAGATCGTACTACGAGCAAATCTAAAGACAAGAAAAAAGTTTGGGAATAAGGTTAAATCGACAGTAAGATTTCTAGTGAGGCATCAGGTGAGTACAATGCATACATAACATGATACATGGATGTTTTATACATCACTAGTAAGACTTGCGACGAGTCTACCTGGTTTATATATTGGCATGATTTTTATGTCATTGATCATATCTTTGACATATTTTAAATATGTTAAAGGTTGAAAACAAGTGCATTGATCACTAGTTATTGATGATGGTATGAACTGCCCAATCTTAAATTATATTGATATACATTGCCATGGATGGAATAAATATGGAACTTATACCCAAATAAGTCAATTGAGGGATAGGATATAGTTGGCATGATATAGAGTCCAGCAGCACACTGCATAATCGGGAATTTGGGATAGCACTATAGTGTACCTAAGGTCACTTAGTGTATGGTTAGCACAACCTTATAAATGTGCAGGAATTAAAACTTCGGTGCATACTTGACTCGTGTATCCAGGGTCCTCATAGGTGTATATTTGGGTTATAAAATCAGGCTATGAAATTGGGCTACAAAATCGGGCTATGAAATCGGGTTATGAAATCGGTAAATTCTTGATAAACGAGTTAAAGAGTTTATACACTCTTAAAATTATTGCAAGTATATTGGTAAGAAGATGTATATCCGGCGTATATCATATTTATGCAAGATTAATATGATGGTAAGTCATATCTAGTGATTTAAATGCTTGAAAACGGTTACATATTATTAGTTATTATTATGTTATTTGCACTGAATATTATTGTTGCCTCACTAAGTATATACTTAGCGTGTGATGATTTTGACGCGTAGGTAAAAGACAGGAATCAGAGTAAGGAGCCGGCATCCTACTATCCGGAGTATATTAACGGTATCAGTAATAACATCCTTTGATGTATTTTGATGTTTCTAGTTGGCATGTAAATATTAAAATTTTCCAGTTACATACTAGTTCATATATATGTTTTGCAATAATATATAGACTAGTTTATGTTTATAGTAGATGATGAGTAATCATATTATAATTAAAATCGGGTAATAACCAAATAGAGATAAATTAAGTAATCGGGTAGATTTTTGTTATAGGCATTTTTTAGACAGTTATATTCTATATACATTATAGGTAAGAATTGCTAAGTTGCTTCCTGAAATCGGACTTAATTTGATAGGATAATAATTCGTTAAATGATTCTACGTGATAAAAAATTATGTGATACTCTAATTGGTATTTATTATAGAATATGATTAGGGTGTTACATTTATTGGTATCAAAGCTACAAGTTTAGCAGTTCTGGACATAAATCGGGTATATAGATAGTTGGAATTATATACATGCCACTAGGATGTCAAGATTACTTATGTTTGTATGAATATTATTGGATGCCTAGTAATTAATGTTGTTACACCTTACTTATAAAGGATGATTGTGACATTAACATATGTTAGAGAATCGAGAATCTCGTCAGGCATTTGAGCAAGATATGCCTGCTCAGAGTGGAAGTAATGAGGTGAATCAAAATCCACCTCAGGGGGAGCAGAATGTAGAGCCAGTCGCTCAGGAACAAAGAAATATGCCTGTCCAAGACCAAGGCTTATTTCTTCAAGCATTGGATGCTATTATCAATCGGAGAGCAGCAGTATCAGTTTCAAAGGAATTAAGAAAAATAAAAGCACCATAATTTAAAGGTGACACGATACTGATCCTATGGCTGCAGATTATTGGTTAAATGATATTAAGATCATGTTGAGTAGAATTCCTTGTGATGACCAAGGAAAGCTGGAAGGAGTAGTATCTCTTTTGATGGAGCAAGCCAGCGTATGGTGGAATGTAGTCACTGCATGGGTTCCTCCAGAGCAGGTTACATGGCAATTCTTTCAGAAAGAATTTAAAGAAAAATATATTGGGGATTTGTTTATTAAGGAAATGAGGCAGCAGTTCCTGGATTTGAAACAATTGGACAGGATAGTCTATGAATATGAATTCAATAGACTGAGCCGGTTTGCAAAAGAGTTTCTTCCAACCGAAAAATCTAGGATCGATAAATTTATAGCTAGGTTGGATTCTTAGTATAAAAGGATTTTGGTTTTTCGTAACTTTACCACTTTCCAAGAGACGGTGAATCGACCAAAAGCTATAGAGAAAATGGACCTTGAGGAAAAAGCAGGAAAACAGGTCTAGTCAGGAAAAATACCTGGAAATTCTTGTGTTGCGTCGTTATTCAAACGCAGTAAAGGTTTTTCACAGCAAAGACAAGCATCACCAGTTTCTTCTGCTAAAAAAAGATTTTTAGGAGGGAAATTTAAACAAACTCAGACTGTTACTGCGGGTACTCGGGGTTTCAGATTTCGTCCTCCTCCAGAATGTGAACATTGTGGAAAGAGGCATTCTGGTCGATGCTGGTTTACTGGTGGAGACTTTTATTACTGTGGACAAGCTGGTCATTTCAAAAGAGAGTGTCCAGAGCTTCACTCTAATCGGTCAGTTGCAGCGCTAAAAAAATAGAGGAAACCAAGGTGGCAAACTAGGAGTATCTATGTCTACACCTGGTCGAGAAGACAAGGGTGCTACTCGAGTATACAACATCAAGACTGCTCATGATCGTGATGACTCAGAGATTGTAGCAGGTATGATCGAACTCTTTGGCAGATCTATTTTTGCATTAATTGATCCGGGCTCTACCCATTCCTATATCAGTTCTAAAGTAATACTTGAAAGAAATGTACTAGTAGAACCAATTTTGAGTGAGGTAGTTGCTATTAATCCCCTAGGACAAAGTGCCAAAATAGTTCGAATATGTAAAAAGTGTCCTTTAAAGATTCAAGGAAGAGAATTTCCAGCCAATCTTATGGAATTGCCTTTCCAGGAGTTTGAAGTTATTCTTGGAATGGATTGACTATCGGCATATGATGCTATGGTTGAATGCCGATTAAAAATGGTAGTATTAAAAGGACCAGATGGTTCAGAAATAGTATTTGAAGGAGTAAGGCAGAATTATTTGAGCCGTGAAATTGTAACTGTATCTGCTGAAAAGTTATTATCACATGAGTATGAAGCTTATTTAGCTCATGTTATAAATGCTCCGGAGACAAAGATAGATCTGGAAAATATACCCACGGTGCGGGAATTTATAGATATTTTTCAGATGAATTACCAGGATTACCTCCTAATCGAGAGGTGGAATTTGGTATTGACGTGCTTCATGGAACAACACCAATATCAATAGCACCTTACAGAATGGCTCCTACAGAACTCAAAAAGTTGAAGGTCAATTGCAAGAATTATTGGATAAAGGCTTCATTCGACCAAGTAGACCTTGGGGAGCTCCAGTCCTATTTGTGAAAAAGAAGGATGGATCAATGAGGTTATGTGTAGATTACCGTCAACTTAATAAAGTGAAGGTGAAGAATAAATATCCTTTACCAAGGATTGATGACCTCTTTGATCAACTTAAAGGAGCAACGGTGTTTTCTAAAATTGATCTTCGATCGGGGTATTATCAATTAAAGATCAAGGAAGCGAATATATCAAAGATAGCTTTCAGAACTTGATATATGCATTATGAGTTTGTAGTAATGCGTTTTGGACTTACAAATGCACCGACAACTTTTATGGATTTGATGAATCGGATATTCCAGCCATATTTGGATCAGTTTGTGGTGGTATTCATAGATGATATATTGGTTTATTCAAAAACCAAAGAGGATCATGATACTCATCTTCGAGTAGTTCTTCAGATCCTCTGAGAAAAGAAGTTATATGCAAAGCTGTCAAAGTGCAAATTCTGGCTGTCTGAAGTAGCTTTTGTTGGACACATTGTTTCTGAGGAAGGAATTCGAGTTGATCCTAAGAAGGTTCAAGCAATACTCGAATGGAAAGTTCCGAAAAGTGTCTCTGAAGTGAGAAGTTTCTTGGGATTAGCTGGTTATTATCAGCGGTTCGCGAAAGATTTTTCAATGATCGCCGCTCTAATAACTAAGCTACTAAGGAAGAATGTGCCATTTGTTTGGACAGAAAAGTGTCAAGAAAGCTTCGACAAATTAAAGAAGATATTAACAGAAGCTTCAGTCTTGGTACAACCAAAATCTGGGAAGGATTTCACCATATATAGTGATGCATCCCATAATGGTTTGGGGTGTGTACTGATGCAAGAAGGCAAGGTTATAGCGTATGCTTCTTGACAACTCAAAACTCATGAGTGGAATTATCCTACTCATGATTTATAGTTGGCTGTAGTGGTGTTCGCTTTGAAGATTTGGCGTTACTATTTATATGGTGAAAAATGCTACATTTTCACATATCACAAAAGTTTAAAATATTTGTTATCTCAAAATGAGCTTAATTTGAGACAAAGAAGATGTATAGAACTTATCAAGGATTATGATGTAAGCATTGATTATCAATCGAGAAAGGCTAATGTGGTAGCAGATGTACTTAGCCAGAAAACATTTTATGCCTTGAGAACATTGAATGCTCAGTTAAGATTATAGGACAATGATGCAATAATGGTTGAGCTTTAAATCAAGTCTACTTTGTTGGAAAAGATTAAAGAGTTGCAAGCCAGAGATAAAGAATGCTTAGAAAAGAAGAAGCAAGTTGAACGTGGTGAATCTAAAGATTTTGAAATAAAATCAAGTGGATTCCTATACTACAGGGGACATGTGTACATTCCTGAAGATGAGGAGTTAAAACGGGAAATACTTTCGGAAGCACATTTCAGTCCTTTAACTATACATCTAAGAGGTAACAAAATGTATCAAGATGTAAAAAAGTTGATTTTGGTGGCCTGGCATGATACGAGCTATCTCTGAGTTTATTGCTAAATGCTTATCATGTCAACAAGTAAAGGCAGAACATCAAGTTCCATCAGGGTTGCTCCAACCGATCTCAATTCCACAATGGAAATGGGAAAGAGTTACAATGGATTTTGTAACAGGTTTACCATTGACACCGAGTAGGAAAGATTCGATTTGGGTGATTGTGGACCGTTTGACTAAGACGACACATTTCATACCAGTTCGAACAGACTACTCCTTGAACAAGTTGGCAGAGTTATATATTAAGGAAATTGTTAGATTGCATGGAGTTCTTATGTCTATCATTTCTAATAGAGATCCAAGATTCACTTCAAGGTTTTGGAGTGCGTTACATAAAGCATTGGGAACTCGGCTACACTTCAGTATTGCTTTCCGTCCCCAAACAGATGGACAATCAGAAAGAACTATCCAGATACTTGAAGATATGCTCAGAGCATGCATAGTTAATTTTGCAGGTTCATGGGAAAAATATCTTCCATTAGCTGAGTTTTCCTACAACAACAGTTATCAATCAAGTATAAAGATGGCACCTTATGAAGCATTATATGGAAGAAAATGCCGAACATTGTTGCATTGGTTCGAGTTGGAGGATAGGAAAATCATCAGACCAGATCTTGTTCAAGAAACAGAGAATAAAGTAAAGATAATTTAAGATAATCTTAAGGCTTCTTCTGATAGACAAAATTTGTATTCAGATCTTAAAAGAAAGGATATTGAGTTTCAGGTTAGAGATAAAGTATTCTTAAAGGTTTCACCATGGAAAAAGATATTACTCTTTGGACGAAAAGGAAAGCTTAGTCCGAGATATATTGGCCCTTATGAAATCTTAAAGAGGGTTGGTCCAGTGGTGTATCAACTAGCTTTACCACTGGAGTTGAGTAAGGTTCATGATGTATTTCATGTATCCATGCTTGGAGATATCGATCGGATCATTCACATGTTATTACACTAGAAGAGATTGAGATTCAATCGGATTTGACTTATGATGAAGAACCTCTGAGAATTTTAGCACGAGGAGAAAAACAATTACGGAACAAGAAGATTCCTTTAGTTAAAGTCTTGTGGAGAAATCACAAAGTGGAGGAAGCTACTTGGGAGACATAAGAAACAATGAAAAAGCAGTATTCGTACCTTTTTGAACCAAGTAAGTAAGGAAAATTCGAGGACGAATTTTCTTAAGGGGGAGAATTGTAATATCCCAAGATTTTTGGTTAGTAACCAAAATGAAAATTTTGAAAGTTTGGTGGTCAAAGTATAAAGTTTGGAAAAGTTCAAGGACTAAATTATAATTTCCAAAAGTTATGTATTTTAGTTTGGTAAATGAATAGGTCACCCCCAAGAATGAAATTTTCATGTTATTCGGATTGTTCGTACGGAGCTTGTATTTTTGGCTATAAAGCCATAAAGTTTGGCGTTACTATTTATATGGTGAAAAATGCTACATTTTCACATATCACAAAAGTTTAAAATATTTGTTATCTCAAAATGAGCTTAATTTGAGACAAAGAAGATGTATAGAACTTATCAAGGATTATGATGTAAGCATTGATTATCAATCGAGAAAGGCTAATGTGGTAGCAGATGTACTTAGCCAGAAAACATTTTATGCCTTGAGAACATTGAATGCTCAGTTAAGATTATAGGACAATGATGCAATAATGGTTGAGCTTTAAATCAAGTCTACTTTGTTGGAAAAGATTAAAGAGTTGCAAGCCAGAGATAAAGAATGCTTAGAAAAGAAGAAGCAAGTTGAACGTGGTGAATCTAAAGATTTTGAAATAAAATCAAGTGGATTCCTATACTACAGGGGACATGTGTACATTCCTGAAGATGAGGAGTTAAAACGGGAAATACTTTCGGAAGCACATTTCAGTCCTTTAACTATACATCTAAGAGGTAACAAAATGTATCAAGATGTAAAAAAGTTGATTTTGGTGGCCTGGCATGATACGAGCTATCTCTGAGTTTGTTGCTAAATGCTTATCATGTCAACAAGTAAAGGAAGAACATCAAGTTCCATCAGGGTTGCTCCAACCGATCTCAATTCCACAATGGCAATGGGAAAGAGTTACAATGGATTTTGTAACAGGTTTACCATTGACACCGAGTAGGAAAGATTCGATTTGGGTGATTGTGGACCGTTTGACTAAGACGACACATTTCATACCAGTTCGAACAGACTACTCCTTGAACAAGTTGGCAGAGTTATATATTAAGGAAATTGTTAGATTGCATGGAGTTCTTATGTCTATCATTTCTAATAGAGATCCAAGATTCACTTCAAGGTTTTGGAGTGCGTTACATAAAGCATTGGGAACTCGGCTACACTTCAGTACTGCTTTACGTCCCCAAACAGATGGACAATCAGAAAGAACTATCCAGATACTTGAAGATATGCTCAGAGCATGTATAGTTAATTTTGCAGGTTCATGGGAAAAATATCTTCCATTAGCTGAGTTTTCCTACAACAACAGTTATCAATCAAGTATAAAGATGGCACCTTATGAAGCATTATATGGAAGAAAATGTCGAACATTGTTGCATTGGTTCGAGTTGGAGGATAGGAAAATGATCAGACCAGATCTTGTTCAAGAAACAGAGAATAAAGTAAAGATAATTTAAGATAATCTTAAGGCTTCTTCTGATAGACAAAATTTGTATTCAGATCTTAAAAGAAAGGATATTGAGTTTCAGGTTAGAGATAAAGTATTCTTAAAGGTTTCACCATGGAAAAAGATATTACTCTTTGGACGAAAAGGAAAGCTTAGTCCGAGATATATTGGCCCTTATGAAATCTTAAAGAGGGTTGGTCCAGTGGTGTATCAACTAGCTTTACCACTGGAGTTGAGTAAGGTTCATGATGTATTTCATGTATCCATGCTTCGGAGATATCGATCGGATCATTCACATGTTATTACACTAGAAGAGATTGAGATTCAATCGGATTTGACTTATGATGAAGAACCTGTGAGAATTTTAGCACGAGGAGAAAAACAATTACGGAACAAGAAGATTCCTTTAGTTAAAGTCTTGTGGAGAAATCACAAAGTGGAGGAAGCTACTTGGGAGACATAAGAAACAATGAAAAAGCAGTATTCGTACCTTTTTGAACCAAGTAAGTAAGGAAAATTCGAGGACGAATTTTCTTAAGGGGGAGAATTGTAATATCCCAAGATTTTTGGTTAGTAACCAAAATGAAAATTTTGAAAGTTTGGTGGTCAAAGTATAAAGTTTGGAAAAGTTCAAGGACTAAATTATAATTTCCAAAAGTTATATATTTTAGTTTGGTAAATGAATAGGTCACCCCCAAGAATGAAATTTTCATGTTATTCGGATTGTTCGTACGGAGCTTGTATTTTTGGCTATAAAGCCATGTTAAATATGAGCCATTGGATGAAAAATGGCAAGATGGTAATTTTGAGAAATTTCAAGGGTAAATTTGGTAATCACTAATTCCTTGATTGTTTTAGACCCTTGGATTGGTAGGTAAACATGTGGCATGATATGGAGAATTGGATTTCAAGGGTAAAAAGGTCATGAGATATTAAAATGAATTTTAAATTCATTTTAAATATATTAAAGACAAATGGCTAAATTAAAAGAAAAGGAAAATTCAAGAATTTTCTCCCATTTTTAGGCCTTGTTCGAAACCTCCAAGTTAAGGAAGAAAAATTTTTTCTTCTTGATTTTCAAGCTTATTTAGTTGGAATTTTGATGAAAGCATGAAACATGAAATTGATCTTTAGGAAATTCTCTATCTTTTGGTGTCAATTGTTCATGCTTTTCTTGCTTGAAACCCTAGTTTTGTGAATTTGATGGATGAAGGGGATGTTTAAATATGATGAAGTAAGATTAGTTTTTGATGAAGATGTTGTTGTAGAATCATATCCAAGCTTATACTACGATTGAAACTTCTTGGAAGTAGCTAAATCCTAATTTGTTTAAAGTTAGGGTTTTGATAGGAAGTTGAATTTGGATTGATTTTGATATGGGAATAATTATAGAAGCTTGGAAATGAGGTTTAGAAGTTGAATTCATGCTTGAATCAAGTTGGAAATTTTGTCTAGAGTGACCCTTCAAATTTGGCATATTGGAAGAAATTAGGGAAAATTATGGAAAATTCTGTAAGGCTAGAAATGATGGGAAAATGATGTTACAAGGCTTAGAATGTTGTTTGGACCACTTTGGAACTTTGTTAAGTTTTAGGGACCTTTTTGCATATTTTGGGAAATTTAAGGATTAAGGTAAAAATATTGAAAAGTTGATGTATTATGCTAAAAATTGATATTAGAAGATTCAATTGGATCATTTTGGAAGTCTTCAAAGTGTTGAGGATCAAATGGCAGATTAAGGGAAATATGGTATTGAAATGGAAATTGGTTAGAAAGCTATGTATTAAGCTTGAAAGTATTTTGAAATACTTGAATATGTTGTTTAATGATTGAATTTAAAAGTTTAATGGCAAGGGACCATTTTGAATAATTTGGAAAGTTAAGGTGAATTCTAAAAGAATTCATTTTATGGTTATTTGTGAATTTGGGATGAATTTGGATAGTGAAGGATTTTTAGGGATTTTATTCCTAATATGTGTTTTTGTTAGAATGATACTAACATAAGCTTTGAAATGTATGTGTTTGGGAAACAATGATTTTATAGATCGTGACCGTGATCAAGATCGTACTACGAGCAAATCTAAAGACAAGGAAAAAGTTCAGGAATAAGGTTAAATCTATAGTAAGATTTCTAGTGAGGCATCAGGTGAGTGCAATGCATACATAACATGATACATGGATGTTTTATACATCACTGGTAAGACTTGCGACGAGTTTACTTGGTTTATATATTAGCATGATTTTTATGTCATTGATTAGATATTTGACATATTTTAAATGTGTCAAAGGTTGAAAACAAATGCATTGATCACTAGTTATTGATGATGGTATGCTATGAATGTTATTTTGGGTATGAACTGCCCAATGTAAAATTATATTGATATACATTGCCATGGATGTAATAAATATAGAACTTATGCCCAAATAAGTCAATTGAGGGATATGATATAGTTAACAGCCATAGAGTCCAGCAGCACGCTGCATAATTGGGAATTCCGGATAGCACTATAGTGTACCTAAAGGTCACTTAGTGTATGGTTAGCATAGCCTTATAAATATGCAGGAATTAGCACTTCGATGCATATTTGACTCGTGTATCTAGGGTCCTCATAGGTCTATATTTGGGTTATAAAATTGGGCTATGAAATCGGGCTATGAAATCAGGTACGAAATTGGGTTACGAAATCGGTAAATTCTTGATAAACGGGTTAAAGAGTTTATACACTCTTAAAATTATGGCAAGTATATTGGTAAGAAAATGTATATCCGGCGTATATCATATTTATGTCTAGTTAGTATGATGGTAAGTCATATCTAGTGATTTAAATGCATGAAAATGGTTACATATTATTAGTTATTGTTATGTTATTTGCACTGAATATTATTGTTGCCTCACTGAGTATATACTTAGCATGTGATGATTTTCACGCGTAGGTAAAAGACAGGAATCAGAGTAAGGAGCGGGCATCCTACTATCCAGAGTTTATTAGCGGTATCAGTAATAACATCCTTTGATGTATTTTGATGTTTCTAGTTGGCATGTAAATATTAAATTTTTTCGGTTACGTACTAGTTTATATATATGTTTTGCAATAATATATAGACTAATTTATGTTTATAGTAGATGATGAGTAATCATATTATAATTAAAATTGGGTAATAACCAAATAGAGATAAATTAAGTAATCGGGTAGATTTTTGTTCTATGCAGTTATATTCTATATACATTATAGGTAAGAATTGTTAAGTTGCTACCTAAAATCGGACTTAATTCGATAGGATAATAATTCGTTAAATGATTCTATGTGATAAAAAAATTATGTGATTCTCTAATTGGTATTTATTATAGAATACTGATTAGGGTGTTACACCTTTTAAATGTTGAATCCCTAAACTTATGTCTAAGACGAATTAAGACTAAGTTAACAGCTTAGCCCCACTGTTCACATTTGTATAACCTAATTCACTAGATATTAGGCCACAAATTAATAGTTAAAAGGCCTCTCTCGATAGCTCTTACAATAACTAAGCATTAAGAATGATGGACATAATAGATGAAGAGAAAACAATGATATCATTATAATAAAGTAATCAAAACATAAAATCCTAGGATGCAATAATCTCAACTAAAGTATTTAGCTCATGTCCGAGCCTAAAACGTCCATAATAAAAATATGAAGTATGATAGTTTATCAAGCAAGGAAAACAAATGGGTCGAGTGTCATTGACAAAAAGTCCCTCCAAGTCATCCAACTGTTGTTGTTGTCTCCTACTCCGCCAGCCTCTCTCGACGGTGTCTGTCGTGAGGAGAATTCTCTAGCTTTTACTAAGCTATTATTATAGAGATTCCAAGTCACACTGTAGCAGTAATTTATTCCTCAGTCATGTTAACAAGATGCAATGTATTATAGCTTATAGTCTTTTTCCAAAGAGCAAATCTACTTTAGGTGCAGTGTGTGCTAAGTTACATGTATTCATTACTTAATAGTCTTAGAGAAACTTAACGGTTGCTTTCTATTGTTGCCTCAGCATATTGTTTTCCTTTTAAGTTTAAATACTATATCCTTGGGGCTTCAGCTCATCACACTTACCCTTCAGACATGAAGATGGAGTAAAGCAAACAACCCATCCCTGAGCAAACGGCCCATAGGTCCCAAGGTTCCACTAAGATATAATTACAGAGATTCCAAGTCATACTGCAATAGTAATTTATTCCTCAGCCATTCAACAAGATGCAATGTATTAGAGCTTATAGTTTTGTTCAAAAGAGCAAATCTACTGTAGGTGCAGTGTGTGGTGAGTTACATGCATTCATCACTTAATAGCCTTAGAGAAACTTAAGGGTTGCTTTCTATTGTTGCCTCAGCATATTGTTTTCCTTTTCAGTACATTATTTTTCTCCCTTTTCCTTTTTAAGTTTAAAAACTGTATCCTTGGGGCTTCAGCTCATCAAACTTACCCTTTAGACCTGAAGATGGAGTGGAGCAAATAGCCTATCTCCGAGCCCTACGATCAGTGTCATCCCGTGAAGAATTTTATTCACTCTTTTCTAATACTATCATTCCTACCAGGGAAAGTTAAATGGAGCAAACACAGCTCACCTAGTGTACTAAGATAGTAAGATGTACAAATGAGTGTCCCTCAACAGTTTTGTCTATATTATAAAGTTTTAATGAATTTTCTTGATTTTGTAGGGAGTTTTTAAGCCTTTAGATTGCTACATTGAGCATTAAGTTCATTTACAGTGATTCATGCTTTGGCATCAAAAAGTCTACCCAGAGCTCCCCTAAGGTTTCTTAAGTTTTTAGAGTGCATACAACATGTGTTTTAAGGGCTACATCAGATTTATGATTAAGTTCAAAACAGAAGCTCTTAACACCTTGCAAAGCATTAACATAGATTCATCATAGGAAGTCATGATCAATGCAACAACAATTTCAGAATCAAAGGAATCATAGCAAAGGGAACCTATCAGACATATTAGGCTTTTTACAGGATAATTTTTTTAAAATTTAAATTTAACCTTATATATATAGGTATGTACTCCCCCAAACTTGAGAAGAACATTATCCCCAATGCAAAAAGAAACAAAAAGAAAGAAAAAACAAATCAAGGGAAAGCAAATATGCAAATGTAGAATAAAAACTAAAATAAAAAATTAAAAAATAAAAGAAAAAACTAACTCAAGGAGTTGCTGGAGTGCTGGTTCCCGAATGATTATGCCCTTGCCTTTGTCCGAAGTGGACGCTTGTTTCTTGGCAGGGCGGGAGGAGGCACCAACATCAGTATCTGCCTGTTATCTTTGGCGGGTGGTGGCTGTGGGTACAGATGCTTGTGGGTATTCCTTGGCCTCTTCCTGGGCTTTTAGAAGAAGCTTGTTGACTAAGGAATACTCTACCATCATCACCGTTTGGATGTACCAGAAATATGGTAGATATGGCAATAAGCTCAACCGATATTCTATATCCTTTCATTTCTTAGACCTGAGAGGGCAGCCAACCAGTATGGTGCTCAATGATATCATCTTCACCCGTTCATCGACCTTTACTTGTTGGCATAAGGCAGTGATGAGATTAGGAAAATGGTAAATCCTTGGGTTTTCTTGTCAAAGCTACTTTATCAATGATGTCTTCATAAATGAACTCGTACGGATGATACCTTGATTATTAATAATAGAGTGCAAGAGCATCAACCAATGGCAACAGATGGTGGATCAATTTCTTGTTGAGAGAATACGGTTGTTAATAAAGTACATCCAAAATTTTGATGTTGGGTTAAGCTATACCCATCCCACTGTTATGACATAATGTTCATCCTAGTCCCATGTAGTCTTAAGAATGCATAGGTCTATTAACAATTACGTATATGTCTCTACTATTGTCGAGATGACAAAGTTTCTATGGGTGCCACCAATTGTGGAGAGGTTGTAGTGGTTTGAAATTGCGTGGGCCAAAAATACTATACTTTTCCTTCTGACATAGGACCTTCCGTTAGACATGTGCCCCACATGAATATAAAACTCATGTACCCAGTCAGCGTTAACTTGTCCTGGTTGGCGAACAAAGTCTTCCCAGCACTGTGTAGTTATGACAGCATGTATGCCAGTTTTGAACTTGTAGTGTATGTTTGGAGTGAACTCTAATTCTTCTTCCAGAATAAGGTTCTGTTGGACCATATGTCGATATCTGCGTATGAAGATTCTATCTACTTTGTATAGGTGGGGCTCAAGATCTTCAAATTCCTCAAGAGTGATGTCCCCGAAAGATTCTGGGCTGACTTTTGGTGAAGTAGGAGGCGAAGAAGAAGAGGGATGACTAGTGTTTCTATCTATTCGAGGGAACTGTTGAGTTTAACGGGTTACTGTGAGTTGTCAGACCATGATTTAAACAGAGGTACGAGTGAACTAGTTGGGAAATTAGGGTTTTAGAGTTGTGTATTTCAAGAGGCGAGAAGTCTAATCGAGGGTAACATGGTATCCTTTATGGTGAGGATATAAGGCTAAAAGAGAGATAAAGGTGTAAGCGTAATCGTGAAAGGTCACATCAATCATTAATACAGAGTTCTGACTGCGTGTGGAAGTCGAGTGATAAGTGACGTGTTGAATAGGGAAACGGTGTGTGGCAAGTTATGAGTGAAGGGAAAGGGTTAAAGTGATAGAATTTGGCCATTAAAAAGGATGTTGTACCGCTAAAAACCGATATTATAGCTCTTTTGCAACCTTATTTTTAGGGATTCTGTAATTGGCTCAGCTCGTAATCCTCATGATTTGTAAAGGCTCGCCCATTTATAATTATTAGCTTGATATTTGTCATAATGAACAATTTAATTTAAGGAAAACCTAAACCTAGTAAGAGACTAAAACTAAAAATACTGATAATCAAAATGCTATAATTTAAAAAGCGCAAGAAAGTAAAAAGGGATAGAGTTTGGATGTGCTAATCCAATGATAAGATGGAATGTTTATCATGATGGATTAGTGCTCCCTTGAACATCTCCACCCATTGTAGCGTCTGGATGAACTTGCCTAGGCATTGATCAAGAAATTATGATGGGTCATAATCCCGTGAGTCATCTACGATGAGGCAAACATGACCATTGTACCATTTGATAATCTCCTTCTCATCCACAATCTTTAGGATTGGATTGAGTTTCCACTGTGGTATTTTTGCATCGCTGTGATCGCCTGAAAGCAAAACCTCATATATACACAAAGTAGGACTTATGTCTTTTAAGTCAGCTATATTGCACCCAAAAGCTTTCTTGTGTTGAGATAAAACATGCATCAATTTAGCTTCTTGGTCAGGTTTTCAGCAAGTAGATATAACAATAGGTAATGTATTATTCTCCTCTAAAAATGCATACTTTAATTATGGTGGGAAGGGTTTAAGATCAAGTATCGGTGGATGCTCAAGTGATGGTTTGGGAGATTTAAACTCATCATAATCCAAAGGTTCTAAAGTCATACCTAGCCTGGTAAGCACATCATTGGATTGTTCAATCTCAACTTTACCTTCTAACTCAGCTGCATACATGGCCTCATCAAAGTTACCTTGCTCCGCAACGGTAAGCACATTGCTACAACATAAGTCTTCAAAACTTTCTTCAATGAAGGCTTCTTCACTTTCCACGAGCTGGCAATCTTCATATTTATCTACATACTTGAGTATGCTGAAGACGTTAAATGTGATCTTTTGTTCATTCATCATTATGTTGAATAATAAGAGCATTCTCACCAGCTTCACAATCAAGGATGATAAAGTCTGCTAGAAAGACAAACTTATCTACCTTTACCAGGACATCTTCAATTTGGCCCTTGGGTTAGATTTGAGATCGATTGGCCAACTGAAGGATCACCGTTGTTGGTTTAGCTTTTCCCATCACTAGTCATTTGAACACAAAATTTAGCATCAAATTAACACTTGCACCTAGATCACACAAGGCATGGCCAGAGTAGTTATGGCCTATGGAGCATGGAATCATAAAAATGTCAAGATGCTTCATCTTGGGTGGCAAATCACTAAGCACAGCCACACACTAACCTGCCGTAGCAACAGTTTCAACTTCACCCACCATTCTTTTCTTTATCACGATCTCTTTTAAATTTTTTGCATAGATTGGCATCTGATCAATGACCTCTAAAAGTGGGACATTGATGTGCAATTGTTTGAGCATATCCAGGAAATTCTGGTACTGGATATTTTACTTCTAATCTTTCAATTGTTGTGGGAATGAGGTGGTGGTCTGGGCTCATCGTGTGGTTTATTGGATGCAGGGGCATCCTTAGTTTCATATTTCTTGCCATCAGTAGCAAGATCGCTTACTGTATTAGACATAGGAGTTGGTTCTTTAAGTGTAAGAGCATCAATGGATGGCTTTCTTGGAGTGGGATTTATGTGAGAATCTCTCCCAAACTTGGCTTATGTCCTCAGCTGCGTGCCACTACGTCCTGGATTGTAGGTGTTGGAATAGGGATTGTTGTTGCGATTGGTGTTCCCTACGTAGCATCCAAATTCTTGTTGTTGAAGGCATTTACTTGAATGATGTTCCCCATCGCAATGCTCACAGTTGTATTGAACTACCTTGGCCTCTCGAACGCTGGATGGTCCTTGCATATTCTTGAGCAGGTTTGTGATTGTAGAGAGCTAAGTCACTAGAATCTGAGATTCATCTAACTATAGTGTTCTAGAAGGTTTAGGTTCGAGCTTTAATCTCCCACTTGGGAACTGGTAGTCGGTGTTGGCTATATGGTCTAAGATGTCGAATGCCTCATCAACTTCTTTGTCAAGCAAAGTTCCATTAGCTGACGAGTCGATCATTATTCTTGTAGGTGTATTGATGCCATTATAGAACGTCATGATTTGTAGCCAATCATGAAATCCAAGGATCGAGCACTTGTGTAACATGTCTTTGTATCTGTCCCAAGCTTCATACATGGATTCATCATCATATTGTTGAAACGAGATAATATCACTACGCTTTTGGTTATGCACATTTGGTGGATCATATCAATGCAGAAACCTGCTGCACAAGTCATCTCAAGATGTAATATATCCTGAGGAACAAGTCTTCAACCATGCCCTGGCTCGATCTCGCAAATAGTAGGGAAATAACTTGAGTATCAAGGCATCATCTGGAATCCCTGGTTGTTGAAAGCAATCACAAAATTCTAGGAAGATTGAATATGCTCTCGAGCATCCTCTCTTACTGATCCTCCAAATTGTCTAATTGTATTCAGCATGTTGAACATAACGGGCTTTAGCTCAAAGTGGGTTGTCCGTGGTTGTGGATATACATTTTAATGGGCCTTTTGATTCTGGCAGGGGGTAAATCCTTCTGTCATACTTAGCCATCTCTTTGGGCTGCATCGATAACTCCTTGTCCATCGGTTGGTTATACACCATGTTCTCACAGGCGTTCCTATCATTCTCATTCGCCATATTTCTTTTATCTTGGCATAGATTCCTCAAAGTCTTTTCAATCTCTGTATCTAATAGAAGAATAGGTTCTGAGTTGGAACTTCTGATCATGCACTGAAACAAACCTGAAAAATAAAAACAAAAATTAAATGCAAGAAAAATAAAGCCTTAAGCATAATTAGAACTTAATTATCAGTTGTCAATCCCAGCAACGACGCTAAAAACTTGATGCCTCGTCAAATAGTGATGCACTTTAGAGCAAGTATACTCGTCAAATCAAGTAGTAGAGTGATAAGTAGAGTGTAGAACCCACGAGGAATGGATTAATAACTACGAAGTTCTTATGCTTAAGAATGTGTTTGCAAGTAATGGTGTTTGTTGATTTATTAAAACTAAAGATAGCTATGATTAAGACGAGCAGCTGCGGTAAAATAACAGATAATTATGGAAGTTGAGATTATTGCTAAGGATATATAATTGAATACTTATTACAATGCTATAGCAACTGGCAATACACGTCTGCGTAAACCATTAAAGTCTTTATCTATTCGACAGGATTTTCTAAGGAACTTCTGACTCTCTCGATGTTTAGAAGTTAATAATATTGCAACTAAGGTAATACATGTCTGCCTGAACCCTAACAACTCTATTATTTGTTTAAGAACTCCCTTTTAGTCGTTGAATCCTTAAACTTATGTCTAAGCCAGATTAAGACTATGTTAATAGCTTGGCCCCACTGTTCACGTTTGTATAACCTAACTCTCTCGATATTAAGCCACAAATCAATAGTTAAAAGGCCTCTCTGGATAGTTCTTACAATAACTACGCATGAAGAATGATGAACAAAATAGATAAAGAGAAAACAACTATAGCATTATAATAAAGTAATCAAAACATAAAATCCTAGGATGCAATAATCCCAACTAAAGTATTTATCTCATGTCTGAGCCTAAAACATCTATAATAAAAATATTAATTACAATAGTTTATCAAGCAAGGAAAATAAAAGGGTCGAGCGTCCTCGACAAAACTCCCTTCAAGCTGTCCAACTGTGGTTGTAGATTTCCCACATCGTCAGCCTTTCTCGATGGCATTTGCCGCGAGGAGAATTTGCTAGCTTCTACTCTGGTGGTTCTCCGCAATCTTCAAACTAGGGCTATTGTCTATAATTGCGCTCTCCTTTAAGGTGGTGTCCAAGTCTCTCTTATATAGGCCGTGAAATTAGGGCTTTAGTACCTTAAAGTGTACGCGGCTTCATTAAAGAAAGTAATTGACTTCCCGCTATATTTAATGTTCCGTATCAGTGAAAAAGTCCACGTGGGCAAAAGTAGATCCATCTCCAACTCTTTCATGCCTCGTCAGCTCCAGCCATGAGATCTGCTCCTCTCCAGCTTCAGCAATCCTCCAGCGTCTACTAGCATCCTGCAATGTACCACAAAGCACCACCTTTCCCATAAAAAGCACCAATATATATATGACATTTAGAACACACACGATGTAACTCCCTATCTAAATGCAAACTATATATAATCTAACCTAAATGCAACCTATATGGGCTTGAAAACATGCAAAAGACAAGTAAAAAGGGTATACAAAATAGATCATTTATACACTCATCACCAGGGATCAGAAAGAACTTACGAGACTTATGCAAAGAACGAAGGATAATGGCAGGAAGGGATTGAAAGAACGACCTAAACAATGAAGGTCTTCCACCGAGTGATGCACAAGTAGTTGTTAAAAATGTAGCCCTTAATAGAGGCCAAGAAAGACTGCCTGATTTGCCACCACCCCGAACTAGATAACCCATTCGCGACAACATTGCACCTATCATCAACAACAAAGATTGAAGACATGTTGGTTTTCGAGGGGCATATTGCTAATTTGGTCTTAGAAATCCAAGGTCTTCAGTCGAAGTTATGGGTTAAGTACATGAGGGAGAAGAGTCGAAGTTATAGACTAATTTTATTTCTAAGCTAATTATTTCCAATGTATAATTTGAAAGCTCAATTAAGCTTTAGGACCAAATTGAATTAAAGAAAACTTGGGTGACCGTTTAGTAAAGGGTGAAATTGTAAGCCTTGAATCATGGAAGGCTTGCATGCTAAATTAATTAAAGTGACTAAGTTAGGATTAATTTGAAATAAAAGAAAAATGACTAGCCAACTAGTAAGGGGCTAAATTGAATTCTTTTTAGTTTATGAGATTTGCATGATAAAATAAAAAGAAAGAAGGGTTGTACAAATGTCATGCATTGATGAATGCATGTGGTTGGGGAAAGATGACTCACGGTTTTAGAGGAAAGAAAGGATCCATGATCGAAAGCTAGGGTGTAGTGAGAGAGAGTTTGATTTTTGGGTTAATCTAGCTCAAATTGGCGGACTTTGTTCGAATAGCTTCTTGATAGGAAGGTAATTATCTTATTTCTCCTTTTATTCAAGTGAAATTGGTGTTTGATGGTAGATATAAAAGTACATAATAAGAGAAATGTTAGAGAAAGATTGGAAATCATTCAAATGTTGTGTGATATGAAATATCTTGTTTGATTAAATAGAAACATGCTTAGAGTATACTCGATTGATGTTTGAAATTATGAAAGTTAGTGTCTTGGAGATTGATTGTAAATTTGATTATGTAATGTTCATATATGATACTTGAATAGTAAGATTTTGATCACCTTACTTGTTGTTAATGAACTCAATTCGAGTAAGCATGTATGTCCCTTTTAGGGATTATTTTTTTTAGTAAATTGAGGATTGAATTATAAGCTAATGTCTTGGATTGATAGAAAGGAAGTTAAGACTAACTTGGAATATGGAAAAACTGTGTTGAAACTGTTTTATCAAAAAGAAAAATGTTGGGGGACTGTTTTGCAAAATCAAGACTATTTTGGACTGTTTTAACAATGGAAAAATAGTCTGGGCCTTTACTTTAAAACATGGGATTTTTCTTTAAAATGAAAACCATGTGGACTTTTTTGAGTTATGTGTATACATGTATATGAATTGTGGACTATTTTGGCATGTTAGAAAAGCATGTGGATAGTTTTGAGTGAACAAATGTATATATGTGTAAGTTGCCCTATTTGGTATATGTGTATGTAATTGGAAAGTTTGAGTGAACAAATGTATACATGTGTATGCTGCCCTATTTCTTATATATGTGTATGTAATTGGACAGTCTGAGTGAACAAATGTATACATGTGTAAGTTGCCATATTTCTTATATATGTGTATGTAATTGGACAGTTTTGAGTGAACAAATGTATACATGTGTAGCTGCCCTGTTTGCTATATATGTGTATGTAATTGGACAGTTTTGAGTAAAAAAATGTATATGTGTTTTAATTGGATAGTTTTGTGTACATATGAAGGCATGTGGACTGTTTTTGATGTGTTTATATGTATACATGTATAATTGGACAGCTTTGAACAAATATGAAAGCATATGGACTATTTTTGATGTGCATGTAAGTGTATATATGTGTAATGGATTGTTTTGCCTAAATAAGAAAAAGATAAGAACTGTTTTGATGTGAGTATATATGTATACTTGAATGCTGGACTTTCTTGCCTAAATGAGCTAAATTAAAGGACTGCTTTGAAAGTTTAGAGGGATGTTAGGGCTTCATAGTAGATTGTTTTGGCATACACGTGATTATATAAGAAAAATTGGCTTGATTTGTGAATATATGAACATATGGGACTGTTTTCAATGTATAAAAATGTATATAAATGCAAATTCTTTAGTTTGTATATGTATGACATATAATAGACTGATTAAACATGTACACATATGTATATATGTGAATTAGAGTTGTTTTCAGCATATAGGAATTGGTATGGACTGCTTAAACATGTATATGCAAGTATATGTGTGAGTTAGAACTATTTTGGGTGTATATAAATATGTATGTAAATGCGAGGGACTGATTTGAATGTCTAAGAACACATTAGGGGCTGTTTTAAGATATAAAAATGTGTATGTAAGAATGGGAGACTGAATTGAAAGCATGGTAAAAATATATGGGACTGTTTGTGTATATGTATATGTATATCTACATTTGAGACTATTTTGTATTTTCATAAAAGTTAAGGGAATATTTTGTGAATATATGTGTAAAGATAAAGATCTAGACTGTTTTAAATATATTGAATACATGCTGGGCTATTTTGATATGTATGTACATGTATACAAGTGGATTGAATTGTTTTGTATGGATTTAAAAGTAGGCTGGGCTGTTTTATACATATATGATAGAATACCTATGTATTAGGGACTATTTTGTAAGTTTAATGGATTGAATTTGTTTTAACGGCTTGTTATTATGTTTGAGGTACACGTCATGATAAGGAAGAGCAGAAGAAAAGAGTTAGTTGGAAGCTAGGGGTAATTGTGGATTCAGGTATCATGTAACTTCGGGATATGAGGTGAGTGTAGTTACGTTGTCTCGGATGACACAATGTCATTCCGATTCCTTAATTTATATTTTGATATATGAAATGTGTGAGTATGAATACATATGAATATTTTTGCATGAGGCTCTAGTAGAGCAAATTGGGGAATGGCATTCAAGCATGGCATCTTCGATAAGTTCTTTGTTAATGTTGCATCACAATATACATCCTGTTCATTGCTATGTTTGATAAGATTTTAATAAGTGATAATATACTTAGTTTGAAAGCTTAGGAATCAAATTATGAATTCCTTTATCATAAGACTCTAATAAAGCAAATCAAAACTTAAAATGATATGAGCTAAGAACCCTTAAGACTACTAGAGCTATTAGCTCATCTTTGCCACTAAATATTAAGTTGCTTGAACAATGGAAGTCCTTAGACACTTTGGCATGATGCAGAGGTATAATTCAGGGACTACGATCCATGAGCTACGGCTCAAGGGTGACGACCCGATATATGTGATATATTGGCGATTGTAGGAGGTAACGGGGGAGTTGGTAAGGAGATTTGGTGATGAATGGTTGGATAAAGAGAAGAAACTAGGTCTGATACGCTATGAACTAGCCATTGCTTTGTGCTTTGGGCTAAGTGATTTCTTAAGCCAATGCTATTTATGATCAAAGGTGATCCAAGGCAAACGTTTTAAAAGACATAAACTTTGTAAGAAATTTGTTAAGAGCTCTGATAAGCTCTAATAAGCACTCTGATAAGATTTGATAAGAATTCTAAAAACTTTGATAAGACTTTAATAAGACAAGTCATGAACTTTGATAATTTCGATAAGAAGTTGAAATGAACTCAGTTAAAAACCTTGAAAGAATATGAATTCCTATAAAGCCTTCAACAAACAAGCCTTGTTTATGTAAAGACTAAGACATAAGCATATATGGCTAACTTATACTTGTATTCTTTAAATTTCCACACAATATCATTGGCACTATGCTTTGTTATTTTAATGTCACAACCTCACTTAGGCTATATAAGCCTAATGCATTCATTTCTATGCATATGCAGGTTATATGATTATCCTTGATTTGGTCGTGTTGAAAGGTTGCAAGTCACACCGTAAAGACCTTGTAGTTTGTATAGGTTCTACCTCGAGACTCCTAGAATGGTGGCGTATTGCATTTGTATTAGCATAATTATAACTTAAAAAGTTATTGTTTGATTTATGGACTTTGGATTGTAAATGGCCTTTAAGCAACTAACTTTGATATATTATCTTCTTTGATAATACCTTAATGATGCTTAATTCGATTTTGGTCCACTTGTGTAATACTATGCATGATATAAGTCTATTTTAGAATGGTTCATTGTTGTATGTAAAAATGCTAAGAATTCGAAGAATTATATATACATGTATATGTATTGTTCGGATAACAAGACTTGAATGATTGTATGAAGTCTTAGCATGATATAATGTTTTATATGTGCAATGAGGAAATGTCCTAAGATAAATCGTTGAATTAATATAATAACTTGCATGTCAAGCAATATATGTCTAATTGATTTCTGAATATACTTGATAAATAGATATGTTTTGATAGAAGGCATATATGTATGTTTATTCCATCGAGTGCTTGTTAGATAAGTTATGTTAGTTATGGATCGATTGGTCGTTTATTGACTAAGTTGTCCTAGATATGAATTTGAATAGATGTTTGAACATGGTTACATGTTGGTTGTGATAGGCTGTGCTTGAAGGCTTATATGGCAACCTTTGATAAGCGAACTTAAATCACGATTAAGAATTAATCCTACCTTATATAATGAATTTGAATACTTATATGTCCATGGTTACAAGCTATGATATCATTTATGATTTAGTTATCACATGAATATGCTTGTTGGAAGTTCGATGATGTTATCATAGTGAAGAGAAACTAGTTACAAACAAGCATGTTATATGAAATAAAGGATGATGAAATAAGTTTTTATATCATTAAAGTTATTGTATACTCTCCTTTAAATGTGAATTATAATATTGAGTCTAAGTACTAGATTTAAGGCTGTGAAAGTTACTAATACTCTTATAAAGTTGAAAAGTCATTCGTAAAGAACCTTGTAATTAAGTAATTTGGAAGTCTTGTCCGTTGCGATGCTTTGCAATCTTGATTGGTAGTTCAAGTACATTGGTCCTTACATGTCTAATTAATTGATAATTGTGTAATTCTCTTGTGGGCATAAAGAATCGAAAGTTAACAAAAAGAAAGTTTGTTAACATGCCTTGAAACTTTTAAAACTTTTAGTTTTTGGTTACATGTTTCCTGAAATTATTTGCAGTGACATCTTTGATTTCAATTTTCTTCTTGTAATACCGTCAACGTATATTCGATATTCGAATACACATTAAAGATGTTACTAACTGATTTACACTGATTTTCAAACTTGTATTTTTTTAACCTCAACAAAGTAGTTCAGTGGTTGGCCCTTTCTCAGTTTTCAAACAAAACTATGTCTGGCAACTGCAGCTAGTTTCGACCCTGAATTGGTTTATAAAATACTTTAAGCAGTTATTAAAATGAAAATATGATTCAGGGTGAAAACTAAGTGTGCTGCCTAGACCCTTTCTTTATTTTAAAATCGCTACGCGATAAACAACCATCTAAGTTTAAAATCGTTTAAAGCATCTTTTCTAATATTCTTAATTCCTCAAATTGAGTCATGTTTCTAGATCATACATCCACATTAACTTATAAATAGAGTACAAAAATTAGACATACAAAATAATTGCTTATTTAGTATCTATACATGCCCCAACTAGACTAGGATGTGGTGATACTTACTGATAATATAGGCTAACTTGATCCAACGATGTGCAGCTCCTCTGCTATCTAGTCCGAAGTACCTATGTGTGATACGAAACACACGATAAGTATAACTTAGTGAGGCATAATCATATCAATGTAAAACAATAATTATAAATATCGCAGCCCTACAAAATAACAAGCGATTTCCAATTGCTGTTGATATCATTTTATCATGTATAGAACTATCTTACATGTATAGTTCGTTTAGCCAATATCACCTTCAAATCATAGGATTTGATCTGTCTTACTAGTCTTGTGTACATTAAGCTTTTTAGCTTAACTACTTGCATAAATGCATTTAAGGTATTATAGCCCAAAGTATAAAATCATGTAATCTGTAATGCAGGAATAATCATGTAAGAAATTAGTACTGCAATAAAGTTTGTACTGTAAAGTCATGTAACTGTACTGTAAAATCTTATGGCCCAAGGTAAATATCAAGTCATTCCTCTATCATATAACCATGCAATACAGTTCCTGCAAAATGACGAGTGTGTCCCAATTGCAGTTTATATCATATCACCAAACCTTTATTTTATCAATCAAATATACGTTAAGCTTTTTAACTTAACCGCCTGCTTAAATATATTTCATGTATTATCACCCAAAGTACAAAATCATGTGATGCTATGGTACGCGAGTCATCACGACACCGTAGTGTCTACGACGCCGTAGCGTCTACATCGCTGAAGCGACTGAGATGAGTACGTACTCGAGGACGCTCTTTGCTACTCATATTCAGGACGCTCTTTGCTCCTTTTAATCGCACATTTTGTGCTAACAACACCAAAGTGTCTAAACAACGCTGTAGCGTCTGAGTCAACACCGAAGTGTCTAAACATCAACGAAGTGACTTGAACGCACCGTAGTGCTAGGACACAGCTGCTAAGACCCTATGGATATCCAACTATACCAAAGATTATCATGCAATTTCATGTGAACCTATGGTATACGAGTCATCTTACGACACTGTAGTGTCTACATCGTCGTAGCATTTGCATCGCCGTAACGACTGTAATGAGTACGTACTCGAGAACGCTCTTTGCTCCTCATTATAACATCTTTTTGTGCTAGTCAACACCGTAGTGTCTGCAACGCCGTAGTGTCTGTTCAACACCGTAGCATTTGTTCAACACCGAAGTGTCTGTTCAATGCCGTAGCGTCTGTTCAACACCATAGTGTCAAGTTCGCACCGTAGTGCTGGTTTGCAGCTGCTATGACTCTTTGGATATTCAATTATACCAAAACTCCCACACTAGTACTTGGGCATAACAATATAATATTTTCATATTCAATATTCAATTCATGAATAATATCATGCATAATTCGATAATGCCAGTTTATACCCAAATATCTAAAATCTGATTTATCTTAGATAAATCATTATGCCTTATCAGTGTATCACATATGCCATTCACATAACTTTGATCAACTTACGTTTTCATTAATATTAAGATCGACTTCTCGTAAGTCTCTCTCATGTCATATATATAAAATAAATAAATAAGCATTCATTCATATCACATATAAAATAAATAAGTAAAAATTCACTCACTTGGGTCATGCATGATATTAGCCTCACTAAGCTATTTCGATACCTTTTCCTTGCTTTTCTTTAATCTGGTACCTTTAGCCTCGTCAATAGCTTGATTCTAACTTTGGTGCCTTCAAAATGCCTAGGAAAATTTTTGTTTATTTCCCCCTTTCTATCTCTGTGTTTTCGAAAATGGAGGAAATAGGATGAACATATTTTTGTTCATCTTTTATTAATTTATGCCGCATGTAATGGATAAATTGAATACTTTATTCAATTTAGTCATTTTTCCAAAATTAACCTCCAACTGAATCATAATTTACAAATTGTCATTCTAGTTCAATTCCAACCAAATTCCATTCAACTCTAACCAAACTAGAGTAATGCTTTCACATGGGAAATTACCATATTACCCATGGTACTTCTAAAATATTTCAAAATTGCCATTGTTACCAAATTACCAAAACTAGTCACTTAAATCACAAATTTTTGCCATTTTGTAAAAATCTAACTATTCTAGTTAGATCAAAATCAACTAATTACTAATTTTTTCATAAAATAATATTTTATGATTTTTTCGTAACTTATGGTACAACCTCTAAAATTTTGTTTCGATCCGATTTCCCTATACTCACTACTTCTTCTGCGATTTCCCCTTCACGGGACTATCAAATAAATTCTAAAAATTCCTTATTTCCATATCTGAAAAATAAATAATATTACCAAATAAAATTTTCCATATTTATGAAGTCAAACTTAAAATTTTGACTCGGTCCAATATACTGATAATTTTACCCGAAATCTTTATCGGATAAAAATTCTCTTAATAATCTTTTATCAGATATTCATACGAATAATATTAACTCGAACTAATTCTTTTTTATTAGTCTCAAGTACTGACATAAGACCTTCCCAATAGGTCACCCATCCTATGCCTTGAGCACGTTTAACTTTGCAATTCAATCGAAATTAGATATCTTATACTGCATTTTTATTTCCGGGATCTATATCAGATTTTTCTCCATGATCTGTTTAATCCATGTACAGAAAAAAATAATTACTGATAAATTCTCCATGTAATTTTATTTGAATCCAATATCTGCTCATTCCCCTAATTGTTCGATTGAGAATAAATTTTTACATAAATTTTATACCGAAAATCTGACTATACATATCATCTTCTTGTAACCTGTATTACTTATATGTAGAATAAAAATTATTAATGGTAAAAATTATCCATCAGGTGCCTATACTTTTCCCATCTTTAGGCTCTAGACACCAACTTTTGACTTACTGTCATTTTAGTCACTAAGTTAGCTTTTAAGCCCTTATCTTGGTACTAAATGACCCTTAATCAACATAGCAAATTTTAGGGTATTATACTTCTAAACTGGGTTGAGGGTGTTACAGAGACAACATTTTGGAGGATCCTATTCTTATCAGTAAAGCTATTTAGGAGCATTTTCTATACATCTACAACAATTCCTATACTCTTACCTACCGCGAGGCTTGGGGTGTCTTTAAGTCTCTGTCTATTGACTCTGTTAATGTACTTAAAAGGCATTTTTTCTGTCAATGAAATTCTGTGTGCTATTGAGAATACGTATGGGAACAAGGCTCCAGGTCTGGATGACTTTAACTTAGATTTCTATAAGAAATTTTGGCCTTTGTTAAAGGGTAAGGTGCTGAAATTTTTCAAGGAATTTTATAAAGGAAAATTGAAGGATATATCTATTAATCACTCCTTCATCACCCTCATCCCAAAGTTTTCCAATCCTAAATTCATTGAGGACTATAGGTCTATATATTTGGTTAGTAATCTTTACAAGATTTTGGCTCGGGTCCTATCTAGAAGATTATTGCGCTGCATTAAAGAAGTCGTGGGGATACTCAGTTTGCGTTCATCAAGGGGAAACAAATTGCAAATTGCTCGTTGATTTCAAACAAGGTTATTGATGATCTCAGACATAATAAGAGAGAGGCTATGGAGAATGCGATAAATTTTAAAAGAATTCTGGATTTGTTTGGTAAACATGGGATTCGGCCTTACATGGAGGCAATGGATCAAAATTTGCTTGGAGACGGCTTTTATATCTGTGTTGTTCAATGGTGTTCCGAGTAACAGGCTCTCTATTAGTAGAGAGCTTAGACAAGGTTGCCCCTTGTCGCCGTTTCTATTTAATTTAGTAGTGGACGCTTGAGTGTGTTAATTCAAAAAGTAGTTGATTCTGAGCTAATTATGGGTGTGACAGTAGGGAATAACGGTTTGTCTTCATCGTATTTACAGTTCATCGACGACTTGATTTTGTTTGGTAAAGCCACTTTGGAGAATGCGATAAATTTTAAAAGAATTCTTAGAGTTTTTGAAGTGGCATCGGGATTACAGCTTAATTTATCTAAGACGAAAATCTATGGTGTTAATGCAGATGATTGAGAAATTAGGCTATGGAATGGTAGGTTAAATTGTAGTGTGGATTCACTTCCTTCGACCTATTTAGGACTACCTTTGGGATATTCCAGAAATTCCCTGGCTCTATGGGATCCAATTATAGACAAATTTCGGTCAAGGCTAGAGGGGTGAAAAGGTAAGTTCTTATCTTTCGCTGGCTGTATCACCATGGTTAAGTCGGTGCACAATAACCTTCTAGTATACTTTTCATCTCTGTTTCAAAAGCCCTATAAAGTTGCGGACATGTTGAATAAGTGTGTTGCGAACTTTGTTTGGGGCCCCAATTTAGCTCGACCAATTTATTGGGTGAAATGGGCAGATATTTGTAGAACGAAGGAATTTGGGGGTTTAGTTTTTTTTTTATATGAGAGTTATAAATCGTTCTTTTCTGAATAAATAGTTGTGGAGGTTCAGTAGCGAGCCAAATGGTCTGTGGCAAAAGGTGATCAAAGCTAAATATGGGATTGATCAGTTTAGTTTAATGCCCTGTTACAATTCAAGAAGGAGAAAATCATGGGTCTAGAGGAATATTTCTAGGCCTTTAGAGAATATGGAGGACACGTTTACGCATAATATCAGATTCGTCATAGGGGACGGCAAGTGCATTAACTTGTGGGATGATTGATGAAGGGAAGTTTCCTCGCTTAGAGTCGTGTTCCCTAGATTATACGCAGTAGCTATAAAAAATCTGGTAAGGTAATTGATTTTGGTTCTAAGATTTCGGGTGTTTGGTGTTGGAATGTTGAGCTTAGACGCGCTTTGTTTGACTGGGAGGTGGAGTTGTGGGATGATTTTCTTAAAATACTGGATCGTGCAGCTCGTGGTTCTGGTTTGAGTGATTTCTTAAAGTGGTGCGCAGGCTCTAGTGGCTTTTATAAACCTAAAATTTTATGTTCTATAGAGTCAGCCAAAGGAGCTTCTAAGGATTCAATATGGAAGTTGAATTGGTCAAATCTCGCTTCCCCCAAAGTGGAGGCTTTTCTCTAGAAATCAGTCTAAGGTAGAATTCCAACTTTCTCCGAGTTAGCGAAACGTGGTGTCTCTCTTTCAAACTCTGGTACATGCGCTATTTGTTTGAAGGTTTTAGAATCGGTTAATCACTTATTTTGCCAATGTGATATTGTATGGCGAGGGTGACAAAAATGGTGTAGTCTCTAGAATTTTCATTTTATTATGTCTGCGGACTTAAAATCTAAGCTTATGGTTTGGGATTCTATACCTGTAGACTTGATGTTAAAACTAGTTTTGAGAATTGAGCTTTTTGGGCTAGCATGGACTGAATGGCTCTCCAGGAATGAGGTCATTTTTAGCATGAAATGCTTTAATGTTAATATGATTTTTTGACTTGGCTATGGTGAGGATTGGTTTTTGGTGTGTAACCCCCTCGACCCGGCCTAGACGCCCACCGAACTGAGAGAGCTACAATAGGTTTGTCGAAGTAAACCGGATAAGGATAAAGAAAATTGATCCATTTTTTCCTTTTATCTTGTCTAGATGCATATTATTAAACCTAAGTGTTCGTGCTTACAGTGGATGAAATTACAAAGGAAACGGACCACGAAACGACAACCAATTGCATAATGTACAATTTAGGGACCAAAATGTAAAACTAATAAATTTTAGGGCCAAAGGTGAAATTAGGGTTACCAATCCTCAATTAGTCAGATTACATGCTTACATGTCAATTCTCAACACTATCCGACCATTCGAACTCATTTAATTGGTAAAACAAGATTCAGGGACTAAAACGTAGAAAACATGACTGAGCTTCCATGACATTAACTGTTTAAACAGCCACCCGTATCGATACGCGAGGACCCGTATCGATATGGTTTTGCAACCTTGTTTTGGTACACGGTATTCCGTATCGGTACGCTACTTCGAATACAAAAATCCCATTTAAATCATTTCACACCGTACCGATACGGTCAGCTTACGTTTCGGTACGCAGGCTTGGTTCAAAAAGAAGGATTCTAGTAGCGTTAAACCGTACCGGAACCCCTACACTCGTATCGATACGGAATGCCCGAAATGGACTAGCCATACCGATAAGGTCCTCCGCGTATCGGTACGCCTGGGCCTGTAATGTCACTTTTAGATGGTTTCTCACACGAATCTAGATGCTTTTAGGTCCTAGCAACTTGCATACAAACATTCATTTAAGCATATTCTAACACTTGCACCCAGATTAAGCAACCATAACAATCACATGCTTCCACAAGATTTAAACTATAGGCATGCTCCCTAAAGCTTCCACCAAACAAACCAAAAAACTCAATGGGATACTTTCCAGCACCAGCAACATACCAACATATCTTTAATACCATACTCAACATGTTAAGCTCATCAAAGCATGCCAATCAATCAAAGCTCTCTAGATGCATACCTAGGCATTTTCTAACTTCAACCAAAAACCAAAACCATTAACATGCTTAACAAAATCAACCAACTCCAGATTACAGCATTAAACATACTCAATACCAGGGGAAAACAGAAGTACATATCCCAAAGTCCATGGCGAACACATTGCCTTACCAACCGGAAACTAAAACCGAGTTCCTACTCAAAGTAGTCTTATCCTTGGATCACTTAGACTTTGCCTTTGCTACCTCCAAACCTTAATGCTCTGCATCATTAGAGAAAAAAGAGCGTAAGCACACATGCTTAGTGAGGATACTCATAAAACAATGATGCAATTCAAACCTTTGAAAACTAAACACTTGTTTTCAAACCATGCTTACAATCCAAAGCATTTCCATATTTTCCAATCCAAAATATATATATCAAAATTATATCAAAACCACATGCATAAATTCCCAAAGCATTTCATCAACTCATGCTTAAATCCAAAACATTATAAAATAGCTTCAACACATGAACTTTCATATATTGGAAACTATCCTCTACCCTTGGATACACAATCCTCTATCCTTGGATGAACAATCCTCCATTCATACATCGGATACATGGATAACTCATGATGGACAATCCTCCTCCATACTCATACCATGCCAATCCGCATGATATCTCAAACCTTGCCAATCTGCAAGATTTACTCACACTTAGGTGAGCCAATCCGTATAACCTCTAGTGGAAAACCCAATAGTCCGAGTAGCCAATCCGCTATACCTCAAGGACCCATGGACACGATCGATTTTAGACATATATTATAGTGCACTTCATTCTATGTCATGCCAACTATATCACATTGTTTTCTCATTATGTCACATAGTCAATATATCATTTACAAATCATTTACTCACTGTTTTACAATGCATTAAACAAAAACAACATATGCAAACCACATTGCCCAAGCAATACCCCACTCCCAATTCGGAATGAAAACCAATGCTCACTAGCATTTTATATACCTTTAAACCATTGCATATGTATTCAAAACCAGCATTTACAGTAAGTAAAACAAACCATGTTTAAAACCAAAACATGTAAACAACCATGCTCAAATCCAATCCGATATTCAAGAGCAAAATGAGGGAAACTTACTTCCGAGCTTAGGTAAGTGTATCAAGCTTAACCTAAACTCCCAACATTATTTTCAAACCTTTAGTAATCATTTAAAACTAGTTTCCACTCACCGATTCCACCTCCCTTTGCTTGCCTAAGCAAATCGAACTCCTGACAAGCCACAATCCACCTTAAGATGCTTTGTCTTGATTATCCCCTATTTTGGCCACACAAAACCAGAGGAATCATGCATTAAAATGCATCCAAACCACTGCCTTAAAGCAATTACTCGCAACTCACGAGTTGCCCACTCAAAAGCCATCAGAAACTTATCGAAGTCATCCTTAAACACTTCTCAAACTTAACCCAGCCACCATATAACGATTAAATACATCAAACTTCATTAATAAACATCTAAAAACCCTTCTACAACATCCTTTTACTTCCAGCAATGATCAAACACCAAAATCATCACAAAAACCCTTAACTAACAACCTTAAATATTGGAGATTCAACGAGTTTCGGGATTACAATGTTAAATCCAAGCTTTTAACATTAATAAACATCAAAACCATGATCTAATTTGATCAAGAACCAAGCAAAATAGATCCACTTCGAAAATATACAATTTCCATTAATCAAAATACAATTAAATCAATTTCCTTAATTCAACTATCAAAACACATTAGAAAACAATTGTAACGGATCAAGAACTTGGGAATTTCAGTAAAGAACCTTTCATTAGAGGAGAAGAACGAATCGTACCTCTAGTGGATGCTTTCTCCTTTAATTGGCTGAATTTACATTTAAAAAATAAAGTTAAAACAATAAGATTTTGCTTAGAAATCGTAAAGAATCCAATAAAAATCAAAAGATGTAAGGAAAAGAATATTTACCTGAATATTTAGAAGATGAAAATAGTATTTGGCTGGATATATTTTGAGAGAAAAGGTTTTTGGGAAAGTTAGTTACGCGACTTTTGCTTAAAAGATTTAATTATCAATTAATTCTCTCCAACCTCTTTTTATTTTCCAAAACACCTTTAAAAATAGCCAATTAAAGGATAAAGTCTGAAATTATAATTTTGGATTATTAGCTCCTTAAAGATTCAAAGTTTTGACCCTTTACAAAACAACCACTAAAAATAGTTTTCAAAGTTTGCATTTTGGTCACTAGTACAAAATGTCTGATTTCCAAAACTTCTTTTCCAAAATTGATTTTACCACAATTATTATTATATTAAATAATGATTTTACAACATTTTCCCATATTTTTATCACGTTTAAAATATATTTTATTCGATTTAATCCTGAAACTATCTCGAACCTCTTATACCGGTCCACTGAACCCTCGAATCGAACCCCCAAAACATCTAGACCCAAAATTGGGGTGTTACAACTCTCCCCCTCTTAAGAATTTTAGTCCTTGAAATTTACCTGGAGGAAATAAATGTGAAAATTGCTCCAACATATCCGCCTTGCTTTCCCATGTGGTTTCCTCGACACCACGATGTCACCAAAAACCTTAACAAGTTCAATCGTCTTGCCAGGAAGAACGTTTTTGCTAGAATCAAGGATTTCCATCGGCTCCTCATCAAAAGATAAATCTGCTCTCAACTCAATATGTTCCACCGGCATAACATGCGAAGGATTCGACCGATACCTCCATAACATAGATATATGGAACACATCATGTATTTTCTCTAGCTCGGGAGGCAACCTCAACCGATAAGCCATAGGACCAACGCACTCTACAATCTCATACGGTCTAATAAACCTCGAAATAAGCTTACCCTTACATCTGAACCGCACCACCTTCTTCCATGGTGACACTTTCAAGAACACGTGATCACTCACCGCTTATTCAATCTCCTTACGCTTCAAATCTACGTAAGATTTCTGCCTATCCGCAGCTGCTTTCAAGAGATCACACACAAGCTTCACTTTCTCATCTGTGTCTTTCAACACATGTGGTAAGGAAACATGCTTTTCCCCTACCTCAGCCCAATACAATGGCGTACAACACCTCCGGCCATACAATACCTCATACGGCGCCATCTGTATGCTCTCTTAATAGTTATTATTATAAGCAAACTCCACTAAGGTTAAATGCTTCTCCCAGGTTCCTTGAAACTCAATAATACAACATCTCAACATATCCTCCAAGACCTCAACCTCGTACCCAAAGCCTGATGTAAACATCTCCAAAACCTTGCTGTAAACCTTGGATCTCTATCTGAAACAATTGACTTAGGTACCCCGTCCAAATGCACAATCTCAGCGATGTACAAATCTATCAACTTATCTAAGGTATACATCGTATGCACTGGCAGAAAATGTGCACACTTTGTAAACTGACCAACAATCACCCAAATGGAATCCTTTTTAGCTGGTGTCAATGGCAACCCTGATACGAAATCCATGGTGATTCTCTTTCATTTCCATTCCAAAATCCTCAACGGTTGCAACAACCCGGATGGAAACTGATGTTCAGCTTTAACCCGCTAACACACCATACACTTAGAAACGAACTCTGCCACATCCTTTTCAAGCCAACCCAATAGTACACTTCCTTTAAATCATGATACATTTTGGTACTATCGGGGTGCATAGTAAAGGATTAGAATGTGCCTCCGTGAAAATAGTGTGCCTAAGCTCTGAATCTTCTGGCACCACTATTCGACCCTTAAAACACAAAACCCCATCATCATCAAAATGAAAATCCGCCAGATTATCATCCGCTATGTCCTTAGCATGAGGTACCAACAAATCATCATACGGTTGCTTAGCTTTAATCAACTGTGACAACGTTGGCTTAAATTGCAACACTGCCAGCAAACCACATTCCCGTGTCACACTCAACCTTGCAAACATCACCATAACCTCAACCGCAACCTTGCAACTCAACGCATCTGCAACCACATTTACTTTTCCAGGATGGTACTCGATCGTCAAGTCGTAATCCTTAAGAAACTCCAACCATCTACGTTGCCTCAGATTCAGATTCTTTTGAGACATCAAATATTTCAAACTCTTGTGATCTGTATGAACAACACACTTCTCTCCATAAAGGTAATGTCGCTAAATCTTCAAAGCAAACACCACAGCCGTAAGCTCCAAGTCATGAGTCAGGTAGTTTCTCTCATAAACTTTCATCTGCCTCGACGCATAGGCTACAACCTTGCAATCTTGCATCAGCACGTAACCCAAACCAACGTAAGATGCATCACTATACACCATAAACTCCTTCCCAGGCTCAGGTTGGATCAACACATGAGCATGTGTCAAAACTTTCTTCAACCTCTCAAAACTCTGTTGTTGCTTCTCCGTCCATACATACAAAATATTCTTCTCTAACAACTTTGTCAACGGTGTCTCAATACTAGAAAACCCATCCACAAAACGCCGATAATAACCTGCCAACCCATGAAAACTGCGAACCTTAGATACAGTCTTAGGTTGCTTCCAATTGAGAATAGCCTCAAGTTTCTATGGATCAACATGGATACCCTCCACGGACACCATATGACCAAGAAACATCACCTCCTTGAGCCAAAACTCACACTTGCTTAGCTTGGCATACAACTGAATATCCTTTAAAGCCTGCAACACAATCCGCAAATGATGGTTGTGTTGCTCCTCGGTACGAGAGTACATAAGTATATTATCAATAAAAACCACTACAAATTGATCAAGGTACTATTGAAACACCCTATTCATCATATCCATGAATGCAGTTAGGGCATTCGTTAAACCAAACGACATCACTAGAAATTTGTAATGTCCATACCTCGTTCAAAAGTAGTCTAATGTACATATGCATCCTTAACCTTCAATTGATAATATCCTGATTTTAAATCAATCTTTGAAAACATCACTGCCCCGCGAAACTGATCAAACAAGTTATCAATCCAAGGCAACGAGTACTTGTTCTTCACTGTCAACTTATTCAAATGACGGTAATCAATGAACATACGCATCAAACTATCCTTTTTCTTCACAAAAAGAATTGGAGCACCCCAGGGCGAAACACTCGGCCAGATAAATCTATGATCTAACAACTCCCGGAGTCATGTCTTCAACTCTTTCAACTCCTTTGGTGCCATCCGATAAGGAGCAATAGACACCAGAGTCGTACCCTCATACGTCCCAATACCGAATTCTACCTCTCTATCAGGCGGTAAACCCAGTAACTCTTCAGGAAACACCTCCAGGAAATCATAAGCAGTCCGAATGTCCTGTACTTGAAAACCCTTTGCTTCAGGATTCATAACAATAGCCAAATAAGCTTGGCAACCATCAAACTTCATCTTTTTCGCTTGAGTAGCCAAAACAACATTGGACAAGAATTTTACATTCTCGCCAACCACCACAACCTCATAATCATCAGCTAACCTCAAGGAAATACTTTTGGATTCATAATCCATAACCGCCTTGTGCTTACTCAACCAATCCATACCCAAAATAACGTCAAAACCATGGAATGACAGCTCCATCAGATCAGCGGCAAACTCATGACCTTGCACTACCAAAGGATAACGCCTATACAACATTCTAGTTGTAACCATCTCCCCAAAAGAACTAGTTACTAACATGCCAACATCTAAGATCTCAACAGGAACATTCAACAATGATGCATGCTTACTTAAGATTTATGAATGAGTAGACCCCGAACCAATAAAAAAACAATGATAAAGATTGCAAGGTGAAGGTACCTACGATTACATCAGTGTCATTACGGTTCTCACGATGAGCATAAACCCACCATTCTTTGGTCGCATAGCAACTGCACTGCCTACAACCCTCTGACCATCCTCACGCCTCTAAAAATTACCTCTACCACGGCCTTGGCCCCTAGCAGGTAGAATAGCCTGTACCGGTGCATCTCTCACTGCACGAGGACAATCACGCTTCATATGATAGGGAGATCCACATACCCAACAAAAACTAGTGTTTCCCCAGCATGTACCCGTGTGATGTCGACCACAATGCTCACACTCAGCTAGAATACGCACACCCTGATCACCATGGCTTAAACTCTGGCTTGAACCTCTTGTCCCGTGACTTCTTATTTTGCTTCCCAAAATAACCAGAATCAGCCGCTCTCTTACCCAAGCTCTTATTTGTTGTCAACAAGGATGCACCCAAGGAATGCACAATATCCTTGGCATAGTTCACAAGCACATCAAAATACGTGTAATCTGTAGCCAAAAGGTATGTCTTGATATCTTTCACAAGACCATAACGGAATCTATTACACCTCTCAAGGTCATCCGGAACCAACTTTGATGCATACTGACTCAGACGAACAAACTTCACCTCATACTCAGCTACAAACATGTCGCCCTGTTCCAAGGCCATAAACTCATGTTTCTTCGTATCCAAATACTGAGGACCGGAGTACTTCTTCTTGAAAGGCCTTAGAAAGAACTCCCAAATAACATTCACATCTGGAACATTCGCAATTATGGTTACCCACCAATGATACGCATCACCATGTAACAGAGACACGGTACATCCTAGCTCGTGCTCCTTATTACAACCCATCTAGTTTAAAATACAAAATCGTACTCTCTAGCCAACCCTCGGCTGCCATGGGGCTCAATCCCCTGAACTCCATGCCTCTCAAACTATGGAGACATTCTAATGGTAATCTAGGATTAACCGTCACAGCAAGTACCAATGCTTGCACATGCACTCCAGCCATTGTCGCTTGAAAGGCCCACGTTATTGCCTGAACCAATAGAGTCAAATCTCCAAAAATTAGCCTTTGCAGAACTGGAGGTACTCCACCCACCTCAGCATCAACAGGAGGAACCACTGGAGGAGGAGGTAAGATAATACGAGGATTCACTTTTTCATCATTATTCTACCCAGACCCGACATTACCAGCCATCGAACGAGTTTTACGTTGAGCCATGCTAACAAAAGCAGCAAAACACATTAAAGTCAGGCTAACACAAGGCAACGGATCCAAGACAACCTTATAAAACATTTAAAACCTCATTAATAGGCAATGTGTTCCCAATTCATTCTCTAACAAGATGCAAAACAATCACCTTGCATATCAGACAATGGCAATCAGTTAACTAACAACATCCCATCATTTCAAAACTTGGCTCTGATACCAAAAAATATAACCCACATGACCCGGCCTAGATGCCCATCGAACCGAGAGAGCTACATTAGGTTTGCCGAAGCAAACCAGATAAGGATTACGAAAACTAGTCCATTTTTTTCCTTTTACCTTGTCTAGATGCATATTATTAATCCTAAGTGTTCCATTCTTACATCGGATGAAATTACAAAGGAAACGAACCACGAAAAGGCAACCAATTACATAATGTATAATTTAGGGACCAAAATGTAAAACTAATAAATTATAGGGCCAAAGGTGAAATTCGGGTTACCAATCCTCAATTAGTCAGATTACATGCTTACATGTCGATTCTCAACTCAATTTGACCATTCGAACTCATTTAATTGGTAAAATAAGATTCAGGGACTAAAATGTAAGAAAACATGACTGAGCTTCCATGACATTAGCGTATCGATACGATATTGCAATCTCATTTTGGAACACCGTATACCGTATTGATACGCTACTTTAAATACAAAAATCCCATTTAAATTATTTCACACCATACCGATACGGTCAGCTTACGTTCCAGTACGCGGGCTTGGTTTAAAAAGCAAGATTCTAGTAGCGTTAAACCGTACCGAAACCCCTACACCCGTACCAATACGAAATGTCCGAAATGGCCTAGTCATACCATTATGATCCCCCGCGTATCGGTTCGCCTGGGCCTGTAATGTCAATTTTAGCTGGTTTCTCACACGAATCTAGATGCTTTTAGGTCATAGCAACTTGCATACAAACATTTATTTAAGCATATTCAAACACTTGCACCCAAATTAAGCAACCTCAACAATCACATGCTTCCACAAGATTCAATCTATATGCATGCTCCCTAAAGCTTCCACCAAACAAACCAAAACACTCAATAGGATACTTTCCAGCTCTAGCAACATACCAACATATCTTTAACACCTTACTTAACATGTTAAGCTCATCAAAGCATGCCAATGAATCAAAGTTATCTAGATGCATACCTAGGCATTTTTCTAACATCATCCAAAAACCAAAACCAATAGCATGCTTAACAAAATCAACCAACTCCAGATTACAACATTAAACATGCTCAAACCAGGGGAAAACATAAGTCAATATCCCAAAATCCATGGCGAACACATTGCCTTATTAACCAGAAACTAAAACCGAGTTCTTACTCAAAGTAGTCTTGTCCTTGGATCACTTAGACATTGCCTTTGCTGCCTCCAAACCTTAATGCTCGGCATCATTAGAGAAAATTGAGCGTAAGCACACATGCTTAGTGAGGATTCTCATAAAATAATGATGCAATTCAAACCTTTGAAAACTAAACACTTGTTTTCAAACCATTCTTACAATCCAAAGAATTTCCATTGTTTCCAATCCGAAACATATATATAAACATTATAAAAAAACATTTATAAACCACATGCTTAAATTCCCAAAGCATTACACCAACTCATGCTTAAATCCCAAAACATTATAAAATAGCTTCAACACATGAACTTTCATATATTGGCAATTATAGTGACCCCGGATAAATAATCCTCTACCCTTGGATAGACAATCCTCTATCCTTGGATGAACAATCCTCAATACATACATCGGATACACGGATAACTCATGATGGACAATCCTCCACCATACTCATACCATGCCAATCCGCATAACCCCTAGTGGAAAACCCAATAGTCTGAGTAGCCAATCCGCTATACCTCAAGGACCCATGGACACGATCAATTTTAGACATATATTGTAGTGCACTTCATCCTATGGCATGCCAACTATATCCGATTGTTTTCTCATCATGTCACATAGCCAATATATCATATACAAACCATTTACTCACAGTTTTACAATGCATTAAACAAAAACCACATATGCAAACCACATTGCCCAAACAATACCCATTCCCAATCTGGAATGAAAACCAATGCTCACTAGCATTTTATATACTTTTAAACCATTGCATATGTATTCAAAACCATGCATATACAATAAGTAAAACAAACCATGTTTAAAACCAAAACATGTAAACAACCATGCTCATATTCAATCTGATATTCTAGAGAAAAATGATGGAAACTTACTTCCGACTTAGGTAAGTGTATCAAGCTTAACCTAAACTCCCAACATCATTTGCAAACCTTTAATAATCATTTAAAACCAGTTTCCACTTACTAATTCCACCTCGCTTTGCTTGCCTAAGCAAATCGAGCTCCCAGCATGCCATAATCCACCTTAAGATGGTTTGCCTTGATTATCCCCTATTTTGGCCACACAAAAACAGGGGAATCATGCATTAAAATGCATCCAAACCACTTCCTTAAAGCAATTACCCGCAACTCACAAGTTGCCCACTCAAAAGTCATCCGAAATTTATCGAAATCATCCTTAAACAGTTCTCCAACTTAACCCAGCCACTATATAATGATTCAATACATTAAACTTCATTAATCAACATCTAAAGACCCTTCTACAACATCCTTTTACTTCTAGAAATGATCAAACACCAAAATCATCACAAAAACCCTTAATTAACAACCTTAAATATTGGATATTCAACTAGTTTTGGGATTACAATGTTAAATCCAAGCTTTTAACATTAATAAACATCAAAATCATGATCTAATCTGATCAAGAACCCAACAAAACAGATCCACTTCGAAAATATACCAATTCCATCAATCAAAACCCGATTAAACCAATTTTCCTTAATTCAACTATCAAAACACATTAGAAAACAATTGTAAAGAATCAAGAACTTGGGAATTGCGGTAAAGAACCTTTCATTAGAGTAGAAGAATGAACCTTAACTCTAATGGATGCTTTCTCCCTTAATTGGCTGAATTTACATTAAAAAAACAAAGTTAAAACAATAAGATTTTGCTTAGAAATCGTAAAGAATCCATTAGAAATCAAAAGATGTAAGGAAAAGAATATTTACCTGAAGATTTAGAAGTTGAAAATAGTGTTTGGCTGGAGAGATTTTGAGAGAAAAGGTTTTTGAGAAAGTTAGTTACGTGACTTTTGTTTAAAAGTTTAATTATCAATTAATTCTCTCCAACCACTTTTTATTTTCCAAAACACTTTTAAAAATAGCCAATTAAAGGATAAAGTCTGAAATTAGACTTTTAGATTATTAGCTCCTTAAAGATTCAAAGTTTTGACCATTTACAAAACAACTACTAAAAACAGTTTTCAAAGTTTGCATTTTTGTCACTAGTCCAAAATGTCCTATTTTCAAAGCTCCTTTTCCAAAATTAATTTTACCACAATAATTATTATATTAAATAATGATTTTACAACATTTTCCATATTTTTATCACGTTTAAAAATATTTTATTTGATTTAATCACTAAAATAACTCGAACCTCTAATACCGGTCCACCGGACCCTCGAATCGAACCCCCAAAACATCTAGACCCAAAATCAGGGAGCTATATGGTGTAAATATCACTGGCCAAATTCATTTTTATCAGTCTCGGAATTCATTAGAAATCCAATCGGTTGTGGGATTCAACAAATTAGAAAGCAGAGACCTCTTTAGGATCTTGGGTGAATCCCCTAATGGATGTTTAAAATTCAATGTGGATGCATCGGTTAGGGGCAGCTATGGTGATGCTGGTATTGAGGGCATTCTTTAAAACAACGCTGGTGCTTCTTTAATTAAATTCTCTTTATCTATTGGATTTTTGGATCTAACCGGAGCAGAGTTAAAGGCTATTCTTAAAGCGTGTCATTTTTTTGGCCGCATCTAAGTGGAATGATTCATTTCCCGTGATTTTTGAATCAGAATGTCAAATGGTTGTGAATTGGATTTCTGGTGTCCATCGTTATACTCAGGTGTTTGGTGAGTTAGTCCAACAATGCAGGGCATTCTTTTCTAACTGAGCTCTGGAAATTAACTTTGTGTACAAAGAACTGAATTACATTGCTCATGAGCTGTCAAAGATGGGTATACAAAGGGCCACTAATTTCATTTGGGAACAAGATTAGTGGGTTGTGTGTGTTTATTAGTTTTGTCCTCCTATAAAAGTTTGCCATGGCTTGGTTTGTAAGGACGAGTAATGTCTTTCCTGGATTTGGTCATGTAATGTCGGGACTTTTTAAAGAATTAATAAATTGGGGTACTCTTTTCCCCTATTTAGGTTTAGAGGGATTTTTTAAAATGAGGTATATTTTCTTTTTAAAAAATCAGCAACCTCAACCTATCGGTCATCGTGCCAGAACTAGGGACAACTCACTCTGAGTTGAAACCCGTTATGTTCAAAATGCTCAACTCCATTGGACAATTTGGAGGATCAAGGATAGAGAATGCTAGAGAACACATTCAATCTTTCTTGGAAGTTTGTGATTGTTTTAAAGAACCAGGAGTTCCTGATGATGTATTAAGACTTAAACTATTCCCTTACTCCTTGCGAGATCGAGCCCGAACATGGTTGGAGACTATTTCCTCAGGATCCACTATATCCTGGGATGACTTGTTCAAGAACTTTTTGCATCGGTATGATCCACCAAACAAGTGAGATTATAGCATTCACACAATGAGTTGATGAACCTATGTATGAATACTGGGATAGATACAAATACATGCTATGCAAGTGCTCGGTTATTGGATTCCATGATTGGTTACAAATAATGACGTTCTATAATGGCGTCAATGCACCAACAAAGATGATGATTGAATCTTCAGCCAAAGGTATTTTGCTTGACAAAGATCCTGAAGAGGCCTTCGAACTACTTGATCGGATAACCAATAACGACTACCGGTTTCTTAGTGGGAGATTGAAGCCCGACCCTAAATCTTCTGGAACAATCTAATTGGATGATTCCCAAAGTGTAGCAGCTCAACTCTCTACCATTACAAACCTGGTCAAGAACATGTAGCCAATATCCAACACATGGGAGGCTAAGGTAATTCAATATACATGTGAGCATTGTGATGGAGAACACTAGTCAAATGAATGCCCCCAACAACAAGAATCTGGATGCTATGTAGGGAGTGCAAACGCAACAACAATCGCTACTCGAACAACTACAATCCAGCGTGGCGACAACATCTAAATTTTGGTTGGGGAGGTAACACAGGTAATTCAAAACCTCCTAGATTTTAAGAGAAAACTCAGAGGCAGAGCCAGGGAGATTCTAACTCCAATTCTAATTCATTTATTTCCTCTTATCAAAGTTTTATGGATACTGCTCGAGTTATTATGTAGGATCATTCAACAAACTTAAAGAATCATAGTGACATGCTCATAATGCAAGGTGCTATGTTGAAAACCAACAATCTATGTTGTAGAATCATACCGCTTTCTTACGGTCCTTGGAGACACAAGTTGGGCAGATTGCCCAAGTTTTGAAGATGCGACCACAAGGCAGTTTACCCTGTGATACTGAAGTCACTAAAACTTTCAATGTAGAGAAATACAATGCCATCACACTGCGTAGTGGCACCAAATTGACCAAAGACAGCAAGTTTGGAGAGGTTCCCTTGTTGATTCGATTCCAAGCAAGCTATCCACCAATGCTCCAGCACCGAAGGATGCAACTCCTGTGTCTGATACAGTGAGATATCTTGATACTGAAGGCAAGGATGACAAGACCAAGGATAACAAGACCAAGGATGCCACTGCATCTATTAAACCACATGACGAGCCCAGACCACCAGCTCTATTTCTGCCACAATTGAAGGCTCGAAAACAAGATTCATAGTTTTAGAAGTTTTTGAGATACTTAAATAGTTACACATCAATTTCCCATTCCTGGAGGCCATTAATCAAATGTCGATATATGCAAAGTTTTTGAAGGAGATCATGACCAAGAAAAAGGATGTGGGAGAAGTTGAAGCTATTGATATAGTGGTGAGTGTGTGGCTGTGCTAAGTGATTTACCACCCAAGATGAAGGACACTCATAGTTTCACCATTACATGTTCCATAGGCCATAACTATTCTGGCCGTGCTTTATGCGATCTCAAAGCAAGTGTCAACTTGATGCCAAAATTAGTGTTTACAAGACTGTGCATGAGAAGAGCTAAGCCTACATTGGTGATCATTTAATTGACCAATCGTTCTTAAATTTAACCGAGGGCAGAATTGAAGATGTCTTAGTCAAGGTAGATAGATTTGTCTTTCTAGTAGATTTTATCATCATTGATTGTGAAGCTGACGAGAATACTCCCATCATCCTTGAGAGGCCATTCCTTGCCATCGAGCGTATTGTGATCGATTATGAGATGAGTGAATTTACTGTGAAGATGAATGACCAAAAGATCACACTCAATGTATTCAACACTCTTAAGTATGCAGATAACTACGAAGAATGCTAACTTGTGCAAAGTGAGAAACCCTAATCAAAGAAAACCTTCCAGAAATATGATGTAGTAATATGCTTAGCATTGCGTAACTCTGAATTCGACGAGGCTATACATAAAACTAAAGAAGAAGGCAAAGAAGAGATTGAGCAATCCAATGTTGTACTTACCAGGCCAGGTGCGTCTTTTGCATCTTTGGATTATGCTCAGTTTAAATCTCCTAAGCTATCTCTTGATCACCCGAAGGTACTTGATCTTAAACCTTTTCCCCCACAAGTAAAATATGAATATTTAGGGGAGAATAATACGTTGTCTGTTGCCATATCTGCTAGCTTAATGTTAACTCCTCAAGAGTACTACTTTCCATGTATATATTGTTATGTTATTTCTTGACTTTGGGTACACTAATGTGCATTTATCTAGTAGATTGATGCATTTGCATCTAAGAGTTAAGGGATGTTTTCATTGCCAGAGTGAATGGGTATTTTCTTGCTTTGGGAAGCAGATCAGTAGGATTGGCAGAGCAGATCAGGAGTAGGACAGGTTTGGCAAAGCAAGACAGGAGCATGAGGAGCAGAAAAGAAATGCCGAGTGCCATTGGCAAAAGCAAAATGAGGATTGCCAAGCTCGATTGGAAAAAGAGGAAAGTCTGATGCCATGTTAGTTAGCCGTTAGTCAACGATTAGGTCAACCCTAATTCAAAGAGTGGATAAGAAGATAATGTGCCTATCTTGGTGCATAGCAAACTTTCAAATCAAAACCTTATCTAGGGCTTTCACGAGTGCCTATATAAAGGAAGCCTATCGATGAGCCAAGGAGGTTGCGCCATGGTGAAGAAAAAGGTAGAGGGCAAACCGTGGTTTGATCAGGCTTTGACCGAAATTGAAGGGCTGCATCAACGAATCTCCTTCTTTGTCCATTTCTCTTAGTTTTTAATTCTGTTATAACAGTGACGTTTAGAAACGATGATTTGTTGATGGCTTCCCCAACCATGAACTAATTCTTTTATGTTGGCTAGGGGTGCAATGAACGATTATCTTTTTGGGTTTTTAATAATTGAATGCCTTGGCATTTTTTTCTATTTCGCTAGTGCTTAATTTTCTGAAATTCTTTGTCATACAACAGTTGGCATTGCATGCTCATTATCTCTTAATATCTTAATAGACTTAGGAGATAAAGATTAGTTGCCAAATACTAAGGAGACAAGCTTCGACAAAAGACTCTCAAGTAGATGAGCTTACTTCGGAATTGAGTCTACCCCTTAGGAGTAAAGATTAAAACCTTGCCAAGTTAATAATTGACAAACATCCCTATAGACATATAGGAGTTAATCATAGTTAACTTAGGGTATTGCCATCGACAGAGGTAATACTACTTAAAATCTGCTCGAAAATAAAACCAAGGCTAGAAGTTATTAAATGTTGTATTCGCAAGTAATTAACTTAGTCATTTTCTTAATTAAAAAATATGATCTCAATACCAACTTATTTATTTTAATTCAAAAGTAATTATTGTGGCATTTAATTCTTGGATAATCCTTGTAGATATGATACTCAGCTTACTGTTGTATTACTTGTTGATCGTGTATACTTGCACACAAAAATACCTAAACTTGGCATTGTTTACTGGCATATTTACATTAATTCATCATTTGTTTGCCAAGCGTTAGTCAGTTGACAAGTAATTATTGGTGTATGACCAGGAGCCACACTGCGAAGGAAGATTTGTTATATGAATCGGAGATTGAAAGAACCCATCGTAGGCTAAAAAGAAAACTTCGAGAAATGTCTCGAAACAAAATTAGTGGAGTAGATGGTGTCCTAAACAATGAGGAAAATCCACCAATACATGATAGGATACCACCCGCTCCTACTGTCACTATAGAGCATCATGAAGAAAGACCTATTAGAGAACACTTGGCACCAAACATGGATAATTTGAAGCCAAGACTGATTGGTCTAGAGATAAATACTATTAATTTTAAACTTAAGCCGGTAATGATTCAAACGCTATTGAATGTAGGTCAATTATGGATCACCTACTAGAGACCTAAGGCAACACTTGAAGTAATTCATAGAGGTTTGCCAACTATTTCAGCAACCTTGTGTGGCTAAAGAAACAGTGAAGTTGAGACTATTTCCATTCTCCTTGAGAGATAGAGCAAAAATGTGGCTAAGTTCTTTGCCACCTGGTTCAGTTACTTCGTGGGTAGAATTATGTTAGAGTTCCTTCTATGATTCTAGCCCCCTAAATTTAATGCCAAGCTACAAATTGAAATCATTACTTTTAGGAAAGCCGATGAGGAGACTTTGTATGATGCATGAGAGAGTTTTAAAGACCTGTTGACAAGATACCGCATGCATGGATTTCCTACTTGGATCTAGATGGAGACCTTTTATAATAGACTCAATGCCTCATGTAAGGATTGTGGTTGATACTTAAGCAAATGGCTCGTTGCGAGATAAAAATTACACGGAGGCATGTGACATCCTTGAAAGGATTGCCACCAATGATCTCTAGTACACTACTGCTAGATTAGGAACCAGGAAGAAAGTAGCTGGAAAATTGGAATGCTCAAATTTCCAGCCTCACTAATATAATGAAAACAATGCAGAAACCCACTGAAGTTCGAGAAGTGAAGGCACTAGAACCATTCTACACAATTTGTGGAGATGATCATAATATGGATGAATTCCCAACAAACCTTGAATTATTAAATTTTATAGGCTAATTTCAATCATAATTTTAACCCACATTCTAATGCCTGTAATGCAGGTTGGAAGCAGCATCCAAATTTTTCTTAGGCTAATTAGGGCGGTAACAAGTAGAATGACCAACGTTAGAATAGCAACGATCGCTAGGTTTCAACCATAATGTGATGCCACAGAAAGCACATAATAATTTCTATCCAGGGCAGAGATCTACCCTAGCGAATACTCTAACAAAGTATATAGAGCGAAATGATGCAACTGTTCAGAGTTTAGCAGCATCCATGCAAACCTTGGAAGTTCAACTAGGGCAGATTGCCAATGCACTCAGTAATAGACCCTAGGGAAGTTTGCCATGTGATACGAAGGATGCTCGGCAAAAAGGGAAAGAACAAAAGTTGTTACTCTTCAGAGTGAAAAATAATACGAGAATGAAGCACCTATCAAATAGTCAAATAATTGCTAGGATAAGAATTGGTTCCAGTAAATGAACCCAAGAAAACAAAGAAAAAAGAGGCGAGCACTGATGATGCTAGACCTCAATCAGATGCCAGCACCACTTTGGCAAAACCAGCAGAACCATCATTTGCTTATCCACCACCACATTTTCTACAGAGGCTCTAGAAACACAAGCAAGACTTGCAATTTAAGCACTTCATGGAAGTCCTTAAAAAACTGCAGATGAACATACCATTAGTGGAAGCTCTCGAACAAATGCCCAACTACGTTAAATTTATGAAGGACATATTTTCCAAAAAGTGAAAGCTAGGTGATTTATAGACCGTCGCTCTCACTGAAGGATGAAATGCAATGATAACCAATAGATTGCCACCAAAACTGAAAGATTCGAGAAAATTCATAATTCCCTGTATGATTGGCAATAGATTCATGGGTAAGGCATTGTGCGACTTGGGAGCCAGCATCAATCTGATGCCAATTTTAGTTTTAAGAAAACTTGGTATTGAAGCAAGGCCTACCACATTAACACTTCAGCTGGAAGATCGATCTTATGCACATCCGAAGGGTAAGATTAATAATGTGTTGGTAAAGGTAGATAAATTTATATTCCCAGCTAATTTTATTATTTTAGAATATAAGGATGATGTTAATGTCCTAATAATTTTGGGAAGACCATTTCTTGCCATTGGTAGACTTTAATTGATGCACAAAAAGGTGAGCTTACTATGCGTATGAATGACCAACAAGTTACATTTAACGTATTTCAAGCTCTTAAGTGTGCAAATGAACCTGAGGAATGCCAAGCTATTGAGCTGATGGAGTCTATTTTCAATGTAGACATAGCAAACATTTGCCAAGATACAGATGATGATGCCATAGAGCAGGATGATGAAGATATGATGAATGAAGAATTTGAAGAACTAACCATGTTGAATGAGGTCATGAGTTATTTCGAGAAACCTAAGCCACTTGAGCTGGCTGGTAGAGAAACCAAGGTACGTAAACTATCTATTGAAGAACCACCAGAACTAGAGCTGAAACCTTTGCCAAGCAACCTCAAATATGCTTACCTGGGAGACAACTCAACTTTACTAGTAATCACTATTGCCGATTTGAATGATGACCATGAGGAAAGATTGCTAGAAACACTGGGCAATCACAAGCAAGCCTTGGGATAGACCTTAGCAGGTATCCGAAGGATAAGCCCAACAATTTGCATGCACAAAATTATTATGGAGGATTACCATGGCAAAACAATCAAGGCCTATAGGTGACTAAATCCCATCATGAAGGAGGTAGTCATGAAAGAAGTCATAAAGTGGTTGGATGTCGGGATAATTTATCCTATTTTTGATAGCTCGTGGGTTAGCCTAGTGCAGTGTGTGCCAAAGAAGGATGGAATGACCATGGTTCATAACAACAAAAATGAACTAATCCCCTTGAGAACCATAACATGCTGGAGAGTGTGCATAGACAACAGGAAGTTAAATAATGCCACTTAGAATGATCACTTTCCACTGCCCTTCATCCATCAAATGTTTGATAGGTTGGTAAAGAAGGCATTTCGTTGCTTCTTGGATGGCTACTCGAGCTACAATAAGATTGCATCACTCTAGAAGATCAGGAGAATACGATGTTCACCTCTACATACGAGACATTCATTTTTAGAAGAATGCCTTTCGGATTGTGTAGCGCCCTAGCAATGTTTTAGTGTTGCATGATGTTAATTTTCTCGTATTTGATTAAGAATAACTTAGAAGTCTTCATGGATGACTTCTCCATCTTTGGCAAAAGTTTTGAGGAATGCCTTTAGAGTTTGGAACTTGTTCTATGAAGATGCGTTGAAATTAACCTGGTTCTGATCTGGGAGAAATGCCACTTCATGGTGAATGAGGGCATACTTCTCGGACATAAAGTGACCAAGAAAGGAATTGAAGTAGACAAAGCAAAGGTAGAGGTAATCAAACAATTGCCACCACCCATAAGTGTCAAAGGTATTAGAAGTTTCTTGGGATATGCAAGTTTTTATAGTCGCTTTATTAAAGATTACTCAAAAATTTCTAAACCTTTATGCTTACTTTTAGAACAGAATACCACTTTTGCGTTTGATGATTCTTGTTTGAAAGCTTTTCAGGAACTGAAAGACATGTTAATTAATGCCCTCATAGTCGTGGCACCCGATTGGAATGAGCCATTCGAGCTTGTAATACCCCAATATTTGGTTAGTGACCAAATCGTAAAGAATTAAAAGTTGGTGGTTTTAGTTCAGTGACTAAAATGTAAAATTTTAAAGTTTAGTGGCTAAAGTGAAAAGTTGAGAAAAGTTCAAGGACCAACATGGTAATTTTCCCAATAATTATTTTTATTCTATAAATAAATAGATCACCTAAGGATGTGGATCGAATATAAACATTATGGTTTGATCTGATGTTTTTATTATTGAGAAATTATGGTTATAGTTTAAATGGAATTCAGATGATCAGTCGAGCTCAGAATGTTATGGAAATTTGAAGGCAGTCTTGGGAAGACCCAATAAACATGAAATTGAAGTTTTGAATCTTTTTTAATTGATTTAGATTCGATTCTATTCAATATTTTATATAGGTGGTAAAATGGCAAATTTGTGGAAAAGTTGAATAGTGAGGGGTATTTTGGTCTTTTCACTTAAAGGGGACATGAATGGAATTTTGGATATTGTTACATGGAAAATGAATAGTGGCTTATTGGAATTGAACTAGAATGGCAAACTAGAAATTAAATATTTAGTTGGAGGCTAAATTGGTAATTTGGCATTATTTGAATTTTATATTCAAATACACTTTACAAGTGTATTAATAAGGATAAAAGATGATAAAAATCATCCCATTTTTCAGCCATATTGCAGTGAGCTTGGGAGAAGAAAAGAACAAGGTTTTTTTTTCTTTCCAAATTTTGATTATTTTGATCATTTCTAGTTAGATTTTGATTTTGCTTAAGTTAGATAAAATGATATTCTCTTCATTCTCTACATGTTGATAGCAATTTTACATAGGGTTATGAAGAATTGTTTATATTATTAAAGAGAGAGAAAATAGGGTTTGAAGATTAAAGAAAGGATTAAGCTTGATTATGTTAGAATTCATGTTATAAAGGTGTAATTTTGCTTGAATCAAGTTAATTTCATGTTGGAAGTTATAAACCCTAATCCTGAATTTAGGGATTTGTTAGGGTTTTGTGAAATAAGGATAAAAATGGTTAGATTATGATGTTTGAAGCATTATATTGATGATGGAAGTTCAATTTTGATGTTAGAATGAAAATTCCCTATTTGGAGAAATCTAGGGACCAATTCAAAATTTTGAAGAAAATTAGGGGAAATTATGTCAAAATTTATTTTGATGTTGGTCATGAAAGAATAAATATTCTACATGCTTTGAAGTGTTGCTTGAAGTAAAAATCCAATGTTGAAAAGTTTAGGGACCATTCGGTAATTACAAGAAATATTGGGGAAATTTTTGTGAAATATTAATTTAAAGTCTTTAGGTTGGTTGTTATCACCTAACTTTATTTTAATACTTACATTATTAGAAATGGGAGTGAAATGTAAAAATTCAAAGGTTGAGTTAATAATTATAAATGAAAGAATGGAGGAAGTTGAGGGATAGATTTAATTGAAGAAAGTATTGATATGTTATTAGTACATTAAAGGATTTTTCATGATTTTTCTCCTATTAATGTACATAGTGGATTAGTAATCTAACATATACATTGAATTGTATGTGTTACGTAATGGTTGATTACAAGCAGCTGAACACGTTCAAGATCGAAACGAATCAAGAAAATAAAGACAACATCCCGGAGTAGACATATTTTCGTACAAGTAATTAGTGAGGCAAATAAGGTGAGTGCATTTATATGTTTTGAAATGTATTTTAGTAAACTTTTATAAATTCTATTTATTTGATTTTATTAAAATAATAACATGTTTTTTCTATAAGTATATGATGATTCACATGTAAAGGAAAAAGGTTAGTACATGTTAGGGTATGAATTTCCTTATTATGTTTTATTTTGATAAGTTATTATTGAATAATGGTGATATATGAATCATTTATCAAATGATAATTTACAAGTCAATTATATGAAATTATTTGCCCAAGTTTATGATAGAGAGTTACAGTATAGTGGCATGCCATTAGAGGTCTAGCAGTCAAGGACTGCAGTATAGCTATACACCGATCTTCAGATCTATATGTTTTCTGCACTTATGTGTCTATATGTTTCTGGCACTTTATGTGTCTATATGTTATCGTCACTTCGGTGACTAGTACTCAAGGAGTACCGACCTTGCATACTTTAGTTTCTCTTTATACAAATTCTTGGGCTAATTATAAAGTAAATGTATATGAAATTCACCATTTCATATATGTGATTGTTTATAAGTATATGAAAGATTTGATATGATTTTGCTTAACCATGTTTTCATTTATTTCGATACTTATTTAATGATTATTTTTAATGCCTCACTAAGTTATACTTAGCGTGTGTATTTTGCATGTGCACACTGTTACGCGTAATAAGTGCTACACAAATGTGCAAGTATACACGTCTCAAGTTATAGTATAAAAGATATCGTCTCCACAGGGATGGGTGCCACTTCAAGGATCTAGTCTCTTGCACTGTAAAAAGTAAAAACACAAATAAAGGATTATAAGAGTTTTAACTAATAACTAATCTAGAAAGCAATAAAGTAAATGAATAGATGAGATCAATTGAGAGAGAGATAGGCCAGGTTATCGTGAGTTGAGGTGTGATAGCCGATTGGATCGTCTTGGTAAAAGAGTGCACGGGCAACTCAGTTGCCGTGGCAACTTGCACAACGGGGTTGCCTTGGCAACTAATCGATGGTTGCCTGGGAAACTAGTTGGGCGTCTGGGCAGTAACCTTCAAGGTTCGGCAGAGCGTTCTTCAATGGTTTATTCTTATCCCTAAGTCGAAACTCTAGCTACTTGTGCATGCCTTGATAATACATCCCTGCGTGAATCAAGGGTGAACAACAACCAATCTTGCGCTCCTCTTAGCCGTTTAAATCCTTAACTTATTCCTAAGTCGGATTAATCTTCACCATCAATAGATTGAATAAAGATCATATTCATTTTTTTCTTGAATCTAACTCTCCCGATATTAGATAAATAGATGAAGTTACGAGATCCTCTCCCAATTCACTCACAAACAAGAATAAGAACCAAGAATGAATAAACCTTGAAATAGAAAAGTGCAAACTCTTATTACCTAAACAAAAACCAATAGTTTCTCACAACCACAAAACACAATAACCATTGCCAAGTAGATTTAGTTCATGGCTAGGTTCCAAAGAAACACAAGATAAACAATCCCTAGCATGAACCCAATCGAACAAGAAAGAAAAGGATGAAGAAGGAGGCTTGTCGAAATCCTCCTTGCCCTAGATGCTTGTCGAAAATTCTCTCCTCTTGCCCTCCTTGATGCTTGTCGAAATTTCCCTCTCTTTTTTCTCTCTATTGTCGAAATCTCCATCTTATTTATAGGGCTAGCCCAAAGTCCTTCTTTGAGGAGGAAGTTAACTTGGAATTAAATTATCTTTAAAGAATATAATTCTTTATTATAATTATATTCCTACTAGAACTTCTCCTATCTTCTTGGAATTTAATTCTTCTTTAATCTCTGCATGGAAATCAAAGTCCTTTGGGTTTGGGCTTTGCTCCATGTCATCTTGGGCTTGTCTAGTCATCAATTTCGACTACCATATCACATTTGCTCTTGTCGACAATTGCCATTGCAACTGGCTCGGCATTTCCTTCATGTATTGCCCTGGCAACTAGCTCGGCGTCTCCTTCATGTATTGCCCTGGCAACTAGCTCTAGCCTTGCTTTGGCAAGTGATCCTGCATATACACACAAAACACACCAAAGCAGCATCTTTTCCCACAAAACTACCAAGTTATGTAATCAAGCTCAACGTTGGAAGGAAACATGGATTAATGCATGAATGGATAATTATGCAACTAATATGGGCCTAAGTCTAACAATAATATGAGTAAAAAGGGTAAGAAAAATAGTACTTTTGAACACTTATCACACCCCCAAACTCGAACTATTGCTTGTCCTCAAGCAATGCAAACTCATAATTACCTGCCAAGACTTCAATTTTCACAAACTTAGCTTTGAACTTGATTTCAATTCTCTAAACCGGGGCACAAAGTATGATTGGCTTTTTATTTTTCGGAAAACTTAGAAATTACTCGGAATCAAACTATAATGCTTGTGAGTGTGTGCGGAGTTGTGTGCAAGTTGATTTTTCAGATTCTATGCAAACAATAGGTTTTCAAATTACTTCATTGGGTTCTTTTTAACATGTTTTAACTAGAGCCAGTTTTGGGCACCTCTAGTGTTTAGTTTTCTTAAGTGAATTTATTCGACTAGAGCCGGTTTCGGGCACCTCTAGCGATCAATTTTTTAACACATACTAGAGCCAGTTTTGGGCACCTCTAGTGATCAATTTTTTTAGCACATGCTAGAGCCAACCTCTAAAACTACTACCAAAATCCTTATTCGGATCGAATTTATCCTTATATTGAATAAAAATCATATTTGAGAAAATTTACACACAGTTCCCTAAACTTTTCCAAAGTTTATACTTTAGCCCCTAAACTTTCAAAATTTACATTTTGATCACGTGTCAAAATTTGGGATATTATAGATCATGCAAAACAACACTACCTCATTACGATCCTTGGAAACACAGGTTGGGCAGATTACCCAAGTATTGAAGATGCGACTACAAGGTGGATTACCTAGTGATACTGAAGTCACTAAAGCCTTTAATGTGGAGCAATTCAGTGCCATCACACTGCGTAGTGACACCCAATTGAAGAAAGATGACAAGTTTAGGGGAAGTTCACTTGTTGATTCCACTCCAAGCAAGCCATCCACCGATGTTCCTGCACCTAAGGATACAATTCCTATGTTTGATACAGTGAGTGACCTTGCTACTGATGGCAATGATAACAAGGCTAAGGATACTGCTACATCCAATAAACCACACGATGAGTCCAAACCAGCACCTCTATTGTAACACCCTAAACCGGGCTTAGGAAAGTTACCACTAACTAAGTGATTAACTAATTAAATTAGGTGTTAGTCGAATTAAAAGAATTAGAAATTAATTGAGGGAAGAACATTAGCTAACATAATTAAAGGACTAAAATATTATAGCTAACAAGTTAAGACTAAAATATTATAGCTAACAAGTTAAAGTGCCAAATTAAAAGGACCAAGTTAAATGAAAGGATGAAGTCATGGAATGCATGGCTATTATGCCATTTAAAGTTAGTGTGTAATACCCAAAATGTGGCTTAGAAGTATGTATTAATTTGATCATAAACCAATTGTAGTGTAGTTATCATTAATTAGATTAATTAATGATTTAGTGGACCAAATTCGAATAAAAAATTGAGTAATTAAATAGAAAAATGACTAAACCGAAAACTTTGTAGATCTTTAAGTTTGCATGCTAAAAGGAAGAAACTCAAGGATGTGAATAGGTGTCATTTTGGAGAGTGGGCATGTGTTGAGGGGTTTGGTGGTGGAAAGAAAGATAACAAAGGGGTTATCATCTTCTTCCTCCTCGTGGGAACAGCCGGGGGAAACCATAAGAAATTAGAGGGATCGAGAGAGTTGGTACAAACAAGCTTACTTTGAAGCTTGTTTTCTTGTTGCTAAAATCGGCTTAGCTTACCTTGCATGAAATTAAGATTAAGGTAACTTCTCTCCACCTCAATTGTACTTGAATTTAAGATAAGTATGCTAGATGCTTCTATTAGATACTATAATTTGTGGTGATTAGATTGTTAAAGAACTTCCTCTGTGTGTTCCTTCCAAATACTTGAATGATATAGATATTTGATGGTTGTCCTAATTTTCGAATTCTGTAAGGGTAAGTAAAAATGCTAAGTTGCTGATTTTAGATTAGTATAAGCAAGGGGAAGGATGCTTTGCAAACTTATGGGCTGTTCTGCATGAGTGAAAACGTTAGGGGACTGTTCTGTGCACCTATGCAAGTTTATGTATGTTGTTTTACAATTAAAGGGGGGAGTTATTAAACATAAAAGTAGATTGTTTTGCTGTATCTATATGTATACGAATTAATGGGCTGCTTATGTATATATATGTGTTTATGAATTTCCTCGTTTTAATGTAACTGTGCGTACATATGCAAAGCTGGACAGTTTAGAGTAAAATGAGAAAAGGCTGGACTGTTTTGAGTTTGGATAATGTGTAAAGGCTGTTTCGATGTGTTTAAGATGTGTATGGTTGCTGGAAACTTGATTGTACATGCCGGAAATTTGCTGGAAATTGCTAGGATTGCTGGAAAATTTGGTGCTAAATTGGTATGAATTAAATGTCACATAGAATGAAATTGTTTTGATCACATTGCTAGTTGAAATGTGTAAACTTGCTTGGTTGGACATAATGCCCTGTTTTGATCACATTGGTAAGAGAATAAAACTGACCTAGACTTGTATGAATATGTATATAAGTTGAATTAACATGTTTGAAATGCCATCTAAGTGATTAAAGAAGCTAAAAAACTAGCCTAGTGTAATCTGCCCAGAATGCTTTGTTCTGGGTAGTAACTTTGAAAAATCACTATAAACTGTGTAAATGGAATTTAAGGCTGAAAATTTAATAGACAGTACCTTAACATGTCTAAATTCTTTAGGAGAAAACGGAATTGAATTCGGGATTTTAGAATGGATTGTAGAAATGAAACACTAGGGGCAGTGCAAACTGTCCAGTGTTGTAATTAGCCTATCTTTAAGTAAAAAACTGTATTAATTGGTAAATAATTAAAATGCAAGGCCTATATGGTTAGAAAGACAATTAAGTTAGCTTTCCAACGGTGTAAACCAATTGAAATTCTAACGTACGGAATGAAAGATATGCATGTATAAGTAAACAGTGAACATGCTGCCAGGCAGAAGCAGTCTTGATGTCTTGGAATGAATGATAAATGAATTAATTGTATTGTTGCCTTGTTTTGAATAAATGAATGAACTTTGTATTAATCTTGATTTACTTGTATGAAATGTTAGAGCGAGAAGAGAACATTGGAGAAGGGTATAAGGAGGAGCATTTGAAAGCTAGAAACAAGGGGATTTGGATCCAAGATTAGCTAAGCTTGGAGTATTGTGAGTGTAGTTTACAATAGGATTAGGACTTAGGTCCTAACCAAATGTGCTTGATTATCTTCTTTCCATTGATATGCCATGTTAATGATCTCAATTTTAACTGAACATGAAAAAAAGGAAGAATGGACTAAGCTAAAATTGTAAATAAGTAATAGCATGCAAAATTGAGAAATTAATTAGAAAGAAAAGTGAAAACAAATGTATGCTTCCATGCCTTGGATATGACTTGTTATAATGTTTGCTTGATATTGTTCCTTGATACAAATGCTCGAACCTTGATGTCTTGATTGTGATCATTTCGAATGAGTGCTTAAATGTACTTTTATGATCTAATTACTTGTTAACATGATATAAATCATGAACTTAAGATCTTGCTTGATGCCTAAGAAGTGGCATATGTTAATTGCTTGCTTGAACGACAAGATTAAATTGCAAAGTGTAGAGCTAAGGCTCAATTGGCCTAAGGGTTGTGTATATGAACATGATCTTGCAATGTATCACTTGAATTGATCATTGAATAAGCTATTGCTTGACATAAACATGTAATACTTGAATAAGTGATTCATAATTGAACAAAGCCTTGGTTGTTAGTGGTCATAGGTAGAAGGGCATGCCTTAGAGTCTAGAGCTAATTGTGTCAGGGTGGACTACGGTCCAGGGCTAAGGCCCCTAATTGGCGACAGATGGAGGGTACGTATGTGTGGTCTTTGGCGATAGTAGGAGGGTTGGCGAGTTCTACGACACATCTTGTGGCGACAGTTGGTTGGAGACTCGATTACCTGGACAACTAAATACCAAGGGCATAAACTAAAGAAATCAAATGAGAAATAATTAAAGAATAAAGCTTACATGATACTTGAATTACATTATACTTGAGATCACTTGATTCTTGAATTACTTGATACATGAATTACTTGATTCTTGAACTACTTGATACTTAAATTATTTGATATACAAGCTTGGATTACTCAAATTTCTTGACATGTAATGTTTGATTCTTGACATGGAACTCTTGAAATGATAATTTCTTATGCTCGAACCTTGTATTGAATAATTTGCTACTTGGATTACTTGATATGTATTCTTGAAAAGATAAACATGTAAACTTGAACTAGTATGTACTTGACTTGAATGGAAATGTGTATATTGCTTGAGTATGCTAATTGGCTTGAAATAAAGATTGAGCAAAGCTTGAATTGAATTGCTTCCAACTTGGACTAAGCAGCTTAGTTAAGTGATATATGTCTTATAAATTGGTTAGAACTAGTTGCTACCTCACTAAGTACATATCTTGTACTTGTTTTCATTCTTCCCAAACACAAGATAGAGGATTCGATCGTTGCTTGATCCTGAAGCCTGATTTCTTGAGCTCGAAGCAAGACACAAGCACAGCTAAAGTATGGTTCATACTTGTTTTGTACTCCCCTAGTTGGTGGCACTTAGTGGTATATAATGTCTAGTGCATGGATTTTGAACACTTAAACTTGTATATGTATAGATGTTTTGAATGGGCCTACTATTTTGTGAACTTGGTTACTAATATGAATTAAGTAATGAACTAGAATTTCATGTAATGTAAGTATTTGGTGCGCATATGGTTACGTAAATAATGAATGTTCAAAGTGATCATATAGTCTCGTACTATTCGAATGCCGTGTGAGATGATATAGTCACTTGTATAAGCATAACATGTTGAATATGTATTTTTATATGCTTGATTGGTAAATGCCGAATGGTAAGGTTGGCATATGCTTGGTTGGAATCAAGGTACGTGCAATGGATCATGATTTGTAAGTTATGCATGAAATGATATATGTAATAAAGTTAATGAACAATGAAATAAAATGGAAACATGATTGCTCTTAGGATATTCGAATGATAGTTGTAAGATGATATTAACCTTGATTGATCAATTGTTTGGAAACCTATTATGTCTTGAATGATGATTGTATGATAATGTTAATTGAAATTTTTGGAAACCTATTATGTCTTGAATGATGATTGTATGATAATGTTAATTGAAATTTTTGGTAACCTATAATGTCTTGTAAACAAAATAAGATTGTTCATATGATAAGTAATGTATGTTTGGTTACTTGCTAGTTAAGTAACTCATCTAATAGGGATGAGTTAGCCTATTCTTGCCTTGTTCTTGCTTGTATTGTTCATTGGTAATGCTCCCGAACCAGTTTCCTGCCAACCCGAGTAGGGGGTGTTACATCTATTCCCACAACGATTTAAGGCTCAGAAACAAGATGCCTAGCTCCAGAAGTTTCTGGATATGCTTAATAAGTTGTATATCAATGTCCCATTCCTAGAGGCCATTGATCAAATGCCAATATACACGAAGTTCCCAAAAAAAATCGTGACCAAGAAAAGGATGTGAAGTTGAAACCGTTGCTACGGCAGACGGATGTGTGGATGTGCTAAGTAATTTGCCACCAAGATGAAGGACCTTGACAGCTTTACCATTACATGCTTCATAGGTCATAACTATTATAGTTGTGCCCTATGTGATCTCGGTGCAAGTATTAATTTGATGCCAAAGTCAGTGTTTGCATGGCTAGGGTTGGGAAGAGAAATGCCAACATCAATGATCCTTTAATTGGCCAATCATTCTCAAATCTGACCCGAGGGCAGAATTGAAGATGTGCTAGTAAAAGTTGATAAATTTGTCTTCTCGATAGATTTTATCATCCTCGACTGTGAAGCTGATGAGAATGCTCTCATTATCCTTAGGAGACCATTCTTTGCCACCATGTAATACCCCTTTCCCGTATTCATAGCTGAGTACGAGTCAGAGATATCACAAAACATTTGTAAAACCCTCTACCTTTGTAACTCGGTAAAATTTTGTTTCTTTAAAAATGTTACAATGTATTTAATTTTTATTTACAAATCTAGTTATTCGCTTAAAGTTTAAAAATAATATTTTCATCTTCAAATTGAATTTATTTTCAGGAAGCAACTTATCAATTTAATTTGTCTTGATATAATTAATAAAACTGCCTAAAAATTGCCTGATTTAAAATTCATCCAGATACCAAATAAAATACAAATTCTATCAGAGCATGCATACCCTTTTAATATACATGCCAACTAGTAAATATCAAACAGTATCAAAAGATATCTTACTGATACTGATGTACTTGTTATTGATTGATGATGTCCTTATATGCTCCTTACTCCAACCATTTCTTCTTTCCTATGTGTAAAACAGTTACACGCTAAGTATTTACTTAGTGAGGCAATAATTCAAATTTAAGCGCAATTGTCATAATATCAATCTCAATATTAATTATTAATTATTAATAATGCATATGATCGCCTTACCATTACATGCTCATTAACATAATTAAATATGTAATAGGATGTATGTATATCAAAGTGATAAGATTAGATCTTACCAATATTGGTGTCATTTCCATCCGTAAGCTTTCAATGCTTACCAATACCTTTTTCCAACTCTGTCTGCAAGCTTTCAAGCTTATCATTCTATTTTTTTATTTCAATTCAATTTACTTAGCCCAAGGTATCGAATGAAGAGATTCTATGTAGACGAGTCATCCCCTTATACCCAACCTTTCTTGAGTATGTATATTATTTGCACTCTACCGGGAGTGCTTAGCACCGAAGTGCTTCTGTATACTTACTGGAGTATACAATATATCCCTCATTGAGTTTTTATGAAATTACTCCGAAGTGCTTAGCACCTGTAATAAGTCCGTATACTCAAACCATGCATGAGTATACTCATCAATGAGTATTTACAAAATTTGCACTTTACCTGAAGTGCTTAGAATCTTTATACAGCTGTTTATGACTCTATGGCTAGCCAACTATACCTTTGAACCTCTATATCATACATGGGATTTATATCATCAAATATTTCATCCATGGCAATGTATATCAATTTATATTAACATGAAGCAGTTCATAGCCGAATAACATTAATAGTAAATCATCATCAATAACTAGTGATCAATGCATTTATTTTCAACCTTTGACATATTTAAAGTATGTCAAATGTATGATCAATGACATAATTATCATGACAATATATAAACCAGATAAACTCATCCCAAGTCCTACCGGTGATATATGAAACATCCATGTATAATGTTATGTATGCATTGAACTCACCTGGGCCATGTATTAGTATGCCTCACTAAGTCCTCTTTGATCCTTTCCTTCATTGTACCTCGAACCTCCCTTGATTCAAACTTAACTTCATAATTCAAATAAGTAAAATATTTGTTAGATCCCAATCTAACAATATTTTAGACATATTGTCCAATATAATCATTTGAGCACAAAATCTCCAAACATTTTCTTTTCTTCATTGTATTGTTCAAAAACTCATTATGGTCCTTAGTGACCAATTTGAACTTACATTAACCCTTTTTGAAGCTTACTAATCAACCTTAGATACAAAGTGTAACAATTCTCATTTTCTGGCAGTTTGCAGTACCTCCAAAGAAATATTTCTATAAAATAATCTACAACTCAGAACTCGATTCTGTTTGTTCTAATAGAAACTAGATTCAATAAGCTTTTAAACCATATAAATTAATAGCCCAAATTCAACTTGTACGATTTATGTAGAATTTTCAAAGTCAATTTCCAGTATTGAATTTCGGAACAGCCTGCTATAATGTTTTCTGATCTTTCACCACTTAAAAATTAATCTTTTTACTCAAAACTCGAAATTAGTTTCCGTTTATTGGACACGAAACTAAACGAACAAATCTTTACATCGGTATAAAATTCAACTTCTAACCATTTTTGTAGAATTTATGGTGAATTTTCAAAGTTACTGCAATAAACCAGTTTTTCTACACAATTTCCATAAACAACTTCAACTTTTATACCAACTTCTCCTGACTTCTCTACTTTTCAATTTAGTCCAATCACTAGCTTTAAACCACCAACTCATCACATTCTTCACCAAATAATTATTCACAATAATTCTCCCTAATTTTCCTTATTTACCGAAATAGGTACTAAAATGCAAAGATAAGGATTCATGCTTCTTAACTTTGCAATTTATTCCTCAATTTAGCATTACTACCTTATTCCATCATTATAACTAAAAATCAGATTTATCCCCCATACAAAACTTCCATTTCGATTAGGTCACTTAACTTTGACAAATTGTCAAAATGGTCACTAATTCAATTCAACATCAATTTGGCATTCTAACTTTATTTTCTTATCTCTAACATCATTGATAACATAAATACATTCCAAATTCTAAAAATTCAGGTTTGGTCCTTCAACTTTTCAATTTGCCAAAATGGTTCCTACACAATTTAACTTAGGGTTTTGCTTCCAAACAACAATTCAAGCTTACTAGATCATTATTTCAACATCACAAACCCTAAATTAAACTTCAATCCATAAACCCTAATCATCTTCATAATAATCAAAACATGTAAAACTTAAATCCCAACTCAATATCATAATTTTTAACATCATACTAGCTTGATTTCAACTTGAATTCAATCATGGAATCATAAAATCTCAAAAGCCCCAATTTGATCCATAAACCCTAATTTTTTTCTCATGTAAATTCTCATCAATCAAGCCTGGATTCCATGAATTATTGATACCAAAAGATAGAGCTTGAAGAGTAGAACAACTTTGTAGTTGAAGAGATTACCTGAAAATCGAGTTTCGGGGCTTGAATCGAGCTTGGATTTTTTTCTCTTTCTTTCCCTAGACCTCACGTTTGTTGCTGGAAAAGATGAACATTTGGTTCATCTTTTTACCATTATTTTACATATATATCTATTAAATGAATATTAAATTCATTTAATAGTGAAATTACAATTTTGTCCTTTTTATCCAATGGTTGAGATTGATTTTATCATCAATCAAGGGCCAAGGTTTAATATTCCATTTTCTCTTTCCAAAATTTCCCTTATAACTTTTTAAATATTTCAAAATTGCCATTGGGGCCAAATGACCAATTTGCCCTCCAACTATTTTTTATTTACTAGTTTGCCATTCTTGTAAAAATTCAACTAAATCTAGTTGGAATCCAACCAACTATAAAAAAATATTCATAAAGTAATATTTTATGAAATTTTACATATCTTTTGGATCAGTCTCCAAAATTTCCATTCGATCCAATATACTGATAAATAATCCTTTACTCATAAATAAACTGTAGGATTCATCTTGAATCCAACTAAAAATATTTCCAACACTTGGAAATGACTTTTATAACCTTTCTCTATCATATGGTAAAATTTCAAAATTTTCCAGTTCGATTCGGGTATACGAATTCCACTTAAACTTTAACTGCGATTTTCCCAATAATCGAAGTATCAGATCGAACCAAAAATTTCGCATTTGATTCACACCCTTAGGTGATCTATTTATTTATGAAATAAAAACCCTTAACTTTTGGGAAATTATAACTTTAGTCCTCAAACTTTTCCAAAGTTTATACTTTATCCATAAAATTTTCAAAATTTACATTTTGGTCACTAAACTTTTAAACTTCAATTTCTATTCCAATTTTCCATGGTATTCAACCAAACTTTAAGAATACCTTATTCAATTCACTATCTATCACATGATACCTTTAAACCTTAGAAATTTCCTTTCCAAAACCCATAATTAAAGAAATCCCAACTTTCGCATTTTTGTCATTTTAGTCACTAAGTTAGCTTTTAAGCTATTATCTTAGTAGTAAATGACCCTTAATCAACTTAGTAAATTTTGGGGTATTACACACCAGGCGTATGGTGATTGATTGTTAAAAGGGTGAATTTACTATAAAGAGGAACAACCAAAGTATCACACTCAATGTCTTCAGCACACTCAAATACACGGATGACTGTGATGAATGCCAGCTTGTGCAAAGCAAAGAAACCCTAATTGAAGAAAGTTTGCAACTGATATGCTACAGCAATGTGCTTAGCGCTATAGAGCAATCTAACTTTGACGAGGCTACGCAAGAAGCTAATGAGGAAGGTAATGTCGAGATTGAACAATCCAATATTGTGCTTACCAGACCAAGTATGCCTTTTGAACCTTTAGATTATGCTAAGTTTAAATCTCCCAAGTCATCGCTAGAGCATCCACTAGTACTTGATCATAAACCTTTTCCCTCACAACTAAAATATCCATATCTAGAGGAGAACAATACGCTGCTTGTCGTCATATTTGCTAGCTTAACATCTGACCAAGAAACTAAACTGTTGCCTGTCTTATCTCAACATAAGAAGGCTATTGGTTGGACTATTTTTGACTTGAAGGGTATAAGCCCTACTTTGTGTATGCGTAAGTTTTTGCTTGCAGATGATCACAACAGCTCGATAGAACCATAACGGAGACTCAATCCAATCACGAAGATTGATGGTATAAAGGAAATTATCAAATGGCTTGACGCTGGAATCATTCACCACATCTTGGATAGTTAATGGAATCACTACCTATTGCCAATTATTGATCAATGCCTTGGCATGTTCACCAAGGTGTTGAAATGGTTGAAGATTTACAAAGGAGCACCGGTCCATCATGAAAAATCATCAGTCACGTTACTGGATGTCTAAGCATCTAGTTCTATCCTTTTATTTTTCTGTATTTTTAATATTCTGCACTTTAATTTTTCACAAGTTCAATTTCTATAGTTGTTTTATTAGGTTATATTTAATGTGTGTTGTTTAGTTCTCAGTAGATATCAAGCACACGGCTAGTTAGGCAAGCTTCCCAAGGGTTAAAGAATATGGATTCCTATTGGAAAAATTTAGGTTGATCCAAATACAGAATCTCTGATAGCTACATAATATAGGGGAGTGAACATAGTGACCCATTCAAAATATCCTTTCCATCCCTAATATATTATACCATATCTAGCCCTTTAACCTATTTCTCTTCCTCATAAACTGCCACACGTTGTAACCCTATTCCTCATACCACTTATCCCTCCACTTTCCCACTTAGTGAGGTTTCTAGCATTAATGGTTGATGTTTCCTTTTAAGATTGCATATCACTTTACCTTTCTATCTTTACATCTCCCCTTTCATTTTCTCTATAAAGGAAAACAAAAAACCTTTTTACCAAACCTCACACTACTAGGTATTCTAGCCTTGGAACTTTAAAACCTTACTTCAATTTTCCTACCTCCGTTAAAACATGGTCAGACCACTTAAGATAACCCGACGCAACTAGCAACCTCCTTGAATGGAGAGAAACCCTAGCCCTCCATCTTCTCAATCTCCTCTATCATCTCCTAATTCAAATATGGTAGTTAATGGCGATACAACTCTCACGGAGCTTGATGATCTTGGTCGCCACATGTAATCACTGAACAATCCCTTTAAGAAGCACTACTGACATATGAGCAAATAGGGTTTCATCTTAAAAGAGGGTTTGGAATTTACTCCAAACTATCGCTACATGTTTGAGGATGACATACACGTAAACGATTTCATTCGCCATCCGGGGCTAGTCAATGTTGATTGGGTGTATGAGTTTTACACTCATGTAGGACAGCTTGACAATGAATGGGTCTATGTTCTTGGAGGGAATGTAGAGTTTTCAGCCCTAGTGATCACTTGCCACTACAACTTATCCATGATTAGTGGCAACCATAAAGATTTTGCGGTCACTACCACAATCGAGACTTATGTGCAAGTGTTGATTGATCTCTGCATCCCTGGTACCACTTGGATCCAAGGAGAGTCTAAAGCTAGGCTTGATGGATAGGAGAAGCTTAAGCCAGAATCCAAGTTCTGGATGTACTTTATCAACAACTGCATCCTCCCCACATAGAACTTATCCACCGTTTCCAGCTGTCGGTTGATGCTCTTCCACTCTATACTGAACAGAAGGGGATTGAACCCATTTGATCTCATCTATGAGTCCATCATTGCTAGAGCAGCCTCGATACAGAAGTCTAAGGACCTCCCTTTCCCTAATCTTATCGAAACCCTTTGTTAGAGAGTTGGGGTTGATAAGTAAGGGATCAAATCACCGAGCAATTTACTGGTTGGCTCCCTACCCAAGTTTAGACTATGAAAGGTTTGGGAATCCCTGACAGTGTACCTGCCACTCTTACTCTTAATCTCCACCGTATTATTCAGGAGGCAGTTGCCAGCATTTTAGAACCCTATTTTCACTTTGTCCAAACACGAGATACTGTTGAGCAATCACTTTTCAACAAAATCCTTCCAAATGCATATGAGGAGTTCCCATTGGTGCCTCATAAACTTTTTGTTTCACCTACTACTGCAGCTGCAACCACCACCCACCGAAAAAGTGATAAGATACTGAAGCTGGTGCCTCCTCTTGCCCTGCCAAAAAGCCTAAGTCTCCCCGGGATAAAGGCAAGAGCATCATCATCCGAAAACCTTCTTCCAGTAACTCCCTGGGTTAGTTTTTCTTTTCTTTTCCTTTTAGTTTATTTTAATTTAGTTTCTCATATTGCATATTTTTGTTTTGTTTTGTTTTTCTTTTATTGTTTTGTTTTTCTTGCATTGGGGACAATGCCCTTCTCAAGTTTGGGGGAGTACTATCCTATGTATATATTAAGTTAAATTTAGGTAAATTTAAAAAATAGCCTGTGAATAGCCTAATATGTTTCCGATGGTTCCCTTTTGCTATGATTCCATTGATTCTGAAGTTACTGCTGCGTTGATCATGATTTCCAATGATTAATCCACGTTTAATGTTTTGCAATGTGCTAAGAGCTTTCGTGTTTTGAACTTAGTATTGAATCTGCTATAGCCCTTAAATCCCATGTTGCATATATATTAAGTTAAATTTAGGTAAATTTAAAAAATAGCCTGTGAATAGCCTAATATGTTTCTGATGGTTCCCTTTTGCTATGATTCCATTGATTCTGAAGTTACTGCTGCGTTGATCATGATTTCCAATGATTAATCCACGTTTAATGTTTTGCAATGTGCTAAGAGCTTTCGTGTTTTGAACTTAGTATTGAATCTGCTATAGCCCTTAAATCCCATGTTGCATGCCTTTAAAAATAATGCTTAAGAAGCCTTAGGGAAATTATAGGTTGACTCTCTGATGCCAATGCATGAATTAATGTGAATGAACTGAATGCTCAATGTATAAAATTAAAGGGCACTCTTCTATGCATCTTGCTATCTTAATACACTACGTGAGTTGTGTTTGCTCCATTTAACTTTCCCTGGTAGGAATGATAGCACTGTATAAGAGTGAATTTTCTTCACATTATGACACTGCTTGTAGGGCTAGGGGATGGGATGTTTACTCCACTTTATCTTCAGGACTGAAGAGTATGTGTGATAAGTTGAAGCCCCAAGGATATAATTTTAAAACTTAAAAAGATTAAAGGGAGTAAAATATTGTGCTTAAAAGAAAAAGAAAATGCAGAGGCAATAATAAAGAACAATCCTTATTTTTTTTTCTAAGGCCATTAAGTCATGAATGCATGTGGCATAGCACCCACTCCACCTACAGTAGAATTGAGGAATGAATTACTACTATAGCATGTCTTGGAATCCGTGTAATCATATCTTAGTTTGAACCTTAGGAACTATGGGTTTTTTACTATTTTTGTTTTGTTTTTCATATTTTGTTAGCATTTCTTGAGGACAAGCGACAGTTCAAGTTTGGGGGTATTTGATGATTGTGTAGATATCCTAATTTGCATACTCTCTTTACTTGACTTTTGCATGCTTTCAAGTTCATTTTGTTGCATTTAGGTTAGATAGCATATAGTTTGCATGTAGATAGGGAGTTACATTGCCCACGCATAAATGTTATAGATTTTGATGCTTTAATGGGAAAGGCAGTGTTGTGGTGCATGCGCAAGAACCTAGTGGATGTTGGAGGAATGCTGGAGCGGATGAGTGACAGATCTCTCAGTTGGAGCTGACAAGGCAAAAAGAGTTAGGGACAAATCTGCTTTGACCCACGTGGACTTTCTCCTAGATACGGAACATTAAAAGATAGCAGGAAATCAATGGATCTCTTTAATGAGACTATGCACACTTTAGGGTTATGAAGCCCTAGTTTCACCTCCTATATAAGAAATATTTGGACAAAAATTCAAGGGAGCTCGATCTTAGGCAACAATCCTAGTCTTTAGCTTTCAAAGAACCACCAGAGTCAAAGTTAGAGGAATCTCCACATGACAGACACCATTGAAAGAGGCAGAAGGAGTGGGAGACCTGTAACAACAATTGGACAGTACGGAGGAAGATCGTCGATGACGCTTGGCCCTTTTCTATCCCTTGCTTGATAACTGTCATATTTTTATTATTTTAATATGAATGTTTTAGTCTCAGACATGAGCTAAATACTTTAGTTGGGTTTATTGCTTCCCAGGATTTTATGTTTTGAATATTTTATTTTAATGCTATAATTTGTTTCCATTTATCTTTTCTATTCATCTTTCTTCATGCATAGTTTTTGTAAGAGCTATCGAGAGAGGACTTTTAACCATTGATTTTTGGCCTTTTAACTATTGCTTTGTGGCTTAATATCAAGAGAGTTAGGTTAAACAAACGTGAACAGTAGGGATAAGCTATTAACTTAGTCTTAATCTAGCTTAGAGTTGTTAGGGTTCATTCAGACATGGGTCACCTTAGCTTCAATGTTATTAACTTCTAGGCATCGAGAGAGTCAGAAGTTCTTTAGAAAATCTTGTTGAGTAGATAAAGATCTTAATGGTTTACGCAGACACGCATTGTAAGTAGATATAGAATTGAAATAAGTAATCAAGCATCCTTAGCAATAAACCCAGCTTCCATAATTATCTATTATTTGCCGCAGCATCTGTTTCTCTTGATCATAGCTACCTTTACTTTAATTGTTTTTAGTTTGGATAATCGACAACAACCATTACTGGCACAAACATTCTTAAGTTCGATAACTTTGTAATTATTTATCTCATCCTCGTGGGTTCGACATTCTACTCTATCACTTTATTACTTGATTCGATGAGTACACCTGCTCTAAAGTGCATCACTATTCAACAAACATCAAAACCCATAACTTGGAAGAGTTTGTCTGATAGTTGGGGTGGATTAAAGTTTCTTGGGTTCGTGACTTTTACACCCACATCACCAAAGCCCTTGATACAGTAGCGTTTGTTTGTGGGAATATGGTGAATTTCTCTACTAAGACAATCAACAATTACTTTGGCCTGAACAATGTAGAGGATGAGCATACTGACTTTGTAACGGAGGCCACCAACGCTACCTATGACAAGGTGTTTCACGACCTGTACGTTTTGGGAACAAAATGGGTATGGAAACCAACCACTTCTAGGGTTGTCAAGTGGGTTGACTTGAAGCCAGACCCCAAATCTTGGGTTCACTTCATGAATACTCAGCTTTGGCCCATAAGAAACCACTCCCCGATGTCCACCGACATGACACTCCTTCTATAATTGTTAATGAAAGGCCAAAAATTAGTATTGGAAAATGATATATCAGTCTATTATGAGGAAAGCCATATCCATAGGTATGAAAAGCCCTTTAATATTTTTGAGCCTGATAATTGCTTTATGTGAAAACGCGTAGGTTCATGATGACCCCAATGACCTGGTGATGGAAGCCTAAACAAGGATGCTCCCAAAGGAGATACCAAGGCTCAAGGGACTTGTGGCTGGTGCTACACCATTTAGCACCATGGCTATGAATATCCTGCGTGCAACCTTACTAATTCCCATGGCAGAGTTCTTCAAACTCTTCTTTGAATATGCTAAAGAAAATGACATGGCCACAAAGAACTTTGTTAAACAAGCTTTCGCTTGGTTCCCCTGAGGCATTTCCCTAGTTCCCTAAATAATATTTTATCGAGCCCACTACTGCACCTGTTAACCATCCACAGCCAGTAGAAGAGGAAGAAAGAGAATAAGAATAGATCCCCCTAGCCCTTCAACTGCTACTACAAAGACAAGGAAAAAAGATAAAGGAGACAACTGCCGCTCCCACGTCTTGTCGACCTGCCAAGAGGACGATATATAAGGATAAGGGCAAGGCCCTCATGCACTTTGAGAAATATTCAACTCCTTCTAGCCCCATACACTTGGCTAGTGATGACACTACTAAGGTGCAACAATCAGTGGGTTAGGTGGCTCATTCTCCTGCCAAGACATGACCCACTCTAATTTCGTCTGCTACCAATCCCAGAACTCAGACCAAAGTCAGTGCTGGTTGAGTCCTTGAACTCACTGAGGAGCTGCAAGCACACTTGGGCCACATGTCCTCATTATCTGCCTCCTCAAAGTCTTCAGCCTCCACCAATGCCTCTCTACCACATGATGCCCCTGCTTATTATGATAAACCAGACCTCACAGGAGCCTGCTCCTTCCGCGCCTCGTACTGGACAACGAACTAAGAGCTAGGTCTGCACCGCCACCCCAGTAACTCTCTGAGTTAGTTTTTCTTTTTAGCTTTCTTTTCTTTTAGTTTTAATTTTTCATACTATATTGCATATTTTCTTTTTGTTTATTTTTCTTGTTACCATTTTGCATTAGGGACTATGCTCTTCTTAAGTTTGGGGAAGTACTATCCCATGCACATATTAGGTTAAATTTAGGAAAAAAATTAAAAAATATTTTAGTCTATAAATAGCCTAATCTATTTTTGATGGTTCTCTTTGCTATGATCCCACTAATTCTTTAATTGTTGTTGCGTTGATCATGATTTCTTATGATTAATCTATACTTAATGTTTTACAATATGTTAAGAGCTTTCTTGTTTTGAACTTAGTATTGAAACTTCTGTAGCTTTTTATATCACACGTTTGCATGCCTTCTAAACGCTTAAGAAACCTTAGGGAAATTCTAGGTTAAATCTCTAATGCCGAAGCATAATTAATATGAAGGAACTGAATGCTCAATGTAGCAATTAAAGGCTTAATTAAACTCCCATAAAAATCGAGAAAGTAAAGAAAATTAACTAAAAACTCGAACTCGATGCCATAGGCAAAATTGTTGAGGGACACTCTTTCATGAATATTGCTACCTTAGTACATTAGGTGAGTTGTGTTTGCTCCATTTAACTTGACCTGGTAGGAATGGTAGTACTGGAATAAGAGTGAATGAAAGTCTTCACAAGATGGCTCTGCTTGTAGGGCTCAGGGATGGGCTATTTGCTCCACTTCATCTTTAGGTCTGAAGAGTAGTCGTGATAAATTGAAGACCTAGTGATACAGTTTTTAAACTTAAAAAGAATGAAAAGAGTACAATATTGTGCTTAAAAGAAAAATATGTCGAGGCAACAATAGAGAGCAATCCTTAAATTTTTCTAAGGCCATTAAGTGATGAATGCATGCAACATAGCATCCACTGCACCTACAGTATAATTGATCCTTGGAACAAAACTGTAAGCTCTGATGCATAGTATTTCATTAAAATAGTCGAGGAATGAATTACTGATGCATTATGTCTTCGAATTATTGTCATCATAGCTTAGTTGGAACCTTGGAAACTATGGGATGTTTATGTTTTTTCTTGTTTTCTTTTGTCTAGTTTAGTTTGCATTGCTTGAGTACAAGCAACATTTCAAGTTTGGGGTTATGTGACGAGTGTGTAAATAACCTATTTTGTATGCCGTTTTAGCTTAGCTTTTGCATGTTTTTAAGTTCATTTAGGAGTAGTTTGTATATAGTTAGGGATTTACACTGCCTGTGCTTAATTGTTATATACTTAGTTCTTTTAATAGAAAAGGTAGTGATTTTGTGGTGCATGCACAGAATTTATTGGAGCTAGAGGAATGCTGGAGCATGAAGGGTAGCACACCTCTCTTAGGAGATGACGAGGCAAGAAGAGTTGGAGATAAATCTACTTGAGGCTTAGTGGACTCTCTTTAGATAAGGAACTCATTAAAGATAGAGGAGATTGTCGAGGACTCTTGATCATTTTCTATCTTTTGCTTGATAAAATGCTATGTTTTAAATTGTTTTTATTATGGATGTTTTAGGCTCAGACATGAGCTAAATACTTTTAGTTGGGTTTATTGCTTTATAGGATTTTATGTTTCGGATACTTTGTTTTAATAATATAGTTGTTTTCCTTTATATATTATGTTCATCGATCTTCATGCGTAGTTATTGTAAGAGCTATCAAGATAGGCCTTTTAAATATTGATCTATGGCTTAATATCCATAGAGTTAGGTTAAACAAACGTGAGCACTACGGCTAAGTTGTTAACTTAGTCTTAATCCAGCTTAGACATGAGTTTAGGGTATCAATGAATAATAAGGACAACTTGAATAGATAATAGGGTTGTTAGGGTTCACGCAGACATGTATTACCTTCGCTTCAATGTTATCAACTTCTAGGCAACGAAAGAGTTAGAAGTTCATTAGAAAATCCTGTCGAATAGATAAATATCTTAATGGTTTACACATACATGTATTGCTAGTCGCTGAAATAAGTAGTCAAGCATAATTCCTAGGCTATAAACCCAGCTTTGATAATTATCTGAATATTTGCCGCAACATCTGCTTGTCTTGATCATAGCTACTTTACTTTATTTCCATTTAGTTTTGATAAATGAAGATCAAATTGATACTTGCTCAACCACTCCTAAGTACGATAACTTCGTATTTATTGATCCAATCTTCCTAGGTTCGACACTCTACTTCATCACTTTATTACTTGATCGATGAGTATACTTGCTCTAAAGTGCATATCTATTTCGCAAGCATTACGCATCCCCAGGTGAACCACTTGGTGACGACACCTGCATTCACTCATTTTTACAAATAGGTCATCACTCTAAATGTTTAGTCGGTGCCATACCACAAGATGATGGACACTAACACCAAACTCGACATTACCTTCATCGTGGGTTCTAAACCATGATCAAGAGGTAAGCCCACTCATTCTTCAAAGAGAACTTCAACAACCTCTTAAACGTTCGCAACCCTAAAGCTTCTAACTCTCAACCCTCTTATCCCTTGCGGGGGTTAGGAATGCCTCAAAACTTACAAAACTGCTATTAAGTTAACATCACTGAAGCATAGAGATCACGCTATGAAGGTAATGGTTCCTCGCGCCATTACCAGTAATTGGGTTCACCTAGAACCATGAAGCTTTGAGAGTTTTGTTCAAAAACCAAGACATACGTCGTGCTCACGCAACCAACCTATACTAAGGGTAACATCCACTAAATAGGGAGAGAGTAAATCTAACAAGTCTATGGGGACTGTTAATCCGAATCCTCACTCATCATCCACTATAAAAACCTTACTTACAAGCACATACAAATATAACAAGCTAATCAATCCAACATCAACCTCTAGATCTTACCACAACATTTATTCAAAAAGAACCAAAACCCTTGTATGAATGAGAAATCTATTTTTCATAAATGCAACAATTGAAACCAAAATGAATCATAGGTACCTGACATATCATCGGTGGCAAAGTTGTCATCTCTGGCCTAAACGGTAGACTGACTAGAAATGGATCAAGCATCGACTCTGATGGTGGATCTCATAGTACCTACACCCTGATATCCAAACGATGCCCTAGAACTGCCTATAGAAAAACTTTGACCATGCCAAGGAGGAGGAAACCTCTGAGGCTGAACTGTAGTATCCTCTATGCGACCTAGTACCCGGTACATATAGCAAACCCTACAAAGCAAGAAGCACACTCTAAGATGATGTCGACCATACTGCTTACAATCTAGGGGATGTGATGCTCCAACTAAACCATCAGTAGTCCTTTCAAGAGCAGAAATCAAAGAGCCCCTACGAACCCTCGATCTAGATCCCTGACTGACTCTCGGTGGCTAATTTGAAGCAACTCCCTTTGAACCCCTCAGAGCACGGGACCTCCTAGATGGAGTCTGGGAAGAACTTATGATGTCCAAAGTCCTCAGTCTAACTTTGTGTCGAACCCTAGAGTCGTTCGAGCACCTTCGCACTATTAGCTAACTCTAAGAATGTCCCAAGTGGACCCATTGTCACTTGCATCTGAAGGTGTTCCTTTAATCCATGTCTAAACCTCTTACACCTCAACTCCTCGGTGTCAACTAACTCTATGGAATAACGGCTCAGACATAGTAAATCTTGCTGATACTCAAACATTGTTCGGTCCTCTTAAACTAGATATAGAAACTGATCTCTCATCTCATCCATGTGAACCTCACTGGTGTACTTCTTCCTAAACTCGTCTAAGAAGACATCTTAGGTTGGAAGTGCATGTTGTAGTCCCCACTCAATAGTCTCCCACCAATCATGTGCATTACTCTTAAGAAGGAAGACAATACAATCGAGGTCATCCTATGGACTCCTCCTCATCTGTCGTAGAATCCTCTACGTGTCTCCTAACCACTGGTTAGCTTTGATTGGTCATCTTCACCCGAACCTTCAACATCTTTAAGTTTATAATGGTGAAGCCTCTATACAAGAGTCTTGCAAGGTGTATCAGATTGCCTTAACATAGCTTGCAGTACTTGCAAGAGAACAGAGGTAAGATCATAGAGGTGATTCGCTCCTCCATTTTTTGTACCTCCAAGAAGACTTGTGTCCTAAACATCCGGGATAGACTCTTTACTAAAGTCCTTTGCTTGAGAGACATAGCTCTCTTCACGACTCTCCTGGTCATGTCTGGCGTCACCAGCCATCAAACTTTTTTTGAAATCACAAGGAAACAAGGATACACCATCAAGATTCCTAGTCTTGGAAGAGTACAACTTAAATTTAGCATGACACCTTACCATAACCTCTATACCACATCAAGGTTTCCTAGAACCTTCTAAACCTAGGCTCTGATACCACTAAATATAACACCCCGACCTTGATTCAGATTTGAAGTGCTACATTCAGGTCACCCAAAAACCAACGCATCAAATTTTCATTTAAAATCATAAGTTTATCCATTATCAAAACATCAAGATAATCATAAATCAATGTAAATAAGCAAGCATTATAAATAAATTTACAAAATAGAAGCTCCAAGTTTAAAACACCGTATCTCAAAATAATGTTTCAAATAGAGTTTATAGACTCAACCAATGTAGGTTCCTATGAAAACAATAGCCCAAAACTAAATATCAAGTACTGTACTCTAAAGCGTTATGGTGTTGGGCAATCCCTTCTTGTTGTGCTCATCAGCCACGATCAACCTACTAACTTGCAAACGAAAACAATGATTCTAAACGTTGAGCTTACAAAGCATAGCGATACATTTCTACTCTACCACAATCCGTAATTATCATAAAATAAGCATGCAAGATAAATACATTCTAGAGCGCATATATAAGGCTTTACCGTCTATGAGTCATCTTCTAGCCTACACTACTAAAGTTATTAGATCACCTATCTCAAGGTATCATTATGTCTAAAAGAAGTCTTACATGTTCCACAATATTTTACCACACTCGAGGTCACATACCCTATCAAGTTACTCGAGCTCACTCAACCCATCGAGTTAATACATTCATAAGCTATCGTCTATAGTATCCACACAACCTACATAAATACATCCATACAACATCTACAAAAATGGCCAACGAAGCCCTACTTTACCCGTGATCACACAACCATTGGGTTACATGTGCTTACACAGTTGTTGGGTTGAATGGACCATATTCGGATCACCATGGCCATGGATACGTCCTAGACATACTTGGATCACGTTAGCCACAAGTAGTCTTTACCTAAGGTCACTCAGCCTATCAGGTTACTCGAGCTCACTCATCCTATGGAGTTAATTACCTTATTTGAATCACCATAGCCACAAATAGGTTCCTAATCGCACCCAGATCACTCAGCTCGTGGGTACGTCTGTAACCCCCTCGACCCGGCCTAGACGCCCGACCGAACCGAGTGAGCTACATTAGGCTTGCCGACGTAAATTGAAGAAATATTTCAAAAATCGGTCCATTTTTCCTTTTTATCTTGTCTAGATGCATAATATTAAACCTAAGTGATCATACTCGCAGCGGATGAAGATACAAAAGAAGCAAGTATCAGAAAGGCAACTAATTACACAAGTATACATTTTAGGGACCAAAATATAAATTTGCAAAACTACATGGGATTAATTAAAATTAGATTTAGCAATCCTCAATTAGTCAGGTTACAAGCATACATGTCAAATTTTAGCTTAAAATGATCATCCTAACTCATCCAATTGTATACATAACAACCAGGGACCAAAATATAACTTTTGAAACTATTTTTCAACTCAACGGATGAGTCCCCGCGATTAATATCGAAACCTGTACAGGTGGTTTAGAAACCTATACTCCAGTAGCCAAATTTGGACTGTTGGTTTCGAAACATAGGGCCTGGTTGCAATACCTACCTGGAGAAAAATGGCCCCTAATTTCGAAACCTGCTAATTGGTTTCGGAACCTTCTTGTAGGTTTACAGATTCTGCACATTTAGAACACCTAGTAACATTCTAAACATATCCGAAATAACCCTAAACATCATTTAACACTCAAAGCATCATATTTAAGCAACGTACAGACATCATATCAACCAAAGACCTCTACGATATAAGAGCATAGGCATTATGGCCGCAAAGGTAAACCTATAGGCAGAATTCCTACCCAACATGCTTATATTTTTCCCAAGCCCCCAAATCGAAACATTAACCTTTATGCAAAACTATCACCAAACATACCAAAACCCTCATTTGAACATTAATGAACATATGCAACATTCCAACATATCTTTAGTACCACTATCAACATGTTAAAATCATCACAACATGGCAACCATTCAATACCAACTAGATGCATACCTAAGCAAACACCTAGCACCAATCCTAAGCAATGGTTCACACATGCTTAACCACATCAATCAACTCCAAAATCACAGCATTACACATGCTCAAAAGCCAGGGAAAAATTGAATTACATATCCCAAAAACCATGGCGAACACATTACCTTATTAACCAGAAACTTAAACCGGGTTCATACTCAAATGGAGTCTCACTCTTGGATTACTTTAAACCTTGCTGCCCCCGATCTTTAATGCGCTGCATCATTAGGAAAAAGAGAGCGTAAGCACACATACTTAGTGAGTATGCTCATGAACAATGATGCATTTAAACCATTTGGAAACCAAACACTTGTTTTATAAACCATGCTTTCGACCCAAGCATTTCCATTGATTCCAGGTCAAACATGCATATCGACCATATGCAAAATGTAATACCCAAAGATTTTCTTAGTGACTAAAATATAAAGAGTTAAAGACTGGTGGTTTTAGTTCAGTGACTAGAACGCAAATTTTTAAAGTTGGATGGCTAAGTAAAAAGTTGAGAAAAGTTCAGGGGACAAGGATGGTAATTTTCCCCAAAAAATTATTTTATACCCATATATAAATAGTTTATCCCGGTATAAGAATTTTGGTAGGAATCAGATTTTTGGTACAAGACTTGTGTGAAAAGTTATAAAAATAATAAGTTTCGGTAATTAGTTCTGATGATTATTTGAATTCAGAAAATTATGAAAATTTTATGGAAGTCTTAGGAAGACTTGAAGAATATGATATTATGGTTTTTGAATTGTTTTTTATTTAAATACGATTCTATACAGTATTTGCTGTAGTAGATGGAAATGGCAATTTTTAAGATAAGTAGTTTCATTAATGGCAAAATGGCCATTTAACCTATACTTTTTGAATATTTTTTATTATAGAAAAGAAGATTGCACATGTGACAACATACCATTGGTTATAATTCAAGGGCAAAATAGTTATTTGACTATTAAAAGGATTTTTATTTTAAATAGGTGGATTAATATGCCATTTGGCATAAAATCAAGAAATAAAAAAGTTTAGAAATTTCTCCCATCTTTTTCTCCTTGCAGTGGGTTCCAAGAAAGGATTCCGATATAAACCAAGGTCGTTCCAGAAAAAAAGGAAAAGAAAAGGATTGGAAGTGAAGTCAAATAGCAAAGTTAATTTTAACAAGGCTAAGGTGAGTGCATACATGTATTTAAAAGTATGTTTAATAACATACATATTATAGGGAGACTTGTGATAAGTCAACCTGAAAGGTAAAGATTTTTATATACCATAACATGTTTTGCATGATACATTATTTTACTAACTTAAAGATTATGGCATATGTTTATGCTTACAAAAAATTCATTGCATGATATATATATGACAAGCTATTGTATATAGTTTTTAAATGGCATGTATACCATGGATTATATAGAACGTATTGGAGTATGAATTGCTCTAGTATGAATATGTTTTACGTGATATAAATTGTTATTGGGTTGCTTGCCATTTTGCAGGAATTGTTTTAAGTTTGCCCTTGGTAGTATAATATTAAGTTGGACAATATTGGGGTATACCATTAGAGTCTTACAGTTATCTGACACTTCATTGTGTCTAACACTTCATTGTGTCCTATAGTTATCAGACACTTCATTGTGTCCTACAGTTATCTGACACTTAAATGTGTCCACAGTTTATAGAAAAGGATAGTACTTCTAAAGTACGCGACTCGTTTATTAGTCACTTGATATTTACTTTGGGCTATATGATTACACAGTACAACTACATGATTTCTTATACAGATATTCCTGCATTATAGATTATATGATTTAATGATTATCATGCTTTTGAAAGTATCATGCATTACAAAGTATTTTATATATATTCTCATCTTATGCCTAACTAAGTTACTCTCAGTGCGTATTTTCATTATACACGTAGGTAAATGGAATTAAGAGCGGACGACTTTTGCATCACTTTCTCTTTTGGGAGTAGAGAATCGACAGGTTAATTTCAGTACTTATGACATCCATGTTGTGTATTTAGTAGTGGCATGTACTAGATAAACCTATCTTTTTGTTAAAATACTTCAACCGGATATGTAATAGTTTTATAAACCGTTCATAGATGTTAAACATATTTAGTGCTTATTATTTCATGTTTTGATATGATTACATTATTTACGTAAAAAGTTTTACTATCGGGTATTAAATTACTAATTTATTTCTAAATTAGATAAAGTTAAGCGTACTTGGATTAGAGAAATATCAAGATGGGTGACCACTTGGGAAGTTATTTTAAATTTTTTAAATTACCTCAGTTTTTAGATTAAAGGATATTTTTAAAAGCTTGTAACATATTTGACTCGTGTTTGGTGTACGGATACTGGAAGGGGTGTTACATTTATTGGTATCAGAGCTACAGATTTAGCCAGTTCTGGAGTTAGTTTGAACTTGATAAAAGTGTCAAATGTGTACATGCCACTAGGATGTCGTATTTACTTGAAAATGATACTTGTTTGATCGATGCAATTGCTTATTAGGTTAAGTGTATGTATGAGTACAAATGTCGGGGGGAATCAGATCCCGACATGCTACTCCCTGAGATTGCTCTAAAGGTCGGGGAGAAACTACAACAGCCTGTACAATAGGGGGCTGATGCACCTGCACAGGAAATACCGGTGCAAGACCGGGGTACATTTCTGCAAGCCCTAGACACGATAATTAATAGACCTCCTCGAGTTTTTGTTCCTAAGGAGTTAAAGAAGCTGGATGCTTCTAATTTTTGAGGCGACATTGATAGAGATCCTATGTCGGAAAATTTTTGGTTGAATGACATACAAACAATGTTGGCTCGGATTGGGTATGATGATCAAGGAAAACTGGAAGGAGTTATCTCCTTATTGAGAGAGCAAGCATTAGTATGGTGGAATAATGTCACTGCTCGTGAACGAGAAGAAGTGAACTGGCAGTTTTTCCTCCGTGAGTTTAAGAGGAAATATATTGGAGATGCATTTATTTGCGAGATGAGACAGTAGTTCCTGGACCTTAAACATGGAGATTGCTCAGTATATGAATACGAGTTCGAGTTCAATAGCTTGTGTAGGTTTGCTTCTGAATTGCTACCGGATGAGAGAGCCATCACTGATAGCTTTATAAGTGGATTAGATGCCATATACCAAGAGGTGCTGGCGACAATTACTCCCAGTGACTTCCAAGAAGCAGTTAATAGAGCTAAAGCAATGGAGAATGTTCAAGAAAAAGCTGAAAAAGAATCACAGAGCCAGAAAAGGAGTGTTGAAACATCTTTTGTGTTGCGATCATCAAAGTGGAGTAAAGGATATTCGCAGTAAGGGAGATCCGAATTTTTAGCACCTCGGGGAAGTCGGGAAGTCCAAAAATACTTCGACATCAGCAAAGAATTTTGGAAAGAAATAAGGACCTTCCTAATGCAAGTATTGTAACCGAAAACATCATGGAGAGTGTCGGATGATCACAGGAGCTTGTTTCTGTTGTTGTGAAACTAGACATTTTATGCGTGATTGTCCAAATCAAGATGATAGATCGGTTTAGACTGAAATATCTGTTGGAATGCAAAGAGGCAAAGGTCGTGGATTTACAGGATCATCTAGAGTGGATTCTCGAAAGAGACTGAAGCTTTGGTGGGTCAAGATTATAGATCTTCAACAAGGGTATATCACATCCATACGCAGGATGACAGAGAAGAACCTGGCATTGTTACAGGTACTTTTCAACTCTATGGTCAACCTATAATTGTTTTGATAGATATTGGATCTACACATTCATATGTTAGTTTAAAGTTAGTTCCGGAAAGAGAAATTTCTTTAGAACCAACTCAGAGTGATATGATAGCCATAAACCCCCTAGGCCAAAGTGCTCGGGTAACTAAAGTAAGTAGGAAATGTCCGCTTAAAGTTTAAGGAATTGAATTACCAATTGACTTGTTAGAGCTACCATTTAGTTATCTTGAGATCATTTTGGGCATGGATTGGCTTCATGCCTATGATGCTATAGTAAGGTGTCGCCAACATCAATTGATTTTAAAGACTTCATATGGCTCAGAGATTATAGTATTGGGCGAAGGGTCTCAATGTATAAAGAATGTGATTTTGGCTTTTAAAGCCAAGAAATTATTAGAGATGGGTTGTAAGGCTTTTCTATCTCATGCGGGAATACTAAGAAGATTAATAATGACCTCAGTGCGATTCCGATAGTTCGGGATTTTCCCGAGGTATTTCTGGAAGAGTTACCAGGGTTACCTCCAGAGAGAGAAGTATAGTTCGGAATTGAGGTTATTCTTGGTACTGAGCCAGTATCCATGACTCCATATAGAATGGCACCTGCAGAATTGAGGGAGTTAAAATCACAGTTGCTGGAGTTGTTAGATAGAGGATTTATACATCGTAGAACATCACCATGGGGAGCTTCGGTGTTATTTATCAAAAAGAAAGATGGGTCGCTGCGACTATGCATTGATTACCGGCAACTGAACAAGGTGACCATAAAGAACAAGTATCCATTGCCGAGAATAGAATATTTATTTGATCAACTAAAAGGAGCAACAATATTTTTTAAGATTGATCTTTGGTCTGGTTATTATCAACTAAAAGTCAAGGAGGAAGATATTCCAAAACAGCATTCCGAACGAGATACGGGCATTATGAATTTGTAATGATGCCATTTGGCCTTACAAATGCTCCAACATCATTTATGGATTTAATGAACCGAGTATTTTAGCCGTATTTTGATCAGTTTGTTGTAGTCTTCATTGATGATATATTGGTGTATTCGAAGACTAAAGAAGATCATGATGCACATTTGAGGACTGTACTACAGATTTTGAAAGAAAATAAGTTATATGCTAAGCTTTCAAAATGCGAGTTCTGGTTATCTGAAGTGGCTTTCTTGGGTTACATTGCTTCAGCTGAAGGAATCAGAGTGGACCCTAAAAAGATACAATCTATTATGGACTGGAAGGTTCCCAAGAATATTACTGAAGTTCGCAGTTTCTTAGGACTTGCTGGATATTATCGAAGGTTTGTGAAAAACTTTTCAATGATAGCTGCTCCATTTACAAAGTTATTGAGAAAACATGTTCCATTTGTTTGGACTGAAAAGTGTCAAGAAAGTTTTGATCAGTTAAAGAAAATCTTAACAGAAGCTCCAGTTTTAGTGCATCCAGAATCAAGAAAGGAGTTTAGTTTATACAGTGATGCATCTCATAATGGATTGGGATGTGTATTAATGAAAGATGGAAAGGTGGTTGCTTATGCTTCCCAACAATTAAAACCGCATGAAAGGAATTATCCGACTCATGATTTGGAGCTGGCAGCTGTAGTTTTTGCTCTAAAAGTGTGGTGACATTATCTTTATGGTGAACGTTGTCATGTTTATACTGATCATAAGAGTTTAAAATATTTGATGACACAGAAAGAATTGAATTTACGACAATGAAGGTGGTTGGAACTGATAAAGGATTATGATCTGATCATTGATTACCACCTAGGCTGAGCAAATGTTGTAGCAGATGCTTTGAGTCGAAAAACATTCGCTACATTACGAGCTTTAAATGCACAGTTAAAAGGGAAACCTGACGGTTCGTTGTTAGTGCAGCTGCAATTAAGATCATCATTGCTAGACCGGATTAAAGAAAACCTGCAACAAGATGAAGACTGTGTAGTCAACATGAAACAAGTGGAATCCGGTGAAATTAAAGATTTTGAGATTAAACCTGATGGGTGCCTCTATTACAAAGATAGAATGTATATTGCTGAAGATGCTGAGTTAAAGCGAGATTTGCTTTCCGAAGCACACTACAGTCCTTTGACTATAAACCCTGGAGAAAATAAAATGTATCAAGATTTGAAAAGTCGATATTGGTGGCCTGGTATGAAAACGATGATAACAAAGTTTGTTGCCAAGTGTCTGACTTGCCAACAAGTGAAAGTTGAACATCAAGTGCCATCAGGAAAGTTACAAACTATTTCTATTCCGCAATGGAAGTGGGATAGAATTACTATGGATTTTGTGATAGGGCTACCATTGACCCCTAGCAAGAAGGATTCTATCTAGGTAATAGTGGACAGATTAACCAAATTTGCTCACTTTATACCAATTAGAATGGATTATCAGATAAGCAAGTATGCTGAGCTGTATATCAAGGAAATAGTTTGATTGCATGGAGTGCCAATATCTATAGTATCAGATCGAGATCCAAAGTTTACATCAAGATTTTGGAAAGCATTACATAGAGCTTTGGGGACACGATTGAACTTTAGTACTGCATTTCATCCTCAAATTGATGGTCAGTCAGGAAGAACAATCCAAATATTGGAAGATATGTTAAGAGCTTGCATAATTGAATTCAAAGGATCATAGGAAAATTATTTACCGCTAGCAGAATTTGCTTACAATAACAGTTATCAAGTATACAGATGGCACCCTATGAAGCCCTCTATGGTCGAAAGTGCAGATCGGCATTAAATTGGTTTGAATTACATGATCGCAAGCTGATTAAGCCAGATTTGTTGTATGAAATGAAGGAAAAAGTCAAGATTGTACAAGACAATCTTAAAAAGGCCGCTGATCGACATAAGTCTTATGCAGACTTAAAAAGAAAAGACATTCAATTTAAGGTTGGAGAAAAATTAGTTTTGAAAGTCTCTCATTGGAAGAAAATAATGTGTTTCGGGCGTAAGGGAAAACTAAGCCCCAGATATATTGTACCATATGAAATTTTAAAGAAAGTTGGGCCTGTGGCATATCAGTTAGCTCTTCCACCGGAGATGAGTAAAATTCATGATGTTTTCCATGTTTCGATGCTCCGAAGATATAGATTAGATCCATCACATGTGATTGTACCGAAGGAAATTGAGTTGCAATCAGATTTGACATATGAAGAAGAACCAGTAAAGATACTAGCATATGGTGTCAAAGAATTAAGGAACGAGCAAATACCATTAGTGAAAGTCCTTTGGCGCAATGACAAGGTGGAAGAAGCAACATGGGAAACTAAGGATACAATGGAAAACAGTATCCACACCTATTTAAAATAGGTACGTTTTGAAAATTCGAGGATGAATTTTCTTAAGGGGGAGAGAATTGTAATGCCCCAATATTTGCTTAGTGACTAAAATGTAAAGAGTTAAAGATTGGTGGTTTTAGTTGAGTGACTTAAATGTAAATTTTTAAAGTTGGATGGCTAAAGTAAAAAGTTGAGAAAAGTTCAGGGACAAGGATAGTACGTTTCCCAAAAAAATTATTTTATACCCATATATGAATAGTTTATCCCGATATAAGAATTTTGGTGGGAATCGAATTTTTGGTACGGGGTTTGTGTGTAAAGTTATAAAAAGAATAAGTTTCGGTAATTAGTTCGGATGATTATCTAAATTCGGAAAATTATGAAAATTTTATGGAAGTCTTAGAGAGACTTGAAGAATATGATATTATAGTTTTTGAATCGTTTTTGTTTGATTTAAATTCGATTCTATGCAGTATTTGGCGTAGTAGATGGAAATGGCAATTTTGAAGATAAGTTGTTTCATTAATGGCAAAATGGTCATTTAGCCTATACTTAAAACTCGTGTTTGGTATACGAATACGAGAAGGGGTGTTAAACAAAACCTTATAAATCACATGCTTAAATTGCAAAGCATTAAATCATCCCATGCTTAAAACCCAAAGCATTAAAAAGTAGGTTCAACACATAAATTTTCATATATTGGCAATTATAATGACCCCGGATAGTCAAACACTATCCTTGATTAGCCGACCGCTAACCAATAGTTAACCGACCGTTAACCTTACACATCGAATACACTGATCTCCCTTAAAGATCGACCGCCGTCAAGACCCACACCATGCCGACCGCATGACATGACAACCTTGCTGACCGCAAGATTAACATCAACAAGGGGAACCAACCGCTCAACCAAAGTGATAACATCATAGTCCGAGTAGCCCACCGCTATACCTCAAGGACCTCTAACCAAGATCGCTTTTAAACATATTATAGTGCACTTTATCCTATGGCATGCCAACTATATCTGAATGTTTTCTCACCTTGTGACATAGCCAATATATCATTTACAAAATCTTGTACTCACTGTTTTACAATGCATTACACAAATCACCACATATGCAAGTCTCATTGCCCAAAGCAATACCACATTCCCGACAGGAATAAAAACCAATGCTCACTAGCATTTCATGTACCTTTAAACCACTGCATATGTACTCAAAATCATCCATTTACAGTAAGCAAAAACAAACCAATGAATTACGCATGCTCATATCCGAACCAATATTAAAGAGCAAAAGAGGGAAACTTACTTCCAAGCTTAGGTAAGTGTTTCAAGCTTATCCTAAACTCCCAAAAACACTTTCAACCCTTTGAAAGACTTTTAAAACCGTTTCAACTCACCGATTTCACTTCGCCTTGCTCACCTAAGCAAAACAAGCTCCCGGCAAGCCTCAATCCCCTTCAAGCTACTTCCTTCGATTATCCCCTGTTTTGATCACACAAAACCATAGGAACATGCATCAAAATGTATCCAAACCACTACTTCAAAGCAAATTCCCGCAACTCACAAGTTGCCCACTCAAAAACCATCTGAAACTTATCAAAATCAACCTCAAACACCTTCCAATCTTAACCCAGCCACAATACAACGATTCAATACATCAAACTTCATCAATTAACATCTAGAAACCCTTTTACAACATCTTTTTACTTCCAGCAATGATTAAACTCCAAAAGCATCACAAAACCCTTAACCAACAACCTTAAACATTAGAGATTCAATTAATTTCGGGATTACAATGTTAAATCCAAGCTATTAACATAAATAAACATAAAAAATCATGATCTAAACTGATCAGGAACCCAACAAAACAGATCCAATTTGAAAATCTACAAATTTCATCAATTAAACCACAATTAAACCAATTTTCCTTAATTAAACTATCAAAACCCATTAGAAAACAATTGTATAGGATCAATAACTTGGGAATTTCAGTAAAGAACCTTTCATTAGAGGAGAAGAATGAATCCTTACCTCCAATGATGATTTTTCCCCTCAATTGCTTGGTAAAACATAAAAATAAAGATAATAACAATAAGTATTTGATGGAAAAACTTAAGGAAATCAAATAGAAATCAAAACTCTCTTAAACTTTGATTTTTACTTGAAGAAATTGAATTTGGAAAGGTGTTTGGCTGGAGAGAAATTGAGAGAAAGAAGTTACAAAGTTTGTTATGTGATTTTTTTATAAACCTTAAAATATAATTTATTAATTCTCTCCATTATTATAGCCTTTAAAATCCATTTAAAAATAGTTAATTAAAGAGAGAAATCTGATAAAAACATTTAGGATAATTAGCTCCTTAAAGATTCAAAGTTTTGATCCTTTTTCAAAATAGTCACTAAAAATAGTTTTCAAATTTTGTATTTTGGTCACTAGTCCTAAATGTCTGATTTCCAAAACTCATTTTCCAAAATTGATTTTACCATAATCATTAATATATTAAATCAAGCAAAGCAATCACTTTATGATTTTCAAGAAGAGTAGGAGTCAGAGATATACTAACCTTAAGCCAAAAATCCCAAAATATCTCACCCACTTAGCTCGTTCAACCTTCCTCATTGACTCAAATTTGAAAACCCATTTTAACCTCTTTCACATACCATACCAACATGAAAACCGAATTAGAGCTTGAACTAACTATCATGGTAACTTAGCTATGAAAATACAATATTAAAATCATGAGAAAGTTCCATGGGAACCCCAAAGCTTAAACCTTGCAAAAACCCATAAATGAAGACTTACCCCTTTTCCCTCAAAATTATAATTTTCTTGAAGCCCTTGGGGAGGAAATTAACATACTCGAATCTTGGTTCTTGGATGAGAAATTTGAGGTATAAATCTTGGATTTTAGTTCTACAAACCAAGGTTGAAGAAGGAGAAAATGGTGGTCTATAGGAGAAGGAAGATGAAGGGAAAGAAATATGATACCACTTTGTCCCTTCTTTTTTTCATAGGGGACAAGCCAATTAAATGGATGGTCAACCCTTTTATTTCAAAAGGGTATATTCACATCATAAATCCCTCAACATTCTCCCACCTTACAAAATAGTCATTTCTCAATTCTAATAAGTCCAATTCTCATCAAATAAAGCCCAAACTCGGCCCAAGGGATCCAGTTTTTGAATTTCATACGAAGGTCCATAACTCGAGTCAACACCCAACTGTTGACTCAAAAATTTGATTCATTACATATATGAGATAAGATCCTCTAACATTATGTAAAAGTTGAAAGTCGGGTCAGGTCAAATTTTGTTAGATAAATTTATTATTCTATATAGGGTTGAGAATTAGATTAAATCGAGTCTAGTTAATTTTTTTGAGTTATTCAAGTAGACGAGTCATATTTTATAACTCGTACTTTATTTGATTTTTTAGTAGATTTTTTTGAGTTTCTGTTCAAAATTAATTGTAAATGGTTATAATGTTATGGTAATAATTGGTTGTAGTATAAAAAACTTCTTACAACCATATAAGCTATATATATTCATATTTTTTTCATAAGTGTTATACATATATCAAACAAAAGTTTTGAGTTATTTGAGTAGAGCTTATGAAATTGCAATTCGAGTCAAGTCAAATTGAAAAAGTGGAGTTTTGTTTACCCCTAATTCCATTAAACATAGCAATCCAGATTTTTGCTCTTGGGTACCTTAGATCTGGGTTCCCTTAAATACAATGTGGATGGAGGTTGTGCTTGGAAGTTTCGTTGTCGCTGGCATTGGGGGTGTTTTGAGATATTCATCTGGTAAATTTCTTATGTACTTCTCTAAATCAGTTGGTCTTGTCGATGTTGTTACTACATAACATTTAGTCATTAAAGAAGCTTGTTTATTTTGATATTTAAAGTGGCAGTCATCTTTTAATCTCTTAATTGAAAGCGATTTCACTAATGTTGTAAGTTGGCTTCAGCATCCTCAACGTTCTCTTAATTCGGCCAAGAATTGGTCTTTTTATTCCTCTAGTCATGTTTAAGGGTTGAATAGAACATTCATCATGTGTTTAGCGAAGGTAACGTGGTAGCTGATAATTTGGCCTAAAAGGGCATTGACCCAGGTTATGGATCTTTATGTTGGTTTGGGTAATTGGATCCATTGAGCCAAGTTTGGGCCTTATTGGACGAGAAATTGGTTATACAGGCTTGGGTGGTGACGTTTTGTAATAAGGGTGAAGATGGAAGGTTTTATATTGTGATTTTACCCTTTTTGAAAAGATTGGCTGAATTCTCTTAAATTGGTTTTGTTTGGACGTGGGGTATATAAGGGATAATGTACCTTTAGTGAGGTTACTATTTCCCCTTCTCATCTTCTTCATCTTTCTTCATCCCCATTTCTCTCTAAAGCCCCATAACCATTTTTAATTAAAGAAACCATCTTTTCTACTCATTTCTTTCCTTCAAGACTCAGGATTAAATTATGGTAATCCACATCTCTCAAGCTTCAAGAAACGATCACTCGTGAAGAAAATGGGTAAGAATTTCATTAATGGATTTTTGTGGTTTAAAGCTTGAGGGAGTGTGTCTTTTGTTTTTTATGGTTGGAAATTCGTAGATAAACTTTACTAAATCTTTGGTTCAAGTTTTAATTCTATTTACATGGTTATGTGGCTAGAGGATGTGATTTGAGGGCTTTTTCCAGGCTTGAAGCAAGGAGAAAGCTTGAGAAAAGTAAATGGGTAAGTTGATTTCGGGATTCTTACATAAAGGTTAGTACATCTCCAACTTTGAATGCTTCTTGAAGATCATAAAAATGATACCTTGATTTTATAGTTTTGTTGGGTTTTATGTGCTAAACATGATTTGAGGATTTAAGTAGTGGTTTTGGTGTTAAAATTAGAATTAAATGATCCATGGATGCTCCAATATGACTTAGTAACTTTTGGTAATCATTAAGGCCTTGTAGGAGATGATTTGGAGCATGTTAGAGTTATTTTTGGGGTTCAAAAATGATTAGGGGATTAAGGTTTTGAAATCATATGAATAGGTTTTGATACATTATGAATTCCTATGAAAAACTGGATTGTGGAGCAAAGGTTTTGAAACCGTTGAAAATGTTTCGAAACCTCTGGCCAAAGGTTTCCATACATTTAGAAAGGTTCTGAAACCTTTGGGCAAAGGTTTCTATACCTTTAGTAAGGTTTCCAAACCTCGAGGCAAAGCTTTCTTTACCTTTAGAAAGGTTTCCAAACCTCCGGGTAAAGGTTTTTGTACCTTTAATAAGGTTTCCAAACCTTATGTAGGATGATGTTGGGCATTGTTCTAAATTTTGGGAAATATCTCGAGTGGACATACAAGTGATGTTTAATCGATTAATAGCTAATTACATGATTAAACCCTTGAATAAAATGTGTATTCACTAAAGGCGATGGTGTTGATTAATAAGTCGATGATAATTTGATAATGAGGCTTGAATTGTAGAAATGACTAAACATTTTTCCATAATGTACTCAAGGCTTGATAATTATAAATCGATAGTAGACTCGTGTTGATGGAATCATGCCTTGGGGGCATTTCTTGATAGCATGGCTCGAGAGGCACTCACCTCGTGGTTTGGTGTATTAATGCTCGAAGAGCATTTATTATCTTATAAGGGTCATATAAATGAATTCGGACGTCCTAGGGTCAGTACTACGGTACGTATATAAGTGAGAAACCTACTCATGGACATCCTAGACTCAGGATATTCAAATATAAGCAAGTACATCCAATGTACTTAAGGGCTATATGAGTTGGGTACGGTTAGAAACCTACTCGTGGCTATGGTGATTTGAGTATGGACAAGAGGATGTGTATTTCGAGTTGTAACACCCCTTAACCGGTTTAGGAGAATAAACCGAGTTGAGAAGCATTACTAACAGACAAGAGTACACAACCAGCAACAAGGGTGATATTTCAAGCGAAGATAGGAATGAACAAGAATATTCTTTAACGTTATAGAGACTGAAAATTTTTTGTTCAATCAAGCAGAGGTAGGAATGAACAAGAATATTCTCATAACGTAATAAATTTTTTTTTATCCTTAAGTCTTATTCAAACTATATATGTGTCCTTCCATTTATTCAAGATCTTAATTCATTCAAACGCTATAACCAGCCTAACTTTTTCCACAAGCAGACATTCGAATATCTCTAGCATATCTTAGCTATCAAGCAACTAATCAATTACCATATTAAATACAACTTAGCCAACAAGCAACCAAAAGAATAAAAGGCCGTTACAAAATAGGGATAACTACTTAAGAAACTTATACACATATGAGATCAAAGGATTAACTATATGCAGTATGCATAATCAACGAACATGTGCCACCATCTAGGATTTTTCTAAGGAAATACAAGACATACAACCCGACCTCTCGTGATCTTGTCCAAGCTCAAGACTAACCCAAAGCGAACTTAACCTGAAAGACAGTGAAATGAGGAATAAGTATGATTACTTAGTGAGGTAGCTCAAAGCAACTAAAACAAGAATAATTCAACATATCCTTTCACCCAAAATACATAATAACTAAGTAAAGCTCCAGCTTGGTCGAAAGTCTAGCCATTTGATCAGTAATATTCGAATAAAGTAAGACACTTCATACTTTAACAAGCTATCAATTTAGACAATAGGATATCAAACATGGTATCATATGAATTTACTTTGATGTCTATTACTTATCAATCAAGTTTTCAACTTAGCATATCATTAATATAGTTTATCTGTCATGGAAGCTATCACACATATCAGTACAAAGTATATATTACTTGTCTTATAAAGTATCAAACATATCATAATCAAGTATATCATAGGCATAGTATATTTTATACAAAGCACATCTTAAACATAACATGCCATAGCCATAGTTTACTTGTCTTATCAGGAATCAAGGTAATTATTTAGTTTTACTAAGAAATTTCATGATTTTGTCTTTAACATGACCACAACATTTCAAGCATCACTCTTCTTAGATATATTTTGTTTGTTACACCAATTACCAAACATAGCATCACATAGACATGAATTACTCAAAATACTAGTTATCAAGATAACATCTCAAGATATGTTTTACTTATAATAAAAGATATCAAATTAGCATAATCATCCATTTTACAACTTTCAAACATAACATTAAAGCTTAATTCAAAAGATATTACATGTATCATATAGGCAAGTATTACATATCATGTAAGATATCAAGATAGTCTATTGATTAAACTTATAGTTTAATTATTTTTACTTTATCATAGTCTTGAGAATCAAGTAGCCTAGGTACACAAATCCCCAACCAACTGTCGCTATCAAAAGGTACTCAAAGTATAGGTCAATCACTCCTACTATCGCCAAATGACCACAACACTTCCCTTCTACTGTCGCCAAATATGGACCGTAGTCCATCCCAAATACGAGCTCTATGGACTCTATGGCATGCCAACTATACATATAACTGACTCGAAACCAAGGCTTTGCACATAATTTGATCTTATAAAAGTAGTGTTGTGTAGACTCTCTAGGTGAAATACTGGCAAAAAGGGCAGAAGATATGTTGGAAAAGTATAAAACAGTGCCAAGATGAGTCTTTTGCGTGCAAGTATACACAGTCTGCAAGTAATACATCAGTAAGCTGAGTATCGATCCCACATAGATTGACTTGGAATTCAATTGCTTTGATTGTTACTTGTCTTGAGAAAAAAGTTGGTTTGTTTTGAAATTGGTTTTGGAAATAATTGAATTGAGAAGAAATAAAAGTAAAGTCAAGACGTTGGCAAGGAAGGTGCTTTAATGAATGATGAGCATTGGCAGAGAATGCCAGGTTTTCACGCTATTCATGATGTGCCAGCTTTTAATAACAACATGTCTTGGCATTGTTTGCCAAGTAGATTCAAAATTAGCAAAGCCACTCTCGATGGTCATTGCCCTAAATTGATCATGTAAAACCCCCTATATCTCTATAGTTCATGCTTTTAAATAAACCAATTTGATTAAGATCCAATCTATACTCCTAAGGGGTAGATTTCACTCCCGAAGTAAGCATCTACTTGAACGACTTCTCGCGAAGCTTCTCTCCTTAGTATTCAACAACTTAATCGTTGCCACCCCAAGTCTATTAAGATATTGAGGCAAAATAGGCCAACAGTGCTAGCTCTCGCTTGGCATAGTATTTAGAAAACATTAAAGTATGCCGAATAGGTAAAACATTGCCAAGGTAGATTTATTATTAAAAGCTAAACATGAAAACATCGTTTCAATGCAAACATCCCCCACCAACTATTGAATTAGTTCATGGTGAGGGATTTAATCAAAAAACCATAAACGTTTTCAAAATACATCATCTTTAAAAAATAAAAATAACTAAACAAAGATAATGGGCAAGAAGGGGGTCTCTCGATGCAGCCCTTCAATGGCTCCAAGCCCTCGGTCTAGCTAGTCGAACCACGCAGCCTTCCTCTTTCGATCACACCCTCCAAGTTCGTCATCTAAATGCTTGCTTAATCGTTCTTTAAATAGGAAGGCGAAGAAGGGATATAATAAGCCCTTGAGTTTGAATTTTAAATGCGCAAGGGATAAGATGAGTGATCATCTTATCCATATTTGAAGTGATAAGCTGATCAGGTTAGGGCTGACGTCATACTACCGACACTACCTTGGCATCCAAGCTTAGCATGAATCTGCCAACCAATCTTGGCACCAACTTATCTGCTATTTTTTCAGAGATTGATCCAATTGCTATCTTTTCAGAGCCTGATCTTATCCTATTTTTTTAGGGTCCAATAGCTTATTGGCATGGCATCAAATTCACTTCTCTGCCAACCGGTGTTTGGCATTGTCTGGTCCATCTGTGCCAACAGCACTCGGCATTCTCTCTGGCATTCATTCCTGTGTTGCTTTTTTGGGCCAAATACTATGCCAAACCTGTAAAATTGCCAACAAAGCAACCATTCACACTGGCATAGACAGAATTCTAAACTCCTTATGCAAATGCATGATTTTAACAACCTTATGCAACTAAATGTACCTAAAAACAAGCAAAAGCATTGTAAGACTGGCATTAAAAACAATACTTTTGGAGAGGTACCACACCCCCAAACCTAACTATTGCTTGTCCTCAAGTAATGCAATCAAAATAAGAACAAAAAAACTGTGAAAATGTTACCTTGACAAAATTTTGGTTATAATGCCAACAAGTACTGGCAAGCATAATTTGGCTCTACTTCTGTCCTCAATATCTCAGTGCAATAATGGCAAGAAGGTAGTGATTCAAGTGCATCAATATAACTCTAGTCTAAGTTTATGAAGAGTGCATGATGTGTAGGCAATATGCATCAAGTATCCTTTCACTCTCTTAGACAATCTTACTACCTAAACTCAGATTCTCTTCTTTTTTTTCTTTGCCAAGGGTTTCTGTTGGCATTAATTTAAGCTTGCTTCGTGACACTATTTAGCGTGAGAGATAAGAGGGAGCATGCCACGAATCCCCACCATAATCTAGACATCACTAGGCTTTCTCTTCAACTCATACTCTAAGGTTTTGGACTTGAGAACTAAGAGGGAGCAAAGTAACTTATTATCCCTAAGTAGAGAAGAGTTCTATTTTTTTCTTACCTTGGCAGAACATTGCTGCCTTATTAGTTTCTTTTACCTCGACATCATTTTTTTAAAATCTGAGCATAGTTTCAAAATGTCTAAGTTTGCTAAGGAACTAGATACATACTATATGTTAAGTGTAAGTTCAATTCCCTAAACTAGAGATCAATTACAAAGCAAACCTGGCATAACTATTCTGCTGGCATGGCATTGCAACTAAAGATTAAAATCTCTTCATTGGACAGACACCTAGATCAAATTAAACTTGCCTAACAAGTGTTAACATTCTTCAAAATTAAACCGAGGCAAAAAAATTTTTTTCTTATTTTTAGTGGTTCGGTATGCATCTATTCTAAATGACCTAGATGGCATGGAAACAGAAATGTAAACATGAAATGCATGGCGTGGCATAAATGTGAGGAAACGCACACCCCCAAACCCAAGATGTGCATTGTCCTCAATGCATGAAAATAACACATATATACAAGAAAACTTAAAAATAACATGCATGATCATGTAAATGCAATGGAATGACATGTAAAAGAGTTTAGGAAGAGGAGCACTCCCCTTCGTAGACTTCTTCTCGTGTGGATTGGCTTGCATGGCATTATCGCTGGCAGAGGGCTCGGCAGGGAAATCTAGAAATACTGTCACAAAATCATGGAACATTTTATTCAAGAACCTCTCTGATGATAGCATCCCTCTCATTTGTGTAGTGCCTTATCTTATCATTGAGTTCCTCAACTGTCTCTAACTTTCAGAGAATGATCTCCTGGCGATGGTAAATTTGAGACAGCACTGCCAGTGAACTAGCTGCGGTAAATTTGAGACAGCACTGCCAGTGAACTAGCTTCCACTGCCTTTGACACCTTTGGCTTTGGCGTGGGCACTTTTGCCTTCCCCTTGCCTTTGTCTTTTGGCTCGGCAACGGTGAGGTTTCTCCAAATAGCAGCTTTGATTATTGTTCCCTTGATCCTTTAACCTTTATCTGTATCAAGCTTTGGCATGCCATGGAGCATGCAAATGTTAGAAATTAACAAAGGAAAGAACAAACTGCCATTACCTCTTACTGCACATTTATAAGTTTCATCGATGATGAGCCTGCCAACGTTAATTTTGCCCATCATGATGGAGTGCAATAAAATCAACCTTTCTTCTGAGATGGTCTCATTGTTGGTTGTAGGCATCATATTGGCCTTTAAAAATTGATTCCTTCCTCTCGGTTGATGTTTCAATGCCAATCGTTTCACCATTCGGTGGCCCTTCGATGACACTGCCCATGTTGTGCCAGGCTCACACGAATATGCCAGCAACTTCTTTCTCCTAGCAACATTCATCGAATTGGCATACTCAAAATATTCATCCCCTGCACCATCCAAATCAAACATAGTGTTAATATATCCTCCATCAAAACACACACACGTACCTCTAATCATCAAGAATGGCGAATCTTTCGTCACAAGATGTACATAGAATTCTTGAACAATGGTAGAATCAGACTGGGTCAGTGCGTGGACAGAGTGTGGTCTGGCTGGCATGTCATCCTTGGCAAGGAGGTCTACAGGGAACTCAAAAAATGATGCAGTGTGTGGATAGACATGTCCTTACGTGTTTTCTTCATGGCATGGTCCCTGACATGAACATACTGCCAAAGCATCGAGTTTCGCTCTTTGGCTTTCTTTAATTTCTAGAGGATGACCTCTTGGCATTGATATATCTAGGAAAGCATTGCCAATGAGCGAGATGGCATCGGAGTCTCAGGCACTACCTTTGGCATCCTGGCCTTTGGCACAGACTCGGCAACCTTTCCCTTGCCTTTCTCCTCGGTAATGAGTTACCTTCGCAGGGCACGAGTGATCGTCGTTCCCTTGAGCTCTTGAGCTTTATCTATATCAAACTTTGTCATGCTATGCTACATGCAAATGTTAGAAATCAATAAAAGAAAACATAAACTCCCATTTTCCTTACCGACACATTTATAAGTTTCATCAATAATGATACATCCGATATTGATCTTGCGGCCCATGATGATTGAATGTAACAATGCCAGCCGCTTCACCGTCCGATGGAATTTTGATGACTCAGTCCACTTAGTGACAAGTTCACAAAGTTCCGTCAACATCATCTTCCTCTTTGCATCGTCTAAGGCTTCCGCAAACTTGGTGTGTTCATCCTCTACAACAAGTTCATCCTCTGCATTTTGTTCAATCACCCCATGCCAGTCCTTGCCTTGACATTTTGCTTGGCAACAAAATCCTGCATTCACTCAAAGGAACCTTTCAAAATAGAAAAAGAAAATAAACGAAAAACTAAAAATTTAAAACTGAGATATCCTAAGTATTGAAAAAATAATTCTCCTAAATTATTCACAGTGATCAAACTGAGTTGGCAAAGAGTTACTGAATTTTTGCAATGAGATTGGTCTCTTTGGCCTTATTCTGATTTCCTTCATGGTAGTGCTTCAGCCTGTGGTAATCTTTTGCTTGAATAACCAACATAGAAAGTCAAAGAATTGCTTACCTTTGAGTATGCCGAACTCTAGATTGCTCAACAAGGGAGAATGTTTTGCCATGGGGGTTTTGAATAACCACCTCAAAAAACCAAAATACCTCTTCCCTATAGGCCTATCAAATCTTTGATTGAATTCAGCACCCCAGTAGTGCTTAAGCTGTGGTCTCATAACATAATAAATTTTTTATTTTTATCCTTTAATCTTATTCGAACTACATAGGTGTCCTTCCATTTATTCAAGATCTTAATTCATTCAAACGCTATAACCAACCTAACTTTTTCCACAAGCAGACATTCAAATATCTCTAGCATATCTTAGCTATCAAGCAACTAATCAATTTCCATATTAAACACAACTTATCCAATAAGCAACCAAAAGCATAATAGGCCGTTACAAAATAGGGATAACTACTTAAGAAACTTATACACATATGAGATCAAAGGATTAACTATATGCAGTATGCATAATCAATGATCATGTGCCGCCATCTAGGAGTTTTCTAAGAAAATACAAGGCATACAACCCGACTTCTCGTGATCTTGTCCAAGCTCAAGACTAACCTGAAGCGAACTTAACCTGAAAGACGGTGAAAGGAGGAATAAGTACGATTACTTAGTGAGGTAGCTCAAAGTAACTAAAACAAGAATAATTCAACATATCTTTTAACCCAAAATACATAATAACTATGTAAAGATCTAGCTTGGTCAAAAGTCTAGCCATTTGATCAGTAATATTCGAATAAAGTTTAACACTTCATACTTTAACAAGCTATCAATTTAGACAATATGGTATCAAATATGGTATCATATGAATTTACTTTTATATCTATTACTTATCAATCAAGTTTTCAGCTTAGCATATCATGAATATAGTTTATCTATCATGGAAGCTATCACACATATCATTACAAAGTATATATTACTTGTCTTATAAAAGTATCGAACATATCATAAGCAAGTATATCATAGGCATAGTATATTTTATACAAAGCACATCTTAAACATAACATGCCATAGCCACAGTTTACTTGTCTTATCAGGAATCAAGGTAATTCTTATTTTTACTAAGAAATTTCATGATTTTTTCTTTAACATGACCGCAACATTCCAAGCATCACTCTTCTTAGATATATTTTGTTTGTTACACCAATTACCAAACATAGCATCACATAGACATGAATTACTCAACACACTAGTTATCAAGATAACATCTCAATATATGTTTTACTTATCATAAAAGATATCCAATTAGCATAATCATCCATTTTACAACTTTCAAACATAACATTAAAGCTTAATTCAAAAGATATTACATGTATCATGTAGGCAAGTATTACATATCATGCAAGATATCAAGATAGTATGTTGATTGAACTTATAGTTTAATTATTTTTACTTTATCATAGCCTTGAGAATCAAGTAGCCTAGGTACATGAATCCCCAACCAACTGTCGCCATCAAAAGGTACTCAAAGTACCGGTCAATCCCTCCTACTGTTGCCAAGTGACCACAACACTTCCCTCCTACTGTCGCCAAATATGGACGTAGTCCAGGACCATAGTCCACCCTAAATACTAGCTCTATGGACTCTATGGAATGCCAACTATACCTATAACTAACCCGAAACCAAGGCTTTTCACATAATTTTATCTTATCAAAGTCAGTGTTGAGCTTGGCTCTTTATTCATATAGTTATGAACATGTCATATTCTTATAAAAAAAATGAGCATTGGTCCATATTATTGCTATCATGCCATCAAGGCTTACTTCCTAGAATACACAAGTTCAACATATATGTCATTCGAACATAGTTAGCATTTCAAACATATCATACCATAATCAAGATATCGAATGAACATAGCTTTTAATTGTTTATTTCAAGTGCATTTATAGTTTGTATACAAAGTTCTCAATTTTATAATCCAACAAGCAAGGCTTACCACTTATCATATCAAACACATATATTCAAATACTCAAATAAACGAGGCTTATAACTTATCATATCAAACACATAAGTTCACATACTCAAATGTGCAAGGCTTATATCTTATCATATCAAACACATATATAAGCACATGTATAACTTTCAATAATACATGTATTGAACCAAGTATTTGTATATCATAAAGTACTTCATAATTAAGTACTTACCTCGAATCCAAGCTAGATTTTAAGCATAGCTTAGCTCAATATATATATATATATATTTATAATAATGTAATTAAATCAGTGAAGGATGCTCGGGAAGGTTACAAGCCTATCCCGATACTTTAAACTACACTCACAAGTTAATCCAAGTTATACATGTTCCTGAATCACAATTCCCCTTTTGCTTTCTACAATGTTACCAGCCTTGGATCTTGTCTCCTTATCCAGTTCATGATCTAATGCAATGATAAGTACAAACACACATCAAAATCTTTTCTATTGTGCTATAAGCAAGGTCACACATTCTTATACACTAAAACAGCCCCAAAATACATATGTTTAGAATCATATAAACACAAAACAATCCATGATAGGTACAAGTATCCAAAACAGACTCTAATGCTCATATATTTGCAAAACAGTTTCAACCATATACATACATAAATACATATACTAATCAGTTCACTAAAAATCAAATATATTCAAAAACAATCCTAAATTCATATATACAAATATACATGCTCAAAACAGTCCCTTACTTAGGTACACAAATACTAAACAGCCCTAGATATGTTCCTATGCATTCAAAATAGTCCCATACATTTATAAACATATCTTTACACCTCAAAACATTCCACTTATACTCAGACTTCACAAAATAATCCACTTTATTAATAGGAATTTTCTCTTGTTTTAGGTTATCCAAATAGCCCTTATCATACTCATATATACATACAAAATAGCCACTTCATGTATATACACATATATCTCTACAGAACAGTCCCTCAACATTTATAACATTACAAAACAGTCCTTAATTCATAGGCATTCATATATGTTCGCAAAACTGTTCCATATATAAATTTATACAAGTTCAAAACAATCCTTTAAAGCCACAAAACTATCCAATTTAATGTAAAACCATACACTTAGTTAAACTTATAAAACATTCCTTTAAAATTTACAAAATAGTCCAGTTTTTAAGTTGTAAAACAACCCTTAATTAAGTTTACAAATCAGTCCAATTGAAACATAAATAACCCCTGATTGACCTTAAGTTTTCAGCTTCGATTTATAACAACAATGTAACTCTAAAGCTCAAAATGTTACCATAATTGATGCATATAAATTATTATTCAGAGTTGTCCAATTTATTCAAAAACATACCCTAAAATAAACCTCATTTTTACTCACTCATCCTTTTTCGATTAGTAGCAAGTATAATGACTATGCAAGTCTTAATATTCTAATACCATTTTACGCATTTAAACGTTGAACATTTGTTTATTTCAATCGAACAAGGAATTTATAAACAATCAAGAATTACATGTCAAACAAGTTTAATCTCTTACACAAATCTTCAATTTCTATAAGGATTTGATCATGTCCTTTACTAGAAATTATCAAGCAATTCACATATCAAACATGGTATGTTCTATCATATATTCAATTCGCATAGCCTCAGCAAATAAGGAAATATATTCAACCATTTTTGCATTCAATAGAACCTATAATCGAACAAGAATGAGATTAAAATCTAAGCCTCTAACAGATTTCAAATAAGGGAAAGAACTTCTTACCCTCTCTACACAACCGATCAAGGAAATCTTAAGCTTGATTCAAATAAATTTCATATACAACCACACAATAGAAGAAAGTGGTTGATCAAAACACTCTTCTCCCTTCACACTTGCATCATCAAAATGCACAACATGTGTGCATTACTTTCAACTATCCCTCCTTTTACATGCAAGCCTCACAAGTCCTCAATAATTCAGTTTAGTCCTTAAAATTATCACCCCTTCATTTCTTTTTATTCTAAAAAGGTCCTAAAATCATTACAAGTTTCTTAAGGTTTAAATACACATCTTCCTATAAATTATTTTAAGTATGAATATCCACAATTTAAATACTTCAATTGGCAACTAATATACTGATATTCTTCTAAGCCAAAATTTGGGGTATTACACGGGCTATGTGAACAAGTAACATACGAAGTGATCAAGGGTTATGTGATCTGAGCGCGGTTGGTACATCCGTGGATATGGTGATTTAGATATAGTATTCAACCTGACGGTTATATGAGCTCAATGGCTATGTGAGCTCGAGTAATCCTGATGGCTTGGTGACCTCAGTTAAGGACTACTCATGGCTTAGGTGATCTGAGTAGGTTCTAGACATATTTGTGGCAATGGTGATCCATATATAGTCCATTCAACCTGACAACTATTTAAGCACAGTTAACCCGACGGCTGTGTGAGAACGGGCAAGATGGTATGAAGTGATGTATGAATATAATTATGTATGATGTTATGGATGATGCTATAGAATAACATATCGTGAATGTTTTGAACTTGATAGGATGAGTAATCTCGAGTATGATAAAGCATTATGAAACATGTAAGACTTCTCATAGATTTAATGATGCCTTGAGATAGCTGATATAAGAACTCTATCTTGTGTAGGCTAGATGATGACTCATAGATAGTGAAGCCATAGTTATGTTCTCTAGACTATATTTATCTCTCATGCATATGTTTTATGATAATCATGAAGTGTGGTAAAGTAGAAATGTACCGCTGAGCTTTGTAAACTCAGCATTCCAAATCGTTGTTTCTGTTCGCATGTTAGTAGGTTCTTTGTGATCGAGGAGCACATTGTGGAGGGATTTCCCAACACCGCATCACTTCAGAGTATAGTGCTTAGTATTTAGTTTGAGCTTACGTATTCATATGACCTTACGATTGATGAGTTTGCAATCTCTTTTTGAAATATTCTTTTGATTTATGGTGTAATTAAACTGGAGCTTCTATTTTGTACAATGATTTATATTATTGATTTGAATGTGAGAAATCGTGGATGTTTAATGTTTTTTTAAATGAAGGATAAACTTATGGTTTTAAAATGGAAATTTGTCGGGTAAAACTTTGGGTGACCCGAATATAGTGCTTTGGATCTAGATCGGGATCGGGGTGTTACAATAATATTTAGGGTGCTCAGTCTAATGCTTCGGTCTGCCTTAAGTAGTATCTTTCCCATTTATTAGTTTCGGTAAATTCATCACTCAACTTTACTCGCACTTCTATTGTGCTCACTGAAGTATAAAATTTTTTAATTTGCTCACTCAACTTTGACTTTGTTTTGTTTTTGGTCAATCGACCGTTAAATCACAAACAGTGTGATGACATGTTAGACAGTCTAATGACTCACCACAATGATGTAGTTTTGAATCTGTACGTAAGCCATCAAAACGGCGTTGTTCTGAATCCTTATAAAAGATTAAAAAAACCTTCATTTTTTCTTTTATTCATTCTCACTCTCCCTCATTTTCTTTCAATTTACCTAACCTAATCCAGATTCCATCCACCGCCTGCTGCAGTCGACCACCACACTGGCCATCATCGGCCGCCATTGTATTAAATATAAAACTGAAGGTTTACCTTTTAATTATTGAAGGTTTAGGAATAGCAAGTATAATCACTACAAAAAAATAGGTTTTTAGTGGCACTTTTTGAGTAAATGCCACTATAGACAGATATATAGCGGTGTTTTTTGGAAAATGCCGCTATAGATGCGTATTTTAGCGGTGTTTTTGGGCAAACGCCGCTATAGATGCGTACTTTAGCAGTGTTTGTTAGACAAACGCCGCTATAGTATTTAAATGTTTATATCCCACATCAACTCCATTTATATCTTACTAAAACTTTATAAAGAAGCGAAGAGCAAGTATAGACCGACGAGCTAAGTAATGAGCTGAGGGATGCGAAAGATACATATAGTGGTGTTTGGAGGAAAAACACCACTAAAGACATGGTTTTTAGCGGCGTTAACAAACTCCGCTAAAGGCCATATCTTTAGTGTGCTTTCCTCCAAATCCTGCCATTTACTATGTTTTTAGTGGCGTGTTGTATGAAAAAAATTTAAAATTTACATTGAACACGTAAAGAACATATATATATATATATATGATGCTAAATTACTAAGAATTTTCAATATAAAAAACTTGACCCTTGAGGATCTTACAGAATGAATGATACTTTGAGAAATAAACAACCAATCTTCATATATATTAGAACTTAAGCAAATAGTACCACGATTGACAGTTAAATTCAAAGAGAAGCAATGAACCCCTCAAGCATTTTCCCAATTATATCATAACAACTGGATTTGTTCATTTTTATGTAGAAGTCGAGAATGAGATATGTATTTTATTGATGAAGAACCAGGGTATTTATTGTTAAACCTATATTTGATTTTTGATATAACAAGGACTTAATTGTAAAACAAATAAAATTTGAAGGTACTTAATTTACTCACTAAATTGATATACATTCAAACTTAAACAATTTTCTAAGTCAAATTTTGAATCCCCAAATATTTTATATGTGTTTTGGTACTCAATTTAGCCAATTCAGTAATTGAGTATTGGTACGGCCTATGGCATACCAGTATGGGTTTTATTTACTAGAAACCAAACTTTTACATAATAGCTTACGAGTACCGGCACGGCTATATGCGTACCGGTACGAATTTTTGAAACTGTAATCCAAATTGTGCTTTGAGTAGCGGTACGACCTATAGCGTACCGGTATGACGATTATGTATTTTAAAATATTTTTAATTAATGTTTTGACCGTTGCCTTGTCATAATTTCTTAGAACTAACTTTTAAAAGATTTGTTATATGTACCGGAACACCTATATGCGTATTGATACGATATGTTAACTGAATGTTCCAAGGATTCCATCGAGTAAAATGTGTACCGGTACAGTACGGCCTATACTGATATCCTTTGTTAAATTGTCACTCCGTACTGATACGCGTGCTCGCGTACCGATACTCTTTTGCTGCAACGACTATTTTCTCTTTGGGCAGGTACCGATACGAATGCTCATGTGCCGATACCCAAGGTTGCCATACAACATTTATTGTAGAAAAAATGCAGCCCAACGGCTCTATTCAATATCCCAACTACTCAAACGGCTAGAAATCAATGAGGGGGTATAAAAGCAAGTCTCCAAAGCTTCTTCAACAACAAGACTACCATCCAAAAGCATTCATGCACATATACAACCTCTTAGAGCTTAAATTGCAAAATTCTTGTAACCCACATAAGTGATTCTCATTTTTCATCAAGTTTTGGGGTTTTAGTGAACTTTGAATTGTGAAAACATTCATCCTTTATAAGATTTCATAGTTTGCTTCTTTGTATCCATTTTTAGGAAAAAGGGATCACTGGACTTTGGGGGTATAAGTTTAGGTGTTTGTGAGGTTATATCCTTTAGCCTAAAAGGAAAGACAAATTAGTGAATTTTTTTGAAAATCCTTAATGTGGATAGCTAAGGTAGTGGATGTAAACCTTATTTAGAAGGTTGAACTACTCTAACCACTTCTGCAACTTATTGCTTCCACCAATTTTTTATAATTGCCAATTCACACCCTCTTGGCCATTTCCATTAATTGTTCAACCCAACAATTGGTATCAGAGTACTCATTTGAAGGCTTCACATCCTCTTGAGTAGATCCAAATGTTGCTCAATCTATCCACAAGTTAAGATATGGCCTCTACTTCCGACAACTATTTTAAGGAGTTACAATCCATCTCCAAGCCTCCATATTTCAATAGAGTAAACTATCTCTATTGGAAGAATAGGATAAGATTATTCATCCAATCCAATGATTACCTCATTTGGGATGTAGTGATGGGTGGTCCATCGATTTTGATGAAAAGAGAAGAAGATCATCTCGTCCCCAAGGAAATGCAAGAATGGACCGATGATGATAGAAAAAAGCTTTAATACAATACCAAACCCATGCGCATCCTATTTTGTGCCCTTGGATCAGATGAGTACGCCAAGATGTCTTCTTACTCTAGTGCCAAAGAGATTTGGGACAAGCTAGAAGTTACTCATGAAGGAAGAAACAAAGCCAAAGAGACTAAGATTGGCCTTCACAATCTAAGTTATGAGAACTTCAAGATAGAACCGGATGAAGACATCAAGAAGTTGTTTGATCATTTTTCTGTCATCGTAAATAGGCTTAAAGGCTATGGAGAAATCATTTCAGAAGACAAGCTTGTTTGAAAGCTTATCTATTCTCTTCTTAAATCATGGGATTTGAAGAAGACCAACATCATCAAAACCAATGATTTCAAGACCTTAAACCTTGATGCTCTTATAGGGTCACTTCTCACTCATGAGTTTATGAAGTAAGGAAAGAGATATAAGGGGGAGAAGAAGGAATTGGAGAGGAAGAAAGTTGGAATTGTTCTCAAAGCTTCACACGAAGAAAGTGGTTCTAGTGAAGAAAAAGATGAAGAAATGGCTATGCTAGCCAAGAGATTCACAAGGTTCATGAAATCCAACCATGGAAGGAAGTTCCAACAAAAAGAGGGTTTCAAGAACAAGCCAAAGAAAGAAGAAAATGACCAAATCATTTGTTATGAGTGCAAAAAGTCAGGCACATCAAGTTCGATTGTCCCTAATTAAAAAAGAGCTTCGGGAAGAAGAAGAAGAAGCTCAAGGCACATGTAGCTACTTGGAGTAATGAAGACTCATCTGATGAAGAGGAGCAAGAGGTAGATAACCTATGTCTCATGTCATTAGAGGAGGATCCTAAGGTAACCTCTAATTCATCTACTTTTAAATTTGACGAACAAGAAGAAGCTTATGATGAATTACAAGAGGTTTATGATGAATTAGTTTTGGAGTTCAATGAATCAATTAAGAAAAACAAGAAAATCATTTCAGATTTGAAAAACGAAAATGATTCTTTGTCCAAAAATAATGTGGAGCTTGAAAGGAAAGTTGAAGATATGCAACCAAAACAAAAGAATTTTGAAAAGAAAAATCAAGACGTGCATAACATACTTTCAAGAGTCCATGATGATAACCAAAAAGAAGTGGGTGATCTTAAAGCTTCTTTGAACAAAGTTTGGGCACCTCGTTTTGAAAAAAGAAATCATTCAAAACCCAACTATGTGAGAAGAAACTTTAATGGATACAAACATAGAGGCTTCCCAAGGCCCTCTAACGGTAAGAGAGTTAGAAATGTTTTGGTTCCAAAGGAACTTGTAAATTCTAACAATATTGATGCTATTACTTCTTGGATTCCCAAGGGAACCAAGATTTTGGGAGCTAATACTCATGGACCCAAAAGAATTTGGGTACCAAAAATCAAGACTTAATTCTATGTTTGTAGGGGGAGCATTGCTACAAGGCCAAAACTTCAAGTGCAAACTCATGGTACCTTGATAGTGGATGCTCGAGACACATGACTGGTGACAAGAGTCGATTCGTGGAGCTAAAACCAAAGGGTATAGGAGTAGTGACTTTTGATGACAACTCTAAAGGTCACATTGAAGGAATATGATCCATTGGTAATCACTCTTCTATACTTATTGAGAATGTTTTGTGTGTCAACTGTCTTAAGCATAATTTGTTAAGTATAAGCCAATTGTGTGATAAAGGTTTCAATGTCATGTTTGATTTAAATGGTTGCAAAATCATTGACATTGCATCTAATAAAATTGTGCTTATTGGTCTTAGAATAAAAAATATATACATGGTGCATCTAGATGGCATTCATATTTCAAATACATGTTTTGTTGCAAAAGATGAGCATGATTATTGGTTGTGGCATAGAAAACTAGGACATATTAGCATGAGATTTTTGGAAAAATTGATTTCAAATGATCTAGTAAGAGGTTTGCCTAAAATCAACTTTTCCCTTGATAAAATTAGTGATATATGTGCTAAAGGCAAACATAAAAGAGTTTCTTTCAAATCCATTAATGATGTATCAACAAGTAGAATTTTACAATTGATCCATATAGATCTTTTTGGCCCTATTAGAACTATGAGCTTGGGTGGAAAATAATATGCATTTGTGCTTGTTGATGATTACTCTGGATTTACTTGGGTTCTATTTTTCAGTACAAAATATGAGGCTTTAGAAAAATTCATCATATTTTCAAAAGCAAACCAAAATGATGTTGGTTACTCCATTTCTCATGTTAGGAGCGACCATGGAACCAAATTTCAAAATCTTGGTTTTGAAGAGTTTTGTAACTCAAATGGAATTAGCCATAATTTTTTGGCTCCTCGCACACCTCAACAAAATAGGGTTGTTGAGAGGAAAAATAGAACTTTAAAAGAAATGTCTAGGACCATGCTTTGTGAAAATAATTTGCCCAAGTATTTTTGGGTGGAAGCCACAAATACCGCTTGCTATATTGTTAATAGAGTAATGATTAGGCCACTTTTGAAGAAAACACCTTATAAGCTTTTCAAATAAAAAGCCTAACATTAGTTATTTTCATCCTGTTGGATGTAAAAGTTTTGTTTTAAACAATGTGAAAGACAATTTAGGCAAGTTTGATGCAAAAAGTGATGAAGTTATTTTTAAGGTTACTCTTTAAACTCTAAAGCCTATTGTGTATTTAAAAAAAGAACTTTAGTGGTTGAAGAGTCTATTCATGTTGTTTTCAATGATAACCTTCTTCCGAGGAAGGATATTTGTGATGATGATATTGTAAGAATTTTGGATGCCAATGATGGTGAAGGACAATCATCAAAGGTAGATGAGGTTCCATCGAAAGAAGAACCACAACATCCACCTCTAGATGCCTTAAAAGACATGTCTCTAGAGGAAAAGGAGGTCACCTACCCAAGGGAGTTCAACTATGTCAAAGGTGATGAGATTTTGGGAGATCCATCCAAAGGGGTAACCACTAGATCCTCTCTTAGAAGAACATGTAATTATGTTGCATTTATCTCATGCATTGAGCCTAAAAATATCAAAGAAGCATTAAATGATGATTATTGGATATTGGCCATGCAAGAAGAGTTAAATCAACTTGAGAGGAGTCCAGTTTGGACATTAGTTGATGATGTAACACCCTCGACTTGTATGTCACATTTGGGCCTCAAGCCCAAACAAAAAAACATAAAATTTCTTAAACTTGGTTTAGCCCAACAAGGTATTTCTCAAAACATTTAAAGTCCACAGATAAAAATATAGTTAAATAATCAAAACAAATGAGCTCCAATTTAAATTTAAAATATTTGAACATACGATTTGATTAATGCAATTTCAAAAATAAGAATTACAGACTCCACTGTGTAAGGTTCTATGAATACATAGCCTACTAAACACAAGTATCGTACTCTAGAGGTCACCATATGCTAGAATCCCTAACGATAGTACTCTTCGATCTCACGATCCAACGATCAACCTACGCACGAAAACAACCATTCTGATCGCTAAGCTTACAAAGTTTAGTGGTACACATCTACTCTACTATACTTCATGCTAATCATAAACATAAGCATGAAAGCTAGTACGAGCAATAAGAGGAGATAAATAAACATGTGGCACTACCACTGGTCTCCTAAACACATGCTCTCATCATGCAAAGCATCATACATGGCACACAAGGCCCAACCATACTCGGGATCCAACTGGATTATCTGAGCAAAAAACACAATGTCATTATCCCAAACCTGGAGTGAGGCCCGGTGTAACACAGCCTCAGGAACGTAAACCCATTCTCGGTATCTCTCCTCAAGTATCATTGAATAAGGCCCGGTGTCACACAATTTTGGGAACATATGTTCAGTATCTCTAACCATGGTGTTGCAACAGTCTCTCTTTGGGTATCTGAATCCCAAGTCAAAGGTGACTCAACCAATCAAGTATCCAACCACACATAGCATTGGCATGATTACCATACAACACACAACATTATTCGATCCACTAAGGATCTCCTATGGTTGTTATTACCACAAGCCACCCAATTAAGTTTACCAACTTGTTAATACATTATAGAAGAGTAAATTAATTATCCACGATAATTATCTTATTAATCCATATTATCTCATTTATATCCCACATCAATTTCCAACTTTTTATTAGCATTAGAGACTATTTCGTTTGATGGGTATCGATACTCGAACACGAGTATCAATATAGTACCCCTGGTACTGGTACTCACATGCGTATCGATACAGATATTGCTTGCTGGAAAGCCTAGATTTCCACAAGTATCGATACGGGTTGACCTGTATAGATACGGCCCCCAAACATGTACCGGTACGGCCAAGGCTCGTACCAATACACTATTTACGGGTTCACACTATTTCCTTAAATACAATATTACCACGCTTTATTAGATCTCTAAAGCTTATGAAAGTTGTTATAGTTTGTTTACTAACAAATTAATTTAATTACTATTAATTATCAGGTTCATAATCATTTAATCGAGTATTTATTCCTTAAGCATAGCTTCCAATGAATCACGTCAATCTATTTGAACGTGCATACAAGGCATCATAGTTTATCAACCTGGCAGTCAATCATCAAATAATCATACGGACATATCAAGCGACCCTAAACTGTCTATAAAACCTCTATGAATCTCATCATTTCACAACATCATCATGCATCTCATAATTATCGAGTCTCAAACTATCAGTCTCCACATATGCATATTCATCCTCTACCTAATTTGTAGATACTAACACTCAAAGCAATCACATAATGCTCGTGAAGCAATAATAGTTTGAGATATACTAAACTTAAGCCAAAATGATAATTCCCCATCCTAGCTCCTCCAAACATCTCTTTAAATCCAATATCCGAGTCCACAAATTTGTCAAATAAAACAAATACAATTACATGAATCATTTCGCATTATTGGACTACTTTAAGGGATAAAATGTTTAAAAATAGCATACCAGGTTTGAATTTGGTGAATCAGACTGTGCCATCGGACTCAGAATGTCGAGAAATCCCCAGGTAGGGTCCTTGGAAGAAAGTTAACACCGGTCAACAGTCAACTACGGTGGTGGCAGTTAACAGCAGCAACTGGCGGTGCGGTCAATGGCTGCTGATGATGTGGCGGCTGGCTGGAGTGGCAGGCCAGCTCAGTCCTCAACTTAGGCTCAGCTAGCAGGCTAGCTTAAAGGCGACTCGAACTCGACTGGCAGGCTAGCTTAAACAGCTAACCCAATTGCTTAAGCCCAACTATTATGGCAGCTGCAACTCAGCCAGACTTCGCCCACATGCAAACGGCGGCACATGAGGTGCATGCGACAGCCTCCAATAGCATACGGTGACCAAATTTCACCAACTGAATATCCTCGAGCTGGTGATTCCAATGATGGCCTCTGTTCTTCATTTTGAGCACTCTAACCCCCTCAACTCAATAACCTAGAACTTTTTCTCTCTCAACTCCTCGAACGATGACTCTAATGGTGGTGCTACTGGTACCAGCAAATTTGTCTCAATGAGATGAACACAATGGCGGTAGAGGTATCAAAAATAGACGATTGGATCTCCATAGATCAGATTTTAAAAACTCCCTCTTCAACTTTCTCTCATTTCTTCTTCTCTCTCTTCCACCAACCCATTTTTCCCTTTTTTCCTTTTTTCTCTCTCCTTATAATATTTTTTTCCAATTTCAATCACCCAAACCTATTTAAAAAATCATCTTCCCCAAAATAATTGGCCTAAACCTCAAAGCCCAGACCCAATTTTCATAATTTGGCTCCCAACATAAAGGCCTAATGCCCGGGTTCGAGACGCGATTTGCTAACCTGAAGTTCGAGTTGTTACAACTCTCCCCACCTTAAAAGATTTTTTATCCTCAAAATTTATACCGGTAAACCAAAAAAGATGCTAAAACCTTTATAACTCTCCAACATTCTCAAACATACCCCACTGCTCTACTCTGATCTCTCGCAATACTTGTCAATTATGATCTTTAAATTCTAATGATACAATCATAATCTCAACTAATTCTTTCTCTTAAAAGGAATCCATCTCCGCTCTATACAATACAGATGACAAGCAAAACCCAATGGTACCCCACCAAACTATCACGCGAATACGTCATCAAAGAAATTTAACTTATACCGTAGAGCCCAAAAGATTGTTTCGCACAAAATCTTTCTCCAACTCGTATGATCTAAAAAGAACATGAGGTTAAATAGTTGTTGCATCCAAAACGAAATGATTCTTCTCATAGTGACTCCTTGAAGGAGACTTTAATTCTGATGGCATCCTTTTATCAAAATCATTGCTTGCCCAGTGCAAGACTTCTGAAAATGGACGAAGTCTTAACTTGCCTCATGCACTTACCTTAAACTCGACATGATAACTCATATTGGAAACTAAAGCATCTCCCATTAACACATTTCACGCAATAGTCCTACTGTCCAAACTATATCGCGTGTTGAAACATGTCACCTATACCATATAGGAAGAATCCCTTGCCTTGACATATCTTTCCCTAAAACACCCGCAACAAGATCTTAAAGTCCATCAGAAACTATCAGACCTAAATCCAATCATAACATCGTGTCCTCTTAATTACAATCATATGCTACTTCTCACGGCTTCCAAAGCAAATTAGTCCTTAACTCAAAGCTTAACTAACAACATACGGGTACTAGTACAAATTGATCAGTACCGACACTAGATGAATCAAGTACTGGTACCACATGGAGCTAGCATCAGTACTCTCTTACACGACCATCACTTGTGATCCTTAATTTCCCCACAAGGATAGCATAATACTCTAACCCAAATTCACTTTGCACGATCCCTCACTTATCAAGTTCACTTTACTTAGGTGGTGATCAACCACATGATCAACAATTATCAACTACTTCGACTCACTTCACTGTCCTAAATCTCAAATTCCTAAAAGATCAAGCACCCAAAATTTCACACTGTTGAGGTGAAAACATTATTCCCTATTCTAGCACAAAAATACAGTCTTGACAAAACAACAAAACATCTTCGAAGGTCTCGAGATCTTACTTGGCTTTAATCAAGTCAGCACCATTATCACAACAAAATAGTCTCACGCAGCTCAGATCTCCATCAATGTTCCTCGGTCTTGCCTCAAGGAAACTATGATACAAATCAAAAGTAGTTAGGAAATCTCCAAACCTTGCTTACTTTATTGATTACACGGTAGCTAACATTTCCCCCACACAAAGACATTATCTTGTCAATGTTCATATTTCCATATTCCTTATACATTCACACGTGTTACACAAAACATTTTCTTACACTAGAGAGACAACACGGTGGTCCCTACCTTATCATAGCTAAAACACCTCAAACATCATTATAGACATTAACATTACCGCAATGCCCTAAAGGGAGAAATCATCATTCCAAAATTCATTACAAAACTACAAGCATCTAACACTTTAACCGTAACCATCTTATCCTCGAGCCAATCCCAGAAAACACACGGGTACTTCACAATCAGTTAAACGAGTCATCCACCTTAGGATACATGTAACGGTCCTTCACTATCACTTAGCAGACTATCAACGGTTGAGCATCACCTCAATGACTAACTTTTTACTAGCGAACAAGCCTGGCTCTCCCTTGGGTGAAACACTTAGACAAAAGAAACCTCGTTTGAGTTGCGCCTTTGCAACTGAATCTCTGACTATCTTAATCGGTGTCCTCTAATAAGGGCAGTGAGAACCGACGTCTAACTCGACCTTAACACAATATCCACTCACGTTCTTAACAGGGAAGAAGTCCTGATGACTTCTCCAAAAAGGCATAACCAAACACTCTGACAATCCGAAAGCTCTTAAGTGTTGAATTATACACTTTAGGATTTACCAAATGGTTAAAGATGTCCCACAACCACATTGTGCCATTCTCTTAACAACCACTATGAAAATCACAGTAGAAGGGCAATGGTTTAACATTATCATTACCGTAGGTTGGGTTCTCTCGAGGTCTCAAGCCTCGAGCACAACTCTCGACATTACAGGCTAACGTCACGCTTGATTAACCAAAGCAATTGCCAAGGTACAACAACTTCAAAGAGGATATCTCTTTTAAACATGTAGGATATCTAACTTCAGTCATACTCTAACGAACTAGTGGATCTCAAATCCACCATCTTTGATAAATGCCTTTGAGAAGGGCAATAATACTCTCCAAGTATCAGCAAGACTCCTTCTTAAGCGAACAAAGGGCCCTCTAACTAACATGCATCCACTAATTGATTTTGAAAATAGTTTTTTTATACCCTAAACACAAACATTATTCATATATAATGATGAAGATTCATTACCACAACTCTCATGGCGTATTCGAAGGCTTCAAAACGTTTTTAACATACAATGATGACATCATTTAGTTGGCAGGAAGAGGACACATCCCCGACTCTGGCCTCATTCAACTAACTCGCATCTTAATAATATGGGTAACCTTGCCCTCGGTATCTCTCCCATGAGTGGCTCAACACTTAACTCGACCCTCACGGCCACGATCGTAACCAACTTAACATTGCAACATTGGATGCTCCATCAGGATTCTAATCTTAAGGATTATGAACTTAATTTGAGGGCTTGTATTCACTAGACACCTTACTAAAACATCTATACCACCTCAGGGTATCCTAGAACTAACTAAACCTAAGCTTTGATACCACTGTTGTAACACCCTTGACCAAGATGTCATATTTGAGCCTCAATCCCAAACTAAAAACCTTAAAATTTCTCAAACTGGGTTTATCCCAACAAGGTATTTCTCAAAACATTTAAAGTCCACAATTTAAAATATAGTTAAATAATCAAAACGGTACAAAACAGCTCCAATTTAAATTTAAAAATTTGAACATACGATTTGATTAATACAATTTCAAAAATAAGAATTACATACTACACCACGTAAGGTCCTATGAATACATAGCCCACTAAACACAAGTACTATACTCTAGAGGTCACCACATACTAGAATTTCGTACCGATAGTTCTCATCAATCCCATACCAACAATCAACCTATGCACAAAAACAACGATTCTGAGCGCTGATCTTATAAAGCTCAGTGGTACATATATAATCTATTATACTTCATTTTAATCATAAACATAAGCATGCAAGCTAGTACGAGCAATAAGGAGAGATAAATAAACATGTGAGGCTATCTCTGGTCACCTAAACACATGCTCTTATCATGAAAAGCATCATACATAGCACACAAGGCCCAACCATACTCAGGATCCCATCGGATCATCCGAGCGAAACACACAATATCATCATCACAAACCTAGAGTGAGTCCAGGTGTCACATAGCCTCCAGAACGTACACTCTGAATGAGGCCCGGTGTTATATAGCCTCGAGAATATACACTCTCTCTAGGTAAGGCTCAGTGTCATACAACCTCGAGAACATACACCCATACAAGGCATATCTCCTCGAGTATTATCGAAAGAGGCTCGGTGTCTCACAGCGTCATAAATGTACATTCGATATCTCTAACCCAAATGTTTAAACCACACACAACATTGACATGATTACCATACAACACACAGCATTACTCGATCCACCAAGGATCTCCTATGGTTGTTATTGCTACAAGCCACCCAATTAAATTTACCAACTTGTTAATACATTATGTAAGAGTACATTAATCATCCACATTAATTATCTTATTAATTCATATTATCTTATTTATATCCCATGTCAATTTTAATCTTTTTATTAGCATTAGAGACTATTTCATTCGATAGGTACCGATACTTGAACATGAGTATCTATACGGTACCTCTGGGTATTGGTACTCACACGCGTACCGATATAGATATTGCTTACTAAAAATCCTAAATTTCCACAAATATCGATACGATTCAACCTATATCAATACGGCCCCCAAACGTATACTGGTATAGCCAAGACTCGTACCGATACCCTATTTATAGGTTTGTACCATTTTCTTGAATTATGATATTACCACGCTTTATTCGATCCCTAAAGCTTATGAAAGTTGTTATGGTTTGTTTACTAATGCATTAATTCAATTATTACTAATTACTGGTTTCATAATCATTTAATCGAGTATTTATCCCTTAAGCATAGCTTCCAACGAATTATGTCAATCTATTCGAATGAGCATCAAGGCTTCACAATTTTTCAACCAGACAATCAATCATCAAATAATCATACAAACATCTCAAATGACCTTAAATGGTCTTTAAAGCCTCCATGAATCTCATCATATTCACAACATCATGCATCTCATAATTATCGACTCTCATACTATGGATCTCCACACATGGATATTCATCATCTACCTAATTTGTAGATACTAACACGCAAAACAACAACATTTATGATGCTCATGAAGTATAGGAGTTTGAGGTGTACTAACCTTAAGCCAAAGTGATAATTGCCCATCCGAACTCCTCCAAACATATCTTTAATTCAAATATTAGAGTCTACAAATTCCTCGAATAAAACAAATTTGATTATATGAGCCATTTCACATTATCAGACTACTATAGGGGATAAAATACGTAAAAAAATAGCTTTTGGGTTTGAATTTGGCAAAAAAAGACTGCACCATCAGACTCAAAACATCAAGAAGCCCCCAGGTAAGATCCTAGGGGAAAAAGTCAATACCGGTTAATGGTCAATTCTAGTCAACGACAGTGGCGGTGGTGACGGCAGTGGTTAACAGTGGTTGTCAGCACAGTCAATGGCTACTGACAATGCGGTGGCTGGCTTGGTTGATGGTTGGCAAGTCGGCTCAGTTCTCAGCTTGGGCTCAGCTAGAAGGCTAGCTTAAATCCAGCTCAGACTTAGTTGGTCGACCAGCTTAAATAGTTGGCCCAATGACTTGAGCCCAGTTGTTATAGCAGTTGTAGCTCAGTAGGACGTCGCCCACGTACAGGCGGTAGTGCATGGGGAAACCTTTGACGGTAAACGACGATCAAATTTCACCAACTGAATATCCTCAAGCTGGTGATTCTGATGGTGGCCTTCGTTTTTCATTCTGATTACTCTAACCCTCTCAACTTAACAACTCAAAACTTCATCTCTCTTACCCCCTCTGACGGTGACTTCGATGGTGGTGTTACGGGTACTAACGAACTCTTATCAACGAGATGAACGCAATGGCGGTAGAGGTGTCAACAATGAACGGCTGGATCTTTGTATATCAGAGTTTAAAAACCCCTCTTTCAACTTTCTCTCATTTTTTTCTCTTTCTTTGACCAAACCATTTTTTTTCTATTTCCTCGTAATATCTTCTTTTTCCAATTTCAACCACCTACACCTATTTAAAAAAATCAAAACCATCTCCCCCAAAATAATGGGCCTAAACCTCAAATCCCATACCCAATTTTCCTAATTGGGCTCCCAACATAAAGACCCAATACACGGGTTCGAGACCTGATTCACTAACTCAAAGTTCGGGCCGTTACAAATGGGCCTAGTAATACATCTACTACAGGTACTAAATAGGTTTTTAGAAACAAACTAGATGAGAGATGTAACATAACTAGAAACAAGGCTAGACGTGTTGCTCAAGGTTACACTCAAGAAGAAGGAATTGGTTTTGATGAAACCTATGCACCTGTAGCTAGAATAGAATCCATTAGGATGTTGCTTGCATTTGCATGTTATCATGAATTCAAGCTTTTTCAAATGGCATGTTACCTATGAAACCTATGCACCTGTAGCTAGAATACAACCTCCTAGTTTTGAAGATCCAAAATATCCGAACCATGTTTTCAAACTTTCAAAAGCTTTATATGGTTTGAAAAAAGCTCCTAAAGCTTGGTATGAAAGATTGTCAAATTTTCTAGTTGAAAAAGTTTTTACAAAGGGAAGGTTGATACTACACTTTTCATAAAAATAAAAGGCAAGGATATCTTAGTAGTTCAAATTTATGTTGATGATATTATTTTGGTTCTACTAATTAAACTCTTTGCCAAGATTTTGCTAAGCTAATGCTAGGTGAGTTTGAAATGAGCATGATGGGGGAGCTCTCATTCTTTTTGGGGCTCCAAATCAAACAAAGCAAAGATGACATCTTCATCAATCCAGCAAAGTACATCACGGATATGCTCAAGAAGTTTGGCTTGGAGAATGTGAAGCCCCAAGCCACATCAATAAGCTCTTTTACAAAGCTTGACAAAGATGAAGGAGGAAAATGTGATGATCTTAAACTTTATAGATCTATGTTATGATCTTTGTTGCATCTTACCGCAAGTAGACCGGATATCATGTTTAGTGTTTGCTTGTGTGCTAGATTTCTAGCTAGTCCTAGAGAATTGCTTTTACAAGCCGTTAAGAGAATCTTTAGATAACTTAGAGATACATCTTGTTTAGGTCCTTGTTATCCTAGGGACTCATCCTTTAGTTTGCATGCTTATTCGGATGCATATTATGGAGGTTGTAAAATCGATAGAAAGATTACATTTGATACTTGTAAATTCCTAGGTAACATGCTTATATCATGGTTTTTTAAGAAGCAAAATAGTGTTGCGCTATCTACCACCGAGGTAGAATATATTTTAGTCGGCAGTTGTTGTGCTTAAGTCCTATGGATGAAGCAACAACTCTTAGATACGGGGGTAGCTGTACCGATACAGGTTTCCAAGGGTAACGTTTCGGTATAGACTTGTTTGTACCGGTACAGGTTGAGGATCGATACGGGGTTATATCATACCGGTACGCGCTATTCTGATACACTCTTTAGTCGTACTGGTACACGTGCGCTAGAGCCAATAAATATGGCTTTCCTATTTTGATTCAAACACAACCTTTTTCTCTCAAAACCTTAGCCAAATTTCATCTATAAAAACCCTTTTAAACTCTCAATTTTCCATCAAATCTCATCAAATCTTTTGGGGTCTTTTGCTTAGAATGTAACACCCCCTTCCCGTATCCATCGCTGAATACGAGTCAGAGATGTCACATGGCACTTTATAAAACAATTCACTCTTAAAAATTGGTAAAATTGTGTTTCTAATAAATTCAAACACAAAATCGGAGCTCCCTTTACCTTTCAAAAATAACAAAATGACTATTCAATAAATAAGAGACTCTGAACCAAAATAGGCAATTTCATTTCATTTATACATGCCACTAAAATTAATCAAAGACCTCAAGTAGGATGTCATTATTGTGGTAGCTTGATGAAATTCTCTGAACTTGATGCAACACTTTGCTTACTCCAATATCTTGAAACACCTACGTGTGCAAAATCAAACACACGCTAATTACGAACTTAGTTAAGCAATAATCAAGATTAAAAACAACTAAATAGGCTTATTCAATTTCATGACTTATTAAACCTCAAGGTTGCATATATATATAACATGCCATATGCCAATATACTAACCTTTATATTGCATTGGTAATGATTTACTATATGCCAATGCCATCAAACTTACATGCTTGTCCATTTGTCATAATATGCCATATATGCATAAATGCATCATGATCACTAGACATGTAAATCCATCATGTTATTCATATATTAACATGATATAAATCACATATAAATTTCTTAGCAATATACTTTCCATTTATTCCAAAAGCTCATAAGCTTATTCACATGTTTATCATTTATTAACCAATAAAATTTAGCCCAAATATAAGCCTATGAGGACACTGGGTACGCGAGTCAAATATGCACTGAAGTGCTAATACCCATAAGGTCATGCCCACCATAATACACATAAGGTCGTGCCCACCTTATTCACTAAGTGTCATTTATATACACTATAGTGCTAAACCGAGTATGCAGCGTGCTACTGGACTCTATGGCATGCCAACTATACCCTGTCCCTCAATGGCATACTTGGGTATATATTCCATATTTATTTCATCCATGGAAATGTATATCAACATAATTTAACATTGGGCAGTTCATACCCGAAATAACATTCATAATATAACATCATATATAACTACTAATCCATGCATTTATATTCAACTTTTGACATATTTAAAATATGTCAATCATATACTCCATGACATAAATATAATGACAATAAAACTTAGGTAGGCTCATCAAAAGCCATCCCAATGATGTATAAAACATCAATGTGTCATAATATGTATGCAATTGCAGTCACCTTGGCCACTTAACACAATGCCTCACTAAGTCTTAGTTCGATCCCTTCTTTCATAGAACCTCGAACCTTCTTTGACTCAGACTTGACTTCATTAATCACATGAATACAATAAAATATTTGTTAGATTCAAATCTAACAATGCCTTAAACATGCTTTCTAATATAATCATTCGAATATAAAATTTCCAAATATTTTCCTTTTTTCCTTGTACTATTCTAAAACTCATTATGGTCCTTAGTGACAAATTTGAACTTCCAATAATTCTTCCGAACATGCAAACTAACATCTAAATACAAAATGTTTCAATTTCCATTTTCTGACAAATTGCGCTACCTTCAAAGATTTACTTATACAGAGCAGAATACATACTGGATCTTAATTTCCTTTATTTTGTAGAAACTAGATTCGATAACGGTTCTAACATTATAAGCCACATAAATTAGCAAAATCTACCAAAATTATAAAAATTCTTTACATTCACGTGACAGAACTATCCATGCAGAAATTGTTGTGTATTTTTTCTGACATTTTTTCGAATAAAAATCCATATCTTTTAACACCGAACTCGAAATCAGTTTTTGTTTGTTGGAAACGAAACTAGACTAACAAGTCTTTACAACAGTGTAAAATTCATCATCTAACCATTTTTTTAGAATTTATGGCGATTTTTTAAACTTACTATCCTAATTCAAATTCCAACATAACTTTTCATAAATAACTTCTAATTTACACCAACTGCTCCTTATTTCTCTACTTGTCAATTTAGTCCCATCACTTTACTTCAAATGACTAGAACAAAGTTTGTATTCATATGTTCTCTTTACATCCTTCATCAAAATAAGCTCAAACCTTTATTCTCTAATTTCTCTTGATTTGTCGAGATAGTCACCAAAATTTCAAATATAAGGATTCAAGCTTCTTAACTTTGCAAATTAGTCCTCCAATCAACATTACTACCTTAATTCAATCATTTTAACTAAAAATCATATTTACTCCTTCTACATATCCTCTTTGTCGAATAGACCATTCAAGTTTGACAATTTGTCAAAATGGTCACTAATGTGATTAATCGTCGGTTTAGCATTCTAACTTCATTTTCATGTCTCTAACATCATTAATAATATAAATACACATCAAATTCATAAAAATCAGACTTGGTCCCTTAATTTTGAAGCTTGCCGAAATGGTCCCTATGTATTTAACTTAGGGTTTTGCTTTCAAACAACAAATCAAGCTTACTAGATTATTAATCCAACATAACAAACCCTAAGTTAGACTTGAATCCATAAACCCTAATCTTCTCTATACAAACTAAAATATGTAGGTTTTAAATCCCAACTCAATAACATGATTATAATATCATATAAGCATGATTCTAACTTAAAATCAACCATGGATTCATAAAATCATAAAAGCCCCAATTTGTTCATAAACCCTAATTTCTTCTCATATCAAATATAATCAACCAAGAAAGTATTCTATGTATTATTTACATCAAAAGATAGAGCTCGAAGAGTAGAACAGCTTTGTAGTTCGAAAGATTACCTGAAAACTGAGATTCAGGGCTTAAATTGAGCTTGTAAAATTTTTCTCTTCTTTTTCTCTTCACCAACGTTTTGGAGAGTATTTTTGCTGATAATTCCTTCATATTTCATATATTTAAGACACTTGTATCATTAAGAATGAATTTTTAATTCAATAAATTCCACTTTCCAAAATACCCTCCACCTAGATTTATATTTCTAATTTTCCATTTTGTAACATTCCAACTAGACTTAGTTGGATTCTAATCAGCCACTAATCATCCATAAAAGAAATCTCAAAATTCCCCCATGTTCCTTTTGGGCAAAATTACCAAAATGCCTTTTACTGATCAACTTACTCACAAAATTGCCATTCCATGTCATTTCGATCGATTTAAATTTTTCCCGATCTTTTTAACATCCAAATATCCATAAAATGATATTTTATGACTCTTATAAAGTCCATGGAACTATCTCTGAAATTTTGGCTCGATCCAATTATCCGAATATTTTTCTGAACTTTATCGCTTTATAGCCATTAATACAAACTCCGTACGAAAATTCAGGTAACACAGAAACATCGTTCTTGGGGGTAAACTATTCATTTACGGGGTTAAAATACATAACTTTTGAAAATTACACTTTGATCCCTAAACTTTTTCCAAAGTTTATACTTTAGCCACAAAACATTCAAAATTTACATGTTGGTCACTAGCCAAAAATTGGGATATTACATAGAACATCAAACACAAGCTTTTATCATCAAGATTAGTGCAAATCATCTCCTCATTCATCCATTCATCCATCATTCAAGGTAAACCCCCTTTTTATACTATTTCAAATTTCTTTATACTTGTATAATCTTTTAGGATTAATTTTTGTATATTTAGGATATATATATCCATGATTTCAAACCTTTTACATTTTTTTTCAAAGCTAAAACTTTTTTATTCGAATATATATTTATACTAGTATATTTTATTTTGCAGTTTTCAAGTTTTTAAACTTGTCAAAAATTTTCTTTATACTTGTATATGTTTTTAAACTATAAATTATAGATTTTTTCTACCTTGATTATCGGTTGAATTATTAGATTGAATTTGATGTATTTGCATACATATTTTTTTGTGGTTTGATTTTTTTGAAGGTTTTATCAAAACCATTTACCATGTCTCCTACGAAACGTACTAGAATCGATGCCACCGCTAGTTCCTCCAATCTCGGTAAGAATGGCACCAAACTTAACCTTGCACAAATTTATGCCCATTGTTTTCATGAACTGGATTATCCCGAAGCGATGGATTATTTTAAACAATTTTCAAATTTTATGGTATGTCGTGTGCGTATTGTTAATTATTGTTATATGTGCTTCGATGAGTTTGGTTTTAAATATCTTGATTTAATGAAGTAATGGAAATTCATGAATTTTTTAAACATCTTTGGCAATGTAACACCTCAAAAATAGGATTAGAAGGATTAGGGGTTTTAACCGGGTTCGGTTCAGATTGGTTAATCCGGATTAATGGATTAAATATGTTTCAGGTAAAATTAAAAGGTAAAGATTGGAATTTTGGTTAAATGGCAAAGGTATGGGTTTTTTAAAGTGTTTAAGTATTTTATTAAACATTTTGGGGTTTTAATTGAAGGTCAATTTAATCTAATTAAATGGATTTCAGATTTTAGTGACTAAAATGTAAAGTTTGCAAAATTGTTTTAGTGACTATTTTGTAAATGGGCCAATACTAATAATCCTTAGAGATCTATAATTTTCTAAAGTTTTTAATCAAAGATTGCCACCTTAATGGAGTAGGAATTTGCGGTTAATTAGATTCCAAAATCATTTTACTATTGTTTCAAATTTTCTCTTATTCTCTCATTTTCTATTTCAACTTCCAAACAAAATTTTCAGAATTCCTTTTTGATTTTCAATGGAGGAATTATCATTTGATTTCTAACAAAACCTTACAAAGGTTTCTTATGGATTTCATCAATTTCACAAGTTCAATTTCAAAAAAATACTTACGTCAATTTTGGTATGAGGTTCTTCAAAGGTGAATTTCTTCTTCTATCTTAAAACTAAGTTCTTTATTGATATTCTCTAGTAGTTGGCTTGTATTGGATTGTTTTTAATTTAGTTTTGCAATGGATTACAATAATTGATTGATTTATTGAGATTTTGATATTTTTCTTAAGGATTTGATTGAGTCGATGAAACCTGGAGACTTCAATTGGGTAAATTCACATTTTGATGATGTAAACATAGCGTGGAATGAGATTGTTAAAATAAATCCCGAAACTATTTGATTGGTTAATTTTTGGGTGAGTTTTTAGTGGTTTTGGGGCTGTTATGTGTGTTTTCTGATTGCTGGAGGTATAAGAAAGTTGTTGAGGTGTTTTTGGTTGTGTTTTGATGAGGATTGAATGTTATGATCATAAGGTTGATGTTAGATTTTGGGTGAATGAAGATCGATGTTGTTTTTGATAGTTTCGGCTATGTTCGGAGGGATGTTTGTTAAGGATGTAGGAGATTAATGTTTGGTGGTGAGTAGAATACATAATGATGTATTTTCCCTTTGTTTTTATGTTGTTAAAATAGGGGACGATCAAGGCAAGGTTGCTTAGTTACGTACATCGCTTTTCGATGGCTCAATTCGCGTTGGCAAGCAAAGCGAAGTGTATTGGTGAGTGTAAATGCTTTGAAGCTCTTTAAAGGTTTGATCGATGATCATAAGAGGTTTAGTTATAGCCTAAAAAGCTTAACTAAGCTCAAGTGTAAGTTTCCCTATTTCTCATTTGTGTATCAGTTGATATGAGCTTGCATATTTCATGTTTTGGTTTAGAAGCATGGTTTGATTTGCCTACTGTAAATGTATCATTTTGATTAATATGAAATGTTTATCAAAGTTTATGGATGCCTATGAGCATTGAGATTTGGTTCTGAGAAGGAATGAGTTGTTGCCTTTGGCAATGTGGTTTTGCATATGAAAAGGTTTTGTTAAATGCATTGGAAAAACAGTAAGTAAAGGTAATTGAAATTGATGTATTGGCTATGTGACATAAATGGAAAGGTATCAAATATAGTTGGCATGTCATAGGGTTTAAAGTGCACTATAAAATAAAGTCGATCCCTCTGCAGCTCTTAAAGTATAGAGGTATGGCTACTCGGGATGATGGTATTCTTTGGTTTCTTGTAATAGGGGTAAGCATATTGCGTGTGATAGAGGTAAGTCTATCACGATGGGTAGGGGTGGGCCTATCCTGGGTAGGAGTGAGAATTGGTGGAGGTAGTACCCTGGGAAATCTATGTATCTGACGTGTTTAATAAATATTATGTTTTGATGAAGTGATAGAGGTGAGTCTATCTGGAGTCACAATACTTGCCAATACATGAGATACAATGAAAAAGGGTTTTAGTCCATATGGTTGTTATGTATGGCATGTTTTGGAAATGAATTAGGAAATGCATTGGCTTGATTTTAGCATGCTTTTCACTAAAAAATAATACTTGGTTTCCAAAAGGTTTTGAATGCATCAATGTTTTACATATGAGCAACCTCACTAAGCATTGTGTGCTTTGCTTTCTTTTCCTCGCTGATGTAGAGAAATAGAGTAGAAGGACAACACTTTCGGGCAAGGTTAATCCAAGGAAATGACAACCACTTGAGTATGAGACACTCAGTTTTATATTCGGTTAAATAAGGCAATGTGCTACCGTGTTTTGGGGTATTTGTAATCTGGTTTTTGAGATGTTTTTGGAAGTTTAAGTGTTGATGTTTGATGGCCTAGTATGCTAATGGTTGAAGCATGTTTGGTGGATTGTTTTCATGTGTGAATGATGCCTTAAGGTTTTGCCTAGGTTTGCATGTAGAGTATTAATGCTTATGTCTATGTTCGTATTGTTCAAGCATGTTTAGAATTGTATCAGTAATTGTTGAAGTGATGCCTATGTGGGATTTTGATGTGAATTCCATTTTGAGAGTTGGATTGATGTGGTTTTAGGGAGCATGCTTATAGAATTATGATAAGAGTCAATTGTTCTTAATGGTTTCTGTTATTGAGGGTTTTTGGCTAGTTTTAGTCCTTGCATTTATGATGTATATGTATGAGAATGATTGAGGCATGTATAGAGTGTTAAATGTAACTAAAACCAGCAAATTGGGGCATTACATGCCTCTTAATATCGATACGGTACCCTTGGTATTGGTACTCAGGGACTGAATCATGTCTGTAAGTGGGATTTTAGCTTGGGTATCGGTACAAGTTTTGGCTACTAATATTTGGGACTTCATCCAAATTGGCACGAGTATTGATACTCAAAAAGCGTATCGGTATGGGCCTTGTATAAAATAGCCTAAGTATCAGTACTCGGCTTCTAATATCAATACGGCCCTAAATATTAAGCTTGGTATCGGTACGACATCCTGTGTACGATACCAGTACATTATGTCTGCCGATGATTTTAAATTCTTGCAGATTGGTTCCTGATTCGCATAAATGCTAATTGAATGTGTTCGATTAATCCATTTTAGTTGAAAATGAACCTGTATGCATGTAATCTGACTAATTAAGAATTGGTAACCCAAACGTTGGTAAGTCCATGTAGTTTTCCAGATTTGCAATTTGATCTTTAAATTGCAAATTCGCGTAAGTGGATGATGTTTCAAGGTCCGATTTGATTGAGATTTTAACCATTGTCAGTATGTATACATTAGGTAATAATGATGCATTTAGACAAGATAAAAGAAAAAATGGAATCAATTCGAGATTTTTGGTTCGGGTTTGCTGCGGCAAACCTAATGTAGCTCGCTCGGTTTGGCCTACCGCCTAGGCTAAGTCAAGGGGGTTACATGTATTGTTTATGAAAACCTTGTCTGTGCTTTTTACTCTAATTCCTGATGTGTTCTAAATCGAGAGAGAACTAAAACTATTGCACTTGAATCTTATGTTATGGGAAAACTTTTACCCTTGATTCTCAAAAGATAGTCGAATATTTGGGTTTGGAAAATGTGGGCATCAATGATGAAAACTCTTTCCCTACAACCTATAGTGGCTCAATGACCGTTCTCGATGCCCATAAGTGTTTTCTCTATCTTTTCATCAATTGGTGGTTTTGACCATCTGGTGTCAAGTAGTTCACTATTCACATGGTGGATGAATTTTGGCTTCATTGCTTTCGTGAGAGAAAACGCCCCAACCTTGCTCAAATCATTCTTTCCGAGATGGTCCACATCATCAACAATCGCTATACAACTCTTTTGAAGTCTTTCTCCTATGGCACCATCCTTAGCTTCATCTTCCACAAGCTCGACATCGATTGTTCCTTTGACCTTGAGGCTCCTCTTACCAATCTTATTGATGCATGATCTCTTCGAAGAACAAAGTTTACCTTTATCGATGGTGAGTGGATTCACAATGCCCTTCTTTGTGGTCAAGTCCCCGTAGATGTTCCTGATGAACTAGTTAGGATGCTCCCAGTACTCTAGTTGCTCCACCTTCCCTTAATGCTCTTATGACCTACCTTGTTGGAAGTTCGCTTCCATGGGCACAAGGTTTGACACCATCGACACCCACTTAGCTTCCATGGACATCTCCCTTACTATTCTCTAAGTCAAATTTTGAATCCCCAAATATATTCTAAGTGTTTAGGTACTCAATTTAGCTGATTTGGTAACAGCGTACCGGTACGACCTATGGTTGTTAAGTATTCAAAAGTACTATTTTTATTGCCCTTTTTACTCATATTATTGTTAGATTTAAACTCATCTTAGTTTCATAATTAGGCATTCATGCATAATTTCATAGTTTCTTTCACCGACATGCTTGATCACATAAATTGATTAATTTTTGTAGAAAAAGGTTATGCTAGTGTGTGTTTTATGTGTGCAGAATCAAATTGCCCAAGTGAGTAGGAAATTGCCGAAGAAATTACCGCGACAATTAAGGACAAGAAGATATGGCTGCCGATTTATGGGAATAAATCCTAGAAGAATTGAAATTCCATGAAGAAATCAAAAGGAGATTAATTCCCAAAAGTTCAAGAGGAATATTTGGAAAGTAAATAAATAAAAGAGATGTATCTCTTTTACATTCAATGCCAACCTATACTCATACTTTCCAAAAATAAGAAGAATTTAACCTAGCCATCCCCTATATAAAGGAAGCAAGCCGTCACAAGCAAAGGAAGTGAGGAAGTCGAATTTGAGATATTGAGGGCTGCTCTTTTCTTTATTCGAGTCATGGTGGGTAGATTTTATTGTATATTCTTTTTACACCCAGCCATGAACTAAACTTGTTTGGCGTGGGTTATTGTGATTTTGTGGTTGTGGAATTGTTTGGATTTTGTTTAGGTTTGTGAGTTGCAATTCAATTTCAAAGTTTGTTCATTCTTGGTTCTTAACATTGGTTGCGAGTGAATTGGGAGAGGATCTCGAAATTCAATCATCTATTTATCTAATATCGGGAGAGTTAGATTCAAGAAACGAATGAGCATGGTTTTTATACAAACGGAAGTTGGTGAAGACTAATTTGGCTTAGGGATAAGTTACGAATTTCAACGGCTAAGAGGAACGTAATATTGGTGGTTGTTCACCCTTGGTTCACGCAGGGATGTATTATCAAGACGTGTGCAATTAACAGTATTTCGTGTTAGGGATAACGAGGAATCATTGAAGAACGCTTCGCCGAACTTTGGAAGTGAATGCTCAATTGCCCAGGCAATCGACCCATTCTTAATTGCCTAGGCAATCGCGGGAGCATTGCCCAGGCAATCTGATCAGACAATGCGGGGGAATTGCCCTGGCAACCGACCAGGAAACACGGCAGAATTGCCCTGGCAATCAACCAGGCAATTGCATCCAAATTGCCCTGGCAATCGTAACAGAATTTCCGTGGCAATCCGGCTACTACTAAATCACCACGACAGACCATTCGATCATCACTCCACAACTCACGATAATCCAACCTAACCTCTCATCCTATCTTTATTTCTTTGTTATTTTATTTTAATTGTTAATTCATCATTATTATTTAATTCTTGAAACATTTGTAGTGACTTAAGCAAAGTGGCCCAAACCAATCCTTGTAGAGACGATACTCGATACTTATCATATCACTTTATTACTTGCGACGTGTATACTTGCACCATTTGCGTAGCACTCAAAACACGCAACAAGTTTTTGGTCGGGTATTAGCAATTGGTGTTAGTTGTTTTTGTTTTTGCGTTTTTTTTTATTTTTACTAACTTTTCTTTTTTGTTTGTTTTATCAAAAAAAAATTAGATACGCTACAAAGTTAAGGGACATCAACATGTAGGGAAATAAAAGTCGATCTATTCGAGAGTTGATGATGGAAGTTAGTAATCAATCAAATCAAGAGTTTCTAACACTCACCGATGATTACTTATACCAACCGAGAAAAGCCTATACTGTGGAAAACTTGTGCGCTTGTTGTGGAGAACATCATGTGTTTGAAGATTGCCCTCACAATCCAGTGCATATGGCTACAAGGAGGACCTTGATGGAACCATCAGCAAAATCCTTCATGGTATGACCAAAATGCTCAAAATTTTTTTACCATAATAGTTTTACTGCTGCAACAAATATGCCAAGGCAGTATAGTCCTTTTCAAGAGCATTCCAATTCCTTGGAGGAAACGTTGCTAGCTTCTTTGGCTAGACTTGACAGATCAATTAAAGAGATTCGGGAGCTATCAAAGCCCATGGATGCGAGGATAACTAAGTTGGATGCACCTTTGAGGGATTCAGAAGATCAATTGAGGAGATCCACATATGCCATGGATAACATGCCCCAACAATCAATTCCTAGGGATACTGAAATCCTAAGTCAAGATGAGAATGAGCAATACAAAGAGAGATCCCCAATATGTGAGGATCAATTAAAAACTCCAAGTCAAGAATCTGCCAATGAGAAAGACTACCCGACACTTGATGAGCCTATGCAACGAATTGCCAAGGCAATGATTGAGGAGCCTGAACAGAGCAATGTCGCGACAATATTCTGAAAGGCTGAGAATAGTAATGCTACAACAAATTGCTCTCATCCACCTTTGCCATGGTAATTGCACGACCACATGCAAGATCAACGAGATGACAATACTTTGCTAATGGACTATGAGCAGGTGATTGTTGAACCTTTTGAATTCTTTAAAAACTCACCCCATCCATTGCAGGTATGTCTTGAGGAATCAAAGCTGGTAGATCTGAAGCCATCCAAATCTCTATTGTTGGAGATGTTTGAGAAGCCTAAAGAAAACGGTGGTTGGATTCATGAAGCTTTTCATAAGATTGGTTTTTCCCTTAACATTCATAGAATTTTGGCAGATGATTGCCACGGCAATTGGCTTGAGCAGCAATTACCACGACAATGAAGGCTACATCCAACCATGATGGAAGCCGATGAGAGTGAGGTAATAAAATGGTTGAATGTTGATATAATTTTTTCTAATAATATATTCATGCCTTCAGGAATAATAGCAAGGTAGAGGGTACACGTGGACTACAAGAGAACACGAAAGAAAGACACCTCCACCATGGTAACGAAAAAGGAGTAGCTGCGAGCATATTGACCCAACTCTTTTTGGGCAATATTGTCACCCGATGGAGGGTACAGATAGACTATAAGAAATATCAGAAATGACCATCCTCAAGCTTTCTCTATATTTTTATTTAATATAATTGTTTTTCTTTTATTTTATTTTGATATTTATCCTTTTTTATTTTTTAGGATAAGAGTTTCAAGGGAAAAGGAGTTGAGCTTAAGCTGATTTCTTACCCGTCTATTTCATCTTTCGTTACTTCCTTCCGCTCTTGAACTCTTAAGTTTTTCCTTTCTTGTTTACTTAGTTTTTCCAATCAAGAACCTCAAAACCATGCCCGGAGAAAGTTCATCCCAAGAACTCGAGTCTTCTTGTCGACGATTCGTGTCTCCACTCATTGAGAGGCGATTTCTAACCGGGAGACATCTCATGGGTAAGGGAATTTTATTCTTATATTTCTAATCCAGATAACCCTTTTGTTTATGTGCGAGGTAGAGCGATTCTTGTTGATGTCGCTGCCATCAACACATACTTTACGAATCATGGGCGAGGAACCGACGAGAGAACCAACGCTACCAAAGAAATCACATGCTCCGACAATTTCCCAAGCAACCAAAAATGTCTCGGCAATTCCTGATGCACAGGCAAGCGAACCTACCTCAGTGAACATGAATCGAATCGAAGATATGCTCCGCCCACTATCCCATCGATTGGAGAAAATAGAGGCTAGTCAATTGCTATTCATGCGGTACATGAAGGACCACAACACAACCATCACTCAAGCGATTTTGGAGAAGTACCCTGATAGCACCGTGCCTTTCCCGGTGTTCCTGCCGAACTACTTGCCCTGGCAACTGTTGCACATGATAAAGTGACATCACCACCGGCTGCACCACCCAAGACGAAACGTAAAGCTTCGATCATTGAAGAGGCCAATAAAGAGAATACAACAAGCGATGAGGATGGGAAGTAAGGTTTCAAGCTGCACCACTAGCCACACACACTCAACCATCGCGAAGCGGAAAAGAATCAAGCAAACGGCTCGAAGGAAACTCATCATTCAAGGTGACGACCTTTCTGACTAACTTATTTGCAATTTAATTTTTTTACTTGCACATATTGAGGACAATGCTTCTCTCGAGTCTGGGGGTGTTTGTTTTTATTTAGTTTCCTCTTTAGTTGTATTCATCTAGGTGTCTCATATAGGTTTCATAAATTACTTGCCATGCCTTTGATTGGATTTAATTTGCCTAGACTTGTTGGATATCTAATGATAAAATTTTTGCCACTGCACTTAATTGAAAGAACCTTTATTTTTCGGATTCGCATGGAAAGAACTTAGAATTTCACTATGATGCTAAATATAAATTGACACAGTTGTGTCTTGTTGATTAAGGGAGACTTAGTGAACTTAGGTTGCTTAAAAATTGGGTAAATTGAAATTAAAAATTTCTTGCTAGAGGTGCCCGAAACTGGCACTAGTTAAGAATCACTAGAGGTGCCCGAAACTGGCTCTAGTTAAGAATCACTAGAGGTGCCTGAAATCGGCTCTAGTTGTTACACATTAAAGAATCACTAGAGGTGCCCGAAATTGGCTCTAGTCGACAAAAATCAAAACAAGAAATTCCATACTTTGCTAGAGGTGTCCGAAATTGGCTCTAGAAAAAATAAAAATATAAATGCCCCGGTAATTAATTTGATAAAAACCTATTTTTCACATGGAATCCTAATAATCGAATTGTACACAACTCCACACATACATTGTCGCGAGCATTATAGTTTGGTTCCGAGTAATTCCTGCGCTATCCAAAAATTTGAAGGGTAATCATACTTTGTGCCACGGTTCTGAGGATTGAAGTCAGGTACGAAGCAAATTCTTGATGGTCGAAGTCTTGGCGGGTAATTGTCAGTTTTGCATTGCTTGAGGACAAGCAATAGTTCGAGTTTGGGGTGTGTTAAGTGTTCAAAAGTGCTATTTTTATTGCCCTTTTTACTCATATTATTGTTAGATTTAAGCTCATCTTAGTTTCATAATTAGGCATTCATGCATAATTTCATAGTTTCTTTCACCGACATGCTTGATCACATAAATTGGTTAATTTTTGTAGAAAAAGGCGTTGCTAGTGTGTGTTTTATGTGTGCAGGATCAAATTACCCAACTCAGTAGGAAATTGCCGAAGCAATTGTCATGACAATTAAGGACAAGAAGATATGGCTGCCGATTTGTGGGAATAAATCCTAGAATAATTGATATTCCATGAAGAAATCAAAAGGAGATTAATTCCCAAAAGTTCAAGAGGAATATTTGGAAAGTAAATAAATAAAAGAGATGTATCTCTTTTACATTCAATGCCAACCTATATTCATACTTTCCATAAATAAGAAGAATTTGACCTAGCCATCCCCTATATAAAGGAAGCAAGTCGTCACAAGCAAAGGAGGTGAGGAAGTCGAATTTGAGAGATTGAGGGTTGCTCTATTTCTTTATTCGAGTCATGTTGGGTAGATTTTATTGTATATTCTTTTTACACCCAGCCATGAACTAAAGTTGTTTGGCTTGGGTTATTGTGTTTTTGTGGTTGTGGAACTATTTGGATTTTGTTTAGGTTTTTGAGTTGCAATTCAATTCCAAAGTTTGTTTATTCTTGGTTCTTAACATTGGTTGCGAGTGAATTGGGAGAGGATATTGGAATTCAATCATCTATTTATCTAATATCGGGAGAGTTAGATTCAAGAAACGAATGAACATGGTTTTCATACAAACGGAAGTTGGTGAAGACTAATTCGGCTTAAGGATAAGTTATGAATTTCAACAGCTAAGAGGAGCACAAGATTGGTTGTTGTTCATCCTTGGTTCACGCAGGGATGTATTATCAAGACGTGTGTAATTAATAGTATTTTGCGTTAGGGATAACGAGGAATCATTGAAGAACGCTTCGCTAAACTTTGGAAGTGAATGCTCAATTGCCCATGCAATCGACCCATTCTTAATTTCCCAAGCAATCGCGGGAGCATTGCCCAGGCAATCCGATCATACAACGCAGGGGAATTACCCATGCAACCGACCAGGCAACACGGCAGAATTGCCCTGGCAATCAACCAGGCAATTGCAACCAAATTGCCCTGGCAATCGACTAGGCAATTGTAACAGAATTGCCTTGGCAATCTGGCTGCTACTAAATCACCACGACGGACCATTCTACCATCACTCCACAACTCACGATAATCCAACCTAACCTCTCATCCTATCTTTATTTCTTTGTTATTTTATTTTAATTGTGAATTCATCATTATTATTTAATTCTTGAAACATTTGCAGTGACTTAAGCAAAGTGGCCCAAACCAATCCCTGTGGAGACAATACTCGATACTTATCATATCACTTTATTACTTGCGATGTGTATACTTGCACCATTTGTGTAGCACTCAAAACACGCAACAATGGTGTACAAGTACGGGTTTTCGTTACTGGAAACCAAACTTTTACGTAATGGCTTACGAGTATCGGTACGGCTATACGCGTACCGGTATGACTTTTTGAAACTGTAATCTAAATTTTGCTTTGAGTAACGATACGGCCTGTGGCATACCGATATGGGGATTAAGAATTTTAAAATATTTTTAATTAATATTTTGACTGTTGCCTTGTCACAATTTCTAGGAACTAGCTTTTAAAAGATTCGTTATGTGTATCGGTGCGTACCAATACGATATGTTAACCAAATGTTCCAAGGATTCTAGTGAACATAATGTGTACCAAAATGGTACGGCTCGTACCAATACCCTTTGTTAAATTTTCATTCTGTACCGATTCGCCTGCTCATGTACCGGTACCCCTTTTCTACAAGGACTATTTCCTCTTTGGGCAGGTACCGATATGAATGCTCATGTACTGATACCCAAGGTTGCCAGACAACATTTATTGCGGGAAAAATGCAGCCCAACGGCTCTATTCAATATCCCAACTACCCAAACGGCTAAAAATCAATGATGGGGTATAAAATCAAGTCTCCAAAACTTCTTCAACAACAAGAAAACTATCCAAAAGCATTCAAGCACATATCCAACCTCTTAGAGCTTAAATTGCACAATTCCTGTAACCCACTTGAGTGATTTTCATTGTATTTCATTTTTCATCAAGTTTAGGGTTTTTAGTGAACTTTGAATTGTGTGAACATTCATCCTTTAGAGGATTCCATAGTTTGCTTCTTTGTATCTACCTTAAAGAATAAGGGATCAATAGACTTTGGGGTATAAGCCTAGGTGTTTGTGAGGTTATCTCCTTTAGCCTAAAGTGAAATACAAATTAATGAATTTGTGAAAATCCGTAGTGTGTATAGCTAAGGTAGTGGATGTAAACCTTGTTTAGAAGGTTGAACCACTTTAACCACTTGTGCAAATTTTCTTTCTTTTTGCTCATTGCTTCCAACATTTTTTTAATTGGCAATTCACCTCCCTCTTGACCATTTCCATTGATTATTCAACCCAACATTTATACACATACATGATGATATTAGTGAAATCTCAATCAATGACTAATTGCCTAATCTATGAAATTTACAATCTAAATTAATAGAATTGCCTAATCTATGGGATTTGTTAATTTACATATTTACAATCAATCAATTATAATTATTTCCTCCAATATGCCGTTCAAGTTGGAGCTCGAGTAAAGAGTCAATCTTGGTCATCAAAAGTTAAAAGCGAGATCATGGAAGAGGTTTAGTTAAGATATCAGCGAGTTGATCTTCTAAGGACACATAAGTGATACACAAAGCCCCACTTTTTTACTCGATGTCGAATAAAATGATAATCTATTGTGACATCCTTCATTCGTGAAGGGAAGGCAAAATTTGAAAAAAGATATGTTGCACTAACATTATCACAATATATAATTGGAGCAGCAGGAACAAAGGTTATAAGCTCGGTCAAAAGTGAACAAATACAACTTAACTCAGTAGTTGTAGTGGCAACAACACGATATTCACCTTTAGTAGAATAGCGTACAACTGTGCGTTGTTTCTTGGATGACCATGATATCAGATTACGACCAAGGTAAACAATATAAGCACTTGTAGAGGTGTAGTCATCCTTATTACTGCCTCAAGCAGCAGTAGAGAAGGCATTAAGAGATAAAGATGTATGACTGTAACACCCCTTTTCCCGTATCCCTTATTGAATATGAGACAGAGATGTCACAAAGCATTTGTAAAACCATCTATATTTATAATTCGGTAAAAATTTATTTCTTAAAAAAATATTACAATTTAGTCTTTATTTACAAATCTAATTAAACGCATAAAGTTTAAAATTTATATTTTCGTCTTCAAATCAGGTTTAATTTCAGGCAACAACTTATCAATTTACTTCGACTTTATATAATTAGTGAAACTGCCTAAAAACTGCCTAATTTAAAATTCATCCAGATTCCAAATAAATTACAAATTCTATCGGAGCATGCATAGCATTTTAATATACATACCAACCAGTAAATATAAAATAGTGTAAAAAGATATCTTACTGATACTGATGTACATGTTATTGATTGATGATGTACGTTTATGCTCCTTACTCTAACCATTTCTTCTTTCCTACATGTGAAATAGTAACACTCTAAGTAATTACTTAGTGAGGCAATAATTCATAGTCAAATGCAATTTGACATAAATATCAATGTAAATAAATAATAATGCATATGATCATTGTACCATGTCATGCTCGTTAACATAAATAAATATGTAACAACATATATGAATATCAAAGTGATAAGATTAGATCTTACCAATTACCGTTGTCATTTACATCCGTAAGCTTTAAATGCTTACCAATACCTTTTTCATTTCTATCTGCAAGATTTCAAGCTTATCATTCTATTTCTTTGATTCATTTTAATTCACTTAGCCCAAGGTATCGAATTAAGAGATTCTATGTACACGAGTCATCCCCCTATACTTACTTAGGTATAGTGTATTATTGCACTCTACCGGGAGTGCTTAGCACCGAAGTGTTTCGGTATACTTGCCGGAGTATACCATTAATGAAATTTGCACTTTACCTGAAGTGCTTAGAATATTTATACAGTTGTTTATGACTCTATGGATATCCAACTATACCTTTGAATCTCTATATCATACATTGGGCTTTATATCATCAATCTATTTCATCAATGACAACATATATCAATATATATATCAACATTGGGCAGTTCATACCCAAAATAACATTTCAATTTCATCAATGTAAGTAATCAAATGATAAATGCATTTTATTTCTCAAATCTTTACATATTCATATTATATCAATCATATATTCAATGACATAAATATCAATGTATTATGATATGCATGCAATTGCACTCACCTGGGCCATTTATTTGTATGCCTCACTAAGTCCTCTTTAATCTTTTTCTTCATTACACCTAGAACCTCTATTGATTCAAACTTGAACTTCATAAATCAAATAAATGAAATATTTGTTAGATCCCAATCTAACAATATCTTAGACATATTGTCCAATATAATCATTCGAATATAAAAAATTTCCAAATGTTTTCCTTTCTTCCTTGTATTGTTCAAAAACTCATTATGGTTCTTAGTGACCAATTTGAACTTCCATTAACCCCTTTCAAGCTTACTAATCAACATTAGATACAAAGTGTATCAATTCTCATTTTCTGGCAGTTTGTAGTAACTTCAAAGAAATATTTCTATAAAATAATCTACAACTCGGAATTCGATTCCGTTTGTTCAAAAAGAAACTAGATTCAATAAGATTTTCATCCATATAAATTAATAACCCAAATTCCTCTTGTACGGTTTATGGCGTCAATTTCCAGTATTGAATTTCAGAACAGACTGTTATACTGTTTTCTAACCTTTCACCACTTAAAAATTCATATCTTTTTCCTCAAAAATCGAAATCAGTTTCTGTTTGTTGGAAACAAAACTAGACGAACAAATCTTTACATAGGTATAAAATTCACCTTCTAACCTTTTTTGTAGAATTTATGGTGAATTTTCAAACTTACTGCCAAATCCAGTTTTCCTACACAACTTCCATAAATAACTTCAAACTTTATACTAATTTCTCCTTACTTTGCTACTTGTAAATTTGGTCCCCTTACTTGATTCAAACAAATAATGTATCACTTTCTTCATCAAATAATTATTCAAAAATAATTTCCTCTAATTTTCCTTCTTAACCGAAATAGTCACTAAAATGCAAAGATAAGGATTCAAGCTTCTTAACTATGCAAATTAATCCTCAAATCAACATTACTACCTTAATTCCATCATTACAACTAAAAATCAGATTTAGCCCCCATACAAAACTTCAATTTTGATTTGGTCGCTTAACTTTGACAATTTATCAAAATGGTCACTAATTCAATTCAACACCAATTTAGCATTCTAACTTCATTTTCTTGTCTATAACATCATTAATAACATAAATACACTCCAAATTCTAAAAATTAAGATTTGGTCCTTCAACTTTTGAATTTGCCAAAATGGTCCCTACATAATTTAACTTAGGGTTTTGCTTCCAAACAACAATTCAAGCTTACTAGATCATTATTTTAACATCACAAACCCTAAATTAAACTTGAATCCATAAACCCTAATCATCTTCATAAAAATAAAAACATGTAAAACTTAAATCCTAACTCAATATCATGATTTTAACATCATACTAGCTTGATTTCAACTTGAATTCAATCATGGAATCATAAAATCTTAAAAGCCCCAATTTATCCATAAACCCTAATTTCTTTCTCATGTAAATTCTCATCAATCAATCATGGATTACATGAATTATTGACAACAACAGATAGAGCTTGAAGAGTAGAACAACTTTGTAGTTGAAGAGATTACCTGAAAACTGAGTTTCGGGGGCTTGACTCGAGCTTGGAAAAAATTTCTCTTTCTTTCCCTAGCCCTCACGTTTTTGGCTGGAAAAGATGAACATTTTGTTCATCTTTTCACCATTATTTTACACATATATCTATTAAATGAATTTAAAATAGTGAAATTACAATTTTGCCCTTTTTATCCAATGGTTGAGATTATTTTATCATCAATCAAGGGCCAAGATTAAATCTTCAATTTCCTTCTTCCAAAATTTCCCTTTATAACTTTCAAATATTTCAAAATTCCCATCCTTGCCAAATGACCAATTTGCCCTCCAACTAGTCTTTATTTACTAGTTTGTTTCCAAATTGCCATTCCGTTAAAATCTAACTAAATCTAGTTAGAATTCAACCAACCATAATAAAATATTCATAAAATAACATTTTATGAATTTTCCATAGCTTTTGGATCAGTCTCTCGATTTTTCCATTCGATCCGATATACCGATAATTAACCTCTTTACTCAAGATTAAACTGTAGGATTCATCTTGAATCGAACTAAAAATATTCCCAGCACTTATAATGGACTTTTATTACCTTCCTCTATCTTATGATGAAATCTCATAATTATTTGATTTAATTCGGATATCCAAATTCCATTTAAACTTTGACTGTAATTTCCCAATAATAGAAACATCGGATCCGACCAAAATCTTCACATTCGATCCACACCCTTAGGTGATCTATTTATTTATGAAATAAAACCCTTAACTTTTAGGGAATTACAACTTTAGTCCCCAAACTTTTCGAAAGTTTATACTTCACCCATCCATGGCAAATGTCCAATTTGCCCTCCAACTAACTTTAGCCATAAAATTTTCAAAATTTACATTTTGGTCACTAACTTTTTAAACTTCAATTCCCATTCCAATTTTCCTTGGAATTCAACTAAACTTTAAGAATACCTTATTCAATTCACTATCTATCACATAAGACCTTTAAACCTTAGAAATTTCCTTTTCAAAACCCATAATTAGAGAAATCCTAACTTTTGCATTTTTGTCATTTTAGTCACTAAGTTAGCTTTTACGCTATTATCTTAGTACTAAATGACCCTTAATCAACTTAGTAAATTTTGGGGTATCACAATTCTCTCCCCTTAATCAACATATACTTGATTCAAAAGGTGAGGAAATTGCTTTCTCATAGATTCTCCTAATATTTTTCAAGTCGTTTCCTTGACTTAATGATTTTGTCAAAGAACTTGGACAAGCAAGATTACCTTGTTTCTCAGTTCTTTGACTCCTTGTGCTAGGATCTTTATCGGTTCTTCCCCATACATTAAATCCGATTGAATCTCTATTTTCATTGGGATAATGAAATGCAAGAGATCCAATCAATACTTCTTGAGCATCGATACCTTATGAATCTTGTTCTTTTCCAAAGATAAAACTAGCTTATAATCTACCGGAGCAACTTTTTTCCCAATTTCTTATGGTTCAATAATTCTTGGACTTAACTTTCTTTTCGTTTAAACCACAACACCTTCTTTCAAGGTGAAACTTTTAAGGAATACTTTATCCTTAACTTTATATCAAATATCTTTTCTTTTAGATTCATAGATAGTTTTTATATCAAATATCTTTTCTTTTAGATTCATAGATAGTTTCCATTATTTAAGATATAGATTCTTCCTTGATAATACAAATATCTATTAAACTTAACTTCAAAGTCTTCGGTTTCACCCTTTTTATACTTGTTTGAACCTTGACAAATATTTCTCACCTTTTATCTAAATATCTTTTATTCAGTCCAATAAAATAGACTTTATTTTTTTAACGTGGTAATCAAAGTACCCTCTTCTTTTAACCCCAATCTCGTATCCATAGCTCTTAAAGCAGCAAAAGTCATTTGACTGAGGGCGTCAGTTACCACATTATCTTTTCCTGGATGATAGTCAATGACCACATCATAATCTTTAAGAAGCTTGATCCAACTTCTTTTCCTCAAGTTTAACTCATTTTTAATCAGCATATACTTTAAACTTTTATAATCTACTTAAATATAGCATCGTTCACTATATAAATAATGACGTCATATCTGTAAAGTAAATATAACCATTGCCAACTCCAAATCATGAGTAAGATAATTTTTCTTATGTATCTTAAGTTGTCTCAAGCATAGACCACTACTTTTCCTTCTACATAATTACACATCTCAAGCTTTTATGAGAAGCATCGTTATAAACCACATTATCTTTGCCCGATTATGGTTGTACTGGTACCGGGGCTTCTATTAAGATCTTCTTTAATGTCTGAAAGTTTTCTTGGCATTTATTTGTCCAACTGAATGTCATTTCTTTCCTGAATAGCTTGATCAGTGAGGAGGCAATCATCAAGAGAATTTTTACAACTTTCGAGAATAACCAGCAAATCCTAAGAAATTTTGAACCTCAAAAACTTTCTTCAGAGGTTTCCATTCAACTATAGTTTGTGCTTTCTTGGGATCTACTCTTATCCCCTCTACTGAAATCACATAACCAATAAAACAACTTTCGACAACCAAAATTCACACTTTAACTGCTTAGTTTATGGCTTCCTTTCTCAGAAGATCTGAAGAACAATTCGAATATGGACATTTTGTTCTTCCTTTGCCTTCTACTAGACCAAAATATCCTCAATGGACACTACCAAAAATTGGTCCAAGTAAGGTTGAAATACTATGGGGTCTATTAATGTTGCAGAAGCATTTGTCAAACTAGTTGGCACTATCACGAACTCATTTATCCATATCGAGTTCTAAAAACTATCTTTAGAACATCTTCTTCCTTGGTCTTTAACTAACAATACTCCAATCGAGGATTGGTTTCGAAAAACATAGATTCACCTTTTTAACTGATCAATAAGATCACCAATCTTCAAAAGATGATATGTATTCTTTATCGTCACCTTATTTAGCTGATGAAAATCTATACTTAATCACATAGATCAATCTTTCTTTTTCACAAATACACTGGTGCACCCCAAGGTGACACACTTGGCTTTATAAAACCTCGACATAACATTTCTTGCAACTATACCTTTAACTCTCGAAGTTTGGTTGAAGTCATTTTATACGGGGTCATTAATTTAGGCGCAATGCCTGGTAACATCTTTATTTTGAATTTCACCTCTCAATCTAGAGGTAATTCTGGGTAACCCATCTGGAATACATTTGGATATTTTTGGACAATCGAGTTATTTTCCAATTTAACTTGAACAGCTCGTGTATCCACTACATTTACTAAGGAAACTGGCAACCTTATAGAAACAATTTTCTTAATAAAATTAAAGTAGAGAAGGGATTTACCCTTTCACCAACTACTACTATTTTTGTACCTTCCATGTTTTTCAATACTAATCGCTTTATGTGACAATTCACCATGACATGATAGGAAGATAACCAAATTATTCCCAAAAATCATCTTGAACTCCTCAAAAGATAATTTCATTAAGTTTATAGGGAACTCCATTCTTTATATTTTATCAAGCAAATCCCACATGTTCAACTTACCCTTACATTACAACCCAACAAATTTGTCACCGCTATATTACTTGAAATGGGTTCTAAGAGGATATCTCGTTCACCACTCAACTTCGTACTTATATACGAATGTGTAAAGCTAGGACCCATCAACATCAATACAGGTTTATCCAAAAAGATGAGATATACCTTTTATGATTTTCGGATCATCCCAATCTTTATCAGTCATGTTGTTATAAACTCAGACTGATATGTGCAATCCTAGCTATGAAGAAAATTTAGATGGTTTTCAAATCTAGCTTAAATCTCGGAGCAACAAGATAACTACATCCAATTCCTCTGCATCCAACCAATGAAATTCGTCCAGTGTAATCCTTAGGTTATTCAGTTATAAATCAAGAATCACTGAACCATCATCTGCTTCTCCTTTCAATTCAGATGTTCCTGAACTTTTCAGTTTCTTAATCCAGCACAGGCACTCCTTGTTTACCAGTGCCCTTTTTTTTGTTCCAATTTATCCAAAGGGTCATCATTAACCTTATTATTACTACTCTTGATTCCATCGAAAACATCCAATTTACTAGTTTATCACACTTTCTTGACTCAATTATTTCTTATAATTCCTCCACAAATTACATTAGTAAGGAGCGACATCAATCGGATCATAAAAACATCAGATCAGTAATATTAATATCCTAGTGGCATGTATACTCTTTTTAACATAAAACCACTTCCATTTAGGCTGAGAACCAGCTAAACCTGTAACACCATTAACGTATACTCATAAACTAAATATACATTAAAGATGTTACAATGTTGCTTATAGAAAACTTGACTTAAATATTTTTTTCCAAAACTTGCCTTGTAGTTTAACCCTTTCTCGATATTCATTTAAAAACTGTGTTAGACTGTGGTAGCTAGTTTTGACCCTGAATTGTTTTATAAAATTTATACATGTGTTTTTGAAATAAAAATATTAATCAGAGTGACAACTAGATATGCTGCCTAGACCCTTTCTTAATTTTAAAATTCCTACGCGATTAGGGTTAAATGATACCTAATTATATCCAGACTTCTCAACTACTTGTATTAAACCATTTTATCAAATCCATACATCCATAATATACATAAGTACGTCATTTACTTAGGTTTACAAACCCATTTACTCATTTAAAATACATACCAACATATATTTTAACATTTTGTACATGCCACTAGATATCAACTACTTAAAAGATGTACATACCGTAGTCACTTTAATAACTTGATCTTCCAAAATGACAGCTCCTACTTAAGTCTATCTCGGAGAACCTACGTGTGAAACAACATCACACGCTAAGTACTAACCTAGTGAGGCATTCAAAATAGTTTTAGGAAAACATGAAGTAATGCAATTCAGCATATCATATATAAAGTGCAATACATATTTCCCATATCTAGCAATCATGTCACAATATCAACTTTCCATGTGTCATCACTATCATACGAGATATTATTATCATGTGTAACATGAATCATCATTATTCTGTATCATATAACCTCTTACCATGTATCATATAATATTTCTATCATGTATCATGTAACATTTCTATCATATATCAGTGACATTTCTAACATGTATGTCAGGTAACATGTAACATCCCGTTATCATTATCATCATGTCTGGATAGAGGCCCATGGAAACCCCGTAGCCTATATGCACCGTAGTTCCATGTAGAGTACGCACTCAAGAGGAAGCTATTTGCTCCTCATATAAGGACGCTCTTTGCTCCTTATATTAAAAACACCTCGCTAGTGCCATTTGCACCCCAGGGTGTATCTTGTTTCATTTTAATCCTGTTATTATTCATATTCCATGTATAGACATGCATTGCCATTATGCATAATAAAATTCTTACCTCGTATTCTATTGAAGCTTGCATTTACTGAAATATGCAACTGGTCAAATTTTATATAATAATGCAATATCATTATCAATTTAAGGTCGACTTATCGCAAGTCTTCCTATTTTCATCATTATGCAAGCATGTAAAAATGCACTCACCTGTTTATGCCAGACAGCCTCACTAAGCTCACTCGATATTCTTTTCCTTCTTTTTGTTACTCGGGTCTTCCTCAAACTCCTTTTGAACTGTAGAAGACCAATCGAACACATTTTATCACTATTCTTTGTTAGACTTAAATCTAACAATACTAACTTAATTTTAAGACATAATTATTCGAATATAAAATATTTCTAAAATTTTCCCAAATTTTCATGTGATTGCCGAATTGGTCCCTAGGTCCTTAGTGACCATTTTGAAAATAAATCAATTGTTCAAGCTCAATTTGAACAATTTTCCATTACTATTTACTTATTTTGGACTATTATCCTTTTAGTTCTTAAACTTTATAAAAGTGACATTTTAGTCACTACACCATATTTGTACATTTAATTCATGTAAAAATTAATTATTTACTCGTTTCCATCATTTCTAGAACTTTCCCTTAACTTTCAATTTATTTCAACTTGGTCCTTCAAGATTCTTTTATTTCAAAATAGGTCCCTAAATTTTCCTTTCTTGACATTTCAATCCTTCAACTTCCATAATATGCTTGAATGTTCAATTCTATAAATTTTTCCATAAATTCAAGACAAGTCCCTAAGTTTCTTCAAATTATCGAATAGGTCCTAAATTTTATAAAATGTTCAATTTGGTCCTAAATTGTCAATTCAAGCTTGAAACTTCATTTTCTATCCATTCCCATCATCAAATAACTTTTGACAATTTAGTCCTTAATATTCCATAAAATTTTGAATTGATCCCTAATAGGAATTTAATCATCAAACATCAAAATTAAGTTCTAACATCAACATAAAGCTTCAAACAACTTAAATCCTTCAATATCATCATCAATTCTCAAACCCCTAACAAATCCCTAAATTTCACGATTATGGTTTATAACTTCCAACATGAAATTAGCTTGATTTCAAGCTTGTTTTTATTAAAACTAAGCTTAATTTATCATCTACTACATCCACTCTAGAAAAATTCCATGAAACCCTAAATTATCTTTCTTCAATCCCTATCTTAAAATTCATAATTCCATGAAATTTTACTATCAAAATATAGAGAAGGAAGAGTAGATCACTTTACCTTAAACAACATTGCTTGAATTCTTGATCAAAAGCCTTGAAAATGGACTAGGAAAATTTTTGGTATTTTTTCCTCTTTTCTTTTTGCTATTCGAACAGCTCTAAGATGAAAAAAAAATGATGTTTTGTTCATCTTTTAAATAAATCCACATGTTTAAAAGTAAAATGAATTTTTAATTCATTTTACATAGTGAAGTTACTAATTTGCCCTTTTAATCCAATGGCCAAGATTCAATCTTATCAAAATTCAATGGGTATGATCTAATCCATGTGAAAAACTCCTTCCAAAATTTTTCTCAAAGTTTCAAAATATTTCAAAAATGTCATCCATGGCAAATGTCCAATTTGCCCTCCAACTAATCTTTATTTACAACAAGACTTAAAAATTGCCATTCCATCAAAATTGAACCAAATTGGTTCCAATTCAACCGGCAATGTCCCAAAATATTTTAGATTTTTATTTGTGGCATTTACTCGGTCCAAATATTTGAATTTCACTCAATACGATTTCTAAATTTTCTTCCTATGAACTTTAAAGCTTTATAGCCACTAATATAGGCCTCGTACGAAAAAATTCGAGTTACACGAAAGTGTCACTCTTGGGGGTGAAGTATTCATTTATGGGGTTAACTTACATAACTTTTGGAAATTACACTTTGATCCCTGTACTTTTCTAAGTTCACACTTTAACCCCCTAAACTTTCAAAAATTACATTTTGGTCACTAGTCCCAAAATTGGGATATTACAATTCCTCCCCCTTAATAAAATTCATCCTCAAATTTTCAACGTATACTCTTTTCAAACAATTTTTGATGCTATTTTTTCATTCTTTCTTTGGTTTCCCAAGTGGCTTCCTCAACTTTATGGTTCCTCCAAAGGACTTTGACCAGTGGAATTTTCTTATTTCTTAATTCTTTAAATCCATATGCAAGGATTTTAGCTGGTTCTTCTTCATAAGTCAGATCTGGTTGTAGCTCGATTTTCTTAGGAGAAATTACATGTGAAGGATATGATCAATACCTCCTCAGCATGGACACGTGAAACACATCATGAATCTTACTCGTATCTGAAGGTAATGTCAGTTGGTAAGCCACTGGTCCCACTCTTTTCAAAATCTCGTATGGCCCGACAAATCTATGACTAAGCTTTCCTTTTTACCCGAACCTTAGTACTTTTTTCCAAGGAGAAACCTTTAGGAACACTTTTTCTCTCACTTCATACTCAATATCCTTTCTCCTCTTATCTGCACAGGCCTTTTGTCGATCTGCGGTGGCTTTGAGATTATGTTGAATAATTCTTACTTTATCCTCCATATCTTGCGTTAAGTCAACTCCTCTAATGTTTGAGTTATTTTGAACATTTTGATCTTGCAATTCGAACCAATTAAGAGGAATTTGGCACTTTCTTCCATATAATGCTTCGAAAGGTGCCATCTTAATACTCGCTTGATAACTATTATTATAAGCAAATTCAGCCAAAGGCAAATACTTTTCCCATGATCTCGCAAACTCGATCACACAAGCCCGTAGCATATCTTCCAAAATCTGTATGACCCTTTCAGATTGTCCATTTGTTTGCGGATGAAAAGCTATACTAAAATTTAATTTAGTGCCCAACACTTCATGTAACGCACCCCAAAATCTCGAAGTAAACCTTGGATCTCTGTCTGATACTATTGATACTGGGACACCATGTAGTCTTACTATCTCTTGAACATAAAGTTCTGCATATTTATCCAATGAATAATCCATTCTAACTAGGATAAAATGAACAGACTTTGTTAAGCAATCAACAATGACCCAAATTGAATCCTTTTTACTTGGTGTAGCTGGCAATCCAAATATTAAATCCATCGTTACTCGCTCCCATTTCCATTGAGGAAAAGAGATAGGGTGGACCAATCTAGAAGGTACTTGATGCTCAGCTTTTACTTGTTGACATGTTAACCACTTTGCCGTGAATTCCAAGATTACTCTTTTCATACCTGACCACCAGTATCGAGTCTTCAAATCTTGATACATCTTTGTTACTTCTCGGGTGCATAGTCAATGGACTATAATGAACCTCCGTTAAAATCTCTTTCTTCAGATTGTCATTATCAGGAATATATACTTTACCTCTATAATATAGACAACCATTAGGCTTGATCTCATAATCTTGTACTTCTCCTGCTTTAGCTTGTCTCTTCCTTTCGAGACATTCTTCATCTGTAGTCTGCAAATCCTTGATTTGATCCAATAAAGTTGGCTTGAATAGAAATTTTGCTATCAAAGAACCATCCCATTCCAATGACAATTGTGCATTCAGCATGTGCAGAGCAGAAAATTTCTTTTGACTAAGAGCATCTGCGACTACGTTAGCCTTTCTAGGGTGGTCATCAATAACCACATCGTAATCCTTTAAAAACTCGACCCATCTTCTTTGTCACAGATTCAAATCCTTTTGTGTCATCAGATACTTCCAACTTTTTTATCTGTATAAATATGACATTTTTCACCATACAGATAGTGTCGCTAGATTTTTAAAGCAAAAATTACAGCTGTCATTTCCAAATCATGTGTCGGATAGTTCTTTTCATGAGTTTTGAGCTGTCTTGATGCATAGGCTACCACAGGACCTTCTTGCATCAACACGTATCCCAAACCACAATGAGATGCATCACTGAACAGAGTATATTCCTTTCTCGATTCTGGTTGAATTAAAACTGGTGCCTCGGTCAAAACTTTCTTTAATCTTTTAAAGCATTTCTGACACTTCTCCGTCCATATAAAGGGAATACCCTTTCGTAGCAACTGGGTAAGAGGCATAACAATGATGGAGAAATTTTGCACAAAGTATCTATAATATCCAGCTATTCCCAAGAAACTCCAAACTTTAGAGACATTTTTCGGTGCCTCCCATTCAAGAATAGCTTGTATTTTCATAGCGTCAACTCTTATTCCTTCTGATGACACTACATGCCCAAGAAAAGTTATCTCTGACAACCATAACTCACATTTCAAAAACTTGGCATATAGTTGCTTATCTCTTAAAGTTTGTAATACCACTCGAAGAATGAATACAGCAGGGGCATTCGTCAATCCAAACGGCATTACCAGAAACTCGTATTGTTCATAACGAGTTCTGAATGATGTTTTCGGTATATCTTCTTCTTTGACTTTAAGTTGATAATATCCTGATCGAAGATCTATCTTCGAGAACACCGCTGCACCTCTAAGATGGTCAAATAGATCTTCAATCCTTGGTAGCGGATACTTGTTCTTAATGGTTACTTTATTTAATTGCCGATAATATATACATAATCGTAGGGAACCATCCTTCTTCTTTACAAATAGCACCAGAGCACCCCATGGTGATACACTCGGTCGAATGTAACACCAGTCTAGCAATTCTTGTAATTGAGCCTTTAGTTCCCTTAACTCTGTAGGCATCATTCTATATGGTGCCATTGATATCGGCTCAGTTCTAAGTTAAACATCAATTCCAAACTGTATTTCCCTATCCGAAGGCAATCCTGGTAGTTCGTCCGAAAATACATCAGGAAATTCCCTCACAGTTGGGATATCTTCAATCTTTTTAGATAGCTTTTGTGTATCCACCACATAAATTAAACATGCTTCACATCCATTGTTTAACATTCTGTGAGTTGTCGTTGCAGAGATTACTGACTCTAAATAGTCAGTTCTTTCTCCTACAATGATTACCTCAGAACCATTAGGTCCTTTAAGTACGAATCTTTTCTTCTTGCATTTTACATCTGCATCGTATGCAGATAGCCAATCCATTCCAAGAATGACTTCAAATTCATGGAATGGAAGTTCTATTAAGTCTGGCGGGAATTTAATCCCTTGAATTTCTAAAGGACAGTTCTTACATATTCTAGTCACTCGTGCACCATGTCTAAGAGGATTACTGGCAATCACATTACTAGATATTTTCTCCATAGGAATTTTTTTTTGTTCTACTATTTTAGTGCTAATGTACGAGTGAGTCGAACCCGGATCAATTAAAGTAAATAATGGTTCTTCCAAAAGTTGGAACGTACCTGCGATAATGTTCGAATGATACTTTTCTTCATCAGTACGGATATTGTATACTCGAGCTGAAGTCTGAAATTCCTTGTTGGATGCAACCTCAGAGACTCCTTGTGCCGATGTCTTGGGTTGTCCACCACCATGACCTCAACCTTGAGAAGATACAGCTGCAGATTTTTCAGTCTGAGCTGGCTTCTTTGATTGCCCCTCCGGATAATCCTTAATATAATGCTCAGTACTACGACATCTATAACATGCTCCTGTGATTGCTCGGCAGACTCCCAAATGTCGCTTTCTACAAAATTCGCATTCTGGAATCATAGCCCTGCTTGATCTAGTAACTGATGCCATTTCCTTGCAGAAGGATTCTTCTGAGTAAATCCATACTCAGCTCTGTCTTGTGTTCGATTACCTCTACCTTTTTTAGACTGTTGTAGACTCTCTAGGTGAAATGATGGCAAAAGAGGCAAAAGTTATGTTGGAAAAGTATAAAACAGTGCCAAGATTAGTCTTTTGCGTGCAAGTATACACGGTCTGCAAGTAATACAGCTGGTAAGCTGAGTATCGATCCCACAGAGATTGACTTGGAATTCAATTTCCTTGATTGTTACTTGCCTTAAGAAAAAGTTGATTTGATTTGAAGTTGGTTTTGAAAACAATTAAAAAGAAAATGAATGAAAGTAAAGTAAAGACGTTGGCAAGGAAGGTGCTTTAATGAATGATGAGCATTGGCAGGGAATGCCTGGTTTTCACGCTATTCATGTTGTGCCAGCCTTTAATAACAACATGTCTTGGCATTGTTTGCCGAGCAGATTCAACATTAGCGAAGCCTCTCTCAATGGTCATTGCCCTAAATTAATCATGTAAAAACCTCTATATCTCTATAGTGTTTGTTTTTAAATAAACCAATTTGATCAAGATCCAATTTATACTCCTAAGTGGTAGATTTCACTCCTGAAGTAAGTTCATCTACTTGAACGACTTCTCTCGAAGCTTCTCTCCTCAGTATTCAACAACTTATTCGTTGCCACCCCAAGTCTGTTAAGATATTGAGGCGCAATAGGCCAACAGTGCCAGCTCTCGCTTGGCATAGTATTTAGAAAATATTAAAGTATTTCGAATAGTGAAAACATTGCCAAGGCATATTTATTATTAAAAACTAAAACATGAAAATAGCGTTTAACGCAAACATCCCCCACCAACTATTAAATTGGTTCATGGTGAGGGATTTAACCAACAACCCATAAACGTTTTTGAAATACATCATCCTTAAAAATAAAATAAAATAACTTGAAAGAGAATATGGCCTAGAAGGGGTCTCGCTTGTCAATCGTCACACACCAACTCCTCACGATCCAATCTTCTGTGACCCTCAAAAGTCTAACTTGGTTGGTGTTTAAATAGGCGTGCGAGGAACGGATAGGATTAGTTCTTCAAATTTTGAATTTCAACTGCCCAAGGGATAAGGGATTATCTTCTTATCCAAATTTGAATGAGAGCTGATCAGGCTAGGGCTGACGTCATACTGTCGGCGTTCCCCTGGCGTCCAAGCTTGGCATGAATCTACCAACAAGTCTTGGCACCATCTTATTAGCTATTTTTTCGGAGATTGTTCCAATTGCTATCTTTTCAGAATCTGATCATTTCCTATTTTTTCAGGGTCCAACAGCTTCTTGGCATAGCATCAAGTTCACTTCTCTGCCAACCGGTGCTTGGCATTGTCTGGTCCATCTGTGCCAACAGCACCCGGCATTTTCTCTGGCATTCTTTCTTGAGATGCTTTTTTGGGCCAAATCCTGTTCCAAACTTGCAAAATTGCCAACAAAACAACCCTTCACACTGGCATAGACAGAATTCTAAACTCCTTATGCAAATGCATGGTTTTAACATCCTAATGCAACTAAATGCACCTAAAAACAAGCAAAAGCATTGTAAGGTTGGCATTAAAAATAGTACTTTTGGAGAGGTAACACACCCCCAAACCTAACTCATTGATTGTCCTCAAGTAATGCAAACAAAATAAAAACAAAAACTGTGAAAATGTTACCTTGACAAAATTTTGGTTGAATGCCAACACGTGTTGGCAAGCAGAATTTGGCTCTACTTCTGTCCTCAGTATCTCAGTTCAATAATGCCAAGCAGGTAGTAATTCAAGTGCAGCAATATAACTCTAGTCTAAGTTCATGAAGAGTGCATGATGTGTAGGCAATATGCATCAAGTATCCTGTCATTCTCTTAGCCAATTTTACTACCTAAACTCAAATTTTTATCTTTTTTCTTTTTTTTCTTTGCCAAGGTTTTCTGTTGGCATTAACTTAAGCTTGCTTCGTGACACTATTTAGCGTGAGAGATATGAAGGAGCATACCATGAATCCCCACCTTAATCTAGACATCACTTGGCTTTCACTTCAACTCATACTCTAAGGTTTTGGACTTGAGAACTAAGAAGGAGCAAACCACGAAGCCCCAAGTAACTTATTATCCCTAGGTAGAAGAGAGTTCATTTTTTTCTTGCCTTGGCAAAACATTACTGCCTTGTTTATTTCTTTTTACCCTGGCATCATTTTTTTCTAAATCTAAGCATAGTTTCAAAAGGTCTAAGTTTGTTAAGGAACTAGATACATTCTACGTGTTAAGTGGAATTTCAGTTCCTTAAACTAGAGATCAATTGCCAAGCTAACCTGGCATACTATTCAACTGGCATGGCATGAAAACTAAAGATTAAAAATTTCCTCATTGGACAGACACCTAGATCAAATTAAACTTGCCTAACAAATGCTAACATTTTTCAAGATTAAATCGAGGCAAAAATTTTCTTTTTTTAGTGGTTCGGTATGCATCTCTCCTAAATGACCTAAATGGCATGGCAACAGAAAACTAAACATGAAATGCATGGCATAAATGTGAAGAAATACACACCCCCAAACCCAAGATGTGCATTGTCCCCAATGCATGAAACAACACATATATATATATAAGAAAAACAAAAAAAAATAAAAATGCATGATCATGTAAATGCAATGGAATGAAATGTAAAGGAGTTTAGGAAGAAGATGACTCTCCTTCGGAGACTTTACCGTGCGGCACGGGTTTTTCTTCTCACAAATGGCTTTCGATCAAGGGCCATGTGCTTTTTTCTTTTCAGGCTCAATTTTGAAGCGACAGTGGAGGCTCTAACATCCTCTTTTTCCTTGGCAGGCTCTGATTCAGCAGGTGCATTGGTGGCATCATATGGCGTATGTATAGCAGGTGTCACTGCGACTTGGCTTTGGTTTCCTTTGATTCAGATGAAGAATCAGAACTGGCAGACTCGACTTGAACTGGAGATAATAGGACTATGGCATCGGACGGGGTACGAACTGGACTAGCTTGCATGGCATTGTAGCTGGCAGAGGGATCGGTAGGGAAGTCTGGAAATGCTGGCACAAAATCAATTGATAATTTTGTAAGAGCCTCCCTGATTACAATGTCCCTGGCTTGGATATAGTGTCGCATCTTGGCATTAAGCTCCTTAGCTTTTTCCAGCTTTTGGAGAATAATCTCCTGGCGTTGGTGAATTTGGGACAACATTGCCATTGAACTGTCTGGCACAATTTCTTGCATGGTTGCTAGCGCGGCCTTTGACTCATTGGGCTTTGGCGTGGGTGCCCTTGCCTTTCCCTTCCCCTTGTCCTTGGGCTCAGCAGCAACAAGATTCCTCCATATAGCAGCAATAATTGTTTTTCTTTTGATCATTTGCCCTTTATCCGTATCAAGCCTTGGCACATCATGGAGCATGCAAACGTTAGAAATCAACAAAGGGAAAAACAAGCTGCCAGTACCTTGCGTTGCGCACTTGTAAGTTTCCTCAATAATGATCTAGCCAACATTGATCTTGCGCCCCATAACAATGGAGTGCAACAGGATCATCCTTTCTTCCGACACGGTCTTGTTATGGGATGTGGGCATCAGATTCGCCTTGAGAAAGTGATTCCATCCTCTCTATTGGGGCTTCAATGCCAGCCTCTTCACCGTCCAGTGGCCCGTTGATGAGACTGTCCATGTCGTGCCAGGTTCACACAGATCTGCCAGTAGCCTCTTCCTCTTGGCAGCATTCATTGATTCAGCGTACTCGAAATACTCATCCTCTGCACCATCTAAATCAAACATATTGTTAATATACCCTTCATCAAAATGAACACATTTACCTCTAACAATCAATAATTCTTGGACAATGGTGGCATAAATCTCCCCTTTTTGCTGGCAGAACTAAGTCCATTTGTGCAAGTTAATCGTAGATATGACTTTCGGGGGGAAGTCGTTTGTTTTCTCTGTTTTAAACTTGAAGTGCTTCTCGTAGCAAAAACTTCTCGAGGCAAAATTTGTTTCAAAATTTTTCTGAATCTCCTCGTTGAAGAACCTTTTGAAAGGGATAGAGGATGAAGCCATTGAAAATCATTGAAGGAACTTGAAACGGTGTTGAAAGATGAAGAAAAAGAATGATTTGGGTTTTGTACTTGTTTATCGAAAAGAAAGTAAAAAGTGAGAGAGTTGTTTGATTTCTTTAACCGGCTAAGGTGAGAAAGTGAAAGTTTTGGTTCGGTTCAGTGTTATAATGGGAGTAGTAATTAGGGATGATGATGGGAAATAAAAAGAATTAATTTAAAAAAGGGTGGAGTGATAAGGTTGAAGTGATGAGGTGATAGGTGATAAGATAGGGTAAGGATTAGAGTGATAAGGTGATTGGTTTAAATTTTAAATTTCAACCGAAATTTTGGGAGGCTAGGGTTTAAGGTCAAATAAACATAACTCCCTCTTATTTTACTGGGCCGATGAAACTAGGGTTTTTTCTCTTTCTTCTATCTTTTGCACCGCTGCATGCCAAGCTACTCTGGCACTGTGTCTGGCAGATTTTTCTATTGATGCGTTGGCTCCTACCAACAGCCCTGGCAGTGTCCCTGACATGGCATAATGAATATGCACAACTCAAAGGAAACCTTTCAACACAATAAAGGAATAAAAACTTGAAATTTCAAAATAAAGAAAAACAATTAAAAACCTTGAAACCTAAAAACAAAGAAAAACTATAACCTAATATTTACAAAAGTTCAAACCTGATGGTGTTTTCATGTTACCTCTGCCAAGAGGATCACCTCTTTGGCATTATTCTGATCACCTTCCATGTAGTGCTTTAAACGTTGGCCATTCACCTTAAAGATTTTGCCCGTCCTCAAGTTCTTAATGTTCACAGCTTCATGAGCATATGGCTTCACAACTTCATAAGGGCCCATCCATCTCGATCTGAGTTTCCCTAGAAACAACTTAAGCAATGAGTTGAATAACAAAACACGTTGGCCTACCTCAAACTGTCTTGGCATTATCCTACTATCATGCCAACGTTTTGCCTTTTCCTTGTAGATCCTGGAGTTCTCTTAGGCTTGTGTTCTGAATTCCTCCAACTCATTTAGGTCTAGTAACCTCTTTTCTCCAGCAGCTCTCCATGCCATGCCAAGTGTTCTGATGGCCTCGTAGGGTTTATGCTCAAGCTCCACTGGCAGATGGCATGGTTTTTCGAAAACAAGTCTAAATGGTGAAGTACCAAAAGGAGTTTTAAAAGCAGTCTTGTAATCCCACAATGACTCATCTAGTCTCAAGGACCAGTCATTCTTTGATGGATTAACAGTTTTTTCTAAGATGTTTTTGATCTCGTTATTCGAAATCTCGGCTTGCCTGTTTGTTTGTGGATAATATGTCGTGGAAATTCTCTATTGTATACCATACCTGCACAAAGCTTTAGAGATTAGATTAAATTTAAAATGGGTGCCCTCATCACGAATAATTACCCTAGGGGTGCCAAATCTAGTAAAAATGTGTTTGTGCAAGAACTTGGCAACGGCCTTGGCATTGTTTGTTGGCAGGGCCACATCCTTTACCCATTTAGATACAGAGTCAATAGCTACAAGAATATATACATTACCGAATGAGGGTGGAAAAGGACCCATAAAGTCTATCCCCCATACATCAAATATGTCCACAGACATAATGTTTTGAAGTGGTAGTTGGTGTCTGTCAGAGATGTTCCATATCCGTTGGCATTGATCACATGCCCTGGCATACTCGTGGGCATCCTTATAGAGTGTGGGCCAAAAGAATCCTGACTGCAGCACCTTGGCAGCAGTCTTTACCCCAGCAAAGTGACCCCCATACGGTGCAGCATGGCACAAATGTAATATGATGTGCTGCTCATCCTCAGGCACACACCGGTGGATTACTTGGTCTACATATTGTTTGAACAATATTGGCTCGTCCCAATAGTATTGCCTAACTTCCCGCAAGAACAACTTATTGGCATTGTATGCCAAGTCTGGTGGCAGAATGTTACTTACCAAGTAGTTGACAATGTTAGCATACCATGGCACGGCATTAACTGCAAGCAAATACTCGTTAGGAAATTCATCTCTTATAAAATTGGTCTTACCATCTTCAAGATGATGCTCCAGTCGCGAGAGATGGTCAGCTACTAAGTTTTCACTGCCCTTTTTGTCTCGAATCTCAAGATCGAATTCTTAGAGTATGAGTGTCCACCGAATTAGCCTGGGCTTGGCATCCTTTTTTGCAAAGAGTTACTTCAATGCCGAATGATCTATAAAAACCAAAACTTTGTTACCAATTAAATAAGATCTAAATTTGTCAAAAGCAAATACAACCGTAAGAAATTTTTTCTCGGTCATAGAGTAATTCAGTTGTGCTTCGTTCAAGGTCTGGCTGGCATAGTAGATGGCATGGAAAATCTTGCCACGCCTTTGTCCCAAGACTGCTCCAACGGCATAATCGATAGCATCGCACATGAGTTCAAAGGGCTTATTCCAATCCTGTGCGATAACTATATGAGCATTGATCAACTTCTCTTTAAGCTCCTTGACTTTTGCTTGATCCACTTCTAGCCCTCTCTCAGATACCTTGTGCCCGAGAACAATGCCCTTCTTCACCATGAAGTGGCATTTTTCCCAGTTCAACACTAGGTTTGTCACTATGCATCTCTTCAAGACTTGCTCTAAAATATGAAGATATTCCTCAAATGATTTGCCTAACACTGAGAAATCATCCATGAATACCTCCATGTTGTGCTCGATCATATCAAAAAAAAGACATCATGCAACATTGAAACAATTTCGGTGCATTATATAGGCCGAATGGCGTCCTTCTAAACACAAACGTCCCATATGGGCACATGAACGTGGTCTTCTCTTGATCATCAAGGGCGATGGGAATCTGATTATAACCTGAATAACCATCCAAAAAATAATAGAAAGCTTTACCTGCCAACCTGTCTAGCATTTGGTCAATGAATGGTAGTAGGAAGTGGTCCTTCCTCGTGGCATTGTTCAGCCTCCTATAGTCCATGCTTACTCTCCATCTGTGATAGTTCTAGAGGGGATTAACTCAGCTTTACTATTTTGTACCACGGTCATGCCACCCTTCTTTGGCACACATTGCACTGGGCTAACCCAAGAGCTATTGGAGATGGGATAAATAATCTCGGCATCAAGCCATTTTATGATCTTTTTTTTCACTACCTCTTTCATGCTTGGGTTTAGCCGTCTTTGGCCTTCAATGGTCTTTCCATGGTACTCCTCCAAGATAATCTTGTGCATGCAAATGGTTGGGCTAATACCTCTAATGTCTGCTAAAGTCCATCCTAATGCTTGCTTATGATCACGTAATATTGCCAACAATTTTTCCTCTTGATCATCAGTGAGACCAGTGGCAATGATCACTAGCAGAGTTGAGTGTTCACCTAAATAAGCATACTTCATGTGATCTGGCAATGCTTTCAGTTCCAACACTGGTGGCTCCTCAATTGATGGTCTAGGTGCCTTGATTTCTTTGTTGGACAACTTTAGTGGCTCAAAATAACTCGCCTCCTCAGCCTCCAAGACTGGTTCTTCTGGTTCCTCAAATAGATCAGCTATGCCATCTAAATTGTTGGCATCAAATTCTGTATCCTGGCATAACTGTGTCGTGTCCAAAGTGTAAATGGACTCCATCATCTCCTTTGCTTGGCACTCATTAGGTTCATCTGCACATTTCAAAGCTTGAAACACATCAAATGTAACATGTTGGTCATTCATGCGCATTGTTAGTTCCCCTTTATGAACGTCAATCAAAGCCCTGCCCGTGGAAAGAAAAGGTCTACCCAAAGTGATCAAGACATTAATATCGACCTCATAATCCAAAATGATAAAATCAGCTAGAAAAATAAATTTGTCTACCTTTACCAACACATCCTCAATCTTACCCTTGGGATGTGCATAGGATCAATCTGCCAGCTGAAATGTCACTGTGGTTGGTCTGGCTTCTATGCCAAGCTTCCTGAAAACTAACATTGGCATCAAGTTGATGCTGGCTCCTAGGTCACCATAGTGCCTTGCCCATGAATTTGTTGCCAATGGTGCAGGGAATAGTGAAACTTCTCAGATCTTTCAGCTTTGGTGGCAAACGGTTTAGGATCATAGCACTGCATCCTTCGGTCAAAGCAACAGTTTCAAAGTCTCCCAACTTTCTCTTCTTAGACATGATGTCCTTCATGAATTTGACATAGTTGGGCATTTGCTCAGGGGCTTTTACCAATGGAATGTTGATTTGTAATTGTTTAAGAACCTCCAAAAAGGGCTTCTACCAATGGAATTTTGATTTGCAATTGCTCAAGGGCTTCTTCCTGGAAATGGTGGTGGCAGATAAACATATGTCGGCACTGCTGGCTTTGCCAAGGCAGTGCTGGCATCGGTATGCTGTCTGGCATCGATGTTGGCATCATATGCTTTTGGTTGCTCTTTCTCTACCTCACTGGGATTATCTACTGGCACTGACTTCTTGATTTGGCAGTTAACTGGCTGCTTGGCAGCCTTCTCCACCTCACGCTGCTTATCGCTCTGAAGAGTTATGGCTTTACATTGCTTATTTTCTTTGTGCCGAGCATCTTCTGTGTCACTTGGCAATGTTTCTTGGGGTCAATTGCATATACGTTGGCAATCTGCCCAATCTAAACTTCCAAGTTCCTCATTGATGCTTCTAAACTCTAGACTGTGGCATCATTCCTCTCCATGTACTCTGTGAGACTGCCTCCTTGGTTGAATCTCTTCCCTCGCTAAAAATTGTTTTGAGCTTTCTGTGGCATGGCATTCTGATAGAATGATGGCATGCCATTGTTGTTGAAAGCTGGCATGGCATTATTATTCTGCCTCTGGGTATTCTGGCGCTGGGCATTGTACTGTTTACCTCCTTGATTTCCCTATGCTAAGTTAGGGTGTTGTCTCCAACCTGCATTATAAGTATTAGAGTTAGGATATAGTAACGATTACCATTGCCAACAAAATTTATCGATTCAGGATTGACAGGGCATTCATCCACATGATGATTTTCTCCACAAATTGTACAGAAAGGGCCTAATGCTTTGACTTCTTGGGCCTCATTGTTCTTTTGCAACGTTCTCACCATGCTGGTAAGATTAGAAATCTCGGCATGGATGGACGTTAGTTCATCAACCTAAAATTTCCCATTAGTTTTAGTTCTAGTCCCAAGTCTAGCAATAGGATATTAAAGATCGTTGATTGCGATCCTTTCAAGGATGTCAACAGCCTCAGTATACGTTTTTTCCAACAATAAACGGGCTGCTGAAGCATCAACAACAGTCCTCGTTTGTGCATTCAATCCATTGTAAAAGGTCTATATCTAGGTCCAACTCAGGAATCCATGCATAGGACACCTCCTCAACAAGTCTTTAAATCTTTCCTAGGCATCATATAATTTTTCATCCCCAGCTTGCCTGAATGTAATGATCTCACCTCGCAATTTGGCAGTGAGTGTTGGTGGCTGGAATCTTGTCAAGAACTTCTGCATAGGTCTGTCCATGAAGTAACTAAGCCAGGTGGCAAAGAATTAAGCCAAGCGTTTGCTCTATCTCTCAAAGAGAAAGTAAATAGCTTCAGCTTCACGGTATCTTCAAGTACTCCATTTTGTTGAAATAATTGGCAAATTTCCATGAACTGGTTCAGATATTGCCTCGGATCTCTAGTAAGTGTTCCATCAAACTGACTTACATTCAACAGAGTTTGAATCATTACTGGCTTAAGTTCAAAATTGACAGCATTTACCTTTGTGCCAACAAGTCCTGGCATCAAATTGTCAATAGTTAGTGTCAAATGTTCGCTAATAGGTCTCTCATTAACAACTGGGACAAAAGGTGGTGTTGGTATCTCATTATTAAGCGGGTTTCCTCCATTGTTCACCACACCATTCCCTCAATTACCTTGGTTTTGCATCTCTCAAAACCTTTTTTTTAGCCTCCGCAAGGTTTTCTCAATTTACAGATCGTATGGCCACTCGTCCACCACAGGATGGCTTCTGGTCATACACCGACAAAAATAAAAGGTAAAAACAAAAACAAAATTAAAAATAAAAGAAAGACAAGTAAAAATTTAAAAACAATCAATTCCGTTGCAATCCCCAGCAACGGCGCCAAAAACTTGTAGACTCTCTAGGTGAAATGCTGGCAAAAGAGGCAAAATTTATGTTGGAAAAGTATAAAACAGTGCCAAGATGAGTCTTTTGCGTGTAAGTATACACGGTCTGCAAGTAATACAGCTAGTAAGCTGAGTATCGATCCCACAGAGATTGACTTGGAATTCAATTGCCTTGATTGTTACTTGCCGTAAGAAAAAGTTGATTTGATTTGAAGTTGGTTTTGAAAACAATTAAAAAGAAAAGGAATGAAAGTAAAGTAAAGACATTGGCAAGGAAGGTTCTTTAATGAACGATGAGCGTTGGCAGGGAATGCCTGGTTTTCATACTATTCATGTCCTGCCAGCCTTTAATAACTACCTGTCTTGGCATTGTTTGCCGAGCAAAGCCTCTCTCGATGGTCATTTCCCTAAATTGATCATGTAAAAACCCCTATATCTCTATAGTGTTTGTTTTTAAATAAACCAATTTGATCAAGATCCAATCTATACTCTTAAGGGGTAGATTTCACTCCCGAAGTAAGTTCATCTACTTGAATGACTTCTCTCGAAGCTTATCTCCTTAGTATTCAACAACTTATTCGTTGCCACCCCAAGTCTATTAAGATATTGAGGCGCAATAGGCCAACAGTGCCAGCTCTCACTTGGCATAGTATTTAAGAAATATTAAAGTATGCCGAATAGCGAAAACATTGCCAAGGCAGATTTATTATTAAAAACTAAAACATGAAAATAGCGTTTAACGCAAACATCCCCCACCAACTATTAAATTAGTCCATGGTTAGGGATTTAACCAACAACCCACAAACGTTTTCGAAATACATTATCTTTAAAAACAAAATAAAATAACTTGAAAGAGAAAATGGGCTAGAATGGGTCTTTCGATGCAGCCCTTTAAGATCCAGGCTTCTCGGCCAAGCTGGTCAGACCACCCTTCCTAGGTGCAGCCGGTTTTCAATCGTCACACACCAACTCCTCACGATCCAATCTTCTTCAACATTCAAAAGTCTAACTTGGTTGGTGTTTAAATATGCGTGCGAGGAAGGGATAGGATTAGCTCTTCAAAATTTGAATTTCAACTGCCCAAGGGTTAAAGGATTATCTTCTTATCCAAATTTGAATAAGAGCTGATCAGGCTAGGGATGACGTCATACTACCGTCGCTGCCCTGGCTAAGGGTGAGCAACGAAACTGAGAAAACTGAAAAACCGACTCGAACCGCGCTATGCGGTTCGGTTTGGGTTTGCATGTTGAGGTTCGGTTTTCGGTTCGGTTTAAAACTAAAGGTTTTCAATTCGGTTTCGGGTTTTCCATATGAAACCCATTTATTCCATATCAACCCAAATTAAAAAAATACATTATGATCTTATCAAATATATTTTAAAGATAGTCTCTTGAAATATTTTGATTTATTTTTAAGATATTTTCTTGGAATATTTGGATATATTTTTATAATATTAAGTTGATTTAATATTGTGTTTCAAATTGGAATATGTTTTTATAATATTACTATTCAAGAGTTGTTTTACTATGTTGAATATTTGAGTTCGATTTTAATCAAACAATATATTAGACTACATATTTGCGTTCTAAGTTGGTGATATAGAATCATTGAGTGGATATTAATTAAATGAATATTTTATGTGATTTATTTTTAGATAGATTGTTTGTTTTGTAATCATCGTTATTTTTTTAATTATTTTTATTTGAAATCTTAGATTTGTCAAGAGCTCAAGACATGTGTTTTCTTGTTCTTAATGGCAAAATAAATTGATATTGGAGTGTCTAATGATAAATTAAAATATGTTATGTGTTTTGCTTATTTTTTTAATTTGAAAAAAACGTTAAAATTGCAGCTTTTAACCGAACCGAACTGAACCGCAAAATTTAGTTTTTGGTAATTCAGTTTTTTACCATTCGGTTTCGGTTTTCTTTTTAAAAAACCGCAGACTATGGTTCGGTTCATATTTGTTAAAAATCGAACCGAATACACCCTTAGCCCTGGCGTCCAAGCTTGGCATGAATCTGCCAACAAGTCTTGGTACCATCTTATCCACTATTTTTTCGGAGATTATTCCAATTGCTATCTTTTCGGAGCCTGATCATTTCCTATTTTTTCGGGGTCCAACAGCTTCTTGGCATGGCATCCAGTTCACTTCTCTGCCAATCGGTGCTTGGCATTGTCTGGTCCATCTGTGCCAATAGCACCTGGTATTTTCTCTGACATTCCTTCCTGAGATGCTTTTCTGGGCCAAATCCTATGCCAAACCTGCAAAATTGCCAACAAAACAACCCTTCACACTAGCATAGACAGAATTCTAAACTCCTTATGCAAATGCATGGTTTTAACATCCTAATGCAACTAAATGCACCTAAAAACAAGCAAAAGCATTGTAAGATTGGCATTAAAAACAATACTTTTGGAGAGGTAACAACTGTGTCGAGATAGAAGTATCACTGGACCTTTTTTATGCTCGAGATGATTGAGCCTTAACTCACTCCAAATAGGCTCTTTCCATCGTCTTTGCTCTGTTCACAGCCTCTTGAAAGTTTGATAAATTCATGCCCAATAGAATCTCTTTGGGCCTTGGATGAAGTTTCTCTACGAACCACTGACATCGAGACTTTTCAGTCGGCATTAACTCAGCTGCATACTGACTCAGTCTATTGAAATCTAACTTGTACTCATAGACAGTACGAGTATCTTGTTTAAGATCCAAGAACTCTTGTAGCAACTCTCTCTTGAATTGTTCTCCAATATACTTGGCCTGAAAGGCTTCTTGGAAAAACGTCCAAGTTATTTCAGCAGCTGGTACTAGCTATGTGGCATTAGACCACCAAATACGAGCATGTCCTCTCAGTAAGGAGACAGCTCCCTCAAACTTCTCAGCATTAGAGCAACCAAGCCCTTCTATCATGATCGTAATATCATTTAGCCATAGGTTAGCAGCCATTGGACCACTCTCTCCGTGAAATTCTAGAGCTCCCAACTTTTTAAGCTCTTTCGTAGTCAATGCTTTAACTGGAACGGGTGCCGGAGCTGGTACTGGTGCTGGGGGCTGAAGTCTATTTGCCATAGCCTCTAAAACTTGTACTAATTCCCTATATTCTTGCGCCGAAGCTCTCTATTGCGCTGGTTGGTCTGCTGGGGTAGGAGCGGGAGGTAAAGCCTACGGTACATTATTGCTCCCACTTTGAACCTCCTCTTGTTCCCCGCGATCTATCGCTTGTCGTGACTCATCAGTATTCGACATTATTCAATATTGTAATAACCTATTCATACATATGTACGAGGAGCAAAATCAAGTTATACAGATAGTACATCGGTAATATAATGTCCTAGGGACATGTACTTAATAACAAATCACATTAGACTCAGTTTAGCCTTCAGAATCGGCTAAACATGTAGCTCTGATACCAATAAAAATGTAACACCCTTAGCGTATACTCATAAACTAAATATACATTAAAGATGTTACAATGTTGCTTATAGAAAACTTGACTTAAATATTTTTTTCCAAAACTTGCCTTGTAGTTTAACCCTTTCTCGATATTCATTTAAAAACTATGTCAGACTGCGGTAGCTAGTTTTGACCCTGAATTGTTCTATAAAATTTATACACGTGTTTTTGAAATAAAAATATTAATCAGGATGAAAACTAGATATGCTGCCTAGACCCTTTCTTAATTTTAAAATTCCTATGCGATTAAGGTTAAACGATAGCTAATTATATCCAAACTTCTTAACTACTTGTATTAAACCATTTTATCAAATCCATACATCTATAATATACATAAGTACGTCATATACTTAGGTTTACAAACCCATTTACTCATTTAAAATACATACCAACATATATTTTAACATCCTGTACATGCCACTAGATATCAACTACTTAAAAGATGTACATACCGCTGTCACTTTAATAAGTTGATCTTCCAAAATGACAGCTCCTCCTTAAGTCTATCTCGGAGAACCTACGTGTGAAGCAACATCACACACTAAGTATAAACTTAGTGAGGCATTCAAAACAATTTTAGGAAAACATGAAGTAATGCAATTCAGCATATCATATATAAAGTGCAATACATATTTTCCCATATCTAGCAATCATGTCACAATATCAACTTTCCATGTGTCTTCACTATCATGCGAGATATTATTATCATGTATAACATGAATCATCATTATTCTGTATCATATAACCTCTCTATCATGTATCACATAATATTTCTATCATGTATCATGCAACATTTCTATCATATATCAGTGACATTTCTAACATGTATGTCATGTAACATGTAACTTCTTTTTCATGTAACATCCCGTTATCATTATAAAAGTGACATTTTAGTTACTACACCATATTTGTACACTTAATTCATGTACAAATTAATTCTTTACTCATTTCCATCATTTCTAGAATTTTCCCTTAACTTTCAATTTTATTCAACTTGGTCCTTCAAGATTCTTTTATTTCGAAATAGGCCCCTAAATTTTCCTTTCTTAACATTTCAATCTTTCAACTTCCATAATATGCTTGAATCTTCAATTCTATAAATTTTTCCATAAATTCAAGACAAGTCCCTAATTTTCTTCAAATTGCCGAATAGGTCCTAAATTTTCCAAAATGTTCAATTTGGTCCTAAATTGTCAATTCAAGCTTGAAACTTCATTTTCTATCCATGTACATCATCAAATAACTTTTGACAATTTAGTCCATGATATTCCATAAAATTTTGAATTGATCCCTAATAGGAATTTAATCTTCAAACATCAAAATTAAGTTCTAACATCAACATAAAGCTTCAAACAATTTAAATCCTTCAATATCATCATCAATTCTCAAACCCCTAACAAATCCCTAATCTTCAAGATTAGGTCTTATAACTTCCAACATGAAATTAGCTTGATTTCAAGCTTGTTTTTATTAAAACTAAGCTTAATTTATCATCTACTACATCCACTCTAACAAAATTCCATGAAACCCTAAATTCTCTTTCTTCAATCCCTAACTTAAAATTCATAATTCCATGAAATTTTACTATCAAAATATAGAGAATGAAGAGTAGATCACTTTACCTTAAACAACTTTGCTTGAATTCTTGATCAAAAGCCTTGAAAATAGACTAGGAAAATTTTTGGTATTTTCCCTCTTTTCTTTTTGCTATTCGAACAGCTCTAAGATGAACAAAATGATGTTTTGTTCATCTTTTAAATAAATCCACATGTTTAAAAATAAAATGAATTTTTAATTCATTTTACGTAGTGAAGTTACTAATTTGCCCTTTTAATCTGATGGCCAAGATTCAATCTTATAAAAAATCAATGGCTATGATCTAATCCATGCGTAAAACTCCTTCCAAAATTGCCCTCAAAGTTTCAAAATATTTCAAAAATGCCATCCATGGCAAATGTCCATATTGCCCTCCAACTAATCTTTATTTACAACAAGACTTAAAAATTGTCACTCCATCAAAATTGAACCAAATTGGTTCCAATTCAACTAGCCATGTCCCAAAATATTTTATATTTTTATTTGTGGCATTTACTCGATCCAAATATTCGAATTTCACTCAATACAATTTCCAAATTTTCTTCCTACGAACTTTAAAGCTTTATAGCCACTAATATAGGCCTCGTACGGAAAATTCGAGTAACACAAAAGTGTCACTCTTGGGGGTAAACTATTCATTTACGGGGTTAACTTACATAACTTTTGGAAATTACACTTTGGTCCCTAAACTTTTCCAAGTTCACACTTTAACCCCTTAAACTTTCAAAATTTACATTTTGGTCACTAGTCCTCTGATACCAATAAATGTAACACCCCTTTCCCGTATCCCTTATTGAATATGAGACAGAGATGTCACAAAGCATTTGTAAAACCATCTATATTTATAATTCGGTAAAAATTTGTTTCTTAAAAAAATATTACAATTTTGTCTTTATTTACAAATCTAATTAATCGCGTAAAGTTTAAAATTTATATTTTCATCTTCAAATCAGGTTTAATTTCAGGCAGCAACTTATCAATTTAATTTGACTTTATATAATTGGTGAAACTGCCTAAAAACTGTCTGATTTAAAATTCATCCAGATTCCAAATAAATTACAAATTCTATCAGAGCATGCATAGCATTTTAATATACATGCCAACTAGTAAATATCAAATAGTGTAAAAAGATATCTTACTGATACTGATGTACCTGTTATTGATTGATGATGTCCGTTTATGCTCCTTACTCTAACCATTTCTTCTTTCCTACGTGTGAAACAGTAACACGCTAAGTAATTACTTAGTGAGGCAATAATTCATAGTCAAATGCAATTTGACATAAATATCAATGTAAATAAATAATAATGCATATGGTCATTGTACCATGTCATGCTCGTTAACATAGATAAATATGTAACAGCATATATGAATATCAAAGTGATAAGATTAGATCTTACCAATTACCGTTGCCATTTCCATCCATAAGCTTTCAATGCTTACCAATACCTTTTCATTTCTATCTGCAAGCTTTCAAGCTTATCATTCTGTTTCTTTGATTCATTTCAATTTACTTAGCCCAAGGTATCGAATTAAGAGATTCTATGTACATGATTCATCCCCCTATACTTACTTGAGTATAGTGTATTATTGCACTCTACCGGGAGTGCTTAGCACCGAAGTGCTTCGGTATACTTACCGTTAACGAAATTTGCACTTTACCTGAAATGCTTAGAATATTTATACAACTGTTTATGACTCTATAGATACCCAACTATACCTTCGAATCTCTATATCATACATTGGGCTTTATATCATCAATGGCAACATATATCAATATATATATATCAACATTGGGCAGTTCATACCCGAAATAACATTTTAATTTCATCAATGTAAGTAATCAAATGATCAGTGCATTTTATTTCTTAAATCTTGACATATTCATATTATATCAATCATTTATTCAATGACATAAATAACAATGTATTATGATATGCATGCAATTGCACTCACCTGGGCCATTTATTTGTATGCCTCACTAAGTCCTCTTTAATCTTTTTCTTCATTACACCTCGAACCTCTCTTGATTCGAACTTGAACTTCATAAATCAAATATAATCTAACAATATCTTAGACATATTGTCCAATATAATCATTCGAATATAAAAAATTTCCAAACGTTTTCCTTTCTTCCTTGTATTGATCAGAAACTCATTATTGTCCTTAGTGACCAATTTGAACTTCCATTAACCCCTTTCAAGCTTACTAATCAACCTTAGATACAAAGTGTATCAATTCTCATTTTCTGACAGTTTGCAGTACCTTCAAAGAAATATTTCTATAAAATAATCTACAACTCGAAATTCAATTCCGTTTGTTTTGAAAGAAACTAGATTCAATAAGATTTTCAACCATATAAATTAATAGCCCAAATTCAACTTGTGCGATTTATGGCGAATTTTCAAAGTCAATTTCCAGTATTGAATTTTGGAACAAACTGCTATACTATTTTCTGACCTTTCACCACTTAAAAAATCATATCTTTTTACTCGGAACTCAAAATCCGTTTTCGTTTGTTGGACACGAAACTAGATGAAAAAATCTTTACATCGGTATAAAATTAACCTTCTAAACATTTTTGTAGAATTTATGGTGAATTTTCAAACTTACTGCCAAATCCAGTTTTCCTACACAACTTCCATAAATAACTTCAAACTTTATACTAATTTCTTCTTACTTTGTTACTTGTCAATTTGGTCCCCTTACTTGATTCAAACCACTAATGTATCACTTTATTCATCAAATAATTATTCAAAAATAATTCCCTCTAATTTTCCTTCTTGACCGAAATAGTCACTAAAATGCAAAGATGAGGATTCAAGCCTCTTAACTTTGCAAATTAGTCCTCAAATCAACATTACTACCTTAATTCCATCATTACAACTAAAAATCAGATTTAGCCCCCATACAAAACTTCAATTTCGATTTGGTCACTTAACTTTGACAATTTATCAAAATAGTCACTAATTCAATTCAACATCAATTTAGCATTCTAACTTTATTTTCTTGTCTCTAACATCATTAATAACATAAATACACTCCAAATTCTAAAAAATCAGATTTGGTCCTTCAACTTTTCAATTTGCCAAAATGGTCCCTACACAATTTAACTTAGGGTTTTGCTTCCAAACAACAATTCAAGCTTACTAGATCATTATTTCAACATCACAAACCCTATATTAAACTTGAATCAATAAACCCTAATCATCTTCATAAAAATCAAAACATGTAAAACTTAAACCCCAACTCAATATCATGATTTTAACATCATACTAGCCTGATTTCAACTTGAATTTAATCTCAAAAGCCCCAATTTGATCCATAAACCCTAATTTATTTCTCATGTAAATTCTCATCAATCAAGCATGGATTCCATGAATTATTGATATCAAAAGATAGAGCTTGAAGAGTATAACAACTTTGTAGTTGAAGAGATTACCTGAAAACCAAGTTCCGGGGCTTGAATCGAGCTTGGAAAAAAATTTCTCTTTATTTCCCTAGCCCTCACGTTTTTGGCTGGAAAAAATTTTGTTCATATTTTCACCATTATTTTACACATATATCTATTAAATGAATTTAAAATAGTGAAATTACAATTTTGCCCCGTTTATCCAATGGTTGAGATTATTTTATCATCAATCAAGGGCCAAGATTAATCTTTAATTTCCTTCTTCCAAAATTGCCCTTTATAACTTTCAAATATTTCAAAATTGTTATCCTTGCCAAATGACCGATTTGCCCTCCAACTAGTCTTGATTTACTAGTTTGTTTCCAAATTGGCATTCCATTAAAATCTAACTAAATCTAGTTAGAATTCAACCAACCATAATAAAATATTCATAAAATAACATTTTATGACTTTTCTATAGCTTTTGGATCAGTCTCTCGATTTTTCCATTCGATCCGATATACCGATAATTAACCTCTTTACTCAGGACTAAACTGTATGATTCATCTTGAATCGAACTAAAAATATTCCCAACACTTATAATGGACTTTTATTACCTTCCTCTATCTTATGATGAAATCTCATAATTATTCGATTTAATTCGGATATCCAAATTTCATTTAAACTTTAACTATAATTTCCCAATAATAGAAACATCGGATCCAACCAAAATCTTCACATTCGATCCACACCCTTAGGTGATCTATTTATTTATGAAATAAAAACCCTTAACTTTTAGGGAATTACAACTTTAGTCCCCCAAAATTTTCCAAAGTTTATACTTTAGCCATAAAATTTTTAAAATTTACATTTTGGTCACTAACTTTTTAAACTTCAATTCCCATTCCAATTTTCCTTGGAATTCAACCATAATTTAAGAATACCTTATTCAATTCACTATCTATCACATGAGACCTTTAAACCTTAGAAATTTCATTTTCAAAACCCATAATTAGAGAAATCCTAACTTTTGCATTTTTGTCATTTTAGTCACTAAGTTAGCTTTTACGTTATTATCTTAGTACTAAATGACCCTTAATCAACTTAGTAAATTTTGGGGTATCACAATGATGGTGCAAGGTAATACCATGATCAATTGTACCAGCAAGATAGCGAAACAAGCGCTTGACAACATTTCAGTGATCTATGGTAGGTCGATGCATGAACTGAGACAACTTGTTAACAGCATATGTAATATCAAGACGAGTTAGGTACATGTATTAGAGACTTCCAACAACTTTTATGTATTCAGAAGGATCTATCAAAGTAGCGCCTGAAAGGGCTATAAGTGTTGGCTCAGTGAAAAGTAAAGTGGTGACAGGTATGGCCTTTGTCATATATGTGCGAACGAGAAGATCTGTGACATATTTTTGCTGAGAAATAAGTAGACCAGTGGATATAGTAGTGACTTCAACACCAGGAAAGTAACTCAAATCACCAAGATCTTTAATGAAAAACCTTTTGCCAAGGAGATCAATAAACCATTGAACTACAATAGCATTGTTGCTAGTAGTAATTATGTCATCAACATATAAAAGAAGATAGATTAAATTACCATTGATATTGAAGATAAAGAGTGATGTGTCCACATGAGAGTTTGTAAACCTGGAGTCAATAAGAAATTTTTTGAGCTCATGGTACCAAGGTCATGGTTCTTGTTTAACACCATATATAGCCTTGCGTAACTTACAGACATGTGTAGTATAATCACGATCTAGAAAACCTAGCGGTTGTACCATGAACACATATTCAGATACATGACCTTGTAGAAATGCATTGTTGACATCAAGTTGACGAAGAGACTATCCCCGACTAATAGCAAGATTGAGAACTAAATGCACCATTGTGGGTTTGACAACTAGATTGAATATGTCATGATAATCAACACAAGGACGTTGATGGAACCTCTTAGCAACCAATCACCCTTTATACCTAACAATTGAGCCACCAGGTAAGCGTTTAATTTGGAAAATTCATTTACAACTGACAAGATTTTGTGTTGAATCAGGGGGAACAAGTTTTGATGTCCTATTTTGTACAAGAGCATCATACTCATCAGACATAGCTTGACGCCATTTAAGATCTTTGAGGGCTTGGGTCTTTGTGGTTGGTTCAAGGTGAGGATTTGGGTTGGTAGTGCAGTAAGATTAAGTTTTGGATGAGTTTAAAAAAATTATTTTTAGCATGGGTGGTCATGGTATGGGTGTTGGTGGGTGGGTTAAGAGGAGAAGAGTTTGAAGAGAGCAGTAAGGGATAAGAAGGTATATTATGTTGGTTTGTGGAAAGTTCTAAGTGTTCAAGTGGTGAGGCTTGGTCTATGAAAGTTTGGTTGAGAGGAAGTGGTATTTTTGAGGATATAAGAGATGGATTTGAGACCAGGGGCAAGATTCTTGGAAATGTGTTGAGTGGTACAATCATATTGAAAAGAGGTGACACATATAGAAAACCAACTTGAAAGTGTGTCTGAACTAGGACGACTAAGATGGCTTTAAATAGAGTTGAATAGAAAGACAGACTCTACAAAGTTGACATGACAAAATATGTAAATTTTAGATGTGGAAGGATCAAGAAAGAGATAGGCACTTTGAGTGAGAGAGTACCTAACAAACACATAAGGGATTGATCGAGGCTCAAGTTTGTGACTAGTGTAAGGAAGAAGCCATGGATAACATACGCAAAAAAAATACGAAGTTTTGTATAGTTTTCTAGGGAGTGAAAAAGAGACTGATAAGGAAAAGAATGAGAATGTGTAGTTGTGGGCATATGATTAATGAGATACACTGCAATGATAAAGGCATAGTTCCAATATATAAGCGGAATTGATACATGAGTGAGAAGAGAAAGACTTGTTTTAACAATATGTCGATGTCGATGTTCGGATAAACTATTATGTTTAGGTGTATGTGGAGGAGATGTGAGATGAGAAATTTTATGAAGGGAAAGAAAAGGGTTTAATGCTTGTTATTCTCTGCCACTATCAGAGTAAAGAATTACAATAGATTGTTTGAAGTGATTTTCTACTAAAGCTTGGAAACGAATGAAGACATCACAAATATGAGATTTTCTTTTTAAGGGATAGTACCATACGTAACGGGTAAAGTGATCAATGAAAATAACATAATACTTAAAGCCATCAACAAAAATAATGGGAGAGGTCAAAAGATCGAAAAAAATGATTTGTAGAGGGTGAGATGAAACAATAGTAGATGTAGAAAATGGGAATTTATGACTTTTACTGGTTAAACATGCATTGCAGTGAGAATTTTGTGACATAGAATGAGATAAAGAAAATGTTGACAAGATGTGTTGGAGAATATGAGATGATGGATGACCTAATCTACTGTGTCACTCAGAGGAGGTTGTCTTAACACTAGAGAAGGTAAGAAACGGAGAAAATGATGTTGGATAGGATGTTGGAGTAGAGGTTGGCCACTCATAGATGTCATCGTTAGTGTTTCCTGTCAAAAGAATTGGCCTCGTGCTCAAATCCTCTACATGAAAGACAGTGGGTAAAAATTCAATTGAAACATTATTCGTGTTGCAAAATTGATAGATAGAGATAAGATTTTTTTTCATGTTAAGAACACAGAGAATATTCCGTAAATCAAAAGTGCTAGTAGGGGTAGGAAGAGTGGTAGAACTATTTTCAGTAATGGTAAGACCGAGCTATCGCTGATCCTAACATTATCAGACCCTTCATAAGGAGTGTGACGTGAGAGATTATTCAAATCTGTGGTTACATGATGTGATGCTAGCCATGTGGGGTTTTCTTCTAAAGCCATTGAGGTTGAAAAAAACACGGAAAACTGTGAGAAAAAGAAAAGAAATGAAAAAAAGAGACAAGGAAAAGAGACAGGTCAAGAATTTGACTGCTCTGACACTATGTAGAAATTGAAAATGAGAGATGTATTTTATTGATGAAGAACCAGGGTATTTATAGACATACATAATGAGATTAGTGAAATATCAATAAATGACTAATTCCCTAGTCTATGAAATTTACAATCTAAATTAATAGAATTGCTTAATCTATTTGTTTTGTTAATTTACATAATTACAATCAATCAATTATAATTATTTCCTCCAATACTTTAAAGCATTTAAATATAAAATAAAAAATTGATTTCCACTTAAAAGTGCGCAAGCCGGTAGTCTTCCGTTGAAAATCTTGAGATGCCCTTTTTCACCACTTCCAAATTCTTTCACCAGCTCATATGCTTTTCTTCCGTGCATCTTCTGAAGATATAAAAGTCCACGCTTTCAATTATTTACTTTAACTTCAAAATCCAATTTTCTTTGAGAGATTTCACCGAACACGGTCCACAATTTTTCTCTCTCTTTAAGCTATATACAAATGCAAATGATTATGCGAGATCAAAGGAGTAGAAGAACATAGTTATTAAAAAATTTAGAAAACAGTAAAAGATGAAAAATTGGAGTTTCAGAGAAAGATTGATGAAGCAGGTTGGTGATTGGCTTGAAAGATTGGTTGAGGAAAAAGGGAGGATCTGTATAGAATGAGAGGAGTCTTATCTGTGAATGGTTATGATCAGTGTGATGGTCGATTGCAGCATGCAATGGCTGTAATATGAATTGGTTTAGGTATTTTGAAAGAAAATGGGAGAAAGAAAGAAAGATGAAAAGAGAAAATAAAGTATTTTTTTTTTAGTTTTTATAAGGGTTTAAAACGACTTCGTTTTGATGAGTCATTAGACTATTTGTCATGTCATCACACCGTTTATGATTTAACGATCGAGTGACCAAAAACAATATAATATCAAAGTTGAGTGAGTAAATTGAAAATTTTTATACTTCAGTGGCCAAAATAGGAGTGAGAGTTAAATTGAGTGATAAAATTTGTAATTTATATTAGTTTTTGGCTCTGGTTCTCGGTTTTGCTCTCTCAGGTTTTTTGTTGTGTTGATGGCTCTGGGTTTGTTCTTCTGGTTCTTTTAAGTTATGTGTTGTTGAACTTATTTGAATGTGTACTCCAGTACTATTATGAATTAGGTTTTGTTTTTTATTGCGGTGGCAAAATCAAGATTTGGGGCAAACCAAGGTTTTGGAAAAGCTAGAAAAATTTGCTTTTGGCAAACCAAGGTTTGAGAAGCTAGTTTGGGGGGCAAACTAAGGTTTTGACACTCAAAAGCAGCCTGTTTTTTGTTGTTTCTGGGCAAACCAAGATTTTGACACTCAAAAGCTGTTTGTTTTTTGTTGCTTCTGGCTTATCAAACTAACTTTTCCACCCAAACGTAACAAAAAACATGGCCTTAATAAAAGTTGGGCACTCCTTTTTTTTTCTTCGGTTTGTTTTTGACATTATTTGATTCAAACTTTAAAGGGGTTTTAACGAGACTTTTTTCTTTTAAAATTTTTTTATTTATATTGTTCCAACCAAACATTTTTTTCTAGATTTGTCATTGCTTCCAACACTTCTGATCTATCCTCGGTTTTCACGTCCAATTGACCATGTTTATCATATCGCAAATAATTACTGGTCAAAAATTCAATTAGCATCACAACAAATGGTTGTTACATATATTTGTTTGAGCAGATGTTACAACAGCAGTTGAGACTCTAAACTACACCAGACAATTGCTACCGTGTTTTATTTTTTATTCTCATTGTTCCCACATTTTTAAATTTTATCTCAAATCAATACGTGAGATATCACGAGTCAATTAAACTTCCTTTTGTTACTGTTCGGTTTTCAATTTAAATTCCAAATCGAACCATCATTTTTTTATATAAAAACAGTTAGTTTTATTTAAAAAAGAAAATATTCAAATTATAATGAGGGTAGACATTTTTCAATAACCATTAACTTAAAAAACTAGTCACTTTAGATCAATAGATGACCATACATTGAAAAAGTTAAAAACTCAATCAACAGAGTCGAACAAGGATAGATACGAATAGATCTGAATGCATCGGCAAATGAACCACAAAAGAGGATCAAACTACTAAAAGACAATCAAAAATCGCAAATCAGAGACAAGCGCATCCACAAACGTAAATTGTGTATCCAAATTCAGTCCGAGGGTTCAAAGCAGATAAGATCATCAGGATAACCAAATAAATTCATGCTTGATCAGTCGAGACGATGTCAATCTAATCTTGAGAAAAATAAAAATGAAAAGAACGGTCAAACGACCGTCAATAAAAACAAAAAATATGCCAAAAGGTAAAAGAAGACGTGCCAAAAGACAAAGAAACATGCCACAAGGCAGAACAAATCATGTCGCAAAGGTAGAGTTGTTTTTAATAAAAAAACTAAAAAATAAATAATATAATATAATAATATAAAAAATTACCAGAAATCGACAACTGATATCAAAGTTGATACTATCGTCAGCGGCTAAATAAGATAAAAAAACAAAACTTAACTTTTTAGAAAACCCTAGCGGCTCACCGCGGTCCAAACCTAACTTCTAAATCAAACCATTATTTGACCAAACTAAATTTAGTCTATTCGACATTTATTCTAAAGTTTAAAAGAATATTTAATCATCAAAAAAAAAAGATCAACGGACTTTAAATGTGATGACTTCTTGTTTTAGACTCGGTTGGTCAAGCTGCTCATCTTTGTTCTCATATATTCTTTTAGGTCATGAGTTCTAGATTCGATAGGAGTACTCCTTTCCTTTTCTTAGAGTTTTTCTTTTCCCTCCCCTCTAAGTAGGATTAGGATTAAAAATTATCAAAAAAAGTAATAACTTCTTGTGACTTAAATAACAATGATATATTGCTAGATGTCACTCATTGTTTGTAATATTTGAATTTTTTAATCTTATTACTAATGTCACAAGAACCGAAAATGTCACACCATATGGTTGAAAGGAATGATTTAAATGGTACAAAGTTGTTGTATGCAATTATAGAACATAGTTAGAGTTAATATATGAAATTTTGATTCTTATATAAACTTTACCAAGATTAAAATTTCAAAGTTACTATATTAATTAATGTAATTAATATTTCATGTCAAGTATTAAAACACAATAACAATATTCTTTTGGAAAGAATATCATCAATTTAATACTTGTTATAATCTTCGGTCAAACAAAAGGCATGAAAAAGTATAATTAAAAAAAATTGCCAGACACAGCCCTTAGGGATATATATAAAAATTACTAGATTCCTATTATTAATGGTTATTTTAATTTTCAATAGTATTTATTAGAATGTAATTAATTACATTTCTAAAAAATTAAATATTATTAATTTATGGTGTTTAATGTAATTAAATCCTAACATCCTTAACCCTAAAATAATAAACTCCTAAACCTTAAACCACAAACTTTAAACCCTAAGCTCTAAAAATATAAACCCTAAAACTCAAACTCAAGCCATAAAACCCTTAACCCTTAACATTAAACCATAAACTCTAAAACCACAAACCATAAAACTCTAAACAGTAAAAACCCTAAACTACTAAAACCCTAAAACAATAAGCCCTAAAATTATAAACACCTAAACTCTTTTACATAATTATTAATTACATTAAACACTCTAAATCATTAATGCTTATTTTTTTAAGAATATAATTAATTATATTCTAATAGATCCCATTGAAAAGTAAAATAAGCATTATTAATAGGAATCTAGTAATTTTTATACACAGCCCTAAGGCTGTATAGCAAAAACCCTTAAAAAAATGTTACCAGTTTTAATGTCTTCCATATGTAAGATATGTAATTAATTCCAGATACCATAAATATAAATATTAATTATGAAATTTAAAATGTCTATAAATACATGTGTATGTGTTAAGGTCTAGCAGGCTGTCACACACATTATTCTAATAAAAGTTCTCCAAAAATTATATCGTTCTTTGCAACCTAGTGGACAATGTAGAGGCCATGACACTAATTGTGGCCAGATCAACATCACATCCAATAATACCTTTAATTTTAGTGTCGGAGTCAAAATTTTTATTTAATGGGGTCAGGAATAAAGTATGAGATATAAAAGATTTCATACCACTACAATAAGTATTGTTGACTATATACCCTAACAAATTAAGTGGGGTCAAATCTACTATTTTTTTATGAAAAATTCTATATTGCCACATTGAAAACTCAATATCCAACAATTCCAGTAGGGTCAATTACACCCCTAATTTCTATACTACTTCTACCCATATTTAATTTTATGTGTCACATCATCAAAGTTAACGAAAATAATGCACGATATTCATTTTATAACAAAAATAATAATGTTCATTTTATAACTTTTTGAACTTACAGTGGCCAAAATAATTTTTTTAGATAGTTTAGTGACATTTTTAAACTTTACCCATTTTTCATTATCGCCATTCCGACCACTGAACAAAAGGCGGGTTTGGTTGAACGGAACTGAAAAACCCCGCAAAAACGGTTACAAGACACGTGCGGGTGTTCTCTTTGTAAACGGGCAGCAAAAGTTCAATTTCTCTCACACGGGCAGCAAAAGTTCAATTTCTCTCACACTTGAAAATTCAATTCCTAATTTCCCATCGGCCTCCGAAATAATTAATCCCGTCACTTCCTGTTTTATTCTTCCTTCCTCCCCAACCACTTCCTTATCTCCGCCCCCGCATGTCCCTAGCTCACCACCATGTCGCCGGGCAGTGATGGAGCCACCAACGGCGGATGCCGCTTCTCCTTTTCCTCCGGAGAGAATGGTTGTTTCCATGATGGATCTGCCGGTTATGGTGACCCCACATCACACGACCAGACTTGTACTTATTGCTCGAGATCCAAACCTTTGTCATCTTCTTCCTCCGCGCCCGGGTTTGATTCGATTCTCTTAATGGAGTCGAAGAAGTTGCGCAGAATTCTCGTCGCTTCAGCTAAAGGCTTCTCAATTGGAGCCGGTCTTAAAGGTGGCTTAGCTCTCTTCTCAATTCTCGCACGCTTGCGCCGCAAAAAATCAAGGTAACCCTCAAGTAATAAAAAATTGTCGTTTATTCTTTCATTTCATTTGAGAATAACAGAACAGTAATTCTTGATTTAGGAAAGTTGAGGCGTTTACTAATGAAGAAGCAATCTCTATGGCTATTAAGGAGACTCTTAGATACGGTCTCTTTCTTGGAACTTTTGCCGGTACATTTGTTTCAGTAGATGAAATTATTGATGATCTCGGAGGACATAACAGGCAATGCTCTTAATCTTACTTTTGTTGTATTGAAAGTTTTTGTGAACTTCATTTTGATTTAGTTGAGTGTTAAATTTTGAAAAAGGACGGCGAAATGGAGGGCATTAGTCGCCGGACTGGTTGCAGGTCCTTCCATGCTTCTTACTGGGCATAACACAGAGCACAAAAGTTTAGCCATATACATACTCATGCGAGCTGCTGTATTGGCATCACGCTGTGGAATAAAGAGAGTAAGCGGTTTGGGAAGCTGTGTAAACCCCTTACCTGGAAACATGGTGACATATTCCTTATGTGTCTCTCCTCTTTGCAAATTTTGTATGGTTCTTTTGTTAAGTTATCATTTTTCCCCTACTATTAAACTTTTGTGCAATTGTTTTTTAAATCACGGTCAATCTTTGCATTCAAGTTACCAACTCCTTTTATTTTCTTGTAGAAAAATTCAAGATAAAGGAAAGTGTGGTACTGTAACATTTTGTGGCATTCTGAAATATAGCAATTTATATACGAACGAGTCCAATCAGAGGCTAAGGGACTCTATTATTCCTTTTCTTTGTCTTGTTTAACGACCTTTCAACCTGTTAAAGATGAGACCAAAATTCACATGTTTACCTGCTGCCTTGTCATGTCTATAGTTAAAATTTCATTAAATCTTGGTTTCATGGCAGGAACTTTGATACTTAAATCTAAAGTTTGTTCAAAGCCTAACTATGAGGGAGCATATGAGAAAAGAAAGTGAAAAGTATTTGCTTGAACTAAAATTTACTGATCATACTTATTTATGCACATTTGAAATGGACATTATGTAGTCTATATATTGGGTAGCTTTACAAGTTGTATAAGTGAACGTAATGGCTTCCAATAAGCAAAGTTGGGTAATGCTTAATACATTTTCCAAGAAAGAGCATGAATTACTGTTTTTTTTTTTTGGGGGGGGGGGATAATTTTTAACTGAAATCATTTATATTTCCAGGTCTTCTTACATTTTGAAGCAAGATAGTTTACCCCCATCATATCGGTCCTTTCTCAATAAACACGGTGGAAAGGATATTTTCATCTTGCAAGGTGTAAAAGAGATTGCCAGCAGTCTTCCATTCACTAATTTGGAAGCAATAGAGAAACTTTACAAGGCACCAGAAGTAGATCTTAAATTAGATCCAAACATGAAAATCCCTTGGTCGGTACAGTCCTTGTTTCTCCTATTTATGTTATTCTGCTAAGTAGTACTAAAGTGAATTCCCTTTCGTGTGCGTTCCTTTGTTAGCTGCCTTTGGGACTAAACCAATAACAGTAAAGCCTATCCCCCTTCATAGTCTCCACAAAATGAACAAGACTTTACCATTGCGCTTTATTTATCTAGAACCATATCTTAAATTCCATATGGAGGCATATAATGTAGAAGATTAAGTTAGGTGCGCATTGAATATAAGTGTTTGGAAGAATTTGAAGAAAGTAAGCAAGGAGGTATTGGTTAAGAAAAGTAATGCAAGTGACTTTCAGCTTTTCTGCTTTCCTTCATTCTGTTCTGTCTCATAAAGCTTATTCTTATGAGAGATAAAATCTCTCCTCCATGTGTGCTTTATCAGGAAATTTAAGATGAAAGACCGAAAACCAGGGATTTAAATCGCGGTCGTGTTTTCGGTTGCGGCGTTTTATTGTGGTTGCGGACAATAGCGGAAGAATTGTTGTTATTGCAGACAGTTATTTTCCACAATAGCGGTTTCAGACGGCGGTGCTACCGCTATATAGCGGCCGCTATCGCGGTCACGGTCCGCTATTTGAATCCCTGCTGAAAACTGATTGAGAGGGCATGAAGACATTTGAATAGAACAAGTGCATGTCTGAACATGAATGTGCAACGTTTTATTTTATTGCTCCGTGACTTCAATTTTCCAGCAGCCTGACACTGCCTTGCAACTTTCATAATTTGAGAACTAATTTTGTGCTTTTTGTCTTATTGGCATTTTATGCTGACTTGTATGTAATAGCTCATAATTAATGCATTTTTGACAGATTAAAAACCATGCAGTTAGTATCTACAATTACGCATTGTCATGTAAAGCGCTTGATTATTCTTTGCGGTCTCTATAAACCTTGCACTCATTGGTTCAAAATTTTCATCCAAAATATTAAGTTATTTGTGTATGGATAGTAGAAATTGGTGTAGTTTAACCACTGTGTTGTGTTTAATTGATCCCTTTATGATAAGATCCTTATAGTGATAGCATTAAGGACAATATGCTTGATTGCTCAAATAAAATAGATTCTCTTTCAAGAATTATTATGTTTGTATTTCTATTTAAATTACTCTGATAACTTTAAAAAATTCAGAATAGACTTTGAATGTAAGCACTCAAGCTATTGTTGCTTGAAGTTTGGTGGCAAAAGTATAATGTTGCTTTTGAGAATTGTGCTTAAATCCTCAAGCTATTTACAGATTATACATGGGAACCAATCATGCGGTTCGCATGTTGTTTCTTTTTTCATTGAAGGATATAAAAGGGCATTACCAGTATATCTTCCAGTTTATTTGATTCCTGCATTAATAGTTCATCGTCAAGACCTCTTAAAAAGGTAATTTAGTTAGACTTCTTTCCTTTCTTTAAGACTGTTTAGCTGAAATTTGGTGAAAAGTTTGCTTAGAATATGGCTATTTATTATCAATTAAAAGGGAAATTTGCTTAATTTTATGTGTTTTAGATTATAACCTCTACTTCGAGTCCTCCATTTCACCACAGTAGATAATGTCCTTTAAAATTTGATGTGTAATTGAACACGTATTAAACATGGAAAATATTTTTTTAGCATGCTTTTGTTTCATGTATGTTGTGGTGGACAAAGAATTATATGTTGAATTTGGTTTTAAGCACAACAAAATTGAGAACAGTGTTATCTCTATTGTCTCTTCACACTTAGATGCTCTACATTATCATTATTGTCTGACTAAGCTCTTTTTCACCTTAATACAGGCCTTCCACAAAATTGAGAAAGGGTATTGTTGGTACTGCCAGATCAAGCTTATTTTTATCTGCCTATTGCAACGTCTGCTTGGTTAGTGTTCTACTGTTTTTGCTGTGTCATGCATTGTATTCTTAACATTGTCTTTTTATTTGCCAAGGTCAGTAGTTCCTAATGTATTTCAACTTCAATTTTGAGCCCTCCCCTTTTTAAGTTTTTTTTTTCTTGGTAACTAATTGTCACTGAGAGTTGATGTTAGCCTAGATTTCTTCTTCCGATCGTTTCCTCCTTTATTTTTGGTTACTTTGGTTTTTATTTTGCATGTCGGACCTTATACTGTCAACATTTATTAGTCAGTACTGAGCAATCATTTTTCATATATTCACATGCTATTTATGGCTTGTGAAAACTTCTTAGCTTCCTTAGTGTTTGCTTCTATTGCAGCAAGTCCAGTTTGAATTTCTTTTTCTTTTTGTTCCAAAGCCTACTGTGATTTTCTGGATATCAGAGTTGTTAGTTTTCACAACTGTAGCATTAAGGGAGAAAGTTTACGCTAATTGGCGATATAGAACTTTGACTTTGGATTCTGGTGAAGCTCTAAACCACAACTTACTGCATCAATGCATCCGATAGTACTTTTAGCAATTTGATATATATTTTAAGATAGTAATTGTGTGATATAAATAAATTTTGGTTCTAAAAATTCCAAGTTATAAGAGATATAAGTTGACTACAAGTCAAACTCACACGTTGTTAGATCAAATTCTTTTGTACCTTGAGCTACTAGATTTTGCATCCATTTAAATTATTAAGCTAACCATTAATTTTTAAACAGGTTGTGGACTTGCCTATTGTTTAGGATTTTCAGATGTAACAAACTAATGGTAGCAATGGGAACGGTAAAAGACTAATAGCAATTAATAAAGTGAAATATGAGCCAAAATTTTGTTTTTGATCCTAATGTAGCATACATTATTGGGCAGTTCCCAACGGGTCTGGCCTTGGCCATTGAGAAGAAAAGTAGGCGGATTGAGATATCACTCTACTGCCTTGCCCGGGCCTTGGAGAGCTTCTTTACGTGCATGTCCGATATCGGGTACTTGCCAGAATCGAAGAATCTTAAGAGAGCTGATGTGGTAATTTTTAGTGTGTCAACAGCGATCATAATGCACTGCTACGCACAGGAGAGGGAAGTGTTTCGATCCAAGTACTTGAATGTTCTTGATTGGGTCTTTGGTATGCCTCCTCCCCCATGCTGCAAAAACACCTGAGCACTTTGATTTGCAGGCTTTTGGTGTTTAAGATAGGTTTATAGGCGAGTATTATTCCATTGTAAACGATGAACAGCAATTGTTTACGGTTACACCTATAGGAGTGGCAGCACCAAGTTGCTTGTAAAGAATAGCAATGCTGGTTAGTACATTATTCCCCTGCAGAGTTGTGAGTTACCTATTTCAATGTTGATATCCTTTTAATTTTTTTTATATAGAAGAGAATGTAAACAAGATTTTGCTTGATAGATCCCATGGACTTAATATTCTGTTCATGGAGTGATTTTTTAATAATTTTAAAATGGATTCATATTCATGTTTAAATTAAATAAATTTATTTGCGAATACTAAACCAACATTTTAGCAAAATGGTTCATGATCAAATAAATTAAACTTGTTGCTGACACAAATACGAGAATAGAAAATGACAATTTTTAAAATTAAAGGATACAATATGATAAGAGTACGACAAATATAAAATATATTTTATATTTTAAAAATGTAAAAAAAAAAGATAATGGCACGAATGCCTCTTTATATTTTATTATTTTTGTTAATATAGTGTCGATACTTTTTAAGAGTTCAATATACCTCCTATTTTATTTCCGTGTTCTTCCTTTGACACTAACGGTATTAAATGATATCACGCGGCAGTTTTCCTTAAATAAACACTTAGAGTCGAAGGGCTTTGAATAATTTATCCCATTTTTAGATTAAATATGACTTAAAATAGAGGATACTAGAATATTTTGACCTTTTTTTTTTCTTTTTAGACTAAAAATCACCTCTTCTTCTCCCACTTTCACGTCAATGCTACCTCCGGTTTCTCCTACCAGTGGGATTCTTCAACCGAAATAACCCTGACTAACTTCCCTGGTTTTACAATATATTATTCCAGCATTGGCCATTTTAAGAGAGCTCTTAACCCAAAGAAACAGAAAATTTCAACAGTCAAAAGCCCTCTAAACTGAAACAGAAAAATAGAAAATTTCAACAGATGATCTAATAAGAAAATCCTAAGTTTATCATCCAATTATAATAAGAAACAAATCCACAAGGAAAATAAATAATAAAAAATCAGCAAGAACGTTAAAAAAGTGAAAATTAGGGTAATAAAAGATGGTCTCTTTGTAAACGGGATTTTCAAGTTTGAAGATAGGGAAACATAAGTGCTCAATCGAAGAACTGCAATTCCTGTTTTTTTTTTTAAAAAAAGAAAAAGGGAAACCCCATTAATAACTATGTGTAGAAAGGGGTTTGAAAAATCAGATAAAGAAGTTAAGAACCAGAAACAACAACAATCTTATTCCAGTGATAAGCATCCATTTTGAAAATTGTCAAGAACCCCTCTTCTTTCTCTAGTTTTGACTTCAGGTTGCATAAGGACGATACGTTTTGATGCTATGAACACACTTTTGAATACATTTACATTGGATTTTCCGACAATCAAATGAACCAATCGAGTTTAGGACATTGAGGGAGGTTAGTCGAGGTTATTTCGGTCAAAAAAGACACTGGTGGGAGAAACTGGCGGATCAGCGACGGTGAAAGGGAGAGAAGAGGTGATATCGAGTCTTAAGAGAAGAGGGTAAAATTGTTCTTATACCCTATAATTTTAAGTCACATTTAACCTAAAAAAAAGTCAAATTATTTCAAAATCCTTTAATTTTAATATTTTTTTTTAAAAAAAATTCACGTGACAGCATATGATACTGTCGTGTATTCCTATCACGTCATTATTTAACGTCTTTAGTGTCAGAAGACATAATAGAAAGTCGAAAAAAACAATAAATAAAAAATATATAAAAATTAAGAAAAAAATAAAGAGATAAAATATTGAGTAGTACCAAAACCGTATCTAATATATCCCCAATATATACATATTGAATACGTAGTACGACATTAAATTAAAATACCAGTATTTCATAGCTTGTTATCTACCATAAAAAGATATATTCATAAACAATAACCCAGCCAACCAAAATAAACAAATTTTCTTTTTATTTTTACATATGAAATAATAAGATATACTACTATATTACAGATAATTAAAGCAATACATAAGTAATGAAGTTATGAATTACTATATATTAAACAAGCATATCTTATTCATTTGGTTATGTTGATTGATAGCCTTTGAATCCCAAACTGGTCACGGTAGTGTCCATCAATCATAGCTTCTAAACTCATTTTACTAACCAATTCTCAATATATTTTTTATAATATGAAATAAAATTAAAACACCACCATTTGATCCCAAACAAAGACCAAAAAAAGAAAGAGTAGAAACCCTAATTAAAATAAGCTGATGGCCAACGGCAGAGCCACCATCTGCTTAAACCTCATCCTCGTGAAGAAGCATATTGGGGATTCCCTTAGTAACCGGAAACTTCCTGCCAGTCTCGGGGCAAACAAGAGCACCCTCCTCCAGATGAAGCTCCAAGAGGGCGTGGTGGAACTTCCTCAAGAACTCAAGGTCGGAGTCCAGCACCGACGCCTCAGGTGGCTCCTCGGGAAGCTCGGCGTAGCCCATGATTCTGGAAGCATCGGAAAAGGCTTTCCAGTGGATCTTGGGGAAGATGTTCCTGAGGAAATCGTGATTGATTTCGAGTTGCTTTTCCACCACTTTCTCCGCTTCGATCCTAAGAGGGAAGCCATTGGTCACCCCCTTGATGTTTGAGGCCAACATGTTGTGGGTTAGCAACCTCATCTCTTTCCCTTCTCTATTTTTTTTCCTTTGCTTCTGTTTCTTTGCTTCGGCTTCGCTGTTAAATTAAGCATAAAAAGCAGAAGGCCGATTGATGCTATGCTTGCTTCTTAGGGTTTAGTATGTTCCTTGTGTGCTGGGGTGGGTTTTGCCTTGTTGAAACTTGAAAGGACGAACCTGTCCTCCGACTATGGCCTGATTTTGGGGGTGATGTAGTAATTTGGAGCCCAGTTTATGTTTGGGCGGCTGTTACAGTTAAGAAATAGGCCTGAATAAAAAATAAATAGTAGGTATGCGGTGCGACATGTTAAAATACAATTAATATACAGCGGTACCTGTTTTCTTAATAATAGGATGCCAACCAATTCAAACAAGTTTAAGTTAATATTTTTAGTTGGCTGATAAAATATTTTATCCTTAAACTAGTTTTGTCTATTATTTTAGGTGCTGAGTTAAATGTTTTCCTTTAAACTTAGAAAGTGAAATCTATTCGTAATATTTTAGGTTCTCTAACCACTCTATGTTTTTTTGCAACATTGTGGGTGACGAATGAAATGTTTCACTCAACTTAAAAAATTAAATATCTCGGTAATAATTTAGGTTCCCTAACACCAAACTGAATGTAGGTAACATTTTATGTACCGATCCCGAAACTAAATTTCATTAACATTTTAGGGCCAAACTAAATGTAGGTAACATTTTAGGTGCCGATCTCGAAACTAAATTTCAATAACATTTTAGGGTCTCACTCAACTTAAAAAGTTAAATATCTCGGTAATAATTTAGGTTCTCTAACGCCAGTAGCGATCTCTTTCCGAAATCGCTAGTTAAAAATAATTTTGTTGTTTGAATTTTTTTTTTGGTTTTGTTTTGAGAAATTTTTGAAATATGATTTTCAAGATTTGAATTTTGGGGAATTTTCATTTTTGAAATTCGGTTTTGAAAAATACAGACTAGAGTCACAACCGATTATTTTTTAGGTAGATCGGACACCAAAAAATGAAACCAGAGATTCTTTTAAAAATAGGTCCGAGAGTCGGTTACGAATGGGGAATGATTAACACCCCACACCGCCCAAAAGTTGGTACCTAGTCGAATACAATTTGCCTTAATTGGAAATTTGCGAGTTCAAATTTTAATTTAATTTAAAATCCGTTTAAAAATGCGAGTAAATTTTAAAAGCCTCGTTATTCAAGAATAAACGAAAAAACCACCATCACTATGGCTGGTACTAGCCATGTTTACTACCGAATAAAAGGTCGCCACATTAACAGTTAATATAGGTCGAATGCGAGGAAATAAAGTCAAGCATATATATACAAAATAAAAACATGAAGGCAAAAATTAAATTGTCCGAAAAACGAGACCGGATAGAACATAAGATAAAAATGCGTAAAATAAATACGGAAAATAAATATAGTAATTTAAATTACGGAAAATAAATTACGAAAAATTTAAATGCGAGAAATTAAAATGCAAGAAAGTAAATTGCGGAAATTAAATACTACACTAAATGGGACATAATAATACGGGTCATCCCCTATTGCGGGTCACTGTAAGGCCGATTCAAACATAAATTAAATAAAATGATATAAATAGATAAATATTATACTATGTAATATATAATATAATAATATATCGTATAATATAATATAATACGTAACTATATGTTATAATAATATGTATATATATGATATAAGGTAAATAATATATAATGTATAAATATAACATAATATATGATATTCAAGTAATGTAGAGTAATATTTAAACTATATGATATAAGATGTATATATGTTAAGACATTAAGAAAAGGAGACTAGAATGTAAGAAATATAAAATAAAAGGGCAAAATTTTAAAGAACAAAACTTGAAAACGCCTAAATTCAAAAGGAAAATTAGAAAGGAGGACTGATATGGGTATCAACCCGTGGTTGAATATGGAAGCGGGAAGAAAGGGGAGGACTTGAAATGGCAATTAGCCCATCGACCATAATGCGCGGATTCTTCCCCGGATCCAGGTTAACGAGCGGGTCAAGGGGGCTCAAAATGGTGACGTTTTGCAAACCGTATATATATAAAAAGCCAAGGAAAAAATTGCCTGAAATCCCTATTTGCTTCATCCGGTTTTAAAACCAAAAAATAAGTGTTAGAATATTTATTTTGATATAATAATTGAAAAATAGTTTTGGACTAAATTGAAAATATTGAAAAAATGATTTTAAGTCCAAACAACTTGAGAAATATGTTTAAAATGGTTTTGAAACATTTTTGACTCGAATCTATGATTTTAAACTCAAAATAGTCAAAAACTGGCCCATGGTACCGATACTTGAACCCCAATATTGATACCGAGAGGATCGTACCGGTACCGAAACCCTCCGTACCGATACTTGAACCCCAATATAGATACCGAGAGGATCGTACCGGTACCGAAACCCTCTGTACCGATACTGCCCTAGCAGTATCGATACCAAGGGTGGAGTACCGATACTCTAGTCAAATATAGGCTCCAACGGCTATTTCCAAATTAGGCTGGTATCGATACCCCTACCCGAGTATCGATACCCTATGCTACAAAATTGTAGGTTTGGTTGAAAAAAGATCCCCAACGGCTCCAAATCATCCCCAACGGTCACCAACGGCTAGGAACTCATTTGGGAGGATAAAAGGACCCTTCAAGCACCTAGAACAACTAATGATCTTCAAGTCAACAACATTATGATTGTAAAAATGTCTTAGTGCTTAATTCTCATTCTTTCATAGACTACACTTGTTGAGCTTAATTGTTAATGTATGCTCAAGTGTATTAGGATTTGGGTGAGTGCTTAAAGAGTGCAAACATCAACCTTGTAGAGATGATTTCTTGTTTGCTTTATTTCTTTTGTTTGTAAGGATTCCCAAAGCTTGGGTTGTGAGCTTTGGATGCTAGACTTGGTAATTGGGTCTAGGATTGTAAAGGTTGCCTCCTATGCCTTATAAAAGGGGAAGAAATTCTTAGTGAATTTGGGAAATCCTTAGTGGTGTGCTAAGGTAGTGGATGTAGAGCTTGTTAGAAGCTTGAACCACTCTAAATCCTTGTGTTCATTGTCTCATCTTTAGCTTCCACCACCAACACCCAAAAATCGACTTCTCCACCACTTGGCAAGCAATTCGGTTGAAGGAATTCGAGCCCAACAATTGGTATCAGAGCAAGGCTCAATCGAGAGGGATTAACATCCTATTGAGGCGATCCGGCAAGCTCGATCATCAAACAAATCAACCGGCTTCCATAGCGTTATCCATCGACAAACCGCCCTTCAACGGTGACAACTATGCTTGTTGAAAGCATATAATAGTGTTCTTCATGAAGAGCAAAGACTACCGTCTTTGGGACATAGTTGAAGATGGACCGTTCGTGTCAACACGAAGCAAGGTGGAGTGGAATACGGAAGATCGCAAGAAGATGGAGCTAAATTGCAAGGCCATACACATTCTATTTTGTGCATTGGGCCCCGAAGATTATGCGAAAGTATCTTCTTGTGAGAGTGCCAAGGAGATATGGGACAAACTTGAAGCAATCCATGAAGGGACAAATGAGGTGAAGGAGACAAAGATTGGTCTACTCAACCTCAAATACGAAAACTTCAAGATAGACCCATATATAGACATCAAGAGCATGTTCGACCGGTTCTCAACACTTGTCAATCAACTCAAAAGTCTTGGAGAAGAGATTTCGGAAGAAAAGCTCGTTCAAAAGTTGATTTATTTATTTTTCGAATCATGGGAGAGCAAGAAGACGGCTATCATTGAAGTCAAAGACTTGAAGAAGCTCAATCTTGAAAAGCTTGTAGGGTCTCTTCTCACCCATGAGATGATGTCTCTACCCTTGAAGAGGGAGAAGGAGAAGCTAATCAAAGAGCAATGAGTTGATGTCAACGTCATTGCTCTTCAATCCTCTACAAGCCACCAAGAAGAATCTAGTGAGGAGGAAAGTGAGGATGAAGAGATAACCTATCTCTTCAAGGAACTTTCTCGATTCATGAAGAGCAACATAGAAGAATCCAAGCATGAATCGAAAAAGAAGATGGTGGATTCCCCCAAGTGCTCAAATTGCAAGAAGACGAGGCACACCACATCCAGTTGTCCTCGCTTCAACAAAAAAGGGATCATCATCAAAGAAAACATATGTGGCTACATGGAGTAATGACGACTCCACCGATGAAGATGAAGTAGCCCATCTATGCTTAATGGCCCTCAATGAGGGGGAGGTAACTTCTAACAAATCTTGTTCAAATTCAAATGCATATACTTTTGATGAGTTACAAGAAGCCTATGACAAATTGGTTTTTGAGTTCAAGGCTTCATTTTCGAAAAATAAAAAGATGATTTCAAAATTGAAAATCGAAAATGATTTGCTTATGAAAACCAATTTGGAATTTGAAGCAAAATTAAAAGATTTTGAACTTAAAGTTTTAGAGTTACAAAATTTGCTTCAAAAGAAAGAAAAAGATCATCAAAAGGAAGTGGATGATCTTAAGAAAGAAAAAGATTTGATTTTCAAAGAACTTGAAAAGAGAAACAATTTAGGAAAATCAAATTTTTATGTAAGACAATCTAGTGCCCCTAGATTTGTAAAAGAAAAATGTTTTAGAAGTATTTATGTCCCAAAAGGACTATCTACTTCAACCAAAAAGGATGAAATTGAAAAATAGATTCCTAAGGGGACTAAATTATGTGCTACTAATGTCTATGGATCCAAAGCAATTTGGATACCAAAATATTTGTGATTGTCTTGTTTAGGTGTGATGGAGCAATTGATCAACAAGTTGAAGAACCATGAAAGCTCTATGCATACAAGGAAGAACACTTGAAGAAGGAAGGCTTCACATCCTACCTTTGGTTCAAGTGTGGTAAAAATTAGTTGAATTTTATTTATCTTTATTTGATTTATCTTTTTAATTTAATTAGTTTGTCATATATGTTGGACCAACGTTTGTTTGATGCTTAAGTAAGGGGGAGCCAAATTTTAAAACAAAACTCTTATTTTTGTCAAAATTGTGATTTAAACTCTCCATTTTTATGGACTTAAAAGTTTTCAAACTTTGGTTTGATCCATTTTTGATATAACAAAAAGGGGGTGAATGTTTTAAAATTTTGATTTCTCAAATGAATAAGGGGGAGCTTATAAGATTTTACCAAATTAATCTCTTATTCTAATTTCATTTTTACTAAGGGGAGAATCTCAAAAAAAAAATTCAAGTTGGTTTTATTATATCAAAAAGGGGAAGATTGTTAGGATATTTGTTTTGATATAATAATTGAAAAATAGTTTTGGACTAAATTGAAAATATTGTAAAAATGATTTTAAGTCCAAACAACTTGAGAAATATGTTTAAAATAGTTTTGAAACATTTTTGACTCGAATCTATGATTTCCAAACTCAAAATAGTCAAAAAATGGTCCATGATACCGATACCTGAACCCCGGTATCGATACCGAGAGGATCGTACCGGTACCGAAACCCTCAGTATCGATACGCGTGTTTCGAAGATTTTCCAGAACCGTTTTGGTGTACTGATACTGCCCTAGCAGTATTGATACCAAAGGTGGAGTACCGATACCCCTGTACCGGTACCGATACCCCAGTCAAATATAGGCTCCAACGACTATTTCCAAATTAGGCCGGTATCGATACCCCTACCCGAGTATCGATACCCTATGCTGCAGAATTGCAGGTTTGGTTGAAAAAAGATCCCCAACGGCTCCAAATCATCCCCAACGGTCACCAACGGCTAGGAACTCATTTGAGGGGATAAAAGGACCCTTGAAGCACCTAAAACAACTAATGATTTTCAAGGCAACAACATTATGATTGTAAAAGTGTCTTAGTGCTTAATTCTCATTCTTTCATAGACTACACTTGTTGAGCTTAATTGTTAATGTATGCTCAAGTGTATTAGGATTTGGGTGAGTGCTTAAAGAGTGCAAACATCAACCTTGTAGAGATGATTTCTTGTTTGCTTTATTTCTTTTGTTTGTAAGGATTCCCAAAGCTTGGGTTGTGAGCTTTGGATGGTAGACTTGGTAATTGAGTCTAGGATTTTAAAGGTTGCCTCCTAAGCCTTGTAAAAGGGGAAGAAATTCTTAGTGAATTTGGGAAATCCTTAGTGGTGTGCTAAGGTAGTGGATGTAGAGCTTGTTAGAAGCTTGAACCACTCTAAATCCTTGTGTTCATTGTCTCATCTTTAGCTTCCACCACCAACACCCAAAAATCGACTTCTCCACCACTTGGCAAGCAATTCGGTTGAAGGAATTCGAGCCCAACAATAAGCATGAGCAAAAAACTCTGAAAAAAAGAACCCTCTCCTTATTTTTCCAAAAACTAGTGACCTAGCCACCGGCAAAAAAAAAGAGCCCAACAGCGGTGGTCGACGGCATTGTAACCTAACCAAAAATCTCTCTTTTCTTTTGTTTAAGCCAAAAATGAGCCCTGATTTCTCAAAACAACTCCACTCTTTTGATTTTTTTTTAAAAAATAAACCCCTTTTTCAAAAACCCTAATCCAAGTCTTTTTTCAAAAAAACTTTTTGAAAATCTAGTTTGAAAACCCTTTGGTAACTTGAGACGATCGAAAGCCCGAACGGCAAAAAAAAACAACGACGACGATTGCACCGACTCTTAAAACGGTAACCTTAAATTCTTTTCTATATTTTTATTGTAGATTCAAAATAAAAATGAAAGATGATACCTTTTTGAACTTTCTAGGCTGTATTGATCTTTTTTTATATACCCGTTTCTAGTTAGGGTTTATATTGTTGATCTGATTTGGCTTTATAACCCGATTTACAAGGATAAAAAAATGAAAAACAAAATTTTAAAAAATTGGGTTGGTTACCCTCTGAAATTCTGTGTTTTTGTCTGCTGGTGTTGCAGGTGATTGTACGAAGAGAGGGCCATTTTGGCCGGATGTGGAGAGGGCAACAAAGGATCATGCATGCGTGGCGCGGTTGCTGGCATGATGTGGACGTGACCGTGGTGTAGTGTCCGACATGGAGTCGACGTGGAGAGTGGGTTGGGGAGTTAGAAGGCCAAGGGATACAACCTAGAAGATTCTGGAATCTGGGGGTTAGGTTTTTGGATAGGTTTAGGGGATTCAGGTTGGCAGATGGATAGCGGGTTAGGTTGGGCTAATTGGGTTTTGGCATTAGGTCATGGATACTGGTTTTTGGCATATGGATATTGTAGTTGGGCTCAGTGGAATTGGGTTAAAGGGTAACTGGGTATGTAAATTGTGGGTAGGGTGTAATTAGTAGTGGGCTGGTTAATGTAAATTGGGTTTGACATGGACATTTGATTAATTCAATTTGGATTTCTGGATATTTTTTAATTTAATTTGATATATTTTTTGGATTTTTAATTTATGGTTTTCAAATAAAAAGATGAAGGTCGGACCAAAATAGGCTATTACAACGCCAAACTGAATGTAGGTAACGTTTTAGGTGTCGATCCCGAAATTGAATTTCATTAATATTTAGGGTCAAACTTAATATAGGTAACATTTTAGGTACCGATCTCGAAACTGAATTTTAATAACATTTTAAGGTCCAAACCCGAAACTGATTTTCGGTAACATTTTGGATTCTGAACCTGAAACTGATTTTCGGTAACAATATAGGTCAAGAACCCCAAACTCGTTGTTGATAATATTTTAACTGTTGAACATCAAACTAATTTTTGGTAACATTTTAAGTGTCAAACTTGAAACTCGTTTTGGGTAATATTATAGGTGCCGAACCCCAAACTGAATTTCAATAACATTTTACATTTTGAACCCTAAACTAATTAACGATAACATTTTAAGTGCCAAAGCCCAAATTGATTACGATAACATTTTAGGTGTCAAACCCCAAATTGATTATCAAAACATTTTAGATGTTGAACCCCAAACTAAATGTCGATAACATTTTAGGTGTCAAACCCCAAATCAATTATCGGTAACATTTTAGGTGACGAAGCCCAAACTGATTATGGTAACATTTAGGTGCCAAACCCCAATTTTACCCTTACAAATATTCTATAAATACTTCTACACTTCTACCATATTTTGCAAAAATATTTAAAAATTATGACACTTTTTTCTGCAAACGTTTTCTTTTTAAGAACTTACCTCTACACTTCATTCAACAACAACGTCAAGAAAGATGATTTGTTTGAGTTGATTTCCACGAAGGTTAGAAAATCAAAAAGGAAGAAATTATCTTCATTGGAAGCCAAAATCCTTGTTGATGAGCTCGACCCTGAAGCTCATTACATGCTAAATATATGTAATGCAAGCGGACTTCGCAAGATGTTTAGGAGATACAACCGAGTAGGGGGTACCATCATCGAGTTGTATGTAAATTTTGATGAAGATGTTAGTTCATCAAGAATCCCATGAGGTTCTCAACCTTCCGCAGACAAAGGCGTTGTTTGTGTACGTAATTCCAAGAGACAACATGAGAAAGAACAAATAATTTAGAAATTGAATGTCACATCTGATATATGTACAGACTACGACAACATGGAAACAAACTCTTCTTCCATTCATTTTAACTGAACTAAGCTTAGTAGCAATGAATCATGTATCAAATTTTTTATCGTACTTTTTAATATAATTTTTGTTTGTGTTGGTGATCATATTTCTCAGCACACATCGGTTCCTCGAACAAATGTACCAAATGTAACGGGATTTTGACAACTTAATCAGAGCTGAGTATATCGTTAAACACGTTCGGCATTGTTTTAGCATCGATAAGTATCGATTCTATACTTCACGTTTCAATATTCTTCAATATGAACCTAAAATCTTACAGGATATGGTAACATTTAAGGTGCGCGTTCTTGTTATAAGTATCGAACTTCTTATATACATTTTGATACTCCCAATTACATATGAACATGTAATTATACATGAATGTGAACATTGTACACGATTAGTATCAAAACTTTACATGAATGGGTACATTTTATATGTCGAAACTCATAGTTCTATTACAGCTATGATTCCTGACAAGAAAAGACGTGTCAGGCATGTACAACAAAAAATCCTGATAATGAGATGACGTGTCAGCAACGTGCATAAAAGATTCCTGACATGATTCATGTCGAAGTACAACTTTCACTTAGGTTACTTTCACGATAAGTTTTGATTTCTTACTTTCACTTAGGCACGTACAACAATTTCAAATTTTTGTACCCCGTTCAGATACGTCGGCAGCAGATATATCTTTTCAATTGTTGCATTGGGCAGAATAGTTTTCAGATAAGTTTAATTAAACAGTTTCGAAACCGATTATCAAATTTCGAAATCTGGAATACCAACCGTAAATTGGAACTATACTTTAAAAATTTTCAATTTATTTATCATGAACATTGTTCTGAAACATTTTAAAGAGTACCAAAACAAGTTTAAATATAGGAACTATAAAAATAGGACCATATCCCCGTAAAAATATTTTTCCATTATAAATAAACCCTAGCATGAATTTGTGGCCTAAATGGAGAATCTCAGTATTATGACGAGTTTCGAAGGTTTTCACACAGTTTCAAACTTATCATTTCAAACCTAAAATTGTAACATGTATTCCTAACGATTACAGCTGAAGTTTTCCTTAACATGTATCGAAACCAACAACCATAGTTTTGAGCCTTTTTTGTTCCACCCAAAACTTCCATTTCATAAAAAAATTTAAATGTGCCATAAATGTTATAAACGTGGCATAGTTTGCATATGTAAAATATTAAATGACTTTGTAACATTCAAGGCTGAAGTTATAGTTTCTGCAGTTTAACATAAAATATTATTTTTAAAATTATTTGCTTGAATATTCATATCATTATACTTACCATATTACGAATATACTCCTCAAATTATAAAGCATGATTTAAATAACGAAATAAATAATAAATTTGCATAAAGTGAAGAAAAAAATGATAAATAGGAGATTATGATCTCGTATCATGAAACACCAAGTTACGAGGATGTCTAAGAAATAAAGTCTAAGGTTTTCCTTGTAATATGTTATGCGTCTATTTTATTTTCTTACCAAAATTTTATAGAAATTTTTTGGTTGAAGATTACTTTTTGTTAAAAATTACTTGTATGGAATTAATTGAACACTAATCTCCTAAACCCTAAATTCCAGCCCTAAACTAGTGACATAAACCTATAGGCTATAATCCTATAACCCCTAAAACATATATCATTATAAGTATAATAGACTATAGACCATATAGACATATACTATAGAATATAATAATAATAATATCATAATGAATGGTATATTGTATATAGATTGTAGACTATAGACTATATAATGATTGAAATTAATCTCATACACTAAGCTAAACACTAAACTTTAAACCATACAAATTAATATCATAAACCACTAACCCTAAACTACACAATAAATCCTAACCCATTAATACTAAGCCCTAAATCCTAAACCATAGACCTTAAAGTCATAAAAATTCATATCATAAAATAATAACCCTAAACTACACCATAAACCCTAAACCACTAACAGTAAGACCTAAATCCTAAACCAAATACCTTAAAGCCATAAAAATTTGTCTCATAAACCAATAACCCTAAATTACAACATTGTAGTTACGCTTACTGATTTTGGTTTTTCTTTTGTAGGGTTTAGGGTAAAAAATAAATATTAGGAACTAAAATGAACGCAAATATCACCGTATTAAAATTATTAAGGTAAAAATTAAATCTTAAGAACTAAATAATATGTTGAGAATGCTAATGTTTGTGAGAATGAACAAGTTAAACCTGTGCTTAAGGAATATTTGTAGTGTAACTAGAGTATAATAATACAACGGGTATCGAACGTTTGCATATACAGTCTCAAATGTCTCACGTGAAACCTTAAATATTAAATGTTTTAGTAACAATTTTCGTTTAAGTTTTGCTTAATACGTATCGAAACCCATGTTCATAGGTTTGAAACTAGTTAAAATTTGTGGTTCACACTTTGAACTGTCTTTTTCGATGTAATATAAAATATGCCATAAATGTAGGGACTTCATCACCAACCGATACTGGAAAAATGCGTAAAAAGTAAATTAATTTGACGTGTTCAAAAAACTTAATAATTGGATGTTCAATGGATTTTGAATTTCAAAAGACGCATGTTCCAAATATAAAAGAGTCTTTTGACTGTCAGTTTCTAATCTCTGTAACCCTTTCAAATATGTCAACAGCAGATATGTCTTTTCAATTATTGCATTAGGCAGAAGTCAGAACAGTTTTCAGATAAATCTTATTAAGGAGTTCCGAAACATGTTATCAAATTCTGAAACCCAGACTATGAATCAAAAATTCTAACTATGCTTTAAATATTTTTAGTTTATTTATCATGAACATTGTTCCCAAATATTTTAAAGAGTACCGAAAAAGGTTTAAATAAAAGAATGGTAATTTAGCCCATATCCCCGTGTAAATCTTTTTTCTACTATAAATAAATCCTAAACTCCCTCCCTGACATTCCTTTTTCTATTATAAATAGGAGTCCTTTGGGTTCATACCCTCATCAGCTGTTATTTCCTTCATAGTTTTCATCTTTACAGAATTATATGTGTGGTTTATGTTTTTTACTAGTGGTGATTGCTACTGTGCAGAGACTTCATTTTTTAGATCATGTAGGAGTGCTGATTGTTTTTTATTTTTTCTTATCGACAAACAATAGTATTTGGAAGGCTATGATTAGCCATTTGTAGTGATGAACAACAACAAATAGAGTATTTGGAAAACTTTGGTCTCAATATTTTCCAAATACTATTGTTTGTTGTTGTTTGGACTACATCGGGACGTGGCAATGCGGAGCAGAGTGTCGAAGATTGCAATATCATGAAACCAATGATGACTCTACCAGATGGTGTTTAGAACTACATGGGGAGGCGGCAAATGCAGATGAGACTATCGAAGCTGTTGATATGCGTTGGAATTTGACTGTTTTCCCCACATATATCATCAAGGAGGCTGTCGAAGCTGTTGATTTATGGTGGAATTTTACTGTTTTCCCAATATATATCACAGAGGCTGTTCGTGACATAAATATTATCTAAAATGTTTTTAGGGTGCATTTTGTTCACGAAAGGTAAGATTACATTGTTTGGTTTATTTTGTTGGAATGTAAGATTAAATGTTTGGTTGAGGGAATATAAGATTACTTATGGGGTGTTTGGTTCATGGATTTACATTACCCTTTAGAATACGATTCCTGGAATGATTCATTACTTGGCATATTACTGGAATGTTATATTAATTGTGTTTGCTTGATGGTTTATAAGATTACCAGAATGTATAGTTACGACATTCTAGATTTTTCTTTTATTTTTAATTTATATATTTTACTTTTATCTAGCAAATTCTTAGAGAGATGTGCTCTTTTACTAGAAATATAAAAATATTTGCATGACAATTCATAGAAAATATTTTTTTTTATTTTTAAATTATATTTTCCTTTTTTTCCTTGGTTCTTACCCAAATAATTGAATATAGTTTTTAATGTTATAGTATAAAATTATATATTTGAATTTTTATGATTTATTATAATTATATATTTGAAAATATAGAATTTATAATGTGATTTAAAATTGAATATACAAATTTTTTACATATAAATAAAAAAAAACATTATTTTAGTGCATAATTATACGATAAGTATTGGACGCTTGCATATACAGTCTCGAACGTTTCAAGTGAAACCTAAAATATTACATATTTTAGTAACGATTTTAGTTTATGTTTCGCTATATAAGTATCAAAACCCATATTCATAGGTTCAAAACTAGTTAAAATTTGTGGTTCCCGCTCTAAACTATCTTCAACTGTTACTGAGAGAACGCGTAAAAAATTAATTTGGGTGTCCAAAAAAATTAAATTAGCGATTCAATGGATTTTGAATTTCAAAAGACGCATGTTCCCAATATAAAAGTGCCATCACTGTTACTTTCGAATCTCTGTAATCCATTTTGATACATCAGCAGTAGATAAGTCTTTTCAATTGTTGCATTGGGCAAAACAGTTTGCAGATAATTCTTATTAAGAAGTTCCAAAATCGGTTATCAAATTCTGAAACCACGACTACCAACCCAAAATTTTAACTGTACTTTAAATATTTTCAGTTTATTAGTCATGAACATTGTTCCAAAACATTTTAAAGAGTACCAAAATAGGTATAAATATAGGATCTGTAAAAGTAGGACGATATCCCAGTAAAAATCTTTTTTTTTCTATTATAAATAAGTCCTAAATGACAGGTTCGATATTCCTTTTTCTATAATAAATAGGCCATAGTTTCATACCTTTATCAGCTATTCTTTCCTTCATAGTTTTTGTCTCTACAGAATTATACTTTACTGGTGGCGATGGTTACTGTGTAGAGACTTCATTTTATAGCTCCTAGAGGAGTGTTGATTGTTTTTAAGTTTTTATTATCGACAAACAATGGTATTTGTTAGGTTGTGATTAGCCACTTGTATGGATGAACACCAACAGACAGTATTTGAAAAACTTTGGTCTCAAGATTTTTCAAATACTATTGTTTGGAACTACATCGGGAGGCGGTAGATATTCTTTGGTAGATATTTAGGCTGTAGAGGTTTAGGGTGTGGACTTGGGATAACTTGAAATTGCCTTGTTGTGGGTTAAAAAATATAATAGGTTTTTTGGAAGAGCTTTGCAAAACAATAAACATGTATCCACAACGTCTAAGATGTCGACGTCCCAATGAGGCATAAAATAGAACATGAGTTTCCCATCATCATGACTTGATTGGTTACAAAACTATAAGAATGAAATTTCTCATACTTTCTTGCAATTAAGTAGCCACATATTGAGTTTGTTCTTCCAATATAAGATTCCACAAAGCTAAATTCGTACGTTAGAGCATTACAATGTTTTGACAGCAATTGACACTTCTTCGTTGTCTTTAAATCAGTTTTTGAAAATATTTTAGATAACTCGTCAATGGTGAGACTAGAAGATGCCATGGATTCCTTGAAGAAAATGGAATGGGGAAAGTTTAGAAGAAAATTGTTGGCTCAACCTTCTTCAAAATATTTTAGATAACTCGTCATTGGTGATACTGTCCCTCTTTTTCTAAAACCAAAACAAATTGTGATTTATAATATTAAAACCAAAACAAATTGTGATTTATAATATTAAAACCAAAACGTCATATAAACAGTTTGCGGTTTATAACATTTCACATGATTTCCTTTTATAATTTGTTAAAATACTGGACGATAAGGCTTTGAATACTTTTTTATATATTCTAAATTATGCATGCATGCATACATAGGTTAAGGGTCATTTAAGAGCTTTGAGTAGTTACAAGACTCCATTGAAAAAAAACTTTCATTTAATGTATTAGGGTATTTAGGTTTTAAGTTTTTATGGTTTAGGGTTGTTTTATTTTTATGGTTTAAGGTTTAGTTTTTATGGTTTATGGTTTTAGGATGTAGGGTTTTATGGGTTAGAGGTTTAAGGATTAGGGTTTAAAAATAAAGGTTCATGCTTTTTATAGTTTATTGTTTATGTTTTAGGGTTTAGTGTTGAACATTTTATGGTTTAGTGGAATATGGTTTAATGTTTAGGGTTTATGTTGTTAAGGTTTAGTGTTGAGGTTTTAAGGTTTATGTTTTATGGTTTTAGTATTTTGAATTTTATTGAATGAGAGTTTTTTCAGTGTAATCACAAATATAATAGAAACACTTAAATAACCCTTACCTATGCATGTATAACTTTATCTTTATTAATTATGTATAACTTTACTATAACTTTACATGTATAACCCTAAATGTTTGATCAATGGACTTATCTAGATGAGAGTACAAAAATGGACCAATTCCTCATGCATCATAACATGAAAAATAGCAGTCATAGCACGTTGATAAGTAGCACCAGCACCTCCAATTTTGCATGTATAACTTTATGTTTATTAATTATGTAATTAATCATATCACATAAAGTGTCTTTTCAATAATACAACGAGTATTGAACATTTGCAAACAGTTTTGAACTTATCAAGTGAAACCTAAAATATTACATTTTTCATAATGATTTCAATTTAAGTTTCGCTTGACATGTATCGAAACCCATATTCATAGGTTTAAAACTATTTATAATTTTTGGAGACCGCCTAAACTGTCTTTTCAGTTTTAATATTAAAATGTGCCCTAAATGTTACAAGTCATCACCAACAGTAAGGTTTGGAGCGTGTACTGAAATTGGCGGGTTGAATGGATTTTGAATTTGAAAAGACACATGTTCCAAATAAATAAGTGTCTTTTCACGGTCAGTTTTGCATCTATTATAAACAGGACTCCTTTGGGTCCTTAGTTTCATAATCTAATGTAGCGAGTGTTGCATTCTTTCCTTTTTAGTTTTCATCTCTACAGTATTATATGTGTGGTTTATGTTTTTTACTGGTAGCGGTGGATACTGTACAAAGACTTTATTTTATAGATCTTGGAGGAGTGTCGATAGATTTTAGGTTTTTCGTGTCAAAAAATAATGATATTTGGAAGGCTATTAGCCATTTGTAGGGATGAACACCAACAGACAGAGTATTTGGAAACATTGCTCTCAACATTTGTCTAATTTCTATTGTTTGTTGGTGTTCGGAACTACATCGGGAAGAGGAGGCTCACCTTAGGACTTAAACATGCTTTTCGATAAGATAAAAAGAAAAAAAATGGACCATTTCTAATGTAACTCTTTCGAGCTTGTCTCGACAAACCCTAATGTAGCTCGCTTGGTTCGATCTTGCGACTAGACCAGGTCAAGAGGGTTACATTATTATTGGGATGAGCCTCTTTTGTTTAAACAATCTGTAGATCAGGTTATACGAAGATGTGTTCCCGAGGAGGAACAACAAAACATGCTTGTACAGTGTTATTCATCACTCTATAGAGGCCATTTTGGAGGTACTCACACAATGACCAAAGTCTTATAGTCAGGCTTATATTGGCCCACTCTCTATAAAGATGCCTATGAATTCTAAAGAGGTGTGATCAATGTCAACGGACGGGGAATATATCAAGGCATGAGATGCATTACAAAATATCCTCGAGGTAGAATTGTTTAATGTATGGGGCATTATTTTATGGGGTCCTTCCCATCATCATTTGGCAACCTATACATCTTATTTGTAGTAGACTATGTGTCCAAATGGTTTAAGGCAGCTATAGTTCCTAGAAATTATTCCAAGACTGTACAATGGTTTTTACAGAAAAAACATACATATACGGTTTGGGATGCCGAGGGTAATTGTCAGCGATGAAGGCAAACATTTTGACAATAAACTTATTGCCAAGATGTTACAATGCTTTGGAGTGACTCACAAAGTTGCCACTGTATATCACCCGTAGACTAACGGGCAGGCTAAAATTTCTAATCGTGAGTTAAAGATTATCCTTGAGAAGGTTTTTAATCCTTCCCGAAAGGATTGGTCTGTGAGAATTGATGATGCACTTTGGGCCTACCGAACAACATTCAAGATGCCCCTAGGCATGTCTCCTTACAAACTTGTATACGACAATACTTGCTACATGCTGATAGAGATCAAGCATAAGGCCTATTGGGAAATCAAGACCATGAACATGGACTGGGAGAGAGCAGGACAAAAACGCTTATTGGACATGAACGAGATGAAAGAATTTCATGCATTAGCCTATGACAATGACAGGCTCTATAAAGAGAAAATGAAAAAATGACATGACAATAAGCTATTGCTGCGACAATTCTTGCCAGGGCAACTGGTGCTTCTCTATAATTCTCGCCTTAGACTTATTTCAGGCAAACTGAAGTCAAGATGGTCTGGGCTATTTGAGGTACTTAAACCTTATTCTCATGGGGTTGTTGTGATTAAATCAACTACGGATGGACATGATTTTAAGGTCAATGTACAAAGATTGAAGCACTACGTTGGTACTCATGTTAAGAGTGATAAGAGAGCGGTATCCTTAGAAGATGCATGAGAATACTCTTTCTAAGTGTTTTAACTTTATTTTTCAGTTATTTTGTTGTTGTTGTTGTTGTTGTTGTTGTTGTTGCTGTTTTTGTTTTTGTTTTAATTTCATCTTTTATCTTTTTCTTTTTAGTTTTGTTTTAGTTTCATTCAGTTTTTATCTTTACTTTTATTTAATATTTATCCTTTTGTTTTTGTTTGGTTTTTGAATTTTAGGATAGAAGTTTCAAAAGAGAAGGATTTGGGCCATGAGATAGAATTTCAACTGAATGAAAATATATTCCTAAAAAGGTGGAAAGTCGACGGTTTTTAGGGATTTAAACATCCCTTTGAAATTTTTCACCCAAATTTTTTCCCTCATTTTCTGACCCTAGCCACGCATCCAACTTTTTACCCATCATTGTTTTTTCTTTTTCCCCATTGGTGATGCATCAATCCATCCTCTTTACCAACCTTTCAATCCGCCTTTAAACCCTCATTATCACCCATCTACTTCATCTTCTTCATTTAATTTTTCTTCTCCATCTATTGAAACTCTTTTAGCTTTTCTTATTTTCTTTTCTTTTTCAATCAGGAACCGAACACCATGTCCAAGAATTTGAAAACCATTCCTGGAGCAAGTTCTTCACAAGCAATTGAGCCATATTTCCATCGTTTTGCTTCGTCGGCTATTGAGCAAAGATTCAAGAAGAAGTTTTTCACTAAAAGGTTAGGGAAGAGAAAGTGTTAGCCTATGATCTCTCCAAACCCAAATATGGTCTTGAAGATTCAGTCTATACCATTGTTGCGGATCATAATTGACCAATCTTTTGCAAACAACCAAAATTAAGGAACGTCTCATGGGTAAGGGAGTTTTATTCTCATATTTCTAATTCGGATAATCTTTGTGTCTATATGCATGGTAGGGCTATTCTTCTTGATGCCTCCGCTATCAACGCATACTATGGGTTGTTTTTCACACATGATAAGCATACCGAGTTTGTGAATAATATCATCGCGGAAGAGGTGGATAAAGTCCTCAAAGATCTCATCGTGGAGAGAACTAAATGAAATGATGGAGAATTAAAAGGCACAGTGAATTGAGCCTTGTTGAAACCTGGACCAAGTCGTGGAATAACTTCATCAAATCTCGTGTGATGCCTACAACTCAACACTATTATTTCTTACTCTTGTTTATCGTTGCTACATTCTATTTTGCATAAGCTTACTATTAACATTGGACAGATTATTGTTGATGGGATTTATGCTTGTAGCAAGAAGGATGTTGGGGCTCTTTATTTTCCTAATTTGATTTTCATCTTATGTGAGAAGGAGCACGTGCTGATCGAGGCTACCCAATAAAACTAGGTGGACAAGGACTTCGTATATGTTAATGATTCAAGATAGGCCACTAAAAGCACCAGTAGTTGAGTAAAATCATCTGTTCTAGAATCTGCCCTGGCAAGTGCGCATGCCACAATAAGTATCTCAGGGGTGGTCGATATCCTTAGCCCTTTGATCCAACGATTGGATTACATGGAGGCACGAGAGCTGCTGCTTAGGCGATATATGAAGGACGGGGATATCGCTTTTACGAGAGTTATCCTGGAGAACCTGTTACTAAACCAAAACATACTGAATCTTTACATGATTTTTCAGATTTTGACGACACCACTTATGCGCCATTGAAGTCCCCACCTTCGGCTGCACCATCAAAGCTAATGTTGAAGTGTAAAGCTTCTACACATAATGAGGTCGAGAAGGAGGGTGAGCCGGTTAAAGAGGAAGAGGAAACTGTGGTTCATGACCCTATACCACCAGCTTCGCATCAGCAACCACCACGAGCCGAAAAATGGACCAAGTAAATGGCTCAAAGGAAACTACTAATTCGAGGTGACGACCTCTCTAATTAGTTCATTTTTATTTTGTTTTTTGTTTCTTATTGCATGCATTGAGGATAATGCTTCTCTCGAGTTTAGGGGGTTTTGTTTTTGTTTGTCTCATGGTTATTTGCTTTCATTTTGTTGTCTCATGTTAGTTTGCATATATTACTTGCCATGACAATTACCTGATAAAACTGTCGAGACCTATTGTGATATCCTATGATGAGTTTTGCTCTACGCTTAGATGAGAAAATCTTAGATTTAGGATGAGCATGGAGCTTACTTGGGAATTTGCTATGATGCTGCTTATATTGACACCGTTGCGACTTATTGATTAATGAAGACATAATAAACTATAGGTTATTAAATTGGAAAATATGCTAGAAGTGCCTAACTGCTCTAGCAAAAAAATAATAAAATTTAAATTAAGGTAATTTCTTGCTAGAGGTGCCAATCTAGCTCTATTTGTCACACATCGAGAATCGATAGAGGTTCCCAGTTGGCTCTAGTTGATTTAATTGAAAAGAAATTGCTAGAGATGCCTAAAACTGCTCTAGTAGAATTAACTGCCTTGACAAGATGATAATAAAACCTACGGTTTGCATGGAATCATGTTTATTGACTTGAACCCAAATCCGTACACATATTTTCACTTGCGTTGCAAATTAATTTTGAGTAAGCCTCTATGCTTTCAAACAATCGAAAGGTAATCCACTCTTTGTGCAATGTTTCTGAGGATTGAAGTCAGGTAAGAAACATATTTTTGGTGGTAAATGCCTTGACAAGTGATGTTAATGTTCTGCATTGCTTGAGGACAAGCAATAGTTCGAGTATGGGGGTGTCTTAAGTGTGTAAAAGTACTATATTTTCTACCATTTTTACTCATATTATTGTTAGACTTAGGCTCATTTTAGTTGCATTCTTAGTCATTCATGCATAGTTTTACAGTTTCCTCGTCTATCGAGCTTGGCTTTATGTTGATGGTTTTATGGAGAAATCGCTGTTCGTTTGCCTTATTTTGTGAAGGTTGACATGCTGAACCACTTGCCAAAGGATGCCGTGGCATGTTGGGATAATGATGAAGGACTTGTCGAACCACTTGCCGAGAGATGCTACGGCAAATCGCGATAATCTGCAGATTTAATTCAAACGCAAAGGATAATTATCCCAGATTCAAAATTCAAATCTAAAATCAGTTAGGGGTCTGTTTACACGAATTCTACACGTATTTGTACTATCTTTCTCGCCTATTTAAGGAGATAGCAACACATAAACAAGGGAGTCGATTTGAGAAGATTGGGTCAGAAGCGAATTCACGCACAACTTTTATTTCATCGTGTGATCCTATTTTTGAGTTTTATTTCTTTGTATTTTCTTTTTACGTAGTCATGAACTAGTTTAATTTGGCTTGGGTTATCAGGTTAGGTTGGTGTGTAGAGACGAATGAATAGTTTTTGGTTATTAATTCAATAAATTCATTATTTGTCCATTCTTAGTTCTTGATTTTCACTTTAAGGGAATTGGGAAAGGAACTTAAGTGAACCCATTTATCTAGGCTCGGGAGAGCTATATTCATGAAATGAGTGGACATAATTTCCATTTAAACAATAGTTGATGGGAACTAATTTGCCTTAGGAATAAAGATCGGATTTCAGCAGCTAAGAAGAGTGAAAAATTGATGTTGCTCACCCAAGGTTAATACAGGGGTGTGTCACCAACTCTTGTGCAATCATTAGTTCTTCGATTAGGGATAACACGAAAACATTGAAAAACACTCTGTCGAACATTGAAGGAGGAAACCCAGTTGCTACGGCTTACTACTAAACCTAGTTGCCATGACATTCTAGGAAACCCAATTGCCACAGCATTCTACTAAATCCAGTTGCCACGGCAATTAACTTGCTTCAGCAATTACAAGCCACAAAAAATCATTCGGCAATCGTACCACTACTCACGATAACCCAACCTAATCTCTCATATCGACTATGCCTTTCTATTTAATTTACTTTGCTTAGTTTATTTTACTTGTTATTAATCACCACCAATCTCTTTCAATATTATTCTCTTTCAGTGCAAGAATCTAGAAGTCAGAGTTTCACCAATCCCTGTGAAGACGATCTAATCTATACTATTACTTGCGACGTGTTTACTTGCACCGTTTGCATTGTACACTAATCATGCACCACCTCACATCATTTCAACACTTAGGCCAGATTTCCTAAGCATTGATCAAAGTAATCTCCAGAGACAGAAAACTCGTCCATGAAGATCTCTAGAAAATCATCCACCATATCTAAAAAGATGGCCATCATACAACACCGGAATATTGCTAGAGCATTGCATAAGCCAAAGAGCATTCGGCGAAAGGCATAAATGCCATATGAACATCTGAATATTGTCTTTTATTGGTCCTCTAGTGCGATAGCAATCTGGTTGTACCCGAAGTAACCGTTCATGAAGCAGTAATAGGGTTTCCTACAAGCTTGTCAGGCATTTGGTCAATGATTAGCAATGGGAAGTGGTCCTTTTTAAGGCTTTTTTCAGCTTCTAATAGTCAATATAAACCCACCATATAATGATGGTTCTGGTCATGAAGATTTCATCGACATCGTTCTTGATTATGATCATGCCTCCTTTCTTCAACACATACTGGACAGAACTCACCCACGAACTATCCGAGATAGGTTATATGATTCTAGCGTTGAGTCATTTGATGATATCCTTCATAACCACAATCCTTATGATTGGATTGAGTCTTTGATGTGGCTTTATCCAGCTATTATGATCATCTGCAAGCAGAATCTTATGCATACACAAAGTAGGGCTTATACCCTTCAAGTCAGCAACAGTCCAAATAATAGACTTCTCATGTTGAGATAAGACATGCAATATTTTATTTTCTTGGTCAGATCTTAGGCTAGCAGATATAACTATAGGAAGCTTATTATTCTCCCCTAAATATGCATATTTCAATTGTAGGGGAAGAGGTTTAAGATCAAGTACAGGTGGATGCTCAAGCGATGGTTTAGGAGATTTAAACTCAACATAATCCAAAGGTTCAAAGGATGTACCTGGCCTGTTAAGCATAGCATTGGATTGTTTAGTCTCTTTTTTACCTTTTTCTTCAGCTTCTTGAATGGCCTCGTCAAAATCAAATTGCTCTACAATATTAAGCACATTAATGTAGCATATTTCTTGAATATTTTCTTTAACTAGGGCTTCTTCACTTTGCACAAGATGGAATTCTTCATAGACGTCCACGTACTTGAGAGTGCTGAAGACATTAAGTGTGATCTTTATGTCGTTCATCTTCATAATGAATTCACTGTTCTCACAATCGATCACGATACACCCAGTGGCAATGGATGGTCTCCCGAGGATGATAGAAGCGTTCACATCAGCTTTACAATCAAGAATAATAAAATCTGTTGGGAAGGCAAATCTATCTACCTTGACAAGGACATCTTTGATTCTACCCTCGGGTTAAATTTGAAAATGATTGACCAATTAAAGGATCACCAATGTAGGTTTAGCTCTTCCCATGCCCAGTCTTGTAAAACTTGATTCGGTATCAAGTTGACACTTGCACTGAGATCGTATAAAGAATGTCCAGAATAGTAATGGCCTATGGACATGAAATTGTGAAATTGCTAGGGTCTTTCATCTTGGGTGGTAAATCTTGTAGCACAACCACATACTCGCCCATTATATCAATAGTTTCAACTTCACTCACCATCATTTTCTTGGTCATGATCTCTTTCAGAAACTTTGCATATATTGGCATCTGATCAATGGCCTCCATGAATAGAACATTGATGTGCAACTGTCTGAGCATATCAAGAAACTTTTAGAATTGGACTTTCTTGTTTTTGAGCCTTCAATTGTTATGGAAATGGAGGTAGTGATCTGGGTTCACCGTGTGGTTTACTGGATGTGGTGGCATCCTTGGCTTTGTCATCCTTGCCATCAGTAGCACGATCTCTTACTATATTAAACACAAAAGTGGTATTCTTCGGTACTGGGGTATCGATGGATGGCTTGCTTGGAGTGGAATCAACAAGGGAACTTCCCCCAAACTTGTCATCTTTGGTTAATTGGGTGCCACTATACAGTGTGATGGCATTGTATTGCTCTACACTAAAAGTTTTAGTGACTTTAATATCACTAGGTAAACTGCCTTAAGGTCTTATCTTCAAAACTTGAGCAATCTGCCCAACTTGGGTTTCCAAGGACTATAATGAACCAGTGTGATTCTATAGGATAGCTTGTTAGTTTTGCAACATAGCGCCTTTTGTTGCAAGCATGTCATTATGATTCTTTGGAGGTGCTGACTGATCCTACATAATTACTCGGGCAATATCCATAAATCTTTTATAAGAAGAATCAAAAGAGTTAAAGTTGGACTTAGAAACTCCCTAGTTTTGCCTCTAAGTTTTCTATTGGAATCTAGAAGGTTCTGCTATAGCAGTCTATCGCACTCCTGAATTACCTATGTTACCTCCCCAACCAAAGTTTGGATGTTGTCTCCACCTTGGATTGTAGGTGTTTGAGTAAGGATTGTTGTTGCATTTAGCATTCCTTACGTAACATCCCGATTCTTGTTGCTAGGGCATTCATTCGACTGGTGTTCCTTATCACAATGCTTACATGTATATTAAATTACCTTAGCCTCTCGTATGCAGGATATTGGATGTAAGTTCTTGACCAAATTTGCAATGGTGGAGAGTTGAACTGCCATACGCTGGGAATCGTCTAGCTGGAGTGTTCCAGAGGATTTAGGACCTGGCTTCAATCTCCCCCTAGGAAACTGGTAATCATTATTGGCTATCTGATCAAGTATTACAAAAGCCTCTTCAGGATTTTTATTAAGCAAACTACCATTGGATGAAGGCTCAATCATCATCCTTGTTTGTGCATTGATGCCATTATAAAGCATCATTATTTGTAGCCAATCATGGAATCCATGAATCGAGCACTTGCGCAGCATACTTTTGTATCTATCCCAGCATTCATACATGGATTCATTATCTTGTTGAGTGAATACTATGATCTCGCTTCACTTCTGATTGTGCACATTTGGTGGATCATAACGATGCAAAAATTTCTTGCATAAGTCATCCCAAGATGTAATGGATCCTAAGGAAATAGTCTTCAACCATGCTCGGGCTCGTTCTAGTAAAGAGTAGGGGAACAGTTTAAGTCTCAACACATCATCATGAACTCCTGGTTGTTTAAAACAATCACAAACTTCCAAGAAAGATTGAATATGTTCTTTGGCATCCTCTCTTTGTTGATCCTCCAAATTTTCCAATGAATTAGAGCATATTGAACATAATGGGCTTCAACTCAAAGTGAATTGTCCCTAGATCTGGCACAATGATTGATGGGATGAGGTTATTGATAACATGTGCAATACTGTCGTGAATGGGTTTTATATGTTGGGGTTACGGTAAATCAGCCGACCTTTCCTGACCTCCACTAAGGGTTGTATTCTCAACAACTACTGTTAGTTGTATTCCATTATTACAAATCCTTGGTTGTTTAGGCCATTCTCTTTGTCCCTTTATACCATTATTCTTCGTTCTTTGTGTAAGTCTCGCAAATGCTTATCGATCTCTAGGTTATATGGAAGAATAGGTTTTGCGTTTGTGTGTCTGGCCATGTACTAGAATGCACCTGAAAAAGAAAATAAAAACAAAAACAAAAGTTAAATGCAAATAAATTAAAATCTTAAGCACAGTTACAATGTAATTAACAATTGCCAATCCCCATAAATGGTGCCAAAAACTTGATGCTTGTCAAATAGTGATGCACTTTAGAGCAAGTGTACTCGTCGATCAAGTAATAAAGTGATAGAATAGAGTGTTGAACCCACAAGGATTGGATTAATAAATACGAAGTTATCGTACTTAAGAAAGATTGAGCCAGTATTGGTTTGATGGTGATTTATCAAAATTAAATGCAAAGAAAGTAAAGTTGCTGTGATCAACACAAACAGATGTTGCGGCAAATAACAAATAATTATGAAAGCTGGGTTTATTGCCTAGGAATTATGCTTGATTACTTATCTCATTGCTATAGCGACTGTAATACATATCTACGTAAACCATTAAAATCTTTATCTACTTAACAATATTTTCTAATGAACTTCTGACTCTCTCGATGCCTAGAAGTTGATAACATTGAATCTAAGGTAATACATGTCTCCGTGAATCCTAACAACTCTATTATCTATTTAAGTTCTCTATATTAGTCGTTAAAACCCTAAACTTATGTTTAAGCCAGATTAAGTTAATAGCTTAGCCTCACTATTAAGGTTTGTTTAACCTAACTCTCTCGATATTGAGCCATAAATCAAAAGTTAAAAAGCCTCCCTCAATAGATCTTCAATAACTACGCATGAAGAATGATGAATAGAATAGATAAAGGAAAAGAACTATATCATTAAAACAAAGTTTTCAAAACATAAAATCCTAAAGAGCAATAAACCCACTAAAAATATTTAGCTCATGTCTGAGCCTAAAACATCCATAATAAAAACAATGAAAAATATATTAGTTTATCAAGAAAGGGATAGAAAATGGTCAAGCGTCCTCAATGATCTCCTCCAAGCTTTCTAACTGTTGTTGCAGGTCTCACATTCTTTCAACCTCCTCGATGGCTTCTATCGTGTAGAGACTTCTCTAGCACTTTGAATTTGGAAGTTCACCGATCGCCGTATCATCTATGATCGAGCTCCCTTTAATTGTAGTCTAAGTCTTCCTTATATAAGTGATAAGTTTGGGTTTTGTAACCCTAAAGTTCGCACAGCCTCCTTTTAGAGGATATTGCTTTCTTGCTCTCTTTAATGAGTTTCGTATCAAATGAGAGTCCACGTAAGTCAAAGGTAGATTTATCTCTAACTCTTCTTGCCTCGTCGGCTCTATCCGAGAGATCTGCTACTCTTCTGCTCCAACATTCCTCTACCTTCACTAGATCCTCTGCATACACCACAAAACACTACATTCCCATTAAAATCACCAAATTATATAACAATTAACCACATGCAGTGTCACTCCCTAACTATATGCAAACAACTCCTAAATGCAACTAAATGAGCTTAAACACACGCAAAAACTAATCTAAAAGGGCATGCAAAATAGGTTATTTACACACTCGTCAAATACCCCCAAACTTGAACTATTGCTCTTCCTCAAGGAATGTTATGTAAACATGAAAAAGAAAAGATGCTATGTTTTTTATTGTTTTTATTATGGATTCCAAGCTTTGATGACAAGAATTCCAAGATATGCTTCGATAGACAGTAATTCATTCCTCAACTATTTTAATGAAATGTAATGCATTAGAGCTCGCAGTTTTGTTCCCAGGATCAATTCTACTGTAGGTGCAGTGTATGTTGTGTCACATGCATTCATCACTTAATAGACTTAGAAAAATTTAAGGATTGTTCTCTATTGTTGCCTCGACATATTTTTTTTCTTTTAAGCACAATATTGTACTCTCTTCATTCTTTTTAGGTCTAAAAACTATATCACTGGGCTTCAGCTTATAATGACTACTCTTTAGACCTGAAGATGGAGTGGAGAAAATAGCCATCCCCGAGCCATACGGGCAGAGTTATCCTATGAAGACTTTAAGTCACTCTTATGCCAATACTACATTTCCTACTATGGAAAGTTAAATGGAGCAAACATAACTCACCTGGTGTACTAAGGTAGCAATATGCATAGAAGGGTGTCCCTCAACAATTTTGCCTATGTTATTGAGTTTTAATTTATTTTCATTATTTTCTGTATTTATATAGGAGTTTAATTAAGCCTTTAATTTCTATATTGAGCATTCAATTAAATTACATTCATTGTGCATTGGCATCAGTGAGTCAACCTAGAATTTCCCTATGATTTCTTAAACTTTGTAGAAGGCATGCAACATGTGAATTAAAAGCTACAGTAGTTTCAATACTAAGTTAAAAACACGAAAACTCTTAACACATTACTAAACATTAAGCATAGATTAATAATAGGAAATCATGATCAACACAACAACAATTTCAAAATTAGGGGAATCATAGCAAAGAGAACCATCAAAAATAGATTAGGCTATTTACATATATAAAAAAAATAATTTTTTACCTAAAATTAACCTAAAATATACATGGGATAGTAGTCCCCCAAACTTGAGAAGAGCATTGTCCCCAATGCAAAATGGAAACAAGAGAAACAAACAAAAAGAAAAACATGCAATGCAATATGAAAAATTAAAAAAGAAAAGAAAAAGAAAACTACCCTAGAGAGTTACTGGAGAGAAGGTTCTCGGATAAAGATGCCCTTGCCTTTGTCCCAGGAGGGCTTTGTCTTCTTGGTAGGGTGGGAGGAGGCTTCAGCATCAGTATCTGGTCATTGTATCATTTAGGGCTAGGAGGTGGGTAGTGGTGCAGGTGCGACAGTAGCAGGGGTGGCAATAGTATTAGGATCAGGCTAATGAAAGCCTTTAATTTTGCGCACATCAAAGAGCCACCCGCCGATAGGTGCTAGGATGAGGGTGTTTGGTTCACATTGTGCCACTTTAACCTCTTGATAAAAGGCTGTGATTAGCCTTGGAAAGGATAATGCCCTCATCTCTTTGCTGGACGCTGCTCTCGTCGAAATCTCCCCCTAAATTAATTCATAGGGTTCAATCTCTTTCCCATGGAATATAGAGTGAAGGAGAAGCAATCTTCGACAGGAGATGACGGTGCTACTCTTGGTAGGTAGAAGCCTGGTGCTGATGAACCGTATCCAAAATTTGGAGTTAAGGTGATGTATCTCCATTATACGGCCCGAGCATTGGATAACATTCTCTCCCATGTTATCCCTGGGAGACAAAGGTCTTATAAAAGCTAGGAATCAGTTGCCTCAGTGGATTGAATTACAAACCATCAATGGGTGCCTTTAGATAACAAGAGGTGGTAGTGGCGAGCACGCAAAGCCGTTGTGAATTCAACTTTAATCTTTCGGACAAATACCCACCCCTCTCCATGGTGGCCAAAGTGTGTATAAAACCCCCTCATCCAGTCAGCATTATCCGGTCCGAAATGCTAGACATATCTCTCCCATGCTTACCTCTAGATAGGGAGGTGGAGTTTCGTATTGAGACTTACGAGGGTACAACTCCAATGTCTATTGCTCCTTATCAGATGCCACCAAAGGAGTTAAAGTATCTGATTCAGGAGTTGTTAGACCATGGGTTCATTCGACTAAGTGTTTCTTCGTGGGGTGCTCCAGTTCTCTTTGTGAAAAAGAAGGATGGATCGATGCGTATGTGCATTGATTATCGCCAGCTGAATAAGTTGACAGTGAAGAACAAATATTCGTTGCCGCAGATTGATGATCTGTTTGATCAGTTTCGTGGGGAAGTGGTGTTTTTGAAGATTGATTTAAGGTCAGGGTATTACCAGTTGAAGGATGTGGATGTGCACAAGACTGCTTTTCGTACGAGGTACAGGCATTATGAGTTTTTGGTAATGCCATTTTTTCGACGAATGCCCTGGTGGCTTTCATGGATATGATGAACAGGGTGTTCTATGAGTACCTTGATCAGTTTGTGGTGGTTTTTATCGATGATATTACCGTGTACTCTCATACCGAGGAGGAGCATGATCAGTATCTGCGTATAATTTTGCAGATCTTGAAGGAGAATCAGTTGTATGCTAAGTTGAGCAAGTGCAAGTTTTGGCTCAAGGAGGTGATGTTTCTTGGTCATGTGGTATATGCGGAGGGTATTCACGTTGATCCACAGAAAATTGAGGCTATTCTCAATTGGAAACAACCTAAGACCGTGTCGGAAGTACGCAATTTTCTTGGGTTGACTGATTATTATCACCGGTTTGTTGAGGGGTTTTCTAGTATTGCAGCTCCGTTGACAAAGTTGCTGCAGAAGAATATTCCTTTTGCGTGGACGGAGAAGCAGCATAAGGGTTTTGAAAAGTTGAAAGACGTTTTAACACAAGCTCATGTGCTGATTCAACGAGAATCTGGGAAGGAGTTTGTGGTTTATAGTGATGCATCGTATGTTGGTTTAGGTTGTGTGCTGATGCAGGATGGGAAGGTTGTGGCCTATGCGAAGAGGCAGTTGAAGGTTCATGAGCGCAAATGCCCAACTCATGATTTGGAGCTTGCTATTGTGGTGTTTGCCTTGAAGATTTGGCGACACTATCTATATGGTGAGAAGTGTTTGGTCTTTACAAATCATAAGAGCTTGAAATATTTGATGTCTCAAAATGATTTGAACCTTAGGCAAAGAAGGTGGTAGATATTGCTTAAGGATTACGACTTGATTATTGAGTATCATCTTGGAAAATCCAATGTGGTTGCGAATGCATTGAGTCGTAAGGTAGCGGTTGAGCTTAGGGCAATGTTCGCGAGGTTGAGTGTGACAAGGGAATGTGGGTTGTTGGCTGAATTGCAAGTTAAGCCTACATTGTCACAGTTGATTAAGGCTAAGCAACCGTTTGATGTTTCCTTGGTTCCTCATGTTAAAGACATAGTTGATGGAAATCCGACGGATTTCTATTTTGATGATGATGGTGTTTTGTGCTTCAAGGGTAGAATAGTCGTGCCGGAAGTCTTGGAGCTCAGACATACTATTTTAATGGAAGCACATTCTAGTCCTTTTGCTATGCACCTTGGTAGTACCAAAATGTACCGTGATTTGAAGGAGAGGTATTATTGGGTTGGTTTGAAAAAGGATGTGGCAGAGTTGTGTCCAAGTGTATGGTGTGTCATCGGGTTAAAGCTGAACATCAGTTTCCATCTGGGTTGTTGCAACCGTTTAGGATTTCAGAATGAAAATGGGAGAGAATCACATGGATTTCGTGATAGGGTTACCGTTGAAGGTGCATGAGCGTAATTACCATACTCATGATCTTGAGCTTGCTGTGGTTGTTTTTGCTTTAAAAATTTGGAGGCATTACCTCTATGGTGAAAAGTGTGCGGTTTACACGGATCATAAGAGTTTGAAGTATTTGATGTCGCAAAAGGAGTTAAACCTTAGGTAACGAAGATGGTTGGAGTTGCTTAAAGATTATGATCTATCTATTAAGTATCACCCGAGTAAAGCTAACGTTGTGGAGGATACTTTGAGTAGGAAAGCTGCTATGGAGTTGAAAGCTATGTTTTCTCGGTTAAGTATGACCTGTGACAGCGGGTTTTTAGCTGAGTTGCAAGTGAAGCCGTCCTTTTCACATTTGATTAAAGAGAAACATTCGTATGATGAGAGTTTGGTACCGTATGTGAAGGATATCATGGATGGGAATCCTACGGATTTTCATTTTAATGATGATGGAGTGTTGTGTTTTAAAGTTCGGATTGTGGTGCCTGAAGATGAGGAGTTAAGGCATACCATTTTGACCGAAGCGCACGCTAGTCTTTTTTCTATGCATCCGATAGTACTAAGATGTATCGAGGTTCGAAGGAAGAGTACTATTGGGTTGGTTTAAAAAGGATGTAGTTGATTTTGTTTCCCGATGCATGGTGTGTCAGCGTGTAAAGGCTAAACATCAGTTCCCTTCTGGGTTGTTGGAACCGTTGAGCATACCGGAATGGAAGTGGGAAAGAATCGCCATGGATTTTGTGTATGGGTTGCTTTTGACACAGACTAAAAAGGATTCCTTTTGGGTGATTGTGGATCGGTTTATGAAGTGTGCGCATTTTGTGCTAGTTCATACAACATATACCTTGGGTAAGTTGGCCAAGCTGTACATTTCTGAGATTGTGCGTTTGCATGGGGTGCCTAAATCCATAGTTTTGGATAGAGATCCGCGCTTCACAGCGAGGTTTTAGGAGTGTTTGCATCGTGCTCTTAGTACACGACTAAATTTCAGAACCTCGTATCATTCTCAGACGGATGGACAGTCGAAGCGTGTGATACAGGTCATGGAGGATATGTTGAGGTGCTATATTATTGAGTTTCAAGGAACGTGGAAAGAGCAGTTTCCTTTGGTGGAGTTTGCTTATAATAACAGTTATCAGGCTAGTGTTCAGATGGCACCGTACGAGGCTTTATATGGTAGGAAGTGTCGTACACTATTGTGTTGGGATGAGGTTGGAGAAAAACATGTCTCTATGCCTGATGTGTTGAAAGGCACCAATGAAAAGGTGAAGCTGATATGTGAGCACTTGAAAGCGGCTTCGGATCGTCAAAAATCCTACGCAAATTTGAAGCGTAGAGATATAGACTATGCTGTTGATGATCGTGTGTTTTTGAAGGTGTCACCGTGAAAGAAGGTGATGCGGTTTGAATCATCAAAAATCCTCGCATACTAATACGACCATAAGGCGTACCAATACACATGTGCAATTTACACAGGATTGAGCCAAGATAGGCCCCATGTACCGATCCTTGAGGACCCGTACCGGTACGGACTAGCCTGTAATGACCTCTTGCTCAAACATATGACACTTTGGCTCAATCTAACATACTCCAAACATTACTTAATAATCATATAACACTTCAAGAATCATTTCCACAATCATATAGGCATGGTAGAGGATCATTCACAATATAGCATATCCAAACAAAGATCCTATAGGAATGATCTCTACCAAAGCATGCAAAACATATCCCAACCCCTCAAAGAAAGTTATAAGCACCATACAAGTCCAAAACATCAAATGTAACTTGTCCAAACCAAGGAGTAACCAAAACAACCCTTCCAATTACAACTTGATTACATTGCCTCTTATTACTACATAGTATTTATAAAACTATACTTGAAATTACTTTGCTCTTGGATTGCCCCTTGCTTGCTTGTTGTCCAAAAGGTCTACTTCTCTGCATTGATGAGAAAGGAGAGTGTAAGCTTATAAAGCCTAGTGAGGGAATCTCAGAAACACTCCTCATTGCATTTAAAACCATTTTCTTTCAAAACATATAAAGTATCTCATGCCAAAACATCTCATGCTTCTATAATCTTTACAAATATGCACTTTTAAACAATTGCAACACATGTATCATGGATTTGTAGCATAAACCTCAATTTAAGCTTTGTCATGCTAAAACCTCAAAAATAGCAAGCTTAAAGAGCATCTCATGTAAAAACCATATTATACGAAATATAATCCATTTCTCATGATACATTATATCATATATTGGCATTCAAGTGACCCAAAAACCATTTCAAATCTATTTATAAAAACACATAGGATACACGGATTTCCCAAGTGGTTCCTTCGACCACTTCACATACATCCTCGAACCGGAGCAACCCTTAGCAGTTATGATGTATAAATCCACCAACGGGAGAATTGGCACACTCTTGACCCCTCGGCCGCTGCGGTTCTCATGGTGGAGCATGGTACACTCTTGACTCCTCGACACACATGAGGCGGATTATTATAGTGAACTTTAAAACCTATGGCTAGCCAACTATATTCGATAACTTTTAATCTCAGCCACTTGCCAATATACTCTATAAAACAACATTACCTTACTGTTTTAATATGCATCAAATAAAACCACTTTCCAATACATTAAACCATGTAATCTATCATTCTCAAAATTCTTTTCATAAACCATTTGTCATACTCAATAATCAACATATATGATCATTTGCAACATCTTTCACTTCTAAATTATGCATGTAACAGTAAGAAATCAAAACCATAAACATGTACATGATATTGTATTTTGTGAAACCAAAAACGAGAGCAAGATCAACCATTACTTACTTCTGAGCTTAGACAAGTGTTTCAAACTTCATCTAAACCCCCAAAAACCATCTTCAAACCTTTTAAAAGCAGTAAACCAGGTTTCCACTCATCGACAACCAAACGCTCCACTAGCCAATGCGAAAACAAGATTCTAAAGCCTCTAAAACCTCTCTAAAAGATGAATAATCTATCTCCCCTATTTTACCCACACGGAAACAGAGGATTAATGCACTTCCATGCATCTCTAAAATAGCAACACATCTCCTCAACTTTGCCTCACTAAAAACCATCAATCGCTTCCTTAAAACATCCAAAAACATCACCAAACTAACCTAAACAAAGCTCAGCCAAAGCCTAACTATTTTAACATCTTAACATCATCAATTAATATCCAAAAACAACATTATATCAACCTTATACCTCGAGCAACCTTCTAACACCAATAACACCTCAAAATCTAACTAATTACAACCTAGAAAAATAGCAATTCACTTCGTTTCGGGATTCCTTTTATTAATCTCTTCTCGTAACATTAAAACATATCTTATAAATGATCTAAATCAATTAGAATCAACACAAAACCAGATCCATATCAAGATTCATCCAATTTCACATCAAAACTCAATTAAAACCCTAAAATAAACATTTAATCATTAACACATAACAAAAATCAGTTGTAATAGATCAAGAACTTGGGAATTTTAATAAAAAAACCTTTAATTAGAGGAGAGAAACAAAAATCACCTCTAATTGCTGATTTCTCCCTTAATTGGCAAGATTTGAGTGAAATCTCCAAGAAACTAAATAGGATTTGGTGTAGTAATCAAATGAATCAATTAGGAAATCAAAAGGAAATCTAAAAGGACTGATTCCTAATAATTTTAGAGTAAAATTGATAGTTTGGCTATTGAGAAAGTTCAGAGAAAAGTTGAGAGCATAATTAGTTACGTAAGAAAATGAAATTGGATATTAAAATCCTTTTAATCAAATCTCTTTTATTTTTATTAAATAACCTTTTAAAAACCATTAAAATGGCCTAAGTTAAGGGGAAAATATGATTAAAAACTTTGGCAAATTAGCTACTTAAAGATTCTAAGTTTTGACCCTTTTACGATTTAGTCACCAAAATAGTTTTGAAATTTTACATTTTAGTCACCAGATCAAAATGTCCCAAAATCCTATTTTATTTCTTCAAATTGAGCATTTCAAAACCCTTAGAATATTAATTAAACATTTTCTAATATTTTTCCATATTTTATTTTTACCAAAAACCATTTGTTACGAATTAATTCCGGAAACTAGCTTGAATCGCCTAATCCTGTTCCCCTAAACCGTCTAATCATTATAGCTAACATCTAGGACAACATTCAGGGCGTTACATATAGTATAAAGCATTAAAAGCAAAAATACGAAATCTTTCACATTTGATCACCAAATTCCCTATCCTAGGCAAGTTCGAGAAGATTTCTTTCCCGGATCATAGGGGAACATTTGACTCTTTCATCTTATGCTTGTAATAACTGCCAAAAACAAATTAAACACATTAAATAAAACCTAATTCTAATATGAAATAAAGAGAATATTAAATACGTAAAATTAAAACTAGGGAAATTAAAATGTGAAAAATTTAAATTTAGAAAATAAAATACGAAAAAAATAGAAAGATAAATCTGGATGTACTAGACATCCCGTAACGTGACCGAGGATTTGTCACTATAAACCGGTGCTCATTTGTAGGCCTTCGAACATTGTCTATTGACTTTGAAGATTGGGCCATCTTTAAGATCCTTGATGTCCACAGCACCATGTGGATACACCTTGACGATTTGGAATGGGCCAGGCCAATAAGACTTCAATTTGCCCAGGAAAAGCTTCAAGAAGGAGTTGTAGAGTAGTACTTTTTGGCCTTCAGCAAAGTGTTGAGGCATTATCTTAGCATCATGCCATCTTTTGGTCTTTTCCTTGTAAATCTTGGTGCTATCATAAACATACAGATGACACTTCTCTAACTCATTCAACTCGAGCAATCTTTTTTCTCCAGCTAATTGGTAGTCCATGTTGATCTTATGAATAGACCAAAATGCTTTGTGCTCAAGCTCGAACGGTAGGTGACATGCTTTGCCATAGACAAGTATGTAAGGTAACATGCCCAACAGTGTTTTGAATATGGTCTGATAGGCCCATAAGGCTGCATCCAATTTCAAATACTAGTCTTTACAGGTTGGCTTTAACACTTTCTCAAGGATTTACTTTATCTCTTGGTTGAACACTTTAGCTTATCCATTGGTCTACGGATGATATGTCATAGCGATCTTATGGTGGACTCTATATCGACGCAACATCTTGGCAATCAACTTGTTATCAAAGTGGCTTCCCTCATCACTAATAATAGCACAAGGTACTCCAAACCGAGTGAAGATGTTTTTGTGTAAAAAGCTCAGTATGGTATTTGCTTTATTCTTGGTTTTAGTAATGGCCTCCACCCACTTGGAAACATAGTCAACGATGAGCAAAATGTATAGTTGTCCATTAGAGGATGTGAATGGTCCCATGAAGTCAATGCCCAAAACATCAAAGAGTTCAACTTCAGGGATGACTTGCATGGGTAGCTCATTACGTCAAGAGATGTTCCCCATTCCTTGACATCTATCGCAAGCCTTGAGCATGCATGAGCATCTCGAAATAAGGTTGGCCAATAGAATCTAGACTGTAGGACCTTTGCAGCAGTCTTTTGACCTCCAAAATGTCATCCACACGGAGTGGAATGACAATGGTAGATGACGTCTTCATGTTCTTCCTCGGGTACGCATCTCTAAATCATTTTATCAGCACATTGGTTGAAAAGGTAGGGCTCATCCCAATAATAGTAGCGAGCATCGTGCCATAATTTCTTTCTTCCCTGGCTACTAAGATCACAAGGAAAAATACCATTAACAAGAAAATTAACAATGTTAGCATACCATGGCAACGTCGTGGCTTTCAAAAGTTTTTCATCAAGGAATTCCTCCTCAATATCACATGCATTCTCAAGCTTAGAAAGATGGTTAGCTACTTGATTTTCAGTACCTTTTCTATCCACTACCTAAATATAAAATTCTTGGAGCAGTAATATTCACCTAATAAGTCTAGCTTTAGCAATCTTTTTAGTCACTAAGTATTTTATGGCAGAATGATTAGTATGCACAATGACCTTAGTTCCTATAAGGTATGCCCTAAATTTATCAAATGCAAAAACTACAACAAACAACTCTTTTTCAATTGTAGTGGATCCTAAGGAAATAGTCTTGCACAAGTCATCCTAGGATGTAATGGATCCTGAGGAAATAGTCTTCAACCATTCTCGGGCTCGATCTAGCAAGGATTAGGGGAAATCTCAACACATCATCAAGAACTCTCGATTGTTTAAAACAATCACAAACTTTGAGGAAAGCTTGGATGTTTTCTCTAGCATCCTCTCTTGCTAATCCTCCAAATTGTCTAATAGAGTTGAGCATGTTGAACATAACGGGCTTCAACTCAAACTTTGTTGTCCTTAGATCTGGCACAACGATCGAAGGTTTGGGATTATTGACAACATGTGCAATGTTTTCGCGAATGGGACTTCTAGGTCAGGGTGGTGGTAAATCAGCTTGCCTTTCCTGACCCACATTAAGGGTTGCATTCTTAATAACCACTATTGGTGGTATGTCATCATTACGAACTTTGGTTATATAGAAGAATAGGTTTTGAGTTTGTGCGTCTGGTCATGCACTGGATTGTACTCAAAAAAGAAAATAAAAATTAAACAAAAATTAAATGCAAATAAAATAACATCTTAAGTGCAATTACAACATAATTATCAATTGTCAATCCCCGACAACAGCGCCAAAAACTTGATGCTTGTCAAATAGTGTTACACTTTAGAGCAAGTATACTCGTCGATCAAGTAATAAAGTGATAGTGTAGAGTGGCAAACCTATGGGATTAGATAAAAAAACGAAGTTATCATACTTAAGAAAGGTTGAGCAAGTATTGTTTTGATGGCAGTTTATAAAAATTAAATGCAAAGAAAGTAAAGTAGCAATGATCAAGACAAACAGATGTTGCGGCAAATAACAGATAATTATGGAATTTGGGCTTATAGCCTTGAAATTATGCTTGATTACTTATTTCAATGCTATAGCGACTGGCAATACATGTCTATGCAAGCCATTAAGATCTTTATCTACTCGACAAGATTTTCTAATGAACTTTTGACTCTCTCAATGCCTAGAAGTTGATAACATTGAAGCTAAGGTAATACATGTCTGCGTGAACCCTAACAACTCTATTATCTATTTAAGTTCTCCTTATTAGTCGTTGAAACCCTAAACTCATGTCTAAGCCAGAGTAAGACTAAGTTAACAACTTAGCCCACTATTCACGTTTATTTAACCTAACTCTCTCGATATTAAACCATAAATCAATAGTTAAAAGGCCTCTCTCGATAAATCTTACAATAACTATGCATGAAGAACGATGAACAGAATAGATAAAGGAAAAGAACTATAGCATTAAAACAAAGTATTCAAAACATAAAATACTAAAGAGTAATAAACCCAACTAAAAGTATTTAGCTCATTTTTAGCCTAAAACATCCATAAAAAAACAATGAAAAATGTAGTAGTTTATCAAGAAAGGGATAGAAAGAGGTCAAGCATCCTCAACGATCACCTTCAAGCTTTCTAACTGTTGTTGTAGGTATCGTACTCCTTCAGCCTTTCTCGATGGCTTTCGTCGTGTGGAGAATCCTCTAGCACTTTGACTTCGGTGGTTCTTCCATAACTGAAGACTAAGTAAAGTCATATGTGATTAAGCTCTCTTTAATTGTAGTCCAAGTTTTCCTTATATAGGTGGGGAGGCTAGGGTTTTGTAACCCTAAAGCCCACGCAGCCTCCTTTAAGAGGATATTGCTTTCTTGCTATCTTTAACGAGTTCTGTATCTAAGAAGAGTCCACGTAAGCCAAAGGTAGATTTATCTCCAACACTTCTTGCCTTGTCAGCTACATCTGAGAGATCTGCTACTCTTCTGCTCTAGCATTCCTACAACTAAATGTGCTTAAACACACGCAAAAGGCAAGCTAAAAGGGCATGCAAAATAGGTACACTCATTAATAGAGCAACTTTTGTGAGAGTTTGTACGACATATGTTTTACTTACTCTACTATAAAGCCCGAGCTTATAGCTCTTGACAAGTGATAGTGAAATTTATTTATTGTAATTTCTTATGATAAAGCCCTACACTCTTTCATGTTGTTATGTGAATCATTAAATACTATCTTTGCGATGTAAAAATGAAGCATGTAATGAAAAGACACGAGTCTACTGAATTAAGATAACACACTCTTTTTGGAATACATGAGGACTTAAGAGAACCTAGCTAATTAACAAACCAAATGGTTAAGTACAAGATTAGTTCTGGGTTTGTTGAGGGATGGGTCTAAAGCCCATTGGGTGTAGAATTCATGGTAGATACCAACTTTGATTTTTAAGATCAATGCGGTCAAACGAATGCATGGAACGACTCATAGTGTACATTTCTAGTTATCCATATGACGAACAATGTATATGTATAAGGCTAAGTTTTTCTCTTAATAAATTCATAGCCTAGGTTTTTGGTGGTCTTAGTGAGAAAGACTTGATGAATTTATCATTTTTGGATGAATATCAACTTTCAATAACTTCATAGTCAATGTTTGGATGGTTCTATTGAGAATGACAAGATGGACTTACCGTGAGAAAGAATGACTTTCTAACTCTTATGAATTCAATCCCCAAGACTTTGAGTGATCCTATTTGAAGATGACTTATTGAATTCACTAATAAAAGATGTTGAGTTTTTTATTCTTAATGAATTCTTATCGTAGAGTTTCTGTGGTTCATTTAAAAATGAACTTGAAGAATTCACTTATTTTATTGTGAGGTTTAGCTTGCTAAAAAAGATCATAGAGATTTCATAGCCCTAATTTGGGTAGATTATATTGAGATAAACTTGAATGAAATTACCTATGTAAGTTAGAAGGATTGACCATCTTCTATGGAATATGTTGGGCCATTTTTCTAGTACACTTATTAGAATCCTGAGGTGTTAAGGCTATATATAGATAGATAGAGAGAGAGATGAGATGCACTTATACCATGTAAAACTCACTTTGTTTTACATAGATTCATGGCCATTGGATGGTGTAAATGAATGGATGGGATTAAATGCTCCTATTTTTTCTCTCCTTAAAAAACTCCTTATTTTCAACATTTAATCTCATCCATTCATTTACACCATCCAATGACCATGAATCCATGTAAAACTAAGTGAGTTTTACATGGTGTAAGTGGATCATATCCCATATATATATACATACATACATATATATTGAACTAATATTTTGATATAACAAATTAAGTTAAAATGTTTTAGACTTGATCAAATATTTAAAAAATAATTCAAATTCTACAAAACTTGAAAAACATGTTTAAAATACTTTCTAAATGTTCTTACTAAAAACCTATGTCGAAAATATCATCAAAAAGGAAAAGCCCAGCAAATTCTAGGTTGTTAGCTTTGAGTTTTTAAGGAGTTGTGGATGATGTAAATGTGTTTTTGGAAGTTAATTGATGATAGTTGTTGGATTAAACCATTAGGTTTTGGCTAGGTTAAGTTTGGAAGGTGTTTGATGTTGTTTTCGGTTGTTGTGAAAGGAAAATGGTTAGGATTTGATGAGGATTTGTGCGAATTGATGTTGCTGGGATGTTGAATGCATTTTCATGCATTGAATCCTCTATTTTTGTGTGGTTAAAGTAGGGGAGGTTAATCTTCAAGCTTGAAGTGAGGTTTAGGAAGCCTTGGAGGCTTGGATTCGCATCGGCGATCAAAGTTTTTGCGTAGTCGATGAGTGAGAATGTGGTTTTAGCTTTTCAAAGTTTTGAAATTTGTGTTTGAGATTTTATATTAAGCTTGACACACTGATCTAAGCTCATAAGTAAGTAAAGGATAATTTCTCCCTTGATTTCGGTTTGGCAATTGGTTTTGATGCACTTATTTTGATGATTTGAGCATGGTTTAATGTTGGAAAGTGGTTATATAATGATGATGATGCAATTGGAAGTAATGCATGCTTTGTTAATGTTTTTAACATTGGTTAATGCATGGTTGAAATAAAAGGTTTTGATTGATGCATATGAAAACATTGAGTAAATGTTAGTGAAATGAATTATATTGGCAAGTGATGTGGTTTAAAATGTTATCAGATATAGTTTGCCGGCCATAGGATTGAAAGTGCATTATAAAAAGTCACATTGGATGTTGAAGGGTTTATGTGTATCGAAAACTCCATCCAAGTACCCTAACGGTTGAGGGGAAAACTCTCGTTAGTGGATTATACATCTAGTCCATGAGTGGTGTTGAGGAGTTTATGTGAACCAAAAACTCCACCACAGGTAGCACAATGGTGGAGGGATTTATGTGTACCAAAAACTCTCGTTGATGGACTTTGGGTGATTTCGGTTGAGATTGTATAAAGTGTTGAGAGGACACTAGTTGAATCCGTGTATCCGATGTAATATTTTGCAAGGTGGAACTTGGTTGATGATCACTTGTAGGCCAATATAATTGGTGATGTATCATGTGATAGATTATGTTGTATGATGTTGGTTTATACATGCTTTACTCTTTAAGCCTTGCTTTTGGTAGTTATGCATGGGAAAGCTTAAATTGAGTGTAGCAAATGAGATTTTGTTGTTAATCCATGATACATGTTGCATATGGTTTAATACGTATGTTTTGGAAATGTTAAGCTCATGGTTTTGAAAGTCATGTTGAAGTTGATGATGTTTTGAAAGATGTTTTAAAAGTGGTTTTCAAAGTCCATTGTTAAATGGTTTTAAATGCATTGATGGTGGTTTGTTTTAGAGCACTCCCCACTAAGCCAAGTATGCTTACGCTCTCTTTTTCCATCAATGTAGAGAATTAAAGGTTTGGAGGCGGCAAGTAAGCAAGAAGGAATCCGAGGACTTGACCTTTGAAAGTATGGTTTCAATTTGGACTTGTAGTAATAAAGGCAATGTGGTTAATTGTCAGTTGGGAGGGTTGTTTTGCTAAACTCCTTGTTTGTGCAATTTTTAAATGTTGTTTTGAATTTGATTGAGGCTTTATATGCTTGTGAATGGTTTAAAACTATGTTTTGAATTTTGAGTAGGAAGCATGCCTATAGATATTGTGGATTTTTTATATGTTTAATAATGTTTAGGCGAGGTTTGGTAATGTTTAGAGTGAGCCAAAGTGTCATATTTTAGACCTATAGGTCATTACAGGCCTTCACGTATTGGTACGAGTCCCCTAGTTTCAGTACGCGAGGTCTGGGAGGACTCAGATCATTGAAATATTAAAAAAGATATCGGTACGCCTAGCCACCATATCGGTACACCTAGAAGAAAGTTTAAACTGGTTTCAATACATGGGCTCCCGTACCAGTACGCTCTTTAGCTACTAGATTTTGATTTTTGAAAATAATCCTTAAGGGATCGATACGGGGGTAAATCGTATCGGTACAGGTTTGCTTGGCACACCGTATCAATACAGGGCTTACTATATCGGTGTGCAGAGCTGTTGAGTTAGTTGAATTCGATATGGCTATGTCCGTATCAGTTCGCAGTGTATCTTTTTAGGTTTCTGTTTGCTAAGTTTGAAATTGTGAAGTTTGGTCCCTGAATGTTAGGCATGAAATTAAATGAGTTCGGATGATTTTTTTAAGCTAGAATTTGACATGTGAGCATGAAATTGGTTTAATGAAGGTTTGGTAACATGGAATTCAATGAAGACCTTGTAATTTGTGGAAATTATGTTTAGGTCCCCGAAGTGCATGTTTGAGCAATTGAACCCTATTTATTCAATCGCAATGTAACATATTTGTTGATGCATGTTCACCTTAAGATATAAATCAATGCATTTAGATAAGATAAAAAGAAAAAATGGACCCAATTTAGGTTATTAGTTCAGGTTTGCTTCGACAAACCTAATGTAGTCCTTTTAGCCCAGTTTTAGCTAGACTAGGTTAAGGGGTTACATTTGTTGGTATCAGAGCTAGGTTTACGAAAAATTGGGATGTTGTTGATGATTCTTCAATGCTAGTTGTTGTGCACGGTGATTGTTTATATTGTAATCACTAATTTTATCTCGGGCTCGGCCCACTTTTACTCTTTGTTCTAATAGGTTGTGGGCATAACGTATTAGTATTACATTTGCTATATCTATTTATTTAGTATTATATTTATGTTTTATCTTATTTTAATTTGAAAAGAAAAAACACAAAAAATATTATAAGGTTTTATTTTAATACGTATTGTATTAGTATTATATTTATAATTTTTATTAATTATTATTATTAGTATATTATCATAGTTATTATTATTATATTTTTATGTTATATTATGGTTATGTTATTATATTTTACTATATTATATTAGTATATTATTAACAAAAAAAAACAAAAAACAAAACAGATTTAAAATAAAAGCCCAAATAATTAATTAAATAAAAAGCCCAAATGTTATTAAGTTTTTACAGTCCATTTACAACAATAAACAAAAACCCAAAAATAATAAACATACACAAGGCCCAATAAGCCCGGTTATATCCTAAACCCTAATCTAATGTTCTTTATCCTTTGCGCAGTTGGCTCTTGGCCGTTAGATCTGTAATAGATATAACGGTCCAGATCGAACATCAAAAGGAAACCCTAATTAGGGTTATTGTCTACCAGCGCCGCATCATCACGACCGTTGGATCAAGACTTCATCGCACGACCAGGATGGAAGTTGGGAATCTTCTAAAACTGGCACGCGTCTATGCACGGTCTTCCTGCTCCCTCGTGCGCTCGTGCATTGCACGCATGACGCTTTGGATCTCCATGAGCTTGACGACTGGTTTCCTCTGATGCCTCATCTGCCACGGCAACAACCCTTTCCTGGTCCCCTCCTCCTCTCGTGCAGCCACGTTTTCCAGACGATCAAAAACATATCCAACATTAGTGAAAATCATAAAAAACGATCAAGCCAAAAATGGAAATTCTAATACCTTTGACACTTGTGGGCGGTGGCAATTGTTTAATTACCTCTACCTATGCTTTGTCAACTTCCAGTCCCTTCTTGGTCACCTTATGTCCGAGAACTATGCCCTCCTTCACCATGAAGTGGCATTTTTCCTAGTTCAGGACCAGGTTAGTTTCAATGAATCTCCGTAGAACAAGTTCCAAACTCTGAAGGTATTCTGCAAAATTTTTGCTAAAGACGGAAAAGCCATCTATGAAAACTTCAAAGTTATTCTCGATCGTTCGACATCATGTAATACTGAAACATTGCTGGAGCGTTACATAGTCCAAAGGGCGTCCTTTTGAAGGCTAATGTCCCATAAGGACAGGTGAACGTAGTTTTCTCCTAATCTTCTAGAGCAATGACTATTTGATTATAGCCTGAGTAGCTGTCTAGGAAGTAATAAAATGCCTTCCCTGTCAGTCTATCCAGCATCTGATCGATAAAGGCATTGGAAAATGATCCTTTCGGGTAACATTATTTCAGTTCCTATAATCAATGCACACCCTCAAGCCTATCACGGTTCTCGAAGGGATCAGTTCATTCTTGTTGTTTTGCACCACGGTCATTCTACCCTTTTTTGGCACACACTGCACTAGGCTTGTAACCCCCTTAATCCGATCTAGTCGCCAGACTGAACTGAGCGAGCTACATTGGGTTCACCAAGACAAACCCAGATGAATTACTTAGAAAACAGCCCATTTTTTCATTTTATCTTATCTAAATGCACAATTAAGTGTTTGTAAAACCATACTTGAAAATACTTCACCCCTTGTATCTCCTCTTGCTTACTTGCTGTCTGTAAGTGCTTATTTCTCTTCATTTATGAGAAAGAAGAGCGTAAGCTACAAGATTAGTGAGGGAATCTCAAAAACACTCATCAATGCATTTAAAACCATTTTAATTCAAATCAAATGTATAAATCTCATGCCAAAATCATTTTATGCTTCTATAATCTCTTCAAAAATGCACATTTAAACCACTTGCAGCACATGTAGCATGAATTTCTATCATAAACCTCAATTTAAGCGTCACATGCCAAAATCTCTAAATAGCAAGCTTAAAGAGCATCTAATGCATAAACCACTTTATACAAAACATAATCCATTTCTCATGATACGTTATATCATATATTGGCATTCAAGTGACTCAAAACCAAGTTCCTTTCCATTTTACAAAAACACATTGAATACACAGATTTCCCAAGTGGTTCCTTCGACCACTTCACATACATCCTCAAACCAGAGTAGCCCTCAACGGTTATAACGTATAAATCCACCATTGGGAGAAAATGGCACAATTAACCCCTCGACACATATGAGGTGACTTATTATAGTGCACTTTAAACCTTGTAGCTAGCCAACTATATCTGATAACTTTTAATCTCAGCCATTTGTTAATATACTCAATAAAAACCACATTACCTTACTTTTTACATATTCATCAATTCAAACCATTTTCCAACATATTAAACCATGTATTCTAGCATTCTCAAAATTCTTTCATAAATCATTTGCCATACTCAAATATCATCATGTATACTCATTTGCAACATCTTTCTTTTCTAAAACATGTATATAGCAGTAGGTAATCAATTCTATAAACATGTGCATTAGATATATTATGCAAAATCGAAAACGAGAGAGAGATCAACCAATACTTACTTTTGAGCTTAGATAAGTGTTTCAAACTTATTCTAAACTCCCAACAACCATCTTCTAACCTTATAATAATAGTAAATCACATTTCCACTCACCAACAACCCAAAGCCCTCTTGCTGTTATGAGAATCAAGCTTTTAAAGCTTCCACAACCTCTCAAAAAGCTAAAGGATCCAACTCCCCTGCTTTACCCAAACAAAAATAGAGGATTAATGTACTTCCATGCATCTCTAATTACCATCAACTACTTAACACAACTTTGCCTCACTAAAAACCATCAAACGCCTCTCTAAAACAACCGAAATCATCACCAAACTTCAACTAAACAAAGTCCAGCCAAAACCTATTGATTTTAACATCTTAACAACATCAATTAACATCCAAAAACATCTTTATAACGTCCTTATACCTCCAGCAACCTTACAACACCAAAATCACTTCAAAATCTAACTATTTACAACTTACAAAACTAGCAATTCACATAGTTTCGGGATTTCTTTTATTAATCTCTTCTTTTAACATTGAAACAAATCTTATAAGAGATCTAAATCAATTAGATTCAATACAAAACATATCTATAATAGTGCTCATCAAATTTTCACATTAAAACTCAATTTAATTACCATATTCATGATTTAATCATAATTCCATAACAAAAATTAGTTGTAAAGGATCAAGAACTTGCGAATTTCAATAAAAAACCTTTAATTAGAAGAGAGAGACGAAAATCACCTCTAATTGTTGATTTCTCCCTTAATTGGCAAATATTGGATGAAAACTTCAAGAAATCAAGTAGATTTTAATGTAGAAATCAAAGGAATCAAATAAGAAATCAAAAGAGGTTGATTCCTGAGAATTTTGGAATGAAATTGATAGTTTGGCTGCTTAGAAAGTTGAGAGCAAAAGTAGTTACGTAAGAAAATAAAATTGGTTAATTAAAATCCTTTTTATCAATTCTATTTATTTTTTAATTAATAACCATTTAAAAACCTTTTAAAAATAGCCTAAATTAACGGAAAATCTGATGAAAATTTTTGGTTATTTAGCTCCTTAAAGATTCTAAGTTTTGACTCTTTTACAATTTAGTCCCCAAAAATAGTTCTGAAAACTTTACATTTTAGTCACAAACCAAAATGTCCCAAAATCCTATTTAATTTCTTCAAATTTAATTTACCAAAATCCTTAAAATATTAATTAAGTATTTTCTAGCATTTTTGCACTTTTTATTTTAGCCAAAAATAATTTATTAAGATTTAATTCCCGAAACTAGCTCAAATTGCCTAATTTGATTCTCCCGAACCATCTAACATCTAGGCCCAAATTCAGGGTGTTACAACTCCCCCTTAAGAAATTTCGTCCTCAAAATTTACCTAGCAGAAAAAGGTAGGGAAACTGCTTCAACATGAACTTCTTGCTTTCCCAGGTGGCTTCCTCGACTCCACGATGTCTCCACAACACCTTTACCAACTCTATGGTCTTTCCACGAAGAACCTTACTATTAGAATCCAGAATTCTCAAGGGCTTCTCATTATAGGTCAAATCCGAATTCAACTCAATCTCCTCAACAAGCATCACATGCGAAGGATCTGATCTATACCTCTGAAGCATCGATACATTAAAAACATCGTGTATCAACTCCAACTGCATAAGCAACCTCAACCTATAAGCAACTGGACCAATATGCTCCAACACCTGATAAGGCCCAATAAATCTTGGACTCAACTTGCCCTTGCGACCAAATCTCATCACCTTCTTCCAAGGCAAAACCTTAAGAAATACTCGATCACCAACAACAAATTCAATCTCCCAACGCTTCAAGTCAGCATATGAATTTTGCCAATCTGAAGCCGCCTTCAACTGATCACTAATAAGCACTAATAAGCTTTACCTTCTCATTGGTATCCTGCAACACTTCAGGTAATGAAACATACTTTTCTTCTGCCTCTAGCGATGACATATGGATAATAGCCTGATAACTATTATTATCGACAAACTCCACTAAAGGTAACTACTTTTACCTTGATCCATGGAAATCAATGATCAACACCGCAACATATCCTTCAACACTAAGATAAAGCATTCAGACTGACCATTCGTTTGATGATGATATGAGATACTGAAGTTCAACCGCATACCCAAGGCCCTATGTAAACATTCCCAAAACCTTGCTGTAAAGTGCGGATCCCTATCTGATACTATAGACTTAGGTACCCCATGCAACATCACAATCTAAGCAATATACAACTCCGCCAACTTATCCAAAGTATACATTGTATGCACTGCAAGAAAATGTGCTCACTTCTTAAACTTATCCACAATCACCCATATAGAATTCTTCTTTGATGGAGTCAAAGGCAGACTGGTCACAAAATCCATGGTAATTTTCTCCCACTTCCATTCTAGAATCCTTAACGGTTGTAATAACCCGAAAAGAAGCTGATTCTCAGCCTTAACGCGCTGACCTACCAAACATCGAGCAACAAAATCCGCTACATCCTTTTTCAAACCAACCCAAAAATAATCATTTTCCAAATCCTAATACATCTTTGTACTCCCCGGATGCATAGCAAAAAGACTCGAATGAGCCTCATAGTGTGCCTTAGCTCCTCATCTTTCGGAACAACCACCCGACTCTTGAAACAAAAAACATCTTCATCACTAAAACAAAAATTCATCTGATTGCCATCCATAATATCCTTGACATGCGGTACAAAAGAATCATCATACGGTTACTTCTCTTTGATCAACTGCAATAGCGATGGCTTCACTTGCAATTCAACCAACAAATCACCATCTCGCGTCACACTCAACCGAGGAAACATCTCCCTCATCTCTACTGCCACTTTCCTACTTAAGGCGTCGGCTACCACCTTAGCCTTACTCAAATGATACTCTATCGTCAAATAATAATCCTTGAGCAACTCCGACCATCTCCGTTGCCTAAGATTCAACTCCTTTTGCGACATCAAATATTTTAAACTCTTGTGGCCCGTGTACACAATACACTTCTCCCTATAAAACTAATGTCACTAAATCTTCAACTCAAACACCACTGCAGCAAGCTCAATATCGTGCATATGATAGTTGCGCTCGTGAACCTTCAACTATCTATATACTTAAGCCACATTATTTCCTTCTTGCATCAACACACATCAAGATTGGAGCTTGTGTCAAAGCTTCCTTCAACTTATCAAAATCTTGTTGTCTACCCCCCGTCCACTCAAAACTTACATCTTTTTGTAACAACCTCGTCAAATGAGCAGCAATCCTCGAGAAACTATCAATGAAGCGTCAATAATACCCTACTAACCCTAAGAAACTACGAACCTCTGACAATGATTAGGTTGCTTCCAATTCACAACTACCTCAATCTTCTACAGATCCATGTGAATACCTTTGTTTGAAACAACATGTTTAAGAAACACCACTTGCTTGATCCAAAACTCACACTTTCTCAGCTTAGCATAAAGCTTGTTATCCAATAGAACTTGCAACACAATCCACAAATATCGATCATGATCTTTCTCGGTACAAGAGTACACAAGAATATTATCGATGAACACTACCACAAACTAATCCATACGGAACACCCGATTCAACATGTCCATAAAGGTTGTTGGCGTATTTGTGAACCCAAACGGCATTACTAATAACTCATAATGCTTGTAATGCGTACGAAAAGCTATCTTTGGTACGTCTTTGTCCTTCACCTTCAACTGATAATATCTAGACCTCAGATTAACCTTACAGAACACCGTAGCACCCCAAAACTGATCAAACAAATCATCAATCCTCGGCAAATGATACTTGTTCTTAGTTGTCAACTTGTTCGGTTTTATATATTCAATGCACATTCTCATTGCGTCATCTTTCTTTTTCACATACAACACCGATGCTCCCCACGGTAACATACTAGGCTGAATGAAACCACAATCCAATAACTCCTGAACTACGCCTTGAACTCTTTCCACTCCTTTGGTGCCATGCGATATAGTGTAACCGACACTGGAGTCGTATCCACATACGTCTCAATACAGAATTCAACTTCCCTATCTGGTGGTAATCCTGAAAACTCTTATGGAAATACTCTTGGAAAATCACAAACAATGTGGATATCCTGGGCACGCATTTCTTTCATATTTTGGTTCATAACATAAGCTAGGTATGCTTGACCCCTAAATTCCAACAACTTTCGCGCTTCTAAAGCCGAAACAACATTAGACAAAAATTTAACATTCTCGCCCATAACCACCACTTCATAATCTTCAGCAAGTTTCAACGAAACTCACTTGGTCTCAAAATCAACCACAGCCCTATGTTCAGACAACCAATCCATTCTTAAGATTACATCAAAACCATAAAATGACAACTCCATCAAATCAGCCTCAAACACATGACCTTGAACCATCAAAGGGCTTCTCCTATACAACCTCTTAGCAACTATCATCTCACCAAAAGAACTAGTTACCCGCATACCAACATCTAATACCTCTACAGGTATATCAAGCAAACATGCATGTTCGTTCAAGATGTATAAATGTGTAGGAACATAATCTATTAAAGAAAGTAATGGTATGGATTGCAAAGTAAATGTATCTGCAATCACATCGGTATTATTCCCTCATACACCATGCGTGAAAACCCTCGTCAGTCTACCACCCTCAGGTTGAACCACTACAGTATGAGCAACTGTCCTCATACCATCCTTCTTACGCTAAAAATAACCTCGGTCGCGCCTACGGCCTCTCTATGGGACAATAGCAGGTGTAATAACTTGTCATTCCCTAGCCAATTGCAGACAATTACGCACAATGTGATCTCACGATCCACAACTCCAACATGTACCAAAGGTACTCCAACACTCTCCCGAATGTCAGCTACCACGTCGCCTATATTCAAGTGCTCGAACAAAGGTATTCTGAGTATGCTATCCGCGCCCAACAATACTTCTTCTGTATCTCTGATTCAAATGATACCTCCTATCCATATGCTTCTTGTATTGATCCCTGCCAACATCAAACTCAACATTCCTTTTTCCCACAAAAGAACTCTCCGACTGAGAAGACAACCCCAGATTTTGTTCTATGTCCTTAGCTCAGGAAACCAAGACATCAAACTCTGTATAATCCGTAGCCAACATATAAGTCTTCACCTCTTTAACCAACCTATAACAAAAACAATCGCATCGCTGATGCTCATCAGGAACCAGCTCAGGTGTGTAATGGCTCAACCGAACAAACTAGATCTCATACTCAGCCACAGACATGTTTTTCTACTCCAAGGCCATGAAATCCCTTTTCTTTTCACCCTGATAATGGGAACCCAGATACTTCTTTCGAAAAGCACCACAAAAGAACTCCCACATCATATCAGCAGTTTTCATACCCGCCATAGAAGTCGTCCACCAAATGTATGCATCACCCTGAAGTAAAGACACTATACAACCCAACTTGCAAATATTCGTACACTCTATCCGCTCAAGAATCCTCTCTGTACTTGTCAACCACTCCTCAACTGCGTCTAAAGCTAAACCTCTAAACTCAGTACCTTCCAAGCTATGCAAACGCTTGAACGGAAGCCCGATATTAACAGTTATTGTAGGCACCGGTACAAGTACTTGCACTCTATCTATGGCTGCTTGAAAAGCTCCAGTCATCGCTTGGATCAACGGTGTCATATCCCCAAAAATTGGTTCTTGCGGTGCCTGAGGCACACCACCCTCAACTCCAGCACCAACATGAGGAATCGATGGAAGAGGAGGCAACTCATCATTCTGTCCATCCACAACACTCCCTATATAAGCTCTCGTCTCTTGTCTCGGTACCATTTCACAAAAATATGAGTCTAAAACATGATAATGTAATAAAATAAAACAATTAGACCAGCGTGCAGCAAGAATCCAAGTCATTCATGTTTAAAGACAAAAACCATTTTTTACTAGTAGTAATAAGGCAATTTGTCCCCAAGCTATCACCCAACATAGGATATTTCAAACATAAACTCACAAAATCATACACCGTGCATACCAAACAACAGAATCACACATCAATAATATATCAAACAACTTTAATCCACCTCCAAACAATCATAACATGGCTCTAATACCAACAAATATAACCCCCTTCACCTAGTCTAGTCGATAGACCGAACTGAGCGAGCTACATTGAGTGTAACCCCCAAACCTGCCTATGCAATTTGCCTATTAAGGAGGTCACATTCGGGTCACTAGAGCGACCCACAGTAAAAAATAAAAGAAAACTCAAAAAATACATTAAAAGTGTGAAATAAATTTTTTATTTAAATACCATTTCAGAAATTATATAAGCATACAAAGAAAATTTCAGAAAACATATTACAGACTCTGACATAACATAAGACATGTCATACATGCCCACTAATGGTATCGGTACCGTACTCCAAAAGCAACACCGATAGAACTCCAACCACTAATGTCGATCACTATACCATGATAGATTTCTTCTAACATATGATGGTAAAACAACGTGAGCTTGGGAAAGCTCAATAATACAAAACTACCAACTGATGCTGTAGGCATAAACAGGTAAATGGCAAAGTAATAATACTAATAAGATGATTCAAGCAACAACAATTTCCGTTCAAGATAATGATATTCGTAACATCTATATACTTGGGTAATAAGATTGTTCTTTATCTGATCACCTGAGTACCAGACAAGATACCTATAGCCTGAAGAATCAGATGAGATGTAGATTAAGAAAATTGAACTGCAGAAATTAGTGCGTTTCAATGATACCAGATTCGGAGCATACATAGAGTTTCAGGCTTTAGTAAATTAATTCAGTAGGGTAAAATTATAGAAGGGAACAAAAGGTTCTATTTTAATTACTTGACTACCCTCCAACCATACACCGACATGTAATATTCCAGAACAATATCCAGAAAGACTTACCCTAGGCCCATTGGGCGTATGAGCTTACAAAAAGACTTACCCCAGGCCCATTGAGCCTAGGAGCTTACCTAAGGGAACGCATTAGGTTCATAAGGACTTACCAGTGCTGAGCCTATAGATCTTCAATCATATCCCAGAAATACCCCAAATCAGATAGTTTAGTAGACAGAAGGAATAAGAAAAATAGTAATCATACATATATTTCTAGAGTATCAGAAATCAGAGAGCATATTTTTCATATCAGACATAGTGGTGTATTTTTAGACAAACATGATTTATAGTTCAGATCAGAGAGAGAGTCTTAGTTTCAATACAGAGAGAATATACATGTGCAAGGAACACAACAGATGGTTCAATTTATCACTTAGAGAACATTAATAATTACAGATGGAATATACTGACTTTAGTCCAAGCTATACTGATTTCAGAATTAAGAAACTTATTTGAAGAGTCCAATAATCATCGTCTTCATTTAGGTGTTCAAGGTTTTGTACCTCATGGTCATTCAAAATTTTGGTATTTCATAATTATGCGAGATTTCGAGAATAATAGATTTATTCAAGATTTTAAATATACTCAGAGAGTACCAGACAATTTGTTCAAGGGTATTTTGACTCCCAAGGGCAATTTGGTAATTCAACCCAAGAAGGGTAAAATTGTACTCGCATTGCATGTGATTTTAAGCGGCTAATGTGACTTTCACAATCATTCGCTATAACCATAACCCATATTAATATGGCTCCCAGAGTTCCGATAAATATGAGTCACGAGCGTTCTTTCCTTAATACTAACTTTCCTTAATACTAACAGCATCATAAGCTAAACCGACACCTTCATATTCATTACTAACCTTCCACCGCGTAGTTGACATGTCTTTATATTTGATAAATCAACTTTACAGTAGCAATAGAGGTGGTCAACATTTCTAGATTCAGTTCTTCATCCTTAAAGAACGATACAATTATCACACTTTATCTGAATTATGACTTATCCGGGGTATACACCTATGCCACGATATGAGGGAAATTTAATTATTCTAGGGGTCATGGATGTCATAGTCATTGAAAGTTTTGGAGCATAAATATATATTTTGGTTATTACAGACATTCTGGCTTATCTCTGATTCTTTTGAATATTTTATTCATTTTTGAAACTCAATGGCATATCTGTCATTTTAGAAAATTTAGCAAATTCGGTGCTTGAAAAGAATATTTCAGTCATTCAGGTACTTTCAGTATTCCCAAACAATTTATTCATTTCAATTCTTGAGGGTATATCCATAATTTTTGTTAATTTGGTAATTAGTGCCCGAGGATATTTTAGTCTCTTTGGTCATTATGGCCATTCCAATCAGTTCAGCCTTGTTAGTATTTCAACCCTTTTACTCTTTTCAATCAATTCAATCTTTTACGCTGCTTTGATTAATCCATACATACGTATAGTTTCCATAAACTTGTCTTCAAAGATTTATTTAAAATTCAAGAAAATTCAAGTACCTTACAATTTCGAATGTTAAAGCTTTGTTACCATAATTTTCCAAGCAAAACGAGGTTTTTAGATGGATCAATTGTTTTACCAAAACTATTGTGGATTTCTATATCGCTTTCATTACCAAGGGTATTTTAGTCCTTATACCTCAAGGGCATTTTTCTCATTTCTCAACCAAGCATTATGAGCGTTAGATCTTTTATCAAGAAATAATCTGAAATAGAAGTTTCGAGGTAAACTGTTTTATCAATTATTCACTGAACTTGGGTTTCTTACCTATCATCAATTCCTTATTCGAGTCATTCGGGTCTTAACCAAATTATTATATTTCTATCGTAATCAATATAACTTTAAAAATATTCAGGCATTAACCAATACCAACCAGTTCTGTAAAGCATGCAAGAGGTAGTAAAGTATTACCGTAAATCCTTGATATATCGGTCAGCCCCTTGAAACGACATATTAAGGCGGTGGTGAGTTGGACGTCACCTAAGTCTGTGTCAGAGGTTTGTAGTTTTCTTGGGTTGGCAGGATATTATCATCATTTTGTAGATGGTTTCTTGAAGGTTGCTGCTCCGTTGACTAAGTTGTTGCAAAATGATGTTCGTTTTGAGTGGATAGAGAGTAGACAACAAGCTTTTGAGAAATTGAAGGAGGTTTTGATGCAAGCTTCAATCTTGATTCAACCTGAATTGGGTAAAGAGTTTGTTGTTTATAGTGATACATCCTATGTTGGTTTGGGGTGTGTATTAATGCAAGACGAAAAAATTGTGGCTTATGCATCTAGACAGTTGAAGATGCACGAGCGCAATTATCCTACGTATGATTTAGAGCTTGCTGCAGTGGTGTTTGCATTGAAGATTTAGAGACATTATCTATATGGTGAGAAGTGTACTGTGTATACAAATCATAAGAGTTTGAAGTATTTAAAGTCACAAAAGGAGCTGAATCTTAGGCAACGTCGATGGTTGGAGTTACTTAAGGATTATGATTTGGCAATTGGGTATCATCCATGTAAGGCTAATGTGGTAGCTGATGCCCTGAGTAGGAAGGTTGCGGTGGAGTTGAGGGTAATTCTTGCACGGTTAAGTGTGTCACATGATGGGGATTTGTTGGTTGAGTTGCAAGTGAAACCATCATTGGTACAGTTGATCAATGAAAAGCAACCATACGATGAACCGTTGGTTTCACATGTTAAGGGTGTGATAGAAGGTAATCCGTCAGATTTTTGTTTTGATGATGATGGTGTCTTGTGTTTTAAGGGTCGAATAGTTATGCTGAAAGATGTTGATTTGAGGCACACTATTTTGATGGAGGCTCATTCTAGTCCTTTTACTATGCATTCAGGTAGTACGAAGATGTACCGAGATTTAATGGAAAAGTATTATTGGGTTGGTTTAAAGAAGGATGTAGCGGAATTTGTTGCCCGATGTATAGTGTGTCAGCGTGTTAAGGCTGAGCATCAGTTTCCTTCTAGATTGATGCAACTGTTAAGGATTCCGAAATAAAAGTTGGAGAGAATTACTATAACATCCTCAACCCAGTTTAGAAGAAAATCGAAATCGAAGATGCCAACGAGACACAAACAGAAATCAATCACAAAGGTCTGATTAATTCAAACGGATTTACAAATTTTCTCCTTCCAACTTAAAATTCCAATCATATCATAGCAAAAATATAGATTAAGTTTCTGGTTCAAATATAACATTACTAATAACATTTGAGACTCGAATGCATACTTAATAAGCCATACATAGAAATTAACAAACTTTAGTAATCAATTGAGCAAGGATATACATCTTCAAGTATGCATTATCAAACAAAAGGCAATATGTTAAAAGATAATATTACAGTTCACATCTCTGATTATATTTTTAATTCATACTGGAATTCTGGAGACGGATCACACAATCAGTCTTGATTTTAAGAATTAGAACTTTCAATAATTAGAATATTTTCTTCGAATCAGTTTTTCAATCGGCCTATACTATCCCAAATTTTGGCTAGTGACTAAATTGTAAATTTTGAAAGTTTAGAGGGTTAAAGTATAAACTTTGGAAAAGTTTGGGGACTAAAGTGTAAATTTCCCCAAAAAGTAATTTTATTCAGTATAAGAGTGAATCGGATCGAAATAGGTACCTTGATATCAGTTTTAAGAATTAAGATGCAGAAAAAAGGTACCAAATTTGGATCGAATGAAATTGTTAAGCGTACTCAGGCGAGAGAAATATTAGGATGGGTGACCTCTGGGAAGGTCCCATAAAAGTGTTTCTGATCGATATTTTGGACTCAGTAAGAGTAGAGAATATTCGTATGGATTATCGATAAAGGATTTCTAAGAGAAATTTTATTCTATGAAGATTTTCAATAATTATCGGGATAACAGACTGAGTTAGGAAAATTCAGTCTAAGTCCTTGGGAAAGGAAATTTTTATGAGATAGTAGTGTGGATTTCCCGAATATTGAAATATAGAATTTTCGGAATAAATCCGATAGCTCGGAAAAGGTAAAATCGTAGTAGAAGTATTTAATGAGTATCGAGAAATCGGATCGAACTAAAATTTCAGAGACTGATCCAAAAGCCATGGAAAAGTCATAAAATACTATTTTATGAATATTTTATTATATTTTGTTGGATTCCAATTAGATTTAGTTGAATTTTTACAAGAATGGCAAACTAGTAAATAAAAACTAGTTTAAGGGCAAATTGGTCATTTGGCCCCAATGGCAATTTTGAAATATTTAAAAAGTTACAAGGACATTTTTTGGAAGACAGAAATGGGAGATTTAATCTTGGCCCTTGATTGATGATAATATAAATCTCAACCATTATATTAAAAGGGCATTTTAGTAATTTCACTATTTAAATGAATTTAAAATTCATTTATATTTACAAGTGGCATAATTGTAGAGATTAAAAAAAGTTAAAGGCCAAAAGATGAAGTCTTCTTCATCTTCTAAATTTCAAAAATTAGAGGGAAAAGGGGAGAAATTTTCTAAGCTCGATTCAAGCCTTGAAACTCGATTTTCAGTTGGATCTGAATCAAAAGAAGGTTCGAAGTACTATAAAGGAAATGATCAATAGAGCTTAGTGAGGTATATTAATAAATGGCCAAGGTGAGTGCATTTCTAAATGTTTGCATTACATTGAAAATTGCATTGCATTTCTCTATAATACATGATATGATACATTGCTCGACGTGGCAAGCTTGATGGAATACCAGGTACAAATTATTGTTTGCATAAATGATGATGCATTATGCTTACTTGAATTACATGATAGTGATGATACATGATTCATATGACAATATGAAACATGAATTACATGAATAGTGATGATACATGATTCATATGATAATATGAAACAAGTAACCACCTTGGGGACCCACTCCCTTGGTGTTGCACCTGAGGATCCACACCCATGGTGCCAAGAGCACTAAAGAGGTGCGATTATAAGGAGCAAAGAGTGTCCTTTTATGAGGAGAAAAGAGCGTCCTCGAGTACATACTCAAGTATTAAGGCTATAGAGTCTTAAAGGACTTTTCAGCTAGAAGTATTAAGGCTATGGAGTCTTAAAGGACATTTCAGCCAGTATCCTAGGCTATGGAGTCTTAAAGGACTTTTCAGCCAGTACAAAAGCTACGAAGTCTTTAAGGACTTTTCAGCCAATATGATCACAAGACGATTACATGAAAGATATGATATGCAAATGATTGCATAATGAAAGCATGACCATGATAGAATACATGTTATGCAAATGATGGCATAAAGAAAGCATGACCATGATAGAGCACATGATATGCAAATGATTGCATAATGAAAGCATGACCATGATAGAATACATGTTATACAAATGATGCCATAAAGAAAGCATGACCATGATAGAGCACATGATATGCAAATGATTGCGTAATGAAAGCATGACCATGATAGAGTACATGATATGTAAATGATTACACGATGAAAGCATGTCCATGATAGAGAATATATTATGCAATAATAACATGATTTATATGATAGTTATGATACATGACATATGTACATTGTGATATACTTGCCATGTTATAGAGAAAACGAAATGCACTTTTATATATGACATATTGTATTACATTATTTCATGTTTTTAAAATAAATAAGTTTAACTTCCTCACTAAGTTCGTACTTAGCGTGTGATTGTTTCACACGTAGGTCAAGTTGGAGCACTTGAAGAGGAGTTAAGCATGCTGTTCAAGCTACAATCTGCAGAACATCAGTAAGACATTCTAAATTATGACAATCTCTAGTGGGCATGTAAACTATTTACTTACTGATAGTATATGATGCATTAAATTGAATTATAATGATATTTTAAATAATCAGCTAGATGATGAATCGTATAGGGATAAAAAAATTAAGCTTAACTTTCAGTAGCATGTTTAAGTAACATCTATAATGTATATTCAACTATGAGTATACGTTATGGGTGTTACACGGTCAATATAGCATACTCTTCATTATCCACTTTAAAGTTGGAATTATAACTAAGTGATCTTACACGATCAGCATTATCAACAATCAAGATCATTCGAGCAACAAACAAAGGCAGTCTTACATCAAAGATCAAAAAAAAGATTAACGCCATTCAATCAATTTGTTGTACCAAGGTCAATGACTTCATATTAACTAAAACTTAGCTTTTATATAAACTTGTTACTTTAAAAGTATATTAAATCTAAGCTAGACTTGGTACTTTTCATTCGAAAGTGGGCCAAAAAGTAACTCAAGCATCAAATAATTCGTTAGATCCTATTAACCTGCTAGTTATTTTCTAAAACACCAACTATATAGATTCAGATCATATCTTATCATACTTTACAGTGCTCTTAAACAATATATGAATTTCCAATTACATTGACTTCACCAACTACTAAACTTAGTGGTTCTCGAATTAAACATAGTAAGAACTTTCAATGTACATAGCATACAAGTGATCAACCAAAAATCAAAAAAGCATTTACACACATACATAAGTTTCATACATTCTACTTAGTTATCACATCCTTGCATTCATGACCTTGATTCATTAATTGCTAACATGTTACTCCTAATCTAGACTCGATGTATATTCCATTCGAATGAGAGTCAAAATGTAACCTAATCAACCAACAATTTATTAAACCTTAATATCATGTTGGACTCTATTCGAAACATGAATTAAACTGGTTCACTACATTTCTTAATCATATATCAGATTGATTCAAACAATATAAGAGCATCTAACACCATGGTTTCATAAATTAATACTTTTAAGAATTTGAATAAACCATGTCAAGAGTTTCTATAGCATCCTAAGCATACAAGTAATCACCACATGATCATGTTATCACCTAAACATGCACACTAGTCTCATTCGAACCATTTACCTAATTCATACATTCATCTATGATATTAACTCAGTAACTAACCAAAATGATCAAACCAACAATAACTACTTAAACATTACCAAGAAATAGATAGGCCATTTACAAACTTTGTATTGAATAATACAATACTACAACAAATTATTTGATATGTTTCTTTACGATCACTATGCCACCATCTATAGAGTTTTAACTAAAGAAAATCTAGACTCTACTTGGGACTTTAGGCAATGACTTGCAACACTTGACCACGATCGAATTACACAAGCTTTAATCAGCCTGCACATGCATGAAAAATGAATGCATTAGGCTGATATAGCCTAAGTGAGGTAGTGACATTAAAATGACAAAGCAATAAACCAATGATATTGAGTGGAAATTCAAAGAATTCAAGCATAAGTTAGCAATTGATACTTATATCTTAATCTTAACTTAACAAGTCTTTAATTATTAGAAGCTTTATCAGAGTTCATAATCTTTCAAATCTTAATTGAATTTCTTTTAGAGTTTTTAACCGAGTTTCTACGAATTTCTTATCGAACTTATCAAAGTTCAGAACTTATCTTATTGAAGTATTATCAAGGCTTATCGAAGTACTTATCAAAGCTTTTGGAGTTCTTATCCAATCTTATCAGAGCTTATCAAAGTTCTTAACAGATTTTTTACAAAGTTTATGTCTTTTAAAACGTTTACCTTGGATCACTTTTGGGCATGGGTAGCATTGGTTCATGTTTGACCATATTGGTTAATGTTAAATATAGCTCAAAGCACATAGCAATGGCTAGTGTCAGAACATAACAAACCTAACTTCTCATCTATCCGGCCAACTGTCGCCAATCTCCTTACTATCTCCCCCGTTACCTCCTACTATCGCCAATATATCACATATATTAGGGTCGTCACCCCTGAGCCGTAGCTCGTGGATCGTAGTCCCTGAATTATACCTCTGCATCGTGCTAAAGTGTCCAAGGACTTCCATTGTTCAGGCAACTTAATGTTTTTAGCTTTGATAATTAGGAGGGTATCTTATGTTATAAGTAACTTATTTATTTCTTTTCTTAGCATCTTATAACATGAGTTAGCTTTTAGCTTCTTAGGGCCTAGAATTCATGAACTTATAACATTGAGATTGAATTCCTTTATTAGAATCTTATGGCATTATAGGTCAGAAGTTAGCTTCAAAGCTTTATAATAAAGTATACATAATCTTCCATTACAACCATAGCATAGCAAGGAACCAATTGCATATGTATTGCAAACATAACCAAAAGACTTATCAAAGATGCCATGCAATGAATGTATTCACACATTGTTGTCTATGTGAGCCATATGCATATGCTCATGAATTAAACATAATATATATCATAGAAACAAAGATTAGGATGACGTCGTGTCACCCCAGACAAATGCAACTACACTCACCTCTTATCCCGAAGTTACAAGATACCTGAATCCTTAATTACATTTAGCTTCCAATTAACTCTTTTCTTCTACTCTTCCTTATCATGATATGTACCTCAAACAGAAATAACAAGTCGTTACAACAAATTCAATTCATTCAACTTACAAAATAGTTCTATTGATTACCAACCAATTGATGTCTCTAATTCATAATTTAACCCCTTGTGGTTTTATTAAAACAGTCCTTAATATACCACATATATACTCACAAAACAATCCATTAACTTTTATATCAATGGAAAACAGTCTCAAATATAGATATACATATACACATACTCAAATCAGTCCTACATGTTTTCCTATGCTTTCAATTCAGTCTCCTATTCTTACCTACATATTTTTATATCTCAAAACAGCCCCTAATATGTTCTTAAACATTCAATTCAGTCCCATACATTTACATACATATCCACATACATCAAAACAGTTCTAACTCACACATATACTCACATATACATGTTCAAACAGTCCATACCATTTCCTATATGCTTAAAACAGCTCTAATTCACATATATACTTATATGTACATGTTCAACCAGTCCATCATGTGTCATACATACACAAAACAGGGCATTTGCACTTGTATACATTTTTATACATTAAAAACTGTCCCTCCCAAGTTCATATACATTCAAAACAACCCTCTAATGTTTATTTTCATGCCAAATTAATCCATTAATTTGCTTACATATTTCTTTTCACCAAATCAGTCCCCAATTTTTATGTTCACATATACCTATTCAAAATAGTCCAATACACTTCTATATGTATTCAAACATTCCCTAATTCATAGACATACAATTATATATGCTTAAAACAGTCCACTATGTTCATGTATTCACAAATCAAGCCAGTTTTACTTATATAATCATGTGTACACCAAAACAATCTACTTTTTATGCTTAATAGTCCCTTAATATTCTTATACATGTTAAACAGTCCATTCATGCTTTCAATTATGCAAATTTTAATAGTCCCCTTAATATATACTTACATACATGCCCAACAATCCAAAATGTTCTTATTTTAACAGTCTCATTTATACATACACACATATATACATATTTACTCCAAAACAATTTACTAGGTACTACTTTCACTAAAAAATAGTTTACTAGATACTATTTTCACTCAAAACTAGTCTAGTGGCCATATGTATACATATATATATATACGAACCTAGAATTCATTTTCAAGCAACAACCAATTCATATTATGATTCAATCTCAATGCATGAAACATTCAAATGTTCGAAGAAAACATTCTTAGCATTATTCTATCTCCCTCTAACCAATTCTCTAGCAATTAGAATACATAGAAATTTCATATATGATCCCCAATTTTAGGCCCCAAAGCAAGAGGAAAACAAGATTACTTTCCCCCTTCCTTAGGAAGATCGAACACACCCATGGATTTGAACTCAAAACCTCCAAAATCCTATGGCAATAACTTAGCTCTCTCCCTCTCTCTCTCAAGCTTAGCTTCGATTCTAAGGGGATAAAAAATGACTTAGGATAATTTCTCCTTGTTAGCCTCACCCCTCACCCATGTCCTCACCTTAGATTGCCATGTGTACAAGTCCTCGAGTTCATAATTGTTTAGCATGCAATTCAAAAGGTTCATTAACAATTCGGTTTAGCCCCTTCCTAATTTCGTTATTTAATTCTTCCAAATTTCAATTTTGGTCCCAAAACACTTATCTAGTCTAATTTGAGACAAGTCTATAACAATTTAACTATAAATTCTATGTAGTAAACTCCCAAGCCAATTTTTAGGGTATTATAATTACCATGGATTTTGTGACGGGTTTGCCTCTGATGCTGTCGAGGAAGAATTCTGTTTGGTAATTATGGATCAGTTTATGAAGTATGAACATTTCCTAGTAGTGCATACGATGCATACGTTGGATAGGTTAGCGGATATGTAAATTGCTGAGATTGTGAGTTTTCATGGAGTACCTAAGTCTATCGTGTCAAATAGGGATATGCATTTTACATCAAGGCTTTGAGAGTGTTTGCATAGAGCTTTGGGTACACAGTTTAATTTTAGTACTTCGTATCATCCTCAGTCGGATGGTCACTCTGAACGTGTTATCCAAGTGTTAGAGGATATGTTACGGTGTTGCATCATTGATTTTCAAAGAACGTGGGAGAAACAACTATTGTTGGTAGAGTTTGCTTATAACAATAGTTATCAAGTGAGCATTCAAATGGCTCCGTATGAAGCTTTGTATGGTAGGAGGTGTCGTACGCCACTATGTTAGGCTGAGGTAGGGGAGAAGTATGTTTCTCTACCTAATGTGTTGAAAGACACCAATGAGAAGGTGAAGCTTATTAGTGATCGATTGAAAGTGGCTTCAGATAGGCAAAAATCCTACGGTGATTTGAAGCGTAGGGAGATTGAGTTTGTGGTTGAAGATAAGGTGTTTCTAAAAGTTTCGCCTTAGAAGAAGGTGATGCGGTTTGGTTGAAAGGGTAAGTTGAGTCTGAGGTTCAATGGGCATTACAATGTGTTAGAGCATGTTGGTCCAGCCGCTTATAGGTTAAGGTTACCCGTGGAGTTGGAAAAGACGCATGATGTTTTCCATGTATCGATGCTTCGGAGGTACAGATCAGACCCATCGCATGTGATGCCTGTCGAAGAGATTGAGTGTAACACCCCCTTCCCGTATCCGTACACCGGATACGAGTTGGAAATGTTATGACTTCTTCATTCAAAGATCAGGGTAATTTAAAACTTTCATAAAACTTCTTCATGGTCACCCATCCTAAAATCTCTCCAGCCCAAGCACGCTTAACTTTATTTAAAACCGGCATAACTTATTTATCTGAGCTTCAAATCATAAATCAACTAACTTAGCAAGCAACTCATCGCCTAAGGTTATTCTTAACCTTGAATCTTTCCAAAAACACCAATTATCATGAACTCATAACGAACTTTAAAGACCAAACACAACTCAAGTAGGTTTAGCAAGTATACATGCCACTACAAAAATCACACCTTAATTAGGATGTCATTACTGTGATTACTTGTTGAGCTTTCCAATATTGATGCAATGCTCTTCTCACTTTCATCTTGATTTACCTGAGCCATTTATTAGCAAGCCTCACTAAATTCTACTTATCCTTTCCTTTATAGAACATCGAACCTTCTTTGATTCAGACTTGACTTCATTTATCACATGAATAAGATAAAATATGTGTTAGATTCAAATCTAACATCACCATAAACATGTTGTCTTAATATAATCATTCGAATATAAAATTTCTAAATATTTTTCCTTTCTTCCTTGTACTGTTCAGAAACTCATTTTGGGTCTTTAATGATTATTCTGAACTTCTAATAATTCTTCCGTGCTTGTTATCAAACATTTAGATACACAAAGTTTCAATTTCTATTTTCTGGCAACTTGCGGTACCTTCAAAGATTTACTTACACCGGGCAGAATACATACCGGATCTTAATTTCCTTTATACTGGAGAAACTAGATTCGATAAAGATTCTAACGGTATAAGCCAAAAAAATTAATAAAATCTACAAAAATTATGAAAATTCTTCAAACTCCCGTCACAGACTGTCCAGACCCAAAACTGCTCTGTAAATTTTCTGACCTTCATTCGATTAAAAATTCATATCTTTTAACTCGGAACTCGAAATCAGTTTTCGTTTTTTGGACACGAAACTAGACGAACACGTCTTTACAACGGTATAAAATTCACCATCTAAAATTTTCATAGAATTTATGGTGAATTTTCAAAGTCACTGTCAGATTTCAATCTTCTACATAGCTTTCCATAATAAACTTCTAATTTATACTAACTTCTTCTTATTTTTCCACTTGTCAATTTAGTCCCATCACTTGATTAAATCCATCAATTCATCATCTCCTTCATCAAATAATTATTCAAAATAATTCCCTCTAAATTTCTTTATTTGCCAAATGGTCACTTAACTTTGACAAATATTCAAAATGGTCCCTAATTTAATTCAACATCGGTTTAGCATTCTAACATCAATTTCACATCTCCAACATTATTAATTACATAAATACACCCCAATTTCATGAAATTCAGATTCGGTCGTCCCTTAACTTTGAAGCTTGCCGAATTGGTCCCTATAATTTTAACTTAGGGTTTTGCTTCCAAACAACAAATCAAGCTTACTAGATAATTAATCCAACATCACAAACCCTAAATTAAACTTAAACCCATAAACCCTAATCATCTTCATAATAATCAAAATATGTAGAGTTTAAATCCTAACTCAAAAACATGATTTTAACATCATACTAGCTTGTTTTCAACTTGAATTCAACCATGGAATCATAAAATCTCAAAAGCCCCAAGTTTGTTCATAAACCCTAATTTCTTTGTCATGTAAATTCTCATCAATCAAGCATGGATTCCATGAATTATTGATATCAAAAGATAGAGCTTGAAGAGTAGAACAACTTTGTAGTTGAAGAGATTACTTAAAAACCGAGTTTAGGGGCTTGGAAAATTTTTCTCTTTCTTTCCCTAGCTCTCATGTTTTTGGGCTGGAAAAGATGAATATTTTGTTCATCTTTTCACCATTAAATTACACTTGTAATATATAAATGAATTTTAAATTCATTTAAATAGGGAAATTACCAAAGTGCCCTTTTATCCAACGGTTGAGATTGATCTTATCATCAATCAAGGGCCAAGATTTAAATCATCAATTTCTTCTTCCAAAAATAACCTTTGTAACTTCAAATATTTCAAAATTGCCATCCTTGCCAAATGACCAACTTGCCCTCCAACTATTCTTTATTTACTAGTTTGCCATTCTTGTTAAAATCTAACTGAGTCTAGTTGAAATCCAACCAACTATAATAAAATACTCATAAAATAGTATTTTATAACTTTTCCATAAATTTTTGACCTGTCTTTAAAATTCCAATTCAATCCAACTATGATTTCCAAATTTCTGAACTTTATAGCTTTATAGCTATTAATACAAACTCCGTACGAAAAATCCGGATAACACAGAAAGGTCACTCTTGGGGGTGAATTATTCATTTACGGGGTTAAATACACAACTTTTAAAAATTACAATTTGGTCCCTAAACTTTTCCAAAGTTTACACTTTAACCCCCAAACTTTCAAAAATTTCATTTTGGTCACTAGCCAAAAATTGAGATATTACAATTCTCCCCCTTAAGAAAATTTGTCCTCAAATTTTCAACACATACCTGATTCAAAAACAATGAGAAAACTGTTTTCTTATATATTTTTCTCTTTCCCAAGTTACTTTTTCGACTTCATAATTTCTTTCAAAGAACTTTAACAAGCGAGATCATCTTATTTCTTAATTGTTTGACTCCATGTGCCAATATCTTTACTGATTCTTCCTCATAAATCAAATACAATTGAATCTCTATTCTCTTCGAAGTAATGATATGAAAAAGGGTCTGATCGATACTTCTTGAGCATCGATATATAAAATATACTGTGAATCTTGTCTATTTCCGGCAGTAAGGCTAGATAATAAGCCATCGGACCAACTCTTTTCATAATCTTATGTAGTCCAATAAATCTCAGACTCAGCTTCCTTTTTTGTCCAAACCATAACACCTCCTTTCAATGTGAAACTTTTAAGGAATACTTTATCCTTAACTTCATATAAATATCTTTTCTAAAAATAAATTGTGTCAGAACTCTCGATTCTTTTGCAATCTATGCCTAAGAAGGCTGATCCATAATCTCATCTAATGTCTGGAAGAAAAACTCTTAATCTAGAACATACATATCATATTACTCGGGTGCCTCTGCACCATGCTAAACTGAGGGTATAACATTATCATTAACCTCATCACTCTCGTGAATCTCTTATTGATCCACAAGTCTAAACACCTGACACGATTCTTTTGCCCTCACACTGTAACACCCCCTTCTCGTATTCGTACACCAAACACGAGTCAGAAATGTCATAGTAATTTAAAAATTATATTGCATTAAAAATTCAGGACTATTTAAAAAATTTTATTTAACTTATAGATAATAATTTCATTATATATAAATTCTAATATAAACACAATATTTATACATATCACATACTATTCAAGATACATAACAAAACCATCACAAGGCAGGCCAGTTTTATCTTTTAACAAAATAAACAGGTTATTTCGTACATGCCACTATTCACATATAAAACCAGGATGTCATAAGTACTGAAAATAACCTGTCAACTTTATGTCTTCACAAAAGATTTGATGCAGCAGCACCGACCAATCCTACTCCGGTTTACCTACGCGTATTACAGAAATATACGCTAAGTATAACTTAGTGAGACATAAATAAGTAACATATATAAAATCTTTATAATGCATGATACTTTCCAAAAACCTGATATTTATATAAAAAATACATACTTCGTAATACCAGAATTTAGTCAAAGGTAAATATTAAGTACTTTTAAAGTATTATTCTTTATTGCTTGCAGACACAATAAAGTGTCTATAACATATATGACACTTTAAAGTGCTGATAACTTTATGATACACATTGAAGTGTCAATAACTCGTAGAATGCCTTATACGGTTGATGGTGCCTTTAAACCAACTAACCAACTTATACGGTTGATGGTGCCTTTAAACCAACTTATAAGGTTGATGGTGCCTTTAAACCAACTAACCAACTTATATGGTTGATGGTGCCTTTAAACCACCTAACCAACTTATATGATCGGTGATGCCTTTAAACCACCTAATCCATACTCGAGTAATATATTTTTACATTACTAAGGGCAACCTTAAAAACAATTCCTGCAATTGAGGGCAAATAACACAATATCCATACATACATCACGTAAACATTTTATATTGGAGCAGTTCATACCCTAATATGCTTTATAATATTCATGGTATACTACCATAATCTGCAAATCATTAAAATATCGTATTATGCTAAAAACATATATCCACTCACCTTTGCCTTGTAATGCCCATTTTTACTATTCGATTAGTCTCGAACTTTTTCTTTTCCCGGTCTATTAATACGACCTTGATCTTTATCGGTATCTTATGTTGGAACCCCACGGCTTGAGCAAGAAGATGATGAGAAATTTTTTTCCAACTTTTTTTCTTATTTAATGCCAAATGGCATTTTTAACACCAAATTGAATAATAATAAATCCTTAATAGTCAATTGACTATTTTGCCATGAATTATAACCAATAATACCATAACACTTATATTATCTTATCTTAATAATCAATTATCTCAACAAAATAAGGGTAAAAAGTCCCTTTTATCCTCCAACTAGTTTAATATTTACTAGTTGGCCTTTTAGTAAAAATCAAACCATACTAGTTGAAATCTAACCAAATCTAGTTGAAATCTAGCCAATCATAATAGAATATTCCCAAAATAATATTCCATTACTTTTCCATAGCTTTTGAATCAATCTCTAAAATTTTGATTCGATCCGACTTCCCGATATTCATAAAATATTTCTACTGCGATTTTACCCTTTTCCAAACTATCAGATTTAATCCGAAAATTCCATATTTCCATATTCGAGAAATAAACTCCATTATTTCAATAAATCTTCCTTTTTCAAAACTTAGACTGAATTTTCCTAAATCAGTCTATTATTCCGATAATTATCGAAAATCTTCATAAAATAAAATTCTCTTAAAATTCCTTTATCGATAATCCATATGAATCTTTTCTATTTTTACTGAGTCCAAAAGATTAATCAGAAGCACTTTTATGGAACCTTCCCAGAGGTCACCCATCCTAAAATTTCCCTAGCCTGAGCGCGGTTAATAATTTTATTCGATCCAATTTCATTCAAGGTACTTAATTCAATCCGATTCACACTTATACTAAATAAAATAACTTATTAGGGAAATTACCATATTGGTCCCTGAACTTTTCCTAACTTTTCACTTTGGTCACCAAACTTTAAAATTTTACATATTAGTCACTGAACTAAAACCACTAACTTTTAATTCCTTGCATTTTAGTCACTAAGCTAATATTGGGGTATTACAATTCTCCCCCCTTAAAAAAATCCGTCCTCGAATTTTGAGAACGTACTTGTAACAATATGGGGTTCTTCTCTGTCATATGTCCGAATATGATAAAATCTAGCTGAAGCTCAATCATTTCATTCTGCCGTAACTTTAGTCTCTTTTCGAGAACCCATTATGGACGATCCGACATATCCTCGACTTCTACCTCTTTGCAACCCAATAAATGTTTCTATTTGAACCGATCTATCACCTTGATTTGGGCAGTCACGTTTAAAATGTCCAATCTCGCCACAGCGGAAACATACTCATGTGATCTTTCGACACTCCCCAAAATGTTTCCGGTTACAATTCTCACATCGGGGAGGACCTTGTTGATTTCCAGAATTCTTTGTTGTTGTCGAAGTATTTTTAATTTTTCAGCTTGTTTTGCTTGTTCTTGGGGTGCTGAAAATTCAAATCTTTCTTGTTGTGAATATCATTTACCTTGCTTTGATGATTGCAAAGTAAAAGATGTCTCAGTATTTCTTTTTTGACCCTGGAATTCTCTTTCAGCCTTCTCTCGGACAATCTCCATTGCTATAGCTCTATTAACTGCTTCTTGAAAATCCTTGGGAATAATAGCCACCAGCACCTCTTGATGGCATCTAGACCACTTATAAAACTATCAGTGATAGCTCTCTCGTCCGGTAGCAATTCCGAAGCAAACCTACTCAATCTATTAAACTCGCATTCATATTCATACACCGAGCGATCTCATTGCTTAAGGTCCAGAAATTGCTGCCTCATTTCCTGGACAAACATATCTCCAATATATTTCCTCCTAAACTCACGGAGGAAAAATTGCCAATTTACTTCTTCTCGTACTCGGGTAGTGACATTATTCCACCAGACTGGGGCTTGTTCTCTTAACAAAGAAACAGCTCTTTCTAACTTTCCCCGATCATCGCAATCTATCTGGGCCAATATCATCTATAGATCATTCAGCCAAAAGTCTGATGGCATAGGATCTCCGTCATCATCACCTCGAAAATCAGGCGCATGTAGCTTCTTTAACTCTTTAGGTACAGAGATCCGAGTAGATCTATTGATTATCGCATCTAAAGCCTGTAGAAAAGTACTCCGTTCTTGTACAGGCATATCCTGTTGTATAGGTTGTTGTACCTCCTCTCCAACTTCTGGAGCATTCTCAGGCCTCACCTGCTGAGTAGCATGTCGGGATCTTTCTCCTTCCGACATCTGTACTCATAATATTTACTTAAACTAATAAGCAATTGCATCAATCAAACAAGTATCACTTTCAAGTAAATACGACATCCTAATGGCATGTACACTTTTAAACACTTTCTTTCAGTTCAAATTACTCCAGAACCGTCTAAACCTATAGCTCCGATACCAATAAATGTAACACCCCCTTCCCGTATTTGTACACCGAACACGAGTCGGAAATGTCACAGTAATTTAAAAATGATATTGCATTAAAAATTCAAGACTATTTAAAAAATTTTATTTAACTTATAGATAATAATTTCATTATATCTAAATTCTAATATAAACACAATATTTATACATATCACATACTATTCAAGATACATAACAAAACCATCACAAGGCAGGCCGGTTTTATCTTTTAACAAAATAAACAGGTTATTTCGTACATGCCACTATTCACATATAAAACAAGGATGTCATAAATACTGAAAATAACCTGTCAACTTTATGTCTTCACAAAAGATTTGATGCAACAGCTCTGACCAATCCTACTTCGGTTTACCTACGCGTATTACAGAAATACACGCTAAGTATAACTTAGTGAAGCATAAATAAGTAACATATATAAAATCTTTATAATGCATGATACTATCCAAAAACCTGATATTTATATAAAAAATACATACTTCGTAATACCAGAATTTAGTCCAAGGTAAATATTAAGTACTTTAAAAGTACTATTCTTTATTGCTTGCAGACACAATAAAGTGCCTATAACATATATGACACTTTAAAGTGCTGATAACTTTATGATACACATTGAAGTGTCAATAACTCGTAGAATGCCTTATACAGTTGATGGTGCCTTTAAACCAACTAACTAACTTATACGGTTGTTGGCACCTTTAAACCAACTAACCAACTTATACGGTTGATGGTGCCTTTAAACCACCTAACCAACTTATATGATTGGTGATGCCTTTAAACCACCTATTCCATACTCGAGTAATATATTTTTACATTACTAAGGGCAACCTTAAAAACAATTCCTGCAATTAAGGGCAAATAACACAATATCCATACATACATCACGTAAAACATTTTATATTGGAGCAGTTCATACCCTAATATGCTTTATAATATTCATGGTATACTGCCATAATCTGCAAATAATTAAAATAAAGTACTATGCTAAAAACATATATGCACTCACATTTGCCTTGTAATGCCCCTTTTTACTATTCTATTAGTCTCAAACTTTTTTCTTTTCCTGGTCTATTAGTACGACCTTGATCTTTATCGGTATCTTATGTTGGAACCCCACAGCTTGAGCAAGAAGATGATGAGAACTTTTTTTCCAACTTTTTTTTCTTATTTAATGCCAAATGGCATTTTTAACACCAAATTAAATAATAATAAATCCTTAATAGTCAATTGACTATTTTGCCATGAATTATAACCAATAATAGCATAACACTTATATTATCTTATCTTAAATAATCAATTATCTCAACAAAATAAAGGTAAAAAGTCCCTTTTATCCTCCAACTAGTTTAATATTTACTAGTTGGCCTTTTTAGTAAAAATCCAACCATACTAGTTGAAATCTAGCCAAATCTAGTTGAAATCCAACCAACCATAATAGAATATTCCCAAAATAATATTCCATTACTTTTCCATAGCTTTTGAATCAATGTCTAAAATTTTGATTCGATCCGACTTCCCGATATTCATAAAATATTTCTACTGCGATTTTACCCTTTTTCAAACTATCAGATTTAATCCAAAAATTCCATATTTCCATATTCGAGAAATAAACTCCATTATTTTAATAAATCTTCCTGTTTCAAAACTTAGACTAAATTTTCCTAAATCAATCTATTATTCTGATAATTATCGACAATCTTCATAAAATAAAATTCTCTTAAAATTCCTTTATCAATAATCCATATGAATCTTTTCTATTTTTACTGAGTCCAAAATATTAATCAGAAGCACTTTTATGGAACCTTCCTAGAGGTCACCTATCCTAAAATTTCCCTGGCTTGAGCACGCTTAACAATTTTATTCGATCCAATTTCAGTACCTTTTCCCTATTTTTATTCTAAAAACCGACATCAAGGTACTTAATTCAATCCAATCCAATTCAAATAAAATAAACTATTGGAGAAATTACCATGTTGGTCCCTAAACTTTTCCTAACTTTTCACTTTGGCCACCAAACTTTAAAATTTTACGTTTTAGTCACTGAACTAAAACCACTAACTTTTAATTCCTTGCATTTTATTCACTAAGCTAATATTGGGGTATTACACACACATTGGAATTTTAACATTATTATCATATTGAAGTAAGCAATTCCATCCATTCAAACAAGTAAAATCATCAGTAATTCTAACATCCTAGTGGCATGTATACACTTTTGACCTTTACCATACTTCGTTTAGCTCCAGAATCGGCTAAACCTGTAGCTCTGCTACCAATAAATATAACACCCCCTTCCCTTATCCGTACACCGGATATGAGTCAGAAATGTTATAACTTCTTTATTCAAAGATCAGGGTAATTTAAAACTTTCATAAAACTTCTTCATGGTCACCCATCCTAAAATCTCTCCAGCCCAAGCATGCTTAACTTTATTTAAAACGGCATAACTTACTTATCTGAGCTTCAAATCATAAATCAACTATCTTAGCAGGCAACTCATCGCCTAAGGTTATTCTTAACCTTGAAACTTTCCAAAAATGCCAATTATCATGAACTCATAACGAACTTTAAAGACCAAACACAACTCAAGTAGGTTTAGCAAGTATACATGCCACTACAAAAATCAAACCTTAATTAGGATGTCATTACTGTGATTACCTGTTGAGCTTTCCAATATTGATGCAATGCTCTTTTCACTTTCATCTTGATTTACTTGAGCCATTTATTAGCAAACCTCACTAAATTCTACTCATCATTTCCTTTATAGAACCTCGAACCTTCTTTGATTCGGACTTGACTTCATTTATCACATGAATAAGATAAAATATTTGTTAGATTCAAATCTAACATCACCATAAACATGTTGTCTTAATATAATCATTCGAATATAAAATTTCCAACTATTTTTCCTTTCTTCCTTGTACTGTTCAGAAACTCATTTTGGGTCCTTAATGATCATTCTGAACTTCCAATAATTCTTTCGAGCTTGTTATCAAACATTTAGATACACAAAGTATCAATTTCTATTTTCTTGCAACTTGCGCTACCTTCAAAGATTTACTTACACCGGGTAGAATACATACCGGATCTTAATTTCCTTTATACTGGAGAAACTAGATTTGATAAGTATTCTAACGGTATAAGCCAAATAAATTAATAAAATCTACAAAAGTTATGAAAATTCTTCAAACTCCTGTCACATACTGTCCAGACCCAAAACTGCTCTGTAAATTTTCTGACTTTCATCCGATTAAAAATTCATATCTTTTAACTCGGAACTCGAAATCAGTTTCCGTTTTTTGGAAACAAAACTAGAAGAACACATCTTTACAACGGTATAAAATTCACCATCTAACATTTTTTTATAGAATTTATGGTAAATTTTCAAAGTCACTGTTAGATTTCAATCTTCTACATAGCTTTCCAAAATAAACTTCTAATTTATACTAACTTCTTCTTATTTTTCCACTTGTCAATTTAGTCCCATCACTTGATTAAAACCATCAATTCATCATCTCCTTCATCAAATAATTATTCAAAATAATTCCCTCTAATTTTCTTTCTTTGCCAAATGGTCACTTAACTTTGACAAATTGTCAAAATGGTCCCTAATTTAATTCAACATTGGTTTAGCATTCTAACATCAATTTCACATCACCAACATCATTAATTACATAAATAAACCCGAAATTTATGAATTTCAGATTCGGTCCCTTAACTTTGAAGCCTGCCGAATTGGTCCCTATAATTTTAACTTAGGGTTTTGCTTCCAAACAACAAATCAAGCTTACTAGATTATTAATCCAACATCACAAACCCTAAATTAAACTTAAACTCATAAACCCTAATCATCTTCATAATAATCAAAATATGTAGAGTTTAAATTCTAACTCAAAAACATGATTTTAACATCATCCTAGCTTGTTTTCAACTTGAATTCAACCATGGAATCATAAAATCTCAAAATCCCCAATTTTTTCATAAACCCTAATTTCTTTCTCATGTAAATTCTCATCAATCAAGCATGGATTCCATGAATTATTGATATCAAAAGATAGTGCTTGAAGAGCAGAACAACTTTGTAGTTGAAGAGATTACCTGAAAACTGAGTTTCAGGGGCTTGGAAAATTTTTCTCTTTCTTTCCCTAGCTCTCATGTTTTTGGGCTGGAAAATATGAATATTGTGTTCATCTTTTCACCATTAAATTACACTTGTAATATATAAATGAATTTTAAATTCATTTAAATAGGGAAATTACCAAAGTGCCCTTTTATCCAACGGTTGAGATTGATCTTATCATCAATCAAGGGCCAAGATTTAAATCGTCAATCTCTTCTTCCAAAAATAACCTTGTAACTTCAAATATTTCAAAATTGCCATCCTTGCCAAATGACCAACTTGCCCTCCAACTATTCTTTATTTACTAGTTTGCCATTCTTATAAAAATCTAACTGAGTCTAGTTGGAATCCAACCAACTACAATAAAATACTCATAAAATAGTATTTTATAAATTTTCCATAAATTTTTTACCTGTCTTTAAAAATCCAATTCGATCCAACTACGATTTCCAAATTTCTGAACTTTATCGCTTTATAGCCATTAATACAAACTCCGTACGAAAACTCCCCATAACACGGAAAGGTCACTCTTAGGGGTGAACTATTCATTTACGGGATTAAATACACAACTTTTGAAAATTACACTTTGGTCCCTGAACTTTTCCAAAGTTTAGAGTTTAACCCCTAAACTTTCGAAAATTTCATTCTGGTCACTAGCCAAAAATTGGGATATTACAATTCTCCCCCTTAAGAAAATTCGTCCTCGAATTTTCAACACATACCTGATTCAAAAACAATGACAAAACTGTTTTCTCATATATTTTTTTCTTTCCCAAATTACTTTTTCGACTTCATAATTTCTTTCAAAGAACTTTAACAAGCGAGATCATCTTATTTCTTAATTCTTTGACTCCATGTGCCAATATCTTTACTGATTCTTCCTCATAAATCAAATCCAATTGAATCTATATTCTCTTCAAAGTAATGATATGAAAAAGAGTTTGATCGATACTTCTTGAGCATCGATATATAAAATATACTGTGAATCTTGTCTTTTTCCGAAGGTAAGGCTAGCTAATAAGCCATCGGACCAACTCTTTTCATAATCTTATGTAGTCCAATAAATCTCAGACTCAGCTTCCTTTTTTGTCCAAACCATAACACCTCCTTCCAATGTGAAACTTTTAAGGAATACTTTATCCTTAACTTCATATAAATATCTTTTCTGAAAATCTATTGTCAGAACTCTCAATTCTTTTGCAATCTATGCCTATGCAGGCAGATCCATAATCTCATTTAATGTCTGGAAGAAAAACTCTTAATCTAAAACATACATATCATATTACTCGGGTGCCTCTGCACCATGCTAAACTGAGGGTAGAACATTATCATTGACCTCATCACTCTCGTGAATCTCTTATTGATCCACAAGTCTAAACACCTGACACGATTCTTTTACCCTCACGCATTGGAATTTTAACATTATTATCATAATGAAGTAAGCAATTGCATCAATTCAAACAAGTAAAATCATCAGTAATTCTAACATCCTAGTGGCATGTATACACTTTTGACCTTTACCATACTTCGTTTAGCTCCAGAATCTGCTAAACCTGTAGCTCTGATACCAATAAATGTAACACCCCCTTCCCGTATCTGTACACCGGATACAAGTCAGAAATGTTATGACTTCTTTATTCAAAGATCAGGGTAATTTAAAACTTTCATAAAACTTCCTCATGGTCACCCATCCTAAAATCTCTCCAGCCCAAGCATGCTTAACTTTATTTAAAACCGGCATAAATTATTTATCTAAGATTCAAATCATAAATCAACTATCCTAACAGGCAACTCATCGCCTAAGGTTATTCTTAACCTTGAATCTTTCCAGAAACGTCAATAATCATAAACTCATAACGAACTTTAAAGATCAAACACAACTCAAGAAGGTTTAGCAAGTATACATGCCACTACAAAAATCAAACCTTAATTAGGATGTCATTACTGTGATTACCTGTTGAGCTTTCCAATATTGATGCAGTGCTCTTTTCACTTTCATATTGATTTACTTGAGCCATTATTAGCAAGCCTCACTAAATTCTACTCATCCTTTCCTTTATAGAACCTCGAACCTTCTTTGATTCGGACTTGACTTCATTTATCACAAGAATAAGATAAAATATTTGTTAGATTCAAATCTAACATCACCATAAACATGCTGTCTTAATATAATCATTCGAATATAAAATTTCCAAATATTTTTCCTTTCTTCCTTGTATTGTTCAGAAACTCATTTTGGGTCCTTAATGATCATTCTGAACTTCCAATAATTCTTTTGAGCTTGTTATCAAACATTTAGATACACAAAGTATCAATTTCTATTTTCTTGCAACTTGCGCTACCTTCAAAGATTTACTTACACCGGGTAGAATACATACCGGATCTTAATTTCCTTTATACTGGAGAAACTAGATTCGATAAGTATTCTAACAGTATAAGCCAAATAAATTAATAAAATCTATAAAATTTATGAAAATTCTTCAAACTCCTGTCACATACTATCCAGACCCAAAACTGCTCTGTAAATTTTCTGACTTTCATCCGATTAAAAATTCATATCTTTTAACTCGGAAGTCGAAATCAGTTTCCGTTTTTTGGAAACAAAACTAGAACACATCTTTACAACGGTATAAAATTCACCATCTAACATTTTTTTATAGAATTTATGGTAAATTTTCAAAGTCACTGTTAGATTTCAATCTTCTACATAGCTTTCCAAAATAAACTTCTAATTTATACTAACTTCTTCTTATTTTTCCACTTGTCAATTTAGTCCCATCACTTGATTAAAACCATCAATTCATCATCTCCTTCATCAAATAATTATTCAAAATAATTCCCTCTAATTTTCTTTCTTTGCCAAATGGTCACTTAACTTTGACAAATTGTCAAAATGGTCCCTAATTTAATTGAACATTGGTTTAGCATTCTAACATCAATTTCACATCACCAACATCATTAATTACATAAATAAACCCGAATTTTATGAATTTCAGATTCGGTCCCTTAACTTTGAAACCTGCCGAATTGGTCCCTATAATTTTAACTTAGGGTTTTGCTTCCAAACAACAAATCAAGCTTACTAGATTATTAATCCAACATCACAAACCCTAAATTAAACTTAAATCCATAAACCCTAATCATCTTCATAATAATCAAAATATGTAGAGTTTAAATTCTATCTCAAAAACATGATTTTAACATCATACTAGCTTGTTTTCAACTTGAATTCAACCATGGAATCATAAAATCTCAAAATCCCCAATTTTTTCATAAACCCTAATTTCTTTCTCATGTAAATTCTCATCAATCAAGCATGGATTCCATGAATTATTGATATCAAAAGATAGTGCTTGAAGAGAAGAACAACTTTGTAGTTGAAGAGATTACCTGAAAATTGAGTTTCAGGGGCTTAGAAAATTTTTCTCTTTCTTTCCCTAGCTCTCATGTTTTTGGGCTGGAAAAGACGAATATTTTGTTCATCTTTTCACCATTAAATTACACTTGTAATATATAAATGAATTTTAAATTCATTTAAATAGGGAAATTACCAAAGTGCCCTTTTATCCAACGGTTGAGATTGATCTTATCATCAATCAAGGGCCAAGATTTAAATCATCAATTTCTTCTTCCAAAAATAACCCTGTAACGTCAAATATTTCAAAATTGTCATCCTTGCCAAATGACCAACTTGCCCTCCAACTATTCTTTATTTACTAGTTTGCCATTCTTATAAAAATCTAATTGAGTCTAGTTGGAATCCAACCAACTACAATAAAATACTAATAAAATAGTATTTTATCGCTTTATAGCCATTAATACAAACTCCGTACGAAAAATCCCCATAACACGGAAAGGTCACTCTTGGGGGTGAACTATTCATTTACGGGATTAAATACACAACTTTTGAAAATTACACTTTGGTCCCTGAACTTTTCCAAAGTTTAGAGTTTAACCCCTAAACTTTCGAAAATTTCATTCTGGTCACTAGCCAAAATTTGGGATATTACAATTCTCCCCCTTAAGAAAATTCGTCCTCGAATTTTCAACACATACCTGATTCAAAAACAATGAGAAAACTGTTTTCTCATATATTTTTCTCTTTCCCAAATTACTTTTTCGACTTCATAATTTCTTTCAAAGAACTTTAACAAGCGAGATCATCTTATTTCTTAATTCTTTGACTCCATGTGCCAATATCTTTACTGATTCTTCCTCATAAATCAAATCCAATTGAATCTATATTCTTTTCGAAGTAATGATATGAAAAAGAGTTTGATCTATACTTCTTGAGAATCAATATATAAAATATACTGTGAATCTTGTCTATTTCCAAAGGTAAGGCTAGCTAATAAGCCATCGGACCAACTCTTTTCATAATCTTATGTAGTCCAATAAATCTCAGACTCAGCTTCCTTTTTTGGTCCAAACCATAACACCTCCTTCCAATGTGAAACTTTTAAGGAATACTTTATCCTTAACGTCATATAAATATCTTTTCTGAAAATCTATTGTGTCAGAACTCTCAATTCTTTTGCAATATATGCCTATGCAGGCAGATCCATAATCTCATCTAATGTCTGGAAGAAAAACTCTTAATCTAGAACATACATATCATATTACTCTGGTGCCTCTGCACCATGCTAAACTGAGGGTAGAACATTATCATTGACCTCATCACTCTCGTTAATCTCTTATTGATCCACAAGTCTAAACACCTGACACGATTCTTTTACCCTCACGCATTGGAAGTTTAACATTATTATCATAATGAAGTAAGCAATTGCATCCATTCAAACAAGTAAAATCATCAGTAATTCTAACATCCTAGTGGCATGTATACACTTTTGACCTTTACCATACTTCGTTTAGCTCCAGAATCGGCTAAACCTGTAGCTCTGATACCAATAAATGTAACACCCCCTTCCCGTATCTGTACACCGGATACAAGTCGGAAATGTTATGACTTCTTTATTCAAAGATCAGGGTAATTTAAAACTTTCATAAAACTTCCTTATGGTCACCCATCCTAAAATCTCTTCAGCGCAAGCATGTTTAACTTTATTTAAAACCGGCATAACTTATTTATCTAAGCTTCAAATCATAAATCAACTATCCTAACAGGCAACTCATCGCCTAAGGTTATTCTTAACCTTGAATCTTTCCAGAAACGTCAATAATCATGAACTCATAACGAACTTTAAAGACCAAACACAACTCAAGTAGGTTTAGCAAGTATACATGCCACTACAAAAATCAAACCTTAATTAGGATGTCATTACTGTGATTACCTGTTGAGCTTTCCAATATTGATGCAATGCTCTTCTCACTTTCACCTTGATTTACTTGAGCCATTTATTAGTAAGCCTCACTAAATTATACTCATCCTTTCCTTTATAGAACCTCGAACCTTCTTTGATTTAGACTTCACTTTATCATCACATGAATAAGATAAAATATTTGTTAGATTCAAATCTAACATCACCATAAACATGATGTCTTAATATAATCATTTGAATATAAAATTTCCAAATATTTTTCCTTTCTTTCTTGTACTGTTCAGAAACTCATTTTGGGTCCTTAATGATCATTCTGAACTTCCAATAATTCTTCGGAGCTTGTTATCAAACATTTAGATACACAAAGTATCAATTTCTATTTTCTGGCAACTTACGCTACCTTCAAAAATTTACTTACACCGAGCAGAATACATACCGGACATTAATTTCCTTTATACTGGAGAAGCTAGATTCGATAACTATTCTAACGGTCTAAGCCAAATAAATTAATAAAATCTACAAAAATTATGAAAATTCTTCAAACTCCCGTCACAGACTGTCCAGACCCAAAATGCTCTATAAATTTTCTGACCTTTATTCGATTAAAAATTCATATCTTTTAACTCGAAACTCAAAATTAGTTTCCATTGTTTGGACACGAAACTAGACGAACACATCTTTACAATGATATAAAATTTAACATTTAAATTTTTTATAGAATTCATGGTGAATTTTCAAAGTCACTGTCAGATTTCAATATTCTACATAGCTTTCCATAATAAACTTCTTCTTATTTTTCCACTTGTCAATTTAGTCCGATCACTTGATTCAAACCATCAATTCATCATCTCCTTCATCAAATAATTATTCAAATAATTCCCTCTAATTTTCATTATTTGCCAAATGGTAACTTAACTTTGACAAATTGTCAACATGGTCCCTAATTTAATTCAACATCGGTTTAGCATTCTACCATCAATTTCACATCTCCAACATCATTAATTACATAAATACACCCAAATTTCATGAAATCCAGATTCGGTCCCTTAACTTTGAAGCTTGTCGTATTGGTCCCTATAATTTTAACTTAGGGTTTTGCTTCCAAACAACAAATCAAGCTTACTAGATTATTAATCCAACATCACAAACCCTATATTAAACCTAAACCAATTAACCCTAATCATCTTCATAATAATCAAAATATGTAGAGTTTAAATCCTAACTCAAAAACATGATTTTAACATCATACTAGCTTGTTTTCAACTTGAATTCAAACATCGAATCATAAAATCTCAAAAGCCCCAATTTTGTTCATAAACCCTAATTTATTTCTCATGTAAATTCTCATCAATCAAGCATGGATTCCATGAATTATTGATATCAAAAGATAGAGCTTGAAGAGTAGAACAACTTTGTAGTTGAAGAGATTACCTGAAAACCGAGTTTCGGGGGCTTGGAAAATTTTTCTCTTTCTTTCCCTAGCTCTCATGTTTTCGGGCTGGAAAAGATGAATATTTTGTTCATCTTTTCACCATTAAATTACACTTGTAATATATAAATGAATTTTAAATTCATTTAAATAAGGAAATTACCAAAGTGCCTTTTTATCCAAAGGTTGAGATTGATCTTATCATCAATCAAGGGCCAAGATTTAAATCATCAATTTCTTCTTCCAAAAATAACCCTTGTAACTTCAAATATTTCAAAATTGCCATCCTTGCCAAATGACCAACTTGCCCTCCAACTATTCTTTATTTACTAGTTTGCCATTCTTGTAAAAATCTAACTGAGTCTAGTTGGAATCCAACCAACTACAATAAAAATACTCATAAAATAGTATTTTATAACTTTTCCATAAATTTTGGACCTATCTTTAAAATTCCAATTCGATCCAACTACGATTTCCAAATTTCTGAACTTTATCGCTTTATAGCCATTAATACAAACTCCGTACGAAATATCTGGGTAACACGGAAAGGTCACTCTTGGGGGTGAAATATTCTTTTACGGGGTTAAATACACAACTTTTGAAAATTATAATTTGGTCCCTAAAATTTTCCAAAGTTTACACTTTAACCCCCAAACTTTCAAAAATTTCATTTTGGTCACTAGCCAAAATTTGGGATATTACATTGAGTTGAATTTGGATTTGACCTATGATGAGGAACCGGTGAAAATTTTGGGTTCTAGTAGTAAGGTTCTTTGTGGGAAGACAGTTGAGTTGGTAAAAGTGTTGTGGCGACATCGAGGTGAAAAATACTTAATTATTATATCGTAATAAATATTTTTAACACGAGATAAAATATGGAAAATGGTGAAAAATACTTAATTATTATATTTAGGGTTTTGGTAAACTCAATTTGATGAAATAATTTTGAATTAAATGACATTTTGGTTTGGTGACTAAAATGTAAAGTTTTCAAAACTATTTTGGTGACTAAATTGGAAAAGGGTCAAAACTTAGAATCTTTAAGGAGCTAATTTACCAATGTTTTTAATCAGACTTTTCCCTTAATTTTGGCTATTTTTAAATGGATTTAAAATGTTTATTAAATAAAAATAAAATAAATTTTATTTAAAAGATTTTTAAAAATATGATTTACTTTTCTCACGTAACCACTTTTCTCTCAATTTTCCCAGCAACCAAACTACCTCTCTTGCTCCAAAATGATCAGGAATCAACTTTTCTTGATCTCATTTTGATTTCTCAATTGATTTATTTCATTTCTACATCAAATCTTACTTGTTTTCATGGACATTTAACTCAAATCACGCCAATTAAGGGAAAAGCTAACCATTAGTGGTGATTTTCGTTTCTCTTCTCCAATCAACGGTTCTTTATTGAAATTCCCAAGTTCTTGAACCTTTGCAATTGGTTTTTGATGTGTGTTAATGAATAAATTAAGATTAAAAGGTTTAAAGTTAGTTTTAATAAGGAATTGGTGGATCTTTGTTATAGATCTGATTTGTGGTGGTTTTAATTGATGTAGATCACATCTAAGATATGTTTTAATGTTATGAGCAGAGATTTGTAAAAAAAAATCCCGAAACTAATTGAATTTCTAATTTTCTAGGTTGTGAATAGTTAGATTTTGAGGTGATTAGGGTGTTAGAAGATTGATGAAGGTATAAGCTGAAGTTGAAAGTGTTTTTAGATGTTAATTGATGTTTATTAGATGTTCAAATCGTTGGCTTATAGCTTGGCTTTGTTTAGGTTGTGTTTGGTGATGTTTTTGGTTGTTTTAAGGAGACGTTTATGGTTTTCGGTAAGGCGATATTGGGAAATGTTGTTGCTGGGATTATGGATGCATAATGTTGCATTAATCCTCTATTATAATGTGAATAAAATAGGGGAGATTGATCCTACAGCGATTGATGAAGGTTTGGAAGCGTCGGATGCTTGATTTCATAAGGGCAAGTGAAGCTTTGTAACACACCTTCCTGTATTTGTTACCAAACACGAGTCGGTAGTGTTATAAAACATCATTGAAAAATATTTCAAATTTTGTTCCTTGTAAAATAGTATTCTGTACCACTTTCCACATTTTTGTTTCTACAGGACATTCTAGCAATCGGAATTCAACTCTATTTACACCTATAAAAACTAGATTCAAACACGGTTCTAACGGTATATTCCAAAAAAATTAATAAAATCTAAAAAATTTATAAAAATTCCCAAAGTCTCGTCACAGTATAAGATTTCCAAAATTCTGCTGTCCAATTTTCTGACCTTTCATCGAATAAAACTTCGTAACTTTTAGTATAGACCTCAAAATCAGTCACCGTTTTTTATAAATAAACTAGACTCAATTTCCAGTTCATACATGTAAAATTCATCATTTAATTCAACAAGTGGAATTTATGGTGATTTTTCAAACTTACTGCCCGATGTAGAATTTCAAGACTGTTTTTACCTACTTCGATTTTTAAGTTTACAAAACTATTACTATATCATGCTTCAGCTATAAACATCAGCATCTTTAAAGATATTAGAGCTAGGTTTACTCAAAATACAAGAGTTTAACTTTATACATGCCACTAATCAAATTACCATATAGGATGTCAAAATGATACTATGATAACCTGTAGTATGTGCTCGTCCGCAAAATAATCCGAGCTACTGCTGCTTACCACCATATTGTATCAACCTACGTGTGTACAAACAAAACACACACGCTAAGTATAACTTAGTGAGGCATTATAAATAATTATAAAATAAGTATCAACATAAATGAAAACATGGTTGAGCAAAATCGTATCAAATCTTTCTTATACCTTTAAACAATTATATATAAGAAATGGTGAAATTTTATATACATTTACTTTATAATTAGCCCAAGAATTATATGAAGAGAAAATAAAGTATGCAAGGTCGGTACTCCTTGAGTACTAGTCACTAAAGTGATGATAACATATAGACACATAAGTGTCGGCATCGTATAGGCACATAAGTGCCGATAAACATATAGGATCCGAAGATCGGTGTGTAGCTACACGTAGTCCTTGACTACTGGACCTCTAATGGCATGCCACTATACTGTAACTCACTATCATTACTTGGGCAATAAATCCATATCATATACTTGTAAATCGTCATGTATAAACAATTCATATATCACCACTATTCATTAACAATTTGCCATAACAAAACATAATAGAGCAGTTCATACCCTATTATGTACTAACCTTTTTCTTTGCCTGTAAAATATCATATAACTTATACAAAAACTATGTCATCATTTTAACAAAATCAAGTAAATATAATTCTTGAAATTAATCAAAACATATTCTGAAACATATGAATGCACTTACCTTATATGCCTCAGTAGTTACTTATACCAAAACGTATCTATTATGAAACTTCTTATTTGTCTTTCAACTTGTTTCGATCACTTGTTATCTATATGTATATTAAATACATAACACAAGCAATTTTTGAGTACATACTCATACTATACAAATAATGGAAAGTAACTAAAATAACTATCCATTATGCATAACTTGATTCCGACAAAACTTTCTATATTCGAATCACATTTCTTTACACTTTTCCATAACTCTCCAACTTTTTCCAAAATACCCAATTTAGTCACTAAGGACTCTTTTGAGCTTCTAATCATCATTTTCAAATTTAATCCTTTCATTTCTCATTCTTTATGCTTTAGGACCAAAACTTTAAAAATTTACATATTGGTCCTCAAAGTTACTGAAAATTCTAAATTGGTCCTAAAGTCAATATAAACTTCGAAATCATCATTCCAATCATTTAAATTGATTTTCCAACATAACATACTTCAAAAACAAGCTTGAAAACCCAATCCCTAAACTTTCCAAAATTTACACTTTGGTCCCTAATGCCAAATAATTAGGGATTTTCATTCCAAACAACTTATTTTATCATTTTAAACCATTCTTAACCTTAGGAAAATTTTCCCATAATTTTCCCCAATTTTCTTCCTACTAGCCGAATATGAAAGGTCACATTGACCAATTTTCACAACTTGATTTAAGCATGAATTTGACCTCAAAACCTTATATTCAAGCTTCTAACATCAATTCCACTTCAAATAAAAAATTTGCAAGAGTTTCCCCTAATTTTTCAATTTTCCCATAATTCACCTACAACACAATTCATGGAATTTTTACTATTTTCAAGCATGAAACAACATCACAACCTTATATTCAATCCAAAGAATCCATAAAACATAAGATATCAACTTGTTCTTCATAAACCCTAATCTCCAAACTCAACGTATAAACATGGAAACCACTCAAAAATTATACCAAATGAAAGAGAATTCAATGGAGATTAATTCTCTATTTAATGTCTTGATCCAAAAACCAACTAAATCAAGCCAAAAATTGAATCAAAAATGTTTATTATCTTGGCTAATATGTTTCGGCTAGAAGGAAGAGCAAGAAGAAAATTTCTAGCTTTTTCTTCTAATTATTTGCAAGACAAATGGCATTTTATTCCTTTATTTCTAATATAAAAATCTTCATTAATAGCAAAATGACCATTTTGCCCCTTAGTTATAACCAATTAGGTGGTGACACTTGTCCTTTCTTATCCAAAATAATCAATTATAAATAAAAAAAAGCATGGGCAAAATGACTAAAATGCCATTAATGAATCCTTATATTTTCAATAATGCCATTTTCACCTATTCCACCAAATACTACATAGAATCAAATTTAAATCGAATAAAAATGATTTCAAATCACAATGTCATGTTCCTTTAGTCTGTCTAAGACTCCCATAAAATTTTCATAATTTTCTGAGCTCATACGATTACCCTAATTCCATTTAGACTTTAACTGCAAGTTCCCAATAATAGAGACATCGAATCGAATCAACCATTTTATATTCGACCCACACCCTTAGGTGATCTATTTATTTATAAAATAAAAATAATTATTGAGAAAATTACCAGCTTGGTCCTTGAACTTTTCTCAATTTTTCACTTTAGCCACCAAACTTTAAAATTTTTCATTTTAGTCACTGAACTAAAACTACCAACTTTCAAATCTTTATTATATGGTCACTAAACAACTATTGGGGTATTACAAGCTTTGTGTTGTCAGTGAGAGGAAATGAGATTTACAACCTTATAAAGGTTTGAAAGTTATTTTTAAAAGTTTAGATTAAGCTTGAAACGCTTGTCTAAGCTCGTAAGTAAGTATTAGACGATTACGCTTTGAATTTCAATTTGGCAAAGTTGATTTTCTCATGCCTATATTTATGATTTGATTCCTACTGTTATATGCATGTTTTGGAAATGGACTATGATACAAATGATCTCATATTGATGATATTTGAGCATGGTAAATGCTTTATGAAAAGTATTTCGATGTTATGAAATGCATGCTTTGTTACATTGGAAATTGGTTTAAACGGTGCATATGAAAAATAGCGAGGTATCATGATAAATATATAATATATTGGCAAGTGACAATAATTAAATGTTATAGGATATAGTTGGCATGCCATAGGGTTTAAAGTGCGGTATAATAAGTCACCTCATGTGTGTCGAGGGGTTGTGATTGTACAGTATTCTCCGTCATAGGTACCTCAGCGGTCGAGGGGTTGTGATTGTACCATTCTCTCCAGCTGATGGGTATTATACATTGTAACCGTTGAGGGGTTTATTGTACCGCTTGCTCTGGTTAAATGTATGTTTAAGTGGTCCAATGAACCACTTGTGAAATCCATGTATCCGATGCATTTTGATAAATGAAAGAATTGGTTTTTGGGTCGCTTTAATGCCAATATATAAACTAATGTATCATGATGGATGAATTATGTTTTGTATAATGTGATTTATACATGTCTTGCTCTTTAAGCTTTGCTATTGGGAGAATGAGTATGTGAAGGATTAATTTGAGGTTTTGCATAGGGGATTATGCTTGAGATCCGTGATACATGTTTTGCATATGGTTTAATATGCATGTTTTTCAAAGGTAAAAAGGGCATGAGATGTTTTACCATGATGTTGAAAATATGGTTTGACTCAAATGGTTTTAAATGCATTGATGAGTGTTTTTAGAGCGTCCCTCACTAGGTATTATATGCTTACGCTCTCCTTTCTCATTATTGCAGAGAAGTGAGTTTTCGAGCAGCAAGCGAGCAAGGAGGATTCCAAGAATCGATTTATTCCAAGTATGGTTTTAATAAATGCATTTGTAGTAATAAAGGGCAATGTGACCAAGTTGTAATTGGGAGGGTTGTTTGCTTACTCCCTGTTTTTGGACATGTTTTATTTAGTATTTTGGACTTGTATGAGGTTATATGGTTTGATTGTGTATTTGGGATGAGAATTGCATGCTTGGGTAGAGACCATGCCTATAGGTTTTCTTGATTGATTTGCTATGGATTGAATGTTTACCTAGCATGTTTGGATGATTGTGGAAATAATGTTAAACATGTTATATGATGTTTGTTTGATTTTTGAAGCATGCTTGATTGAGCCTAAGTGTCATATGTTTGGCCAATAGGTCATTACAGGCCTAGTCGTACTGATACGAGTCTTCTAGGATTGGTAGGCGGGGTTTGGTAGGGCTCAAGTTGGGGAAAATAAAAAAATGGGTATCGCTACGAGTAGACACCGTATTAGTACGCCCTTGAGGAAGTTTATAATGGGATCAGTACGCGGGGTACCATACCAGGTATGGGTTTTAGCTACTAGAATCCTTTGATCTTGAAATGTGCAACGAGGATCGATACTCGAATAATCGTACTAATACGAGTATGCCACATTGACTCATACTAATACAGTGCAAGCCAATATCGGTATAAAGTTAGTTAATTCTGGTATTTTCATGATGATTTCTAAATTCTTTGCAAATTGGTCACTGTTTTTGTAATGCTCAATTAATGATGATATTGTGATCCAAATTTGATGTAAATTCACACAAAGACATGTAATGAATCTAATTGAAGGTTGGTAACATAAATTTGTAATTTAGTCCTTTAATTAATAGAATTTACATTTTGGTCCTTAAAGTGTCAAGTCTTGCAAAATGAATGCTTGGTTCGTTTTTCACTGTTGTACATCATACCTTAGGGTTAATTAAGCATCTAGGGAAGATAAAAAGAAAAAATAGACCGATTTAGGTTATTAGTTTGATTTGCTTCGAAAAACCTAATGTGACATCCTTGATTCGGTCTTAGTGGCTAGGTCATCAACAACAATCCTGACATGAGTATTAAGTCTATTATAAAAGGTCTTCATCTAGGTCCATGTAGGAAATCCACGTATAGGGCATCTTCTCAATAGATCCTTAAAATGCTCCCAGGCATCATTCAGAGTCTCATCATCAGCCTGCCTAAAAGTAATGACATCTCTTTGTAGCTTGGCATTAATTTTAGGGCTAGAATCTCATAAGAAACTTCTGGCATAATTTTGCCTATGAAGTAACTGAACCAGGTGGCAAAGAACTTAACCACAATTTTGCTCTATCTCTTAAAGAGAATGAGAATATTCTCAACTTCACTATCTCTTCAGCCACACTCGGTTGCTGAAATAGTTGGTACACCTCCATGTATTGCTTCAAGTGTTGCTTTGAGTCTCTAGTAGGTGATCCATCAAACTAACCTACATTCAATAGCATCTGAATCATTACCAATTTAAATTCAAAATAAACTGCATTTACCTCTAGACCAATCAGTCTTGGCATCAAGTTATCCATGTTTGGTGTGATAAGTCGTTCTTCAAGCATATCTACAGTAATAGCATGAGCATGCGGTATCTCATTATGTACTATCGGATTCTCTTGATTGTTCAAGACACATCTACTCCACCATTTCCATTACCAGCCATTTTTTGATGTTCTCTTCTTATCTTGCATATGGTTCTTTCAATCTCTAGATCATATAACAAATCTTTCTTCACAGTGCGGCTCTTGGTCATACACCAAACAAAACAAAATAAGTAAAATAAACAAAAACAAGCAAAAATCAAAACAATTAATCCCGTTGCAATCCCCAACAACGGATACAAAAAAACTTGTTGACCAACTAATGCTTCGCAAAGGATTGGTAATTTAACGTAATAATGTAAGTAAATAATGCCAAGAATAGGTCTCTTTACGTGCAAATTTACACGGTCAGAAAGTAATACAGCAGTGAGCTGAGTATCGTATCCACAAGGATTGTCCAGGAATTAAATACCATGATAGTTACTTGTGAAATGGAACAATTGGGATAACAATTAGTTTTTGGATTTAAATTTAAGAAAATGATTAAAAGAAAAATAAAGTAGGAAATTCAAATAGATTGGCAAACAATTGTGCCAAGATGATTAATTGGCGTTGGCAAGAGATGTTTGGATTTCACGCTGAAGATGACAACAATTAACAATGTTCAATCTTGGTTTTATTGTCGAGCAAATTTTAAGTTAGCATTGCCTCAGTCGATGCAATACTCTAAGTTAATTACTTTTAACACCTATATGTCTATAGTGATGTTCTTAAATATTTAACATGGCAAAGTTTTAATATTTTCTCCTAAAGGGTAGATTCACTTCTAAAGTAAGCTCATCTACTTGAATATCTTCTGTCAAAGCTTCTCTCCTTAGTATTTAGAAATTAATTCTTATCTCCTAAGTCTGTTAAGATATTAGGGGATAATGAACATTCAATGCCAACTGTCGTATGGGATAAAATATGAAGAAAAAAACACAAGCAAAATAGACTAAAATGTCAAGGCATTCAATTATTAAAAACCTAAAACCAAGCGTTCATCGTAAACATCCTAAGCCAACTTAAAAGATAAGTTTATGGCTGGGGAAACCAACAAAATATTATCATTTATGAACATCACCATCATAAAAGAAAAATAAAATTAATAGAAACGGGCTAAAAAAGGAGATCCGTTCATGCATCCCTTCAATGGATCCATAGCTCTCGATCACTGCCTAGATCGAACCACGGGTTGCCCTCTATCCCCTCTTTCTTCTCACAGAGCAACCCCTTTTCTCAATCGATGGGATTCTTTATATAGGCGCTCATGGAAACCCTAATTAGGATTTAGTTTTTGAAAGTTTGGTATGCACCATTGTATGCGCCTTACCTTCTTTTTGCATTAGGGCTGACCTAGCTTTGACTCATGGCTAACTGATCGGGCATCAAACTTTCTTATTTTTCAAACCGACATGGCATTCTTCCTTCTTGCTTTTGCCAACTACACTCGGCATTTCTCTTCTGCTCAACTTGCTCCCGACCTGCCTGCTCACCACAATAAGAAAACACCTCTTTACTCTGGCAGTTGAAAACTGTACATTCCTTAACTCTTAGATGCAAATGCATGAATTTGCTGGGTAAATGCACAAATATGTACCTAAAGTCAATCAATATCATGACAATATATAAGAAAAGTAGAACTTTTAAGGAGTTAACAAACATATACTATATTGTAATCACTATTTAAAAATAATATTATGTAATATTTTTAGATAAACACATTTAATTGTATATGCACTTTGTCTTATTATTACATGTAATTATCCCGATCCCCCGTAAGTCAAATAATTCCTTTTTTCTCTTTTAAATTCTTTACCCTTTCTTCCATTTTCTTCCCTAATTATGATCCTTTTTTCAAAAGAAAATTAAGGCAATGCAAAGTACTGAACCTTAATCACTTGAAAACTTTACATTTTAGAAAATTCCATTTTGTTACCTTGAAATTAATTGAAGCAGAACCATGATAGAAAAGAAAGTTTTAATTTTTCTAAGTTTGAACCATTGGTAGAGTTTGCTTATAACAATAGTTATCAAGTTAGCATTCAAATGGCTCTGTATGAAGCTTTGTATGGTAGGAGGTGTCGTACGCCACTATGTTAGGTTGAGGTAGGGGAGAAGTATGTTTCTCTACCTGATGTGTTGAAAGACACCAATAAGAAGGTGAAGCTTATTAGTGATCGATTGAAAGTGGCTTCGGATAGGCAAAATCCTATGCTGATTTAAAGCGTATGGAGATTGAGTTTGTGGTTGAGGATAAGGTGTTTTTAAAAGTTTCGTTTTAGAAGAAGGTGATGAGGTTTGGTCGAAAGGGTAAGTTGAGTTCGAGGTTAATTGGGAATTACGATGTGTTAGAGCATGTTGGTCCAGTTGCTTATAGGTTAAGGTTACTTGTGGAGTTGGAAAAGATGCATGATGTTTTCCATGTATTGATGCTTCGGAGGTACAGATTAGACCCATCGCATGTGATGCCTGTCGAAGAGATTGAGTTGAATTTGGATTTGACCTATGATGAGGAACCGGTGAAAATTTTGGATTCTAGTAGTAAGGTTCTTCGTGGGAAGACCGTTGAGTTGGTAAAAGTGTTGTGGCGACATCGAGGTGTCGAGAAAGCCACGTGGGAAAATAAGAAGGACTTGAAGAAGCAGTTCCCTTACCTTTTTTTTCAGGTAAATTTTAAGGAAGAAATTTCTTAAGTGTGGGAGAGTTGCAACGCCTGGAATTTGGGCCTAGGAGGTAGCTAGGTAGATTAGATGGTTCGGGTGAAATGAATTAGTCGGTTTGAGCTAGTTTCAAGAATTAAATCGTAATAAATATTTCTAACACGAGATAAAATATAGAAAATGGTAAAAAATACTTGATTATTATATTGAGGGTTTTGGTAGACTTAATTTAATGAAATAATTACAAATTAAATGACATTTTGGTTTGGTGACTAAAATGTAAAGTTTTCAAAACTATTTTGGTGACTAAATTGTAAAAGGGTCAAAACTTAGAATCTTTAAGGAGCTAATTTACCAATGTATTTAATCAGACTTTTCCCTTAATTTTGGCTATTTTAAATAGTTTTAAAATGTTTATTAAATAAAAATAAAATATATTTTATTAAAAAGATTTTTAAAAGATGATTTACATTTCTCATGTAACTACTTTTGCTCTCAACTTTTCTCTCAATTTTCCCAGCAGCCAAACTACCTCTCTTGCTCCAAAATGATCAGGAATCAACTTTTCTTAATCTCATGTTTATTTCTCAATTGATTTATTTGATTTCTACATCAAATCTTACTTGTTTTCATGGAGATTTAACTCAAAGCATGCCAATTAAGGGAGAATTCAACCATTAGAGGTGATTTTCATTTCTCTCCTCTAATCAAAGTTTTTTTACTGAAATTCCCAAGTTTTGGATCATTTACAATTGGTTTTTGATGTGTGTTGATGAATAAATTAAGATTAAAAGGTTTAAAGTTAGTTTTAATAAGGAATTGGTGGATCTTTGTTATAGATCTGATTTGTGGTGGTTTTAATTGATGTAGATCACATCTAAGACATGTTTTAATGTTATGAGAAGAGATTTGTAAAAAAAATCCCCGAAGAATTGCTAATTTTCTAGGTTGTGAATAGTTAGATTTTGAGGTGATTAGGGTGTTAGAAAGTTGTTGGAGGTATAAGCTGAAGTTGAAAGTGTTTTTAGATGTTAATTGATGTTTATTAGATGTTCAAATCCTTGGCTTATAGCTTGGCTTTGTTTAGGATGTGTTTGGTGATGTTTTCGGTTGTTTTAAGGAGATATTTATGGTTTTTGGTGAGGCGATATTGGGAATTGTTGTTGCTGGGATTATGAATGCATAATGATGCATTAATCCTCTGTTATTATGTGAATAAAACATGGGAGATTGATCCTACAGCGATTGATAAAGGTTTGGAAGCGTCGGACGCTTGATTTCATATCGGTAAGTGAAGCTTTGTGCTGTCAGTGAGTGAAAACAAGATTTAAAACCTTATAAAGGTTTGAAAGTGATTTTTGGGAGTTTAGATTAAGCTTGAAACGCTTGTCTAAGCTCGTAAGTAAGTATTAGATGATTACGCTCTCAATTTTGATTTGGCAAAGTGTCAAGTCTTGCAAAATGAATGCTTGATTCGTTTTTCTCTATTAAACATCATACCTTAGGGTTAATTAAGCGTCTAGGCAAGATAAAAAGAAAAAATGGGCCAATTTAGGTTATTAGTTTGATTTTGCTTCGGAAAACCTAATGTGGCGTCCTTGATTCGGTCTTAGTGGATAGGCCGGGTCAAGGGGGTTACAATCAACAATAGTCCTGCATGAGTATTGAGTCCATTATAAAAGGTCTCCATCTAGGTCCATGTAAGAAATCCATGCATGAGGCATCTTCTCAATAGATCCTGAAAACGCTCCCAAGCATCATATAGAGTCTCATCGTCAGCCTGCCTAAAAGTAATGATTTCACTTTGTAGCTTGGCATTAAGTTTAGGACTAGAATCTCAGAAGAAACTTCTGGCATAATTCTGCCCATAAAGTAACTGAACTAGGTGGAAAAGAACTTATCCACAATTTTTCTCAATCTCTTAAAGATAATGAGAATATTCTCAACTTCACCGTCTCTTCAGCCACACCGGGTTGCTAAAATAGTTGGTACACCTCCATGAATTGCTTCAAGTGTTGCTTTGAGTCTTCGATAGGTGATCCATCAAACTAAACTACATTCAATAGCGTCTGGATCATTACCGGTTTAAGTTCAAAATTAGCTACATTTACCTCTGGACCAATTAGTCCTGGCATCAAGTTATCCATATTTGGTGCCAAATGTTCTCTGATAGGCCGTTCTTCAAGCATCTCTACAATAACAACAGGAGCAAGCGATATCTTATTATGTACTGTTGGATTCTCTTGATTGTTCAAGACACCGTCTACTCCACCATTTCCATTACCAGCCATTTTTCGATGTTCTCTTCTTATCCTGCGTATGGTTTTTTCAATCTCTGGATCGTATAACAAATCTTCCTTCACAGTGCAGCTCTTGGTCATACACCAAACAAAACAAAATAAGTAAAATAAACAAAAACAAGCAAAAATCAAAACAATTAATCCCTTTGCAATCCCCAGCAACGGTGACAAAAACTTGTCGACCGACTAATGCTTGGCAAATGATTGATAATTTAACGTAATAATGTAAGTAAATAATGCCAAGAATAGGTATCTTTGCATGTAAATTTACACTGTCAAGAAGTAATACAGTAGTGAGCTGAGTATCGTATCCACAAGGATTGCTAGGAATTAAATACCATGATAGTTACGTGTGAAGGATAATAGTTAGTTTTGGATTTCAATTTAAGAAAATGATTAAAAGAAAAATGAAGTAGGAAATTCAAACATATTGGCAAACAATTGTGTGAAGATGATTAATTGGCGTTGGCAAGAGATGTTTGGATTTCACACTGTCAATGACAACAATTAACAATGTTCAATCTTGGTTTTATTGTCGAGCAGATTTTAAGTTAGCATTGCCTCAGTCAATGACAATACTCTAAGTTATTTACTTTTAACACATATATGTCTATAGTGATGTTTTTGAATATTTAACATGGCAAAGTTTTAATCTTTACTCCTAAAGGGTAGATTCACTTCTGAAGTAAGCTCATCTACTTGAACATCTTCTGTCGAAGCTTCTCTCCTTAGTATTTGGAAATTAATCCTTATCTTCTAAGTATGTTAAGATATTAGGGGATAATGAGCATTCAATGCCAACTGTCGTATGGCATAAAATATGAAGAAAGAAAGCACAAGCAAAATAGACTAAAATGCCAAGGCATTCAATTATTAAAAACCTAAAACCAAGCGTTCATCGCAAACACCCTAAGCCAACTTGAAAGATTAGTTTATGGCTGGGGAAACCAACAAAATATTACCGTTTTTAAACATCACCATCATAAAAGAAAAATAAAATTAAGAGAAATGGGCTAAAGAAAGAGATTCGTTGATGCAACCCTTCAATGGATCCAGAGCTCTCGGTCACCGCCTAGATCGAACCACGGGTTGCCCTCTATCCTCTCTTTCTTCTCACGGCGCAACCCCCTTTGCTCAATCGATGAGCTTCTTTATATAGGCGCTCGTGGAAACTCTAATTAGGGTTTTGTTTTTGAAAGTTTGTTATGCACTATTATAGGCGCGTTATCTTCTTTTTGCATTAGGGCTAACATAGCTTTGACTCACGACTAACAGATTGGGCATCGAACTTTCTTCTTTTGCCAATCGAGCATGGCATTCTTCCTTCTTGCTTTTGCCAACTGCACTCAGCATTTCTCTTCTGCTCCACTTGCTCCTGACCTGCCAAGCCTGCTCACCGCAGCAAAAAAACACCCCTTTACTATGACAGTGAAAAACTGTACATTTCTTAACTCCTAGATGCAAATGCATGAATCTACCGGGAAAATGCACAAATATGTACCTAAAGTCAAACAATATCATGGCAATATATATAAGAAAAGTATAACTTCTAAGGAGTTAACAAATATATAATATATTATAATCATAATTTAAAAATAATATTATATAATTTTTTAGATATACACATTTAATTGTATATGCACTTTCTCTCATTATTACACACAATTATGAGTGTAAAGATGAGCACTTTCTCTCATTTGTTGTATTCCTACCATCTTTTATTGGTAGATACCCTGATTTAGATCTAAATGCTTAATCAGCTTCGCTGGAATTTTCAACACTTCATCAATCCCGATCCCCCGTAAGTCAAATAATCCTTTTTTTTCTCTTTTAAATTCTTAACTCTTTCTTCCATTTTCTTCCCTAATTACGATCCTTTTTTCAGAAGAAAATTAAGGCAATGCAAAGTACTGAACCGTAATCACTTGAAAACTTTACATTTTAGAAATTTCCATTTTGTTACTGAGAAATTAACTGAAGCAGAACCATGCTAGAAAAGAAAGTTTTAATTTTTCTAAGTTTGTTCCACTTTGTCTAGGATTCCTTGTTTTTGTAACTTTGTCCGTGTTTATTTCAGGGCTGACGCTATAAATGCAGCTTCAAATTTGTAAAACTTGAAGTGGGTATTAGCCCTAAGAGAAAGCAAATAGAAAAAAAGGAAAAGTGTTGCTTCAGAATTTGTTTGGCTTCGTGGGTTGGGGATTGACAGAAAGGTAGAGGAAAATGGTGTTTTGGGAAGGATATGTGAGTGACGAAGCAATGGGGACGATTGCCCCAATTGTAGTATATTGGTTGTATGCTGGGTTTTATCAACTCTTACCTCCTTTGGATATGTACCGTTTACATTCTAGAAAAGAGGAGGAAGAGAAGAATTCCGTACCTCTCGTTTCAGTTGTTAAGGGCGTGTTATTTCAACAGCTTATTCAAGCAACCGTTGCTAAATTGCTCTTTCTGGTTAGTTTTCAAATCATATTATTTTTTTCTTCTGTGTAATTTCCGGTTTCTTTGTTCAGTAGATGTGGTGCTTTGATTTGTTTCACAGTAAATTTTGTGATTGGCCTTCTGGTGCTTTGATGTCGTTGCTTCTTTTATCTAGTTGTTTAGAAATATGTTGGAAAAAAGGGTATAAAGTGAAGTGATTGTTAAAGATTAATTTTGTAAAACATCTTAGCATCTTATACATGATAAACCATAATCCTAAATTTGTAAAGTATCATCTTACATGTAAGTACCACAACTTGGTAGTCGTCAAATCAAATTCTTTAGAAATATGCCTACTATAAAAAGTCAAACCAAGCTCCTTTTTGAGTAAATGGATTATCATCTGTATAGTTTACCTGCAGAACAGGTTACGAATAGAAAGTTGAATTTCACTAATTTTGGCATTTAGTGTTTGTGATTCCAAATGGGATCAAGCATAGATACTTTGTGTGGTTCAGTCAGGACTTTTGCAAGTGAATGAGAGGTGTGTGAAGGTAGCAGTGCTTGCAAGTAGGTTTGTCATGTTCCAGTAGTTTATGGAATCAGTTTACTCCATTGCCCCCCTCCTACCTTATGGAATCTACTAGATAGAGTAGATTTGGATTTGGTTTTAAATTTGGAATCAAATTTGAATATATTCGTTAGTTGTTTCATTGTTAAAAAAATTGGAGGCATGATCAATTGTGGCTAGTAATAATTGATGCAACAAGGCAAAATTGGATTGTATAAAGACCTGGGAATTCTACCAACACTAGGGAATGAACGGTACATTGGTCTCAAGGTATTAGAGAAAGACCTAAAAGATGTAGGGTTTTGGAGGAATGAATCCTGTACAGGCAACTTATTTTGCTTAGAGTTCGACCTTAAACCTAAATAATACTTAATAACCTAGCCACACTGCATTGTCTTAACTACCTTTGGCTAGAAGCATTCAAAGGGGCGAAAAAGATGCTAATGCCAATTGTTGCTGCCTTAACTATATCTTCCTTAATTATTTTTTAGGTAGATGCATATTTATGTGATTTACATTGTTAGGTTTTACATATGAGGTTACATATATTCTAATGAAGCATATCTAAGGGCTGTTTGTCTTTTATTTTATGTGATTACAACTCCATCAAGTGTGTCAAATAATCAGCCATGCATTTTTAAGCTCTCATTGGTGATCTGACAGTTTGGTTATGGGACAAATAAAAAATAGAAAACCTTTTTCTTGTCCTCATTTTTACTTGCTATATATTTTGTCATTTGTCATGTTGAAGAGATATCAAGTTACAAGCTGAAATCATCTTTTGCTCCGGTCAGCAACTAGGCCAAGTTGAAATAGTCAAATTTTGATGTACTCAGTGCCTGTCTAGGGGCATTGATCATAGAAGTGAAACCAGGAGACCTTATGTTCCTCTAAGCTCCTGAAATGTCTTATAGGTGGCATGTGTTTGGATTCTTTTGTTTAATGAAGTTTGTCCTTTAGGTATTATTATGTCCTAAAAACTGGTTTGGATTGCAGAAGGTACCAAATGGACTTGGAATTTCAAGATTATTGAGGTTAAATGAAAAACTTGGCTTATAATCTTAATATTTTCCGTCTTTTGTACAATACCTGTTATTTCAAAACTCAGTTTCATAATCAATCACATGGCCAAACTGGGCTTTAATTTTCTTTGAGATGTGGATTGCATGGTTTCCTTGTAATTAAACACATATTACCTTGATTCTTATATATGAAGTTCCATTGTTGTGTTAACCTTGAAATCTCTCTAAATGGCCTTGTTCTTATGGAACCAAAGTCTAACTTGTGTTACTTTGTTGTTGAGATGGGAATCCTGATAATTCGATTGGTGGACTATAATGTCGTTGTTAAATGCTTTTATCCAAGTCTATCAAGTATTGAATTTCTTGTTGTCTAATATCCAAGTTTATCCTGTTTACCTATTACCAATTAGTTTTATGTTGGATGCATAACATGATATCAGAGCTCAAGTTCTATTCTATTGCTCTTGCCTTAATGCGAGGTTGTCAACCTCATTGTCCATGTGTAAGCCCTTGTTGAACTACATGTAAGGGGAGTGTTAAGTCATGTTATCCAATATCTATCAAGTACTGGGTTTCCTGTGGTTCTATATTCAAGTTGTGTCCTTAACCTACGAACAATTGGTTTTAGGCTAGATGCTTAGCAGACAATATACATGCATGTTTTTCTTCATTTAACTTCTGCCTTGCCTGTAAAATATTGTTGATGGAAATGTTTGTCTGCTGAGGGGTTGAAGAACTGCCATGACTTAGATAATAGATTTTTCTGTAAGATAATAAGCTGGCTCATATTTAACCTTTTAATCTAGAACTTTTATACATCAAGTATTTAATTAATATTCTCTGTTGCTGTAGTTGACATCGACGGCAGATGCATCTGGAACCATGATCCAGCCTTCTATTCCTGTTCAAATTGTGCAATTTATTGTTGCAATGCTTGTCATGGATACATGGCAGTACTTTGTTCACCGTTTCATGCATCAAAACAATTTTTTGTACCGTCATGTCCACTCCCAACATCATAGACTGGTTGTTCCCTATGCAATCGGGGCCCTTTACAATCACCCACTTGAGGGACTCTTGCTCGATACTTTTGGTGGGGCCATCTCTTTTCTCGCCTCTGGAATGACTGCACGCACAGCTGTAATTTTCTTCTGCATTGCTGTGATTAAAACTGTGGATGATCATTGTGGGCTATGGTTGCCTGTCAATATATTCCATATATTTTTCCAGAATAACTGTGCTTATCACGACATCCATCATCAACTCCAAGGCACAAAGTACAACTACTCTCAGCCGTTCTTTCCCATATGGGATAGGCTACTAGGAACTCATATGCCTTACGTTCTTTTAAAGCGACCGGAAGGGGGTTTCGAGGTAAGGCTAAAGAAAGACTAGTCGCATTCTGTTGATTTCTCGTGTAGTACTAGAGGCTCATGCTTCACGCTGGAATAGTTCTTTTTATGAGGTTGTGCCATTATTGAGAAGTTGAATTTGTTTTGTTTGAGGCTTTTAGTTCTAAAATCCCTTGACTATGTTCTTTGTTGCAATTGTTTTACCAGCTAATATTTGTTTTATGTTACCCGGGATTTAAATCTTCATCTTTTGTAATTTGTATGAGACTGGCTGATATGCTTCTCTTCAATTGGTGTAGAAGATAATTTATATGTGAAAAGTACTGATTTCACGTAGCTATTATGCTTCATGTTGTTTATTAATTTTTTTTTTTAAATTTTGTTTGATAATTTCTTTTGCATGCGCCAAAGCAAACATATGCAATCTATTCCCATAGAGATTTAAGGATATGAAATTGAACAAACACTACCCTCCGTCTCACAAAAGTCACTCTTTTGGGGGTCAGAATTTTTTTAACTTTATTTTTTATTTGATAAAATTATGAAAAAAATATATTCTGATGAGTAGTCTTTGAATCTACTTGGTGATGTTAATTAATTATTTAAAATAATTATTGTAAAAGTTTTTAAAAAAATTGATAACAAAAATCAACTGACATTATAATTGGGATAACTGACTAATATTTTATAATAGCCTTACAAGGGGAGAAAGAAAGAATGTGTTAAATGATGAATTGAGATTTGCTAGTGTTATGCTTATGTTTACTAGTAATCTCTACAAGAACAAAACCCATCTTTGAATTTGTGGAACCGAACTCGATCCCTCACAATAATCTGTCTCTCATATATCTTTGATACCAGCTTAATCACCACATGACAATCTCCACATATCCTAAGATTCTTAATCACATGAATTGGGGTTCCTCCACTAGTACTAATCAAAACCAAAGGCCACTGCCAACTTCTCACTATGATAACACAGTTGGTTCTCCTTCTCCTCCCCTATGTCATGAAGAACAAAACTAGTCTCAGCAACATACCCCAACTCTTTAATCTTGAATCCGATCTCATCCAATTTCGAATATATCTCTTTCCATCTGGCATTGCTCTTATCACCGGTGAAAAACTTGTGCCTCAACCCATCCACCTCCATGTAGCTAAAACCAGGCACCTTCTTAACATCCCTGTTTTTCATGGCACCCTCACCCTACCAACATCATTCCATCTCTTATGCGCAGCATATATGTTTGATAGCAACACAAAATCCCCGCAATTATTGGACCCCATCTCTACTAGATTCCTCGAAGTGATCTCTGCCATCTCCACATCCTTGTGAATCCGACAAGCTCCAAGCAGACTCTGCCAAAGCACTAAGTCGGGCACCATTGACATAGAATTGATAAGATTATAAGCCTCTTTAAGCCTGAGCAAATCAACCAGACTCCCATAATGTTTTACATTAGGCTTCACTTCATGCTTCCCCATCGTATTAAACAATCTCACACCATCCTCTACCAGGCCAGCATGGTTACAAGCACACAACACAGCAAGATATGTTACTGCATCAGGCTGCACCCCAGCTCTCTCCATTTGCCCGAAAAGTTTAAGTGCTTTTTGTCCATCTCCATCCCTTGCAAAGGCCATGATTATAGTATTCCATGTAACAAGACACTTCCTACAACCCCTGTTGTCAAACACACCATACGCCCTGTCCACAAATCCGCAATTTGCATACATATCAATCAGGGCATTACAAACCTGCACGTTTGTATCAAGCTTTTGGTTCCTTATGAACCCATGAATCTTTTCACCTTCTTTAAAATCCCCCATATGTGAACACGCTGAAAGAACACCAATAACTGTCACCTCATTAGGCTTTAGCCCTTCAACTTTCATTCTCTTAAACAAATCTAACGCTTCACTCGCTTGGCTCCCTTGAGCCAACCCGAAAATCAAGGAATTCCACGAGGCGATATCTCTAAGCTGCATTTCATCAAACACTAATCTAGCATAACTAAGATTGCCCACTTTGGCTTACACGTCGAGCAAAGTAGTTCCTAACAAAGCGTCCGTCATTAACCCAAAGCGTATTATGTTGGCATGAAGCTGAAGAGACTCCGTAGCAGCCAAGACACGTGCGCAAGCCTTGAGAGTGAAGGAGCAAGTGAGGGCATCCACTCTGAAAGATTCACGTTGCATGGATCTGTACCATGCGAAAGCGGTGGAGGGTTGAGGGCTTTGGATGAGGCCGCGGATAATGGCATTGAAGTCATTGGTAAAAGGCCTTGGGATTTGGCGGAAAACAGAGATGGCAAAGGAGAGAGAGCCAAAGGGGGCGATGGCACAAAGATCGAGGAGCTTGGAGCGAGCGCGGCTGAATTTGAAGGTGCCGGTTGTAAAGATGTAAGCTTGGAGTTGCTGTATGTGGGAGAAGGACGTGCATTTCGGTATGACCGACTCAAGATTAGCCATTCCATTGATCTTGGTAGTATATGTATACCTTTCTCTTACCATTATTTCAAGATTTTCTTTGAGCCTGTTGCCTTTACCGGTTTGGACGGCGAGAACAAGAAAAAGGAGAATGAAGAATATTCTTTTGGATAAACTACTTAAATGACCAAATAATGATGGGTTTGTTTCGAATATGACCACCATAGTTTCAATTGTGTCAATTTGACCATGTAACTATTTAAGTGGTATCAATCAAGTTAACCTAATGGAGGAGGTGATGTGACAGTTAATAAAAATTTGTATAATTACACATTTGGTCTCCGTTACTTACACATTCTAATAATCTAATTCTAATTTTAATGCAAATTAATAAATTAATCATTTAATCACGTGGTGAACATGTGTCACAATTAAAACACTTCCGCTTTCTCCAATTTAAATACTTAAAAATTTGTATTCTAGGAACCCTAGCCGCTAGTTCTCAATAAACATCTCTCCCAAACCCTAGCCGCTAATTTTCTCCTAACTCAACTATTTGTTTCTTTTTTAATTTTGTTTTGGCCGACGATCGGCAGCACCAGTTCGCTGTTGGTCGCTGATCGTTGGTGTTTAATTTTCTTCATATTTTTTTATATCTCGTTTTAGTTTTTATTTTTATAGTTTTTAATAAAATTTTATGTATTTTGGTTATCTATTTTTCGCAAATCTTGTTGAGTTTGTTTTTCTCTGCTTTTGTGGCACGTCTTTTATTTGTCTTTATTACATGTTTTTGTCTCATGACACGTTTTTCGGATACATTTGTAGCCGCTTGATGCTCGTGTAATGTTCCTCACAACGTTTGTTCTTGATTTAGGTTTGTCGATGGTCATCGATAATTTGATCTCATTTTGTTGTTGTTAGCCGATGTAATCAGAATTGTGTAGCGGGTCGGAGCCTATGGAACCAATGTGAAAGGTATTTTCAGTTTTCTATTGTGGATTTCATCTAATTTATGTTTTGACAACTCTCCAAAGGACTCTTCATACAACGGACTTCAGAAATTTGTTGTGGTACAAAAAAAAAGTGTATGATTTGGCCGGAGCATCCCTTTAGCTTTCTTTTTAGATTTGTCGTTTTTTTATGTTAGAAACCTTTGAAAGTTATATTCTTAATTTTTTTTGTTTATTAATAAAGCCGGCTGATTTTAATTTAAAATAAATACTTCCATGGCTTCTTCGACAATTATTTGGGTCAATCGCCAAATTTCCTGCCCTGTAGCTCTTTGGCTCAGTTCTTAATCAAGTAATAAAGGCTAAAATTGTACTGTGCTGAAGACTGCAAGTAGACACTCATTCAAACCGAGTGAAATACAGCTCCTCAAAGAAAAAAACATAGAGGGCTCACTGCACAAGAGAAATGGCAATTTTATAAGGAAAAGCACAGTGTAATTGGGTACCTTTTGTGGATCACTATAATGGCAATTTTAATAATGGATTTTCAGATCGAAAAGATTCAAACGCTATTTTATCTAGATTTCCACTGAAGCTTCTTGCGGTACTTAAAACTCTATTCATTTATGAGGAAACCCTGAAATGCCTTATTTGAGCATCATTATGTTTGCTCTATAAGATTTGTGGTTAAAAAGGGGATTCCTTTGAAGCAGAGATTTCAAATTCCTTTGAAGCGGAGAAATAAGAAGTGTCTTAATGGTGAAGTAAATACAGGGCGGAGAAGAGATAATACTTGTAAAAGCAAGAAAGCATATTGCAAATGAATACTTGGCTTAGTGGCAAGTGAGCCTCATTTTTTCTTGCTATTCATGCATTTGATACCACCTAATTAAATGGTTAATTTATTGAATTATATTAAAATTAAGATCAAATTGATAGAATGTATAACGATATAAGACTTGATTGAAACTACTTAAATAGTTATGTCGTCATACTGACACAAATGAAAGTACAGTGGTCATATTAAAACCACCCTCATAATTAGGTGGTCATTTAAATAGTTTACCCTATTCTTTTCAAGATTTTTTTTGTTAATTTCGTTATTTAGTCATTTAACTAAAACGTTAAAATTTCACCATTTAATTGATTGAGACAACATTTTAATCTTAATTAGCATAATAATAATTTGACTTAAATATACAATTGATACCTAAACTAGATATTTTCTCTCAAATTGGTACCTAGAGAAATTTTACTCCCAAATTGATATCTGAACTAAGCATCTTCTCTCAAGTTGGCATTTAAAGAATTTTTGCTCCCAAGTTGATACTTGAACTAGGTACTTTCTCCTAAGTTGATACCAAAACTTATATATTCTATCAATTTGGTCTTAATTCAATAAATTTAACATTCTATATTTAAAAATCCTATTAATTTACTCTTTGTTTTTCTCCTAAATTTTCTGTTGTTCTCCTATAAATGCTATACACTTTCTTGGTATAAAAAAGTTTAACAATAACTTGTTATTTTATGGTAGAATGCGGTGATCTCATTGTTGTTTTGATCCGTTAGACTTGTGATAACTGTGGAGACGTCACACTTTAAGTTCAAGCAACACTGTCAATGTAAGAATAGAAACAGGAGAATCCTGTTTGAATATCGATCCCGCGAGAATGATGTATTCGGTTTAAGTATTATGTGGTCACAAGCAATTCTGTAAAAGTGGATATTGTGAGTGTAATGGTAGACACAATAAAAGAATAAAGTAAGGCTTAAATGATCAATTGTGGTAGCAATAACAGAATATATAAAGAGTAAAGAAATATAGAATAAAGCTTGGATCTCCTTGGTTTAGTTCGGCAGAAAGATCAAGTACACTTCGAGGAAATTTGATGGCTCAATTAACAAATAGAAAGCGAGCTTGAGTACTAGCTTCCATTTAATCTTCAACTATTAACGCAAGGACATAGACCAACTACAACTCTCGTTATAAGTCAAAACTAAAACCCCTTGAACGAGCGAATCAACATTCGTTGTATCCATTCAACTCTCGTTGTAATACTCGTTAACCTGATTTGTCACTGCATCCGCCGATGTCTGTGGCTAGTTTAACACTCTTATGCAAAACGATAATCAGATCCAACAATTAAAGTTTAAGAAAAAATAATAGAAATATATATATATATATATATATTAATCTAAAGAGAAGGTTTTAATACGTTCATAAAGCTCAAAAGTTTAAACCATCGTCAAATAAGCACAAAATACGCAAGTAATCTTTAACAAACATCTAAACAAAGAAGAGTTTAAGAAGATAACAAAGTATTTTCCTCGATCCAACACTTGATTCCTCTTCTCCTCGGATAATTCTGCCTCACTTCACCTTGGATCTCTAGAAATGAGCTTAAGCCGCCATGGGAGGATAGAGAAAGCTTAGAGGTTGAAGACGATATGAAAAATAGAATTCGCGTGACTCTCTCTCCTTTTCCGAATTCATCCATTTATAGGCTACCCAATAAAGTACTCATGTCCTTCAGGTGTTTTGCATGACCAGAGGTCGTACATAGTTGTTACAACAAATTGTAACACCGTCGACCCGGATGTCACATTTGGGCCTCAAGCCCAAACTAAAAACCATAAAATTTCTCAAACTGGGCTTAGCTCAACAAGGTATTCCTCAAAAACATTTAAAGCCAACAGTTGAAAATATAGATAAATAATCAAAATAGTACAAATGAGCTCCAATTTAAATTTAAAACATTTAAACGTACGATTTGATTAATTCAATTTCAAAAATAAGAATTATAGACTCCACCACGTAAGGTTCTATGAATACATAGCCCATTTTCAGCCATATTTAATTTAAATACACCAACCCCGACCACATGGATAAACCAATTAATTGGGCCTTTATAATCCTCATTGTTTTTACTTTAAGCTCCACATTTTTATCCATTTCAGATTTTAGTCTTTAGTTCCCTTAATCCAAGCTTCAACCTTAACTCTCGCTAAATAATGTACCGACTTAAAATATCCAAACTTGGATCCGAGGCCTAATTTATTAACCTGGAAATTGGGTCGTTACACAAATAATACAGCTGGCAGGGTCGTCCTTATCCTTTAGCAGACTGGACAGTTGGCAGATACAATGTCGTACTGGCTACAGTGGTGAGACTTCCTCTACAAGGACATTAGAAATACATCGACAACAAGGCAAAATAGGCAGAAATATGGGAAACAAGAAGAACTGAGACTAAGTTAGATAAAATGCAGAAGATAGACATGAAAATGCAGAAATGGATGCAATAAACATAGATATGGGGACAATTAGATCTATAAATCTAGGAAAATACATGCTCTTTAAATAGCTATCGCCCCCAAACTTGAGTTTTTACTTGTTCTCAAGTAAAATTTAATGTAGCAAGGTTCAGCAGCAGTTTAGAGGCATTATAGATACTTGAATCATTCCAATCAACCAATAAATCTATTGCATCGATAAGAAAGAAAATTGCATAATCAACTCCACATCAATAGATAAGCAAGAAATACAAGAATACATAACATCATCCCTATCATCTCAGATTCATTCCTCATATCAGCATTTATTTAGTACCACACATAACAAAATATCAAATATATATATATATATATTATGATTTTCTTCTCTTTTTTTGTAGCGAGGGATATCGAACAATGAATGCACCCTAGACCCTGAGAAGTAAGATGTTGTGCAACGAAATCCTAGCAAATACTTGATTGCAACGACACACACTCATGCAGCGACATCTTTTGGCAAGACTCATTTTTCTAACGCATGCAGAGGAGTGTTCCCTCTTAAAGCTACTTTTTATTTTATTGCACTCACATTGGAATGCCTTTTATTTATACTTAATAAGATATACTAACGTATATAGCACTTGCTGAAACATGTGGAAGTCATAAAAAATTAAAGGAATAATGCAAGATATTCTCTAATCAAACAAACAAATATATTAATGCAAAGTTAAAGATGCAATCATCCAGCATGTATATTCAACCAATTTATCAATAATCAAAATGATTCAAGGTTTACACATCAAATGCAAGCAAAATATTTTTAACACAAAAGAACCTTGCATTTACTAATTTTTTTAAATAGGGGTGCATTTCAACTCCTAGGCGTATACCCCTAAACTTAAAGATTGCATTGTCCCCAATGCAAAAGAAAACAAAATAAAATGATAGAATGCAATGGCAAGATGTGGTTACAATGATGAATATAATGAAATTACAACTAAATGCAATTGCAATGACAATGAAAATGTGATGACAATATAGAAGTACAAAATGAAATTACACTATATGAAATGCATGCCTACAATATAGAAGTACAAAATGAAATTACACTATATAGTGGGAAGAGGAGGAGCTCGCTTCTTCTTTTTTCTTCTTTTCTCTTTTTTGTGCTTCTTCTTGCTTTTCTCCTTGGACTTTGAGTGCTTTCTCGTATTCTCTTCTTTAGAATAGGGGCCTCTTCATCTTGTTCAACTTCCTCTTTTTTCTTGGGCTCCTCTTCTTCATCGATATCATCAGCCATATTTGCAGTAAAGATGAACAATGATGGTGCCTTGTATAGCACCAGTGCAAGATGGTTGGCCTCTTGTTCATCAACCACAGCCACAGCTTTCGCCAGTCTCGTAGTAACTGACTTTATCTCTAGTCCTTAAGGGGTGGTTGCATCCACAATCTTGGACGCAATCAAACTTTCTTCAGCAAAAATCTTCTCAGCAACAGTGGTCTTCTTAGCATGAAAACTCTCTTCCCCATCTTCATCAATGTCCTCAACAAGGACTTCATCATCTTTAATAGTAGGGGTGTTGGTTCGATAGTTGTAGGGATATTCAAGTTAAAAAGACAATCTTTAATGATTTTACTTGATACCTCCTCTCTTGGTGCATCACCAGCCTCACTTACATTGTTTGGAAAATTCACATACTTGGCTGATACTTCTTTTATGGAAGCATTAGAGGAAAAATCATAGCTACAAATGATGGGAGGAAACTCTATGAATTTTGGAAGGGTAACTGAAGTGATCATTCTCATAGAAGCCAAAGCAGACTTATGCCACGTCTTTACATAGGCATAGAATAAATTCCATGCTAGATCTATTGTTTGCACTATGGCTGCTACTCTTTCTAGTGTACTCGTTACAACATCGAGTTTGTTCTCTATGGTCAGAACCTTCTTCCAAACTTCATCATTTGTAAGGACATTCTCAGTTGCAGCATCCATCTGTGCCTTGCCTTTTTCCTCCCTCGTCGTAGTGCCAACTTTCAGCGTAGAAACCTTAATAGATCGTGCCATTCTCTCAAGGAAAACCTTGTTGATTGGCCTTTTGTTGGTTGTCTTTTCCTTATTTTGTAGGGGTTTTACTCCCTTCATTTTGCATAGTTACATGATTAACGAGGCAAATGCCAGAATACCATTCTTTCTTTCAGCAAAACCCTTTATCTCTTTGTGGATGATTACACCTACATCAATCTTTCTTCCCTTAATGATAGAATGTATCAGACATATTCTATCAAGCGAGACAGACGTGTTATGGGTTGAAGGCATCAACCTAGAATTGATGAACTGAAACCAAATCTTGCCGGGCAGATTTAGAAACTTCCTAAGCATAGTAAAATTCCCAACATTGCTCCCCGACCAAAATGCACTCGCATGGCATAAATCACTCACTAACAGATCTAATTTATCTTTATTAATCTCAGCCACAAATAGTGCATGCTTATCCACACTCATAGAAGTCTTTAATGATTTGTTAATAACAGCAACACTCCAAGGAATGGAGCTCCCCCTCATAAAAACTAGTTTTAAGGAAGGCTCATAAAGATTAACATAAAACTCTCTTACCAAGGAAACACTGTAGTTACCAAGATGAGTGCAAAAATTGCTCCATTTGTGAAGCTCTATTGTTGTATGGATGGATTTTCCAGGATCTTCTTTGGAAGAAAGCTCAATCCCCTGTTATGGGTGGATGCTTCTCTTTAGGATATGCTCCTTAAAATGCTCACCCGCAATTTCTGTGTGAAATGCTTTATAGTCTGTGTTTTTTCTAGGGTAGTAGGTTCCTCAAAAAGAGGGTTTGAGGCTAAACTTTGAACGCCTTTCACAGGGGGTTCCATCAAAATCTTGCGAGCTGCTCGGGTCTTAGCCATGGTAGATTAAGAAAGAAGATGAAAAGAAAAGATTTTTGTATAGAAAAATCCAAACTTTGAAGCTTTGAAAATCAGAAAAGGTGAGAAAAGTAAGTGAATAATCTGTGAAGTTCAGAGATGCTTAATAAAGAAAAAAAGAGGGAAATGAACAGACATGATTTGTACCGTCTGATGCGATGAAAATTGAAAGTCTGATCTTGGCACAATAATCACACTCATTCACTATATTTCTCGTGCTCTATGATGAAAAGTTGTGATTTTAGGGATCAATCGGTGTAATTGAATTACCCTAATTGCCCTAAAATATCATGCATATCTTGTGAGCCTCCTTGTCGTACAAGTTGTTAGAGAAGAAGATTCTATAACAGACCAAAGAGAAATTATTCTGCAAAACAGGAAATAAAGAAAATTACAAGAAAAATAAAATCTAAATCTAATAAAGCATTAAAGAGAATTTCAAAAAAATCAACCAATTTAATGGTCTCAATATTTCTAGAATCAAAGTCACCAACATAGAGTTTGAGCCTTTGTCCATTGACTTTGAATGAGATTCACCCTTCATATATTTGATTGTGACAGACCGTGTAAAAATACTTCTACAACTTTGAAAGGTCCAGACCAGCGTGATCTCAATTTTCCTAGGTACAATTTTAGTCTAGAATTGAACAGCAAAACTAATAGTCCGACTTCAAATTATCGTTGCAAAATAATCTTATCATGCCAATGCTTGCTCTTGTCCTTGTAAATAGAGGCATTTTTATATGCATTGCAGTGAATTTCTTTCTAATTCAGTAATGTCCAGCAATCACTTTTTCCCCACTGCCTCATAATCAAGATTGACCTACTTGAGAGCCCACAAAGCCTTGCATTCAAACTCCACCGGCAAATGACAAGATTTTCCAAAAACAAGTTGATACAGTGACATTTCCATTAGAGTCATGTATGTAGTACGTATAGCCCACAATGCATCATCTAAGCGAGAGGATTAATCTTTTATTGTGGTATTCACCACTTTTTCCAAGATGTTTTTAATTGTCTGATTAGAAATCTCTACTTTTCCATTAGATTGGGGATGATACGTTATGGTCAATCTATGATTTACTCCATAGCATTTCAACACAGCAGCTACCTGGCTATAGTGGAAATGTTTTCCCCGATCACTAATCAATGCTCTTAGTGTACCAAACTGAGTAAGTATATGCTTGTGAAAGAACTTCAAGACCGTTTTTGCATCATCTTTAGGCACTGCCACAACTTCTATCCGCTTTGAAACATAATCCACTACTACCAAAATATACAGATTGCCAAAAGAATTCGGAAAATGACCTATGAAAACCAATCCCCAGACATCAAATAGTTCGATTTCCATTATTGGCTGCCGTGGCATCTCATTTCTCTTGGATATTGACCTGGTGATGTAATACCCAAATTTTACTAAGTTGATTAAGGGTCATTTAGTACTAAGATAATAGCTTAAAAGCTAACTTAGTGACTAAAGTGACAAAAATACAAAAGTTAGGATTTCTTTAATAAAACAACTGAAATTACATTTGAGAAGGGATTTACCCTTTTATCAACTACTACTATTTTTGTGCCTTCCATGTTTTTCAATATTAATTGCTTTATGCGACAATTCATCATGACCTAATAGGAAGGTAACCAATTCATGCCCAAAATCATCTTAAACTCCTCGAAAGATAATTCCATTAAGTTTATCGCGAACTCTATTTCTTATATTTTTATCGAGCAATTCCACATGTTCATCTCGCCTTTACATTACAGCCCAACAAATTTATCATCACTATATTACTTAAAATGGTTTCTAAGAGGATATTTTTTTCCTCATTCAACTTAATACTATATACAAGTGTATAGAGTCAAGGTCCATTAAAATCAATACAAGTTTATCAAAAAGGTAAAATGTACCTATTATGAGTTTTGGGTCATCCAGATCTTTATCAGTCCTGATGTTGTTAACTCGGACTAATGTGTGCAATCCTAGTTGCGTAGCAATTTCAAATGTTTCCCCAGCTTTAACTTAACATCAGAGTAGCAATACAACTCCATCCAATTTCTCGGTATCCAAACAGTGGAATTCGTCCAGTGTAATCCTTAGGTTATTCAGTTATAAATCAACAATCACTGGACCTTCATCTGCCTCTCCTTTCAATTTAGGTGTTCCCAAACTTTTCAGTTCCTTAATCCGGCACAGACAGTCCTTATTGTACCAGTGCCCCTTTCTTGTTCCAATTTATCCGAAGGGTTATCATTAATCTTATTATTACTACTTTTGATTCCTTCCAAAGCTTCCAATTTACCAGTTCATCACACTTTCTTGACTCAAATATTTCTTATAATTCCTCCTAATTTACATTAGTAAGGAGCGACATTAATCAAATCATAAAAACATCAGATCAGTAATATTGATACCCTAGTGGTATGTATACTCTTTTTTAACATAAAACCACTTCCATTTAGGCCGAGAATCGGCTAAACCTGTAGCTTTGATACCAATAAATATAACACCTCTTTTTCCCGTATTCATCACTGAATACGAGTTAGAGATGTCACGAGATATTTTTGAAACAATTTACATTTTGAAATTAGTATTTTTTATTTAGCTTTTATTTTCAAAACTGGTTAATCACGTAAAATTTAAAAGTATTAGTATCATATTTAAATCGAGTCTAGTTTCAGGCAGCAGCCTAGCAGTTTAATATGTTTTTTTATAAATAGTGAAACTGCATAAAAACTACCTGATTAAAAATTCATTCAGATACCAAATAAAATACGATTTATATCAGAGCATGCATAACCTTTTAATAAACATGCGAACTAGTGAATATAAAAAAACCACAAACATTATATTACTGATACTGATGTACCTGTTCTTGATAGATGATGTCCATGAGTGCTCCTTACTCCAAACGCTCATCTTTTCCTATGCGTGAAATAGTCACACGCTAAGTATTTACTTAGTGAGGCAATAATTCGAATTCAAGTGCAATTGTCATAATATCAATATTAATGTTTAACAATGCATATGATCATCTTACCATTACATGCTCGTTAACATAAATAAATATGTAACAACATATATGTATATCAAAGTGATAAGATTAGATCTTACCAATACCATTGTCATTTCCATCTGTAAGCTTTCAATGCTTACCAATACCTTTTTCCCATTTCTATCTGCAAGCTTTCAAGCTTATCTTCCTATTTCTTTTTGATTCTTTTCAATTTATTTAGCCGAAGGTATCGAATTAAGAGATTCTATGTACACAAGTCATCCCCCTATACTTACTTGAGTATAGTGTATTATTTACACTCTACCGGGAGTGCTTAGCACCGAAGTGCTTCTGTATACTTACCGGAGTATACCATTAATGAAATTTGCACTTTACCTGAAGTGCTTAGAATATTTATACAGCTGTTTATGACACTATGAATATCCAACTATACCTTCGAATCTTTATATCATACATTGGGCTTTATATCATCGTTTATGTCATCAATGTCAACATTTATCAATATATATCAACATTGGGAAGTTCATACCCGAAATAACATTTCCATTTCATCAATGTAAGTAATCATATGATCAATGCATTTTATATTTCAATTCTTGACATATTCATATTATATCAATCATATGTTCACTGACATAAATATCAATGTATTATGATATGCATGTAATTGCACTTACCTGGGCCATTTATTAGTATGCCTCACTAAGTCCTCTTTGATCCTTTCCTTCATTGTACCTCGAACCTCCCTTGATCAAACTTAACTTCATAATTCAAATAATTAAAATATTTGTCAGATCGCAATCTAACAATATCTTAGACATATTGTCCAATATAATCATTCGAATACAAAATCTCCAAACTTTTTCCTTTCTTCCTTGCACTGTTCAAAAACTCATTATGGTCCTTAGTGACCAATTTGAACTTCCATTAACTCTTTCAAGCTTACTAATTAACCTTAGATACAAAATGTATCAATTTCCCATACTTTGGCAGCTTGCACTATATTCAAAGATTTATTTCTACAGAGCAGAATACATAATGGATTTTAATTACCTTTATACTGTAGAAACTAGATTCAATAAAGGTTCTAATGGTATAAGCCACAAAAATTAATAAAATCTACAAAAATTATGAAAATTCCTCAAACTTTCGTCACAGGGCTGTCCTCACAGAAACTGTTCTGTAATTTTTCTGACCTTCATTCCATTAAAAATTCATATCTTTTAACTCGAAACTCGAAATCAGTTTCTGTTTGTTGGAAACGAAACTAGATTCTATAAGCTTTTCAACCATATAAATTAATATTCCAAATTCAACTTGTATAGTTTATGGCAAAAATTTAAAGTCGAATTCCAGTGCTGAATTTTCAGAACAAACTACTACTCTATTTTCTGACCTCTCATCACTTAAAAATTCATATCTTTTGATATATGAATCAAAATCCAACACCGTTTGTTTTAAACAAAACTAGACAAATAATTCTTTACATCGATATAAAATTCATCATCTAACTATTTTTGTAGAATTTATGGAGAATTTTCAAACTTACTGCTAAATTTAGTTTTCTACATGGCTTCCATAAATAACTTCAACTTTTACACTAACTTCTCCTTACTTCTCTACTTTTCAATTTAGTCCAATTACTTGCTTTAAACCACCAGCTTATCACCTTCTTCATCAAATAATCATTCACAATAATTCCCTCTAATTTTCCTCCTTTCCGAAATAGTCACTAAAATGCAAAGGTAAGGATTCAAACTTCTCAACTTTGCAAATTAGTCCTCAATTAACCATTATTACCTTAACTCCATCATTATAACTAAAAATCAGATTTAGCCCCCATACAAAACTTCAATTTCAATTTTGATCACTTAATTTTGACAAATTGTCAAAATGGTCACTAATTTAATTCAACCTCAATTTAGCATTCTAACTTTATTTTCTTATCTCTAACATCATTAATAACATAATTACACTCCAATTTCTAAAAATTCATATTTGGTCCTTCAACTTTTCAATATGCCAAAATGGTCCCTACACAATTTAACTTAGGGTTTTGCTTCCAAAAAACAAATCAAGCTTACTAGATCATTAATCCAACATCACAAACCCTAAATTAAACTTGAATCCATAAACCCTAATATTCTCCATATAAACTAAAATATGTAGGGTTTAAATCCCAACTTAATAACATGATTTTAACATCATACAAGCTTAATTCCAACTTGAATTCAATCATGAAATCATAAAATCTCAAAACCCCAGTTTGGTTCATAAACCCTAATTTATTTTGCATGAAAATTCTCATCAATCAAGCATCTATTCCATGAATTATTTACATCAAAAGATAGAGCTTGAAGAGAAGAACAACTTTGTGATTCGAAAGATTACCTAAAAATTGAGTTTCGAGGCTTGAATCGAACTTGGAAAATTTTATCTTCCTCCCCTTGTGTTTTTGAGAATGGATGAAGAAGATGAAGTCTTCATCTTTTGACTCTTTACTTTAAAAATGTCTAATTATGCGACTTGTACCTTAAAAATGAATTTAAAATTCATTCAAATAGTGAAATTACCAAATTACCCTTTTATCCAACAGTTGAGATTGATTTTATCATCAATCAAGGGCCAAGATTTAATCTTTAATTCTCTTCTTCCAAAATTTCCCTTTATAACTTTCAAATATTTCAAAATTGCCATCCTTGCCAAATGACCAATTTGCCCTCAAACTAGTTTTTATTTACTAGTTTGTTCCAAAATTGCCATTCCATTACAATCTAACTAAATCTAGTTAGAATTCAACCAACCATAATAAAATATTTATAAAATAGTATTTTATGACTTTTCTATAGCTTTTGGATCAGTGTCTCGATTTTTCCATTCGATCCGATATACCGATAATTAACCTCTTTACTCATGATTAAATTGTAGGATTCATCTTGAATCGAACTAAAAATATTTCCAGTACTTGTAATATAATTTTATAACCTTCATCTATCGTATGGTGAAATCTCAAAATAATTTGACCCAATTCGGGCATTCGAATTCCATTTAAACTTTGACTGTAATTTCCCAATAATAAAAACATCAGATCAAACTAGAATCTTCACGTTTGATTCACACCTTTAGGTGATCTATTTATTTATGAAATAAAACCCTTAACTTTTAGGGAATTACAACTTTAGTCCCTAAAATTTTCCAAACTTTATACTTTAGTCATGAAATTTCCAAAATTTACATTTTGGTCACTAAACTTTTAAACTTCAATTTCCATTCCAATTTTCCTTGGAATCCAACCAAAATTTAAGAATAATTTATTCAACTCACTATCTATCACATGATTCCTTTAAACCTTAAAAATTTCCTTTTTAAAACCCATAATTAAAGAAATCCTAACTTTTGTACTTTTGTTATTTTAGTCACTAAGTCAGCTTTTAAGCTATTATCTTAGTACTAAATGACCCTTAATCAACTTAGTAAAATTTGGGTATTACAATTCTCTCCCTCTTAAGAAAATTCATCCTCGAATTTTCAACACGCACCTAATTCAAAAGGTGAGGAAACTATTTTCTCATATTTTCTTCTTATTTCTCTCAAGTCATTTCTTTAACCTTATGATTTTTGTCAAATAACTTTAACAAATGGGATTGTCTTGTTTTCTTAGTTCTTTGACTCCATGTGCTAGGATCATTACCAGTTCTTTTTCATAGCTTAAATTCGGCTGAATCTCTATTTTCTCCGGAGTAACAACATGTGAGGGGTCTAATCAATATTTCCTGAGCATCGATACATTATGAATCTTTTCCACTTCCAAAGATAAAGCTAGCTGTTAAGCTTAACTATCAGACTAACTCCTTTCACAATTTCTTATAGCCCAATAAATCTTGAACTTAACTTTCTTTTTGTCTAAAGCATAACACGTTCTTCCAAGGTGATACTTTTAAGGAATACTTTATCCTTAACTTCATCTTAAATATATTTTCTTTCAGGATCAACATATAGTTTCCATCATTGAGATAGAAATTCTTCCTTGATAATACAAATATCTATCAAACCGAACTTCCAAGTTTTCAGTTTCACTCTTTTCCACTTGTTTGAACCTTGACAACATTTCTCATCCTTTCTTTAAAGATATCTTATTTAATCCAATACGGTAAATTTTATTCTTAACTTGACAATCAAAACACCATCTTCTTTTAATGCCAATCTTGCATTCATAGCTCTTAAGGCAACAATTGTCTTTCGATTGAGAGCGTCAGCTACCACATTAGCTTGTTCTGGATGATAGTCAATGACCATATAATAATTCTTAAGAAGCTCGATCCAACTTCTTTGCGTCAAGTTCAACTCTTCTTTAGTAAGAATATACTTTAAACTTTTATAACCTATATAAATATAGCATCGTTCATTGTATAAATAATGATGCTATATCTTTTAAAGCAAATACAACCATTGCCAGCTCCAAATCCTAAGTAAGATAATTCCTCTCATACATCTTAAGTTGTCTCAAGCATAGACCATTACTTTTCCTTCTTGCATAAGTACGCATCCCAAACCGTTATGAGAAGCATCGCTATACACCACATAATCTTTACCCGATTCTGGTTGTACTGGTACCGTGGCTTCTATTAAGATCTTCTTTAATGTCTCAAAGTTTTCTTGGCATTTATCTTTTCAACTGAATGGCATTTCTTTCCTCAATAGCTTGGTCAATGAGGAGGCAATCATCAAGAAATTCTGAACCTCTAAAACATTCTTCAGAGGTTTGCATTCAACTATAATTTGTACTTTCTTAGGGTCTACTCTTATTCCCACTGCCAAATCCACATAACTAATAAAACAACTTTTGACAACCAAATTCACACTTTGACAAATTAGCATATAACTTCTTTTCTCGAAAGGTCTGAAGAACAATGCAAAAATGGGCATCTTGTTCTTTCTTTACCTTCGAATAAATCAACATATTATTATTAAATACTACCACAAATTGATCCAAACAAAATCAGAATTCTTGGTTCATTAGGCTTATAAATGCCGTAGGCATCATCACGATCTCATAGTATTCATACCGAGTCTAAAAAGATGTCTTTAGAATTCCTTCTTCCTTGACTGTTTCACGCGCAGGAAAAAAGGAGCGTTTGGAGTAAGGAGCACTAGTGGACATCATCTATCAAGAATAGGTATATCAGTATCAGTAATATAATATTTGAGGTTGTTTGAAATTCACTAGTTGGCATGTTTATTAAAAGGTTATGCATGCTATGATATAAATCGTATTTTATTTGGTATCTGAATGAATTTTTAATCAGGTAGTTTTTAGACAGTTTCACTATTTATAAAAAAACCATATTAAACTGCTAGGTTGCTGCCTGAAACTAGACTCGATTTAAATACAATAATAATACTTTTAAATTTTATGTGATTAACCAGTTTTGAAAATAAAAGATAAATAAAAAATATACTGATTTCAAAATGTAAATTGTTTCAAAAATATCTTGTGACATCTCTGACTTGTATTCAGTGATGAATACGGGAAAAATGGGTGTTACAGGTGAACTGACAACGGTCACATTATTGGCCAAACTCATTAGCATCTTTGAATAATGACAGTCAATAAAATCTAAAATAAACGACTTTTGCAGTTGTTCTAATGCCCCCAAAATGCCCTTCATATGGAGCATTGTGGCAATGCTGTAATATCGATGTCATTTCATCCTCAGGGACGCAGCATCGAATTATATTGTCATTACAAACCTTGAACAAATAAGGTTTATTCCAAATATATTTCGTCGTATCTCTAAGAAGTCTTGCCTTCTTGTACCCAGTTACACCCAAAGGAGTCTTTCCACAAACCAAGTAATTCACGAAATTAGCGTACCACTATGTTGCATCCACAACGAAAAGCTTTTCTTCAGGAAATGCGTCGACAATTTGCAACTTATTTCCATCTTTGCTGCCTGCTTCCAACCTTGTCGATTACTTATGTTGTAAGATGTACCCATGTTATTGCCACCATGTTGCTGACATAATTAGCATTTTCTACATGCTGTGGGTAATCCTCATAGCTATGGTTCTCGCCACAAATCTTACAAGAAAATATAAGAATGGCAGTTTGTTGAGCTAGCTGGATAGGAGCAACTTCACTTGTTCCCTCCATATTCTTGATTTTATTCTCCAAAGATGAAATCTAAGATTTTAGAGAAGAGAGATCATCAAGCCCGATGACTAACGGTGCAACTTTTATGAAAAAGCCTTTGAGATAGGATATTGAGAATCGTTATGAGCAAATTGCTCCAACACACCAACAATAACATTGTAGGTGCAATAAAGTAATGAACCATTAGATGACCAGTCATATTGTTGATTTTATTCTCCAAAGATGAAATCTAAGCTTTTAGAGAAGAGAGATCATCAAGCCCAATCACTCCCGGTGCAACTTTTATGAAGCAGCCCTTGAGATAGGATATTGAGAATCGTTTTGAGCAACTTGCTCCAACACACCAACATCAGCGTTGTAGGTGCAATCAAGTAATGGACCATTAGATAACTCGTCGACAAGATGTTCTATGGCTGCATTCAACCTAATGTAGAAAATTTCAATTTGAGTTTCCTGTTAAATGCCATGTTTGGGACATCGTCGCAAAATACATATCTTTCCCATGTAGTATGGAGGGTCTCATCATCCAACTGATAGTAGGCTGCAATGTCATTCCTCAAGCGTGAGTTCATTGTCGGTGGATTAAAGCGCAGAAATAATTGCATTGCAAGATCATTCCATGATGTAATAGAGCAGGTAGGGAGTCCTCAAAACCATCTACGAGCTCTACCCTACAAAGAATATGGAAACAATTGTATCCGTAAGGCATCATCAGAAATGCCTTGCTGGCTAAATGAAGCACAAATTAGAAGGAAAGATTGAAGATGCTCTCAAGCATCTTTGTCTGGTAACCCTGTATACTGCCCGTTGGAGTTGAGCATTTGAAACATGACCGGCTTCAACTTGAAATTCCCAGCCTGAATAGGGGGTCTAACAACAACCGGTTACAAATCGTCCAATTGGGGAACAACAATCTTGCATATTGTTCTTTTCTGGGCTGCTGGGTGTAGTGGTGGGTTTTCAGAATTTTGAGGGATACCCTCATTGTTGTTAGGCTGTCTTGCCATCCCACTACGTTCTCTAATTCTTATTCGAAAAGTTCTCTCAATTTCAGGATTTGGTATAAGTAGTGGTGCGGTGGCACTTCTGGTCATACAACACTTACAAAACTTAATAAAAAGCGAAAAGGAATAACAAAAAGAAAGCTATTAGAAACAACTACAAGCTAAATAAAGAAAACAAAATTACAAGCAGAAACATAAAAACCAAATAATGCCATCCCCAGCAATGGCGCCAAAACTTGATCGGTGTGGAAACATCTCACTTTAAGTGCAAGCAACACTATCGATGCAAGAATAGAAACAGGAGAATCCCGTTTGAATATCGATCCCACGAGGATGATGTATTCGGTTTAAGTATTATGTGGCCACAAACAATTTTGTAAAAGTGGATATTGTGAGTGTAATGGTAAACACAATAAAAGAATAAAGTAAGGCTTAAATGATCAATTGTGGCAGCATTAACAAAATATATAAAGAGTAAAGAAATATAGAATAAAGCTAGAATCTCCTTGGTTTAGTTCGGTAGAAAGATAACGTACAGTACAAGGAAGTTCTATGGCTCAATTAACAAATAGAAAGTGAGCTTGAGTACTAGCTTCCATTTAGTCTTCAACTACTGACGTAGGGGCATAAATCGGCTACAAATCTCATTATGAGTCAGAACTATAACCCTTTGAACGAGCGGATCAACTTTCGTTGTATCCATTCAACTCTTATTGTAATACTCGATAACCTGATTTGTCACTGCATCTGTTGATGTTAGTGACTAGTTTAACACTCTCATGCAAAACGGTATTCAGATCCAACAATTAAAGTTTAACAAAAAGCTAATATAAATATAAATTAATCTAAATAGCAAGTTTTAACAAGTTCATAAAGCTCAAAAGTTAAACCATTGTCAAATAAGTGCAAAATACACAAGTAATCTCCAACAAACATCTAAATAAAGAAGAGTTTAAGAAGATAACAAAGTATTTTCCTTGATCCAGCACTTGATTCCTCTTCTTCGTTGATAATTCTACCTCACTTCACCTTGGATCTCTAGAAATGAGCTTAAGCCGCCATGGGAGGATAGAGAAAGCTCGGAGGTTGAAGACGATATGAAAAATAATACAGCTGGCAGAGTCGTCCTTATCCTTTAACAGAGTGGAGAGCTGGCAGATATAGTGTCGAACTAGCTGCAGTGGTGAGACTTCCTCTACAGGGACATTAGAAATACAACGACAACAATGCAAATAGGCAAAAATATGTGAAATAAGAGCAAGTGAGACTAAGTTAAATAAAATGCGGGAAATAGACATGAAAATGTAGAAATGGATGCAATAAACACAGATGTGGGAACAATTAGATCTATAAATCTAGGGAAAATATATACTTTTTAAATAGCTATCAACTTGCTTGATTTGACAATATCACAAAAAAAATTAAATTAATGATTTTTTTTTTTAAATATGAAGGGTTAAATTTATTGAATTGTTTCAAATTAGGACCAAAATGATAGAATGTAAAGCTTGAGGACTAAATATGTTAATAAAAGTATCAAAATTTTGGATAGAATAAAGTTCGGGTACCAAATTGGGAGTAAAAATTCTTTAGGTGCCAACTTGGAAGAATGTGCTTAATTCAAGTACCAAATGTATATTTAGGCTTAATAATTTTAGTTTTTAATGTTTAAAATTTAGTTATTTTAATTATGATTTTTTTAAAAAAAGTTCATCAACATTCATTTATTTTATCAATTTAATTTAGAAAATAAAAAATTACAAAGAAAATAAAAATATATAAAAAGTAAAAAAAGCTAGAATTTTTGATTAAAATAGAATAAAATATTGTTATAACAATTAGAAAAAGAAAGTAAAAAATATAAAATTATATATAGGGTAAAATTTTGATACACAGGCTGTATAAAACTAATTTTACACAAGCCTACATGTTTACACTATAAAACCCAAACCTTAAAATCCTAACCTTAACCCTAAAACCTTAAACCCTATACTCTAAATTCTAAACCCTACAACCTAAACCCCTAAAATTTAAACCCTAAACTAAAACCCTAACCCCTAAAACTAAAAGGCACATGTAAACTAAAGTTTACATGGCCTATTGTTGAGTTGATCGAACAATCAAAATTGGCCAAGAGGGGGTGGATTGGAAATTTAAAAATATTTGGAAGGAGTGTGCAAGAATTAAAAATATGTAAAGAGATTTAGACTGGTTCAACTTCCTCAATGGAGTCTACATCCACTACCTTTGCTACCACACTAAGGATTTCACAAATTCACTCAATTTGTCTTTCCTTTGAGGACAATGAGTAACCTTACAACACTCACCAAAACTTATACCCCAAAATCTTGTGAGACCCTTTCTTAAAGGTACAACAAATAAGAAAACTTAAGAAACCTCACTAGGTAGGTATTTGTAATAGTTTAAGCTCTCTCTCAAACCCCAAACAGTTAAAATGAATAAATACAATAAGAGCAATAAAGTGTTTTTACAAGAAGGATATGAATTTATGCTCTAATAGACTTTGAATATGCTTGAATGCTTTTGGATAATTGTCATGTTGTTGAAGAAGCTTTGGCAACTTGTTTTCATACCCTCTTCATTGATTTCTAGCCGTTTGGGTGGTTAGGGAATTGAATAGAGCCGTTTGGAACAAATTTTCCCGCATTAAATGTTGTATGGCAATAGTGGGTATGGATACGTGGGCTTCCATATCAGTGCCTGCTCAAAGAGAAAATAGCCGTTACAAGTAAGGTGTACCGGATCAGTAAAATGACGTCACACGATTTGTGCAAGCATACACTGTTGATGCAAGTATAGTTGACTAGCATATCCTGTCGAATATCGATCTCACGAGGATAGGAATTTGGTTGTAATCTTATGTAACTCTGAAAGTAAAAAGGATTGTAAGCATAATTGTGACTGCAAATGAAGAAAAAATGATCTGAATTTAATATTGATGTGGAAGCAAAAATAACAAATTAACAAAATAAAAGAAATATGAAGTTAGGAACTAGATCCCCTAGGTTTAACTCAGCAGATTATCGTGTGCAACAAGAAACAACAAAACAATAATTCAATTAAGAAATAATATTAAGCTTGTTTACTGGCTTTCCTTCAACTATTCAACAGTGACTCAAATATGTAACTTTACCACAACTTCGATTGCTGGTAGAAACTACACATTAACGAACAAGTGGATCAACTCTCGTTGTATCCTTATCTGACTTTCGTTGTAATGGCTTATTAATCTAAATTGTCACTGCATCTCTCGATGTCAATGGTTAAGCTAGACATTTCCATGCAAACAATGTTCAAATCCAACCATTGAAATATGAAAGAAAGCTCATCAAAATATATTGAATTTAAAATCCAAAATAATTTAACTTCATAAACAAGCTAAAAAGTAAATCATCGTCATTCAATACAAAGAAATATATAAATATCAATGAAACCTCTATTCCTAGTAAGCTTCAAAGAGAATCTACATATTTCCCCTTGTTCTGACACATGGATCTTTGTTTCTCTACCCCGTCTCACCTCAGTTCTCTAGAAAGTAAGCTCAAGCAGCCATGGGAGGAGCTTCAAATGGTTTAAAGATGATGAAGAGTGATAAGTCGGCTTGAGTTTATTTCTCTCTCCTTAAAAATGTCCTTTTTATAGGCCGATGTGATGAGGACACCTATCCTTCATGTGAATTGTGTGATAGACTATCGTACTAAATCTGGTATAACAGACTATATAGTTGGCACATTCATTCTTATCCATAGCGATCTGGACAACTGGCGGCTGTAGTGACGAACCTGACTGTAGTGAATAAACTTCCTCTGCGGGGACATTAACATTACAGCGACAAAGTAGCAGAAAGGAAAAAATTTGCATTAAAAGAGCAAAGATGACTTGAGTTATAGAAAATGCAAATAAAAAACTAAAAATAAAGAAATGAATGCATGAAGAACTATTGTGGAGACAAATTAATCCATAAATAAGGAGGAAATACATGCTCTTTAGAGATCTATCAGTATCGATACGCAAGTTTGTGTATCGATACAAAGTGAGGATTTTACAAGGGTACCGATACGCTTCTCTCCATACCGCTACTGAATTTACTTATTGGAATTTTTGAAGAATCTTTATAAAGTATGCGTATCGGTATGAGTATTATCGTATCAGTACTCAGGATAATTTAAAAAGTTTTTGCTCTAAGTGCGTATCGATACAGGGTTTACCGTACCAGTACTGACAAGCATGCGTTGAAGCAAAATTAACAAGGTCTTCATTTCAAACTAATGAAAGAAGTACTGAATCGTTTGATCTAATACATAGTGATGTTTGTGATTTGAAATTTGTCCAAACTAGTGGAGGAAATAAATTTTTTATTACCTTCATCGATGATAGTACAAAGTACTACTATGTGTACTTGCTTAAGGGCAAAGACAAATCTATAGAGAAATTTATACAACTATGTGTACATTGGATATATCATTCTAAGTTTGTTTGTTGATGACATACTCATTGTTGGAAGCAACAATGAAATGGTAAAACGTACCAAAAACATGTTAAATTCAAGATTTGACATGAAATATATGAGACTATCCGATACAATTCTGGGCATCCAAATCAAAAGGTCAACTAAAGGTCTCATATTGACACAGTCACATTATGTGGACAAGATTCTCGAGAAATTTAACAAGGATAATTCTGACATAGCCATAACTCAATTAGATTGTTGTTCACATATGTCTAAAATTCAAGGGGAAAGTATCCACCAAGTGGAATATGCAAGTCATAGACAGTTTAATGTATCTCATGAGCTATACTAGACCAGACATTGTTTTTACTATGAGTAGTCGAAGTAGATTCACAAGCAATCCAAGGAAAAACCATTAGAAAGAAATTGTGAGGGTACTGAGATACCTAAGATATACTCGGGACTACGGATTGCATTATTCTAGAGACCTTGCTATCTTAAAAGGATACACATTTGGATATCTAACATTCAAGATACCAAATGAACAAGTGGATATGTATTCACATTGGAGTGAGGAGCTGTATCATGGAAATCCCCAAGACAAATTATTATAACCAGATCCATAATGGAATCTGAGTTTTTGCTCTAGGCAAATTTGGAGAATAAGCTGAATGGCTTTGATAATTTTTTGAGGATACTCCTCAATGGCCGAAACATGTGCCCAAAGTATGCATATACTGTGATAACCAAGCAACAATTGATAGAACACATAATTTTATGTACAACGGTAAATCGGGACATATATGTCGTCAACATAATACTGTTAAACAACTGATCTCAAATAGAGTTATCTATATTGGCTATGTAAGATTAAAGGATAATATTGTAGATCCGCTAACCAAAGGGTTAAATCAAGATCAAGTTGAGAAAACATCTAAAGAAATATGACTAAAGCCCATAAAAAAGTGAAGGTGCTATGTGAAGGAAAACCCTACCTAGCTGATTGGAGATCCCAAGATCTAGGTTCAAAGGGACAACCTAATTGCATAGACTTGTTCGGCCACTGTATGGGTACCTATCCCTAAGTCCGTTCCTATGATGTAAACAATGATCAAAGTGGGACAGGCTAGGCAAAAGCTTTTAATGACCATTGTGTGCTTCAACATAAGTCACCTATGTGAGAGTGAAGTGGGGCCACTTTAAGGAGACTACTGGGCATAGTTCTTTCAAGCTCTTGTAGAACCAGACGATGTCCACGGGTATGGACATAACCGTGAGAGCTAATACTCTTGTCAGAGAGGTAGTTGTGTGAAGTATATCATCATTTACACAAAAGGCAGAATAATTCAAGGACATCACGTCTACTGGTTAGCTAGTAAAGTAAATATACTTTCACAGGGGAAGGTTCGAAGGAGGAAACCTACCTATCCTATGCAGCTATCGATCGTAGAACCTATCACCATATCTAGTCAAAATGTTTTAATAAAATCATTAATTTCATTCATGTGGGGGATTGTTAAAAAAATTGATGAATTGGTAACTTTGAGCCATATTTTCTATGGGTAAGGTGGAGATTCGAATGATGAATTTATTGGTTCATATTCTACTCCATGAGACCTTTAAAACTACATCTCATATGATCAAAATGGTTGAATGATGAATGAGAAATTGATTTTCAAAGTAAGGTACTTGTGAATTGTGAAAGGAAAATAAAAACCCCTTATTCCATATTGGTGGGATAACAAGCATGAGAAGTGTTTATATACACAAACCCTTTTGCTAGTCATTGAGTGATTTGGATTGAGTGTAACCCTCTCAACCTGGCCTAGCTGTCAGACTGACCCGAGCGAGTCACATTAGGTTTACCGAGGTAAACCGTGAGAAGAAACCCCAAAATGAGACCATTTTTTTCTTTTATCTTGTCTAGATGCTTAAATAATATCCTACATGATCATGCTGACAGCAGATGAAAACCCAACTCAATCGGGCATCGATTTGACATCCAATTGGTCTCAAATACAATTTAGGGACCCGATTGCAATTCCAGAAATTTACAGGATTAAATCTCATTCTTATGATATCCAGCCTTAATTAATCAGGATTCAATCATGCATCTCAAATTTCGGCTCAATCCAAACACCCAAGCGCATTTAATTATATAAACAAAACTTAGGGACTAAATTGTAAAAAAACTAAAACTGGTCTGCAGTGACATTAATAGCTTTAACTGCCATCGTATCGATACGGTTACAACCGTACTGATATGGTATGAAATGCTCTGTTTCGATACACCTCAGTGCTGTACTGATACGCCTAACCAACTTACCGAACATTTGAAATGCTTTATGACCGTACCGATACGGTTCCAAGTGTATCGGTACACGAGTTTGGGTTGAAAAAGTAGATTGCAGTGTTTAAAACCCGTACTGAAACACCCTTTTCCGTACTGGTACGCTAGGCCAAATTTGCCTTGGCATATTAGAACACACATGGCCCGTACTAATCCCTTAAGCTTGGAATTTCCCAGCCGTACCAATACGGTCCCACGCGTATCGGTATGCCTGGACCTGTAATGCCACTTTTTGCTGGTTTTTCATCCCAATAACACACTCAAATCATTCCAACAAGATTGAAACATAATACCAGCATTCTAGGCATACCACAAGCATCCAAGCTTCACAAACTTAATATCCTAACATGGCATCTTTGCATCAACGGAGAGCTAGAGGCATGCATCCTAGTTTTCATCCAAGCAACATTCAAAAAGGTAAACCATCATCAAAATCAAACATTAGAGGCCAATTAAAACCCAAGAGTAACCAAATAAACATGCTCAAACAGGGAGTTCAACATAACATCTCCCAAAACCAGAACAAGTACCCCATTGCCTTTGTTCTTATAGTCTAATCCGAAACACACTTTGTTAACTAAGTCTTGCTAGGATCCCCTTGCTTCTTGCTACCTTCCAAGACCTTAATCCTCTGCATTGATGGAAAAAGAGAGTGTAAGCACACTAGGCTTAGTGAGGAGTGCTCAAATACAACACACAATCAATGCATTTAAAACCATTGTCCAAAGACATTAAAAATCCCTTTTTAAAACATATTTTTCATCATGTAAAACATCATGCCTTAAAAACCATGCACTTAACACTTTCAAAACCAGTAAATTAGACCACATGCTACATGTATCATTAACCAACAACAAAACCCATTGCTAACCTCAATTTAAGCCTTCCCATGCATAACAACCCTATGCAAAGCTTAAAGAGTAAACATGCATAAATCACATTATACAACATAAACCTTTCAATGATACATTAACAATTATATTGGCTTACAAGTGATCATTAAACAAGTCCAATAACAAAAGAGTTCATCGGATGCACGGATTCAACAAGTGTTCAACCAACACTTCAAGCCATGTCAATCAGAGTAGCAATACAATAACAATCACAGTACATTACCAATCGGGAGCTTACACAACCATTGGGGACACCAACACCTTTCATCGGTTAGACGCTTAATCCACTAACGAGAGTTTTCGGTACTGTTTAACCCCTCTACCGTTAGGGTACTCGGATGGAGTTTTTGTTACACAGATCTTTATTATATTGCACTCAATCCTATGGCAGGCCAATTACATCCGATAACAATTTTAAAACCACATCACTTGCCAATATAATTAACCATTTAACATTTACCTCACTGTTTTCAACAAGCTTTCACCATACCATTTCTCCAAAGCAACATCACATGCTTTAAACACAAGTATAAACCATATACTTACAAGGATCACTTACCTTGTGCATCCTTCAACATTTCATGCTCAAACACAGTATATTAAATACTTTAAATCATGTTTAAATAGTAGGTAACATGTAAATTAAAACTAGTGCATAAAACCATTTAACATTAGCACGATCAAGAGAGTAAAACCACTTTACTTACTTCTGAGCTTAGGTAAGTGTTTCCAGCTCTACCTAAACTCCCAAAACCACCTTTAAAACATTCCAAAGCTGGAATCCACATTTTCACTCACCGATACACGAAACCTTGATTTGCTGACGAGAAATCAAGTGTCTGAAGCCCCTAACACCTCACCAGTCACGTCCGGATCAACTTCCCCTGCTTTGACGACAAGAAAATAGAGGATTAATGCATCTCAATGCATTCAAGACACTGCAACAACAAATCCTCTCGGATTTCCACAATCCTCCCAATATTAGCCATCCACAACAACCAAAATCATCATCAAAACCTTCTCAAACACAAACCGTATGTATTCACGCAGTCACCAAAACACCCCAAGAACACAAATCTTGCAACCTAACAATTAGAGATTCAAGCGTTTTGGGATTCCATTGACAACAACAACTTATCAACATTATAAAACATCCACAATATGAATTAAATCATCCTTAATTACCAAAAAATAGATTCAATCCGTGAATCAACTCATTTCCCCCAAATAACTCAATTAATAATTGAAAAATCATTAAAACCAGATTAGAAACACAAAATCAAGGATCAAATACTTGGTAATTTCAGTAAAGAACCATACAATAGAGGAGATCTAGGACCTTACCCCTATTGTGAAGTTTCTCCCTCAATCGATTTGATAAAAGCTAAGAAACACAAGATTAATGTAAGATTTTGTATAAGCAAATCTTAGTTGAACAATTTGAAACCATAAAATCAAGTTAGAAACCATCTCACCTATGGAATTTGATGAAAACTTGAGTGTTTGACTGAAGAGAGAATGGAGAGAAAAGTGGAGAGAAAAATAATGTGATTTATTTCCCAAAACCAATAACCACCTTTTAACCAAAAATCTCTTTTAATTGAATAATAAAACACATGTTAAAATAAGTCTAATTAAGGGAGAAACCATCAGAAACAAATTGGTAAAATATCTCCTTAAATATTCTAAGAATTTGACCCTTTTCATTTTAGTCACTAGAAAATCACAGTTTTCGAATCTTCCATTTTGGTCACTAGCCCAAAATGTACGACTTCCAAAACTCACTTTCTAAAATTGATTCCACCAAAAATCATTATATATTAAAATATGATTTTTAACTATTTTCCATATTTTTATCTTACCGAAAAATATACCATCCTGAATTCGACTCAAATCTCTAACCCGATCCACCAGATCGTCTAACTAGGCCGCCCAAAAACTGAGGTGTTACATTGAAACTGTGCATCACGCTCAGGAGTAGGGGGTGTGAATCAAAGCTCGTCGAGCCCACTCGGGTTGGGGCGCACTTGTACAACGTGAGAGACGCGAATGTTCGGACCGGATGGGCCCTTTGTGGACCTGCGAATATTTTACCCACTTTGAATTAAATTTTTCCTTAAAAATAGAATATCTTTTTGAATATTCCTAATTTAGTAGGATAATTTTTGGTTTCCTTAAATTCGAATATTAAAGAGGTAACAGCTGCAATTCACGAAAATATATCCGTTTAGACATGGTATTAATTATTAATTTATGAATTGAATCGGACGTGAAATTAATGGCCATTAATTTGGAATATCCCCTATAAATAATGTGCTTACCTTCAAGGTTTAGACACAACTCGAAAACCTTTTCTTCTCCTCTAGTATTTTCGGTGATAGGAAAAGTCAAGAGAATAGTTCGTGATCTCTTCAGTCATGCTACTGTCAAAGATCATCCTATTGTTGTATCCTGGGAGACTGACAACCGACAAACTTAAGCACTTTAGAGTGGTCAAAATCTGTCTTAAGGAAAATGCGTAGATGCAGGCCTCAACACGTTTCCTATGGTTTGTCCAATCGAATCAAGAGTTTGTTTCTCTTTATTTTTTTGTATTTTGATTATTTAATTAATATTTATTTTCCTTTTTATCATCGTGGATTGTAATATTTATAAAAATCTTAAGATAAACTTCTTCTACATTTGTTTGATCCGAGATGATTCAAAAATCTTTCTGATATCGAGATAGCAAATAAATTTGTTTTCAGGATTTATCATGCCGTTTCAACGGGTTTGCTTAATCTCAAAGTAGAAAAATCTGTTTACAGAAATTGTCATTATAAGTAACAGTGGTTATAGATTTTGTATGATATCAAAATCAAAGATAAACGAGAATTCATTTTTTGTTTATTAGAATTATTGTTAATTCTGGTTTCGTTTCCTTTTGAACAGAAACAATGACTATGGGAGATTCTACCGATTTGACTGCTAAGGTGTTGATCGTGGGGCAGACTTCAAATCAAGCTCTGAATCTGACCTCACCGACAGTGGGAGTGAGCCACAATGAGAAGCCGGCAAAATTCTATGGACAAAATTTTAAAACATGGCAACAAAAGATGCTGTTCTATCTTGCCATGTTGAATTTGGTGGTGCGGGAACAATTTTGCATTCCTCACTCAACAATTGCGAGGTCGATTTCAGGGAATCCCCGTTACATGCTTCGAGGATTTTTTCATCCCCATACCCATCGGATCCCCACAGCTTTCAGGGAATCCCTACCCCCAAAACTTAAAAAAAATTTACTACTTTACTAGCCAAAATATATTATCAATTTCAATTTACAAGTCATATATTCAATACACTTAAAAATATCCAAATCTTAATACATTAAAACAATTTTTCAACATTAAATCTCCAAAAAAAACAAATCTAAAAGCTTAAATAACAAAAGGAAGAGATGTTGTTACTACCAACTTTTTTATCCAGAGCATGAAAAGATGCTTCGTTCAACATAGTTTTTCACCTTTGCTTTGCGGGAATGACGCAACATCTTTGGCATAGGATTGTAAAACTATTTGGGAATGAGAAACAATATAATCAACCTCTTACAAGTGATACATGTTTTACTTTGACAAATTGAATAGACTAAAATATGATACATTTTTGAACATGCAAAAGCTTAGCCAACTCAAAAATGTCAACCAAAAGTTGCATCATACGTTGCAATTTAGAAGAGTACCTTCTAAAGATAGAATCTTGTGACAATAACAAGTTACAACATATCAAATTTATGCAAATATTTAAATAATTTCTGTTTAATATGCTAAAGCAAATATGTATACAAGTTTAAGCAATATAAGCAAGCACATAACGCCTAAAAGTAAAATGAAATAAATAAAATAAATAGGTTGAAGGTCTTTACTGGCATAATGATGAAAAAGACGATGGTGGTGCGATAACGATAGTGGTCATGGAAAAAGATCAAGGATGCTCGTAGTTGGTTGGCAACTGAGAAAGAATGTTGGCATTGTTTTCTTGAATAGAAATAGGATTTTTGAGTAACATGAACGACGAAAATTGAAAGATAAATAGTTTATATTGTCTTAATTAACAAAAGAGGGATAAATTACTAAACATGTCACCCATACTTAATAAGGTTTAAACAAAAGGCACATATATATTAATGGACTAGAATATGGATAATAAGATAGGTAGGTATACAAGTAAATAAGAGTTAAGTATATATATTTTTAAAATATCGGGGATCCTTGCAAATATTTTTGTTGATCCCTACGGTTATTTATACAATTACAGTTCAGTTATCCCCACGATTTGGATATAGCAATCCTCATCTTCATCCCTATTTGAGCTTCAGCGATAAAACTTCCCTTGTCCCCGTCTCCATGGGTGAAGATTTTGATTATTCCCATCCCGTCGATTTAGATCCCCATGGTTTTCGGTTATTCCCCATCCCAGATTTCTACCCTTACTTTGAATCTCTTAGACAGTTTGTTGTGCATTTGACTCAGACCTGAACTCGCAATTTTTGACATTCTCCCCGACCAAATTTAGCAACGCCTTCTAATTCAATTTTTGCAACAAGAAAGCCGTCTATTTCAACATTCAAGATATGACGTACAAGGTAAGCATCAACAAAGCCTTTCAATTCTTGAATACTCTCTTGGGTAGAATCCTTGCAGTGACGTTGCCACCAATCCAGGCTTTCCCACAGCTGTGAACTTGTCCAAAGCATTATCCATTATCGAAGACCAAGACCCAACAACTTTAGCAGCATACTCAGGTTCCTTGGACCAACACGAGTCATACTTAAAATAGCCACCTTGATATTTGTGAGTCCCTTTATTAGTCACCAAAATAGTTCCCATCACCAAGTAGTAGTGATCAGAACTACCACAAACTCGAAAGAAACCTTATTATCTTTATGAGTCAAAATCCATGTACGATCGACTACAAATCTATCAAGTATCTCACATATAGAAGATGCTTTCTGCCATATCTTAGAGATTACAAGTGGCATATCAATGACGAGTTTTCTAGTTTCACGCACCGTAACCTCTTGACTAGGCCTAGTCGATAGACTCGAACCACGAGGGTTATATTAGGTTTGTCGGAGCAAACCTGAACCAAACAACAAGATTTAGGTCCATTTTTTCTTTTATCTTCTCTAGATGCACTATTAGAATCCTAGGTGTGTATACTGGCAGCAGTTAAATTTTCGACCGAATAGGGCGTCAAATCGACATCCAATTGTGTGTATTTATAATTTAGGGACCAAATTGCAAATATAGAAAATTACAAGGACTTAATATAAGTAGGGGTTACCAATCCTCAATTAATCAGGTTACATGCATACATGTCCAATTTCAGCTTAAACTGATCATTCAATCACAATCAAATTGCAATCATACGAAACATGGACCAAAATGGAAGAATCTAAACCATGCCACCACTTTAATGTTAGCGATAGTGCCCTAAGGCCTATTGTATGGACATGATATTTTGATTATTGAATTTATTATTATGATAAATTTGCATGCTTTTGTATCCTTGAATATTATTATTCTAAATATCCCTAATCAGTTATTATTGTGGGAACAATAATAAGATAATATTAGTATTAAGTTTGATAGATATTCATAAGATGAATATGTGAATGAGATTCAAATCAAATTCATATATGTATTTGTTGAGAACAAATATTAGGATCGACTCGTCCTAAGATTAATACATGGATTAAAGTTATATATTAATCTTCAAACAAGTATGACATTAAATCCTTAGACCTAAAATTGCTACGGTTCTCAACATGATAACTATTATGTTTTGACACAGTCAAACATCGTTTTTAATCGGACGATTATAAAGGTTATGCTTGAACATAATAAGGAATCATGTAGTGAGATCTGAGTGATTAAGATGGAATTTATCCCTCTTAACATAAGAGAGATATCTTTGGGCCTCTCAATGATTGAGACTAAGAAATGCATGGTTGTGCTCAAATGAGTTGATAGAGATCAATTTCATTTGTTTAGCCAGTTCAATTGGGCATCAAGAAACTAAAGATAGAACGATATAAGGTTAACACTTTCCATGCCTTATATTCTATCAAGATATCGTGAGATAAAAGAATTTTGACATAAATTAAATTAAGGTTGTCTCGGATTATGAGCTTTTCATTTAACTCGGGTAGTCATAATGTTTTGCTAGAGGCCACTTATGACTTGTAGAATAAAATGTGATTTTATCTACTACCAACGTTAAATTAACCTACAGGGTTGCACACTAAGAATGGATAAGAATGATTGTGGTTATTACTCCCAATAATAAATTTAAGATAAGGCGATTATTTTAAATTATATTATTAGAGATTATTTATTTGAATTTATAAAGCTAAATTCGTAATAGAATATCTTATTTGTTTTATTATTTTTTGAAAATAATATAAATAAACAATATTATGAAATAATCTCATTATCTAGATTTGATTGAATTTAAATTCCTTATCAGATAAGGAATCTATTTTAGAATATATTATTTATTTATTTTAAATAAATAATATTATTAAATAAATCACTTTATCTAGAGTTGGTTGAATTTGAATTCTTTATAAGATAAAAGAATTTATTTTAAATTATAATTTATTTAAAAAGAGTTTTAATTAAATTATAATAGTGAACTCAACCTAGATGGCGACCGTCTTTCAAAAAGGCAGAGCCTCAACACAACTGGATTCCTGAATTAGAAATCAAGGTAAATTTTGATTTCCTCTTGCGTACATTAATATGATTGCATGAGATCCTGGAAATTTTCGTAGGATATTTTTCCGCTGCATTTATATGCATGATTAGATCAGCTTATTTTCTATGAAACCCCTACATTTAACAGAAATAACAACTTGGGTATCGGTACTCGGGACAAGGTATCGATAGCAGGCCTTATTTTTAAGGGCCGTACTGATACCCTTCCTCGAGTATCGATACCCAGCCCAAAATGGCCAAAGTCACAAATTCCAGTAGCTAAAACTCGTACCGATACACCTCCCTGAGTATTGATACCTAGGCCAAAATTGCGCATACCCGTATCGATACTACAGATTAAGTATCGATACCACTGGACCTGTAATACCCAATTTAGCTGGTTTTACACCCAATTGATACCCAGAACATGCCTTAAACATTTGCATACATATACACCATAAAACCAAGAACTAAAACAAGCCAATAGACCTCAATATCAGAAGCAATTAAGGAAGATTGAATCACTTTACTCTTCTATAGGCATGCTTCATAAACACTCACAATCAACATACGTAAACCAGATCTTGGCCTAGAAACATACAAGCATAGCATTCAACATTTATATAAATGACATATAAACTTGTTCAAATCATAAGAGAGTAACAATAGACATCAAAAACATATCATGCATTGCAAGGCAAACTAGAGCATATAGTCATCATAAGGAAACATACAAATTGCAACTTCAACATGTTTAAGGGGAATACCAAAATAGAAAGATTAAAACTCTAAACAACTTGAAAACATCTCAAAACCCCATTACAAACCCCAAAGGATATTGGTGACACATTGCCTTGTTTACCAGATATCAAAATAGTTTATCATACAAAAATGAAAATAGTGTTCTTGGATTCTATTCACTCAAAACGCGGCCTTCAAACCTTAGTTTTCTGCAAGGATGAAAGAGAGCGTGAGCTAATCAAGCTTAGTGAGGTTGCTTCATTTTCAAACTTCCTTTTAATCAACAACTTTATCGGATACACAAATACGGTGGAGGTAATCTTTCAACCCCCTTTTCCACGGTGGTAATAATCTTTCAATTACCTATCCCGCATAATTTCTTTCACTTACCTCAAGGTTGAGGGACACCTCAAACCCGAATAGTTTCTTTCAACTACCTCAAGGTGGTTGGAAGATTGATTAGGCTCAAAGCCCCTTTATGTTTATAGTGCACTCTCATCATATGGCTAGCCATCTATATATGATACTTTTCTTTTAATATGTCACTTAGCCAATATAGATTATACATGCATGGGAACTTACTATTTTTCAATGCTATACATACTCGTTTCATCATTTTATTCACAATAATACTCATAGGATTTATATCAATGGTAGCATATCATGCTTACTCATTCCAAAACAAATCTCATGTCTATAAACCTGGAAAATCATGATTAAGGTGCATTGTAACAACAAGTTTCATCCTCATGCATTTATTCAACCTCATTTCAAAACATTCATTTGCAACTTTATAAAAAAATTAGCAAGGTACTTTAATATCCCAATTTTTGGCTAGTGACCAAAATATAATTTTTCAATGTTTTGTGGCTAAAGTATAAACTTTGGAAAAGTTCAGGGACCAAAGTATAATTTTCAAAAGTTGTGTATTTTAACCCCGTAAATGAATAGTTCACCTCCAAGAATGATGTTTTCGTGTTACTCAGATTTTTCATATGGAGTTTGTATTAATGGCTATAAAGTGATAAATTTCAGAAAAATATCCAGATAATCGATCGAATCGAATATCCAGGATATTTTGAAGGATGATAAGGCAAGGTTAATTATGTTATTTTACATGTCTAATATATTTTATTTGTGTTGGAAGAATATGAACCCTTGGATTTAAGTTGATTTTCCATGTTAAATATGAGCCGTTAGATGAAAAATGGCAAGATCGTAGTTTTGAAAAAAAATCACAAGGGTAAAGTTGGTAAACTATTAACCCAAGATTAAATCTAGGCCATTGGATGAAGGATGATGACATGTGGTACATTATGGATTCATTGGATTTGAGGGCAAAATGGTTATTCCACTATTTGGAGGAATTTTGATAATTATCAGAATAATAGACTGAGTTGGGAAAATTCAGTCTATGTCCTTAAGAAAGTAAGTTTTTATGAGATAATAGTATTTATTTTTCGAATGTGGAAATATAGAATTTTTGGAATAAATCTGATAGCTCGGTTATGGTAAAATTGTAGTAGAAGTATTTAGTGAATATTGGGAAATCATATTGAATTGAAATTTCAGAGACTGTTCCATAAGCCATGGAAAATCATAAAAGATATTTATGGAATAATGGTCGAATGAGAAGGAACTAATTTAGTTAGATTATAATGGAATGGCAATTTTGAAACAAGCTAGCTAATAAAGACTAGTTGGAGGGCAAATTGGTCATTTGGAAAGGATGGCAATTTTGAAATATTTTTGAAATGTTGAGGACGTTTTTGGAAGATGAAATATGCATGGATTTAATCTTGGCCCTTGAATTTGGATGAGATTAAATTAGCCATTGGATTTAAAGGCTAAATTGGTAATTTCACTATTTAAATGAATTTAAAATTCATTTAATAGTTACAAGTGTAAAATAATAGAAAAAGATGAACAAATGTTCATCTTTTTCCAGCCATGTACCATGGAAGCTAGAGGAAAGAAGAAAAAAAATTTCCAAGCACGATTTAAGCCCTGAATCTCGATTTTTAGGTAATCTTTCGAACTACAAAGTTGTTCTACTCTTCGAGCTCTATCTTTTGATGTAAATAATTTATAGAATACTTGCTTGGTTGATGAGATTTGATATGTGGAAGAAATTAGGGTTTATGAACAAATTGGGGCTTATATGATTTTATGAATCCATGGTTGATTTTAAGTTAGAATCATGCTTGTATGATGTTAGAATCATGTTATCGAGTTGAGATTTAAACCCTACATATTTCGGTTTGTATAGAGAAGATTAGGGTTATGGATTCAAGTCAAACTTAGGGTTTGTGATGTTGGATTAATGATCTAGTAAGCTTGATTTGTTGTTTGGAAGCAAAACCCTAAGTTAAATACATAGGGACCATTTCAGCAAGCTTCAAAATTAAGGGACCAGATCTGATTTTGTTATGAATTTGATGTGTATTTATATTATTAATGATGTTAGAGACATGAAAACGAAGTTAGAATGCTAAACCGATGATTAATCACATTAGTGACCATTTTGACAAATTGTCAAACTTGCATGGTCTATTTGGCAAAGAGGATATGTAGAAGGAGTAAATCTGATTTTTTTAGCTAAAATGATGGAATTAAGGTAGTAATTTTGATTGGAGGACTAATTTACAAAGTTAAGAAGCTTGAATCCTTATATTTGAAATTTTGGTGACCATCTCGACTAATCAAGAGAAATTAGAGAAGTAAAGGTTTAAGCCTATTTTAATGAAGGATGTAAAGAGAACATATGAATGCAAGATTTATTCTAGTCGTTTGAAGTAAAGTTGTGGGACTAAATTGACAAGTAGAGAAATAGGGAGAAGTTGGTGTAAATTAGAAGTTATTTATGGAAAGTTATGTTGGAATTTGAATTATGGCAGTAAGTTTAAAAATTTGCCATAAATTCTAAAAAATGGTTAGGTGAAGAATTTTATACCGTTGTAAATATTTGTTAGTCTAGTTTCATTTTCAACAAACGGATATTGATTTCGAGTTCCGAGTTAAAAGATATGAATTTTTAATCGAATGAAGGTCATAAAAACTACATAGCAGTTTTTGCCTGGACAACTTTGTGACGTGAATGTAAAGAATTTTCATAATTTTTGTAGATTTTTTTAATTTATGTGGTTTATACCGTTAGAATCGTTATCGAATATAGTTTCTTCAGTATAAAAGAAATTAAGATCCAGTATTATTCTGCCCTGTATAAGTAAATCTTTGAAGGTAGCACAATCTATCAGAAAATGGAATTTGAAACATTTTGTTTTTAAATATTGGTTAGCAAGCTCGAAAGAATTATTGGAAGTTCAAATTGGTCACTAGGGACCATAATGAGTTTGGAACAGTACAAGGAAGAAAGGAAAAATATTTGGAAATTTTATATTCGAATGATTATATTAGACAACATGTTTAAGTTAATGTTAGATTTGAATCTAATAACTATTGTATTTTATTCATGTGATTAATGAAGTCAAGTCCAAATCAAAGAAGGCTTGAGGTTCTATGAAAGAAAAGATCAAACTAAGATTTAATTAGGCATCGTGTTAAGTGGCCAAGGTGAGTGCAATGCATACATAACATGATATATGGTTGTTTTATACATCATTAGGAAGACTTGCGATGAGTCTACCTTGTTTATGTTGACATGATATTTATGTCATAATCATATATTTGACATTTTCTAAATATGTCAAAAGTTGAATATAAATGCATGAATCACTAGTTATATATGATGTTATATTATGAATGATATTTCGGGTATGAACTGCCCAGTGTTAAATTTTGTTGGTATACATTGCCATGGATGAAATATTTGATGATATAAAGACCAAGTATGATATAGAGATTCAAAGGTATAGTTGTCTAGCCATAGAGTCATAAACAACTGTATAAATATTCTAAGCACTACAATGCAATATTCATATATACTCAAGGAAGGTTGGGTATATGTATACTCAAGGAAGGTTGGGTATACATAAGTACTTCGGTACATATTAAAATACTTAGGTGTAAATTTCATATATACTCAAGGAAGGTTGGGTATATGTATACTCAAGGAAGGTTGGGTATACGGGGATGACTCGTGTACTTAGATTCTCTTATTTCAATACTTTGGGCTAAATAAATTGAAAAACAAGATGGTAAGCTTGAGAGCTTGTTGATACAAATGGCAACGGTATTGGTAAGAATTAAACTTACTATTTTGATATATGTTAGTACATGTGATGTTACTTATGTTAACATGCATTAAAATGGTAAGTAAGTTAAGCTTGAAAGCTTAACATTAATGGTAAGTATTGATATGGTATTAAAGGAATTGAACAAGCATAATCATTAGCTTGTATCATGATATATATATATTCATACATTGATGCATAAATGACATATTATGACAAATGGACAAGCATGAAAGTCTTATGACATTAGCATGTAGTAAATCATTACTAATGCAATGTGAAAGTTGATGCATTGGCATATATATCATGTTATATAAACATAGCCATGAAGTTGAATAAAGTTTAAATTATTTTTATTAACTTCCTTTATTGCCTCACTAAGTTCGTACTTAGTGTGTGTTTGATTGTGCACAAGTAGGTAAATTAAGATAAGTGTGAGAAGAACATTGCATCAATATGGAAAGCTCAACAAGTAATCAAAGTATTGACATCCTAATTGAGGTTTCATGCTAAACCTATTTGACTCGTGATTGGCCTTTAAAGTTCATTATGGTTTCATGATAATTGGCGTTTCTGGAAAGATTCAAAGTTAAGAGTAACCACAAGTGATGAGTCGCATACTAAGATAATTGAGAGCATGCATATTTAAGGATAGAAAAGTTGTGACATTCCTGATTTGTTTTTGTCGTATGGATACGAAAAGGGGTGTTACATTTATTGGTATCAGAGCTATAGGTTTAGCCAGTTCTGAAGCTAAACGAAGTACGCTAAAGGGCAAAAGTGTATACATGCCACTAAGATGTTAGATTTACTGATGATTTTACTTGGTGGAACGGATGCAATTGCTTACTTCATTATAATAATAATGCTAAATTCCAATATGTGAGGGTAAAAGAATCGTGTCAGGTGTTTAGGCGAGTGGATCAACAAGAGATTCACGAGAGTGATAAGGTTAATGATAATAATCTACCCTTAGCTTAGCGTGGTGCAGATGCACCAGAGTAACATGATATGCATGTACTAGATTAAGAGCTTTTCTTCCAAACATTAGATGCGATCATGAATCAGCCTGCTTAGGCACTGATTGCAAAAGAATTGAGAGTTCTGGCACACTAGATTTTAAGAGAGATATTGATGCAGATCCTATGATTGTTAATCTACGGTTTAATGATATAAAAGTTATGTTGAAGGAACTTGGTATGGATGATTAGAGGATACTCAAAGAAAAAGTATTATCTCATCTGAAATGATTAGACCCGTATTTGATAAAGTAATGTTACGGTACATACTCAAAAGTCTATTAACTAGAAGTTCTTTCTTTGAGTGTTTCGTAACAAAGTTTATCCTAGAGATACAATGGAATTTCTTGCATTTAATTAAGGCAATTGGATTATTTACGGGTATGAGTGCAAGTTTAATAAACTGAACTGATTTGCTTCTAACTACTTCCTATAGACAGAAAGAGAGCCTGTTATGACAGCTCATAGAGGGCTGGAGGTCAGGTACAAAGAAGTACTGACTGCCCTATGTATTTCTAAATTCCGTGAAGCAGTAATTTATGCCAAAGGCAATGCAAATGGTTCAAAATGAGAAAATATCTAAACAGAGGTCACAACTCGTAAAGAGGAATAATGAATCATTATGTATTTCACCACTTCTAAAAAGTGGTGAGGATTTTCGGCAAAGATAACAAGCTGAACTATTACATAGTTCCGCTAAGAGATCAGGACAAGGAAAATTAAGAACTCTCTGACATTTATAATTAATGTTGGAGATTCAAGAAAACCACAAAACCAATCATGTGAGTGTTGTAATAATTGGCATGCATGGCATACAGAGTTTTTATTGGAATTTGTTACCAATGTGAAAATTATTTAACTTATGATATGGATACTGAGCATCAAGGGTAAGCTGGGAGAGTATTCCTATTATTTGCAAGATTTAAATGGGTTGCCCAAGAGGAGCTGTCAGGCTTGACGCTTAATCGAAAGGCTAAGTTTAGGATTGGATTTAATCCAATATTAGACCTATATTGATTACGCTCTACATAATGACTCTTACTAGAATTGAGAAAGCTAAAGATCTAGTTGCAAGAGTCATTAGATTGAGGTTTTATACGACCCAGTATATCACCTTATGAAGCTCGAGTGATGTTAGTCAAAAGAAGCAGTATTATTCCTCTAAGATTAAGTTACGATTATATTATTACCAGTAGAATAAGATTTGATGGTAGCACTAGTATTAGTGCAATATGAATCTAGTAAGGATTCTACCTTGTTCAATAATACATCCCATAATAGGTTGGGATATGTATTGATGTAATAAGGCTAAATTAGTAGTTGATGTATTTAGCAAAAGTCATTCTTTGGCTTATAAGCATTAAATGCCCAATTACCTTTGGAAGAAAATAGTATATTGATTACACAACTTTATTTCAACTCTACTTTGACAAATCGGATAAAAAAATTATAGATGAAAGAAAAGATATACTTGGAAAGAATCCAGTAAGGTGAAAAGGGAAAAATTAAAGATTTCGATGTTAAGTCTAAAGGATGTTCATATTATCAAGGGTAATTTATATCCCTGATGATAATGAGTTAAAAAGTGAATTAAAAGGTGATTGAATATGATTTATTTCAGGATGCGGAGAATAAAGTAAGAATGGTTCGAAGCGATCTAGAATTGCTTTAGAATGATAGATATTATTTGCTGATGTTGAAAGAAAAGATATTTAATACGAAGTTAAAGATAAAGTATTCCTTAAAAGTTTCACCTTGGAAGGTGTTATGGTTTGGACAAAAAGGGAAGCCGAGTCTGAGATTTATTGGACCACATAAGATTGTGAAAAGAGTTGGTCTGGTGGCTTATTAGTTGGTCTTACCTCTGAAAATGGACAAGATTCATAATATATTTCATGTATCGATGCTCAAGAAGTATCGATCAGATCCTTTACATATCATTACCCCGAAAGGAATAAAGATTTAACCGGATTTGATTTATGAGGAAGAATCGGTAAAGATATCGGCCCATGGAGTCAAAAAACTAAGAAATAAGATAATCTCGCTTGTTAAAGTTCTTTGGCAAAATTATGAAGTTGAAAAAGCGACTTGGGAAAGAGAAAAAGATATGAGAAAGCAGCTTTCTCACCTTTTTTTAATCAGGTACGTATAAAAAAATTCAAGGACGAATTTTCTTAAGGGGAGAATTGTAATATCCCAATTTTGGCTAGTGACCAAAATGAAAATTTTGAAAGTTTTGTGGCTAAAGTATAAACTTTAAAAAAGTTCAAGGACCAAAGTATAATTTTCAAAAGTTATGTATTTTAACCCCGTAAATGAATAGTTCACCTCCAAGAATGATGTTTTCGTGTTGCTCAGATTTTTCGTACGGAGTTTTTATTAATGGCTATAAAGCGATAACTTCAGAAAAATATTCAGATAATTAGACCGAATCAAATATCCAAGATATTTTGAAGGATGATAAGGCAAGGTTAATTATGTTACTTTACATGTCTAAGATATTTTGTTTGTGTTGGAAGAATATGAACCCTTGGATTTAAGTTGATTTTCCTTGTTAAATATGAGCTGTTGGATGAAAATGGCAAAATCATAATTTTGGAAAAAAATCACAAGGGTAAAGTTGATAAACTATTAACTCAAGATTACATCTAGGCCATTGGATGAAGCATGATGACATGTGGTACATTATGGATTCATTGGATTTGAGGGCAAAATGGTTATTTCACTATTTGGAGGAATTTTGACAATTATCAAAATAATAGACTGAGTTAGGAAAATTTAGTCTAAGTCCTTAAGAAAGGAAGTTTTTATGAGATAATAGTATTTATTTTCCGAATGTGAAAATATAAAACTTTTGGAATAAATCTGATAGCTCGGTTAAGGTAAAATTGTAGTAGAAGCATTTAGTGAATATTGGGAAATCAGATTGAATTGAAATTTTAGAGACTGTTCCATAAGCCATGGAAAATCATAAAATGATATTTATGGAATAGTGGCTGATTGAGAAGGAACTAATTTAGTTAGACTATAATGGAATGGCAATTTTGAAACAAGCTAGTAAATAAAGACTAGTTGGAGGGCAAATTGGTCATTTGGCAAGGATGGCAATTTTGAAATATTTTTGAAATGTTGAGGACGTTTTTGGAAGATGAAATATGCATGGATTTAATCTTGGCCCTTGAATTTGGATGGGATTAAATTAGCCATTGGATTTAAAGGCTAAATTGGTAATTTCACTATTTAAATGAATTTAAAATTCATTTAATAGTTACAAGTGTAAAATAATAGAAAACGATGAACTCTAGCCATGTACCATGGGAGCTAGAGTAAGGAAGAATTTTTTTTTACAAGCTCGATTTAAGCCCTGAATCTCGGTTTTTAGGTAATATTTCGAACTACATTGTTCTACTCTTCGAGTTCTATCTCTTGATGCAAATAATTTATAGAATACTTGCTTGGTTGATGAGGTTTGATATGTGGAAGAAATTAGGGTTTATGAACAAATTGGGGCTTTTATGATTTTATGAATCCATGGTTGATTTTAAGTTACAATCATGCTTGTATGGTGTTAGAATCATGTTATTGAGTTGGGATTTAAGCCCTACATATTTTGGTTTGTATAGAGAATATTAGGGTTTATGGATTCAAGTCTAACTTAGGGTTTGTGATGTTGGATTAATGATCTAGTAAGCTTGATTTGTTGTTTGGAAGCAAAACCCTAAGTTAAATACATATGGACCATTTCGGCAAGCTTCAAAATTAAGGGAGCAGATCTGATTTTGTTATGAATTTGATGTGTATTTATATTATTAATTATGTTAGAGACATGAAAATGAAGTTAGAATGCTAAACCGACGATTAATCACATTAGTGACCATTTTTGACAAATTGTCAAAATTGAATGGTCTATTTGGCAAAGAGGATATGTAGAAGGAGTAAATCTATTTTTTAGCTAAAATGATGGAATTAAGGTAGAAATGTTGATTGGAGGACTAATTTGTAAAGTTAAGAAGCTTGAAACCTTATATTTGAAATTTTGGTGACTATCTCGACAAATCAAGAGAAATTAGAGAAGTAAAGGTTTAAACTTATTTTGATGAAGGATGTAAAGAGAACAAATGAATGCAAGCTTTATTCTAGTCGTTTGAAGTAAAGTGATGGGACTAAATTGATAAGTAGAGAAATAGGGAGAAGTTGGTGTAAATTAGAAGTTATTTATGGAAAGTTTTGTTGGAATTTGAATTATGGCAGTAAGTTTAAAAATTTGCCATAAATTCTACAAAAATGGATAGATGATGAATTTTATACCGTTGTAAATATTTGTTAGTCTAGTTTCATTTTCAACAAACAGAAACTGATTTTGAGTTTCGAGTTAAAAGATATGAATTTTTAATCAAATGAAGGTCAGAAAAATTACAGAGCAGTTTCTGCCTGGACAACTTTGTGACGTGAAAGTAAAAAAGTTTCATAATATTTGTAGATTTTTTAAATTTATGTGGCTTATACCGTTAGAATCGTTATCGAATCTAGTTTCTTCAGTATAAAAGAAATTATGATCTAGTATGTATTCTGCCCTGTATAAGTAAATCTTTGAAGGTAGCACAAGCTGTTAGAAAATGGAATTTGAAACATTTTTTAAAAGTTAGTTAGCAAGCTTTGAAGAATTATTGGAAGTTCAAATTGGTCACTAGGGACAATAATGAGTTTTAAACAGTACAAGGAAGAAAGGGAAAATAAAATAATTTATTTTATTCATGTGATTAATGAAGTCAAGTTCGAATCAAAGAAGGTTCGAGGTTCTATGAAAGAAAAGATCGAACTAAGATTTAATGAGGCATTGTGTTAAGTGGCCAAGGTGAGTGCAATGCATACATAACATGATTTATGGATGTTTTATACATCATTAGGAAGACTTGCGATGAGTCTACCTTGTTTATGTTGACATGATATTTATGTCATAATCATATATTTGACATGTTCTAAATATGTCAAAAGTTGATTATAAATGCATGGATCACTAGTTATATATGATGTTATATTATGAATGATATTTCGGATATGAACTGCCAGTGTTAAATTATGTTGATATACATTGTCATGGATGAAATATTTGATGATATAAAGACCAAGTATGATATAGAGATTCAAAGGTATAGTTGGCTAGCCATAGAGTCATAAACAGTTGTATAAATATTCTATGCACTACGGTGCAATATTCATATATACTCAAGGAAGGTTGGGTATACGGAAGTACTTAAGTACATATTAAAGCACTTCGATGTAAATTTCATATATACTCAAGGAAGGATGGGTATACGGGGATGCTTGTGTACTTAGATTCTCTTATTTCAATACTTTGGGCTAAATAAATTGAAAAACAAGATGGTACGCTTGAGTGCTTGTTGATACAAATGGAAACGATATTGGTAAGAATTAAACTTACTACTTTGATATATGTTAGTACATGTGATGTTACTTATGTTAACATGCATGAAAATGGTAAGTAAGTTAAGCTTGAAAGCTTAACATTAATGGTAAGTATTGATATGGTATTAAAGGAATTGAACAAGCATAATCATTATCTTGTATCATGATATATATATATATATATGTATGTATATATATTCAAGATAAGAGTGAGAAGAACATTGCATCAATATGGAAAGCTCAACAGGTAATCACAGTATCGACATCCTAATTGAGGTTTGATTATTATAGTCACATGTATACTTGCTAAACCTATTTAACTCGTGATTGACCTTTAAATTTTGTTATGGTTTCATGATAATTGGCATTTCTGGAAAGATTCAAATTTAAGAGTAACCACAGGTGATGAGTCGCATACTGAGATAATTGAGAGCATGTTTATTTAAGGATAGAAAAGTTGTGACATTCTTGATTTGTGTTTTTTGTATGGATACGAAAAGAGGTGTTACATTTATTGGTATCAGAGCTATAGGTTTATCCGATTCTGGAGCTAAACGAAGTACGGTAAAGGTCAAAAGTGTATACATGCCACTAAGATGTTAGATTTACTGATGATTTTACTTGTTGGAATGAATGCAATTGCTTACTTCATTATAATAATATTGTTAAATTCTAATGTGTGAGGGTAAAAGAATCGTGCCATGTGTTTAGGCGACTGGATCAACAAGAGATTCACGAGAGTGATAAGGTTATTGATAATAATCTACCCTCAGCTTAGCATGGTGCAGAGGCACCAAAGTAACATGATAAGCATGTTCTGGATTAAGAGCTTTTCTTCCAAACATTAGATGCGATCATGAATCAGCCTGCTTAGGCACCGATTGCAAAAGAATTGAGAGTTCTGGCACACTAGATTTTTAGAGAGATATTGATGCAGATCCTATGATTGTTAATCTACGGTTTAATGATATAAAATTTATGTTGAAGGAACTTGGTATGGATGATTAGAGGATACTCAAAGAAAAAGTATTATCTCATCTGAAAGGATTAGACCCGTATTTGATAAAGTAATGTTACGGTACATACTCAAAAGTCTATTAACTATAAGTTCTTTCTTTGAGCGTTCCGTAACAAAGTTTATCCTAGAGATGCAATGGAATTTCTTGCATCTTAATTAAGGTAATTGGATTATTTACGGGTATGAGTGAAGTTTAATAAACTGAGCTGATTTGCTTCAACTGCTTCCTATAGACAGAAAGAGAGCCTGTTGTGACAGCTCATAGAGGGCTAGAAGTACTGACTGCCCAATGTATTTCAAAATTTCGTGAAGCAGTAATTTATGCCAAAGTCAATGCAAAGGGTTCAGAATGAGAAAATATCTAAACAGAGGTCACAACTCCTAAAGAGGAATAGTGAATCATTATGTATTTCACCACTTCTAAAAGTGGTGAGGATTTTCGGCAAAGATATCAAGCTGAATTTATTACATAGTTCCGCTAAGAGGTCAGGACAAGGAAAATTAAGAACTCTCTGAAATTTATAACTAATGTTGGAGATTCAAGAAAACCACAAAACCAATCATGTGAGTGTTGTAATAATTGGCATGCATGGTATGCAGAGTTTTTATTGGAATTTGTTACCAATGTGAAAATTATTTAACTTATGCTATGGATACTGAGCATCAAGGGTAAGCTGTGAGAGTATTCCTATTATTTGAGAGATTTAAATGGGTTGCCCAAGATGAGCTGTCAGGCTTGACGCTTAATCAAAAGGCTAAGTTTAGGATTGGATTTAATTCAATATTGGACTTATATTGATTACACTCTACAGAATAGCTTTTACTAGAATTGAGAAAGCTAAAGATCTAGTTGCAAGAGTCATTAGATTGAGGTTTTATACAACCCATTATATCACCTTAGGAAGCTCGAGTGATGTTAGTCAAAAGAAGCAGTATTATTCCTCTAAGATTAAATTACAATTATATTATTTCCAGTAGAATAAGATTTGATGGTAGCACTAGTATTAGTGCGGTATGAATCTAGTAAGGATTCTACCTTATTCAATAATATGCCCCATAATAGGTTGGGATATTTATTGATGTAATAAGGCTAAAGTAGTAGTTGATGTATTTAGAAAAAGTCATTCTTTGGCTTATAAGCATTAAATGCCCAATTACCTTTGGAAGAAAATAGTATATTGATTACACAACTTTAGTTCAACTCTACTTTGACAAATCGGATAAAAAAATTTATAGATGAAAGAAAAGATATACTTGGAAAGAATTCAGTAAGGTGAAAAGGGAAAAAATTAAAGATTTCGATGTTAAGTCTAAAGGATGTTCATATTATCAAGGATGAATTTTCTTAAGGGGGAGAATTGTAATATCCCAATTTTTGGCTAGTGACCAAAATGTAAATTTTGAAAGTTTTGTGGCTAAAGTATAAACTTTGGAAAAGTTTAAGGACCAAAGTATAATTTTCAAAAGTTGTGTATTTTAACGCCGTAAATGAATAGTTCACCTCCAAGAATGATGTTTTCGTGTTACTCGGATTTTTCGTACGAAGTTTGTATTAATGGCTATAAAGCGATAAAGTTTAGAAAAATATTTAGATAATTGGACCGAATCGAATATCCAGGATATTTTGAAGGATGATAAGGCAAGGTTAATTATGTGATTTTACATGTCTACGATATTTTATTTGTGTTGGAAGAATATGAACCCTTGGATTTAAGTTGATTTTCCTTGTTAAATATGAGCCGTTGGATGAAAAATGGCAAAATCGTAATTTTGGAAAAAAATCACAAGGGTAAAGTTGGTAAACTACTAACTCAAGATTAAATCTAGGCCATTGGATGAAGGATGATGACATGTGGTACATTATGGATTCATTGGATTTGAGGGCAAATTTGTTATTTCACTATTTGGAGGAATTTTGATAATTATCAGAATAATATACTGAATTAGGAAAATTCAGTCTAAGTCCTTAAGAAAGGAAGTTTTTATGAGATAATAGTATTTGTTTTTGAATGTGAAAATATAAAATTTTTGGAATAAATCTGATAGCTCGGTTAAGGTAAAATTGTAGTAGAAGTATTTAGTGAATATTGGGAAATCGGATTGAATTGAAATTTCAGAGACTGTTCCATAGGCCATAGAAAATCATAAAATGATATTTATGGAATAGTGGCCGATTGAGAAGGAACTAATTTAGCTAGACTATAATGGAATGGCAATTTTGTAACAAGCTAATAAATAAAGACTAGTTGGAGGGCAAATTGGTCATTTGGCAAGGATGGCAATTTTGAAATATTTTTGAATTGTTGAGGACGTTTTTGGAAGATGAAATATGCATGGATTTAATCTTGGTCCTTGAATTTGGATGGGATTAAATTAGCCATTGGATTTAAAGGCTAAATTGGTAATTTCACTATTTAAATGAATTTAAAATTCATTTAATAGTTACAAGTGTAAAATAATAGAAAACGATGAACAAATATTCATCTTTTTCCATCCATGTACCATGGGAGCTATAGGAAGGAAGAAAAAAAATTTCCAAGCACGATTTAAGCCCCGAATCTCGGTTTTTAGGTAATCTTTCGAACTACAGTTGTTCTACTCTTCGAGCTCCATCTTTTGATGTAAATAATTTATAGAATACTTGCTTGGTTAATGAGATTTGATATGAGGAAGAAATTAGGGTTTATGATCAAATTGGGGCTTTTATGATTTTATGAATCCATGGTTGATTTTAAGTTAGAATCATGCTTGTATAGTTTTAGAATCATGTTATTGAATTGGGATTTAAACCCTACATATTTCAGTTTGTTTAGAGAAGATTAGGGTTTATGGATTCAAGTCTAACTTAGGGTTTGTGATGTTGGATTAATGATCTAGTAAGCTTGATTTGTTGTTCGGAAGCAAAACCCTAAGTTAAATACATAGGGATCACTTCGGCAAGCTTCAAAATTAAGGGACCAGATCTGATTTTGTTATGAATTTGATGTGTATTTATATTATTAATGATGTTAGAGACATGAAAATGAAGTTACAATGCTAAACCGACAATTAATCACATTAGTGACCATTTTGACAAATTGTCAAACTTGAATGGTCTATTTGGCAAAGAGGATATGTAGAAGGAGTAAATCTTATTTTTTAGCTAAAATGATGGAATTAAGGTAGTAATGTTGATTGGAGGGCTAATTTGCAAAGTTAAGAAGCTTGAATCCTTATATTTGAAATTTTGGTGACCATCTCGACAAATCAAGAGAAATTAGAGAAGTAAAGGTTTAAGCCTATTTTGATGAAGGATGTAAAGAGAACATATGAATGTAAGCTTTATTCTAGTCTTTTGAAGTAAAGTGATGGGACTAAATTGACAAGTAGAAAAATAGGGACAAGTTGGTGTAAATTAGAAGCTATTTATGGAAAGTTATGTTGGAATTTGAATTATGGCACTAAGTTTAAAAATTCGCCAAAAATGGTCTGATGATGAATTTTATACCATTGTAAATATTTGTTAGTCTAGTTTCATTTTCAACAAACAGAAACTGATTTCGAGTTCTGAGTTAAAAGATATGAATTTTTAATCGAATGAAGGTCAGAAAAATTATAGAGCAGGTTCTGCCTGGACAACTCTGTGACGTGAATGTAAAACATTTTCATAATTTTTGTAGATTTTTTTAATTTATGTGGATTATACCATTAGAATCATTATCGAATCTAGTTTCTTCAGTATAAAAGAAATTATGATCCAGTATGTATTCTGCCTTGTATAAGTAAATCTTTGAAGGTAGCACAAGCTGTCAGAAAATAGAATTAGAAACATTTTGTTTTTAAATGTTAGTTAACAAGCTCGGAAGAATTATTGGAAGTTTAAATTTGTCACTAGGGACCATAATGAGTTTTGAACAATACAAAGAAGAAAGGAAAAATATTTGGAAATTTTATATTCAAATGATTATATTAGACAACATGTTTAAGTTAATGTTGATTTGAATCTAGTAAATATTTTATTTTATTCATGTGATTAATGAAGTCAAGTCCGAATCAAAGAAGGTTCGAGGTTCTATGAAAGAAAAGATCGAACTAAGATTTAATGAGGCATTGTGTTAAGTGGCCAAGGTGACTGCAATGCATACATAACATGATATATGGATGTTTTATACATCATTAGGAAGACTTGCGATGAGTCTACCTTGCTTATGTTGACATGATATTTATGTCATAATCATATATTTGACATGTTCTAAATATGTCAAAAGTTGAATATAAATGCATGGATCACTAGTTATAAATTATGTTATATTATGAATGATATTTCGGGTATGAACTGCCCATTGTTAAATTATGTTGATATACATTGCCATGGATGCAATATTTGATGATATAAAGACCAAGTATGATATAGAGATTCAAAGGTATAGTTGGCTAGCCATAGAGTCATAAACAGCTGTATAAATATTCTAAGCACTACGGTGCAATATTCATATATACTCAAGGAAGGTTGGGCTTATGTATACACGAGGAAGGTTGGGTATACGGAAGTACTTCGGTACATATTAAAGCACTTCGGTGTAAATTTCATCATATATACTCAAGGAAGGTTGGGTATATGTATACTCAAGGAAGGTTGGGTATACGGGGATGACTCGTGTACTTAGATTCTCTTATTTCAATACTTTGGGCTAAATAAATTGAAAAACAAGATGTAAGCTTGAGAGCTTGTTGATACAAATGGCAACAATATTGGTAAGAATTAAACTTACTACTTTGATATATGTTAGTGCATGTGATGTTACTTATGTTAACATGCATGAAAATGGTAAGTAAGTTAAGCTTGAAAGCTTAACATTAATGGTATGTATTGATATGGTGTTAAAGTAATTGAACAAGCTTAACCATTAGCTTGTATCATGATATATATATATATATATTCATGCATTTATGCATAGATGACATATTATGACAAATGAACAAGCATGAAAGTTTTATGACATTAGCATGTAGTAAATCATTACTAATGCAATGTGAAAGTTGATGCATTGGTATATATATCATGTTATATAAACATAGCCATGAAGTTGAATAAAGTTTAAATTATTTTTATTAACTTCCTTTATTGCCTCACTAAGTTCATACTTAGCGTTTGTTTGATTGTGCACACGTAGGTAAATCAAGATGAGAGTGAGAAGAACATTGCATCAATATGGAAAGCTCAATAGGTAATCACAGTATCGACATCCTAATTGAGGTTTGATTATTATAGTGGCATGTATACTTGCTAAACCTATTTGAGATGTGATTGGCCTTTAAAGTTTGTTATGGTTTCATGATAATTGGCATTTATAGAAAGATTCAAAGTTAAGAGTAACCATGGGTGATGAGTCGCATACTAAGATAATTGAGAGCATGTATATTTAAGGATAAAAAAGTTGTGACATTCCTGATTTGTTTTCGTCGTATGGATACAAAAATGGGTGTTATAGGTACGAAGTGAAAACTACTTTAATTTACTCTTGAACTTAGGAAGATTTTCACACTTTCCCTAAGTCCCCAAAATAGAGCCCACAAATTTTACACTCCTTTAAAACCGTTTTCACTCACCACTTCACGATCGCTTCCAAAGCTGTCACGTTACAAGCGACCGAAACAATCTAAAAGCTAAGAGGTGAGTTCTCCTTGACCTACCCCTGTTTCTACAACATAAAACCAAGGGAAAATGCATCAAAAAGCATTCTTACAACAGCCTACATCAGTCCCCTTCATCCTTAACAATACATCCACAACAACTATCTGAAAATGCCGAAAACAATTCGAAACTCCATCCAAACATTAACCAGCCATAATCCTTTGAATCTAAAATCCAATCTTTATCATATAACATCCAAAAATGCAACCAACGCAACCTTATATCATCAACAAGCATCAAACACTTATAACGACCCCAAAACTAGCTAAAAACCAACCTAAAAATTACTCAATTAAGTAGTTTCAAGATTCTAACCAAATGCATCTCACATTATGTTTATAAAATCAAAATACAAAATAAACCAATCAAAATATCCAGCATTCATAAACCTAATAAAAATTTAGGCAAAATGCCATAACCATCAATTAACAAGAATTTTCTCAATTAAATTGTAAAATCACATTGTAAACCATCAAACAAGAGCCAAATGCTAGCAAATTACAATAAAGAACCTTAGTTTTCGAGAGTGAAGAATAATTATCTTTAAAAGGGATTCCACCAAAATTTGACGTAAATTTCTTCTTGAAAAGAGTTGAGAAAATAAGAAAGATTTTTAGAAATCTTTTGTAAGGTTTCACTAAGGATTGAAAAACTAGAGATATAATCTCCATAAAAAATCAATTAGAAATCTGAATCGTATGTTCAAGAAATTGGGATAAAGTTGAGAGAAAAGAAATGAGAAAATTGACGTAAAGTGAGAAAATAAATTTTAGAAACCAATTAACATTCAAACCTATTTGTTAAAACAAGATGGTAATCCTAATTAAGATTTTTAGAAATAATAGCTCTCTAAGGATTCTTAGCTTTGGCCCTTCTTCAATTTAGTACCTTTAAAACAACTTTTAAAACTCACATTTTAGTCACCAAAATCAAAATGTTAATTAATTCAATTTAATCAACTTTTGTTTTAAGTTTCCAAAACATTTAATAAATTCATTAAACCTTTTAGAAATCCCAAATCCAATTTAAATCCACTAATATTTCAAATTAAAACACTTATTTTCCCATAATCCACTTAACTAACCAATCTCGGTTTGAACGATTCAGAACCAATCCTATCAGACCTTAAATTTCTTCTGACCCTATTTTTGGGGCATTACACGCACGTATCCAAAGTCATTTATGAATTAATGCCCTTTGAATCTCCACCAATAAAGTAAGATTGACCCAAAGCACTAGTTTTTTTAACCGGTGTTCAAGGCTTTGAGTGGAGCAAACTTACCTCTATAGAGTAATTATCTTTATAACCCTCCCATTTTTAAAATTTTATTATTAATCTTATTATACTATTTTAAAATAGAAATATAATTTTAATAACTATTTAACGTCAACTAATTCTATTTTATTATTAATAAAATAATATATGATAAACAATTTGTTTTTAATATAAATAAAAATTTATTATCTTTCAAATTTTATTTAAAATTAATATAATTTCTTAATAAAAACAAAATATCAAATTTTTATTTTTAATCATCTCTTAACATAAATAATTTGTCGTGCTAGTACCTTGTCATTTTAAAAATTATTGTTTCTCATCTCTATTCATGTATATGTATCCCTGTCAGTGCAACATGAGTTATTACTTATACACTGAAAATAAAATTATACTATATATATAAGGAAAAAACTTTGATACACATATGTTAAACTAATGTTTTGATTTTGATATAACAAGGACTAATTTTGCAAATAAATAAAATTTTAAGGGTACTTGAAATCACTCACAATGGACAAGCATTTGAGGATAGATAAAAATTGTTCCAAGTCAATCCTTTCAAACACAATATTTTTATGATTATAATTAATATGAAACAAAGGGATGTGTTCCAAGTTAATTAAACTACACAAAGTGTAATAATTAACATGTCTGAGTCTACCATTCCATAAATTAAATGACTCAAGCATATAAACAGAAGAAGAAGCGATATTCTTATTCATGCTTTTGGATTTTACAGAGATAGCATTGAGTTTCCACATTCCATTCAATACATATCCCCTACCCACAAACATCCCCCATTAGACAAAATCAGCTTCTGATAATCAAAAACCATTCTAAAGCCATGAACACTTAAAAGTGTTCTAGAAACAAGGTTTTGTGTATGTCAGGAACATACAACACATTCAACAGCTTGAGTTCTTTTCTAGAAGTCATCTTCAAGACCACAATTCCCTTCCCCTTGATCTTGAAAGTCACAACATTTCCCATGTAGAGCTTTTCCCCAATGTCGCTAGGTATCAGCTCAGAAAATGAGTTCTTGTCATAGTAGATATAACGTGTGGCTCCAGTGTCAAGCCACCATTCTCTTGGGTTGGAGTTAACCAGGTCGACTTCAGAGATAACAACACATAGATCCTCGTCTTCCACAACATTGGCCTCCTTGACTTTGGCTCTCTTAGGTTGTCTACAATCAGAAGATTTGTGCCCTACCATGCCATAGTTGTAGCACGTCCCTTTGAGTTTTTCTTTCTTAGAAATTCCACCATTAGGTCCCAACTTTGACTTGTTTTAGGGTTGTTGGGGTTATTTTCTCTTCTTGATATCCTTGACTTCAACAACGTTTGCCTTGACCTCCTTTCTTTTGTGCTTCAGGTAATTTTTGAAGTCATTTTATTCGGGAGGTAGCTTTTTAGTGATAGCTGCTACCTGGAAGGATTCGCTTATGACTATTCCCTCAGCAAAGATTCCATGAACAATAAGTTGGACTTCCTCCACTTGACTTACTATTGGTTTGGAATCAACCATAGTAAAATTCAAGAATTTGGCGACTAAAAACTTGTTAGCCCCAACATCTTCAGCTCTATATTTGTGGTCCAATGCCCTCCACAGCTCTTTAGCTGTTCCATAAACAGAATACACCAGATACAAAGAATCTTGTAATTCGTTAAGGATATAGTTCTGTCATCGAAAGTTGGAGTTTGTCGAAGCTTTAGTGATGTTGAAGGAGGTGATATCATCCACCTCTCCTTCTCCCTCCCCTGTTTTAACAACTAGAGGATCTTCCTTCATGAATTTTGCCAAATTCAACATGGTAAGATAGAAAAACATCTTCTATTACCATGTTTTAAAATTGTGTCCACAAAATTTCACCGACTTCTCATTGTGGCTCACTACCACTGTCGGTGAGGTCAGATTCAGAACTTGATTTGAAGTCTACCCCAGGATCAACACCTTAGCGGTTGAAACAGTAGAATCTCCCATATTCATTGTTTTTGTTCAAAAAGAAATGAAACTAGAATTAGTAATAATTCCAATTAACAGAAAATGAATTATTGTTTATCTTTGATTTTGATATCGTACAAAATCAATAACCACTGTTACTTATAATGACAATTTATGCAAACAGATTTGTCTACTTTAAGATTAAGCAAACCCGTTGAAACAGCAGGATAAATCTCAAAAACATATATATTTGCTTTCTCGATATCATAAAGATTTCCAAATCATCTCGAATCAAAAGAACGGTAGATGAAGTCTATCTTAAGATTGTTATAAATATAACAATCCAAGACGATAAAAAACAAAATAAATTTTAATTAAATAATTGAAATACAAAAAAAAGAAACAAACTCTTGTTTTGATTGAAAAAAAATCATAGGAAATGTGTTGAGGCCTGCAGCAACGCAGTTTTCTTAAGATAGATTTCAACCACTTCGAAGTGCTTGAGTTCGTCGGACATTAGTCTCCCAGGATACAATGATAGGATGATCTTTGATAGTAGAACGGCTGAAGAGATCATGAACTATTCTCTTGACTTTGCCAATGACCAAAAAAACTAGAGGAGAAGAAAAGGTTTTCGAGTTGTGTCTAAACCATGAAGGTATGCATAGTATTTATAGAGGATTTAAGGAGGAAAATATATTATGAATTAATGGCCATTAATTTCGTGTCCGATTCAATTCAGAAATTAACAATTAGTACCGTGTTTAAACGAATATATTTCTGTGAATTGCAGCTTTGACCTCTTTTATATTCGAATTTAAGGAAACAAAAAATTATCCTATTAAATTTGAAATATTTAAAAAGATATGCCATTTTATGGAAAATTTTAATTTAAAGTGGGTAAAATTCCTATAGGTCCACAAAGGGCTCGACCGGTCTGGACATTCACATTGCCGACATCGTGCTGGTGCTCCCCAACCTGAATGGGTTCGATGAGCTTCGATTCGCACCACCCTGTGCCTGCGTGCGAGGCACAGTTTCAATCCAAGTCATTTAATGACTAGCAAGTGGGTTGGTGTATATAAACACTTCCCATGCTTGTTATCCCACCAATGTGGGATAAGGAGTTTTTATTTTCCATACACAATTCACAAGTACCTTACTTTAAACATCAAATTCTCATTCATCACTCAACCGTTTTGAGCATATGAGAAACCATTGTAAAGATCTCATGGAGTAGAATATGAACCAATAAATTCATCATTCGAATCTCCACCTTTACCCATAGAAAATATGGCTCAAAGTTACCAATTTATCACATTTTTCCAACAATCCCCTATATGAATGAAATTGATGATTTTATTAAAACATTTTGACTCGATGTAGTGATAGGTTTTATGATCGATAGTTGCATAGGATAGGTAGGTTTCCTCCTTTGAACCTTTCCTTATGAAAGTATATTTACTTTACTAACTAACCAGGGGACGTGATGTCCTTGAACATCCATTTGCGTAAACGATGATTTACTTCCTACAACTACCTCTCTAACACGAGTATTAGTTCTCATGGTTATGTCCATATGGCTGTGGACATTGCCTGGTTCTACATGATTTTGAATGAACTATGCCTAGTAGTCTCCTTGAAGCGGCCATACTTTACTCTCACATAGGTGACTTATGTTGCTTGGCTCACTGAAGTACACAATGGTCATTAAAAGCTTTTGCTTAGCCTATCCCACTTTGATCACTGTTTACATCATAGGAACAGACTTGGGGATAGGTACACCCACTGTGACTGAACAAGTATATGCAATTAGGTTGTCCCTTTGAACTTATATCTTGGGATCTCTAGTCAGCTGGGTAGGGTTTTCCTTCACATAACATCTCTATTTTTCATAGGCTTTAGTCTCATTCCTTTATATGTTTTCTCAACTTGATCTCGATTTAACCCTTAGGTTAGTAGATCTGCAATGTTATCCTTTGATTTATATATTCAATATAGATAACTACATTTGAGATCAGTTGTCTAACGGTATTATGCCGATGACGCATATGTCTCGATTTATCGTTGTACAAGAAATTTTGTGCTCTAGCAATTGTTGCTTGGTTGTCACAATATATATATACTTTGGGCATAGGTTTCGACCATTTAGGAATATCCTGAAGAAATTCTCGAAGCCATTCGACTTCTTCTCCAGATTTGTCTAAAGTAACAAACTCAGATTCTACTATGGATCTGGTTATAATAGTTTATCTTGAAGATTTCCATGATACAGCTCCTCCCCATAATGTGAATACATATCTACTTGTTATTTTGGTATCTTGAATGTCAGATATCCAACTAGTATCGGAGCATCATTTTAAGACAGTAGGGCCTCTAGAATAATGCAATCGGTAGTCTAGGGTAAATCTTAGATATCTCAATACCCTCATAATTGTTTCAGTGGTTTGTCCCTAGATTGCTTGTGAATCTACTTAGACTGCTCACAGTAAAAGTAATATCTGGTCTAGTACAGCTCATGAGATACATTAAACTGCCTATGACTCTTGCATATTCCACTTGGTGGATACTTTCCCCTTGATTTTTAGACATATGTGAACAAGAATCTAGAGGAGTTATGGGTATGCCAAAATTATCCTTGTTAAATTTCTCGAGAATCATGTCTAGATAATATGACTGTGTTAATAGGAGACCTTCAGTTGACCTTTTGATTTGGATGCCCAGAATCGTGTTGGCCAGTCCCATGTCTTTCATGTTAAATCTTGAATTTAACATGTTTTTGGTACGTTTTACAGTTTCATTGTTGCTTCCAACAATGAGTCATCAACATACAAACATAGAATGATATATCCAATGTTTGTAGTTTTGACATATACACATTTGTCACACTCGTTTATCTTAAAGCCGTAGTAGACTTCACCAACCTACAAAAGACTTCATCAAGATCTCCATTTAAGAAAGCTGTTTTAACATCTATTTGATGTACTTCTAAATTTCGCAAAGCAGCAATTGCAAATATTGTTCTTATAGATGTTATTCTTGATATATGAGAGAATGTATCAAAATAATCAAGGCCTTCCTTTTGGCGGTATTCTTTTATTACCAATCTTGCCTTGTACGTATCAATTGTTCCATTTGCTTTCATTTGTTCTGCATAGCCAATGAAAATACAATCTACAGTTTTAGGACCTATTTTCATTTGTTTTGGTAATAGGGCCATTACCTTGGAAAAACACCCCCAAATTTTCATGTGTTTGTAGGAAGATTTTCGACCCTTCCATAACTTATATGGTGTCTTATCCTTTTTCTTTTGGGAACCTTATTTAAAAGGTAATTAGTGAAAGAATAACTTCCCCTACATGTTCTGTGATAACCTAGAGCTTCCTAACAAAGCATTCATCATTTCTTTTAAAGTCCAATTTTTTCGTTCAGCTACTCCATTTGATTGAGGAGAATATGACGGTGTTACTTCAAGAATAATACCATGTTTTGAACAATATTCACCAAATGGTTTAACCTATTCACCACCACGATCACTTCTTACCATCTTAATCTTTTTATTAAGTTGGTTTTTGACTTCCTGCTTATAGAGTATAAATTTCTCTATAGCTTCGTCTTTTCTCTTAAGCAAATACACATAGTAGTACTTTGTACTATCGTTGATGAAGGAAATAAAAAATTTATTTCCTCCTCTAGTTTGAACAAATTTCAAATCACAAACATCTCTATGTATTAGATCAAGCAGTTCAATACTTCCTTCAATAGTTTGAAATGAAGACCTTGTTAATTTTGCTTCAACGCATGTTTCACATTTATGATTATAATTAATATGAAACGAAGGGATGTGTTCCAAGTTAATTAATCTACGCAAAGTGTCATAATTAACATGTCCGGGTCTACCATGTCATAAATTAAATGACTCAAGTATGTAAACAAAACAAGAAGCGATATTCTTATTCCTAGTTTTAGATTTTACAAAGATAAAATTGAGTTTCCACATTCCATTCAATACATATCCCCTACCCATAAATATCCCCTCCTTAGACAGAATCAGCTTCTGATAATCAAAAACCATTCTAAAGCCATGAACACTTAAAAGTGTTCTAGAAATGAGGTTTTTTCGTATGTCAGGCACATACAACATATTCTGCAGCTTGAGTTCTTTGCCAGAAGTCATCTTCAAGACCACAGTTCCATTCCCATTGATCATGGAAGTCGCAGCATTTCCCATGTAGAGCTTCTCCCTAGTGTTGCTAGGTATCAGCTCAGAAAAGGTGTTCTCGTCACAACAAATATGACGTGTGGCTCCAGTGTCAAGACACTATTCTCTTGGGTTGGAGTCAACCAGGTTGACTTCAAAGATCACAACACATAAATCCTCATCCTCCACAACATTGGCCTCCTTGGCTTTGGCTCTCTTTAGATGTTTGCATTCAAAAGATCTGTACACCACCTTGCCACAGTTGTAGCATGTCCCTTTGATTTTTTCTTTCTTAGAAATTCCACCATTAGGTCCCAGCTTCAACCTATTTTCGTGTTGTTTTCCCTTCTTGAAGTTCTTAACTTCAACAACGTTTGCCTTAGCCTCCTTGAAGGTTTCTCTATTGAGCGTTTTAGCATTGCCTCTATTGTCATCTTCTGTTCGAAGTTTGTCAATCAGTTCCTCCACTGACATTTCCTTTATTTTGTGCTTCATATAATTTTTGAAGTCATTTCATTCAGGAGGTAGCTTTTCAGTGATAGCTGCTACATGGAAGGATTCGCTTATGACCATTCCCCCAGCAAGAAATCCATGAACAATTAGTTGGAGTTCCTCCTTTTGACTTACTACTGGTTTGGAATCAACCATAGTAAAATTCAAGAATTTGGTGACTAAAAACCTTTTAGCCCCAACATCTTCAGCTTTATATTTGTGGTCCAATGCCCTCCATAGATCTTTAGCTGTTCCATAAACAGAATACACCGGATACAAAGAATCGTGTAATTCGTTAAGGATGTAGTTACGACAAAGAAAGTCAGAGTTCGTCCAAGCTTCAGTGATATTGAAGGACGTGATATCATCCATTTCTCCTTCTTTTTCTCCTATTTTAACAACTGGAGGATCTTCCTTTAAGAATTTTTCCAAATTCAACATGGTAAGATAGAATAGCATCTTTTGTTGCCATGTTTTAAAATTCTGTCCACATAATTTCATCAGCTTCTCATTGTGGCTCACTACTACTGCCGGTGAGGTCAAATTTAGATCTTTATTTGAAGCATGCCCCGGGATCAACACCTTAGCGATCGAATCGGTAAAATCTCCTATAGTCACTGTTTTCTTGACTTTGCCTAACACCAAAAATAATAGAGGAGAAGAAAAGGTTTTTGAGTTGTGTTAAACCTTGAAGGTAGCCATAGTATTTATAAGGGATTTAAGGAGGAAAAACATGGAAAAGAAATATTTCAAATTAATGGCCATTAATTTCATGTCCGATTCAATTCAGAAATTAACAATTAATACCATGTTTAAATGGATATATTTCCGTGAATTGCAGTTATTACCTCTTTAGTATTCGAATTTAAGGAAACCATAAATTATCCTATTAAATTCAAAATATTCAAAAGGATATTCCATTTTTAAGGAAAAATTTAATTTGAAGTGGTAAAATATTCGTAGGTCTACGGAGTTCTTGACTGGTCCAGACATTCGCGTCGCCACGTTGTGTGAGTGCCCCCTACCCGAATGGGTTCAACGAGCTTTGATTCGCACCCCTCTGTGCCTACTCGCAAGGTGCAATTTTAATCCAAGTCATTCAATAACTAGTAAGTGGGTTGGTGTATATAAATACTTCCCATGCTTGTTATCCCACCAATGTGGGATAAGGGTTTTTATTTTCCTTACACAATTAACAAGTACCTTACTTTGAACATTAATTTCTCATTCATCACTCAACCTTTTTGAGCATATGATTGCCATTGTAAAGGTCTTATTGAGTAGAATATGAACCAATAAATTCATCATTTGAATCTCCAACGTTACCCATAGAAATTATTGCTCAAAGTTACCAATTTATCACATTTTTCCAACACAAATTATACCCACGTTAATCCATAACTTTCAAACTACCTTCCAAGGCATTCATCAAGCTTTCATCTCAAGGTTTGAGCTTCTCATATGATTCCATGGAACATATACATGTAAATTAACATTTACATGTCATTAATAAGATCAAACTTCACATTATGAATATGATTTAGAAATTAGGATTCATAGAATTTTACATTAATAATCCATTGATTCAACACTTCATAACCAATTCCTCGTTCAAATTTGAATCAAAGATAGTTATTGTTGTATTAAACATGAACCTATGCTTCTGATAGGCTCGATGATAGAGTAGTGCAGCATGAAATCCCCTTGGTGAAGGTGGATGACGAAATTGGTTTGGTGAATGGAGATTGCGTGATGGTTGTTGAAGGATATTTTATCCTCAACACCCTCTTAGATGCAATTATTTAAGCAAGCAACCTCAAGCGGCTCTAACCCACCCTTCTAGACGTAATTACCTAGGCAAGTAGGAATGTGAAGATGATCTCCAAAGATCTTTAAGAAATCTTGTTGAAACAACTTCTAAAGAAAAAAAAAACACAATATGAACAAATCTTGAAACAAATCACTCGAAGAGAGTTTTCAATATTATTGATCAAAAACATAAGTGTATATTTACAAAAGAGAGGAGCCTATTTGTAGGCTAGTAAAATCCTAAAACAAAGGGAAAATACAAAGAATTGTATTTGAACTAAACTATAAAACTAATAAAATAAAATACAATAAAATAAATCATAATTGATCTAAATCTCTTAATAAAATTAATTAAATGATAAATATGATCATAAATCTTATAAAATACATAATGAAAACTACTAAGCTCATTTAAAGTACAAATAATCAATAAAAATATTAAAAATTTGTAATTATTTGAAAATCTCGTATTAGATCCGTATAGAATTTTTAACTGCATTGTCTTCACTAAAATGATCGTATCTTGAGCTTCCGATGTCGGATTGATGCATTTCAAAGTGTGTTGGAAAGCTAAGAGACTAACTCAAAAGTCTAAAGAAGACTTCATGGCCAAAATATGCCCAGATCCCAATCAAAAAGTCCAAATAAGTCGACTAAATTTCTGGACTTGCAATTAGGCCTCTTTATACATGTATCACTCGATGTACTCCAATTGAATATCACCGTTGAAAGGTGTGAAGTTCTCCTTTGAATTTGGGAAACAGATATCAAAATAAAAATGACAATTTGGCACATCTATTTTAGAGTGTGTAACACCCCTCAAATGGTTCGAAAGTAAACCAAGTTAAGAAATGTTACAAGCAAATACAAACATACAAAGACAAACAAAAGTGAACATTCAAGGCATACTAAGGAAGATAAAGACCATTCTTTGACATTTTTAAGAACTATTTTTTTTTCATTTGTTTATAGGTAGCTTTAAATTAGATTCTAGACTTCAAAAAAACTTATAGCAAGCTAGACCAACTTGATTAAATTCATATTTTTCGAAAGCATGATACCTTAGAATCCTGAGCTTAACCATTTACACCCGTTTTGACACTCAAATTTCAATCTTGTTATAACAAGTGTTTAAGAAACAAAGAAGATCTATAGATCAATTTCTTAAGTCTAATTCGAATAGGAGAAGGTGCTAAAACACTGTCTAAACTCATGGAATTACTACTAACTTAACATTATGTTCATTCATTTATCATGCATAATCCATTTGAGACTTTTAAACTTTAAGATTCTAACCTTTGACTTCTAACATGAATACTCATTAGAAACTATGCAATTATCCTTATTAGAATCAATCAATCAGGACATGGAGAGATACTAGCTATTCAAGCAATCAAACAAACAAACTATAAGTCATCCTTCCCAAGACTAATCGAATTAATCATGAATAAATCCCTAGGATCATTAACTAATTACATAATCATCTTATAACATGACAAGCATTTAGAACACGTGTTATAGTCTTGTTCGAATCATAAAGGTGTCCCATTCACTTATTCATGACTTTATCACATTCATTATCAAATATTCTAATCTAGACTTCAGCTAATAATCAATCACCAAGCACTAGAGGCCATTTATACATATTTATAAATCCAAATTCTAATGCTCTCAAGCAATATCTCAAAACTTATCAAACATCTATATGCAATACAAACATGTTGCCTCCTTACTAGGAGTTTTAACAAAAGCTTACAAGCATAAATTTTGTACTCGAGATCTTGACCAAGCTCCAAGACAAAAGGATCACTAATCTTAACCTGAAACATTGCCAAGAATAACTAAGTAAGTAATCACTTTGTGAGGTAGTACATGCACAAGCAATATTATGTAAACAAGTCAAAAATTGACTATTACATCTATATACATTTAGGTTCATGTTAAGTACTCTTAAGTATCCGAATTCACTTAAGCATGAAGGTGAGTCAGTACTTAAATTAACATAGTACCTTTTCAAGACTTATAACTCATTGTCATACCAATATTGTGCCCAATTCGAATTACAAGATATATATAGAATAGAATATAACATAAGTATTCTTACTTGACACACAAGCACCCAATTACTTATAACTTGTTTAATGTTTTAAACACAAGAAATCATTTTATTAACCTTAGTAGTTAAGTAACCCAGTTTCACATATATAGCATTTGATTAAGGTATCCATATTACAACTATTTCATGGCAAAAATTATGGCATAACATATACTTTCATCTATACAGTGAATAGTTGTAATGCCCAGTTTTGGGCCTAGCGATTTTGAGGTTTATTAGACGATCTGGTGGACCGAGTTAGAGATTCAAGTCGAAATCGGGGTTGTATATTTTTCGGTAAGATAAAAATATGGAAAAAAATGGTTAAAAATAATTTTAAAATATATGAATAATATTGGTAAAATCAATTTTGGAAAATGAGATTTTTAAGTATGACATTTTGGCTGGTGACCAAAATGTAATTTTTGAAAACTATTTTTAAAGGTGACTAAAATGAAAAGGATCAAATTCTTAGAATCCTTAAGGAGTTATTTTACCAAGTTTTTTCCTAATGATTTCTCCCTTCAATTAAGTCAATTTAACATGTGTTTTAAAAGTTAATTAAAAAGGATTTTGGATATTAAAGTTAGTTATTTCTCTTAAACCAATTTCACGTAACTTTTCTCTCCACTTCTTTTCTGCCAAACACTTTTGCTTTCAAAAAATTCCAGAGGTGAGAGACTTATTCTTAATTTCTTGATTTGTAATTGTTTCTTTATCATTGATTTACTAAAATCTTATTGAAATCTTGTGTTTTCTAACTTTAAACAAGCCAATTGAGGGAGAAATCACACAATAGGGGTATGGTCCATGATCTCCTCTATTGAATGGGTTTTTATTGATATTCCCAAGTATTATTTGATCCTTGATTTATGGTTTATAATATGATTTTGTGTTTTTATATTGATTTAACAGATTTAATTGGGGTTAATTGATGAAATAGTGAAAGATCTGGATTGGATCTATTTTCCAGAGATGAGTATTGATTTTAAACATATAATGAATGTTTTATAATGTTGTTAATTCATTGTTAACAAAGGAATCCCGAAACTCTTGAATCTCTAATTGATTAGGTTATTAGATTGGTGTTTGGAGTTGCGGTGGCTGTGTAGTTGCTGGAAGTATTTGGATGGATTAATCCCGTTTTTAAATGTTAATTGATGATCAAGGAAGTGTTAGATTGTTAGTTTGTGGCTGGGTTGTGTTTGGAAAGGTTTAGATGATGATTTCAGTTGTTGCGATTGAGTATTTGTGAGAAGATTGTCGAAGTCCGTGAGGATTTGTTGTTGCTGTGTTTAGAATGCATTGAGATGCATTAATCCTCTGTTGCAATGTGATTAAAACAAGGGAGATTGATCCGTAGGTAATCGGTGAAGCTTTGGAGGCTTCAGACGTTTGATTTCGCGTCGACGAATTAAGGTTTCGCATATTGATGAGTGAGAACGTGGATTCTAGCTTTGGAATGTTTTAAATATGGTTTATGGGAGTCTAAACTTAGCTTGAAATGCTGGTTTAAACCCGAAAGTAAGTATAAAGTGGTTTTCTCTCTCTGTCGTGCTTTTACGAAATAGTTTTATGAACTTGTTTTGATTTACATTGTACCTACTGTTTAAGCATGCTTTGAAGTATGTGAGATACTATTTTGATCATGAAATGATGATGGATGCATATGGTAAGTGATCCATGTAAGTATATAGTTTATACATGTGGTTTAAAGTATGGTTTGTTGCTTTGGAAAACGGTTTGGTTTAATACTTGGAAAAACAGTGAGGTAAATGATAAATGGTGAATTATATTAGCAAGCGATGTGGTTTTAAAAATTTTATCGGATATAGTTAGCCGGCCATAGGATTGTTAGTGCACTATAATAAGTCACCTTGGATGTTGAGGGGGGTTTTGATCTGTGTACCGTAAACTCCATCCAAGTACCCTAACGGTCGAGGGGTTACATGGTACCGTAAACTCCCGTTAGTGGATTAAGCATCTAATCGAGGAAAGGGGTTGGTGACCCCGTGGATTGAAAGTGTACCTGGTTGTAAGGTACCGCGATTGCGATTGTATCTCTATTCTGGTTAAGATGGCTTAAAGTGTTGCGAGGACACTTGTTTGAATCTGTGTATCCGATGAACTATTTTGGGAAATGGAACTTGGTTATTGATCACTTGTAAGCAAATATAATTGTTGATGTATCATTGAAAGGTTTATGTTGTATAACGTGATATATACATGTTTACTCTTTAAGCTCTGCATATGGTAGTTATGCATGGGAAGGCTTAAAGTGAGATTTAGCAATGGGATTTGCTGTTGGTTAATGATACATGTTGCATATGGTTTAATATGCTGGTTTTGAAAGTGTTAAAGTGCATGGTTTTAAAGGCATGATGTTTTATATGTTGATAAACATGGATTGAAATGGGATTTTGAATGTGTTGATGGAAAATGGTTTTAAATGCATTGATGGTGTGTTGTTTTTGAGCACTCCTCACTAAGCCTAGTGTGCTTATGCTCTCTTTGTCATCAATACAGAGAATTAAAAGCTTGGAAGGCAGCGGGAAGCAAGGGGATCACAACAATACTTGGTAACCAAAGTATGTTTGGAACTAGACTATAAGTAATAAGGGCAATGAGGATTTTTTGTTTTTGTTTTGGGAGATATTTTTTAAACTCCCTGTTGAGCAAGTTGATTTGGTTACTCTTGGTTTGTAAATGGCCTTTTTGGTTTGATTTTGGTGATGGTTTGAAGTTTCATACTTTGTTTGAATGGTTTTCTAGGAAGCATGCCTCTAGTTTACCATATGATACAAGATGCCATAAATTGTTGTTGAACCTGAGTTGTTGTGGTGTGGTTTGATCCTTGAATATGTTGGATGTGTGTTAGGAGCATGCTAGGGTGTTTTACTATGTTCAAAAGCATGTTAAACCAGTGAAAATAGACATTACAAGTCCCGGTGTATCGGTACGAGTGTCCCTATTTGGATACGGGTAAGACATTTTAGGCTTAGCGTACCGGTACGCGGGTAACTATTTTGGTATGGGCCAAAGAAAAATTGGCCAGCATTTTGGTACGGTGAGAGGTATTTCGATACGGTTGAATGGTTTTGTAGGGGCTGTTTCGATATGCGGGGGCGTATCGAAACAGGAATTGACTACTGGAATTCTGGGGATTTAAATCAATAAGGGCGTATCGAAACACCATAGACCATACCGGTACAGTGGTAGTTATTTTAGTTATTTTGGTATATTCTAACATTCTATTTTCTTGCGTTTTGGTCCTCGCCCCCACCTAATCCACCTGAGGGAGTAGAGCAAGTGCCACCTGAGCTAGCTGGGCCAGGGTTGGGCAATATAGCACTGTTGATACAGGCCATGACCGGTACTTTTCAGGCAGCAGTTGCGAGCATTCAAGTGCCGGCACCAGTGGTTGGGCAAGGTTTGCCGTTAAAGCATCTTCGTAGTCTGTGCAGAGTTGAGTTTTGTGGTCTAGCACCAGAGGCTTTTGAGGACTGGTTGGCTAATACAAAGAGGATTCTGGAACAGATGGGTTGTTCATATGCCCGTAAGTTGGGTTATGTCGTGTTCTTGCTACAGGGAGATGCATATAGCTGGTGGACTACCCTGATAAATGGGATGACAACCGAGGATGTGTCTTGGGAGTTCTTCTGTAGTGCGTTTCGAAAGAAGTATATGGGAGTCCGATATTAAGATGAAAAGAAGAGGGAGTTTATAGCTCTGGTGCAGGGTAGTATGTCTGTTTTTAATACAAGGTACAGTTTGTGAGGTTGAGTAGTATGCTCCCGAGTTAGTTCTTGACGAGAGTTAGCGATGTGACCGTTTCTGCTACGGGCTGGTTCAGGATGTTAAGATATACATGCTTGCTGCTGATTATACAGATTTTGATGTGTTGGTCACGTGAGCCAAGGATGTTAAGCAGAATCTTGGTTTAGCTTCTGGATCTTGAGGTGTTAGCTCTGGTAAGAGAGTGGCTGATTCCAGTTTTGGCGGTGGTCAGGCCAAGAGACGCCGTGCTAGGAGGTATCACCTGGACCAGAGGTGTGGTGGTGGAGTTGTTGGGCATGGAGCATAGGGATAGGGTGCCCAAGTTTGAGCTCCGCACAACACTTGTTGGGCTTGCGAATCACGTGATCATCTGAGGCGATCTTGTCCACATTTGGCCAGTGAGGGTCAGGCACCTGCGGCTATTGTCGCTAATGCTTGTTGGAGTTGTGGGTCTAGCTACCATCTAAGACGTGACTGTCCTTTGTTAGCGAGAGGTGGGCAGGGTGTTGCACCTGTTGTTACTCTGTGGAGGGGTCGTGGTCGAGGCCGTGGCCCATTTCAGCGTAGAAATGGTGGGCAGAGGACTGTGGCTCATACTGTTGCTATCTAGCATGAGGGTGGTGGATCGGCTATAGTGTATGCTCATCATGAGGGGCGTAACGACATGTATGTGATCGCAGGTACCTTTATCTTGCAATCTTTGTCGTTGTTTTCCTTTATTGATTCGGGATCCACTCATTCATATATCTTAAGTGAGCATGCATCATTGTTGAGTGTTCCTGTTGAGTTTTTGGATGCTGGCATGTTGGTAACTAGTTATTTTGGAGAAACGATTACAACCAGGAGGTTGTCTCGGTGTTGTCCTTTGGTGGTGTAAGGGCATTAGTTCGCTGCGAATCTGATGGAATTGCCATTCCATGGTTTTGATATTATTTTGAGTATGGATTGGTTGAGTGAGCATAAGGCGGTGGTGGATTGTGAATCCAAAAGGGTTTCCTTGTGGTTAGCCAATGATTATAAAGTTGTGGTGGTTGGGGAGAATGCGAGATTCTTGTCCAATGTTGTTTTGGCTACTCGAGTGAAGAAGATGATGTTTGAAGGCTTCCAAGATTATGTGGCTATTGTTATGAATCTGGAAGCCCAGGGTGTTCGGGTGCAGGACATTCGGGCTGTATGTGAGTATTCAGAAGTTTTTCCTAAGGAGTTGTTGGGTTTACCTCCGGATAGGGAGGTGGAATTTTGTATTGAGACATACGAGGCTACAACTCCGGTGTCAATTGCTCCCTACCGGATGGCACCAAAGGAGTTGAAGTTGCAGCTCCAGGAGTTGTGAAAAAGAATGTTATGAATCTGGAAGCCCGGGGTGTTCGGGTGCAGGACATTGGGGTGCTCTTGTTCTCTTTGTGAAAAAGAAGGATGGTACATTGCGCATGTGTATAGATTACCGATAGTTGAATAAGTTAACAATGAAGAACAAATATCTGTTACCGCAGATCGATTATTTGTTCGACCAGTTTCGCAGAGCGACAGTGTTTTTGAGGATTGATTTGAGGCTGGGGTATAACCAATTGAAGGTCAAGGATGTGGATGTTCATAAGACCGCATTTTGTACGAGGTACGGGCATTACGAGTTTTTGGTGATACTGTCAGTTTGACAAATGCCCCGGCGACTTTTATGGACATGATGAATAGGGTGTTCCATGAATACCTTGATCAGTTCGTGGTGATGTTTATCGATGATATACTCGTGTACTCTCGTATTGAGGAAGATCACGAACAACATTTGCAAATCATGTTGTAAGTTTTGAAGGATAATCAATTGTATTCCAAATTGAGTAAATGCAAGTTTTGGCTTAAGGAGGTGATGTTCCTTGGTCATGTGGTATCTGCGGAGGGTATTCGTGTTGATCCGTAGAAACTTGAGGCTATTCTCAATTGGAAACAACCTAAGACAGTTTCAGAGGTGCGTAGTTTTCTTGGGTTGGCTGGTTATTATTTCCATTTTGGGAAGGGTTTTTTAGTATTGCAGCCCTATTGACGAAGTTGTTGCAGAAGAATGTTCCTTATGTGTGGTCGGAGAAGCAGCAACAGAGTTTTGAAAAGCTGAAGGAAGTTTTGACACATGCTCTTGTGTTAATTCAACCTTAGTCGGGGAAGGAGTTTGTGGTTTATAGTGATGCAACGCACGTTGGTTTGGGTTTTGTGCTGATGCAAGATGGCAAAGTGGTGGCCTATGCTTCGAGGTAGCTAAAAGTTCATGAGCGGAACTATCCAACTCAGGACTTGGAACTTACGGTCGCGGTGTTTGCCTTGAAGATTTGGCGACATTACCTTTATGGTAAAAGGTGTGTAGTTTTCACGGACCACAAGAGTTTGAGATATTTGATGTGTCAAAAAGATTTGAACCTTAGGCAACGTAGATGGTTGGAGTTGCTTAAGGATTACAACTTAACAATTGAATATCATCTAGGGAAAGCCAATGTTGTTGCGGATACGTTAAGTCATAAGGTTGCGGTTGAGCTTAGGGCGATGTCTGCAAAGTTGAGTGTGACGTGGGAAGGTGGTTTGCTGGCTGAGTTGCAAGTTAAGCTTACGTTGTCACAAATTATCAAAGCTAAGAAATTGTTCGAAGATTATTTGGTTCCTCATATCAAGGACATATCGAAAGGTAAGCCATCGAAGTTTCATTTTGATGATGATGGTGTTCTGTGCTTTAAAGGCCGAATAGTAGTGCCAAAAGTTGCAGAGCTTAGGCATACTATTTTGGCAGAGGCACATTCCATTCCTTTCTATGCATCCCGGTAGTATCAAAATGTATCATGATTTGAGGGAAAGGTATTATTGGGTTGGTTTGAAAAAGGATATGGCGGAGTTTGTATCCAAGTGTATGGTATGTCAGCGTGTAAAGGCTGAACATTAGTTTCCATCTGGGTTGTTACATCTGTTGAGAATTTCATAGTGGAAATGGAAGAGAATCACCATGGATTTAATGACAGGATTGTCGTTGACACCGGCTAAAAAGGATTTCATTTGGGTGATTGTTGATCGGTTTACGAAGTGTACACATTTTCTACCAGTGCATATGATGTACACCTTGGATAAGTTGGCGGATTTGTACATTACTGAGATTGTGCAGCTGCATGGGGTACCTAAGTCCATTGTTTTTGAGAAAGATCTGAGGTTTACGGTAAGGTTTTGGAGATGTTTACATCAGGCTTTGGGTTCGAGGTTGAATTTCAGTATCGTGTATCATCCTCAGACGGACGGACAGTCTGAGCGTGTTATCCAGGTCTTGGAGGACATGTTGGGGTGTTGTATTATCAAGTTCCAAAGAACCTAGGAGAAACATTTACCTTTGGTTGAATTTTCTTATAATAAAAGTTATCAAGTGAGTAACCAGATGGCTCCGTATAAGGTGTTGTATGGCCGGAGGTGTCGTACACCGTGTGTTGGGCCGAGGTAGGGAAAAGCATATTTCCTTACCATACGTGTTGAAGGATACGAATGAGAAAGTTAAGCTTGTATATGAGCGCTTGAAAGCGGCTGCGGATCGACATAAATCTTACGCGGATTTGAAGCGTAGGGAAATTGAGTATGCTGTTGGTGATCGTGTGTTTTTGAAAGTGTCATTGTGGAAAAAGGTGATGCGGTTTGGACGTAAGGGTAAGATTAGTCTGAGATTTATTGGACCATATGAAGTTGTGGAGTGTGTGGGTCCTGTGGCTTATCGGTTGAGGTTGTTTCTCGAGCTTGAGAAAATTCATGATGTATTTCATGTTTCGATGTTACGGAGGTATCGGTCGGATCTTTCACATGTTATGCCAGTGGAGCATATCGATTTGAGACCAGATTTGTCTTTTGTGGAAGATCCGGTGGAAATCCTTGATTCCAGCAGTAAGGTTCTCCGTGGTAAAACAATAGAGTTGGTTAAAGTCTTGTGGCGACATCGAGGTGTCGAGGAAGCCACTTGGGAGAGCAATGCGGATATGTTGGAGCGGTTTTGAGGTTTATTAGACGGTCTGGTAGACCTAGTTAGAGATTCGAGTCAAATTTGGGGCCGTATATTTTTTGGTAAGATAAAAATATGGAAAAATGGTTAAAAATCATTTTAAAATATATGATTAATATTGGTAAAATAAATTTTGGAAAATGAGATTTGGAAGTATGACATTTTTGCTGGTGACCAAAATGTAATTTTTGAAAACTATTTTAAAAGGTGACTAAAATGAAAAGGGTCAAATTCTTAGAATCCTTAAGGAGCAATTTTACCATGTTTTTCCTGATGATTTCTCCCTCCAATTAAGTCAATTTAACATGTGTTTTAAAATTTAATTAAAAAGGATTTTGGATATTAAAGTTAGTTATTTCTCTTAAACCAATTTCATGTAACTTTTCTCTTAACTTTTCTCTCCATTTCTTTTCTGCCAAACACTTTTGCTTTCAACAAATTCCAGAGGTGAGAGACTTATATTCTTAATTTCTTTATTTGTAATTGTTTCTTTATCATTGATTTACAAAAATCTTATCGAAATATTGTGCTTTCTAGCTTTAAACAAGCCAATTGAGGGAGAAATCACACAATAAGGGTAAGGTCCGTGATCTCCTCCATTGAATGGTTCTTTATTTATATTCCCAAGTATTTGATCCTTGATTTATGATTTATAATCTGATTTTGTGTTTTTATATTGATTTAATGGATTTAATTGGGGTTAACTGATGAAATAGTGAAAATCCGGATTAGATCTATTTTCCAGAGATGAGGATTGATTTTAAACATAAAATGAGTGTTTTATAATGTTGTTAACAAACAAATCCCGAAACTCTTGAATCTCTAATTGATTAGGTTGTTAGATTGGTGTTTTTGTGGAGTTGTGGTGGTTATGTAGTTGCTGGAAGTATTTGGATGGATTAATCTTGTTTTTAAGTGTTAATTGATGATTAAGGAAATGTTAGATTGTTAGTTTGTGGCTGGGTTGTGTTTGGAAAGGTTTAGATGATGATTTCGGTTGTTGTGATTGAGTATTTGTGAGAGGATTGTGGAAGCCCGTAAGGATTTGTTGTTGATGTGTTTAGAATGCATTGAGATGCATTAATCTTCTATTGCAATGTGATTAAAACTGGAAAAGTTGATCCGTAGGTAATCGGTGAAGCTTTAGAGGCTTCGGACGTTTGAATTCGCATCGACGAATCAAGGTTTCGTGTATCGGTGAGTGAGAACGTGGATTCCAGCTTTGGAATGTTTTAAAGGTGATTTATGGGAGTTTAAACTTAGCTTGAAACGCTGGTTTAAACTTCAAAGTAAGTATAAAGTGGTTTTCTCTCTCGGTCGTGCTTTTACGAAATAGTTTTATGCACTTGTTTTGATTTACATTGTACCTACTGTTTGAGCATGTTTTAAAGTATGTGAGATACTATTTTGATCATGAAATGATGATGGATGCACGTGGTAAGTGATCCATGTAAGTCTATGGTTTATACTTGTGGTTTAAAGCATGGTTTGATGCTTCGGAAAACAGTTTGGTTTAATACTTGGAAAAATAGTGAGGTAAATGATAAATGGTTAATTATATTGGCAAGTGATGCGGTTTTAAAAATGTTATCGGATATAGTTTGCCAGCCATAGGATTGTTAGTACACTATAATAAGTCACCTTGGATGCTGAGGGGTTTTGATCCGTGTACCGTAAACTCCATCCAAGTACCCTAACGGTCAAGGGGTTACATGGTACCATAAACTCCCGTTAGTGGATTAAGCATTTAATCAAGGAAAGAGAATTAAAGGCTTGGAAGGCAGCGGGAAGCAAGGGATCACAACAAGACTTGGTAACCAAAGTATGTTTGGAACTAGACTATAAGTAATAAGGGCAATGGGGTTTCCGTTGTTGTTTTGGGAGATATTTGTTAAACTCCCTGTTGAGCAAGTTGAATTGGTTGCTCTTGGTTTGTAAATGGCCATTTTGGTTTGATTTTGGTGATGGTTTGAAGTTTCATACTTTGTTTGAATGGTTTTCTAGGAAGCATGCCTCTAGTTTACCATATGATGCAAGATGCCATAAATTGTTGTTGAACCTGAGTTGTTGTGGTGTGGTTTGATCCTTGAATATGTTAAATGTGTGTTAGGAGCATGCTAGGGTGTTTTGCTATGTTCAAAAGCATGTTAAACCAAGGATTTAAATAGCGTTCGCGGTCGCGTCGCGGTTATCGCGGTTGCGGACATAACGAAAGCTATTGCGGTCATTGCGGGTGTCGCGGTCGTGATTTTTTTTTAAATTTGCACAACTTAATGTAAATAATAATAATAATAATAATTATTATTATTATTATTATTATTATTATAAAAAGTTATTTTTAATGATATTTAGAGTATTTTCTAAACAAAAATGAACATAAATAAATTAAAATGGATTAAAAAATATCTATTATAATTGTGATATAGGAGATTAAATTCCTTATGATTTTATCAAAGAGTTCATTTCCATCGGCAAACTCAAGAATAATATATATATATATATATATATATATATATATATATATTTTTGTTCTACCAATTAATACCTAAATTAAAAAAATGATCATGTTAAATATCAACAATAGGAGAATTTAATTATAAATATAAAAAGTTACTTTTAAGGATTTTTAGAGTGTTTTCCAACACTTATAAAAGGATTTAATTGAAAGGAAATGAGACTTAGAGACTCAATTGGAAGTTTCATTATGGATTTGAGGACTTAAATGAAAATGGAATAAAACAAAACATCTTAATTAAACTAAAAATCTGCCTTAAAGGAGTAAATTGTAAGGGTACTAAAACCTTTAAGCCTCTATGAAAATTCACTAAAACTTGAACCCTCTTTGCCGCCATTTACCCTTTTTAATGTTTTAACTTCATCTTCCTCACTTTCTCTCTCGCCCATTCTCTGCAACATTCTCCTCCTCCCTATTTTCATCTCCAGCCACCAACTATTCACTGACCATGAAATGCACCACACGCTCCATTCAACTCCTCGTCCCGTCCTGAGCAAACCCCTATCAACCATTTCTCCTCCCCGTTGGTCGTTAACGAGATTCGAGCCAAAAAACCTTCGACGAACCATCCACGATTGGTCTGAAAACGGGGATAGCGTAACGTTATCACCGCTACAGACCGCTATACTGTTATATTGCAGCTGCGATGGACCGTTATCGACGTGATTCCATTGCACACCATGATTTCCTCTGATTACGGTTTCGAACGGTGGCACGACCGCAATTTCGCGGCCGCTATCTCGTTAGCGGAGCGCTATTTAAATCCCTGTGTTAAACTAGTGAAAATAGACATTACAGGTCTAGGCGTACCAGTACGGGTGTCTCTGTTTCGATACGAGTAAGCCATTTCATGCTTAGCGTATCGGTACGTGGGCAAAATTGGCCAGCATTTTGGTATGGTGGGAGGTGTTTCGATAAGGTTGAATAGTTTTATGGGGGCCATTTCGATATGCGGGGGCTTATCAGAACCGAAATTGACTACTGGAATTCTGGGGATTTAAATCAATAAGGGCGTATCAAAACACCATAGGTCGTACCGGTACAGTGGTAGTTTTTTCAGTTATTTTGGTATATTCTGATGTTCTATTTTCTTGTGTTTTGGTCCCTAAGATTTGTAAATGCAATTGTGTGAGCTTGGATGATCGTTTTGATCTGAAATTTGACATGTTGGCCTGGAACCTGATTAATTGAGGATTGGTAACTTGAATTTTAGTATTGGTCCCCAAATTTGTCGAGTTATGCAATTTAGTCCCTGAATGTATGTTATGCAATTGAAGGCCTTTCTATGATCCGTTTCCTCTATTATTTCACCCGCTGCAAGTATGTACATGTAGGATAATAATTATACATCTAGACAAGATTAAAAAAATGGATGGACTTTTCATATCATCTCTTTGGTTTGCTTCGACAAACCTAATATAGTTTTCTCGGTTCGGTCAGGCGTCTAGGTCGGGTCGAGGGGGTTACATTTGTTGGTATTAGAGCCAGGTTACGAAAGGTTGGGATGTTGTTGCTTTGATTGTATACCATTGTTGTTATACACGGTGATTAAATATGCATGTTGATATATATATTGGTATAACTGTTGTGATAATCTAGTAGGCAAGTGTTGCTCAACATTCAAGTAACATATTGTCTGTTAATTAAACCTATTACTCTCATTATACTTGGTACGATAGCTTATTGTAACTTAGAAGTATAAAGTTTACAATCAACAATTCATTTCTATTACTTACCACATTCAAATCAAAATCGGGTAAGATTTCAATTAAATCAAGTTTCTAGTTGTTTACAAATATCATTCGAATAGCATCATTTCTTAGAACAAAGAAATTACAAATATCATGTAGGCAATCGTTACTTGTCATGTAAGTTATCAAGATGATTCATTGATTAACTTGTAACTTTTATTATTTCTTAATCAGCCTTTGGAATCAAGTAAGGCTTTAAACTTAAACAAGATACTAGCCATTTGTTTAACAACATTCAAACGAGGCATAACAATTCTCACAATAGATTACACAAAGATCATATAAGTGATTGTTACTTATTAAGCAAGCTATCCAGCATAACATATCATTAATATGAATTACTTATCATGTAAGCTATCAAACATAACATATCAAAGACATGTATTACTTGTCTCATAAGTTATCAAAATAGATTATTAGCTGGGTTTGCAAATTTCATTGTTTTTACTTTAACATAGCCTTGAGAATCAAGTAGCCTAGGTACACGAATCACCAACCAATTGTTACCAACAAAAGGTACTCAAGGTACCTGTCAAACCCTTCTACTGTCGCCAAGTGACCAATACACATCCCTCCTACTGTCACCTCATAAGGACCATAGTCCACCCCAAACACGAGCTCTATAGACTCTATGGCATGCCAACTATACCTAAGACTGACTCGAAACCAAGGCTCTAATTTTTATTCTTATCACATTAGAGACAGAATGAGCATAGCTCCTTAATCATAACATCGTATGAACATAACTTATTGTCATCTTATCAAGCACATATGTAGCTCATATACATAATTCTTAATTCACAACCACTTTCGTAATCAAGTGATAGCATGGTAATGGTTACTTAACAAGCATACATTGATCCTACCATAAGCATATCATTGAATCAAGTATTACATATCACATTTAACATTTAAGGAATTACCTCAAATCCAAGCTTGCTTATGCATAACACAATTCAAGATAAAACAATGTAATTAAAAATAGCAAGAAATGCTCGAGAAGGTTACTAGCCTATCTCGAGACTTTAAACTACACTTACAATCTGATCCGAGCTAGTTTTGTTCACGAATCACGATCCCCTTTTGTTTATCCACTATTTGATCCACTTTAGTTTTTAGTCCTTCAACTCCTTTGTCTAACATTACAAAAGTTTATTCATATATTAGAATAATTCTTAACAATCATTCACTTACAAAACTACTCAATTTCTCATGTGTACATATATTTTCCTACAAATAGCCCACTAATAATTATATTAATACAAAACAGTCCCTAATGTATACATTTTTACATACATGCTTACAAAACAGTCAATTAGCTTTTATATCAATATAAAACAGTCCTTAACATGTGCATTTTTATACATATATATAAGCACACAAAACAATCCACCAATTTTATATTAATGCAAAACAATCCTTAATATACATATTTTCACATGTATACTTCACAAAATAGTCTACACATTGGTATACATACTTAAATACATCAAAACAACCCTCATACTTTTATTTATGCGCAAAATAGCCCTAATTATTCATGTTTACAACTGTATGTACCAAAACAATCCATATGGTGCATTTACAACCCCTTACACTTGCAAACAGCCCCTCCCCTATTTTTATCGATCCAAAACAGTCCACATAAATTCCTACATGTACAAAACAGTCCCAACTCACACATAAACTTACATATATACGTTCAAACCGTCCATCATGAGTCATACATACACAAAATAGGGCATTTGCACTTATACACATCTTTAACATTATAAATAGTCCCTCACAAGTTCATATACATTCAAAACATCCTTCTAATCCTTCTATTAAGTAATGGCAATCAATTCAATTTTCAATTACAGCTTATGCATTCAACTATAGCCTATAACATCTTAAGAATTTCTAAAATAGTACATAATGATAGAAACCTCAATTTGATCCATTCGAATCATTCAACGATCCATAACACTCATAGGATTCAAAATCAGCAACTTAACATCTCCAAATACACATACAATTACACAAAATCATGGTAGTTTAATCATGTATACCATTCGGGTGAATCAAGAGATTCATAGCATGAGTTTAAATCTCCCCTAAATTTGGTAACATTATAATTCATGAAGATTTGAAACCAATTCTCAAGATAAACTCTTAAATTAGAAGAGATGAAAAGAATGCTTACTCTCTTCCTTAGAAGATTCGAACAAGGACTCAAGATTGCACTAATTTAGCTCAAACCTTCATGTTTCCCATTGTAAAAATCTCACTCTCTCTCCAATTTTGTTTCAGTTACTAGAGGGATGAAGAAGACCAAAAAAATGAATTAACCCTTCATGGCTGGACCCCCTAGCACATGGCTTCCTCCACAATTGACAAGTGTGCAAACCCCCTTGAAGTTTTCATTTTATCATGAAAACTTTGAGTTTTAACTAGAATTCGATTTAGTCCTTAATGATTTAGTCATGAACTTTCTCTCATTTTAATAATGGTCACTTTCCTACTTGATTTATCTAATATGTGTCAATTACATTACAATGACTTGTGATCAAATTGTCCTATTCTTCTAGGCTAATAATTGTGGTATTACAGAGTGGTTCGGCCTTCAACCAAGGTCTATATCCACTAACGTAGCATCCACACTAAGGATTTCCTAATTCACTCATGAATTCTTTCCTTTTTTACAAGCTCAAGGAGATAACCTTTACATCCCCATATTTTCAAAGGCTAAGATAGAACCTTTCTCTATATTTTATAAGGCTAAACTAGAACTTATCTCTCAACAATGTGGTCTTGACATTTGTAAACTAATTACCTCTCTAGGCGGGTGTTTACACAATTTGGCTCACTAGGATTGGACTAAAGAATTACGAGAGATAAAGAAAATATACAATGAAAAACTCTACTCTCTTGATCTTTAAGCTTGGATGTCTATCATCACTTTCTTCAAGTGTCCTTGGCTTGTATTTATAGTGTGGAATGAAAATCTAGCTGTTTATAGCCGTTGGGATGAAAACTAGCCGTTTATAACCCTTGGGGTTGAAAATTAGCCATTGGGACTTTAATTTCAACCATAAATTCATTTCTGGTATAGTGGGTATCGGTACACGTCTTGCCGCATCGGTACCTGTTAAAACAAGAAAGAGCCATTACAAATATGCAGAGCATACTAGTACACGATACATTCGTATCGATACGGAGGCTTCCGTATTGGTACATAAAATGTCTTCTGGAATCTTGAAACCAAAAGCGTATCAGCACAGGGCATTATCGTACCGGTACGGGCAGCTCCGTATCGGTATTGGGCATATCGTATTGGTATCGAAGGCTTATTTATTATGCTTAAAACCTTTTTGAAAATGTTTGTTCAAGTCAAAAACACTTTTAAAAGCTTTCAAACATATTTTTCAAGTTACATTGACATTGAATTATTTTTACAATATTTTTTCAAGTACAATTTTTTTTCATTTTATTATATCAAAATAAATATCTCAACATTTTCTCTCTTTAAACATAAAAGTAAAATATTTTCTCTCTACTAAATCTCACGAACTGTAAGGAAAAAATATCAAGAACAATAGCCATTTCCCCCAAATTGACGACTTACTAAGAGTTTTCTCCTTTTATTAATATTTTGTTCTTTAATATACTAATATAAATCATATAATGATACGTATACACATCTGTGTCACATGGTAGCTTAGTGATGGTATAAATCATTTTTAAGGTTGTTAACCTTGTAAAAAGTATACATTTCATGCCTTTTTACTTAGGTTATTGTTTGGTTTCAAGCTCATTTCATTGCATATAGCTGCATTTAGTTAATATAGTTGCTTATGGTGGTGTTTGCTTGGTTATTTTATATGTTTGTGAAATTGGTGTTGCTTTTGGAAAAAATTTGTTTTGATGTGGTGATGTGCAAGTGAGTTAAGGAGCGTTGCTGGGAAAGGAAAATATGTTGTGGCATTTTGGACGGCATTTATGGGCACACAAAAAGACAAAGAAAGAAGATATTTTACAGTCCCCACACGTGATTCCACCAGCCAGCTGTGCCACACATGTGAAGGGAATATTCCTTAGGGTACACAAGGAACCCTCAACTTATAAAGGATAGGACACCCACATTTAAAGAGGCGTTGGGAAAAGGTGTTGGGTGAGCTAAGAAAGAGATAAGCAAAATGCGGCTGCCCTCCTTCTCCTTCATCTTGGCGTCCTCCATTGTTGAAGCTCCAAGGGACGATTTAGCTGGTCTTTGAGAGAAGCAGCAAGCTTAAGGCAGTTCATGGCAGTCCACAGTGGCTTGGGAGTGTTCTGTTACTATTAGTTGCTCCTTACTTTTCCATACTTTTCTGAAAATGGGTTATTTTAAACGGATGAATTTGGATGATATTTGCCCAACCATGAACTAGCTTTGAGTGGCTTGGGTTTATTGTGGATGATTATGTTTCTTGTTTGAATGAATGTTTTAGCTTTTTCCAGTTTCATATATGCTTTGTTCACAGTTTTATTGACTTGGGTTTGTAAGAGCTTTCGAGAGTTAGCCGTTACCTTTGTTTGATGCTTAATGGTCGAGAGAGTTAAGCTTAGATCTACGCGGACAATAGGATTTGATGCTAAGAGGTAAAACCCTAACTCACCTTAGAGATAAGGATAGAGTTTCAACGACTAAAAGGGGTAGTACTTCAAGGATAGTAGCTTGCTAGGATTCATGCTGAGAGGTATTGCTATAGCATTCTTACTGTCAGTTATGAGGAAGACCTTAAGAACCATTATCACCTTTCGTTCCTGAAATCGAACGTCTTTTTCGACAAAGAATACATTTACAAAGAGCTCAAAGAGCCATTTCATAGTTCAAAATCAAGGAGGTTAACTGGTTGAAGATTCTAATGCTGCAGCAAATCGTAGAGTCATAGCTCGCCCACGCGCTATTAGAGACCGTTTAAATTCTATTTTGGATGATCTCAACCTTGGGATTGTAGCTCCCAAGATTCATGCAGCCCACTTTAAACTTAAACCGGTGACGTTCAACATGTTGAACTCCATTGGGCAATTAGGTGGATCGCCTCATGAAGATACAAGATAACACATTTGTAACCCCCTCGACCCGGCCTAATCGCAAGATTGAACCGAGCAAACTACATTAGGTTTACCGAAGTAAACCAGGAAGATGAAATCCAAAATGCAACCATTTGTTTCTTTTTATCTTGTCTAGATACATTATTATAGTCCTACATGTACATATGGTTCACAGGTGAGAACCCATCTCAATCGGACATTGAAACAATATCCAATTGAACACAAACACAATTTAGGGACTAAATTGCAATTTTAATGATTTGCATAAACTTTTCCCAATTTTAAGTTACCAACCGTTAATTAAATATATTTCATGCTTAAGTGCCAAAAATCAGCTTAATACGATCATCCATGTTCATTCAATTGATAAAACAAGATCCAAGGACTAAAACGAAAGAATCCAAAACTGCCTTCCATGACGTTAATAGACATAACAACCTCCGTATCGATACGCTAAGGCCCGTATCGATACGGTATTGCAACTCGTTTCGGTATACCAAGCATCGTACCGGCACGCCACTTCAAATACAAAAATCCCATTTAACTATTTAAAACACTGTACCGATACGGTCATCCAATGTTTCGATAGCAGGCTTGTTCCAAAAGGTGAGATTCCAGTAGCAATTAAGCGTACCAAAACGCATACACTCATACAGAAACATCGTGCCCAAAACTGCCTAGCCGTACCGATACGGTCCCCCGCGTATCGGTACGCCTGGGCCTGTAATGCCAATTTTTGCTAGTTTTTCACTCGAATCTAGATGCATTTGAGCCCTAGCAACTTGTATACATACATATAATCCTTCGAAGGTACATGAACTACATTTATACAAAGGTTAATCCTCCAAACAAAATTCATGCTTCCAAAGAATCACTCTAAAGGCATGCTTCCTAAATCACTTTGCAAAACAAACCAAAATGCACAAATAGACCATTTACAGCATAAGCAGCATACCCACACAACCAACACAACATATTAAATCTATTCAAACCAACACAACATGGAAAACATCAAGGGAGCTCTAGATGCATACCTAACCAACCATTCATCCACAACTTTAAGCAAGAAATAACATCAAGCTAAGCATCACCAAACCATCTTCAAAAACCAGAATAGAAACATACTTAAAATCCTTATGAAAACATAATTACAACTCCCTAAAAATCATGGCGAACACATTGCCTTATTAACCGAAAACGTAAATCGAGTTCATGCTCAAACTTGTAAATGTCTATGGATCACTTAGCCTTGCCTCTTGCTGCCCCAAACCTTAATGCTCTGCATCATTAGAGAAAAAAGAGCGTAAGCACACCTGCTTAGTGAGGATGCTCATAACACAATGATGCATTAAAACCATTTAAAAATCATATGCTTGTTTTCCAAAAACATGCCTACAACCAAAGCATTTTACATGATTCCAACCGAATCAAAACATAACAACCTTTATGCAACATCATAAACATTCCATGCTTAAATTCCCAAAGCATTATAAACAAACCATACTTAAGTCCCAAAGCATTATGAAATAGATTCAACACATGAACTTTCGTATATATTGGCATTTATAGTGACCCAGATAGACTACCTCTATCCTATACATATCGGATACACAGATCTCTCATACCATGCCTAGTTGAACCGCATGATATCCCAAACCTTGCCTAGTTAAACCGCAAGATTTGACACCCTCGCCTAGTTAAACTGTGAGATTTACACCATTGCCTAGTTAATCCGCAAGTGTACCGACCTTGCCCAGTTAAACCGCAAGATCACCATCAAATTGGGTTGCCTAGTTAAACCGCATATCCCAATGAGGTTCCATTTACTCACTGCTTTACAATGCATTAAACAAAACATCACATACGCAAATCTCATTGTCAATGCAATAACACCTTTCCCAACCGGAATGAAACCCAATGCCTAATAGCATTTAATATACTTTCAAACCCCTGCATATGTACTCAAAATCATGCATTACCAGTAAGTAAATCATATCATGTTTATTACCAAAACATGAAAACAACATGCTCATATCCAAGCCGATATTCAAGATCAAAATAAGGGAAACTTACTTCCGAGCTTAGGCAAGTGTCTCAAGCTTACCCTAAACTCCCAATAACTTTTATAAACCTTTGTAAAGCCTTTAAAACCAGTTTCCACTCACCGATACGCGTTGCCTCCCTTGCCAACGCGAAACAATCTCCCGGCAAGCAACAAAACCACGTCATGCTTCGACGCCTTGATTATCCCCTATTTTAAACACGTAAAACCAGATGATAAATGCATCATTATGCATTCGAACCACTGCCTCAAAACAAAACCCCGCAACTCTCAGGTTGCCCACTAAGAAACCATCCGAAACAAACCGAAATCATCATCAAACTTTTTCGAAACTTAACCCAGCCATAAAACAACGATTCAACCCATCAATCAACATCATTTAACATCCTAAAACCCTTTCCAGACATCCTTTTACTTTCAGTAAAGATTAAACTCGATTATCACCACAAAAACTCAAATCTAACAACCTAAACAATTAGAGATCCAAGAGTTTCGGGATTCTATTGACAAAAACAACTTATCAACATCAAAATACATCCAAAATATGTATTAAATCAATCTCAATTACTAGAAATCAGAACCACTTCGAAAATTACCTTGTTTCATCAATATTTCCCAATTAACTCAATCAAACATTGATAAAACATTAAAATCAGATTGCAATTCATAAATCAAGGATCAAATACTTGGGAATTTCAGTAAAGAACCATACAATAGAGGAGATCATGGACCTTACTCCTATTGTGAGATTTCTCCCTCAATTGATTTGATAAAAGCTAAGAAAACATAAGATTTAGATGAGATTTTGTAAAAACAATATTAATTAATCAATCACAAATCATAATTACAAGTTAAAAGACTTCTCACCTCTGGATTTTGATGAAAACTTGAGTGTTTGGCTGAGGAGAGAATGGAGAGAAAAAGTTGAGAGAAAACTTATGTGAATTTTCAGAAAAACTTGGTAAAATAGCTCCTTAAAGATTCTAAGAATTTGACCCTTTTCATTTTAGTCCCCTTAAAAATAAATTTCAAAACTTGTAATTTGGTCACTAGCCAAAATGTTCGATTTCTAAATCTTATTTTCCAAAATTGATTTCACCATTATCCTTAATATAATTAATAATGATTTTAGAAAATTTTTCCTTAATTTTATCACCTTCAAAAATATTTAAACCAATTAAATCCCGAAACCGACCAGAAACTCTAATACCGGTCCATCGGACCTTCGAACCAACCCTTTAAAACCTCTAAGCCCAAAACCGGGGAGTTACAACTCTCCCCCACTTAAGAAATTTCATCCTCGAAATTACCTGGAGGAAACAGATGCAAAAATTGCTCCTTTATAACCGCCTTGCTTACCCAAGTGGCTTCCTCAACACCTCGATGTAGCCACAAGACCTTCACAAGCTCAATCGTCTTACCCCGAAGAACTTTGTTGCTGGAATCAAGGATCTCCACCAATTCCTCATCGTAGGATAAATCTGACCTCAACTCTGTATGCTCCACTGGCATAAAGTGCGAAGGATCCGACTCCATAACATAGATAAATGGAACACATCATGTATTTTCTCCAGCTCGGGAGGCAACCTCAACCGATAAGCAATAGGACCTACACACTCAATAACCTCGTACGGTCTAATAAACCTCAGACTAAGCTTACCCTTACGTCCGAACCTCATCACCTTTTTCCATGGTAATACTTTTAAGAACACACGATCGCCCACTGCAAACTCAATTTCCCTACGCTTCAAATCCGCGTAAGATTCCTGCCGACCCGTAGCCGCTTTTAAGCGATCACACACAAGCTTAACCTTCTCATCCGTGTCTTTCAACACATCCGACAGGGAAACATGCTTTTCCCCCACCTCAGCCCAACACAAGGGCGTACGACACCTCCGACCATAGAACGCCTCATATGGTGCCATCTGTATACTCGCCTAATAACTGTTGTTGTAAGCAAAGTCAACTAAAGGCAAATGCTTCTCCAGGTTCCTTGGAACTCAATAATACAACACCTCAGCATATCATCCAAAACCAGGATAACCCGATCAGACTACCCATCCGTCTCGGGATGATACGAGGTACTGAAATTCAACCTCGAACCCAAAGACTAGTGTAAACATCGCCAGAACCTTGCCATAAACCTCGAATCTCTATCAAAAACAATAGATTTAGGTACCCCATGCAAACGCACAATCTCAGCTATATACAAATCCGCCAGCTTGCCAAGGTAAACATTGTATGCATTGGCAGAAAATGTGCACACTTTGTGAACAGGTGAACAATCACCCAAATGGAATACTTTTTAGTCGGGGTCAATGGCAAACCTGTCACGAAATCCATGGTGATCCTCTCCCATTTCCATTTCAGAACTCTCAATGGTTGCAACAACCCAGATGGAAACTGATGTTCAGCCTTAACCCGCTGGCATACCATGCACTTAGAAATGAACTCAGCCACATCATTTTCAGACCAACCTAGAAGTACGCTTCTTTCAACCCTCGATACATCTTCACACTACCAGGATTCATAGCAAAAGGACTAGAATGTGCCTCCGTCAAGATAGTGTGCCTCAACTCAGGATCATTTGGAACCACTATTCAACCCTTGAAACACAAAACTCCATCATCATCAAAATGAAAATCCGTCGGATTACCATCCGCTATGTCCTGAACATGCTCAACGAAAGAATCATCGTACGGTTTCTTAGCTTTGATCAACTATGATAACGTAGGCTTAACTTGCAATTTATCCAACAACCCACCTTCTCACGTCACCCTCAACCTTGCAAACATAGCTCTAAGCTCAACCGCAACATTACGAATCAAAGCATCCGCAACCACATTGGCTTTACCAGAATGATACTCAATTGTCAAGTCGTAATCCTTAAGAAATTCCAGCCACCTTCGTTACCTAAGATTCAAATCCTTCTGAGACATCAAATACTTCAAGCTCTTATGATCCGTAAAGGTCACACATTTCTCACCATAAAGGTAATGTCGCTAAATCTTCAAGGCAAACACCACAGCCGCCAGCTCCAGATCATGAGTTGGATAGTTGCACTCATGAACTTTCAACTGCCTCGACGCATAGGCCACAACTTTACCATCTTGCATTAGCACACAACCCAGCCCAACATACGACGCATCACTATAAACCACAAACTCCTTCCCATATTTCGACTGTATCAACACAGGAGCATGTGTCAAAACCTCCTTCAACTTCTCAAAACTGAGTTGTTGCTTTTCCGTCCATACATAAGGAACATTTTTTTGCAACAACTTTGTCAATAGGATGCAATAATTGAAAACCCCTCAACAAAACGGCGATAATAACCGGCCAACCCAAGAAAACTATACATCTCTAATACAGACTTAGGTTGCTTCCAATTGAGAATAGCCTCAATTTTTTGTGGATCAACGCGAATACCCTCCGAAAAACCACATGACCAATGAACATTACTTCCCTAAGCCAAGACTCGCACTTGCTCAACTTAGCGTACAACTGATTATCCTTCAACACTTGCAACACTATCTGCAAATGCCGATCATGTTCTTCCTCGATACGGGAGTACACGAGAATATCATCTATGAACACCACCACGAACTGATCTAGATACTCATGGAACACCCTATTCAGCATGTCCATAAACGCAGCAGGGGCATTTGTCAAAACAAAAGGCATGACCAGAAACTCATAATGCCCATACCTCGTATGAAATGCGGTTTTATGCACATCCTCATTCTTAACCTTCAGCTGATAATACCCTAATCTTAAATCTATCTAGGAAAACACCGCTGCTCCACGAAATCGATCGAACAAGTCATCTATCCACTGCAACAGATACTTGTTCTTCACCGTTAACTTATTCAACTGCCGATAATCAATGCACATACGCATCGTACCATCCTTCTTTTTCGCAAAGAGAACAAGAGCACCCCATGGAGAAACACTTGGTCGAATGAACCCATGGTCCAACAACTCCTGAAGCTGCTACTTCAATTCCTTCAATTCCTTCGTTGCCATCCTATAAGGAGCAATGGACACCGGAATTATACCTTCATAAGTTTCAATACGAAACTCCACCTCCCTATTCGGAGGTAAATCCGACAACTCTTCAGGAAAAACTTTTGAATAATCACATACACCCTTGGCTATCGGATTCATAATAATTGCCAAATAAGCTTGGCAACCATCAAATATCAACTTTTTCGCTTTGGTAGCCGAAACAACATTGGACAAGAACTTTATATTCTCGCCAACCACCCAACTTCATAATTGTTAGCTAACCTCAAAGAAATCCTTTTGGATTCACAATCCACAACCGCTTTGTGCTCACTCAACCAATCCATACCCAAAATAACATCAAATCTATAAAATGGCAGTTCCATCATATCTGCGGCAAACTCATAACCTTGTACCACCAAAGGACAACACCGGTACAACCTTCTTGTTGTAACAGTCTCCCCAAAGGAACTAGTGACTAACATGCCAACATTTAAGATCTTAACAGGAACATTTAACATAGATGTATGCTTACTCCAGATATATGAATGGGTAGACCCCGAATCAATCAAAGAAAACAACGATAAAAATTACAAGGTAAAAGTACTTGCGATCACATCGGTGTTGTTGCGCCCCTCGTGATGAGCAAAAACTCGTGTTGGTCCACCATTCTTTGGCCGCACAGCAACTGCATGTGCTATAGCCCTCAATCCATCCTCGCGCCTCTAAAAATTACACCTACCACGACCTCAGCCCCTAGCAGGTGTAGCTACATAAACTGGTGCATCTCTCACAACCCAAGGACAATCACGCTTCAAGTGATCAGATGAGCCACAGATCCAACAAGCTCTAGTATTACCCCAGCACATACCCGCGTGGCGCCTACCGCATCACTCACACTTTGATATAACACGAGCTCCCTAAGCACCTTGGCCAACTTCACCACCACGCCTGTGATCTAGCCTATGTCTCTTTTCCCTGAGCTTCCTATTTTGCCTCCCAGAATAACTAGAGTCAGCCACTCTCTTACCTAAGCTTGCACACACAGCCTGAACTGGTGCACCCAAGGACTGCTCAATATCCTTGGCCCGATTGACCAACACATCAAAATTTGTGTAATCTGCAACCAAAAGATACGTCTTAATGTTCTTAACAAGACCATAACAGAACCTGTCACATCTTTGTTGGTCATCTGGAACCAACTCCTGAGCATACTGACTCAGCCAAACAAACTTCACCTCATACTCGGCAATAGACATGCCACCCTGCGTCAGCGACATAAGCTTGCATTTCTTCATATCCAAATACTAGGTACCAAGATACTTCCTCTTGAAAGCTCTCTGAAACAACTCCCAAGTAACATCCGCCTCAGGAACGCCAGCAATTGTGGTCACCCACCAATGATATTCATCTCCTTGCAACAGTGATAAAATGCAACCCAACTTGCGCTCCTCATTACATCCCATTTGATTCAAGATGTGAACCGTCTTTTCCATCCAACCCTTGGCTGCCTCAGGGATCAACTCTAAAATTCCTCACCTTCCAAACTCCTAAGACGCTCTAAGGGTAAACCTTGATTTGCCACCACAGCCGATGCCAGTGGCTGTGCCTACACTCCAGCCATCGCTACTTGGAAAGCTCCCATTATTGCTTGAACTAACGGAGTCAAATCACCATATACGGGCACCTGGTGAACCTGAGTGCTTCACCCGCCCCAACTTCAACTGAAGGAACCATCAGAGGAGGAGATAAAAAATGAGGGGGATTCTCTTCTACCTCGCTATTCTGCCCTATCCCGATAGTATTAGCCATCGATCGTGTCTCACGTCGAGCCATGCTATCAAAAGCATCAAAACACATTAAAATTTGGCTAGCATAAGGCAAGGATCCAAGACAACTTTAAAACACATTTTAAAACCTCGGTAATAGGCAATATGTTCCAAAATCTTACCCCAACATGATATTAAACAATCATCGTACATACACACAATCACCGTGCAGTTTAAACAACATCAGTAAGTCAAACAACAACCTCCTAACTTTTTCGAAACCTAGCTCTGATACCAACAAATGTAACCCCCTCGACTCAGCCTAATCGCAAGACCGAACCGAGCAAGCTATATTAGGTTTACTGAAGTAAATAGTGAAGATGAAATGCAAAATGCAACCATTTTTTCATTTTATCTTGTCTAGATACATTATTACAGTCCTACGTGTACATACGATTCACAGGTGAGAACCCATCTCAATCGGGCATCGAAACAATATCCAATTGAACACAAACACAATTTAGGGACTAAATTGCAATTTCAACGATTTATAGGAACGCTTCCCAATTTTAAGTTAACAACCTTTAATAAAATATATTACATGCTTAAGTGCCAAAAATTAGCTTAATACGATCATCCATATTCATTTAATTGATAAAACAAGATCTAGGGACTAAAACGAAAGAATCCAAAACTGTCTTCCATGACATTAACAGAAATAACAGCCTCCGTATCGATACGCTAAGGCCCGTATTGATACGGTATTGCAACTCGTTTCGGTACACCAAGCACCATATCGGTATGCCACTTCGAATACAAAAATCCCATTTAACTATTTAAAACACCATACTGATACGCACATCCAGTGTCTCGGTACGCGAGCTTATTCCAAAAGGTGAGATTCCAGTAAAAATTAAGCTTACTGAAACGCATACACCCGTACCAAAACACCCTGCCCAAAACTGCCTAGCCGTACCAATACGGTCCCCCTCATATTGGTACGCCTGGGCTTGTAATGCCTATTTTAGCTAGTTTTTCACTCGAATCTAGATGCAGTTGAGCCTTACCAACTTGCATACATACATATAATCCTTCGAAGGTACATGAACTATCATTTATACCAAGGTTAATCATCCAAACCAAATTCATGCTTCCAAAGAATCACTCTAAAGACATACTTCCTAAACCACTTTGCAAAACATACCAAAATGCACAAGTAGACCATTTACAGCATAGGCAGCATACCCACACAACCAACACATCATATTAAATCTGTTCAAACCAACACAACATGGCAAACAGCAAGGGAGCTTTAGATGCATACCTAACCGACCATTCATCCACAACTATAAGCAAGAAATAACATCAAGCAGAGCATCACCAAACCATCCTCAAAAACCATAATAGAAACATACTTAAAATCTATATGAAAACATAATTACAACTCCCCAAAAACCATGGTGAACACATTGCCTTATTAACCGGAAACGTAAACTGAGTTCATACTCAAACTTGTAAATGTCTTTGGATCACTTAGCCTTGCCTCTTGCTGCCCCAAACCTTAATGCTCTGCATCATTAGAGATAAGATAGCGCAAGCACACATGCTTAGTGAGGATGCTCATAACACAATGATGCATTAAAACCATTTAAAAACCATATGCTTGTTTTCCAAAAACATGCTTACAACCAAAGCATTTTACATGATTCCAACCGAATCAAAGCATAACAACCTTTATGCAACATCATAAACATTCCATGCTTAAATTCCCAAAGCATTATAAAATAGATTCAACACATGAACTTTCGCATATATTGGCATTTATAGTGACCCAGATAGACTACCTCTATCCTATACATACCAGATACACGGATCTCTCATACCATGCCTAGTTGAACCGTATGATATCCCAAACCTTGCCTTGTTAAACCGCAAGATTTGACACCGTCGCCTAGTTAAACCACGAGATTTACACCCTTGCCTAGTTAATCTGCAAGAGTACCGACCTTGCCTAGTTAAACCGCAAGATCACCATCAAATTGGGTTGCCTAGTTAAATCGCATATCCCAATGAGGTTCCCAACAGTCTGAGTGGCCTTGTTAAATCACTATACCTCAAGGACCCATGGCCACAATCAATTTGTTCATATTTTATAGTGCACTTTTAATCCTATGGCATGCCAACTATATCCGATTGTTTTCTCACCAGGTCACAAGGCCAATATACCATTTACAAACCATTTACTTACTGCTTTACAATTCATTAAACAAAACATCACATATGCTAATCTCATTGCCAATGCAATAACACCATTCCCAACCGGAATAAAACTCAATGCTTAATAGCAATTAATATACTTTCAAACCCCTGCATATGTACTCAAAATCAGGCATTACCAGTAAGTAAATCATATCATGTTTATTACCAAAACATGAAAACAACATGCTCATATCCAAGCCGATATTCAAGATCAAAATAAGATAAACTTACTTTCGAGCTTAGGTAAGTGTCTCACACTTACCCTAAACTCCCAACAACTTTTACAAACCTTTGTAAAGCCTTTAAAACCAATTTCCACTCACAGATACACTTCATCTCCCTTGCCAACGTGATACAAGCTCCCAGCAAGCAACAAAACCACGTCAAGCTTCGATGCCTTGACTATCCCCTGTTTAAACACATAAAACCAGAGGATAAATGCATCATTATGCATTCAAACCACTGCCTCAAAACAAAACCCCGCAATTCTCAGGTTGCCCACTAAGAAACCATCCGAAACAAACTGAAATCATCATCAAACTTTTCTGAAACTTAACCCAACCATAAAACAATTGATTCAACCCATCAATCAACATCATTTAACATCCTAAAACCCTTTCCCAACATCATTTTACTTCCAGCAAAGATTAAACTTGATTATCACCACAAAAACTCAAATCTAACAACCTAAACAATTAGAGATCCAAGAGTTTTAGGATTCTATTGACAAAACAACTTATCAACATCAAAATACATCCAAAATATGTATTAAATCAATCTAAATTGCTGGAAATTAGATCCACTTCAAAAATTACCTTGTTTCATCAATATTTTCCAATTAACTCAATCAAACATTGATAAAACATTAAAATCATATTACAATTCATAAATCAAGGATCAAATACTTGGTAATTTTAGTAAAGAACCATACAATAGAGGAGATCACAGACCTTACCCCTACTGTGAGATTTCTCCCTCAATTGGATTGATAAAAGCTAAGAAAACATAAGATTTAGATGAGATTTTGCAAAAACAATATTAATTAATCAATCACAAATCATAATTACAAGTTAAAAGACTTCTCACCTCTAGATTTTGATGAAAACTTGAGTGTTTGGCTAAGAAGAGAATGGAGAGAAAAAGTTGAGAGAAAACTTATGTGAATTTTCTTTAAAAAGCTTAACTAACTTTTTATCTAAAATCCCTTTTTAATTAACTTTTTAAAATACATGTTAAAAATATCTTTAAATAAGGGAGAAATCATCAAAAAAAAACTTGGTAAAATAGCTCTTTAAAGATTCTAAGAATTTGACCCTTTTCATTTTAGTCAACTTAAAAAAAGTTTTCAAAACTTGCATTTTGGTCACTAGCCAAAATGTCCAATTTCAAAATCTTATTTTCTAAAATTGATTTCACCATTACCCTTAATATAATTAATAATGATTTTAGAATATTTTCCTTAATTTTATCACCTTCAAAAATATTTAAACCAATTAAATCCTGAAACTGACCCGAAACTCAAATACTGGTCCACCGGACCTTCGAGCCAACCCTTTAAAACCTCTAAGCCCAAAATTGGGGTGTTACTACATTCGTTCATTCTTAGAAGTTTGTGATTCCTTTAGACAACAAGGTGTACATGAAGATGTGTTGAAGCTCAAGTTATTTCCTTATTCATTACGTGATCGAGCACGAGCATGGTTGAGTAGAGTGCCCACTGGTTCGATGGAGTCATGGAAAAATTTATGCAAGAGCTTTTTGCTACAGTGTAATCCACCTAACTAAGGAATGATATTGCTTCCTTTCATCATGTTGGTGACGAGTCGATGTACGAGTGCTGGGATCGATATAAAGGACTGCTTCGCAAATGTATGAATCATGGCTTTAACGATTGGACGCAAGTTGTGATGTTATAAAATGGTGTCAATGCTTCTACGAGGATGACACTAAATGCTTCAGCAAATGGAACTTTATTGGACAAGTCGCCTAAAGAAGCATTTGATATTCTTGATAGGATAGCAAACAATGGTTACCAATTTCCTACTTCAAGACTTGGAACAGGGAGAAAAATGCATAGGACACGCGAGCTTCATGTTAATGAATTTGTTTCAGGTCAATTGTCAGCTATTACGAGTATGTTGAAGAATCTCCAACAGCCTAATGAGGTAAAAGAAGTGAAGGTAGTTATTGCTTGTGTTCGTTGTGATGGAAATCATCATGTGAGCGAGTGCCCTGAAAACCACGAGTCTACCAACTCGTGGGAAACTGCAATAGAAACAAAAACAACCCCTATTCAAATACTTATAACCTAGGATAGAGTAAGCATCCTAATTTTTCTCGGGGAATCAAGGAATAAACAATACCGGCAACTCGAATCGGCAACAAAATCTGACTGAACCCCCAGGTTTTCAACAAAATATGCCATGGCAAAACAACAAGGGTTCAGCATCTTCATCGTACAACAATTCTTTGGAAGCCACTTTCCAAGACTTTATGATGACTACGAAAGCTTTATTTCAAGATTATGCTGCATCTATAAAGAGCCAAGGAGCATTACTACAGAGTCATAGTTAATCTTTGAGGGCTTTGGAAACTCAAGTAGGTGAAATTGTGCAAGCTCTACATGTTCGACCTTAGGGCAGTCTACCTAGTGATACTGAAGTTGCTAAAACTAATGGCAAAGAGCAGTGTAGTGCACTTACTTTAAGGAGTAGCACCTAACTTAACAAAGAGGATAAGTTTGGGAAAGAAAGTGAATGTTCCCAGCCCCAAGATAGTGCATGAAGAACTTATGTTGCAAGAGGATTCAACTCCTGAACAGGACAATAATGAAGGCTTGATAAGTGACCCTACTGTTGGAAGACAGAATATCGCTACAGCAAAAGATAGACCCCCACCAGTAGAGTCAGAAGTCAGATCCCCACCACCCTTCCCTCAAAGATTGAAGAAGCAGAATGAAGACCTTCAATTCAAGAAATTTGTAGATATTCTTGATCAGCTGTACATCAATGTCCCATTTTTGGAGGCCATTGATCAAATGCCCACGTATGCAAAGTTTCTCAAAGATATTATTACGAAGAAAAGGAAGTTGAGAAGTATGAGACTATTGCTACAGCAAAAGAGTGTTATTTTGGGTCAGGCAAATTATCCCCTAAAAGGAATGATTCGGGCAGCTTTATCATTCCATGTTCAATAGGCGATAATTATGTAGGGAGAGCTTTATGCGATCTTGGATCTAGTGTGAATCTAATGCCCAAGTCAATCTTTATAAAGCTTGGTATGGGATATGCAAGGCCTACCACTATTATTTTGCAATTGGCAGACCGGTCCCATGTTCATCCAGAAGGGAGGATCGAAGATGTTATGGTGAAGGTGGACAAATTTGTTTTCCCAGTTGACTTTCTCATTCTCGATTGTGAAGCTGATGATAATGTGCCTATTATTTTGGGGCGACCATTCCTAGCCACCAGACAAATTTTGATCGACTGTGAAAAGTGTGAATTTACCATGAGAGTGGCTAATCAGAGAGTGACCATAAATATCTTCAACACCCTCAAATATGTGGATGATTCAGAAGAGTGTCAATGACTTCAGGACATGGATTCTATAGAAAAAGAGGAAGCTGCAGAATTTTGTTGTAGCAATTTTTCAAAAGTTAAGGATTATTTGATGCTCAATGAAGATGACAATGAGGAGCTCGAGGAGTTACCAATGGAGGTGCAGTAATCTAGCTTTCTTATAGCTAGACCAAGTACGCGATTCGAACCTTTAGATTTTGCTGAATTTATTCCTCTGAAATCCTCACTTGAGCATGCACCCAAGTTAGAATTAAAGCCCTTACCATCACACCTTAAATATGCTTATTTAGGTTGCAATGAAACTTTTCCTGTGATAATTTCCTCTAGTCTTAAGCCTGAACAAGAACGTAGCTTGATAAACGTGTTATCTCAACATAAAAAAGCTTTAGGTTGGATTATGGCTGCCTTGAAGGGTATAAGCCCTACTATTTGTATGCACAAAATTCTACTTGATGAATGCCACAGCAATTCTGTTGAACCCCAAAAAAGGCTTAATCCAGTCATGAAGAAGGTGGTGATGAAGGAAATAATCAAGTGGCTCGATGCTGGAATTATTTATTAGTTTTCTGATAGTTTGTGGGTCAGCCCGGTACCATATGTACCGAAGAAGGGAGGCATGACTGTGGTAAGCAATGGGGACAATGAACTCTTACCAACATGGACCGTCACGGGGTGGAGGATTTGCATGGACTATAGGAAGCTTAACAAAGCAACCAAGAAGGACCATTTTCCCCTCTCATTCATCGATCAAATACTGGATCGATTGGCGTGCAAATCTTTTTATTGTTTCCTCGATGGATACTTAGCGTACAACCAGATTGATATAGCACCAGAGGATCAAGAGAAGACAACCTTCACATGACCCTATGGTACTTACGCCTTTAGGAGGATGCCCTTTGGACTTTGCAATGCTCCAACTACTTTTCAAAGATGCATGTTTGCCATTTTCTCGGACATGGTTGAAGAGTTTTTGGAGATCTTCATGGATGATTTCTCAGTCTCTGAAGATGACTTTGAGTCATGCTTGGGTAATTTAGCAATGGTGCTTAAGCGATGTGAAGAAGCATACTTAGTGCTCATTTGGGAGAAGTGTCATTTTATGGTGGTCGAGGGGACTATTTTGGGCCACAAGATCTCGCAAAAAAGAATAGAGGTGGACAAAGCAAAGGATGAAGTGATCAAGAAGCTACCTTCTCCCACCACTGTGAAGGGCATTCGAAGTTTCATGGGCCACACAGGTTTCTATAGGAGGTTCATAAAGGACTTCTCCAAGATCTCCAAGCCATTGTGCACTTTGCTACAGCAAAACCAGCCCTTTGTGTTTGATGATGATTGCTACAGCGCATTCAAGGAACTTAAGGAAAGGCTTATCTCAGCACCTATCGTTGTTCCCCCAGATTGCATATCACCATTCGAGCTCATGTTTGATGCAAGTGACTATGCAGTGGGGGCAGCACTCGGGCAACGCCGAGGTAAGATCTTTCATGTTATTTAACAACACTTTAAATGATGCACAAATCAATTACAACCACTGAGAAAGAATTGTTGGTTGTTGTGTTTGCATTTGATAAGTTTAGAGCATACTTGATAGGGACTAAAGTTATTGTACATACTGATCATTCAACTATTAAGTACTTAGTGACTAAAAAGGATGTTAAACTTATTAGGTGGATAATTCTCTTGCAAGAATTTGATAAAGGTTAGGGAAAGAAGGAGCACTGAAAATCAAGTTGCTGATCATCAACTGCAATGAGGAATTTTTGATGAGAAAATATTATTTGATGCGACAATTTTGTGGTATGCTGATATTGTTAACTTTCTTGTTACTGGTATTTTGCCTCCTGATTTGAATAGCCAAGGAAGAAAAAAATTCAGACATGATGTGCGATTCTACTATTGGGACGAGCCTTATTTATTCAAGCAATGTGTGAACCAAATGATTCGAAGATGTATCCTCGAAGAGGAGAAAAAAGATATCTTATTCCATTGCCATTCATCCTCATGTGGAGGCCATTTTGGTGGAGCTAGGGCTACTGCGAAAGTCCTACAAGCCAGATTCTATTAGCCCACACTCTTCAAGGATGCACATGAATTTTGCAAGGCTTGTGACAGATGCCAAAGGATGAGGAATATATCTCGAAGGCATGAAATGCCATTGCAAAACATCTTGGAAGTGGAGCTCTTTGATGTATGGGGAATTGACTTCATGGGACCCTTCCTGTCATTATTTGGAGATCTCTACATCTTGTTAACTGTGGATTATGTGTCAAAATGGGTCGAAGCAGTGGCTACACTAAAAAATGACTCCAAGACAGTTTTGAAGTTCCTTCGCAAGAACATTTTCTCAAGATTTGGAGCCCTAAGAGCCATCATAAGTGATGGAGGCACTCACTTCGACAACAAGCTCATTGCCAACGCAATACAAAGATATGAGGTGCGGCACAAAATTGCTACAACACATCACCCTCAAACCAATGGCCAAGCTAAAGTTTCCAATCGAGAGATAAAGCAAATATTAGAGGAGGTGGTCAACCCCAAAAGAAAAGACTGGTCCCCAAAGCTTGATGAAGCATTATGGGCTTATCGCACAGCTTTTAAAACTCCTTTGGGAATGTCCCCATTCAAGCTTATCTATGGCAAAGCATGCCACCTTCCCGTCGAGCTAGAATACAAGGCTTACTAGACCATTAAAAAGCTCAACATGGAAGCCCAGCTCGCTGGAGAAAAAAGGTTGTTAGAGGTGAATGAGATGGAATAATTTAGAGCCCAAACTTATGAGAATGCACGCTTGTACAAGGAGAAGACAAAGAAGTGGCACGACAAGCATCTTTTGCCACAACATTTTTCAAAAGGCCAACAAGTTCTCCTCTACAACTCTAGGCTCAAGCTTTTCCCTGGCAAACTCAAGTCATGATGGCCAGGCCCTTTCCAAGTCCATAAGGTTTATCCTCATGGTGCTATGGACATCAAGAACCTTGATGATAACACCATCTTCAAGGTCAACGGTCAAAGACTAAAGGTCTATACTGGAGCTCCGATCTTGCATGGCAATCCTTCTTGCTTCTTCAAGATCCATGAGAGTTTGAAACTCCCACTTTTTCTATTTTTCTATAGCATTTTTATATTTTTGATGTTTATAAATAATTAGGTTTATCTTTTTATTTGTTCTTTAGTTCTTTATTTTATGTTATGTTTTTATTTTGTCTTTATCACCCCATGTTAGATTGCCTCCCACAGTTACAGCTGTCACGCAAGGCTTTGGTTTAGGGAAGAAGCATCTTTCCAATTAGGGATAGGGATTTGTCATTACCTTATTGAGGGAAGTTGAAAAGGGCCAAACTTTTCCAAGGTTTTTGAGCGGCATTAAAAGGGAGAAAAAGGGGAATTTTATACCTATTTAATTTTCAAAAAAACCCTACCCCATCATTACACTTTTTAGTTTCTCTTTCCTACTTTTCACTTTGCATTAACTCCCTATTACATCCTCTCTCTTCCCCACGCCTATAACCGTCGCTTCCACTCTCTCTCCCATTTCTTGTGTCAGTTTTCTTTTTCATTAAAACACCTTTCCCTCTTTTATAATTCCTTTACTTTGTTTCCTTCAAACCGTCTTCTTCTTCATCTTCTACAACCCAACTTTTTCCCATAAAAACCATACTTGCCCCTAAAAGGTTTTTACCCCCTTCTTCGACCATGGTTCGCTGCAAGAATGTAACAGGCGCACATAGTAGCGCAGCAGCCCAGCCGCCCATCGAAATTAAGAAATTTCTTAATGAAGCGGCCAAGATTCACTTCCAACAAATCAAAGAAAGAAAATTCTTCCACGGACAAGGATTCATTTTTCCTTTTAAAGGAGAGGAAGGCTTCGACGCGGAGGTAATGGAGGTTATCACCAAGCAAGATTGGGAATCGTTCGTTAAGCATCCAGGCAACATCTACGTCCCACTAGTGAGGGATTTTTATTCCCATCTAACAAGCCCTACATAGTCTGGTGTATACGTATGAGGGACCAAATCAAGTTTATCGTTGTGGTAATAAACAAATTTTATGGGCGGAAGAATGTTGTCGATCAGCATACCTCTTTTGTTGAAGCCGCTGATGCCCAGACGACCAAGAAAGACATGAGGGATTTATCCTTTAGGGGAACAAAGTTGGACCCAACCAACAAGACTGTGGAGAGGGGGGGTTTGAAGCCCCATGCCAAAGTATGGAACCACTACATCAAGACCCGTTTGATGCCCACCTCCCATCTCAATTGTGGCCCTAAATAGGTTGTTTCTCTTGCACTCTATTCTTAAAGAACGACCGATGGATGTGGGAAATATAATCATCGACGAGGTGTATGCGTGCTTGAAGAGAAAGTCTAGCCCTCTGATCTTCCCCAACCTGAATACGACCCTTTGCCGAAATAAAGAAGTTTATGAAGATGATGAGGATGAGATATACAAGGAAAAGCAAGGATTAACCATAGACCAAATTCTAGGCCTTAAGGGATTTAATGAAGATGCCTCGATAGAGACTGTTGAGGGTGGGGTGAAGACTACTGCCGCAGCAAAGATTGCTTCCTTGGTAGTTTCCACTAGGCGAATGAAGGAAGAAATGGAGGAGATGCGCAACAACTTGCACACTTTCTTCAAGTATGTCAAGGAGAGGGACGCTGTGATGAACTCCTACTTTAGGGAGATGCTGCCACACATGACCTCTGATTCCCCTCCCTTCCCAGAGGCCCTGTTAACTACCCCAAAGAACCCCCTGCACCGAAGATGGCCACTACTCAATGCACACCTACTGTGCCCAAGAGAACCCATGCTATACGTTCGACCCTTGCCCAATCAAAGCATGTTACACAAGAGCCAGCCCTTGCTGATACCACAACAAGTCCTTGCGTGACGAGGCTGAGTAAAGAAAAAGCCCCAATGGAGGCCCGCCACCTGAAAATCCTGCAGATGATCTGGTCACTATTGAGAGTGACAATGAGGAGATGGCTGATAACACTCATGCCTCTGCACCTGCTCTAACTCTAGATGCCACAACACGAATACAACATTGTCAAAAGTGAATGACAGGTCGCGTTTAGAACACTCCTACTGAGGGGAGTGACATATGGGACGACCCACATGACCAGGACAACCAGGATGAGGAAGAAGCACCACCAAGACTAAACGAGGAAGATGAGCCCATTGCCGTGCTTAAGAAGAAGCGTATCAAGCACAAGGCCACCAAGACCGTAACACCAAAGTAGGACCGTAGTGATGTACCTCTCATTGCATTGCATATAGTTCAGTTTTAGTTAGCTGGTTTTCATACATTGAGGGCACTGCATCCTTCAAGTTTGGGGGTCTTAGTGTTCATAGTCAAGCATTTGCATTTGTAGTTAGGAACAAGTTTTTGCTATGGCATTTTGTTTAGCTTAAAGACAATTTCTATGAATAAATTAAGGATGTTCGATGATGAGTATTTAATTTGTGTGGCTGTGGATTATTTGAATGTATATGACTGTTGAGATTGGTAGAACCTACTTTAGGGCTTGATACTTTGCGATTTATTTGTTACACGATTGCATGCTCTTTATGCTTAAGATTGTTAGAAAAATTTTATGAAAGAACTCTTGCATGCGTTAGTATGAATGATCTTAATGAACTTGAATGATAAATTAAAGCATTAAAGGCTTTATTAGACTCCCTTTTGTTTATTGCATGTGTTGAATTATGAATAAATGCTTTGGCATAACTGTAGAGGGTCACTCCTCTTTGTGTTATTTCCTGGATATTGCGTTTAAATAAATGGCAGCAACAACAAATGAGTAAATAAAAGTAGTCACGAGATTACTCTACTTACTAGCTCAGGGATGAAATGTTTGCTCCATATTCATCTAGAGTTAAGGACAATAGTTGTGATGAGTTGACTCCCCTCGTAACAGTACAAAAAAATAGGTTAGAATATGGGAGTAAACTTGCACTTAATTGATTAACAAATACTAGGGTATAATAGAGAACTTGCCTATAATTTTTCTATGTTAAGCATAGATTGGATGCAATTACGCACACACAAGCATAGGATCTTGTCCTATGGAAAAGTTCTTAAAATCTCAAAACTGTCTAGCGTGTTGAAGTCAATATTTTCTTAGGACTAAAATTTTGCCATAGCACTGTCTTGAGCTTATCTTTGCCATAGCATTTTCTCCGATTGTCACTACTTATTTCTTGAGGACAAGCAATAGCTTAAGTTTGGGGGTGTGTTAACCTTGTAAAAAGTATACATTTCATGCCTTTTTACTTAGGTTATAGTTTGGTTTCAAGCTCATTTCATTGCATATAGTTGCATTTAGTTCATATAGTTGCATATTGTGAAATTGGTGCCGCTTTTAGAAAGGTTTTTTTGGTGTGGTGATGTGCAGGTGAGTTAAGGAGCATTGTTGTGCAAGGAAAATATGCTACGATATTTTGGACGGCATTTTTGGGTGCATAAAAAGACAAAGAAATAAGATATTTTATAGCCCCCACACGTGATTCCACCAGCCAGCTTTGCCACATATATGAAGGGAATATTCCCTACAATACACAAGGAATTAAGGGCACAAAACCCTAGGAACCCTCACTGTATAAAGGATAGGACACCCACAATTAAAGTGGAGCTGGGAAAAGGTGTTGGGTGAGCTAAGAAAGAGAGGAGCATAAAGTGGTTGCCCTCCTTCTCCTTCATCTTGGTGTCCTCCATTGTTGAAGCTCCAAGGGACGATCTTACTGGCCTTTGAGAGAAGCAGCAAGCTTAAGGCGGTTCATGGCAGTTCATAGTGGCTTGGGAGTGTTCCGTTACTCTTAGTTGCTCCTTACTTTTCCATACTTTTCCAAAATGGGTTGTTTTAAATGGCTAAATTCGGATGATATTTGCCCAGCCATGAACAAGCTTTGAGTGGCTTGGGTTTATTGTGGATGATTATGTTTCTTGTTTGAATAAATGTTTTAGCTTTTTCCAGATTCATATATGCTTTGTTCACTATTTTATTGACTTGGGTTTGTAAGAGCTTTCGAGAGTTAGCCATTACCTTTGTTTGATGCTTAATGGTCGAGAGAGTTAAGCTTAGATTTACGTAGACAATGTGGATTGATGCTGAGAGGCAAAACCCTAACTAACCTTAGAGATAAGGATAGAGTTTCAACAACTAAAAGGGGTAGTACTTCAAGTATAGTAGCTTGTTAGGGTTCATGCTGAGAGGTATTGCGGTAGCATTCTTACTGTCAGTTTCTTGCTAGAGATAGTTTAGAAACACATGCGTAAGCTCTTTCGAGCATCTTATAAGCTGGAAAGTACTAGTCATTCATGAGAACTACGCATAGGATTCCTTGATAAACCTGGTCTATCATCCTATTTGACAGATTCCACACGTGTGAGGATGTTCGTAGTCTTCCCAATTTTTAATATTGTTTTTGCTACAACATTTCTTTCAACTGCTCATATAAACTCTTTCATTCAATATCTCATCTTTATGTTTGAGTGCTTAAACCTGACTTAAATTACCTCCAATCCCTGTGAAGACGATCTTACTTATCACTATTATTACTTGTTCGATGTGTATACTTGCACCGATTGCGTATCAATTATAGTACACCACAACATGCAACAATGGTGAATTAACATGTAAATCTCTTGTTCTCTTTTTGCTCTATTTTAATCACTTAAAGTAAGACCTCATGTTTTTGTCCTATTCAATTTACTCATTTACAGAATATAACATTTTATTAGTCAAGTTCATAATTTATTTAATCAACTTTAGTTTTAAAATACAAATAAATTCATATTTGAATTATTCTATCCATTTTCGAACTTTCGATCATCAGATTCAAAAAACTACCAGACCAAAATTTGCGATGTTTCAAACACATTTTGGAGAGAGTGCGAATTTTGTCACAAGACTTTCAAACTCAAAAAAAAGTTATGGTAATTGCTTTGAAGTAAAGATAGAGAGATTTACTCGTGAAATATTAATCTACAGATATTGTTGATGATGACGGTTTCCACTCTTAGCATAATAATATTTTTCTTCTGCGTCATCACTATTACAGTGGTAGTCGTCGGCTCAGTTTACACTCCCTCATTTTTTATCTATATTTTCTTTGAGTTACTATGTATAGTCACTTAAATATTATCAATGAAGTCTATGAACTTTAAAAGTTCTTTTAGAGAAAATGTTAATGCGACACTTAAGTAAATTTGTACAATTACACATTTATTCCTCAAGGTTTATATAATTAATCAATTTAGTACTAATTCAAAAAACATAATAAATTTAACTCTCAATATTTACTAATCATTTTAATTTGGTCATAACTTAATTAAAAATAATTTAATATTTTTCATCCAATCAAATGGTGACACATGTCACCATCTAATTGGTGAAAAATCAAAAAATGAGAAATGCCTACCTCATTAATGGGATTATGGAACATCTAACTACTAGACCAAGTTCATTCCTTAATTCATGATTAACAAAAATTTATATATAATTTAAACTATAGTTAATGCATGTAACGACCTGGTTTCGGGTTAGTAATTCATATAGGATATCCGGGTTTTGGAGAAATCAAATTGGAGACTAAATTAAATTAAATTATACTTGGATGCTCAATTTAATAAGAAATAGTGGCTATAATAAAAAGGGAACAAAAAAAGAAGAAGTTTGAGTGTGAATTTTCAAATGATTTAATAGCTTTTTGTGTAGTTTACCCATTGGTTGTTGGTGGGCTTAAATTGGCCTAATTTTGTCATAGAAATGGAAAAAGAAATCAGAATATTAATGAAGGAGAGAGCATGCTAGGAAGAGCGAATGAAAGAAATTTGAGAGAGAGAGGGATTTTGCTCCAATTTAAGGGTGTTTCGGCAACTGTGTAAGCTCACCCCACAGCCGCTATCATCTACAACACATCGAGACGATTCAACCGGTGGTCACCCCATCATTAATATTCCGTTGCCACTCACTAGGAGGAGCTTGAGAATTTTCAGAAGTTGCAAACCGCCATGATCCATTGTGTTTCATCACAAACAGTCCTCGGGAGGTACCAAAACATTGGACTAGAGCTCGACGGCTGTTTACTGCCATCGAAGGCTGCAACACGTGCCACACGCGTCGCCTCCTGCGCGTGGGCGTGCGCCAGTTGCAGATGGCGAGTGCACAAGGCTCTCTTACACCCGTGCCACACTGAATTCTGGTGCACAGGTGAACATACACCACGCCGTACTATATCATGGCCCGTAGGTGCACCGCAATAGCTCAGCACCCACTACATCGAAGCGGCTGACCGCTGACCGGTGTTGGCTTTTCCTGAGGGACCCTACTCGAGGGTTTTTCTACATCCAGAGGCTGTTTCTGCATCCTGTTGTGCCAAATTTGAACTCGATAAGTTGTTTTAACGCATTTGACCTTAAGGATTAGTTAGTGAATGCGATTAATTAATATATATTGTATTTGTATTTATATGAGGATTATTCAGGTTCAAATACTGGATCAAGCGAATTGTTTGGGAAGCTTGAGCAAGGAATCATTGATAATTACTTGAGGTTAGTACACCTTGAACTCCGAAATGCTTCATAAACATTATAAGTGTAATTGCCTTGCTTAGTTAGTGTTTGCAAAATAGGTAGATGAAAATAAGCATGTTTAGAGATTGGTATTATGCAACTTGGTAATTATGAGATGCATGATGAGTTTGATAATATTCGAGACTTGTAAAGGCCTTAGGGACTGTGTAGGGTCACTCGATATGCATATAGACACCGATGATTTATTGATTGATGAATTCTAATGATATGATGTCTTGTGTGCTAGTTGAATGGTTTAGTGTTTTGACGAAAACCATGTTAAAGGAAATAAATACCAGTATTCGAATAAATAATCATAAAGTCGGTAATTGATATTAAATGATTAAATGTGCTAGTAAACAAACTTTAATGACTTTCATAAGCTTTAGTGATCGATTTAAGTCTAGTAAATATTATAATTCGCTAATATGGTAGAAATCGTGAGTAAAGTATCGGTACGAGCTTTTGCTGTACCGATATGTTATTCGATGTCGTATCGGTACGGGTTGATCCGTACCGGTACTTGGGAAAATTAAGGTTTCTAATAAGAAATTTTTGTATCAGTGCATGTGAAAGTACCGATACTAAGGGTACCGTATCAATACTTGTGTTCGAGTACCGGTACCCACTAAGCCGAATAATCAATAATGCTATCTATGGATGGGAATCAACATGTATGATCAATAACCTGGTTAATGCCTTAATAAATAAGATAATATGGATTAATAGAGATAATTAATGAGAATAATTATGTACTCCTCCATAATGAATTAACAACTCAGTAATGTAAAATTAATGAAGTGATGATTTTTACCAGCAATAGGGAGATCCTTGGAATCGCGTTGCTAGTATGTCGGATAGGCATTTGATTGGTTAAGTCGATGATTGATGGGATCTGAATACTTTGTGAGAGAGTGTTGCAATACCATGGTTAGAGATGACGAATGTACGTTCCCGAGGCTATGTGACATCGGACCTCATTTGATGATACTCTAGGAGAGATTTCGAGTATGGGCTGTGTGACACCATGCCTCACTCCTTTTTCCTTGATGATCTGATAAGATCTCGGGTATGGTTGGGCCTTGCGTGTCATGTATGATTATTTGCATGACGAGAGCATATGCTTAGGCGACTATTGGTAGCGCCACATGTTTATTATCTCTCCTTATTGCTTGTACTAGCTTGCATTCTTATATTTATGATTAGCATAAAGTATAGTAGAGTAGATGTGTACTACTGAGCTTTGTAAGCTAGCGCTCGAAATCGTTGTTTTCGTGCGTAGGGTATCAGAACGAGATTCCAACAAGCGGTGATTTTCAGAGTAAGATACTTGTATTTAGTGGGTTTAGTATTCATAAGACCTCACCAAGTGGAGTCTGTAAATATGTTGGTATATTCGATTTTTTTAAAATTGTAAATCATTGAAATGGGTTCGTATGTTTTGTAAATTCTATGATAATTGCTTTAAATATGATTGTTTTATAATGTAAATGATTTTAATTTTACGATTTAGATATGGTTTAAATTTTGGCAGTTCCGGTCGGTGACCCAATGTGGCACTTTGAATCCTCGGGTCGGATCGGGGTGTTACAATGCAAGAAATTAAATTAAATATTTATAATTAATATATAATAAATTATTCATACTATTTATTACTTTTATAAAACATCAATACTATTAAATTTTTAATAAATGCATTTTAAATATATTAATAAGAATATTTTTTAAAAAATAATACTTGAATATTATATTAATATTAAATATATAATATAATATAATATAAAAATATTAATATATCTAATGTTATTATTTTATCATTTTATGTACTTAACATTACTCAAAAAATCATAATATTGTAATAATATTAAATATTAATGTATTTCTATATTATATTTTTATTTAATATTAATATAATATTTAAGTATTATATTTTAAAATATTAGTTATAACAGATTTACGGTATATTTATTAACAATTTAATAATATTAATAATTTATAAAATAATAAATAGTATTAATTATATTAATAATTTATTATATATTAATTTATAAATATATAATTCAATATCTTCCATTAACCATAGTTTAATTCGTTTATAAAATTTTGTAGATTATGAACTAAGTGGTGAGCTTGGCTCAATAGTTAGGTGTCTCATAATCCCATTACTAATCCAAGTTTGAATCCTTTAATTCTATTTTTTATTATTTAATTTTCACCATAAGCTTAGTGGTTAGGCATGATTCTAACCAAGTGTATAAGTTTAATCCCTCTTGGAGGCCTTTTTTATTTATCACCAATTAGATGTTGACTCGTGTCACTATCAAATTGTAGGAAAATATTAAATTGTTTTTAATTAAAATTAGGATAAAATTGAAATGATATGTAAATATCGAGGACTAAATATATTATTTTTTCTAATTAGGAATAAATTTATCAACTTAGTAAATATAAGTAACTAAATGTACAATTATATAATTTTACCTTTTTTTAATTACAAAAATAGAAAGTCTTGCAAATAGTAGGCTTGCAATATAGGGACCAAATTGATCCCTATCTAGGAGCGACTGATTCGCATCAGGGGTTCAAAAAATCGTAGTGGAATGCATTAGTGTGTCATAGGACTTTGCAAGAGCATCAACATGCCAGTTGCCATCTCTCGGGGTCCGTCTAATAGGATAAGTCTAAAAAACCCCTTAAAAAGAGGCTAAAAGGGGCAGTACCGGTACGAATGTTAGATTGAGGGTAAAACAATCTAAGTCGTTGGTTTAAAAAAATAAAAAATACAAAAAGGGGTAAAGGGCCAACCGATTAACCAGTATGCTAAAAATGGGTTAAAACCCATATCCCAAGCTGCATCGGTACCCGATATCCTATCCAAAAACTTTTCAAAATTTTCTAACACTATCAACTGAAATTCATAGAAGATTGAGTTCGAAGGAAGCTAAGATACGAGGCAAGAAACTTGTCCTTAGCAATACATTAACTTGCAATTTTTGTAAATTTTGGTACCGAAATAGCAAGAGTATGAAAAATATAATTTTTTCTAGGGTTTTGAAAAAAGTTATGGTTTATTACTGAGTTTGAGGGATTTTGGATGATGGGTTTGTAATAACTCAAACTAAAAACTTGTGTATTCATTTTGTAGCAATTGAAAGGAGGGTAAGAGCAAGTTGAAAAGGTTGAGGGAAGGAGCAATCATTCGAAAAGGAGACAACTTTGGTTAAAAAAGGAGACACATTTGGTACATTTTATCCATGTAATAGGTTTACAATTGTAGTAGGCTTAGAAATAGTTGTGTCCGAATTTGGAGGTGAGAAAACATTTCTGTGGATTTAGTATCGGTATTGTTTATGTGATACCGATGTTTTAAAAATATATGGTTAGAGTGTAGTGGTATGGATATTGTTCTTGATGATATCGATATTGTTTATGTAATATCGGTATAGAAAAAGTAGTACCGAAATAGGATTAAATTGAAGTAGTTCGAAGCTTAAATCGGTATCAATAATGTATGATAATATCGATACTCCTTAGTGAAATTTACTTTATGCACGTGCGTATATTATACGGATATCGTGTAATGTGTATAGGAATTACTGTTTGGGAACGGGAGTTAAGGATGAAGAAGTATAGATAGCAATCTAATAGGATGATGATGGAACAAATTATTAAAATATATAGTGTAAAAAATGTTTTTATTAACATGGAAACGTTAATAAAATTCTATAGAAGATAACTAGTAATATGTTTTTGTCCAATAGTGGATTTTGTTGAGTTTTATGTGTGTTATAAACTTATGTCGCACTAGTTTTAAAAGAAGGTGATTGAGCATGGATTAAAATATCAATTTGGAGGTAGAAGGTGTGAAGGATGACAAGGTCGCGGTGGTTGAGGCCCCAAAATCATTGTCTGCATATTTTAACTTCTAGTAAGTTAAAGTTGAATGTAAATTGAATATTTTAAATTGTTAATTGGTTAGAATTAAGTTTTATATAGTGTAACTTTAAATTAATGTATGCACAGTGTAAGTGAATGTAAAGGACATAAGGGAGGGAGGAAGAAAATGACAAATGAGGTAAGAGGAAAATTTGAAATAGTTTTATGCGTTTTGTATTTGTTAATAATGTTTATATTTTCTAAAATTGTAATATTGTCTGAATGATAAAGGCAAAGAAAACATCGACAAAGAAATAGGCCAAAATATATCTGCAGTCTCGTTAACTAGAATTTCAACAGCAAAGACAATTGTTAGATGGTGGTGATTCACACCAACTATATACATAAAAGGTCAACCATACGCATTATCCATATATGTGGTGTCGAATGCAATGGTATCACTAAAGCATGAGTAGTCTGACCTGCACGTTGAATCACACCTAAAAAGATCAAGCAATCCCATTGACTCACCGAGACTATATTTCATATAGAAACCATTATCTATCTATTTCTTACAATCAAAGTAAGCGAGTAGGGAATTTACATCACCATCACTAATTTCAACAGTTGAGGATGTATGAAGAGAGTTGTATAGGTCTTTTTTGATAAAACCAACATTATGAAAACTACTTGATTGTTCCGTGAAATAATTCATTATCTGTGATGCTCCCACTCCAACAGATTTCAATGCTCTAGCCTCGACAAGATCTACATCATTAACTTTTCTATTGGAATGAAGAAACAACCTCATAAAAACGTCGCAAAGTGGATGATTATGTTCAATATAACAAAATGAGATCCGCCACTTAACTGAATCCTTCGATATAACAAGTATTCTAGCCTTGGAGCCAGTTCAAGTCAGAGCTCGAGGAGCACGTTGGCGTTCTGAATCTTTTACAGTTGAAACCGTAAACACTATTTTTTGAGCAACAAAAGTCCTGCTATTTTACAATACCATTCCCATTATGCCTAGTTGTTCACCGATATGCACTAAAGCCATTATTATTTGCATAGTCTTTATAAAACTCTCATGCATCATTATGAGAGTCAAAAATTATACCTACTATATTCCCTACCATAACAATTTCATCACCTGAATACGGAGCATGTGAAGATATAGAGTTAAGCATTACAAACGTCTCCTCCATACGCTTCAATTACAAAATTTTTCAACACAATTTGCACCTAGTAAAAAAGTTTAAAACCACCATTGTAATAAATTCATGGTGTAAAACATCATGGTTTATAAGACTTTGTGTAGCTAAGGTTTTAACATAAAATTTATTAGTAAAATAATAAAGTTTAAGTAAATGCATGTGTAAAGAGCCAACGCACCTTTTCTTTGACAACGAAGAGATTTTTGGTTCTTTTGCTAAGGTGAATGTAAAAGGAGGAAGAACATGTTTTCCCTTCATTGGGATGTTGTGTTCTTCCTTATATAACCATTTTTTGGTTGTTATGATCATTAATGGTCCCAATAAACAGGGTGGTTGTAAAAGTAATTGTTGTAATTATTACATACAAATGTATGTAGCTACAAATTTTTCTATAGAATGGGTAATAAAAAATGTCATAGGCCGTAGAAATTTATGTAGTATTAAGTTGTATCGGTACCTTTCTCATTGTACCGATACTCAAACATTACAAACTCATGGCAGTGTGTTAAAATAGTACCGATGCTCTTAAATAGTACCGATATTATACGAACAGTACCGATATTGTTTTTTTGTTTTATATTTTGGGCGGTAGATTCATATACCTGTATCGATACTACCTATTTGTACCGATACTAAAACGCAGGACTATAAATACTGTGGTAGTTCCCCTTTTTATTTCCAAAACCCTACTCTCCCACTTTTTTTAAACTTACACCCATAACCCACGAAATTATCAAAATGTTTCTACGGCGCTGAAGGGGATTGACTCCATTTTCATTGTCGTTCTTTACGAAAACAAATCCAGAGGTAAAATCTTTTTGTTTGTTCTTGACTTATTAATGCTGGAGAACAATTGTTTTCCTACATTAGGTTTTGTCAAATCTATTTACAAAGTTGAATGGGCTTTGGTAAATGCTTTATTTCATGATGAAATCTCTTGACAATCATAGGTTTTATGTTAGAAGAGAAAATTTTGACAACATTTTGTCCTTGACTTTTCTTATGCTTCAATAAATTTTGACATCATGTTGTTTATTTTGTCAGGATGCCATTATGAATAAAAATGTCTAGGCGTAACAGAGGACCTTCATCATCAACACGGACCGAGAGAACCATTAAGTCCTTATGCTTTAACAAATCGGGAAGACAAAATTTGTTGAGTCAGTTTGTAACTCACTTTGAATCTTTTCCCATTAGAGATGAACGAATTCCTTGTGTTGCAACCTTGAATGATAGAAACTTAAAGTTCAAATATTTGTGTAACACCACTTTCCAGTATTTGTTACCAAACACGAGTCGGTGATGTTACTTAATTAAATTAAAAATCCATTTTTCCAATTTTTGAAAAATCTAGCAGCCTGCATTGTCTTTTCTTAAAAAAATTATAAATTTTTGTAAGCTTCAAAACTTCATTTGGAAAAATTCCTAGTAAACTAGATTCATCAGGCTATCAATCCATATAAATTAGAGATCTTAACTCATGGCACACAAGTGCAGAAAATTCGTTAAATATGCACTACAGTGTAGATCTGCTGTCTGGAAATTCTGACCTTGCATCGAATAAAAATTCATAATTTTTAGCACAGACCTCAAAATCTTTCACCATTTTTTTAAAATAAACTAGACTCAATTTCTAGTTCATACATATAAAATTCAACATCTAAATCAATCTGTGGAATTTATAACAATTTTCCAAAGTCACTGTCTAAAACAGAGCATCAAGACTGTTTTCACCTGTTTCAAAAATGAGTTCACTAAAATTTTCATAAACCATTTTAACTCACTTAATAAATAATACTAATCCATATTTTACCATAACCATAAATAAATATAAAGTTAGTAGAGTTTAGTTTACACAAAACAAAAGGATTTAATATTATTCATGCCACTAATAATATATCATATAGGATGTCAAAATAACAACTATGATAACCTGTAGTAGTTGCTCGTTCCAACTGCACCCGAGCCAATGCTGCTTACCACCATACCGTATTAACCTACGTGTGCACATGCAAAATACACACGTTAAGTATAACTTAGTGAGGTATTATAAACAAATATAAAAAATAAGTATCGAATTAGATGAAAACATGGTTAAGCAAAATTGTATCAAATCTTTCTTATACTTTTAAATAATCATATATAAGGATTAGAAATTTTCATATACGTTTACTTTATAATTAGCCCAAGAATTTCATAAAGAGAAACTAAAGTATGCAAGGTCGGTACTCCTTGAGTACTAGTCACCGGAGTGACGATAACACGTAGACACATAAAGTGCCGAAAACGTATAGACACATAAGTGCGAAAACGTATAGATCCGAAGATCGGTGTATAGCTATACTGCAGTCCTTGACTGCTAGACCACTAATGCCATGCCACTATAATGTAACTCTCTATCATAAACTTGGGCAATAAATTCACATAAATAACTTGTCAAAATAGAACGTAATAGGGAAGTTCATACCCTATCAATTACAAACTTTTTCCTTTACTTGTAAATCATCTTATAACTCATATAAAAACCATGTTATCATTCAATAAAATCCATAGGTAGACTTTATAAGAGTAATAAAATGCATTTCCAAACATATAAAAGCACTCACCTTATGCCTCACTAATAATATACTAAATGTGTTACTCCGAAGCTTTTTCTTTATCTCTTGATTTGTTTTAATCTCGAGTTTGCTCAACTGTTTGAAATCGTCCATGCCGAAACACATACAACCAATGTACATGTTAGATTACAATTCCACTAAGAACTTTATATGAGAAAATTTCAAAGAAACTACTTTAATATACAATGTTGTATCATTACTTCTTATAATTCCATCTAGTTCAACTTCTTTCCACAACATCCATATTAACCTTTAAACTTTCAAATATTTCAAAATAGTCCTTTGTCATACCACTTCTAATTCAAACACTTGGTAACAATTTCAAATATTCCAACAACACATTCAAGCTTAATACATTAACTTCTAATTGCTTGTCACTTCAATCTCATGATTCCTTAACTTTACATTTTGGTCCTCGTCACTTTACAAACTTCCAAATTGATTCAATTCACATTATAAAGCTTGTAGAATCATTCTAACATCATTTCTAATCTTAGGGAAATTTTTCAATAATTTTCCCTAATATTTCCTACTTGGCTGAATTTGAAAGGTCACTTCGACCATGTTCTTCAACTTGATTCAAGCATGATTTCAACCTTAAAACATCATATTCATGCTTCTAATATCATTTCCATCTCAAATGAAATTTTTGCAAGAGTTTCCCCTAAATTTTCAATATTCCCAATTTCAACCTAAAACTCAAATCATGTTGTTTTTATCAATTCAAGCATAGTAACAACATTATAACTTCAATTCTAACTTAAACAACCCTTAAATCATAAAACCCCTAATTGCTCATCAAAACCCTAATCTTCAATCTTATTATACAAACATGGAAACTATGCAAAAATTATACTAAATGAAAGAGAATTCAAAGGAGATTATTTCTCTATTTCATGTCTTGAGCCAAAAATCAATCATGCAAGCTTAAAAATTGAATCAAACTCCATACCTATTTGGAGAGCTAGCTCACGGCAAGAGAAGAAAAGATGAGAAGAAATGTTGATATTTTTCTAGTAATTTCTATCTTAAATTATAATGACAAATGGCATATTTAAGCTTTAATTCTAATATAAAAATCCCATTCAATAGTGAAATGACCCTTTTACCCTCTAATTATGACCAATTAGGTGATGACACCTATTATTTCTACTTTTCCATCATCATTTATAATTAAAAAGTAATGGAAATGACTAATATGTCATTAATGAATCCATGTAATTACAAAAATACCATTTGTGCACTATAATAAAATATTGTCTTCCATCGAATCTAAATCGATTAAAAACAATATCATATCCTCCAAGTCTTTCTACAACTCCCTTCAAAATTTCATCACATTCTGAACTCATACGATTACCCGAATTCCATTTTAAACTTCAACTGTAATTTCCCAATAATAGAAATATCGGATCAAACCATAATTTTTATATTCGATCCACACCCTTAGGTGATCTATTTATTTATAGAATAAAAATAATTATTGGGAAAATTACCATGTCGTTCCTTGAACTTTTCTTAACTTTTCACTTTAGCCACTAAACTTTAGAATTTTACGTTTTAGTCACTACACTAAAACCACCAACTTTCGATTTTTTACTATTTGGTCACTAAACAACTATTGGGGTATTACAATTCTCCCCCTTAAGAAAATTCGCCCTCGAATTTTGAAACGTACCTGTTTTAAAAAGATGTGGGTATTGCTTTTCCATTGATTCCTTCGTTTCCCAAGTGGCTCTTCCACTTTATGATTCTGCCAAAGAACTTTTACTAATGGAATAATCTTGTTTCTCAACTCTTTAACTCCTTGAGCAAGAATCCTCACTGGTTCCTCCTCATAAGTCAAATTTGGTTGAACCTCGATCTCTACTAGTGATATCACATGAGTAGGATCTGATCGATATCTTCTAAGCATCGAAAAATGAAACACATAATGAATTTTGTTCAATTCTGGAGGCAACGCTAATTGATATGCCACTGGGCCAACTTTCTTTAAAATCTCATAAGGACCAATAAACCTCAGACTTAACTTCCCTTCACGTCTAAAGCGTAACACCTTTTTCCAGGGTGATACTTTGAGGAACACTGTTTCACCAACCTCAAACTTTATATCTTTTCTCTTTAGATCTGTATAAGATTTCTATCGATCTAATGCTTTCTTGAGGTTATCTTGTGCTATTTTAACTTTATCTTCTACATCTCGCATCAAATCAGGTCCAATCAAACTGTGATCCTTAAGCTCGAAACCAATTTAATGGTGCTCTGCATCGCCTATCGTATAAGGCTTCATAAGGAGCCATCCTTATACTTGCTTGATAACTATTATTATAGGCGAACTCAGCTAATGGCAAATACTTTTCCCACAAGCCTTCAAAATCAATTATACAAGCTCTAAGCATATCTTCAAGAATATGAATTATCCTTTCAGATTGACCATCTATTTGAGGGTGAAAAGCATTACTGAAATTTAATCGAGTCCCCAATACCTCATGTAAAGATCTCCAAAATCGCGAGGTAAACCTTGGATCTCTATCTAACACAATAGATAGAGGTACACCATGTAGTCATACAATTTCCTTAAGGTACAGCTCAACATACTTATCCATTGTATAATCAGTCCGAGCTGAGATAAAATGAGCAGACTTTGTCAATCTGTCCACTACCATCCAAATAGCACCCTTTTTGCTCGGAGTCATTGGTAAGCCTGTCACAAAATCCATCGTGACATTCTCCCATTTCCACTAGGGAATAGAGATCGATTGTAGCAAACCAGATGGCACTTGATGTTCTGCTTTCACTTGTTGACATGTCAAACACTTAGATACAAATTCTGTAATACCCCAATTATTAACCTTGAAGAATTGGGCAATCGGATCACAAGCCATTTATAATGTAATTGATACATATTAGATAAAGTAAGTAGGAAAGTGACCATTATAAAAATAAGAGAAAATTTATGATCAAATCAATAAGGACCAAATTGAATTCTAATTAAAACTTCATGTTTGCATGATAAACTAAAAACTTAGTGGGGGTTGCACACTTGTCAATGGTGGAAGAAGGCATGTGCTAGGGGGGACCGGCCATGAATGAAAAATCTATTCATTTGGTCTTCTTCCTTCTCCATTGAACCGAAACAAATTTGAGAGGGAGAATGAGATACTTTGCCATGGAGACATGAAGGTTTGATATAAGTTAGTGTAACCTTGAGCCTTTATTCGAATCCTCCAAGGAAGAGAGAGTAAGCACCCTTCTCCTCTCTTCTAATTCAAGAGTTTATCTTGACAAGTGAATTCAAATATTCATGAATTATATGTTACCAGGTTTGAGGAGAGTTAAAATTCATACTGTGAACTTTTGGATTTAACCGAATGGTATATATGATTTAATTACTAGAATTTGGTGTAATTGCATGTGTTTTGGAGAATATAACCTACTGATTTTGAATTTTATGAGTGATATGAGTTGTTAAATTTGTAATGCATGTTTCCTTGGTGTAATCTTGAATTGTGCAAAAATGAATACATTGTGTGCTTGAAACTGGAAATTTAGGTACTAAAATGGTATGACTTGAATGTAACATGGCATGAAACTGTTTTGATCACATTGCTAGATAAGATTGTGTAAACATGCTTGATTAGATAAAATGCTCTGTTTTGATCAGATTGGTAGGAGAATAAAACTGACCTAGATTTGTATGAATATGCATATAAGTTGAATTAACATGTTTGAAATGTCATCTAAGTGATTAAAGAAGCTAGAAACTCAAACTAGTGAAATCTGCCCAGAATGCTTTGTTCTAACTTTGAAAAATCACCAAAAATTGTATAAAGGTAATTTAAGGCTGAAAATTTTATGGAAAATGACTTAATATGTCTAAAATCATTATGAGAAAACATAACTAAATTCTGGATTGCAGAATGAATTGTAGAAATGAAACACTAAGGATAGTGCAAACTATCCAATGTTGTAAATTGCCCTGTCTTTAAACAAAAAACTGTATTAATTGGCAAGGAATTAAACTACAAGGCCTAAATGGGTAGAAGTACAATTAAGTTATCTTTCCAACGGGTTAAACCAATTGAAATTCCGAAGTACGGAATGAAAGATATGAATATTTAAGCAAGTAATGCACATGCTGCCAGGCAGTAGCAGCAGCACCCTTGATGTTTTGAAATGAATGAATTATTTATTGTTGCCTTGTTTTGAAGAAATGAATGTACTTTGTCTTGACCTTGATTTAATTGTATGAATTGATAGAGCAAGGAGTAAAACTTGTAGAGGAAGAAAGGAGTGGCCAAGCTACTGGCAAACACAAAGGAATTTGGATCCAAGATTAGCTAAGCTTGGAGTATTGTGAGTGTAGTTTAATATAGGGTTGGGACTTAGGTCCTAACCAAATACGCATGACTACTTTCTTGTTATGGATATGCCATGATAATGAACCTAATTTAACTTGAATATAAGTAATAAGGGAAGTATGAAATAAGATAATATATGAAACTTGTCTACATCCTTGAAGTGTTGTATAATTAGAATTGCTTGATTCTTAATGCCTTGGGTGTGAATTATCAAATGCTACTTGAATGTATTGTCTTGAACATGAATGTATTGTCTTGAACATGAAATGCATTGCTTGGAACATGAAATGTACTACCTTGAACATGAATGGTTTGCCTTTAGCATGAAATGTGAAATGAAATTAAAGAGCTAAGGCATAATTGGTCTAATGACCTAAGCATGATATTACTATACATTGATTGACTTGATTCTTGAATCATACATGACTCTAAACTTGAAAATCTTGAAATTCTTGAATAAAAGAAATGTAATCAAACAACCTTGGTTGCTAGTTGAATAGGTATAAGGGCATGCCTTAGAGTCTAGAGGTCATTGTGCCAGGGTGGACTACAGTCCAGGGCTAAGGCCCCTAATTGGCGACAGACGGAGGGTACGTATGTGTGTTCTTTGGCGACAGTAGAAGGGTTGACCAGTACTACGGTACATCTTATGGCGACAGTTGGTTGGAGACTTGATTACCTAGTCAAACTATAAACCAAGGATTGTGTTAAAAGAATATAAATGAGCTAATAAATATTAATTGCTTGATTTCTTGTCTTGCAAACATGAACAGCTTATTACTTGACATGTAAACTTGCTACTTGGATTGCTTGACTTGTATTCTTGAAATGAAAATCATGTAAACTTGAACTAATTGCCACTTAACTTGTATACTTGAATTCATGAGTATTAATTGTACTCTTGTTATGAATGAAAAGTTTGAATTTCTTGATTACTTGCCATATAAGCATGAATTATGATTCATTGTCTCTTGCTTCTTGTACCATTCGATTGACTTGAAATCCTTAGCTAGGATTATTCTTGACTAATTGACATTTAATTTGATATAACAAATGGGTTAGAACTAGTTACTACCTCACTAAGTACAATCTTGTACTTATCACTCTTGTTTTTCATCCTTCCCAACCACAGATTAAGGATTCGATCGTTGCTTGATCATGAAGTCTGACTTCCTTGGGCTCGAAGCAAGACACAAGATTACCTAAAGTATGGTTCATACTCATTTTGTACTCCCCTAGTTGGTGGCCCATAGATGTATATAATGCCTAGTGCATGCATTTTGAATACTTGATCTTGTATATATGTCTTGAATGGGCCTATCATGTTATGACCTTGGTGGTTAATGTAAATTAAGTAATGAACTCTAATTCTATGTAATGGGAATGTATCTTGTTGTGCATATAAGTATTCATATGTATCTAATGAATGTTCAAAGTAATTGACCTAGACTATTATGTATATTCGAATGACTTGTATAATGTGATAATTACTTGTGTGATCATACCTTGTTGTTGTATTTTTATAAGATTGAATGGTAAATGCCGAATGGTAAGGATGGCATATGCTTGCTTGGAATCAAGGTATGTACTTTTGATCATGTTTAATAAGTTAAGTATGTAATGTCACATGTATCAATCTAAAGAGAAAAGAATGAAATGAAGCATGTTTGCTTATTTAGGTTTCGAATGATGATATTGTATGATGATGATAATTGAAATTTTTGGTAACCTATAATGTATTGTAGATGGGATTGCTTATGTGTTAAGTAACGTTTGTTTGGTTACTTGTTAGTTAGGTAACTCATCTAATAGGGGTGAGTTAGCCTTTTCTTGCCTTGTTCATGCTTGTATTGTACGTTAGTAACGCTCCCGAACCGGTTTGCTGCCAACCCAAGTAGGGGTGTTACATTTGTTTTGGTATCAGAGCTTTTTAGTCGGTTCTATGACTAAACCGAGCTCTCTTCCATCATATAGGATACTTGTGCCACCTAGGAGACTTGTATTGTATAGCTTGTGTCTTTGCTTAACTAAACTGAATTCCTAATTGTTCTATTTGAATGTAGAATGTCTAAAACACGGCTTGGTCGGGATGATGAAAATCTCGCAGGTTCCTCAAATGAATGAGATAGTGTGAGGATAGAGCAGAATCCTCCACAACAACAAGCTCAACCTTTATTGTAAAGTTGAACTTAAAGCCTAAAATTGTAAAACAAAGCCTTGTAGTTTCGAACCCTATACGGGGAATTACAAACATAAGTCTTATCTATAGAAACTGTCCCCTATTCATTCGAAATGTACCCTTTTATTGTTGATTTATATGTACTACCAACTTGCGATTTTGATTTAGTACTGGGACTAGATTGGTTAAGCAAGCATGAAGCCTGGGTAGATTAGCTAAATAGGATACTTTACCTCTAGGGTTTAGGAAAGGTATCAATTCTTCTAATTGACAAGAAACCGACCTCAATCTTTGCTACTATGGTCTTACAAGATGAACTTGAATTCTGGTTACCTAGTGTGCCTATTGTATCTGAATATCTCGATGTTTTTCTCGAGGAACTCCCTGGTCTCCCTCCAACCAGAGAAATAGAGTTCAGGATCGATGTCCAACCTGGAACAACTCCGGTGTCCATCACACCTTATCGAATAGAACCTATTGAGTTGAAAGAACTCAAGAAGCAACTCTAAGAGCTACAAGACAAGGGTTTCATTAGGCCTAGCTCGTCTCCTTGGGGTGCTCCAGTCTTTTTCGTGAAAAAGAAAGACGGGACTATGAGACTCTGTATTAACTACAGACAATTGAACAAGCTTACTATCAAGAATCGATATCCTCTCCCAAGGATTAAAGATCTTTTCGATCAACTCAAAGATGCTGCAGTATTCTCAAAGATCGATCTACGATCGGGATACTACCAAATGAGGGTAAAAGAAGAAGATGTACCCAAGATAGCCTTTCGTACTCGATATGGCCATTTTGAATTCCTTGTAATGCCATTTGGATTAACGAATGGTCAAGCTGCTTTCATGGATCTCATGAACCATGTATTCAAGCCCTATCTTGACAAGTTTGTGGTCGTTTTTATTGATGACATTCTAGTGTATTCTCGGAATAAGGAAGAATATTTTGAACACCTTCGAATCATATTACAAACTCTTTGAGAACGTCAATTATTTGCAAAGTTCTCTAAATGCAAATTTTGTCTATAGGAAGTTTCGTTTCTTGTACATGTCATCTCGGTAGAAGGGATTATAGTAGATCCAAGGAAAATTCAATCTATCCTGGATTAGAGACCTCCAAGGAATATTGGTGAGGTTAGAAGCTTTCTCGGTTTAGCTGGGTATTATCGACTTTTTTTCAAGGGATTCTCATCCATTGCTGCAAGTTTAACTAAGATAACCCGCAAAGATACACCCTTTGTTTGGTCAGAGAACCAACAATGAAGCTTCGATCAACTTAAACAAGCCTTGACTCATGCTCCGGTTCTCATCCAACCAGTATCGGGCAAGGAGTACACTGTTTATAGTGATGCATCTCATTTGGGACTAGGATGTGTCCTAATGCAAGATGGAAATGTGGTAGCTTACACTTCAAGGCAGCTAAAACCACACGAGTAAAACTACCCTACACACGATCTAGAATTGGCAGCTATCGTGTTTGCACTCAAAGTTTGGAGACATTACTTGTACGGGGAGAAATGCAACTTGTTCACAGACCACAAGAGCCTCAAATACCTTCTAACTCAGAAAGACTTGAGCTTGAGGCAAAGGAGATGGCTACAGTTACTTAAAGACTATGATTTAGTTATCGACTACCATCCGGGGAAAGCAAACGTGGTTGCTGATGCCCTTAGTCACAGACAATACTCAGGTAAACCCTTAAATCTAAATCTTAGAATAATTCATTTGAAATGTTTCTTTCTTGACTTACAAGTACCTATTCGAAAATCTTCCTTAATGATCTTTTCCAATCGTTTATAGCTTCATTGGCTTTCAATGCTCATTTTCGTTTATCCAAAGGACGTAAATTCTTGTCTGAACTTCAAGTTCAATCTAGTCTAATCTCGAGAATCAAAGAACTCCAACAAATAGATCCAGATCTTCAGAAGATCATGTCCAAGCTAGACTCTGAGTCTAATTCTGACTTCTCCCTCAAGTCGAATGGACTCCTCTATTTCAAAGATAGAGTATTTGTTCCTAACAATGAGGAACTAAAACACAAGATGTTACAAGAAGCTCACCAAAGCTCTTTCTTGATTCACCCTGGATCTGTTAAGATGTAAAAGGACCTAAAGCCACTATACTGGTGGCCATGCATGAAATCGGCTATCACATATTTTGTTTCAAAGTGCTTAACTTGTCAGAGAGTCAAAACCGAGCATCAAGTCCCCACTGGATTGCTCTAACCAATCAAATTCCCTTAGTAGAAATGGGATCGGATTACAATGGACTTCGTTATTGGTCTTCCTTCCACTCCATGAAAGAATGGTGTTGTATGGGTTATTTTTGATAGATTCACAAAGTCTTCTCACTTCATCCCTATTCAAATTAACATTAGCTTGGAAACCTTAGCCGAGTTATACATCCGTGAAGTGATTCGATTACACGGTGTACCTACAGCTATAATCTCCGATCGAGACCCTAGATTTGCTTCTCAATTCTAGAATTCCTTGCAAAAAGCCCTTGGAACTAAAGTGCACCTTAGTACAGCCATTCAACCTCAATCAGATTGCCAATCTAAAAGAATCATACAAGTACTTGAAGACATGCTACGTGCTTGTGTTATAGACTTCGGAAAGAACTGGGAGAAATCTCTACCCCTAGTAGAGTTTGCTTACAACAATAGCTATCAGACATCTATCCAGATGGCTCCCTTCGAAGCTATATACGAAAGAAAATGTAGGACTCCCTTGTGCTGGTCTAAATTGGGAGAAAACAAAGTATTGGTACCTCAACTACTCAGAGAAACCAAGGAACAAGTTCAAATCATACATGATCGATTGAAGCAAGTTTTTGATAGACAAAAAGCCTATGCAGACTTGAAAAGGAGAGACATCCAATACAATGTTGGAGACAAAGTCTTCCTGAAAGTGTCCCCTTGGAAGAAAGTCTTTCGGTTTGGAAGAAAAGGGAAACTTAGTCCCTGATTCATTGGACCATTCGAAATCATTGAAAGGGTTGCTACAGTGACTTATCGATTAACACTCCCTAGTGAATTTGATAAGATCCACAATGCCTTCCATGTTTACATGCTTAGAAAATATCGATCTAATCCATCCCATGTCCTCGAACCTAAAGAAGTAGAGTTAAATCCTGACCTATCATATGAAGAAGAGCCAATGCGAATACTTGACAAAGAAGTTAGAAGACTCCGAAACAAGAATGTTCCCTTTGTGAAAGTTTTATGGAGAAACCATAAAATAGAAGAGGCAACTTGGGAATCTAAAGAAATCACGAGGAAGTAATATCCTCACCTATTCTATTCAGGTAAATTCGAGGGCGAATTTATTTTAAGGGGGAGAGAATTGTAATACCGCAATTATTAACCTAGAAGAATTGGGCAATCGGATCACAAGCCATTTATAATGTAATTGATACAGATTAGATAAAGTAAGTAGGAAAGTGACCATTATAAAAATAAGAGAAAATTTATGATCAAATCAATAAGGACCAAATTGAATTCTAATTAAAACTTCATGTTTGCATGATAAACTGAAAACTTAGTAGGGGTTGCACACTTGTCAATGGTGGAAGAAGGCATGTGCTAGGGGACCGGCCATGAATGAAAAATCTATCCATTTGGTCTTCTTCCTTCTCCATTGAACCGAAACAAATTTGAGAGGGAGAGTGAGATACTTTGCCATGGAGACATGAAGGTTTGATCTAAGTTAGTGTAACCTTGAGCCTTTATTCGAATCCTCCAAGGAAGAGAGAGTAAGCACCCTTCTCCTCTCTTCTAATTCAAGAGTTTATCTTGAGAAGTGAATTCAAATATTCATGAATTATATGTTACCAGATTTGAGGAGAGTTAAAATTCATACTATGAACTTTTGGATTTAACCGAATGGTATATATGATTTAATTACTAGAATTTGGTGTAATTGCATGTGTTTTGGAGAATATAAGCTACAGATTTTGAATTTTATGAGTGATATGAGTTGTTAAATTTGTAATGCATGTTTCCTTGGTGTAATCTTGAATTATGCAAAATTGAATACATGTTGTGCTTGAAACTGGAAATTTAGGTACTAAAATTGTATGACTTGAATGTAACATGGCATGAAACTGTTTTGATCACATTGCTAGATAAGATTGTGTAAACATGCTTGATTAGATAAAATGCTCTATTTTGATCACATTGGTATGAGAATAAAACTGACCTAGACTTGTATGAATATGCATATAAGTTGGATTAACATGTTTGAAATGTCATCTAAGTGATTAAAGAAGCTAGAAAGTCAAACTAGTGAAATCTGCCCAGAATGCTTTGTTATGGGCAGTAACTTTGAAAAATCACCAAAATTGTATAAAGGGAATTTAAGGCTGAAAATTTTATGGACAATGCCTTAATATGTCTAAAATCATTATGAGAAAACATAACTAAATTCTGGATTGTGTAATGAATTGTAGAAATGAAACACTAAGGACAGTGCAAACTGTCCAGTGTTGTAAATTGCCCTGTATTTAAACAAAAAACTGTATTAATTGGCAAAGAATTAAACTGCAAGGCCTAAATGGTTAGAAGGAAAATTAAGTTAGCTTTCCAACGATGTAAACCAATTGAAATTACGACGTACGAAATGAAAGATATGAATATTTAAGCAAGTAATGCACATGCTGCAAGGCAGTAGCAGCAGCACCCTTGATGTTTTGAAATGATTGAATTATGTATTGTTGCCTTGTTTTGAAGAAATGAATGTACTTTGTCTTGACCTTGATTTAATTGTATGAATTGATAGAGCAAGGAGTAAAACTTGTGGAGGAAGAAAGGAGTGGCCAAGCTAGTGGCAAACACAAAGGAATTTGGATCCAAGATTAGCTAAGCTTGGAGTATTGTGAGTGTAGTTTAATATAGGGTTGGGACTTAGGTCATAACCAAATATGCATGACTACTTTCTTGCTATGGATATGCCATGATAATGAACCTAATTTAACTTGAATATAAGTAATAAGAGAAGTATGAAATAAGATAATAAATGAAACTTGTCTACATCCTTGAAGTGTTGTATAATTAGAATTGCTTGATTTTTAATGCCTTGGGTGTGAATTATCGAATGCTACTTCAATGTATTGTCTTGAACATTAATGTATTGTCTTGAACATGAAATGCATTGCTTTGAACATGAAATGTACTGCCTTGAACATGAATGGTTTGCCTTGAGCATGAAACACATGAAATGTGAAATGAAATTAAAGAGCTAAGGCATAATTGGTCTAATGACCTAAGCATGATATTGCTATACATTGATTGACTTGATTCTTGAATCATACATGACTCTAAACTTGAAAATCTTGAAATTCTTGAATAAACGAAATGTAATCAAACAACCTTGCTAGTTGAATAGGTAGAAGGGCATGCCTTAGAGTCTAGAGGTCATTCTGTCAGGGTGGACTACGGTCCAGGGCTAAGGCCCCTAATTGGCAACAGACGGAGGGTACGTATGTGTGGTCTTTGGCGATAGTAGGAGGATTGACCAGTACTACGGTACATCTTGTGGCAACAGTTGGTTGGAGACTTGATTACCTAGTCAAACTATAAACCAAGGATTGTGTTAAAAAAATATAAATGAGCTAATAAATATTAATTGCTTGACTTCTTGTCTTGCAAACATGAATGCTTATTACTTGACATGTAAACTTGCTACTTGGATTGCTTGACTTGTATTTTTGAAATGAAAATCATGTAAACTTGAACTAATTGCCATTTGACTTGTATACTTGAATTCACGAGTATTAATTGTAATCTTGTTATGAATGAAAAGTTTGAATTTCTTGATTACTTGCCATATAAGCATGAATTATGATTCATTGTCTCTTGCTTCTTGTACCATTTGATTGACTTGAAATCCTTAGCTAGGATTATTCTTGACTAATTGACATTTAATTTGATATAGCAGATGGGTTAGAACTAGTTACTACCTCACTAAGTACAATCTTGTACTTATCACTCTTGTTTTCATCCTTCCTAACCACAGATTAAGGATTCGGTCATTGCTTGATCTTGAAGTCTGACTTCCTTGGGCTCGAAGCAAGATACAAGATTACCTAAAGTATGGTTCATACTCATTTTGTACTCCCCTAGTTGATGGCACATAGATGTATATAATGCCTAGTGCATGCATTTTTGAATACTTGATCTTGTATATATGTATATATGTCTTGAATGGGCCTATCATGTTACGAACTTGGTGGTTAATGTAAATTAAGTAATGAACTCTAATTCTATGTAATGGAAATGTATCTTGCTGTGCATATAAGTTTTGAGATGTATCTAATGAATGTTCAAAGTAATTGACCTAGACTATTATGCCTATTCGAATGACTTGTATAATGTGATAATTACTTGTGTGATCATACCGTGTTGTAGTATTTTTATAAGATTGAATGGTAAATGTCGAATGGTAAGGATGACATATGCTTGCTTGGAATCAAGGTATGTACTTTTGATCGTGTTTAATAAGTTAAGTATGTAATGTCACATGTATCAAGCTAAAGAGAAAAGAATGAAATGAAGCATGTTTGCTTATTTAGGTTTCGAATGATGATGTTGTATGATGATGATAATTGAAATTTTTGGTAACCTATAATGTATTGTAGATGGGATTGCTTATGTGTTAACGTTTGTTTGGTTACTTGTTAGTTAGGTAACTCATCTAATAGGGGTGAGTTAGCCTTTTATTGCCTTGTTCATGCTTGTATTGTATGTTAGTAACGCTCCCGAACCGGTTTGCTGCCAACCCGGGTAAAGGGTGTTACAAATTCTGTCACGGCTCTTTTCATACCTGGCCACCAAAATCTGCTCTTTAAATCTTGATACATTTTATTACCTCCTGGATGCATCGTCAAATTCCTATAATGAGCTTCGTATAGGAGTTCCCTTTTTAACTCGTCATCATCAGGAATATATAATCTATTCCGATAATAGAGGCATCCATCACTCTTAACTTCATAGTCTTTAATCTTACCACTTTCAACTTGTTTCACTATCATTGAACACTTTTATCTTTATTCTAGGACTCTCTAATACGATCTAACAAGGTAGATTCGAGCTGTAGATTTGCAATCAAAGCACCATCATTTCTCAAAGCTATCTGAGCATTCAATGTCCTTAAGGCAGCAAACATCTTTCGTCTCAAAGCATCAGCCACAACGTTTGCTTTTCCAGGGTGATAATTAATTACAAGATCATAATCTTTAATCAGTTCCTACCATCTTCTCTGCCTCAAATTTAATTCTTTCTTTGTCATCAAATACTTCAAACTTTTATGATTTGTGGAAATATAGCACCGCTCACCATATAGATAATGACGCCATATCTTCAACGCAAAAACAATTGCAGCCAACTCCAAATCATGAATCGGATAAAAAATTCACATTTGGGACGTGTTTAGCATAAAGCTTTCCCAATTTTGGTTGTATCTCTCAAAAAATCTTAATATCAAAGCCTCTTGAAATTTAAAAACAAAAGGCATCATGCTCTTTTTTGTGTCTTAGAATAGACCAAAACCCTTCATGTCATCAATAAACACAAACAAAAACTGATCTAGGTATAGTTGGAACACTATATTCATTAAATCCATAAATGTTGTAGGAGCATTTGTGAGACCAAAAGGCATCACCACAAACTCATAGTGTCTATACCGTGTCTGAAATGATGTATTCGAAATATCTTATTCTTTGACTTTTAGTTGATAGTAACACCGACTCATAGTGAAGATCAATCTTAGAAAACACACCGAATATCAATTGAAAACTCCTTTTTCAACTGGTCAAATAAGTCATCGATCCTCGATAAAGGATACTTATTCTTAATTGTCACCTTGTTTAATTGTCGGTAATCAATGCATAGCCGCATCGATCCATCTTTCTTTTTAACGAACAATACCGGTGCTCCCCAAGGTGATACACTAGGTTGTATAAAACCCCGGTCCAGCAACTCCTGCAATTGAGCCTTTAGCTCTCTCAATTCTATAGGAGACATCCGATAATGTGCCATCGATACTGGTTCAGTACCAGGTAAAATATCAATTCCGAATTTTACTTCTTGATCCAGAGGTAACCCTGGAAATTCCTCTAGAAATACATCAGGAAAATCTTGAACGGTTGGAATACTATTTATATCTATCTTTGGTGGTTGAGTATCCACAACATGGGCTAGATAAGCCTGACATCCCTGATACAACAATTTCTTTGCTTTCACTATCGAGATCACATTTCTCAACCCATTAGATCCTTCACCATTCACTGTTATTTCCACATCTTTCTTACTTTTCAGCACTAGTCGTTTCAAACGACATTCCATTATAGCATGGTAGGCATGTAACCAATCCATACCCAATATTACTTCAAACTCATAAAAAGGCAATTCCATTAGATCAGTTGGGAATTTAATCCCCTGAATTACTATTAGGCACTGCCTACCAATTCTATTCACCTAAGCACTTTGGCCTATAGGGTTTGTTGCAATAACTCCACTAGTTATAGGTTCTAAGATAATCCGTCTATTTCGGACTAACTTAGAACTAACATATGAATGAGTAGATCCCGGATCTATTAATACAAATACAGGTTTACCATAAAGTTAGAAAGTGCCTGTAACAATATCTGGTGCATCCTTATCATCATCAGTACGAATATGGTAGAACCTTGTTGAAGTCTTATTCTCCCTATAGGAAGCAGCTTCTAAGGCTCCCAGACGATTAGCTCCCGAAGATTTCTGATTACCATGGTATCTTCCTTTCTGATTTTGAACCACTAAACTCTCTGACTTGTCTGGTCTACCATTATTCTTTGCCAGTCTCGAAGAAAATGATCAGTAGCACCGCAACCAAAACAAGCTCCAGAAACCCATTAGCATTGCCCATAATGGAATTTTCCACAATGGTCACAAAGAGATGGGCTTTGAAATCTCCTCGAACCTCCGGTCTTTGCAGTTGAGTCATGCGAACCTTTGGACTTTCCCGGTCCAAATTTCTGTCGAGAGGATGTAGAAGATCATGCTCTATTATTCTGATACGAGCCTTTACCCCGTTTGGAAGATGACCAACCATAAGATCCTCCATGCTCCTTTTTTGAGGCTGAAGGTCCCGAGCTGCTAACTTTTCTTTTTGAACTTTTCCATCCCTTTTGCTCGGTTGACAGCATCTTGAAATCTATAATATCCATAGTTATCAGCACCACTTTATAATCCGGATCCAAACCTTCAATGAAACCAATAGTACGATCATTCTCAGTAGGAATCAACTCTGAGGCGAATCGACTCAACTTGTTGAATTCACACTCATATTCATATATTGTCCGATCACCTTGCTTGAGATTCAAAAACTCATTTCTCATCTCTCGGGTGAACATCTCACCAATATACTTATTGCGAAACTTGCGAAGAAAGAACTCCCAAGTTATCTCTTCACGAGGACAAGTAGTGACATTTGTCCACCAGATACGAGCCTGCCCTTTTAGTGGAGACACGCTCCTTCCAGCTTTTTTCGATCATCACAATGTAATCCTTCGAGCATGATCTTTAAATCATTTAGCCAAAGATCCACAGTAACAGGATCTCCGTCGGTGAAATCTAGTGCTCCCAGCATCTTTAACTCCTTAGTAATAGAGAGTTGCGGAGATGATTAATAATCATCTCTAAAGCTTGTAGAAAATTTCCTTGACCCTATTCCAGTATTCCAGGCTGAACCAGAACATTCTCACCAGACTGTATTGCTGGCTGCGCAAAACTGGCTCCTTTACCAAGTTCAGGGTCATTCCGACCCTCTACATGGGTCGTATGACGCAATCCTATATTTTCAAACATATGTACTCACAATAACACTTAAGGTTAGTAAGCAAGCAATCAACCATACTAGCGTCATCAATAGCAATTATGACACCTTAGTGGCATGTATATACTTTCAACATTTATAAATCATATTTCCCTTCCAGAACCGACTAAACCTATAGCTCTGATACCAATAAATGTAATACCACTTTTCCGTATTTGTTGTCAAACACGACTCGGTGATGTTACTTAATTAAATTAAAAATCCATTTTTTCCAATTTTTGAAAAAATCTGGTAGCCAGCATTGTCTTTTCTTAAATTTTTTTATAAATTTTTGTAAGCTTCAAAACTTCATTTGGAAAAATTACTAGTAAACTAGATTCATTAGGCTATCAATCCATATAAATTAGAGATCTTAACTCATGGCACACAAGTGCAGAAAATTCGTTAAATATGCACTACAGTGCAGATCTGCTGTTTAGAAATTCTGACCTTGCATCGAATAAAAATTCATAACTTTTAGCACAGACCTTAAAATCATTCATCGTCTATTTTAAAATAAACTAGATTCAATTTTCAGTTCATGCATATCATATTCATCAACTAATTCAATATGTAGAATTTATAGGAATTTTTCATAGTCACTGCCTAAAACAGAGCATCAAGACTGTTTTCACCTATTTCAAAAATAAGTTTACTAAAATTTTCATAAACCATTTTAACTCACTTAATGACTAATACTAGTCCATATTTTAACCAAAACCATAATAAAACGTAAGGTTAATAAGATTTAGTTTACACAAAACACAAGAGTATAATGTTATGCATGCCACTAATAATACATCATATAGGATGTTAAAATAACTAATATGATAACATGTGGTAATTGCTCATTCCAACTATACCCGAGCCAATGTTGTTTACCACCGTATCGTATTAACCTACGTGTGCACAGGCAAAATACACATGCTAAGTATAACTTAGTGAGGCATTATAAACAATTATAAAAAAATGAGTATCGAATTAGATGAAAACATGGTTAAGCAAAATCGTATCAAATCTTTCTTATAATTTTAAATAATCATATTTAAGGATTAGAAATTTTCGTATACGTTTACTTTATAATTAGCCCAAGAATTTCATAAAGAGAAACTAAAGTATGCAAAGTCGGTACTCCTTGAGTACTAGTCACCGGAGTGACGATAACATGTAGACACATAAAGTGCCGAAAACGATAGACATATAAATGCCAAAAACGTATAGATCCAAAGATCGGTGTATAGCTATACTGCAGTCCTTGACTGCTAGACCTCTAATTGCATGCCACTATATTGTAACTCTCTATCATAAACTTGGGCAATAAATTCACATAAATAACTTGTCAAAATAGAACGTAATAGGGCAATTCATACCCTATCAATTACTAACCTTTTTCCTTTACTTGTAAATCATCCTATAACTCATATAAAAACCATGTTATCATTCAATAAAATCCATAGATAGACTTTATAAGAGTCTAATAAAATGCATTTCAAAACATATAAAAGCACTCACATTATGCCTCACTAATAATATACCAAATATGTTACTCCGAATCTTTTTCTTTATCTCCTGATTTGTTCTGATCTCGAGTTTTCTCAGCTTTTTGAAATCGTCCATGTCGTAACACATACAACCAATGTACATGTTAGATTACAATTCCACTAAGAACTTTATATGAGAAAATTTCAAAGAAACTACTTTAATATACAATGTTGTATCATTACTTCTTATAATTCCATCTAGTTCAACTTCTTTCCACAACATCCATATTAACCTTTAAACTTTCAAATCTTTCAAAATAGTCCTTTGTCATACCACTTCAAATTCAAACACTTGGTAACAATTTCAAATATTCCAACAACACATTCAAACTTAATACATTAACTTCTAATTGCTTGTCACTTCAATCTCATGATTCCTTAACTTTATATTTTGGTCCTCGTCACTTTACAAACTTTCAAATTGATTCAATTCACATTCTAAAGCTTGTAGAGTCATTCTAACATCATTTCTAATCTTAGGAAAATTTTCCCTAATATTTCCTACTTGGCCGAATTTGAAAGGTCACTTTGACCATGTTCTTCAACTTGATTCAAGCATGATTTCAACCTTAAAACATCATATTCATGCTTCTAATATCATTTCCATCCCCAATGAAATTTTTGCAAGAGTTTCCCCTAAATTTTCAATATTCCCAATTTCAACCTAAAACACAAATCATGTTGTTTTTATCAATTCAAGCATAGTAACAACATTATAACTTCAATTATAACTTAAACAACCCTTAAATCAAAAAACCCCTATTTGTTCTTCAAAACCCTAATCTTCAATCTTATTATACAAACATGGAAACTATGCAAAAATTATACTAAATGAAAGAGAATTCAAAGGAGATTATTTCTCTATTTCATGTCTTAAGCCAAAAATCAATCATGCAAGCTAAAAATTGAATCAAACTCCATACCTATTTGGAGAGCTAGATCACGGCAAGAGAAGAAAAGATGAGAAGAAATGTTGATATTTTTCTAGTAATTTCTATCTTAAATTATAATGACAAATGGCATATTTAAGCTTTAATTCTAATATAAAAATCTCGTTTCAATAGTGAAATGACCCTTTTACCCTCTAATTATGACCAATTAGGTGATGACACCTATTATTTCGACTTTTCCATCATCAATTATAATTAAAAAGTAATGGAAAATGGCTAATATGCCATTAATGAATCCATGTAATTTCAAAAAATGCAATTTGTGCACTATAATAAAATATTGTCTTCCATCGAATCTAAATCGATTAAAAATGATTCCAAAATGAAATATCATATCCTTCAAGTCTTTCTACAACTCCCTTCAAAATTTCATCACATTCCGAACTCATACGATTACCCGCATTCCATTTTAAACTTCAACTGTAATTTCCCAATAATAGAAACATCGAATCAAACCATAATTTTTATATTCGATCTACACCCTTAGGTGATCTATTTATTTATAGAATAAAAATAATTATTGGGAAAATTACCATGTTGGTTCTTAAACTTTTCTCAACTTTTCACTTTAGCCACTAAACTTTAAAATTTTACGTTTTAGTCACTGCACTAAAACCACCAACTTTCAATTCTTTACTATTTGGTCACTAAACAACTATTGGGGTTTGATTGCTCATAGATATCATCATTTCCTTAGCCTCCCCCATAAGTCTTAAATCTTTAAAGAAATCCGATTGGGAGCTTGTGGGATCCGAATGGAATTGAAAGGGGAAAAACCAGCCAATAAGGCCATAAAAGATGTGGTGCATTATGTTGACAAATCGGTAAACCTCATGATAGATGAGCTTCGTACTAATGATGGTGGTAGTTCCGGTGAGGCTTCCCTTCTTTCACACTTTCGTGTCATGATGTTGTCATTTGATATGAGATTTGTTGTTATGTAATCCCATTTTGATAGAAGACTTACCGACATTCACAATCAACAATTGGCCTTGTAAACTATTAACTCCTCAAAAGTACTAATTATATATATATATATATATATTGCCATGCTTTTGCTTGACTTTGGGTACATATTTGTGCATTTAGCTAGTAAAATCATGCATTTGCATTAAGAAGCTAAGGAATGGTTCTTTTGCTAGAGTGAAGGGGTATTTTCCTTGTTATGACAGGACAAGAGCAGGTTTGGCAGAGCGGAACAGAACAGGAACAGTTGGCAAAGAATAAGAGAAGTAGAAGAGAAATGCCGAGAGCCGTTGGCAAAAGTAAAATGAGAATTGCCAAACTCGATTGGCAAAAGAAGGATGGTTGATGTTAGGTTAGTTAGCCATTGGTCAAAGACCTATTTAGCCCTAAATGCAAACGAAAGGATAAGAAGACAATGCGCTTATCTCAAGTGCATAACCAACTTTCAAATTCAAACCCAACCTAGGGTTTCCACGGGTGTCTATTTAAAAGAAGCCCATTGAGGGAATAGAGAGAGATCAAGGAAGCTGCACCATGGTGAAGAGGGAAAACCGTGGCTTGACTAGGTTGAGACTGAGAGCTTTGGATCCATTGAAGGGTCGCATCAATAGATCTCCTTCTTTGTACATTTCTTTTAGTTTAAATCTGATTTTTATGTTGGTGTTTATTTTAAACGATATTTTGTTGATGGTTTCCCCAGCCATGAACTAATTTTCTTAAGTTGGTTGGGATGTTTGCGATGAACACTTGTTTTTCAGTCTTTAATAATTGAACGCCTTGACATTTTTTTCTATTATGCTAGTGCTTAATTTTCTTAAATTCTTTGCCATGCGACAGTTGACATTGTATGCCCATTACCTTTTAATATCTTAACAGACTTAGAGGATGACGATTAATTACCAGGTACTAAGGTGAGAAACTTTGACAGAAGATGTTCAAGTAGATGATCTTACTTCAAAAGTGATTCTACCCCTTAGGAGTAAAGATTAAAACTTTTCCAAGTTAATTATTGAATGACATCACTATAGACATATAGGGTTAAGCGTAATTAACTTAGGATATTGCCATCGATAGAGGTAGTACTAACTTTAAAATCTTCTCGGCAATAAAACCAAGCCTGAAAGTTATTAAATTGATGTCTTCGCTAGTGTAAATCCAAGCATCCCTTGCCAACGCCAACTATCCATCTGAATACATTTGTTTGCCAATTTGCCTAAACTTTTACTTACTTTTCCTTAGTCATTTTTCTTAAATCTAAAACCCAATTGAATCTCCTTTATTTCATTTCACAAGAAATTATTGTGGCATTGAATTCTTAGACAATCCTTGTGGATACAATACTCAGCTTACTGCTGCATTACTTGTTGACCGTGTATACTTGGATGCAAAAAGACATATACTTGGCATTATTCTTTGTATATGTACATAAATTTTTTAATTATGTACCGTCAAGTTTCAACCAAAATGTGATGCCACAGAGAGCATAGAACAATTTTTATCAAGGGAAGAGATCTACCTAAGGGAACACTGTAACAAAATACATGGAGCGAAATGATGCAACTGTCTAGAGTTTAGCAACATCTATGCAAAACTTGGAGGTTCAACTGGGGAAAATTGCCAATGCACTCAGCAACAGACCCCAGAGAAATTCTCCAAGTGATACGAAGAATGCTAGGCAAAAAGGGAGAGAACACTGCAAAGCATTAACTCTTCGAAGTGGCAAACAATGTCAGAATAAAGCACCTATTAAACAGTCAATTATGTGCCAGGATAAGAATTTGATGCCAACAGATGAATCCAAGGAAACAACTGAACCAACATTTGCCACCTTTTCCACAGAGGCTCTAGAAACACACACAATACCAGCAGTTTAAGCGCTTCTTGGAAGTTCTTAAACAACTGTAAATCAACATACCATTAATGGAAGCTCTTAAACGAATGCCCAACTATGTCAAATTCATGAAGGACATTTTGTCCAAAAAAAGGAAGTTGGGTGATTCTGAGACTGTCACTCTTACTAAAGGATTCAGTGCAATGATAACCAATAGATTGCCACCAAAACTAAAAGATCTGAGAAGCTTCACAATTCCCTGTACGATCGGCAATGATTCACGGGCAAGGCACTGTGTTACTTGGGAGCTAACATCAATCTGATGCCAATGTCAGTTTTTAAAAAAACTTGGCATTGAAGCAAGGCCTACCACTATAACACTCCAGCTGCGAGATTGATCTTATGCGCATCCCAAGGGTAAGATTGAGGATGTATTGGTAAAGGTAGATCAATTTATATTCCCAGCTAATTTTATTATTTTAAAATATGAGATTGATGTTAATATCCAATAATTTTGGGAAGACCATTCCTTGACATGGGTAGGGCTTTAATTGATGTTCAAAAAGGTAATCTTACTATACGTATGAATGACCAACAGGTTACGTTTAACGTATTTCAAGCTCTTAAGTGTGCAGATGAACTTGAAGAATGCTAAGCTATTGAGTTGTTGGAGTCCAAATATAATATGGATGTAGCAACTTTTTGCCAAGACACTAACGATGATGCCAAAGAACTAGATGACGAGGATATGAAAAGTAAAGAATCTGAAGAAACAACCATGTTGAATGAAGTCATGAGTTATTTTGGGAGACCTGAGCCACTTGAATTGGCTGGCAGAGAAAATAAGGCACCTAAACCATCCATTGAGGAACCACCAGAACTAGAACTGAAACCTTTTCCAAGCGACCTCAAATATGCTTACCTGGGCGATGATTAAACTTTGCCTGTGATCATTGCTACCGATTTGATTGATGACCAAGAGAAAAGATTTTTGGAGACACTAGGCAACCACAATCAAGCGGACCCTAGCTGATATCCGAGGGATAAGCCAAGCAATCTACATGTACAAAATTATTCTAAATGATTACCATGGAAAATAATCGAGGCCCAAAAGAGATTGAATCCTAGCATGAAGGAGGTAGTCAAGAAAGAAGTCATAAAATAGCTGGATGCCGAGATAATTTATCCTATTTTTAATAGTTTGTGGGTCAACCTGATGCAGTGTGTGCCAAAGAAAGGTGGAATGACCGTGGTTCAGAACAACAAAAATAAACTGATCCCGTCGAGGACTGTAATGGGCTGGAGAGTGTGCATGGACTACAGGAAGCTAAATAATGTTACTCAAAAAGATCATTTTCCATTGTCCTTCATCGATCAGATATTGGATAGATAGGCAAGGAAGGCATTTTATTACTTCTTAGATGGCTACTCGGGCTATAATCAAATTGGCATCACTCTAGAAGATTAGGAGAAAACTATGTTGTATGATGTTGATTTTCTCTGATATGATTGAGAATAATTTAGAAGTCTTCGTGGATGACTTCTCCGTCTTTGGCAAAAGTTTCAAGGAATGCCTTCAGAGTTTGGAACTTGTTCTACAGAGATGTATTAAAACTAACCTAGTCCTGAACTAGGAAAAATGCCACTTCGTGGTGAAAGAGGGCATAGTTCTCAGACATAAAGTGACCAAGAATGGATTGGAAGTTGACAAAGCAAAGGTAGAGGTAATCAAACAATTTCCACCACCCACAGTTGTCAAATTTATTAGAAGTTTCTTGGGACATGAAGGTTTTTACCACCGTTTTATTAAAGACTTCTTAAAAATTTCTAAACCTTTATGTTTACTTTTGGATCAGAATACCACTTTTGCGTTCAATAATTCTTGTTTGCAAGCTTTTCAGGAATTAAAGATGGGTTAATTAATGCCCCCATAGTCATGGCACCAGATTAGAATGAGCCACTTGAGCTCATGTGCAATGCTAGCGACTATGCCATCGGAGCTGTGTTAGGACAGAGGCGTGGCAAAATTTTGTATACCATCTATTATGCCAATCGAACGTTGAATGAAGCCCAACTTAACTACACAACAACTGGGAAGAAGCTCCTTGCAATTTCTTTGCGTTTGACAAATTCAAATCTTACCTAGTGGGTAGCAAAGTTGTGGTATACACAGACCATTCAACATTCAAGTATCTTCTAGCAAAGAAAGATGCCATGTAACCCCCTCGACCCGGCCTAGTCGTAGGGCCGAATCGAGCGAGCTGCATTGGGTTTACCGAAGTAAACCAGACAAATTAAACCTAAAACACGTCTTTTTTTCTTTTATCTTGACTAGCTGCCTTAATGCTTTTATACATGATCATACTGTTCACAGGTGAGCACTCATCTCAACCGGGCATTACAACGACATCCGATTGGTCACAACACGAATTAGAGACCAAAACATAATTTCAGTAAGTAACAGGACTTTACCAATTTTTAAGTTACCAACCTTTAAATAAGTGCATTTCATGCATATGTGTCAAAGATCAACCTCAATCAATCATCCATGCTTAAATAATTGGCAAAACAAGATTCAGGGACTAAAACGGAAGGAATCAGAACTTCACGTAAGCCATTAACTAATTTAACCTCTTCGGGTATCGGCACACCCACTTGAGTATCGGTACGACTTTGCCATTTCAAAACCCAAAATTTCCAGTAGCTAACTCTCATACCAGTACGACCTTGCGTACCGATCCTCAAACCCGTGTACCGAAACCCTATACCAAACTTAGCCTTTCTACACCGATACGCAAACCTGAGTGTCGGTACACTACTCTTAATAGCCATATTCGTATCAAAACGCCTAGCATGTGTACCGAAACCAGAAGCCTGAAATGGCTTCCCGTACCGATACGTGAGCACGCGTACCGATACGCCTAGACCTGATTGGTCTCGAAAGTATGATTCATCATGCTTAAAACAAGTCTAACCCAAACCAACGTACAACAAACTCAAGAATACACTGCTAGGGTACTACAGCAACCAAGGCATCATAGCTTAGCAGCCACTTTTTTGTTTTCATACACCCCATGATGTTCTAAAGCATGCTACCTAACCCACTTTACCAACCACACTAGATACACCACAATGCACATTTAAGCCATTCACGGCATAAGCAACATGCCAACACACTCCACATAGCATACTAAACTTGGTCAAACCAACACAACATGGCAATCCACAAGGAAACTCTAGATGCATACCTAAACAACCATTCGACCTCAACTATCGACAAGCAGAAAAATCAAACTGATCGATATAAAACAATCATCAAAACCAGTATAGGTCATTCTAAAGAATCATATAGCAACGGGTTTACAACTCCCAAAAACCATGGTGAACACATTGCCTTATTAACCGGAAACATAAACCGAGTTCATACTCAAAAGGGGTTTATCTCTTGGATCCTTGCAAACATTTCCTTTGCTTCCCCGAACATTAATTCTCTACATCATTAGGGAAAGAGAGCGTAAGCATACATGCTTAGTGAGGATGCTCATAAACAATTATGCATTAAAAACCATTTAAAAGAAAATCACATGCTTGTAACCTAAGCATTTTCCCACGGTTCCAACCGAATCAAAGCATAATAACCGTTATATAACATCATATGCAATCCACGCTTAAATCCCAAAGCATTATGAACAAGGTTCAAACACAAAAACTTTCACATATTTGGCATTTATAGTGACCCAGATAGACTACCTCTATCCTACACACATATCGGATACACAGATCTCTCATACCATGCCTCGTTGACTGCATGATATCCCAAATCTTGCCTAGTTAAACCCCAAGATTTGACACCCTCGCCTAGTTAAATCGCGAGATTCCACTCTTGCCTAGTTAAACCGCAAGTGTACCGACCTTGCCTAGTTAAACCGCAAGATCACCATCAAATTGGGTTGCCTAGTTAATCTGCATACCCCAATGAGGTTCCCAACAGTCCGAGTGGCCTCGTTAAACTGCCATACCTTAAGGACCCATGGCCACGATCGATTTTGTTTATATTTTATAGTGCACTTTTAATCCTATGGCATGCCAACTATATCTGATTATTTTCTCACCTTGTCACATAGCCAATATATCATTTACAAAAACATTTACTTATTGTTTTCCAATGCATTAACAAAACATCACATATGCAAATCTCATTGCCAATGTAATAACACCATTCCCAACCGGAATGAAAACCAATGCTCAATAGCATTTAATATACTATCAATCCCCTGCATAAGTACTCAAAACCATGCATTACCAGTAAGTTAAAACCTACCATGTTTATTACCAAAACATGAAAACAATATGCTCGTATCCAAGTCGATATTCAAGATCAAAATAAGGAAAACTTACTTCCAAGCTTAGGTAAGTGTCTCACACTTACTCTAAACCCCCCAACAACCTTTACAAACCTTTCTAAAGCATTTAAAACCAGTTTCCGCTCACTGATACACCTCGCCTTCTTTGCCAACGCAAAACAAGCTCCCGGCAAGAAACCAAACATCGTCAATCTTCGTTGCCTTGATTATCCCCTATTTTAAACACATAAAAACCAGAGAATAAATGCATTAAAATGCATTCAAACCATTGTCTAATAGCAATCTCCCGCAACTTCCAAGTTGCCCACTCAAAAACTATCTGAAACATACCGAAATCATCACCAAACATTTTCGAAACTTAACCCAGCCATAAAACAACAATTCAACCCATCAACCAACATCTAACAACATCCAAAAATCCTTTCCTAACATCCTTTTACCTTCAGCAAAGATTAAACTCGATTACCTCCTCAATAACTCAAAACTAGCAACCTAAATAATTAGAGATTCAAGAGTTTCGAGATTCTATTTGTACAAACCACTTATCAATATCAAAACACAACCAAAACATATATTAAATCCATCTCAAATAATAAAAAATCAGATCCACTTCGAAAATCACCAGGTTTCATCAATATTTCCAAAATAACTCAATTAAACATTGATAGAACATTTAAATCACATTGCAACTTACAAATCAAGGATCAAACACTTGGGAATATCAATAAAGAACCATTTAACAGAGGAGATCACAAACCTTACCCTTGTTATGTGATTTCTCCCTCAATTGGCTTGTTTAAAGCTAATAAAACATAAGATTTCAATAAGATTTTGCAAAACAAAGTTAAAGAATCAAATTAAAATCAATAATCTGAGTGAAAAGAGTCCCTCACCTCTGTATTTTGATGAAATTCTGAGTGTTTGAAAGAAAAGAAGTTGAGAGAAAAAGGTTTAGGAAAATTTTACATAAATTTCTTTTAAAAGCTAATAACCAACTTTAGATATTTAATCCTTATTAACCTTTTAAAACACATGTTTAAAATGATTTAATTGAAGAGAGAAACCACCAGCAAACACTTGGTAGATTAGCTCCTTAAGGATTCTAAGGATTTGACCCTTTTGATTTTAGTCACTTAAAAACAGTTTTCATAAAATCACATTTTGGTCACTAACCAAAATGTCATATTTCCAAATTCCCTTTTCCAAAATTGATTCCACCAAAAATCAATATATATTAAAAGATGATTTTTAACCATTTTTCCATATTTTTATCTTACAAAAAATATATGGTCCCGAATCTGGCTCGAATCTCTAACCTAGTGTACCGGACCGTCTAATAAACCTCAAAGTCACTAAGCCCAAAACCGGGGTGTTACAACTCTCCCCCTCTTAAGAAATTTCATCCTTGAAATTACCTGGAGGAAACAGATACGGAAATTGCTACTTCATATCCACCTTGCTTGCCCAGGTAGCTTCCTCAACACCTTGATGTCGCCACATAACCTTCACGAGCTCTATTGTCTTACCACGTAGGACTTTCTTGCTGGTATTGAGGATCTTTACGGGTTCCTCCTCATAAGATAGATTCGGTCTCAACTTTGTATCCTCCACCGGTATAACATACGATGGATCCGATCGATATCTCCTCAACATCGAAACATGGAAAACAGTATGAAATTTCTCCATCTCGGGAGGCAACCTCAACCGGTATGCTACAGGACCCACACGTTCAATAACCTCGTATGGTCCAATAAACCGCGGACTAAGCTTACCCTTTAATTCGAATCTCATCACCTTTTTCCATGGGGACACTTTCAAGAATACGCGATCGCCCACCGCATATTCAACTTCCTTACGCTTCAAATCCGCGTAAGATTTCTGTCGATCCACAGCTGCTTTCAACCGGTCGCATACAAGCTTAACCTTCTCACTGTTTCTTTCAATACATCCGGTAGGGTCACGTGGTTTTCCCCCACCTCAGCCCAACATAAGGGCGTACGACATCTCTGGCCATATAATGCCTCATAAGGTGCCATCTATATACTTGCCTGATAATTGTTCTTGTAAGAAAACTCAACTAAAGGCAAAAGTTTCTCTCAGGTTCCTTGGAACTCGAGAATACAGCATCTCAGCATATCCTCCAAAACCTGGATAACCCACTCAGACTGCCCATCCGAATGAGGATGATAGGCAATTTTAAAACTCAACCTCGAACCCAAGGCCTAGTGCAAACTCCTCTAAAACCTTGCCGTAAACCTCAGATCCCTATTAGAAACGATGGATTTAGGTACACCATACAAGCGCACAATCCCATCTATATACAAATCTGCCAACTTGTCCAAGGTGTACGTTGTATGCACTGGCAGGAAATGTGCACACTTTGTGAACCGATCAATAATCACCTAAATAGAATCCTTCTTAGCCGGTGTCAACGGCAAACCCATTACAAAATCCATGGTGATTCTCTCCTATTTCCACTCTGGAATTTTCAGCGGTTGCAACAACCCAGATGGAAATTGATGTTCAGCCTTGAACCACTAAAATACCATGCATTTGGAAACAAACTCCGCCACATCCTTTTTCAACCCAACCTAGTAGTATGCCTCCTTCAAATCACAATATATCTTAACACTACCAGGATGCATAACAAAAGGACTAGAGTGTGCCTCCGTCAAGATAGTGTACCTCAACTCCAGATCATCCAGCACCACTATTTGACCTTTGAAACACAAAACTCCATCATCATCAAAATGATATTCCGTCGGATTACCATCCGCTATGTCCTTAACATGCTCAACCAACGAATCATCGTACGGTTGCTTAGCTTTTACCAAATGTGATAATGTAGGCTTAACTTGCAATTCAGCCAGCAAACCGGCCTCTTGCAAACATAGCTCGAAGCTCAACTGCCACCTTACAACTTAATGCATCCGCCATTACATTGGCTTTACCAGGATGATACTCAATTGTCAAGTCGTAATCCTTAAGCAACTCCAACCATCTGTGTTGCCTAAGATTCAAATCTTTCTAGGACATCAAATACTTCAAGCTTTTGTGATCCGTAAAGATCACACACTTCTCACCATAGAGGTAATGTCGCCAAATTTTCAAAGCGAAAACCACGGCCGCAAGCTCCTAATCATGATTTGGATAATTGCGCTCATGAACTTTCAACTGCCTCAATGCAAAGGCCACAACCTTCCCATCCTGCATCAGCACACAACCCAAGCCAACATACGACGCATCACTATAAACTACAAACTCCTTCCCAGATTCAGGCTGAATCAACACAGGAGCATGTGTCAGAACTTCCTTCAACCTCTCAAAACTGTGCTGCTGCTTCTCCGTCCAGACGTAAGGAACATTCTTCTGCAGCAACATGGTCAATGGTGATGCAATACTTGAAAACCCCTCAACGAAACAATGATAGTAACCAGCCAATCTAAGAAAACTACGCACCTCCGATACAGACTTAGGTGGCTTCCAATTGAGAATAGCCTTAATCTTCTATGGATCAACACGAATACCCTCCGCGAAAACCACATGACCAAGGAATGTCATTTTTTTAAGCCAAAACTCGCACTTGCTCAACTTAGCGTATAACAGATTATCCTTCAACACTTGCATCACTATTCACAAATACCGAACATACTCTTCCTCGGTATGGGAGTACACGAGAATATCATTTATGAACACCACCACAAACTGATCAAGATACTCATGGAACAGTCTATTCATCATGTCCATAAATGCAGTCGGGGCATTTGTCAAACCGAAAGGCATGACCAAAAACTTATAATGCCTATATCTCGTACGAAACGCGATTTTATGCACATCCACATCCTTAACCTTCAACTGGTAATACCCAGATCTTAAATCTATCTTGGAAAACACCGCTGCTCCACGAAATTGATCGAACAAGTCATCAATTCGCGATAACGGGTACCTATTCTTTACCGTCAACTTATTCAACTAACGATAATCAATGCACATACGCATTGTACCATCCTTCTTTTTCACGAAGAGAACAGGTGCACCCCACGGTGAAATATTTGGTCGAATAAACCCATGGTCCAACAACTCCTGAAGCTGTAACTTTAACTCATTCAATTCTCTTGGTGCCATCCTATAAGGAGCAATGGACACCGGTGTTGCTCCCTCATAAGTCTCAATACGAAACTCCACCTCCCTATCCAGAGGTAAACCCGGTAACTCCTCAGGAAAAAAACCACAGGAAAGTAGCAAACGGTCTGGATGTCCTGCACTCGAACACTCTTGGCTTCCAAATTCATAACAATAGCCAAATAAGCTTGGCAGCCATCAAACATCATCTTCTCCGCTCTAACAGTCGAAACCACCTTGGACAGGAACTTAACATTCTTGCCAACCACCACAACTTCATAGTTGTCGGCCAACCTCAAGGAAACCCTCTTGGATTCACAATCCACAACTACTCTGTGCTCACTCAACCAATCCATACCCAAAATGATATCAAAACCATGGAATGACAGTTCCATCAAATCCGCGGCAAACTCGTGACCTTGCACCACCAAGGGACAACGCCGGTACAACCTTCTTATTGTAACTGTTTCCCCGAAGGAACTTGTGACTAACATACCACTATCTAAGATCTCAACAGGAACATTCAGCATAGATGCATGTTCACTCAAGATATATGAATGCGTAGACCCCGAATCAATCAAAGATAACAATGATAAGGATTGCAAAGTGAAAGAACATGTGATCGCATCCGTGTCTTTACGACCCTCACAATGAGCAAAGACCCGAGCCGGTCCACCACCTTTAGGTCTCACCGCTGAAGCATGAGGCACACCTCTCTGACCATTCTCGCGTCTCTGAAAATTACCCATGCCTCGGCCCCTAGAAGGTGCAGCAACCTGAGCTGGTGCATCCCTCATAGCCCGAGGACAATCATGCTTCAAGTGATAATACAAACCACAAATCCAGCAAGCTCCAGCATTACCCCAACACATACTCGCGTGGTGCCTACTGTATCACTCACACTCCGATGTAACACGAGCTCCTTGAGCATCCTAGCTAACTCCACCACCACGCTTGTGATCTGGCTTATGTCTCTTGTCCCTAACCTCAAATTCTGTCTCCCAGAATAGCTAGAGTTCGCCATTTTTTTACCCAAGTTCACCCCTACAACCTGAACTAGTGCACCCAAAGACTGCTCGATATCCTTAGCTCGATTGACCAACACATCAAAATCTGTGTAATATGTAACCAAGAGATACGTCTAGATATCCTTAACAAGGCTATAACGGAACCTATCACATCTCTGCTGGTTATTAGGAACCAACTGTAGAGCATACTGACTCAGCCAGATAAACTTTACCTCGCACTCAGCAACAGACATGTCTCCTTGAGATAGCGACATAAACTCGCGCTTCTTCATATCCAAGTACTAGGTACCAAGATAGTTCTTCTTGAAAGCTCTTTGAAAGAACTCCCAAGTAATGTCCGCCTTAGGGATGCCAGCAATTGTGGTCACCCACCAATGATATGCATCCCCCTGCAGCAGAGATACAGTGCAACCCAACTTGCGCTCCTCGTACATCCCATCTGATTCATGATGCGAACCGTTTTTTCCAGCTAACCTTTGGCTGCCTTAGGGCTCAAACCCTGAAATTCCTCACCTCCCAAACTCCTCAAATACTACAAGGGTAGACCCTGATTTGCCACCACAACAGGGGCTTGCGCCTGCGCCTGCACTCCCTCCATTGTTTCCTAAAAAGCTCCTTTTATCGCCTGAACTAACGGAGTTAAATCACCATATACAGGCACTTGGTGAACTTGGAGTGCTTTACCCGCCCCAACATCAACTGGAGGAACCAATAGAGGAGGAAGAGGTAAAATACGAGGGAGATTCTCTTCTATCTTATTATTCTGCCCAACCCTGGTAGTATTAGCCGTAGATCGTGTCTCACGTCAAGCCATGCTAACAAAAGCATCAAAACACATTAGAGTTAGGCTAACGTCAGGCAAAAGATACAAGTTAACTTTAAAACGCATTTAAAATCCTCGGTAACAGGCAATGTGTTCCCAAAACATGCCCTAACATAACATTAAACAATCACCGTGCATATACACAATCACCGTGTAGTTCATACAACATCAATTAGTCAAACAACAACATCCCAACTTTTCGTAAACCTGTCTCTGATACCAAAAAATATAACCCCCTCAATCCGGCCTAGTTGCAAGACCGAACCGAGCGAGCTACATTGGGTTTATAAAAGTAAACCAAAAAAATTAAACCTAAAACACGTCTTTTTATTTCTTTTATCTTGAATAGATGCCTTAATGCTTTCCTACATGATCATATTGTTCACAGGTGAGCACTCATCTCAATCGGGCATTACAACGATATCCGATTGGACATAACACGAATTAGGGACCAAAACGTAATTTTAGTAAGTAACAGGACTTTACCAATTTTTAAGTTACCAACCTTTAAATAAGTGCATTTCATGCATATGTGTCAAAGATCAACCTCAATCAATCATCCATGCTTAAATAATTGGCAAAATAAGATTGAAGGACTAAAACGGAAGGAATCAGAACTTCACATAAGCCATTAACTAACTTAACCACTTCGGGTATCGGTACACCCACTTGAGTATCGGTACGCCTTTTCCATTTCAAAACCTAAAATTTCTAGTAGCTAACTCTTGTACCGGTACGAACCTCCGTACCGATATGCCTTACCAAAACCAAAGGCTCGTACCGATCCTTAAACCCGTGTACCATAACCCTATACCAAACTTAGCCTTTCTGTACCGAAACGCAAACCCGAGTATCGGTACACTACTCTTAATAGGCATATCCATATTAGAATGCCCAGCCTGCGTACCGAAGCCACAAGCCTAAAATGGCTTCCCATACCGATATATGAGCACGCATACCGGTACGCCTAGACCTAATTGGTCTTGAAAGTCTGATTCATCATGCTTAAAACAAGTCTAACCCAAACCAACGTACCATAAACTCAAGAATACACTGCTAGGGTGCTACAACAACCAAGGCATCATAGCTTAGCAGCCACTTTTTGTTTTCATACATCCCATGATGTTCTAAAGGCATGCTTCCTAACCCACTTTACCAACCATACTAGATACACCATAATGGACATTTAAGCCATTCACAGCATAAGCAACATGCCAGCACACTCCACATAGCATACTAAACTTGGTCAAACCAACACAACATGACAATCCACAAGGAAACTCTAGATGCATACCAAAACAACCATTCGACCTCAACTATCGACAAGCAAAACCATCAAACTGATCGATATGAAACAATCATCAAAACCAGCATAGAGTCATTCTAAAGAACCGTAAAGCAACGGGTTTACAACTTCCAAAAACCATGGCAAACACATTGCCTTATTAACCGGAAACATAAACCAAGTTCATACTCAAAAGTAGTTTATCTCTTGGATCCTTACAAACCTTGCCTTTGCTGCCCCGAACTTTAATGATCTGATCATTAGGGAAAAAGAGCATAAGCATACATGCTTAGTGAGGATGCTCATAAACAATTATGCATTAAAAACCATTTAAAAGAAAATCACATGCTTGCAACCTAAGAATTTTCCCATGATTCTAACCGAATCAAAACATAATAACCTTTATATAACATCATATGCAATCCATGCTTAAATCCCAAAGCATTATAAACAAGGTTCAAACACATAAACTTTCACATATATTGGCATTTATAATGACCTAGATAGACTACCTCTATCCTACACACATATCGTATACACGAATCTCTCATACCATGCCTACTTAGACCGCATGATATCCCAAATCCTGCTTAGTAAAACCGCAAGATTTGACACCCTCGCCTAGTTAAACCGCGAGATTCCACTCTTGCCCAGTTAAACCTCAAGTGTACCAACCTTGCCTAGTTAAACTGCAAGACCATCAAATTGGGTTTCCTAGTTAATCTGCATGCCCCAATGAGGTTCCTAACAGTCCGAGTGGCCTCGTTAAACCTCCATACCTCAAGGACCCATGGCCACGATCGATTTTTTATATATTTTATAGTGCACTTTTAATCCTATGGCATGCCAACTATATCCGATTATTTTCTCACCTTGTCACATAGCCAATATATCATTTACAAAACCATTTACTAACTATTTTCTAATGCATTAACAAAACATCACATATGCAAATCTCATTGCCAACGTAATAACACCATTCCCAACCGAAATGAAAACCAATGCTAAATAGCATTTAATATACTCTCAATCCCCTGCATATGTACTCAAAACCATGCATTACCAGTAAGTAAAAACCTGCCATGTTTATTACCAAAACATGAAAACAATATGCTCGTATCCAAGCCGATATTCAAGATCAAAATAAGGAAAACTTACTTCCGAGCTTAGGTAAGTGTCTCACACTTACTCTAAACCCCCAAAAACCTTTACAAACCTTGGTAAAACATTTAAAACCAGTTTCCACTCACAGATACACCTCGCCTTCCTTGCCAACGCAAAACAAGCTCCCGGAAAGCAACCAAACAACGTCAATCTTCGTTGCCTTGATTATCCCCTATTTTAAACACATAAAAACTAGAGAATAAATGCATTAAAATGAATTCAAACCATTTCCTAACAGCAATCTCCCGCAACTCCCAAGTTGCCCACTCAAAAACCATCTGAAACATACCAAAATCATCACCAAATGTTTCTGAAACTTAACCCAGCCATAAAACAATAATTCAACCCATCAACCAACATCTAACAACGTCTAAAAACCCTTTCCTAACATCCTTTTACCTCCAGCAAAGATTAAACTCTATTATCTCCTCAATAACTCAAAATAGCAACCTAAATAATTAGAGATTCAAGAGTTTCGGGATTCTATTTGTACAAACCACTTATCAACATCAAAACACAACCGAAACATATATTAAATCCATCTCAAATACTGAAAAATTAGATCCACTTCGAAAATCACCATGTTTCAACAATATTTCCAAAATAACTCAATTAAACATTGATAGAACATTTAAATCACATTGCAATTACAAATCAAGGATCAAACACTTGGGAATATCAATAAAGAACCATTTAATAGAGGAGATCACGGACCTTACCCGTGTTATGTGATTTATCCCTCAATTGGCTTGTTTAAAGCTAAGAAAACATAAGACTTCAATAAGATTTTGCAAAACAAAGTTAAAGAATCAAATTAAAATCAATAACCTGACTGAAAAGAGTCCCTCACCTCTGTATTTTGATGAAATTCTGAGTGTTTTGAAGAAAAGAAGTTTAGAGAAAAAGGTTTAGGAAAAAATTACATAAATTTCTTTTAAAAGCTAATAACCAACTTTAGATATTTAATCCTTATTAACAACCTTTTAAAACACATGTTTAAAATGATTTAATTGAAGAGAGAAACCACCGGCAAACACTTGGTAGATTAGCTCCTTAAGGATTTTAAGGATTTGACCCTTTTGATTTTAGTCACTTAAAAACAGTTTTCACAAAATCGCATTTTGGTCACTAACCAAAATGTCACATTTCAAAAATTCCATTTTCCAAAATTGATTCCAATAAAAATCAATATATATTAAAAGATTATTTTTAACTATTTTTCCCTATTTTTATCTTACAAAAAATATACGATCCCAAATTTGACTTGAATCTCTAACCCGATCCACCAGACCATCTAATAAACCTCAAAACTGCTAAGCCCAAAATCGGGGTGTTACATGCCAAGCGCAAACTGATCCGATGGACGCTTTTGTTACAAAAATTTGATCTCGAGATATGAGATAAGAAAGGGAGTGAGAACTTAGTAGCTGATCATTTGTCTCGATTAGAGCGCCATCATGAAGATGGCAATGTTGCTGCCATTAGAGATGAATTCCCTGATGAGTATTTGCTTGCAAACAATACCACGCCATGGTACATTGACATGTCAACAACATGGTTAGCAAAATCTTCCCACCAGACTTAGCAAGTAATGCCAAGAAGCAATTTCTGAAGGATATCCGGCAATATTATTGGGATGAACCATTCTTATTCAAACATTGTGTCGACCAAATCATTCGTCGTTGTGTACCAGAGGATGAACAATAAAACATTCTTCAACTATACCATACAACACCATATGGAGGACACTTTGCTGGAATAAAGATTGCAGCTAAAGTGCTACAACCAAGATTTTTTTGGCCTACACTGTTCAAAGAAGCTTATTATTTTGCCAAGGGATGTGACATATGCCAGCTTACTAGAAACATTTCCAGCAGACATCAATTGCCACTACAAAATATCATGCAGGTAGAGTTGTTTGATGTATGGGGGATAGACTTTATGGGTCCTTTTCCTTCATCATTTGGTAATTTATACATACTTATGGTTGTAGACTACATCTCATAATGGATTAAAGCTGTTGCTCTTCCATCGAATAATGTCAAGGTTGTTGCCAAGTTCCTACACAAGTACATCTTTACAATATTTGGTGCCCTCAGAGTCATCATTCATGATGAAGATACCCATTTTAAATGTCAATTAATTAGTAGAGCTTTGTGCGGGTACAGAATCCATCAAAGAATTGCCACTACCTACCATCATCAAACAAATGGCCAGGAAAAAATTTCAAACAAGGAAATCAAGAATATCTTCGAGAAGACTGTGAACCCAACCTGGAAGGAATGGTCTTTGAGGCTAGATGATTCCTTGTGGGCATATAGAACAGCTTTCAAAACTCCATTAGAAACTTCCCTATACAAGCTTGTATTTGGGAAGTCATGCCATTTGCCAATAAAGTTAGAACATCGAGCTGGGCAACCAAGCAACTGAACATGGAATAGAAGGTTGTAGGTAAGAAACGGTTGTTAGACTTGAATGAGTTAGAGGAATTTAGTGCACAAGCCTGTGAAAATGCCAAACTTTACAAAGAAAAAACACAAAGGTAGCATGACAATAGAATTTTACCAGGCAGTTTGAAGTAGGGCCAAAAGTTTTGTTGTTTAATTCAAGGCTTAAGTTATTTCCAAGTAAACTCAAATCCAGATGGTCGAGACCATTTGAAGTTGTCAAGCCTTATGCTCACGGAGTAGTAGGCATCAAAGACTTGAAAACGGGGACAACATTCAAGGTGAACAGCCAGAGACTGAAGCATTATTGGGAAGGAAGTCAAAGTAATGCCACAGAGACCATTCTTCTGACAGAGATTGAGTAATTTTGCCATCATCAATTGATCCTTGTAAATAATTAGGTTAGTTTTTTTCTTTTTGGTATTTTAGTTTCTTTATTTTTATTTTCTTTTTATACTTTGAAAGGTTTTTTGTGAGTGTTAGTACAGTAAATTTTGCCATGACAGAATGTCAGGGCAGTATGCCAAGACAGGACGGTATTTAGATATCTCTTTATCACAAGATTGGATAACATGTGGACCCTCTGCAAGATCAAGCCCAAGAGAGAGTAGTTTGTTGGTTGAAGCGGGACAACCCTAGTCACCGAGGTTAAACCTTCAAACTTTGAATTTTTATCCTAACTTTTTGCCCTTTTTCTTTTCCCACGATGTCACCTCCATTTACTCCTAAACCCATCATCACCCCACTTCCCTATACATGCATAACTTTCGTTTCATCATTATCTCCACTAACCTCACCATTAAACTAACTTAACCATTTCCCCTTCCTCTTATTTAACCCCCATTTTCCCTTAAGCAAAACTTTTACTCTCTTTATTCTCTTGTACGAAAAAATAAGAAATAATCTTTTCCTCCATCTTTTGTATTTTCTATCAACTTCTTTCCATGGCATCTTCTTCAACACCATTTTAGATTTTCTTTAATGATGAATTAAAGAAGAAATATGAAGAGAATTTCACTGCTCGAACCTTTTGTTACAAGAAAGGGTTTGAATTCAAGAATGAACCTAACTTAGGGTTCTCACCGAAAGTAGATGCCATTGTCAAGATGAACAAGTGAGAGACCTTTTTCCAGCAACCAGAAGGATATGTTAATGGCTTGTTTAAATTGGAGGGTGCAAGAGAAGAACATTCAGCATTTACTGAATCTTTGGATGATACCAAGAGGAAGCTGATTTTGAAAGACTTGTGCAAACCTGGCACAAAGTGGATTGTTTCATCCAAAGAAAAATGGACTATGAAATGGCTAGTATTGAAGCTACAATCGAGGGGTGGAACCACTTCTTGAAGGCAAATCTTATGCCAACCACGCACAATGAAACTACTTTAGAGGAGCAGATGGATCTGTTGCATTCCATCATGTTGGGAAGAAAAATTAACGTGAGACGTCTGATCGTGGATGAGGCCTACAAGTGTACCAATAAGGGAAGTGATAGTCTAGTTTTTCCTTCATTAATTTCTAAAATTTGCAGGCTACATATGGTACCAAAGCTTGACTCTGACAACACCCATAAATGCAAGGGAGTAATTACCCCTGCGCTATGGAGCCAATTAATTACCAGGGTGGCAAAAGAGAAGAAAAAGGCTACTAAGCCGGTGTTTGCTGCCAAATCACCTAAAGCAGAACCTATTACGCAAATGCCAACTGACGCTTTGGCATTACTTTCCCAGATTTATCAGCGATAAGAACTCATCCTACAAAAATTGGAGAAGGCCGAGCAGTAAAATTTGGTACTCTGGCAATATACTAGTGCTAGAGATCGAGCCCTAAAGATAACTCTTGAGGGAATCACCACCAATCCTTTACCAATATTTCTAGAGTTCCCACCAGAGCTTTATGTACCTGAAGAAATACCGCCCAGCCCCCAATCTGTTCATACTCCTACCCAACAATCCGATGTCACTGTCCCTATTTCGCCTGTCCAAGTTGAATCTGCCAAGATCGAGACTTTACAAGAATATGATGATGAAGCCCCTATCAAGACTGATGTACCACAAATTGCACCCGCTTCTTTCATTATTCTCACTATCTCTGTTGTATTCGAGTCGGTGCAAATCGTTGAGGAGGTCCTTCATAATATAAAGGCCTCTATTATTGTCTCAAAGAAAAGAAAGAAGCACATAGCACCCAATCGAGGGAGCTTTATCAAAAGGAAGACTCATGTCTCTCATCCCGAGCAATTTGAATGGGAATCTTCTTTCCCTTAACTCCTTACATTCATACTTTAGTCATTTTTCTCATGCATTTCATTTGAATATATATGTTCTCATGCATTGAGGACAATGCACACCTTTGATTTGGGTGTGTGTTGCCTCGCATTTATTGCCATGATATTCATGCATTTTTACGTTTCTGTTTGCATTTTGTTCTTGTCATATAGATTAGGTATAACCATGCATACCAAACCACAAAAAAAATTTGCCACAGCATGTTTTTAATCAGATAATTTTGCCAACACTTTTGCTAGCTTAGTTAGAATTTGTACTAGTATGCTCTGTCCGATGATGAGATTAGAATTTTTAGTTAGTATAAGCCAGCAGATTAGTAATGCCAGGTTGTTTGGCAATTGATCTCTAGCTTAGAAAACTTTAGTCTCACTTAAATACGTAATATGCATCTAGATTCCAAAACAAACTTAGGATTCTTGAAACTGAGCTTAGAATACAAAAAACAACAACAACATTGCCAGGGTAAAAGTGAAGAATAAGGCAGCAATATTTTGCCAAAAGCAAGTAAAAAATTTTAGAACACTCCTCTGCCTTAGAGAAAATAAGTAACTTGGGGCTTCGTGGTTTGATCCCTCTTAGTTCTCAAGCCAATAAAACTTTTGGGTATGAGTGTATGGGTTAGCTTAGTGGTGTAGTCTGGAGTAACTTGGGGCTTCTTGGTTTGATCCCTCTTAGTTATCAGCTTACTGCTATATTACTTGCTGACCGTGTATACTTGCACGCAAAAAGACCTATACTTGGCATTATTCTCTGGCATATTTACATTAATTTTTTAATTATTTGCCAATTGTTAGTCAGTCGACACAAACTCAACTGAAGGAACTTTGTGGTGTAGTTATTGCTCGGTTCGACACATTGTCTGTTGAGGTTGCTGCTTCCTCTTAGGACTTGACTAGCCCACCACCACCCTCGGATGCTTAATTAAGTTGGATATGTTGGTCTATATGTATTGCATCAAAGACTTTGTTAGTTTTTATGACTTGTGATGATGATACTTCGATTATTTTGGTACTTTGCTTTTTTTGTTGGATGTTTCAATATCGATGATGTAGAAATATTTAGAATTTGGTAACTTTTTTTTATTTGCATGTATTTCAACCTATCATCTTATGTAATTATGGATTTTTGGATTTCCAATGGTAATATATTTTGCTTGTTATGTATTTGGCCTAATTTATTATATTGCTTTGTTTTTTTGAAATCGTTTACAACTTTTTTGACAGTATTTAAATTGAGAAAACAATGTTGAAAGGGTACCATTTTAGGGACCCTAGTCGAAATACACAGTATAGATGTTACAAGAATAGTACCAATACGACATGGACAATACCGATTCTTCATTATTAGTACCGATTCTTATCACTATATTTTGGGTAACTCGGATAAGCTTTTGTGTTATTACATTTTTTCCTACAAGGTATATAATAATTTGTGTATGTTTCTTAACAATTTGTGTAGGTACCCTATTTCTTATGACTTCAGTAAGCTATGGAGTTATCTTCTAAAAGTTTATGTCATAACAAAATTTCCTACCATAAGTTTAGTTGCCTTTTTGATTTGGTGATATGGGGTAAGAATTTATGTTATTACCTTTTTTTCTTACAAGTTATATAAATATTTATGTATGTTTCGTACAAATTTATGTAGGTACCCTATTTCTTATGACTTTGGTAACATATATAGTTATCCTTTAAGAGTTTATGTCATAACTCAATTTCCTACCATAAGTTAGGCTGGTTTTAAATTAGGTGATATGGGGTATGAATTTGTGTTATTACTGTTTTTCTTACCAGTTCTATAAACATTTATGTAGGTTTAGTACAAATTTGTGTAGGAACCCTATTTCTTATGACTTTGGTAACATATTGAGTTATCCTTTAAAAGTTTATGTCATAACACAATTTCCTACCATAAGTTAGGCTGGTTTTAGATTAGGTGATATGGGATAAGAATTTGTATTATTACCGTTTTTTTTCACTAGTTCTATACACATTTATGTAGGTTTTTAACAACATTGTGTAGGTATCCTATTTCTTATGACTTTGGTAACATATAGAGTTATCCTTTAAGAGTTTATGTCACAACACAATTTCCTACCATAAGTTAGGTTGGTTTGAGATTTGGTGATATGGGGTAAGAATTGGTGTTATTACTTTTTTCCTTACACTTATATAAACATTTATGTAGGTTTCATACAACTTTGTGTAGGTACCCTATTTATTATGACTTTGGTAACATATAGAGTTATCCTTTAAGAGTTTATGTCATAACACAATTTCCTGCCATAATATAGGTTGGCTTTAGATTAGGTGATATGGGGTAAGAAATTGTGTTGTTACCGTTTTTCTTAATAGTTCTATATATATTTATGTAGGTTTTGTACAAATTTATGTAGGTACCCTATTTCTTATGACTTTGGTAACATATAGAGTTATCCTTTAAGAGTTTATGTCATAATACAATTTCCTACTGTAATTTAGAAATATGTTTGAGATTTGGTGATATGGGGTAAGAATTGGTGTTATTACTTTTTTGCTTACCATTCTATCAACATTTATGTACGCTTTGTACAAATTTGTGTATATAACCTATTTTTTATGACTTTGGTAACATATAGAGCTATCCTTTAAGAATTTATGCCATAATATAATTTTGTACCATAAGTTTCACTAGTTTTAAATTTGGTGATATAAGGTAATAATTAGTGTTTTTACTTTTTTATTACTGCCTCTTTACTAATTTATGTAAGTTATGTAACAATTTGTGTAAGTACACTATTTCTTATAACTTTGGTAAGATATAGAGTTATCATGGATTAGTTTATGTGATAACACGATTTCTTACCGATGTTAGAAAACAATACAGATATTTCTAATAATAATATCGGTACCATTAGAACAGTATCGAGTAGTACCAATACTTTTTTCGGGTCAACTCAGGTAAGTCTTTGTGTAATAACTATTATTCTTACTTTTCCTATAAAAATATATGTAGCATTTGCAACATTTTATGTAGGTACTATATTTCTTATGGGTTTGGTAAGACATAAAGTTATCCTTTAAGAGTTTATGTTATAACACAATTTCCTACCATAAGTTAGGCTAGTTTTAGAGTTCGTGATACATGGTACGAATTTGTGTTATTTACATATTTCTTTATAACTTATGTAGTTTTGGTAACAATTTGTGCAGGTACCATATTTCATGTGATTTTGGTCAGATATAAAGTAATCCTTTAATAGTTTATGTTATAACACAATTTCCTACTATAAGTTTGTCAGGTTTTAGATTTGGAGATACGGAGTAAGAATTTATGTTATCACCTTTTTTCTTACCAGTTATATAATTGTTTATGTAGGTTTTTATCAAAATTTGTGTAGGTACCCTATTTCTTATGAGTTTCGTAAGATATAAAGTTATCCTTTAAGATTTTATGTTATAACAAAATTTCTTACAATAAGTTTGCATTGTTTTAGATTTGGTGGTATGGGGTAAGCATTTGTGCTATTACTTTTTTTACGGTTGCTCTACTAGTTTATGTAGGTTCGGTAACAATGTGTATATGTACCCTATTTTTTATGAGTTTGGTAAGATATAAAGTTATCCTTTAAGAGTTTATGTTATAACACAATTTCCTACCATAAGTTGGGATGGTTTTAGATTTGGTGATATGAGGTAAGACTTTGTGTTACTACCTTTTATATTACCATCGCTGTAATAATATATGTAGGTTTCTTAACAATTTGTGTAAGTACCCTATTTCTTATGAGTTTGGTAAGATATAAAGTATTCCTTTAAGAGTTTATGTTATAACACAATTTCCTAGCATAAGTTGGGTTGGTTTTAGAATTGGTGATATGGGGTAGAAATTTCTATTATTATATTTTTTCTTACCGTTACATAAAAGTTTATGTAGATTTGGTAAATATTTGTGTAGGTACCCTATTTCTGATGAGTTTGGTAACAGTTACAATTATACTTTAAGATTTTAGTTATAACACAATTTCTTACCAAAAGTTTCGTTGGTTTTAGATTAAGTGATATGGGGTAAGAATTTGTGTTATTACCTTTTTTTCTTATTGGCTCTATAAAAGTTTATGTATGTTTTGTAATTATTTGTGCAGGTACCTTATTTTCGATGAGTTTCGTAAGATATAAAGTTATCCCTTAAGATTTTATGTTATAACACAATTTCTTACCAGAAATTTCGCTGGTTTTAGATTTGGTTATATGGGCTAAGAATTTGTGTTATTATTTTTTGTCTTACCAATTATGTAATAGTTTATGTAGGTTCGGTAACAATTTGTGTAGTTACCCTATTTCTTATGAGTTTGGTAAGATATATAGTAAACCTTTAAGACTTTATGTTATAACACAATTTCCTACCATAAGTTTCGTCAGTTTAAGATTTGGCTATATGGGGTAAGAATTTGTGCTAATACATTTTTCTTACTGATTCTATAAAAATATATGTAGGTTTTGTCAAAATTTGTGTAGGTGCCCTATTTCTTATGAGTTTGGTAAGATATAAAGTTATCATTTAAGAGTTTATGTTATAACACAATTTCCTACCATAAGTTGGGCTAGTTTTAGATTTGGTGATATGAGGTAGGAATTTATGTTATTACCTTTTTTTCTTACCGTTACTATAAAAGTTTATGTAGGTTTACTAAATAATTGTGTAGGTACCCTATTTCTTATGAGTTTGGTAACAGACAGAGTTATCCTTTAAGATTTTATATTATAAGACAATTTCTTACCAGAAGTTTCGCTGGTTTTAGATTTGGTTATATCGGGTAAGAATTTGTGTTATTACTTTTTTCGTACCAATTATGAAATAGTTTATGTACATTTCATTACCAATTTGTGTAGGTATCCTATTTCTTATGAGTTTGGTAAGATATAAAGTAATCCTTTAAGACTTTATGTAATATCCCAATTTTTGGCTAGTGACCAAAATGTAAATTTTGAAAGTATTGTGGCTAAAGTATAAACTTTGGAAAAGTTCAGGGATCAAAGTGCAATTTTCAAAAGTTATGTATTTTAACCCATTAAATGAATAGTTTACCCTCAAGAATGATGTTTCTGCGTTACCCGAATTTTTCTTACGGAGTTTGTATTAATGGCTATAAAGCGATAAAGTTCAAAAAATATTCTGATAATCTAATCGAGCTAAAATTTCAGAGATAGTTCCATGGACCTTAGAAGAGTCATAAAATATCATTTTATGGATATTTGGATGTTAAAAAGGTCAAAAAAATTAAATCGATTGAAATGACATAGAATGGCAATTTTGTGAATATGTTGATCGGTAAGGGCATTTTGGTCATTTTGCCCAAAAGGGACATGAATAGAATTTTGAGATTTCTTTTATTGATGAATAGTGGCTTATTAGAATCCAACTAAGTCTAGTTGGAATGTCACAAAATGGCAAATTAGAAATATAGATCTAGTTTGAGGGTATTTTTGGAAAGTGGAATTTATTGAATTAAAAATTCATTTTGTAACATCTGTTTCCAGTGGCCGTATACCAGACACGAGTCGAAAATGTCACGACCTTTTAAAAAGTCTTTTAATCAAAAACCAGGGTAATTTAAAATTTTTTGAAAACTTCCCAGTGGTCACCCATCTTGAAATTTCCTTAGCTCAAGCACACTTAACTTTAATCAATTCAGAAATAAAATATTAACTTTAGATATGATATATAAAACTTTTTACATATATAAAACAGTCATATTAAGACAAATCATTTTATTAAAAATGATTCTATTTAAAATTATTCGGATCTAGCCTCATATAGGATATGTCAAATCAAGTTATATAAAAATTAAATTGTAAACATACTTACTGTCTATAAAAGATTTATAAAATATTTACTGACCTAATTAAGGCACTTTAATAAAATAGACTGATTTATATAGTACATGCCACTATTAAACATATATAAAAAATACGGTTGTCATGATTACCGAAATACCTGTCGATTATCTTCTATACATAATAATGATGCAAAAGTTGTCATCTACTAATCTTGATCACTTGCGTGTATAACATAAATACATGATGAGTATATCTTAGTGAGGCATAAGATGAGTGACATATAATACACTAATGCATGATAATTTATAAAACATGATAGTCATTAAATTACATATTCAGTAATGCAGGAATTTCTATACCGTAAAATATGTACATGTACTGTAATAATTTTGTACTGTAAAATCATATACCTATACTGTAAAGTCATATATCTATATTGTATAATTATACAGTTATCATGCGAAATCATATAGCCCAAGGTAAATATCAAGTGACTAATATACGAGTTGTGTACATTTTAGTACTACCCTTTCTATCGACACAATGAAGTATTGGGAACATATCAATACAATGAAGTGTTGCAATCATATCAACACAATAAAGTGTTGCCATATCAACACAAAGAAGTGTTGCGAACTATCGACGTCGCATACTGTCAACACAATGAAGTGTCAGATACAGTGTGACTCTTATGGTATACCACTATATTGTCCAACTCAATATTATATTACCAAGGGCAACTTTAAAATCAATTCCTGCAAAATGGCAATCAATCCATATACAATTCATATCATGTAAAACATCTTCATACTGGAGCAGTTCATACTCCAATATGCTCTATAACATTCATGGTATACTGCCATTTAAAAACTATATCAAATAACTTTTCATCTGAATATCATGCTATAAAACATTTGTAAGCATAAAAATATGCCATATAATATAATTTATCATGCAAAAATTATGTTATACTATATAAAACATTTATCTTTTAGGTTGACTTATCACAAGTCTCCCTGTAAAACATGTTTGCACTCACCTTAGCCTTGTAATGAGGTTGCCTTTACTATTTAATATCACTCCCGGACTTTTTTTCTTTTCTTTTTACTGATACGACCTCGATTTATATCAGAATCTACATTAAAATAACATATACAATTTCAAGTATATGTTAGTACATATTCATTCCATATACAATAATGGAAAGTAAATCAAATAACTATCCATTAAATATAAAATTGATCCTATAAAGCTTTCTATTTTCGATTCAGATTTCTTCACATTTTTCTATAAATCTTCAACTTTTCCCAAATTACCTATTTTGGTCCCTAAAGACTCTTTTAAGCTTCCAACCATAAATTTCAAGTTTAGTCTTTACATTTCTCATCCTTTACACTTTAGGACCCAAACTTTATAAATTTTTCACTTTGGTCCCTAAAGTAGCTGAATATTCATAATAGTCCCAAATGTTGATTTAAGCTTCAAAATCAACATTCAAATCACTTGACTTAATTTTCCAACATAATATTCCTCAAATACAAGCTTAACAATCAAGTCCCTAAATTCTTCAAAATTGCGAATTGGTCACTAATTCAATTTAACATCAGTATAGCATTCTAACATCAATTTCACATTTCCAACATCCTTAATAACATAAATACACACCAATTCCATACAAATTCAGATTTGGTCCTCTAACTTTTAAGATTGCCGAATTGGTCCCTATCAAATTAACTTATGGTTTTGCTTCCAAACAACAAATCAACCTTACTAAATCATTAATTCAACATCACAAACCCTAAATTAAACTTGAATCCATAAACCCTAATCATCTTCATAATAATCAAAACATGTAGAACTTAAATCCCAACTCAATATCATGATTTTAACATCATACTAGCTTGATTTCAACTTGAATTCAATCATGGAATCATAAAATCTCAAAACCCCCAATTTAATTCATAAACCCTAATTTCTTTCTCATTTAGATTCTCATCAATCAATCATGGATTCCATGAATTATTGATATCAAAAGAGCTTGAAGAGTAGAACAACTTTGTAGTTGATGAGATTACCTAAAAATCGAGTTTCAGGGCTTGAATCGAACTTGGAAAATTTTTCTCCATTTTTCTTTCTTTCTCCCCCTCATATTTCGAAATTTGAGGATGAAGAATGGTCTTCATATTTTGTTTTTCATCCAATTTGGCCACTTGTCTTGTATAAATGAATTTTAAATTCATTTAGATAATGAAATTACTAAAATGCCCTTTTAATCCAATGGTTGAGATTGGTCTTATCATCAATCAAGGGCCAAGATTAAATCTCCCATTTCCTCTTTCCAAAATTGCCCTTATAACTTTTTAAATATTTTAAAATTGCCATTGGGGCCAAATGACCAATTTGCCCTCCAACTAGTTTTTATTTACTAGTTTGCTATTCATGTAAAAATTCAACTAAGTCTAGTTGGAATCCAACCAAATATAATAAAATATTCATAAAATAGTATTTTATGAATTTTTCCATGTCTTTTGGACCAGTCTCCAAAATTTTCATTCGATCCAATACACCGATAAATAATCCTTTACTCAAAAATAAACTGTAGGATTCATCTTGAATCAAACTAAAAATATTTCCAACACTTGGAAATGACTTGTATAACCTTTCTCTATCATATGGAAAAATTTCATAATTTTCTAGTTCGATCTAGGTATCCAAATTCCACTTAAACTTTAACTACGATTTTCCCAATAATCGAAATATCATATCGAACCAATAATTCAACATTCGATTCACATCCTTAGATTCTATATTTATTTATGAGATAAAAACTTCTAAATTTTAAGTAATTACAACTTTGGTCCTTTAACTTTTCATTTTTTGACTTGTACCATACAAGTTTTGAAAACTTATCATTTTAGTCACTAAACTTTAACCATGAATTCCCTTTCCAATTTTTCTTGGATTTTAACCAATTTTTTAGAGTACCCTATTTTACTTGCTCTCTATCACATGACACCTTAAAACCTCAAAATTTTCTTTTCTACAATCCATAATTGAGAAAATCCGAACTTTTGTATTTTTGTCATTTTAATCACTAAATGACCCTTAAACAATACTGTAAATGTTGGGGTATTACACATTTTTTCATAATACAAGTGTCTTAAATACATGAAATATGAAGGAATTATCAGCCAAATACCATCCAAAATCGTGGTGAAGAGAAAAAGGAGAGAAAATTTTACAAGCTCGATTTAAGCCTTGAATCTCGGTTTTCAGGTAATCTTTCAAAATACAAAGTTGTTATACTCTTAGAGCTCTATCTTTTGATGTAAATAATTCATATAATACTTGCTTTGTTGATGAGATTTGATATGAGGAAGAAATTAGGGTTTATGAACAAATTGGGGTTTTTATGATTTTATGAATCCATAGTTGATTTTAAGTTAGAATCATGCTTGTATGATGTTAGAATCATGTTTTTGAGTTGGGATTTAAACCCTACATGTTTAGATTTGTATAGAGAAGATTAGGGTTTATGGATTCAAGTCTAACTTAAGGTTGGTATGTTGGATTAATGATCTAGTAAGCTTGGTTTGTTGTTTGGAAGCAAAACCCTAAGTTAAATACATAGGGACCATTTTGGAAAGCTTTAAAATTAAGGGACCAGATCTGATTTTTATGAATTTGATGTGTATCTATATTATTAATGATGTTAGAGACATGAAAATGAAGTTAGAATGCTAAACCGATGATTAACCGCATTAGTGACCATTTTGACAAATTGTCAAACTTCTCCTTATATTGGAAATTTGATGACCATTTTGACAAATCAATAGAAATTAGAGGAGTAAAGGTTTAAGCTTATTTTAATGAAGGATGTAAAGAGAACATATGAATACAAGATTTATTCTAGCCATTTGAAGTAAAGTAGAGAAATAAGGAGAAGTTGGTGTAAATTGAAGTTATTCATGGAAAGTTATAGTAGAGTTTAAATTATGGCAGTAAGTTTTAAAATTTGCCATAAATTCTACAAAAATGGTTAGATGATGAATTTTATACCGTTGTAAAGATTTGTTACTCTAGTTTCGTTTCCAACAAACGGACACTGATTTCGAGTTCCGAGTTAAAAGATATAATTTTTAATCGAATAAAGGTCAGAAAAATTATAGAGCAGTTTCTGCCTGGACAGCTCTGTGACGTGAATGTAAGGAATTTTCATAATTTTTTTAGATTTTATTAATTTATGTGGCTTATACCTTTAGGACCGTTATTGAATCTAGTTTCTACGGTAGAAAGGAAATTGAGATCTAGTATGTATTCTACCCTGTACAAGTAAATCTTTGAAGGTAGCGCGAGCTGTCAAAAAAATAAATTTGAAACATTTTGTATTTAAATGTTAGTTAGCAAGCTCGGAAGAGTTAATAGAAGTTCAAATTGGTCAGTAAGGACCATAATGAGTTTTTAAACAGTACAAGGAAGAAAGAAAAATATTTGGAAATTTTATATTCGAATGATTATATTAGACAGCATTTTAAGGTATTGTTAGATTTGAATCTAACAAATATTTTATTTTATTCATGTGATTAATGAAGTCAAGTCCGAATCAAAGAAGGTTCAAGGTACTATGAAAGAAAGGATCGAACTAGGACTTAGTGAGGCATTGTGTTAAGTGGCCAAGGTGAGTGCCTTAATTATGCATATGATAAAGGAAGGCTTGCGATAAGCCAACCTTATTTATGAATGCATGATATGATATATGTTGAAGTTATGTTCTATTATTTAAATGTGGTAAGCAATATGGCGAGCAATGTGGGGACAATGTTCCTAACATATGACTAAAGAATTATTTATGATATGTTATATTATGTTCAAAAAAATAATTAAGAATAAGTGATGTGTTTGATACATGATCACTGACTAGAAAAGTATTCTTAATAAATAAGCTAATATGGATTGAATAACATACTGTCTTAAGTATGAGAACTTATCTGTGAAATGTTATGATAGTCACTATAACTGATATGTTATTTGAATATGGTAAGAGCAAGTAATATGTATAATACATTGTCAATGCTCTGATAGATATCGTTGTTATAGTATACCTGATATTATTTGGGTTATGAACTGCCATTATGATTTATTGATGACATCTGATATGATAACTTCTGATCATGATATACATATATTTGTACGCCCAAGTATTACAAAGTGGGAGTCCTTGGTATAGTTGGCATGCCATAGAGTCTTAGCAGCTGCATTATTCTATTCTGATATTTGTCTGTTTTGTGACTACTACAGTGTCACATCCACCATGGGGATCTAAGCCCATGGTGCTAAGTGCACTAAAGAGGTGCTTATATAAGGAGCAAAGAGCATCCTTGATTATATGAGGAGCAAAGAGCGTCATCGAGTACGTACTCATCTGTCTGTTCTATTTGGCACTACGGTGTCATATTTCAGATGACTCGCGTACCTAAGGTCTCATAAAGTATACTTTGGGAAAATTTAAAAGATTAATAAAAGTGCATGTAATCGAGCTAGTGAGCTTGGCAAATTCCGTTATGTACTAAGTTTTTTTTTGTAAAGTTTTGGTACTAAGTACGAGAAATAACAGGTTTTTCGTACTCTCTATATATCTCAGTATTTTCTTGATTATGTTAAGCTCAGTAATATTTGTATTTCTATGTTTGATATGTTAGGCAAAGAATTAGAATTATGATAAAGTTTTCCATGAAATGCCATAGAAACTAGTTATATTATGCTATGAGAAGCATGTTGAAGTATGTCAAGTAAACATGATGAGCTTAATACAAGTAATTTATTAGTTATACTTAGATACGCTAGATATAAAAATAAGCCTTGAATTATGTTCATGTCAGTTATTTGATAACCTTATATGCTTTGCCTCACTAAGTGAATACTTAGCGTGTGTTGTTTCACACGTAGGTTATTGGAAACTTACCGAAAGAAGAATCAAGCATGTTGATCAAGCAGCAATATGCCAAACATCAGTAAGACATTTTAATTTATGATATTCTTTAGTGGGCATGTATTAATTTATTCGTTGGTTGTTTTAAAGGTATAAGTTTGATTAATAGTCAAATAAATATGAATTATTCGCATGGTTAAATAATTACCGGTTATGATATTTAATCGGGTAACATTTTATTTATCGTTTATAGCGTAACGATTTTAAATTCAAGAAAGGGCCTAAACAGTGTACCTAGTTTTTACCATGAGTTACATACTTATTTTAATAGCTGACTAACATGTTTTTTAACGCCCCAATTTTGGGCCTAGGAGTTTTGGGACGGTTTAGTCGGTCCGGTGGACCGAGATTAGAGATTCGAGTCAGATTCGGGATTTAAATTATATTAAATATTTTTATGAAGGATAAAAATATGGAAAATAGTCTAAAATATTTATTAATTATATAAATGATTTTGGTGAAGACAATTTTGGAAAAAGAAATTCGGAAATGGGACATTTTGAGTTAGTGACCAGAACGCAAACTTTGCAAAACTGTTTTTAGTGACTGTTTTGAAAATGGGTCAAAATTTTGAATCTTTAAGGAGCTAATAATCCAAAAGGGTTTCATCAGATTTCTCCCTTTAATTAACTATTTTAATTAAGTTTTTTATGAGGTATAAATAGGGGAGAGAATTAATTAAACACAATTAAGCTTTTAAAAAGAATTTCACATAACTAACTTTGTAACTTCTTTCTCTCAAATTCTCTCCTGCAAAACACATTTCCAGCTCCAATTTCTCCAGGTAAAATTAAGATTTCAAAGAGTTTTTAGTTTCCAATTGGTTTCAAAGGCTTTTACATTAAATATTTATTATTTCTACCTTGATTTTCATGGTTTATCAAGCAATTACAGGGAGGAATCTGCATTGGAGGTAAGGACTCGTTCTTTTCCTCTAATGAAAGGTTCTTTATTGAAATTCCTAAGTTCTTGATCCATTTTATATGATTTTTGTTGGGTTTTAACTAATTGAACTTGGATTTATAGTTTAATTGATGATTTATGATGAAAAATGGAAGAAATTCGTAGTGATTTGTTTTTGCTGAGTTAAGGATTAGTTTGTAACTTGATTTTGATGTTCAAAATGTTAATGAAGTGAGTTTTGATGATAGAATCCCGAAATCTAGTGAATCTCTAATTTGTTAGGTTGATAGTTAAGAAATTTCGAGGTGTTGAGGTTGTTTATTGTTTGCTGGAGGTTTGTGGTTGCTTTAGGTTGTTGATTAGATGTTATTTGATGTTGTTTGAAGGTAGAGATTCGTAGTTAATGGTTGGGTTGAGGTTATAGATGAATCAATGATGCTTTCGGTTGTTAAGATGTGGTGTTGTGGAGGATTATAGTTGAAAAATATTAATTGTTGTTTGCTGTGAGTTTGGATGCATTATAATGCAATAGATCCTCTGTTATGATGTATTTGAAATAGGGGAAAATAGTTCGGAAGTGAATCTTGGTGTTGAGGAGTTGCCGAAGGCTTGATTTGACATCAGCAAGAGAGGTGTTACTTTGTCAACGAGTGAAACATATAAGAATGGCTTATCAAAGATTTGAAAAGGTTTATTGGGAGTCTAGACTAGGCTTGATACGCTAGTCTAAGACTCGGAAGTAAGTAAAGTGGAATTCTCTCTTGATTTCGGTTGGCAAATGATTTACGAATGCACTTGTTAAATGATTGTTTACCTCATGTTTTATGCATGAAATAAGCATGGTTTCATGCTAGAAGTTGATATGAAATGATGTTAGATGCATTTGGAAAGTAATGCATGATTTTAAAGAATGTTTATGAACATGGTTACACATGGCTTAATGCACGATGAAATGTTTTGAATAACGCATATGAAAACAGTGAGGTATGTTTATAAAAGTGGATTATATTGGCAAGTGATGAATTGAAAATGTTATGGAAATGTTATCGGATATAATTGGTCAGCCATAGGGTTTAAAGTGCACTATAATAAGTCACTCGTGGTTGTAGAGGTAGTACGAGAGGTACTTATTCCGATCATGTGAACCCCAATGTTGTTGAGGTAACACTTAGATGGCTTTTACTCCAGCCATGAGCTATAGAGGTTGATGCGTCGAGTGTGTGTACTCCAAGTTGGAGGATTAGCCTTGGTAGTGTAGAGGTGGTGCATGTGTTACACAACTCCATGCCATTGGGCTGCAAGAGATTGTGAAATCTCTTGGGAAATCTACGTACCCAATGTTAATGATGATTTATGGGAAAGATGTATATGGTGATGGATCACTTGAAAGCCAATATATTGTTTTAATTGTATCATGTTGATGGATTGGTTTGGATATTGTGTTTATACAAGTTTTACTCATTAAGCTTTGCATATTGGATGTTATGCATGGGAAGGCTTAAGTAGAGGGAAATGCATATGGGATTATGCTGTGGGATCCATAATACATGTTGCATATAGTTTAATATGATGATTTTGTAAAGTGTAAGTGCATGTTTTGAAAGAATGGCATGATGGTTTGAAATGGTTTTAAAATTGCACTGGATGATGTTTTGTATTTGAGCGCTCCTCACTAAGCAATGATTGCTTACGCTCTCTTTTATCATCAATGCAGATTGATTGAGTGCAAGTGGCCTAGCAAGCAAGGAAGGAAATTCCAAGACTTGAATTACCAAAGTATGTTGAGTTTTAAGTAGTAATAAAGGCAATGTGTCTTAAATGTTGTTGGGAGGGTTTGAGTGGTTACCTCTCTATTTGAGCAAGTTTACGTTGTGGCTTTGGTCTTGTGATAAGTTTGGTTTGTTGGATTTTGCATAAGGTTCATGTTTTGGTTGCTTGAGTATTAGGAAGCATGCCTATAGTTACCTTTGAAGCATGTTGATCATTACTTTATGATTGATCTATGGTACTTGATGGTAAATGATCTATGAGGATGTTACTTGAATGCTAGAAGCATGCTTAAGTGTTATAATCCCAAAACAAGGTTAAAAATCAACAAATTTTGACATTCTAGGTCAGGGCGTATCGATACGTGTGTTCACGTATCGATACAGGTAAGTATTTCCAAGCACAACATATCGGTACAAGGGTACCCGAATCGATACGGGTAAGCACATCTCAGGCTTAGCGTATCGGTACACGGGTGACTGTATTGATACGGGTCTACGATTTTAGGCATAACGTATCGATACTCGAAGAGGCGTACCGGTATAGTTTTGAGCTACTAGAATATGGAGTTTTTGAGAATGCTTAGGTGTATCGATACACTAGCCCGCATATCGATACAGTCAGTGGTTAAGTTAGTTAAAAGTATAATTTAAGGTTTCTGTTTTCTCCCGTTTTAGTCCCATTTTGATATACTTGCAATTAAATGAGTTTGAACGATCATTTTGACCTGAAATTTCACCAGTAAGCATGTAATTGGTGTAATTGAGGATTGGTAATATTAATTACGAAATTGGCCTTTGAAATAGTGGAATTTACATTTTGGTCCCTAGGTGTTATATATGCTATTGGATGAGTTCGAATGATCATTTTAAGTTGGAATTTGGCACATATGCTTGTAACCTGACTAATGGAAGATTGATAAAGCAAATTATAAGTAAACCCTTATAGATTTGCAGAATTACGTTTTGGTCCCTATTTTGTAAACGTGATCAATTGGATATCAATTCGATGCCTGATTGAGTTGAGTTTACACCTATGATCACTATGTACATGTAGGTTAATAATTATGCCTCTAGATAAGGTAAAAGAAAAAAATGGTTGCGTTTTCCAAGTTCTTCTTCTCGGTTTACTTCGGTGAACCTAATGTAGCTCGCTCGGTTCGGTCTTGCGACTAGGCCGGGTCGAGGGGGTTACATGCTTTATAAACCAATTCAGGGTCAAAACTAGTAATATGCAATTAGGGTTATTTTATAAACTAGTTTTATGTCAGATGTTTTATTTTTAAATTTAAAAATTTACAAGTCTAGAACTCTGTTAAATAATATTGTGACATCCTTAATGTGTATTCGCACTACGAGTATACGTTAAGGGTGTTACACTTTATGTTATAACACAATTTCCTACCATATGTTTCGATGGTTTAAGATTTGGTGATATGGGACAAGAATTTGTGTTAATATCTTTTTTCTTACCGGTTGTATAAAAATATATGTAGGTTTTGTCAAAATTTGTGTAGGTACCCTATTTCTTATGAGTTTGGTAAGATATAAAGTTATCCTTTAAAAGTTTATGTTATAACACAATTTCCTACCATAAGTTGGGTTGGTTTTTGATTTGGTGATATGAGGTAAGAATTTGTGTTATTACCTTTTCTCTTACTAGTTCTGTAATATTTGATGTAGGTGTTATAACAATTTGTGTAGCTACCCTACTTCTTATGAGTTCAGTAACAAAGAATGTTATCTTCTACGATTTTATGTCATAACACAATTTCTTACGGGTAAGAAATTATGTTATCACATATTTTACTACTATTTGTGTAGGGGTTTATGTTGGTTCATGAAGAATTTGTGTTCTTACCCAAAATCTAATGACTTGGGTAAGAAATAATGTTATCCTCTAAGAGTTTAGGTTATAACACAATTTTTTTTACCATAAGTTGAAAGGGTTTTGGGTTTGGTGATGAGTTAGAATTTGTGTTATAATTTTTTTCTAACATTTTATGTACTAATTTAAGTAGGTTTCGTAAGAACTTATATAACAACCCAAAATCTTATGTATTTTGTAATAATTAATGTTATCGGGTAACCGTCCAGATTATCACACAATTTCTTACTTTGATAAGCATTTGTGTAACTACCGTTTTTTCGTACATTTACTATGAGAATTTATGTTACCGCCTCGTAAGAATTTATGTTGGAACCTGATGTCGGTACAATCGATTAGCCTCATTTTAGCCGCTTTTTAACTTGCCTTACAACAGAACTTCCCTATCTAATATCCATCATCCATCATCTCGTACGGAGCTTGGAAATTGAACGTACTAAGGAGAGCGAAAAAGAACTTACAACTTGATTGTTAACTAGACCAATAGCCTGATGAGATCCTCTTGCCTACTAGGATTACTCAATAAGTTCATATAAAATGAACTTATTTATAAAATGCATAATTCACCAGTCAAAATAAACCTAGATTTTCTCTCAAAACCTACCTAGCGTCAGATATTCTTTTTTCGTTTTTTTGCTTGGCTGGCGGTTGTACCAACCTTAATGTTAGTTGTCAACCGACAGTGTTCATTATTTTCCTTACTTTTTAGTAGTGGAAGGAATCAGTAAATCTTGATATGGGAGCCCCCGAGGGGCTACTAGAGGAGTCTTGAATTAGATTGGATAACGAGAGTGTCTAATTAACTAATGAATGGTTGTATTGTAGAAGGGTTGGAAGATAATTTGTAGACAAACTGATGAAAGTCTCAGAGTGTTCAGACATTCAATTAATATTAGATTGGATAGATAATTGACTTTCACTTAATGAGGGATGCCAAAAGAAAGAATAATGCTTATTATTGATTATATCATCTTTAATAAGAATTTATGCTCTTGTGGCACGCTTTTCTTCTACTTTTGTGAAACATTTTCCTTTGTTTTTTTGGTAGGCTTCCTCTGCCATTTGAGCACGGTTTTACATACTTTAGCAGTCATTTGGTGCTCGTACAGAGATCCTCACACCGCTTGTTTTCTGATGTGGGTTTGTTAGTGGTCATAGAAAGTTTGGTTCCCTTTGGTAGTTGTTTGTCGATGTAATCAGAATAATGTAGCGGAGCAATCTGCTTGATAGTTTGGTTCGCTCACAATTCTTTTTTTCACCTCGTAAAAAATGTCTCGTTTGGATAGAGACAAGAAGATTCATGAATGTTTCTGAGTTCTTTTATGATTACGCTAATCTCAAGGAAAGAATTTGTTTTTCTTTGCACTTTGAGTTTCATGTTTTATTTTTTGTATGAGTTTTTTGGTAGACATAGTCCTCATTTTTCTTTTTTTGAGTGCATTGTATATGTGACACCTTCCATTATTTTTTAATAAAATTCAATTATCATTACTAAAAAAATAATTCAATGGTCAAAATAGAACCACCCTTATAATTAACTAATCGTACAAGTAATTAATTTTTTTAATTCACAGTTCAGATTACACCCTCTAATAACAACTGGCATCCTACCGCTCTTTTTTACTTTGCCGTAAATTAGAGTTTTTATTTTAGAAATTTTCGATTAATATCTCAAATCAATATTTAAATAATTAATGGGTAGAACTTCTACGCTAGTGTGACTTTAAAAGATGGATAAACTACAACTAAGGTCACTCAATTATAGGTAAGATTACATTTAAGTCACCAAATTATTAAAAGTTATATTTGAATCACTCAATTATGGTTAAAGTTTATTTAGGTCACCTAAATATTAAAAGTTATATTTTGGGTTACTAAATTATGGGTAATGTTACATTTGAGTACCCTTCATATTTAAATATATATATATATATATATATATCAATTTATGTGTTAGATTAATTAATAATTCAAATAAAGTACTCTAGTGTTAACGTGAGTATAAAGTGATTTGGAAGAAATAATGACTAAATTGATATATTTTTTAAAATATAAAAGGTGACCCAAATATAACTTTTAATAATTGAATGACCTAAATATAATTAACGTAATTATATTCATAATTGAGTGAGCTATGTTACAGTTTACTCAAAAAATCTACGCTACTACAGTTATTTTCCCAGCTGAATGTAGATTAATGCCGAACTTTATCTAGCGACTGCTTCGATATTTCTTTACTAGTTTACTTATTTGCCCCTCTCCTTGCCAAAGTAGATCGTGGCTTCCATTGTTTTCCTTTCTTCTTCTTCTTTGCTCTCTCCATTTCTTTGCATTTTCTGTGTACACAGTCATGAAACAAAGCTCAAAGTCAAAGCCCCGACAGGAGGTGCTTCCCCCCCTTTGTTTCTATGCATTCACTTTCTCTCTTTTATTTGTTGGTTTTGATTTTGTGGGTATGGAATTAATTATGGTATAACTAAGAGAGAACTTGCAGGGAGGTTTGGTTGAAATCTGCTGTTTTGGTTGCTCCTGCCTAAAGCTCTTTTGGCCTCAAGTTGTCATGCGGAAGTTGTTCAACATCAATCCCAGAGATTCCGATTACAGTGCCGATACCGATGATGGGGAGGATATTGATCTGGATTCTGAAAACGATGGTGATCTTACCATTTTCCTTCTGACTCCATTTGTCATGTCTTGGGTTTTCCAGTTTTCTGGGAATTTGGAGAATTTTGTGGTTTTTATTTGTTATAGAGTTGTTTTTAGGAGCTGCTCCCCCCTCTATCTTGAAAGTACCCTTTTGGGATTTGAGTCTAAATGTGCAGGGTTTTGCAGAATTTTTTGAACGTTGCAATGGCATTGGCTCAAGGTTTAGAGGGATTAGAGGGGAGGATCCTCAGCATTATCTAAATGGTAATGAGTTTAATTCGTTATCAAAGTTTACGTTTTTAACTTGCTATGCCTATATAATTCGTGTGAGCAAATAAAATTCTTGTTGGCCACAAAAAAAGTTGGAAATTTAAGTTACTGTTAAAGAGTTCTCCATACGTGAGGATCATCTAGTCTGAAATTTTGTATTGTCAATCTGGATTGGGTGTCTGGCGAAGCAACCGGATTGAAATTGTTGTGATATTGGGACTGATATTTCCTTCCAAGTTCCAACATAAAATGGTTGATGATTTAGTAGAAGGCTTAATTAGTCCCTTCAGCTGAAAGCTGTTCGTGCATCTAATGAAATATGGTTAATAAGGCTGGCTAGATCAAGTCAATGGAATAAGGTGTTAAGGAATTTCTAGATTTATTAGGTGTTGGTTTCTTGGATTGCATATGATTCTCTGCTTCTCTTTCTTTTCACGGGGTGCTATCATTTGAATGCACAGTTCGCATGAAAATGCAGCTATCCTGTAGCATCTAAGCTAGTTTTTGGAGATTTTGTTGAGGCGTTCCTTTTTTCTTTTGGGTTTTTGCCCCGCCTAGTTTTATTATTTAGAAGAAAATCCCCTTTCGATTTCTGTGAAATTAATTTGCCAGGTACTAGTACTTATCAGTGAAATTTTCAGGAGGGCACCTTTTCTCCCTCTTGTTAAGTTTTCATCAGCTATCCCTGCAATCAGACACTTCGACTTTAGAATCCTAAGTGTCATCTGTTGTGGCTTGTGTGAATATCCAGTTTAGGGAGTATGATGAATTGCTCTATCAATTTCTTTTCCCTTTGAATAGTCACAACCTTTTTCCTTCTTTTTGAGCTCAGATGGTCTTCCAAGGTCAAGGAGGCGGAATTCAGAGACTTTTAGGACACAATACATAAGCACAAAGGAATTAAGGTGCAATGTTTCTCCTTTGTGGTTTTGACAAGTAAATCTTAGAGTAGTAATTTTGGCGACTCAAACGAATTTGGTTGTTATAGATTTGTTGTTGAAACTTCTTATGTTTCCTTTTTAATTAATAGAATATGTGTCGGTACCTGGAATGTTGGTGGAGTGGTTCCACCTGATGACCTACGTATTGATGATTGGATAGATATCGATGAGCCTGCTGACATCTACGTGTTTGGGTAAGTATTTTCCCTATATGCATTTTGAACTTTCTTCAATTAAAGTTGATTTTCTTTCCCTGTTGGACTCTAATTGCAAGAAATGTTTACATGAAAAGTTTTTGAGATAACTGTCATGTTTTTATCACTTTGCCTTAAAACAACTTTATTTATACATGTGAATTGAGAATTTGGTACATCTTTCTTTTGGCAATTATCCCTGAATTTGTTTTTGCGTTATTCATGTTCATCTTAAAGTATGTTAATTGCTTTATACATAGTTTTCAGGAGTTAGTACCTTTAAATGCTGGAAATATTTTTGGTGCTGAAGATAATCTCCCTGTTCAAAAGTGGGAAAACATCATTCGTGAAACACTCGATAAAATTCGAACTGCAACTACCAAAGTAAAATGCTATAGTGATCCCTCATCTCCAACAAAGTTTAAGCCATTTGATGATGTTCCGAACTTGGAGGAGGAGATAATTCATGAAAGTGAAAGTGATATTGGTGAAGAAATTTATCCATTGGATGGACACCCAAATGGTTTTGGTGAAGTTAACAATTCAGCCGAAAATAAAAGTGTGTTCAGCAGTTGTGGGGTTTCGTACAGTAATGATGTCACTAAACTTTATACACATGTAGAACAGGATTTACAGAGGCAATTTTCTTCACCAAAGATTTTAGATGGATTGAATTGCTTGCAGACGGAGGATTGTGCCGAAAATGTAGAAGATTCATTCAATCAACAAAATAGAAAATTTAGCAAAACACTTAGTGGAATTGAACAAAATAGAAAAATAACCAGAATGGTTAATGGTACTGAAAGGATTGGTTTGAGCCGGCCAAAGCCTCCACTATACTTTCTATCTCAGAATGTTTTGGACAGACCAAGTTCTTTCGAACCAAGAAAATCTTTCAGAGCAACAAAGTCTTTTAAACCATATAGTTCATTGAAGTCCATAAATGATATGGGCCATATGTCATCTGGGATAGCTTTGCTTGCAAAACTTGACCTTGAATCCCTCATGAAGAGGAAAAGGAGATCATCATATTCAAGAATAGTAAGTAAGCAGATGGTAGGAATTTTTCTCACTATATGGGTCCGTAGGAGTTTACGCAGGCATATTCAGAATTTGAAGGTGTCTACTGTCGGTGTTGGTGCAATGGGTTACATTGGTAACAAGGTTTGTTCCTTCTATAATGTTCTTTTCTTTATTTTTTTTTCTTAAATTGAATGTTTGTGTTAGTTAGTATGCATAATCGTGTGTTGTAAAGAGTTTTAGATAGAGTAGGAGTTGTATGTTATCTTTACTTTATCTTAACTAGTAGTTTGAATTTTAAATTTGATCTTTGTAAAGGATAAAAGTCTTATCCTATAGGTTAACCACTTGGTGTTAAACACCTCTGTAAAAGTCTATATAATAGACTCTCTTTCACTAATGAATAATAAGAAAAAACACAGAGAAAAACTCTGTTTCTCACAGTTTGATTTTTCTCTGTCATGTTAGCAGTGCACTACCTTGAATCATATAGTATATATATTGTGTTGTATCTCATGTTCATGTACTTTCTAGGCTGGACACTTTATATTTAGGGCTCTTTGTATCTAAGCTTGGTGTGCCTTAATTGAAAATTGAACCTTAAGCTTCCAAGTCCGAGTACTATCAATTGGGCAGATGCACTTCTGTTATAATATATTGACTGCATATTTGCCTCAAATATTGGTCCCCCCAACATCAAGTCCGATGGCATTAAAATGAACTATAATTTTTTTGCTTTAGCCTGTGAAGACTTATTATTGTTTCTTGATGCTCATAATCGGTGTAGGTGCTTTTCAGTAGATAGCATCTTGAAAATGTGATTTTCTGCGTCTGTGTAACCTAGTGTAGGGTTTATGACTGCCAATTTTAACTTCGACATGAATGCAGTACAACATTTTTAGAAGTTTTTAAATCGTATAACTGTACTGGTAAATAGGAGGGACTTTATAATTTGATATACATATCTTTGAACGAAGATTGGATCCTATTTGTTAATTTCAGAGTTCTTAAAGTGAGGTATGGGGTGATGCTACAACTAAGTACAAGGAATGAATTAGAGATGTAGAAAGGACTCTACAGACCTTGAGCATTTTATATTTTTGGTTGTTGATGGAAGTGAAGGAATGGCAGAAGTATGAGAGGGAGTGAGGAAAGTAGCTTAGCTGAAGATAAAGCACATTTGAGTATCTACACTGAGTATTGAAGGTTACTACGTTGAAAGCTGATGGTAGTTAAATAAGGCTAAAGCTAGTGTGTTGAATTCTTGGTGGTAAAGATGATATTCTCCTCCAAATGATGTTAGGCCATATAACACAGGCTGAGGTGCAGTTGATGAACTCAATCAAGTTGATGAGTCATTTCTTAGTGAAAAAGGAAATGAATTATAAGATAGGATGCATGACTGTGGATTCATCTAGCACTCGGATACCCCATATGGGTAAATGGAAGAACCCATTAAGCAGTTCTCATATAGAAGCCCACTAAATGCTGTGACATCTCAAAGATCTGAGAGCAATGTAGGAATCCTGCTATTTGTCCCTGGATTTCTCCACTAAAATAAGCTAGTCTCTACTGGACCTATTGTTATGTGTGGTCATGCTGATACCTGCAAGATGTAGTTTAAAGAAAGCTCGAGCGTGAGATAGAATGATTGAAATAAGCCCGGACCATGCATCTAGAATAATCATGACGATTTTTTCCTTCCATGTCTTGCAACAATGAATTTTTCATATGGATGGTAATCTTTGAATCAATTTATTAGAATCGTTGCTTTTACATTCTATTATTAAATTTCCAGCTGTTGATCACTGTTAATTATTCTATATTTAGCTAATTTTATGGCCATTCATCTTCCAGGGATCTATATCAGTCAGCATGTCCATATATCAAACACTTTTTTGTTTTATATGCACTCACCTGACATCAGGTGAGAAAGATGGGGATGAACTTAAAAGAAATGCCGATGTGCATGAAATACTTAGACGAACTCATTTTCATTCCCTCTCTGCGGTTGGTCACCCCAAAAGCATCAGTGACCATGAGTGAGTATATTTTAATTTCTACCTGTGGTATGAATTACTGATTATCTACTTATCTATTATTTTAGTTCTCGAGATTGTTACCTTCTGCTTGTTAATATAATATATCGTTAGTAGTTCCCCCAAGTTTCGCGGACCATAAGAATCTGGAAAGCAAAAGAAATACACTTTTCTTATTACATGCTTTCCAACCATGCATGGCATCTTAATAAACTAAAATTCATTTCGGTATGTTTACTATTTGCCTTTTACTTATAGAACCAAAATTGAGAAAGTGCATTTGGATGAAAAAGCAAACAGTGTTTTGTTTTTCAAAATTTTGAAATGTAACTTTTTGCATAACAAAATGCCTGCTTTTACTTTTATGCATTATACAAACATTAAGAATTGATGTAATTCAGTCATTTCAATCAATCTTGATCTTGCTTTTTCTGTTTTTCTTTGCTTTATAACAGCTTTTAAGGTAGCAAAAAGAAGTAACAACCAAAGAGAACCTAAAAGTGTGTATGTGCATTAGATTTTGTTCCAGAAGTACTTTTAAGTGGATTATAGACAGTTATTAAATAGGTTTAAGTAAAGCTTGTCTCAAAATTTTTGTACCATTGCTACTGTAAATCTCATTCATTTAGATGACGTCTAGTTTATGGAAATAATTTAAGGTGAGACTAAATCATTTACAGCACTCGAATAGATTAATCCTTTTTCAAATAGAAGGAGATGTTTATGGTTTTGATATGTATCTAGAACCTGTAGTCTTTATGGCATACTAAGAGTTGGAAGGAAAACTGTTTTGAAAGAATGATACCTGTTGATAATTTTAAATGTAACAAGGGAGAATTAGGCTTCCTTATACCAGGAATGATTTGAATGTTAGTGCCTATAAACAGAACTCTTAGGGGACATTCATAATTTCTGTGTACCTACCAAAAAGTTATATATTTTATGCTGATATTTCTTTATTCATTGAGATATTATGCTTGTTCAGTAAATTAGAAAATGCATTGTTTGGACTGTAGATTTATCCTACTCATCTGTCATTGACCTGATATATATGCTTAACGTAGCTGTTTTTTCTTTTATTTTTCTTTTCAGAAGAATAATTTGGTTGGGTGATCTAAATTACCGTATGAACCTGACATATGACAAAGTACGTGATCTCATCTCCAAGGAGTGGTCCAAGTTGATTGAGAGAGACCAGGTAGTTTATTAGTCCTACACAGTCTAGGTCATTGCGATTTTCTTATCAAATATAAACTTTAAGGCTGTTGATAGGATGCTAGTGTAGTGATTAAATATATTATCTAATCATGACAGCTTGTACAAGAGCTGCAGAAAGGTTGTACATTTGATGGATGGTCTGAGGGAGTTATAAATTTTGCTCCAACATACAAATATGAATTAAATTCAGATAAATACTATGGAGAAGATCTAAAGGTTGGGAGGCGAACTCCTGCATGGTATGCTTAAACAAGATTATTAGATTTATCCTTTATTGTTTGTTTGCCTTGTGAAATTTTCAAGTTATCTCTCAGGTGTGACCGCATCCTTTTTTATGGTAAAGGAATGAGGCAACTAAGATATAGCAGGACTGAGCTTAAACTTTCTGATCATCGCCCTGTCACTGCTGTATATACGGCTGAGGTTGAGGTGTTTTGTCCAAGGAGACTACAGCGTGCTCTCACCTATACTGATGCTGAAACTGAAAATGAGGAAGTTGCAGTAGTGGGTATTGAATAATGATTTTGGAATTAGTCCCTTGAGCTGGACTAGGTGAGTGGTATGCCATGTTTCTTATCCAGGAATATAGATAGCTTCTTTCTACCTCAAGGTGTTAATGATCATGAGTCTCATGACTCATACTGAGGAAATAAAGTAATTTTGGCTAAGAGAGTCAATAGTTTAACGTTGATATGGGGTAATAGGGAGAATAGTTGAAGATCATGGTAATAAGGTAAGGAAATTAGAAAGAACATCACTAGAGAGAAGCAGTCAATGTTGCCTTGGGGAGAATCTGTTTCGGAAAGAGGAATTGATTGATGTATATGTATGTATGTTGTTTTCCACTGAAAATTTCAACTGCATCAAGATGCAGGTACAGATTTTTCTGACGTTTTGTGAAGCACTTGGTAGTTGCATAATATCTTGTTCTGTGCCATGTAGAAGGATGATACATGGAAGGTAATTGGAGAAGTTTTAATGTAGATGAAATTGAAGCTAGATCAAGGACCCCAGTGCCATATCTTTGTTTCATTCAATCTCTTTCACCATTGGAAAACGTGAAATTTTGTTTTGACTTGATATGCTAGATAGCAAATTGTAACAATGAGATTGGGTGATCTCTACAAAGGTTGGATGATTCTAAGGACGCTGATTTGAGGTAAATAAATAAGAGCTACTGGATAAGGCGTGAATTAAAAAGATATGATCAGAACCATCTAAAGTAAAAAAAATAAAAATAAAAGAGGGGAACTGGTAAATCATGTTAACCGTAACCCAAACTCCTTTTCCCAAACACTTCTCTTCCTCACCTCCTCTCCTCTCATCGGTGCTCTTCAGCTCTCTTACCGGCTCTCTACCGGCCCTTTTCAGCGCTCTCACTAGCGCTCCCATCGGCTGCTTCCAACTCTCTCACAGGCAAGTTTCTCTACTTCTCTAAGATACGTTTTTTTTTCTTTTGAAAATGGATTTTCACTCGATCCCTTCTTTTCAAGATTTCCTATTTATAATGTTTAAAATTTATGAATGTGTTGTTGAAATAGATCACAAGTAATGGGTTATGAAGAATAATATTAAAAAAATTTACCCAAATCAAGTAGACTTGTAAATTTGATGGACCCAAATTGTGCTTTTCACATTTTGAAAAAGAAAAAGAAAAAGAAACATTGCAGGAAGCTTGAAGGTGAAATTATGCTTTCGGAAACTGATGAATGTTAAGAAATTGATAGATGCAAGGGATATTTATATAAATATTTTTAAAATCTCATGAATTTTTTTGGGTAGAAAATTCACGAATTTTTAAAATTGATGGTTTTAAACTAAAAGTCATGAAGCTTGAATTTAGTATCCCAACCACAAAATTTAGACTGCGTCAAAACATCTCTACCTTTCCTTAGTCTGAGAGTTGAAAGATGGAAAGAGCCCTTGGTTTGAAATAAATAGAACTTTTGAAAATTTACTTTTCTTTCAGTGCAATTGTTTATATTTGTTTTCTAGAACTCAAATAAGAGGACACTGCAATTTTTATTGAAGAATCAAATTTCTTGTAGTGTAGCAAAAGTCATATGAAATGAAATTAGAGTAAGTTATCTAAGGAAAGTAAATTAATTTAAGGTCAAAGTATAGCAGCTGTTGCATGAGACTTTAGTTTAAAATTATAGATCTAAACCGTTGAAAGTAAAAAAGTAAAATGAAAATGGAATAACAGGTAGATTAAGCTAACTGGTTCCCGTTGAGAGCCACATCACCCGTATATTCCATCGTCAATATCTTCTTCTCTCACTCCACTGTGGTCTTGAATCTTGATAGGCGGAGAAATAAAAAGAAAAGCTCTAGGGTTTGTCTCATTCATTTGGCTTGGGAAAAATAGAAGGTTTGTAGTTTTGATTGGTTTAATTTTGCTTTAGGAGTGTAGGGAAGGTAAGGTTTAATCCTTTTTTATGGGAATTGTAATAGTGTAGAAAGAAATTTGATTAGGATTTTGATTTTTTTTGTACTTCTGGTGATTAATTATAATTTGGAGAACTTCTCTGCAGGCTGAGTTATTTTTTAACTATTTGATAATTTTTTAAAATTTTGGTCTTTTCTGTTTTAATATAGGAAGGTTATTATGGTGAATCGAGTGAAGGAATACAAGAAAAATGAGTGGATAATTTGGAGTCTTCTCAAACAACAGGAGAATTGAAGATGTATTAATTCCAATAATTTTGCATGATTTTCTTTTTTCTTTTTGTTGTTCTCCTTGTTTATGTTTTGATGTCATGATTGCAGATAGAGAAACGGCGTTGGATATTTGGTGATCATATTGTTGTGTTCTGCATTAGATTGATGGAATAAAATTGCGTGAATTGTTCCTCAAGCATATTTTGTTCTGTTTAGGCTGGTATTGTTACTGCGTAGTATCGGTTATTTTTCTTTATTATCATTGCGGTTTTACCGTTCAGTAAAGTGATTGATTTGCAAGAAGCTAGGATTTCGTGATAATTGCTTTGTTGACTCTGATAAACAAAAGGGTTATTGCATTTGTGACAGGTAATTGACTGGAAAAGTTTGCATGGAATATATGTTCTTAATCTCTGTTAGAGTGATATCGTTAGTTTAGTAGGTCCTTTTACTAGCTCTTTGCAATGCTTTTGATTTGTTCATTTAGTTTAGTTGATTTTTGTCAATACTTGGGATGCTTTCATGTGAATTTAACTCAAAACATTGTTAGTTTAGTTGGTCTGTTACAAGCGCTTTGAAACATTCTTGAACCGTTAATTTAGTTCGGTTCTAAGTTAAGTTGATTTTTTTATTACCTAGCATTCTTTAGCTTTTCTAAATGTGTTAGTAATGTCATAATGCACAACTCCTCTCTTTTAAGGCTTAAACTGAAAGGAGTTTGTTATTGGGGTTGTATATCTTATCTGAAGATAGTGTTAGTCTCTCTTTTCTCACACTACCAGTTTCTATGATAAACTATGGGTTGTCTTTAAAAATTAATTTGGTGTGAATCTGCAAACACAGATGGAAAGGAAAATGTCATGAAATCTCTGCATCATAAGAAACTGAAACTTATCAAATCATAATTCTGACACGTTATAGAGATTTCGTCACATTTTGCTTTTTCGTCCAGTTGACATGAAGCATGTGTATGAATATCAGCCCAGATTAATGTTGTGTGGATACATCTTTGTATTGTTTTTGCAACTCTAGTTTTTAGGTTGTCCCGACTTTGCTGATGGTAATATGGAGTTCATGATTGGCACTATATCTACTTATAAGGTTGTCATGATAGCATGAAAGTTCTTTTAACCTTATGAATAGTGAGTTGGGTTGTGTATGGTATGAATACTTGAATGAATTTTTTTTAAGAAAAAGAAAGTCTGATTAATGTTGATTGCCTGAATCTTAACTCTTAAACCTTTTGTAATTTTATAATTGGAATATGGCTTTTGCAACATTTTCCTTGTGCTAACTTGAGTGTGGCATCCTATAATTTTTAAAATATGGAGTGCATATACTTTATCTCAGTACAAGGGATGATCAAAACTCATTTGACTTAAAAAATGATTTTTTTAATTTCTGAGTTATTCAAGTCAGTTCGAAGTAGTGCGTCAGTTTTCGAGTTCGAGTCGCGTTCAGATTTTATCAATTTTGAAAAATTGAATTTCCTTATTTTCAAATACCCACGAAAGTCGATTATTCTGTTGAGAAGTTTTGCTGTGCGGCAACAAATATGTTACTAATCATATGAAATATGAATTAGTAAGTAATAATAGCATGGCACTTCGAATTCGATATGAAATTTTTTTATTTCTTTTTTTATTTATTTATTAAATTATGTATCGAAAGAGTACTATAGGAAAAAGGGGATTTCCAATTTTATCTTAGCTGTCGTGGGCCCATCTTAGCGTCACAAACTTTTTTTCTTTTCACACTAGAGGCTATTAACAATATTTATGTTATAAATATAAAAATAAAAGAGTACAAAAAAAAGAGATTATTTTTCTTTCTTTTTCTTAAACGGTCGTATAAGTATTAGGTTCCAACATAAATTTTTATCGAACACCAACTTAAATTTTTACCAAAAAGGTAAGAAAAATGTTACACTATTAATTCTTACCCTATTTAACAAAAAAAACAAAACCCTTCAAACACGTAATAATTTATGTTTTAATCTAAAATCTTACCAAAAAATATGTTCTAACCTAAAATCTTACCCAAAAATATTATTTGTTATGAAAACGCATAAGATTTTAGGTTTCAACATAAAACCTTACTGAAAAGGTAAGAAAGAAAGTTGTAACATAAATTCTTATCCTAGTTAACCAAAACCAAACCCCTTAGATAAATGATAAGAATTTATGTTGCAACCTAAATAGTTACAAGACTGTCGACTAAGCATCGCTCTGATACCTATTGTTAGGCTCGATATGATCAATTGAAATGCCAAGAGGGGTGTGAATTAGCTTATAAAAATATTGCGAAAGCAACCAAAGAAGATAGACAATTTTGCACAACGATTTTAGAGTGATTCGACTTCTAAACCAAGTCTACATCCACTACCTTAGCTATCCACACTAAGGATTTCTCAAATCCACTAGATTTCCTTTCCTTTTAAGGCTCAAGGAGATAACCTTACAAACTATCTTAAGGTTTATACTCCAAAACCTTAATAACACTCTCAAAGAGAAAAATACAAGTTTAGCAAACTAAGAAAACCTCACAAGGCAAATGATTTTGCAAAAATTAAGCTCTCACCCAAATGAACACTTGAGCAAAAATCAAACAACGAAAGCTCACTAGTGTTCTCACAAGAAAAATATACTTTAAAGCTCAAATACAAGAATTTTTTTTTGCTTGAATGTTGGAATGGACTTTCTTGATGATCTTCAATCACTTGGAGGTCCTTTTTATGTCCTCTAGGCAAGTGATTTTGCAAAACTTAAGCTATCACCCAAATGAACACTTGAGCAAAAATCAAACAACGAAAGCTCACTAGTGTTCTCACAAGAAAAATATACTTTAAAGCTCAAATACAAGAATTTTTTTGCTTGAATGTTGGAATGGACTTTCTTGATGATCTTCAATCACTTGGAGGTCCTTTTTATGTCATCTAATCAATTTCTAGCTGTTTCTAGTCATTGGAGGAGGTTTGGAGCCGTTGGGTTGTCATAAAATCGTGCATTTAATGCTCACCCGCATAAAAGTTTCGAAACTTAAAACCTTTCTGTTTTGTCTACTTTCAAAACTTTGTGTAAAGTTTCAGAACTTTCCTTTTAGTTTTCAAACATTGCTCCAGAAAATTAGATTTTTTTCAAATAATTTTGACTTTCTAAGAAATTTTTAAGTGTAGGAACCAAGTCAAAATGCTTTGGAATTATTTTGACATGAGAACATTTTAAAGAAGTGTTTTTAAAACTCTTGAATAAATTTTACATAATTCATTGTGTTATATCAAAATAATCATAAAGCTATCATAAATTCTTGCCCTAGTTAACTAAAACCAAAACCCTTCAAACACAAGATAAGAATTTATGTTTCAACTTAAAATATTACCCACAACCCGATTTCTTATGAAATACATAAGATTTTAGGTTCCAACCTAAATTATTACCGACAAAAACAGAAATTCTTGCCAAAAAGGTAAGAAAAAAGATTACAAAATAAATTCTTACCCTAGTTAACCAAAACCAAAGCTCTTCAAACACATGATAAGAATTTATGTTCTAACCCAAAATCTTAACCAACAACATGATTTCTTATGAAACACATAAGATTTTAGGTTTCAACCTAATTTATTACCGACACCAACATAAATTCTTATAAAAAATGTAAGTAAAAAGGTTGTAACATATATACTTACCCTAGTTAACCAAAAGCAAAACCCTTCAAACAAATGGTAAGAATTTATGTTCCAATCTTTTCTCTTTCCTTCTCAGTAAGAATGTATGTCGGTGTAGGTAAGAATTTATGTTGGAACCTAATATCTTATGTGTTTCATAAGAAATGATATTTTTGTGTAAGATTTTAGGTTTGAACATAAATTCTTACCATGGTTTTTAATAGTTTTGGTTTTGGTTAACTAGGGTAAGAACTTATGTAGCAACATTTTTTCTTTCCTTTTCGATAAGAATTTATGTTGGTGTCGGTAAGAATTTTTGTTGGAACCTAAAATCTTAGGTGTTTCATAAGAAATAATATTTTTGGATAAGATTTTGAGTTGCAACATAAATTCTTACTAAGTGTTTGAAGGGTTTTGATTTTGGATAATTAGGGTAAGAATTTATGTTGTAATTTTTTTCTTACATTTTGGGTAAGAGTTTATGTTGGTGTCGGTAATAATTTATGTTGCAGTCTAAAACCGTATGTGTTTCATAAGAAATCAAGTTGTTGGGTAAGATTTTAGGTTGAAATATAAATTCTTACCATGTGTTTGAAGGTTTTTGGTCAACTAGAGTAAAAATTTATGTTGTAATTTTTTTCTTACCTTAACTGTAAGAATTTATGCTGGTGTCGGTAATAATTTAGGTTGGAACCTAAAATCTTATGTTAAACATATGTTTTGATTTTGATATAACAAGGTTTTTAAAGCAAATAAATAGTTTTTAAGGTATTTGAAATTACTTACATAATGACAAGCATTCGTACAAAATTGACTTACTTTAAAGATAAAATTATGTATAAGTCAATCTATTTAAGTCTCAATATTTTTCTAAGTGTTTTGGTACTCCAAGAGACCATTTTGGTAAGTGAATATCGGTACGACCCTAGGCGTACATGTATGGATTTTTGAATTTGTCTTCCAAAATGGCAAACAAGTAACGACACGGTCTATAACATACCGGTACGATCTTTATACTTTTCTTTCACGAATTTCTTGTCAGTAACGGTACGAAAGACCTTGTACCGATACACCCTTCAGCCTTTGAAAAATTTAATACAATGAGTACTGGTTCGATGAACCCCGTGTCGATACGTTCTATTACAATTTAAATTGTTTTTACACTAAGTACCGGTACGGCCTCGAGCGTACCGATACTCAAACTCCACTAAAATTCCAATGAGCAATTGTAGTATCGGTACGGCCCTTAGCATACCGATACCCTTACTCCGTATCGATAGGCGACCTAGCGTACCAGTACGCCTTGTACCCAAAGTTGCCAGGCAATATTTATTGCGATAAAAACTCCTCCCAACGATTATATTCAACATTCCAACTACCCAAACAATTGGAAAATCAATTAAAGGGTATAAAAACAAGTCTCCAAAGCTTCTTCAACAACAAGACAACTATTCCAAAGAATACAAGCAAAAATCCAAAGTATTTGAGAGCTTTATTGTAAAATCTTTAAAGACTTATGTGAGAGCTTATTGTATCTTTGTTTTATCAAGTGTTAAGGTTTTAGTGGGCTATATTTTCTGCAGATAATCTCCTTTAGAGGATTCTCAAAGTTTGCTCATTTGTAAACATTTTTAGGAAAAGGGTCACTAGACTTTAGGGTATAAGTCTAGGTGATTTTGCGAGGTTATCTTCTTTGGCCTAAAAGGAAAGTCAAATTAGTGAATTTGTGACATCCTTAGTGTGGAAGCTAATGTAGTAGATGTAGACTTTATTTAGGAAGTTGAATCACTTTAAATTGCCTTGCAAAATTTTCTTTCTTTTGCAATTTGCTCCCACTAATTTTTAAATTACTAATTCAACCCCTCTTAGCCTTCATTCGTTGATTGATCAACTCAATAATTGGTATCAGAGCTTGGATCAATTGAAGGTGTTACAACCTATTGGGAAGATCCTTGAAGAGTTACATCAATCACAGGTTCATCCATGACCTTTAATTCTGAAAAGTACTTAATGGAGGAGTCACAATCCATCTCCAAGCCTCCATACTTCATTGGAGCCAACTATGCCTATTGGAAGAATATGATGGGGTTGTTTCTACATGCCCATGACTAATCTTTATTAGATGTAGTGATCGAAGGCAACATCTACATTCTCAAGAGCAAAAGAGAATGGGATGATAGGGATAAGAAAAAATGCAACTTAATGCTAATGCCATCACATCCTCTTTTGTGCACTTAGACTGAATGAATATGCCAAGATGTCTTCTTGTTCCAACGCCAAGGAGATATGAGACAAACTTGAAGTTACACACGAATGGACAAACGAGGTGAAGGAGACTAAGATTGGTCTTCTGAATATTAGTTACGAGAACTTCAAGACGGATCTTAATAAAGATATCAAGACAATGTCCGACCGATTCATTGTCATAGTGAATAGGATCAAGGGATATGGAGAGGTTATTCCAAAGGATAAGCTTGTGAAAAATCTTATTTATTCTGTTCTCGACTCATAGGACTTAAAGAAAATGCCATCGTAGAAGCTAAAAACCTCAAGACATTGAAGCTTGATGAGATCATCAGGTCTTTGCTAATTCATGAGTTGATAAGACAAGAAAGGAAAGATAAAGAAAAGAAGAAGAAATAGAAGAAAGAAGTGAAGAAAAAGAAGGTTGGAGTTGCTCTCAAAGCTTCAAATGACAAGAGTGATTCTAGAGATGAAGAAGATGAAGAGAAGTCTATGTTGGTGATAGCTCTTTAAAGAGCATGTACTTTCCCTAGATTTATAGATTTAATTATCCCCACATTAGTGTGTATTGCATCCATTTCTGTATTTTTATGTCAATTTTCTGCATTTTGTCTAACTTAGTCTCAGTTGCTCTTATTTCACATATTTCTACCTATTTTGCCTTATTGTCGCTATACTTCTAATGTCCCCGCAGAGGAAGTTTCATCACTGTAGCCAGCTTGACACTGTAGCTGCCAACTGTCCAGTCTACTAAAAGATAAGGACGACCCTGCTAGCAGTATTATTTGTTATAACCAATTTGACACGGCCGAGATGTAACACTCCAGAAAATGTGTGAGAAGATTCGGGTAATTTGTCAAAATTGGGTTGGAATTTTGGATTAGGTTTTGGCTAATTAATTAATTTCGAAAAATAATTTTAGTTGATTAAATTGATTTTTGATAAATTTATTCTGGCTGATATTTTTAGAAATGTTTTAATGAGTTGTCAAGGGACAAAATTGAACTTAGGTAATTTTAAATGGGTTTATTTAATATTAAATTAAATAGTGACTATTTTGCAAAAGGTTGTAAGATATTAATAATGGCAATTTTGTAAAAAAGGGATTAAAATGGTGTTTTTATTGGAATTATTAAATTAAGTAAAGAAATATCTTTCCCTCTTGTTTTTAACAAAAAAAAGTTATCAGTTATAATTTTTTAAAAGATGAGAAAGACATTTCTAAGTTTCTCTCATTTTCTTCCAAACAAAACTTAGGGATTTCTTGATTCCTTAATTATTTCTACTTCAATTTCTTCTCCATTTATTTCTAAACAATTGTGGATTAAGGATTTTGATTTCTACATCATCTTCGATATTTTTCTTGTTGGAAATCAAGAGGGGAGTTAATCTTCAAGTTGTTTTTTCATCAAGCAAGGTGAGAAAATGTTCTTTAATGATTTTCTACATGATTTTGATTCTTAATCTATGATTTCTCATGCTTTGGGATAATTAAAACAAATTTCTAATGGAATTATTGGATTTTAATGGTGTTTCTCATAAATCTTGATTAGATTATAGTAATCTAATGATTTCTATAGAGTTCTAATGTTTTGTGCATGGGTAATAATAGTCTAAAGTTGATTTTGTAATTTAATTTCCAGAATTAATCTAATTGTTTGAGTTAGGTTTAAGTTCTTGATTGGGGTGTTTGGTAAAATGGTTGATTAAATTAGTGAATTATATATTAGAGTGCACCATATGTGTAATACCCCAAATATTGGCTTAGAAGTATGTAACAATTTGATCACAAGCAAATTGTAGTTTTTATATCACTTAATAGACTAAATAAATGATTCTTGAATCAAATTGAAAAAAAGAAGAAAATGGATAGCCATTGTAGAAGGGATTAAAACCGAGTAGACTGTAATATTGGTATTTGCATGATAAAAGTCAATAAGTCCAAGGACTTGCACATTTGTCAAAGCTTAAGAAAGGAGAAAATAGAATAATCAAATATGACATTAGGACTCAATCAAGAATTTTAAGCAAGTTGAGAGCCATATTATAAGAACTAAAAGGAAAGTAATGTAAAACTTGGATTTTGCATGCAAAGTTAAAAAGAACCAAAGGGCTTTGACCCATGTCTTGTAATGTAGAATGTTTTGGTATGAAATTATGTATACATGTCAAAATTGGACTGATTTGTGTAAACATGAGAATATGTGGGCTGTTTTGGTGTGAAATTATGTATACATGTCTAAATTGGATTGATTTGTGCAAACATGAGAACATGTGGGCTGTTTTGGTGTGAAATTATGTATACATGTCTGAATTGGACTGATTTGTGTAAACATGAGAACATGTGGACTGTTTTGGTGTGAAATTATGTATACATGTCTGAATTGGACTGATTTGTGTAAACATGAGAACATGTGGACTGTTTTGGCGTGAAATTATGTATACATGTCTGAATTGGACTGATTTGTGTAAACATGAGAATATGTGGACTGTTTTGGCATGAAGTTATGTATACATGTCTGAATTGGACTGATTTGTGTAAACATGAGAATATGTGGACTGTTTTGGTGTATCTGAAGACGAAGGACTGTTTTGTGAAGTGTATAAGGATTGTTTCAAAAGTTAGGGACTGTTTTGAATGTACATAGTTATGATAAGAGCTGTTTGACATATATATGAATGTATATAGATGTATGGATTATTATACATGTATATACATGTATTAAGGATTGTTTTGAACATGCACATGTATAAACATATGTTGAACAGATTTGTAAGTTTATGTATAAGTACACTTTAAAAATTAGATTGTTGGTAAATAAATTGAATGGATCTTAATGACTTGTTAATCTGTTCGAGGTACATGTCATGGTATGGGAGAGTAGAAGGGAAGAGTTAGTTGGAAGCTAGAGGTAATTGTGGATTCTGGTATTCCATAACTTTGGAATATGAGGTGAGTGTAATTGCATTTGTTTTGGGTGACCTGGAGTCACCTCGATCTATACTTTTTTAGAATAGTTGTCTTAAATGATCAAGTATGGATCATATATGATCATTTTGCATAAGGCTCATACAGATTATATAGGATTGGGTTACATACATGGCATTGAAGTTTCATGAAGAAGGTATGCATTACATATGCATCATGAATGCACTGCATGCCATATTATGATGGTTAACGACTGTTGAATTGAAGTATTTTTATGTATAAGTTTTGCTTTGAATTGACATCAAACCTTAATTCTTTGGAAGCATAAAATACAAGAAACAATGTCAAGCTTTAAAGTTATAAGAACTCATTCTTTAAGGAGCTAAAATCTCACCTTATGCTATTAGATACTAAGAAAGAAACAAGTAGCCCGATACTTGCGTCATAAGAGACTCCTCCCATCAATAGAGCATAAAAGTTTAAGTTGCCTAACAATGGAAGTCCTTAGACACTTTGGCATGGCGCAAAGGTAAAATTTGGGACTACGGTCCATGAGCTATGGCTCAAGGGTGACGACCCTATATATGTGATATATTGGCGACAATAGGAGGTAACGGGGGAGATGATAAGGAGATTGGCGACAATTGGTTGGATAGATGAGAAGTTAGGATTGTTATGTTTCGACACTAGGCATTGCTATGTGCTTTGAGCTATGTGAAATTCAAATCAATATGGTTAAATTTGGACCAATGCTACTAATGTCCAAATGTGATCCAAGGCAAATGCTCTAAAAGATATGAACTCAGATGAGCTCTGTTGATCTCTGAAAACTTGATAAGAACCTCAATAAGCTTTGATAAGTCCCCGATATTATAAGTTACGAAAGTTGATAAGTTCGATAAGAAATTTGAAAGAATTAAGCTAAAACTCTGAAAGACTTTTGAAAAATTTAAAGGAATATGAACCTTGATAAAGTTTCATGAGACAAGCCCTAATTTTATTAAAGTTAAAATTTAAACATTTCATTGTTATTAATAAATTTGGAATTTCTCACCTTTTCTCTATATGTTGATATCTTTATTATTATGCTTTCATGATTCATTACCTCACTTAGGCTAATTAAGCCTAATGCATTCATTTCATGCATTTTTCAGGACTAAAAGGGTTCTCGTTGTTCGATCGTGATAGAAGGTTGCAAGTCACTTTCCAAGTTTTCTGTGTATCGAATATGTGTTTCTTTTAAAGAACTCCCAATTGGTGGCATATATATGTTAATTATGCATAAGTGCACTTAGATAACCTTTTGATTTCCTATATGTACAAGTTTCTTAAGTATGTATCTTTATATGTAATGGCCTATTATGCTTCTTGGTTTCTTGCTGGATAAGCTTTGTTTAATTATGGTAATCGAATAGTTGCTTGTTAGTTAAGCTATGTTAGTAAAGAGTTTGAATGTCTTCTTATTGACCAAATAAATTAGATATAATGTTGAATTAAAAGGAACGTTTAACTAAGCATATGTTTATAAATTATTTACACTAATATGTCTAGATTTTTGCTTTTGTATTTATAATTAAACTACATTTTCTAAACTATCAAGATAAATATTTCCTGCATGACAACTAAAGTGAAGTTGAACTTGTAAGCCTCATCATCTTGTAACAGTTTTCGCTTTTGATCATGTGAGACCTACTTTTAGATTTTTAAATCTTGTTCTGATAGCATCTTCTATTCCGGTTTTCTTCCGAACCGGGTAGAGGGTGTTACAATTTGGTATAAGAGTTTAGGTTTAGTCGATTCTAGGATTAAACCGAAGTCTATTGTATGTCTGCATTCTGCATATATCACCTAGGAGTTCAATTTCCTGTTCAACATTTGTGAATTGCAACTAACACGATCTGTTTCTTCTGTTTTGAATATCATAATATCTTAAGAATATTCTGAATAAGAGTATTAGATTATGCTTTTTAGTTTAGGAAAAATTCGAGGACGAATTTCTTTTAAGGGAGGGAGAATTGTAATACCCCAAATATTGGCTTGGAAGTATGTAACAATTTGATCACAAGCAAATTGTAGTATTATATCACTTTTTAGACTAAATAAATGATTCTTGTACCAAATTGAAATAAAGAAGAAAATGGATAGCCATTGTAGAAGGGATTAAAACCGAGTAGATTGTAATATTGGTATTTGCATGATAAAAGTCAATAAGTCCAAGGACTTGTACATTTGTCAAAGCTTAAGAAAGGTGAAAATAGAATAATCAATTATGACATTAGGACTCAATCGATAATTTTAAGCAAGTTGAGAGCCATATTATAAGAACTAAAAAGAAAGTAATGTAAAACTTGGATTTTGCATGCAAAGTTAATAATAACCAAAGGGCTTTGACACATGTCTTGCAATGTAGAAAACATGTGTGAAGGGCGGGATGCTTGAACAGGCAAATAGGGGAGAGAAAGATACATTAAGCATATATCTTCTTCTTCCTTCCTGGTGGAGGACCGAAGATTAACTAGAGAGAGAGAGAGTTAGGCTTAAGTAAAATTCTTGTATCCTTGATCGAGTGACGTGAGGAGAAGGTAAGCATCCATCTCCTTTACTTAATCTATGTTGCTGAATTGAAAATATGTGGACTGTTTTGGTATGAAATTATGTATACATGTCTAAATTGGTCTGATTTGTGTAAACATGAGAATATATGGACTGTTTTGGTGTGAAATTATGTACACATGTCTAAATTCGACTGATTGGTGTAAACATGAAAATATGTGGACTGTTTTGGTGTGAAATTATGTACACATGTCTAAATTGTACTGATTTGTGTAAACATGAGAATATGTGGACTGTTTGGTGTGAAATTATGTATACATGTCTAAATTGGACTGATTTGTGCAAACATGAGAATATGTGGACTGTTTTAGTGTGAAATTATGTATACACGTCTAAATTGGATTGATTTGTGTAAACATGAGAATATGTGGACTATTTTGGTATGAAATTATGTATACATGTCTAAATTGGACTGATTTGTGTAAACATGAGAATATGTGGACTGTTTTGGTATGAAATTATGTATACATGTCTAAATTGGACTGATTTGTGTAAATATGAGAATATGTGGTATGTGGACTGTTTTGGTGTGAAATTATATATACATGCTAAATTGGACTGATTTGTGTAAACATGAGAATATGTGGCTTGTTTTGGTATGAAATTATGTATACATGTCTAAATTGGATTGATTTGTGTAAACATGAGAATATGGGGAATGTGTGGACTGTTTTGGTGTGAAATTATGTATACATGTCTAAATTGGACTGATTTGTGTAAACATGAGAATATGTGGATTGTTTTGGTGTGAAATTTTGTATACATGTCTAAATTGGACTGATTTGTGTAAACATGAGAATATATGGACTGTTTTGGTATGAAATTATGTATGCATGTCTAAATTGGACAGATTTGTGTAAACATGTGAATATATGGACTGTTTTGGTATGAAATTATGTATGCATGTCTAAATTGGGCTGATTTGTGTAAACATGAGAACATGTGTACTATTTTGGTGTGAAATTATGTATAAATGTCTAAATTGGACTGATTTGTGTAAACATGAGAACATGTGGACTGTTTTGGTGTGAAATTATATATACATGTCTAAATTGGATTGATTTGTGTAAATATGATAATATGTGGATTGTTTTGGTGTATCTAAAGATGAAGGACTATTTTGTGAAGTGTATAAGGATTTGTTTCATAAGTTAGGGACTGTTTTGAATGTACATAGTTATGATAAGAGCTGTTTGACATATATATGAATGTATATAGATGTATGGATTATTATGCGTGTATATACATGTATTAAGGATTGTTTTGAACATGCACATGTATATACATATGTTGAATTGATTTGTAAGTTTATATATAAGTACACATTAAAAATTAGATTGTTGGTAAATAAATTGAATGGATCTTAATGACTTGTTAATCTGTTCAAGGTACATGTCATGGTATGGGAGAGTAGAAGGGAAGTGTTAGTTTGAAGCTAAGGGTAATTGTGGATTCTGGTATTCCATAACTTTGGAATATGAGGTGAGTGTAATTGCATTTGTTTCGGGTGACCCGAAGTCACCTTGATCTATACTTTTATAGAATAGTTGTCTTAAATGATCAAGAATGGATCACATATGATCATTTTGCATATGGGTCATATAGATCATCTAGGATCAGGTTACATACACGGCATTGAAGTTTCATGAAGAAGGTATGCATTACATATGCATCATGAATGCACTGCATGCCATGTTATGATGGTTAATGACTGTTGAATTGAAGTATTTTTATGTATAAGTTTTGCTTTGAATTGGTATCGAACCTTAATTCTTTGGAAGCATAAAATACAATAAACAATGCCAAGCTTTAAAGTTATAATAATTCGTTCTTTAAGGAGCTAAAAGCTCACCTTATTCTATAAGATACTAAGAAAGAAACAAGTAAGATACTTGCGTCATAAGATACTCCTCCCATTAATAGTGCATAAAAGTTTAAGTAGCCTAACAATGGAAGTCCTTGGACACTTTGGCATGGTGCAAAGGTAAAATTTAGGACTACAGTCCATGAGCTATAGCTCAAGGAGACGACCCTATATGTGTGATATATTGGCGATAGTAGGAGGTAACGGGAGTGATGATAAGGAGATTGGCGACAGCTGGTTGGATAGATGAGAAGTTAGGATTGTTATGTTCCGACACTAGCCACTGCTACGTGCTTTGAGTTATGTGAAACTCAAATCAGTATGGTCAAATTCAGACTAATGCTACTCATGTCCAAATGTGATCCAAGGCAAATGCTCTATAAGATATAAACTCAGATAAGCTCTGTTGATCTCCGAAAACTTGATAAAAACCTCGATAAGCTTTGATAAGACTCTGATATTATAAGTTATGAACTTTGATAAGTTTTATAAGAAATTCGAAAGAATTCAGCTAAAACTCTGATAGACTTTTGAAAAATTTAAAGGAATATGAACCTTGATAAAGTTTCATGAGACAAGCCCAAATTTTGTTAAAGTTAAAATTTAAACATTTCATTGTTATTAATAAATTTGGAATTTCTCACCTTTCCTCTATATGTTGATATCTTTATTATTATGCTTTCATGATTCATTACCTCACTTAGGCTAATTAAGCCTAATGCATTCATTTCATGCATTTTTCAAGACTAAGAGGTTTCTTGTTGTTCAATCGTGATAGAAGGTTGCAAGTCACTTTCCAAGTTTTTTGTGAATCGAATATGTGTTTCTTTTAAAGAACTCCTAGTTGGTGGCATATGGATGTTAATTATGCATTGGTGAACTTAGATAACCTTTTGATTTCCTATATGTACAAGTTTCTTAAGTAAGCATCTTTATATGTAATGGCCTATTATGATTCTTGGTTTCTTGTTGGATAAGCTTTGTTTAATTATGGTAATCGAATAGTTGCTTGTTAGTTATGCTATGTTAGTAAAGAGTTTGAATGTCTTCTTATTGAACAAATAAATTAGATATGATGTTGAATTAAAAGGAACGTTTGACTAAGCATATGTTTATAACGATTATTTACAATAATATGTCTAGATTTTTGCTTATCTATTTATAATTAAACTACATTTTCTAAACTATCAAGATAAATATTTCCTGCATGACAAGTAAAGTGAAGTTGAAATGCCTTTCGATCATGAAATGAGGAATGATATTAAGCTTAAACTTGACATGATTTGATCTTGTTTTTTACCATTGTATATGCTGATTGATTAATGAATAGCATGCTATGGTATAATCTGATTGTCAATATGGATCTGATTTGATAAAAACTCAAAAGTATGTTATGATGTATTTGAACATTATTAGAAATTGGTTTAAGCTTGAAACAATTGCCATTGAAAAGTGAAAAAAATGAAATACATCGCTTATGAATTATGTTTAATTTTCTTAAGTTGTCTGAGAAAACTTTGTAAGCCTCATCATCTTGTAACCATTTTTGCTTTTGATCATGTGAGACCTACTTTTAGATTTTTAAATCTTGTTCTGATAACATCTTCTATTTCAGTTTTCTTCCAAACCAGGTAGAGGGTGTTACAATATGTGTTCGATGGAATTCTCCTAAGGAGTTTATAAAAAAAAATAAGGCCATTCGATCGAATGATCGATTGAAACAGGGGTGAGGGTGGGAATTCAGGGCAGTACTGTGAATGCAAGTCCTACAATAAGAGTGTAATTATTGTGCGTGAATTGCTGCCATTCCCTCATTTTTATGTGTAAATAAATTGGTTCAAAAAGAATTAAAGGGGGATTGGCAGTGGTGGGTTGCAAAGTGTGCCTACTGCTCTCATTCGTTTCGAGTACTGAGTGTAATAGATGAAATAGGGCGAGGCGCTGTATGGTTGTTCTAATAATAGGGTTTTAAAATGTCATCATGTATTTTATTAAAGTGGTTACCTTGGTGTGGTCCTACTGATATTAACCCTTACATTTTCTTATGGAAGATGACAAGTGTCGGGACGATTTCAACTAGGCGCCGAGGTATTGGCACCAAGACGATAGCAAGTTGGTGAGTGTAAATGTGTTTTGGTACTAAAAAAAGGTTTGAATTATGGCTTTGGGGGTTTAGTTAAAGCCTAGCAAGCTTAGCTAAGCTCGAAAGTAAGTTTTCTCTATTTTCGCCTTTGTATATCGGCTTGATATGAACTTTTGATTTGCATGTGTTGGTTTAAAGCAAGATTTGATTGCCATGCAAGATTTGTTACCTACTGTTTATATGCATGTTTTTCGAATAAAATGCTATTGGAAATGGTTATGTACATGAATTCTTATGAGTTTCGATAAATGGTTTCCGAAAGGAATGTGTAAGTTGTTTTAAACATGGTTTATTGCATTGGAAATTGGATTGAATATTGTATATGAAAAACATTGAGGTAACATGTTTAAAATGGAATATATTGGCAAGTGACAATAGTTAAATGTTATTGGATATAGTTGGCATGCCATAGGTTTTAAAGTGCACTATAAAAAGTCACCTCATGTGTGTCAAGGGGTTAATTGTGTCGTTTTCTCCACCATGGGAATTGCAGCGGTCAAGGGGTTAATTGCACCTTATTTTCCCGCTGGTGGATTGCATACCACAATGGTCGAAGGGTTAATTGTGCCATTTGCTCCCATTGTAGGTATTATTACATCATAACTGCGAGGAGTTAATTGTGCCATTTGCTCCGATTAGGGATGTATGTTTAAATGGTCTAAGGAACCACTTGTGAAATCTGTGTATAAGATGTGTTTTTTTACAAATGGAAAGTTTTGGTTTTGGATCACTTAATTGCCAATATATGAACTAATGTATCATGATGTATGAATTATGTTTTGTATAATGTAATTTATACATGTTATGCTCTTTAAGCTTTGCTATTGGAAGAATAAGCATGTGAAGGCTTAAATTGAGCTTTGCATATGGGATTATGCATGAGATCCATGATAAACATTTTGCATATGGTTAATATGCTTGGTATTTGAAAGCTATGTTTGCATATGGTTATTATGCATGTTTCAAAAGGAGCTTTTGTGCATATGGTTTAGTATGCAAGGCATGTTCTACAAACTTATTGGAAAATTGCTTTGGCTTAATTAAGCATGTTTTATTTAAATGTTTTGGAATGGTGAGTTTGACTTGCTTTAATACGAGTTTCTAATAAAGGGTTTTGATTTTAAAAATGCATTGACCTTTTATCCTTTTCGAATGCACTCACTAGGCATTATATGCTTATGCTCTCTTATCTTCCGTCAATGCAGTGAACTAAGCAAGTGCGGGGTTGCAGTTCGAGGCAAGGAGTGATTCCAAGACAAGCACATTAAAGAGTATGTTTATGGTGTTTTTAATATTTGTAATAAGGCAATGTGGGTTAATCATTGGGATGCTATTTTTGTACAATGTATTATTATTTGGTTGGAGATTATATTATGTTGGACGGTGGCGTAAATTGATGTGTATGATGTTGATTATATTTTAATGCCAAGTACATCTGATGATTATGATCTACTAATTTAAAATGGGTTAATTAATGTTTGGATGATTGCTTGTGTGCTAAGTATACACATGGTCATGTGCTTTTATTTCTTAGATGATCTTGTAATCACTAATTTTATCTGGGGTACTAACTCATTTTTATAATATTTACAATAACGAGCTTTTGTTTATGTATTTGTTTTGTTAATGCTTTATTATTATTATTATATGTTATATTATCGTAACACCCTAAAATTTCGTTAAACAATATTAAGGTCATTTGTTAGTAAGTTAGTAGCTTAAAAGCTAACTTAGTGACTAAAATGACAAAAATGCAAAAGTTAGCATTTATTTGATAATGGGTTATGGAAAAGGAATTTATGAGATTTAAAAGAATCAGATGATAGAGGGCAAGCTATTTAGGGAGCTTGCAAAGTTTGGTCGAAATCCGAGGAAAGTTGGAATAGGAATTGAAGTTTAAAATTTAGTGACCAAAATGATAGCTTTTCAAAAGTTGGTGTTTAGAGAATAAAGATGGGGAAAATATGAGCCCATAATGAAGAATTTTACCATTAATAATTTTTATTCCATGAATGGATAGGTCGGGTTAGAATGTGTATTTTGGCACAACCCGGATTCCGGTATGAGAATTATGTAAAAAGTTATTCTCAGTCAAATAATTAGGGGAAGCCAGGATATGTGACTCGAATAAAGAAAATGTAACACCCCAATTTTGGGCTTAGGAGTTTTGGGGAACGGTTTAGTCGGCCCGTGGACCAAGATTAGAGATTCGAGTCGGATTCAGGATTTAAATTGGATTAAATATTTTTATTGAAGATAAAAATATGGGAAAATAGTCTAAAATCATTATTAAATGTATAAATGATTTTGGTAAAAACAATTTTGGAAAATGAAATTCAGAAATGAGATATTTTGGGTTAGTGACCAAAATGCAAGTTTGCAAAACTATTTTTAGTGACTATTTTGGAAATGGGTCAAAACTTTGAATCTTTAAGGAGCTATTAATCCAAAAGGGTTTCATCAGATTTCTCCCTTTAATTAAGTTTTAAGAGGTATAAATAAGGAGACAATTAATTAAACACAATGAAGGCTTCTAAAAGAATTTCACGTAATTAATTTTGTAACTTCTTTTCTCCCAAATTCTCTCCAGCCAAACATATTTTCCAGCTTCAATTTCTTAAAGTAAAATTAGGATTTCAAAGAGTTTTTCATTTCCAATTGATTTCTAAAGCTTTTACATCAAATACTTATTATTTCTACCTTGATTTTCATGGTTTATAAAAGCAATTAAGGGGAGAAATTAGCATTGGAGGTAAAGATTCGTTCTTCTCCTCTAATGAAAGGTTCTTAATTGAAATTCCTAAGTTCTTGATCCATTTTATATGATTTGTATTGGGTTTTGATAAATTAAACTCGGATTTATGGTTTAATTGATGATTTATGATGAAAAATTGTGGAAATTCGCAGTGATCTGTTTTTGCTGAGTTAAGGATTGGTTTATAACTTGATTTTGATGTCTAAAATGATATGAAGGGAGTTTTGATGATAGAATCCCGCAATCTAATGAATCTCTAAATTGTTAGGTTGTTAGTTAAGAGATTTTGAGGTGTTGTGGTTGATTATTGCTTGCTGGAGGTATAATGTTGTTTTAGGTTGTTGTTTGGATGTTAATTGAAGTTATTTGAAGGTTAAGATTCGTAGTTGTGGGCTGGGTTGAGGTTTTTAGGGAATCGATGATGCTTTCGGTTGTTAAGATAGAGTGTTGTGGAGGATTATAGTTGGGTGCTAATAATTGTTGTGTTGCTGTGAGTTTGGATGCATTGTAATGCATTGAATTCTCTATTATGATGTGTTTGAAATAGGGGAAAGTAGTTCAGAAGTGAATCTTGGTGTTGAGGAGTTGCCGAAGGCTTGATTTGACATCAGCAAATGAGGCATTGCTTTGTCGGTGAGTGAAATGGATAAGAATGGATTTTCAATGGTTTGAAAAGGTTTATGGGAGTCTAGACTAGGCTTGATACGTTGGTCTAAGAGTCGAAAGTAAGTGAATTGGTTTTTCTCTCTCGTTTTCCGTTGGCAAATGCTTTATGAATGCACTTGTTTGGTGAATGTTTACCTCCTGTTTTATGCATGAAATGTGCATGGTTTAATGCTGGAAACTGATGTGAAATGATATTAGATGCATTTGGAAAGTAATGCATGATTTTAAAGAATATTTGTGAACATGGTTTATGCATGGTTTAATGCATGTTGAGGCGTTTTGAATAATGCATATGAAAACAGCGAGGTATGTTTATAAAAGTGGATTATATTGGCAAGTGATGAATTGAAAATGTTATCGGATATAATTGGCCGGCCATAGTGTTTAAAGTGCACTATAATAAGTTGTCCGTGGTTGTAGAGGTGGTACGGGAGGTACTTACTCCGACCATGTGAACCCCAAAGTTGTTGAGGTGACATTTAGATGGCATTTACTCCAGCCAAGAGCTGTAGAGGTTGATGTGTCGAATGTGTTTACTCCAAGTTGGAGGATTAGCTTTGGTAGTGTAGAGGCGGTGTATGTGTTGCACGACTCCATGCCATTGAGCTGCAAGAGATTGCGAGATCTCTTGGGAAATCCGTGTATCCGATGTTACCGATGTTAATGATGGTTTCATGGAAATGTTGTTGTTGAGATGGATCACTTGTAAACCAATATAATGTTTTAAATGTATCATGTTGATGGATTGATTTGGAATAAAGTGTTTACACATGATTTACTCCTTAAGCTTTGCATATGGGATGTTATGCATGAGAAAGGCTTAAGTAGAGGGAATTACATATGAGATTATGCTGTGGAATCCATGATCATGTTGCATATTGTTTAATATGCTGATTTTGTAAACACTAAGTGCATGTTTTGAAAGAGTGGCATGGTTGTTTTGAAATGGTTTTTAATTGCATTGAATGATGGTTTGTATTTTGAGCGTTCCTCACTAAGCAATGATTGCTTACGCTCTCTTTTATCATCAATGCAGATTGATTGAATGCAAGTGGCCTAGCAAGCAAGGAGGGAATTCCAAGACTTGGATTACCAAAGTATGTTTGAGTTGAAGTAGTAATAATGGTAATGTGGCTTAAATGTTGTTGGGAGGGTTTGAGTGGTTACTTCTCCATCTGAGCAAGTTCATATTGATGCTTTGGACTTGTGATAAGCTTGGTTTGTTGGATTTTGCACATGGTTCATGCTTTGGTTGCTTGAGTATTAGGAAGCATGCCTATAGTTTACCTTTAAAGCATGATGATTGTTTCTTGATGTTTGGTTTATGGTAGTTGATGGTAAATGATCAATGATGATGTTATTTGATTGTTAGAAGCATGCTTAAGTGTTAGAATTCCAAAACGAGGCTAAAAACACACAAATTATGACGTTACAGGTCAGGGCGTATCAATACACCTGTGCCCGTATCAATACAGGTAAGTGTTTCCAGGCACATCGTATCGATATACGGGGGACCGTATCGATACAGGTAAGCACATTTTCAGGCTTAGCGTATCGGTACATGGGTGACTGTATCGATATGGGTCTACAATTTCAGGCATAGTGTATCGATACACGTGAAGGTGTATCGATACGGTTTTGAGCTACTAGAATCCGAAATTTTGTAAAGGCTCAGGCGTATTGATACACTTGCCCGCGTATCAATACGGGTGGCAGTTAAGTTAGTTGAAAGTATGTTTTAAGGTTTCTGTTTTCTCTCGTTTTAGTCCCTGAGTGATATACATGCAATTAAATGAGTTTAAATGATTGTTTTGACTTGAAGTTTCACCAATATGCATGTAATTGGTTCAAATGAGGATTGGAAACTTTAATTGCGAAATTGGTCTTTCGAAATAATGGAAATTACAGTTGGGTCCCTGGGTGTTATGTATGCAATTGGATGAGTTCGGATGACCGTTTTAAGTTGAAATTTGGCATGTATGCTTGTAACTTGACTAGTCGAAGATTGGTGAAGTAGATTACAAGTTAACCCTTATAGATTTGTAGATTTACATTTTGGTCCCTATTATTGTAAAGTGACCAATGGGATATCAAATCGATGCCCGATTGGGTTGGTTTTCACTCGTTGTTTGTATGTACATGTAGGGTAATAACCAACATCTAGATAAGATAAAAAGAAAAAAAATGGACGTGTTTCCAGAGTTTTTCTTCACGATTTACTTCGGTAAACCTAATGTAGCTCGCGCGGTTCGGTCTTGCGACTAGGCTGGGTCAAAGGGGTTATATTTGGTGGTATAGAGCCAGGTTATGATTGTTGGGGGTGGGTTATGGTTGGTTTATGCATGTTGGGAAGTTGTTTGATATGTATGTAGATTGAATTGAGTTGAATGCTATACACAATGATGGATTGTGTGTTATATGCCATATTGGGGTATGATTTGGGACACATTGCCTTATTACTACTAATGAAAAATATTTTTGATTTGAAATGGAAGTCTTGGACCCTTTCTTGAAGATGGCCTAATCGTTTTTATTTTGGTGTTATCATGCTATAGATTATTTGTTTACAATGCCACCGAGGAGAGAATTACATTTTAATGCGAATGGGGGGAGGAAAGATGATGAGAATAATGTTGTGCCTGAGGGGTTGCCACCTCCTCCACCGAATCCACCTGCGGGTGTAGAACAAGTACCACCTATGCAAGATGGGCCAGTACTGGGTGATATGACACCTTTGATACAGGCAATGACGAGAGCGTTCCAGGCCGTGATGGCTGGAGTACAAGTGCTTGCACCAACACCGGTTGCTGCTGCTAATTCAGGATTACCCTTAGAGCGTTTACGTGGCCTGGGAGGGGTCAAATTTAGAGGGTTGTCACCTGAGGCTTCTGAGGAGTGGTTTGCCAGCACAAATCGTATTTTGGATCAGATGGGTTGTTCTGATGCTCGTAAGCTGGGATGTGCTATATCTCTGCTGCAGGGGATGCATATAGCTGGTGGACTACGGTGATTGCAAGTATGGAGGCCGACAATGTATCATGGGAAACCTTTCAGTCTGCCTTCCGAAAGAAGTATCTCGGAGCTAGATACCAAGATGAAAAGAAACGCGAGTTCATGGCTTTGGTGCAGGGGGATATGTCGGTATCTGAGTATGAGATACAGTTTGTGAGGCTGAGTCAGTATGCTTCTGAGTTGATGATTGATGAGAGGAGTCGTTGTGTCTGCTTCTGTTACAGATTGACGCAGGAGGTTAAGACGTATATGTTGGCTGCTGAGTATGTTGATTTTGATGTATTGGTTTCGAGAGCCAAGGATATTGAGCAGAGTTTGGGTTTGACATCCCGTACTGGAGGATCCGGTCATGGTAAGAGAGCTGCTGATGCTAATGCTAGGGGTGGCCGATATAAGAGGCACCGTGATCAGAGATATCGGCCCAATCTTGGAAGAAGAGGTCAGCTAGGGCAGAGTTCCAGACATGGGATACCCGAGTGTGATCAGTGTGGGAAGAAACATTTGGGGGTTTGCTAGGGTTGTGGATCTCGAGACCATGTTAGAAATGATTGTCCTCAGATTGGATGAGCTGGGCCAGTTCTTGCGCCTGTTGCAGCTAATGCTTACTAGAGTTGTGGGTCGGCTGATCATTTGAGGCATGACTGCCCTGTGTCAGCTAGAGGTGCGCATGTTCCTGCACCTATTGTGGCTGCCCAGAGAGATCGAGGGCGTGGACGAGGACATTTCCAGCTGAGAGATGGTGGGCGTAGGACTATGGCACACACCATTACTATCCAGCCAGAGGGAGGAGGTCCTAAGAGGGTGTATGCACATTGTGAAGGACGCAACGATGCCGATGCCATTGTAGGTACCTTTACTTTGCAATCTTTGCCGTTATTTTCTTTGGTTAATTCTGGTTCCACCCATTCTTATATTCTTAGTGAGCATGCACAATTGCTTGATATACCTGTGGAGATTTTGAATGTTGGGGTTCGAGTAACTAGTTCTTTGGGTGAGATGGTTGTGGTTAGGAAGTTATATCTAAGGTGTCCTTTGATGGTACAAGACCATGTGTTCACCGTGGATTTGATGGAATTGCCATTCTATGGTTTCGATGTGATATTGGGGATGGATTCGCTATTCGAGCATAGGGCAGTTGTAGATTTTGAAACCAAACGGATATCATTTCGTCTTGCTGATGATTATGAAGTTGTGGTGGTTGGCGAGAATGCAAAGTTCCTGTCTAATGTTGTTTTGGCTTTGGAAACAAGTCGAATGTTAGAACACGGATGTCAGACGTATTTGGCCTATATTATGAATCCTAGATCCAAGGATGTGCGTGTGTAGGATATCCACACAATTTGTGATTTTCTGGGAGTTTTTCCTGAAGAGTTACTGGGTTGCCGCCAGATAGGGAGGTGGAGTTTAAAATTGAGGGGTATGTTGATACGGCACCGGTGTCCATTACACCGTATCGCATGGCACATAAGGAGTTGAAAGAGTTAAAGATACAACTCCAGGAGTTGTTTGATCGGGGGTTTATTAGACCCAGTGTTTCACCCTAGGATGCGCCGGTGTTATTTGTGAAGAAGAAAGATGGCACAATGAGGACTTGTATCGATTATCAGCAACTGAATAAGTTGACGATTAAGAACAAATATCCATTGCCGCAGATTAACGATTTGTTTGATCAATTCTGAGGTGCATCGGTATTTTCTAAGATCGACTTGAGATCGGGATATTATCAGTTGAAGGTGAAGGGTGAGGATGTGCCAAAGACTGCCTTTCGTACGAGGTATGGGCATTATGAGTTCTTAGTGATGCCGTTTGGGTTGACCAATGCACCAGCTGCATTTATGGATATGATGAATCAGGTGTTTCATGAGTTCTTGGACCAATTTGTGGTAGTGTTTATTGATGATATTCTTGTGTACTCTCGTACCGAGAAAGATCATGATGAGCATTTGCCGATTGTGCTTCAGAGATTATTAGATAATCAGTTATATGCCAAGCTGAGTAAATATGAATTTTGGTTGAAGGAAGTAGTTTTCCTTGGACATATGGTGTCGGCTGAGGGAATCCGTGTGGATCCACAAAAGATTGAGGCTGTGGTGAATTGGAAGCCACCTAGGTCAGTGACGGAGGTGCGTAGCTTCCTTGGGTTGGCTGGATATTATCGCCGGTTTGTAGATGGTTTTTCGAAGATTGCTGCACCTTTAACCAAGTTGTTGCAGAAGAACGTTTGTTTTGAGTGGACGGAGGATTGTCAGCAAGCTTTTGAAAAGTTAAAGGAAGCTTTGACGCAAGCTCCAATCTTGATACAACCCGAGTCGGGAAATGTAATACCCCAAAATTTACTAAGTTGATTAAGGGTCATTTAGTACTATGATAATAGCTTAAAAGCTAACTTAGTGACTAAAATGACAAAAATGTGAAAGTTGGGATTTCTTTAATTATGGGTTTTAGAAAGAAAAATTTCTAAGGTTTAAAGGTATCATGTGATAGATAGTGAATTCAATAAGGTATTCTTAAAGTTTTTTTGAATACCAAGGAAAATTGGAATGGAAATTGAAGTTTAAAAGTTTAGTGACCAAAATGTAAATTTTGAAAATTTTATTGCTAAAATATAAACTTTCAAAAAGTTTGGGGACTAAAGTTGTAATTTCCCAAAATTTAAGGGTTTATATTTCAGAAATAAATAGATCACCTAAGGGTGTGAATCAAATGCGGAATTTTTGGTTCGATCTGATACTTCGATTATTAGGAAAATCACAGTTAAAGTTTAAGTGGAATTCGTATACCCGAATCGAACTGGAAAATTTTGAAATTTTACCATATGATAGAGAAAGGTTATAAAAGTCATTTCCAAGTGTTGGAAATATTTTTAGTTCGATTCAAGATGAATCCTACAGTTTATTTATGAGTAAAGGATTATTTATCAGTATATTAGATCGAATGGAAATTTTGGAGACTGATCCAAAAGATATGGAAAAATTCATAAAATATTACTTTATGAATATTTTATTATAGTTGGTTGGATTCCAACTAGATTTAGTTGATTTTTCACAAGAATGGCAAACTAGTAAATAAAAACTAGTTGGAGGGCAAATTGGTCATTTGGCCCCAATGGCAATTTTGAAATATTTAAAAAGTTATAAGGGCAATTTTAGAAAGAGAAAATGGAATATTAAATCTTGGCCCGTTATTAATGATAAAATAAATCTCAACCATTGGATAAAAGGGCAAAATTGTAATTTCACTATTAAATGAATTTAATATTCATTTAATAGATATATGTGTAAAATAATGGTAAAAAGATGAACGAAATGATCATCTTTTCCAGCAACAAACGTGAGGTCTAGGGAAAGAAAGAGAAAAATTTTTCCAAGCTCGATCCAAGCCCTGAAACTCAATTTTTAGGTAATCTCTTCAACTATAAAGTTGTTCTACTCTTCAAGCTCTATCTTTTGATATCAATAATTCATGGAATCCATGCTTGATTGATGAGAATTTACATGAGAAAGAAATTAGGGTTTATGGATCAAATTGGAGCTTTTGAGATTTAATGATTCCATGATTGAATTCAAGTTGAAATCAAGCTAGTATGATGTTAAAAATCATGATATTGAGTTGGGATTTAAGTTTTACATGTTTTGATTATTATGAAGATGATTAGGGTTTATGGATTCAAGTTTAATTTAGGGTTTGTGATATTAGAATAATGATCTAAAAAGCTTGAATTGTTGTTTGGAAGCAAAACCCTAAGTTAAATTGTGTAGGGACCATTTCGGCAAATTGAAAAGTTGAAGGACCAAATCTAAATTTTTAGAATTTGGAGTGTATTTATGTTATTAATGATGTTAGAGATAAGAAAATTAATTTAGAATGCCAAATTGATGTTGAATTGAATTAGTGACCATTTTGACAATTTCTCAAAGTTAAGTGACCAAATCGAAATGGAAGTTTTGTATGGGGGCTAAATCTGATTTTTAGTTGTAATGATGGAATTAAGGTAGTAATGTTGAATTGAGGACTAAATTGCAAAGTTAAGAAGCATGAATCCTTATCTTTGCATTTTAGTACCTATTTCAGTAAATAAGGAAAATTATTGTGAATAATTATTTGGTGAAGAATATGATAAGTTGGTGGTTTAAAGCTAGTGATTGGACTAAATTGAAAAGTAGAGAAGTAAGGAGAAGTTAGTATAAAAGTTGAAGTTGTTTATGGAAGGTGTGTAGAAAACTGGTTTATGGCAGTAACTTTGAAAATTCACCATAAATTCTACAAAATGGTTAGAAGGTTAATTTTATATCGATGTAAATATTTGTTCGTCTAGTTTCGTGTCCAACAAACGGAAACTGATTTCGAGTTATGAGTAAAAAGATATGAATTTTTAAGTGGTGAAAGGTCAGAAAACAGTATAACAGGCTGTTCCAAAATTCAATACCGGAAATTGACTTTGAAAATTCTCCATAAATCGTACAAGTTGAATTTGGGCTATTAATTTATATGGTTGAAAAGATTATTGAATCTAGTTTCTATTAGAACAAACGAAATCGAATTCTGATTTGTAGATTATTTTATAGAAATATTTCTTTGGAGATACTGCAAACTGCCAAGAAAAAGAGAATTGATACACTTTGTATCTAAGGTTGATTAGTAAGCTTGAAAAGGGTTAATGGAAGTTCAAATTGGTCACTAAGGACCGTAATGAGTTTTTGAACAATACAAGGAAGAAAAGAAAATGTTTGGAGATGTTGTGCTCAAATGATTATATTGGACAATATGTTTAAAATATTGTTAGATTGGGATCTAACAAATATTTTACTTATTTGAATTATGAAGTTAAGTTCGAATCAAGGGAGGTTAGAGGTACAATGAAGGAAAGGATCAAAGAGGACTTAGTGAGGCATACTAATACATGGCCCATGTGAGTGCAATGCATACATAACATTATACATGGATGTTTCATACATCACTAGTAGGACTTGCGATGAGTTTACCTGGTTTATATATTGTCATGATAATTATGTCATTGATCATACATTTGACATACTTTAAATATGTCAAAGGTTGAAAATAAATGCATTGATCACTAGTTATTGATGATGATTTACTATTAATGTTATTCGGTTATGAACTGCTTCATGTTAATATAAATTGATATACATTGCCATGGATGAAATATTTGATGATATAAGGCCCAAGTATGATATAGAGGTTCAAAGGTATAGTTGGCTAGCCATAGAGTCATAAATAGCTGTATAAAGATTCGAAGCACTTCAAATAAAGTGCAAATTTTATAAATACTCGTTGATGAGTATACTCATGCATGGTTTGAGTGTACGAACTTATTACGAGTGCTAAGCACTTCAGAGTAATTTCATAAAAACTCAATGAGGGATATATTGTATACTCCGGTAAGTATACAGAAACACTTCGGTGCTAAGCACTCCCGATAGAGTGCAAATAATATACATACTCAAGAAAGGTTGGGTATGAGGGGATAACTCGTGTACATAGAATCTCTTTATTCGATACCTTGGGCTAAGTAAACTAAATTGAAATAAAAAATAGAATGATAAGCTTGAAAGTTTGCAGACAGAGTTGGAAAATGGTATTGGTAAGCATTGAAAGCTTATGGATGGAAATGACACCAATATTGGTAAGATCTAATCTTATCACTTTGATATACATATATGCTATTACATATTTAATTATGTTAATGAGAATGTAATGGTAAGGTGATCATATGCATTATTAATAATTAATAATTAATAATTAATATTGAGATTGATATTATGACAATTGCACTTAAATTTGAATTATTGTTTCGCTAAGTAAATACTTAGCGTGTAACTGTTTTACACGTAGGAAAGAAGAAATGGTTGGAGTAAGGAGCATATACGGACATCATCAATTAATAACAGGTACATCAGTATCAGTAAGATACCGTTTGATACTGTTTGATATTTACTAGTTGGCATGTATATTAAAAAGGTATGCCTGCTCTGATAGAATTTGTATTTTATTTAGTATCTGGATGAATTTTAAATCAGACAGTTTTTATGCAGTTTTATTAATTATATCAAGAAAAATTAAATTGATATGTTGTTGCCTGAAAATAAATTAGATTTGAAGATGAAAATATTATTTTTAAACTTTACGCGAATAACTATATTTGTAAATAAAAACTAAATACATTGTAACATTTTTAAAGAAACAAAATTTTACCAAGTTACAAATGCAGAGGGTTTTACAAATGTTTTGTGATATCTCTGACTCGTATTCAGCTATGAATACGGGAAAGGGTATTACATTTATTGGTATCAGAGCTACAGCTTTAGCCGATTCTCGGCCAAAATGAAAATGGTTTTATGTTAAAAAGAGTATACATGCCACTAGGATATCAATATTACTGATCTGATGTTTTTACGATTTGATTGATGTCGCTCACTACTAATGTAAATTGGGAGGAATTATAAGAAATATTTGAGTTAAGAAAGCGTGATGAACTGGTAAATTGGAAGCTTTGGAAGGAATCAAGAGTAGTAACAATGAGGTTAATAATAACCCTCCGGATAAATCTGAACAAGAAAGGGGCACTTGTACAACAAGAAGTACATGTGCCGGATTAAGGAACTGAAAAGTTTAGAAACACCTGAATTGAAAGGAAAAGTAGATTAAGGTCCACTGATTGTTGATTTGTAACTGAATAATCTAAGGATTACACTGGACGGATTCCACTATTTGGATACCGAGAAATTGGATGGAGCTTGTTTTGTTGCTCTGAGATTTAAGCTAGATTAGAAAACAGTCTGAATTTGCTTCATAGCCAGGATTGCACATATCAGTTCGAGTTTATAACATCATGACTGATAAAGATTGGGATGATTTGAAAATCATAGAAGGTACATCTCATCTTTTTGGATAAACCTGTATTGATGTTGATGGGTCCTAGCTTTACACATTCGTATATAAGTAAGAAGTTGAATGGTGAATGAGATATCCTTATAGAACCCATTTAAAGTAATATAGCAGTCACGAGTTTGTTGGGTTGTAATGTAAGGGTGAGCTGAACATGTGGAATTGCTCGATAAAAACATAAGAAATAGCGTTCCCGATAAACTTAATAGAATTATCTTTTTAGGAGTCTAAGATGATTGTGGGCATGAATTGGTTACCTTCCTATCAGACCATGATGAATTGTCGCATAAAGCGATTAGTATTGAAAAACACGGAAGATACAAAAAAATAGTAGCAGTTGATAAAAGGGTAAATCTATTCTCCAATGTAATTTTAGTTATTTTATTAAGGAAATTGTTGTTATAAGGTTGTTAAGTTTTCTTAGCAAATATAGTGGATACTCGGGCTGTTGAAGTTAAATTGGAAAATAACTCGACTGTCCAAAAATATCTGGATGTATGCCCAGATGGGTTACTCGGAATTACCTCTAGATTGAGAAGTGAAATTCAAAATAAAGATGATACCAGGTATTGCGCCTAAATTAATGTCTCCGTATAAAATGGCTTCGACCAAACTTCGAGATTTAAAGGTACAAATTGCAAGGAATGTTAGGTCGATGTTTTATAAAGTCAAGTTTGTCATCTTGAGGGCACACCAGTGTTAATTGTGAAAGAGAAAGACTGATTTCTATCAGCTCGAGAAGGTAATAGTAAAGAATAAATATCTTCTTCCGAAGATTGATGATCTTTTGATTAGTTAAAAAAATCAAGGAAGAAGAAATTCTAAAGATAGCTTTTCGGACTCAGTATGAATACTATGAGTTTGTGATGATGCCTAAGGCATTTATTGGCCTAATGAACCAGGTATTTTAATTTTGCTTGGACCAATTTTTGGTGGAGTTCACTAAGTATATTTTGGTCTATTAGAAGGAAAAAGGAAGAATAAGATGCCCATTTTTGCATTGTTTTTCAGACCTTTCGAGAAAAGAAGTTATATGCTAAACTGTTAAAGTATGAATTTGGTTGTCAAAGGTTGATTTATTAGATCTGTGGATTTGGCAGTGGGAATAAGAGTAGACCCCGAGAAAGTACAAATTATAGTTGAATGGAAACCTCTGAAGAATGTTTTAGAGGTTCAGAATTTCTTGATGATTGCATCCTTATTAACCAAGCTATTGAGGAAAGAAATGCCATTCAGTTGAATAGATAAATGGCAAGAAAACTTTACGACATTAAAGGAGATCTTAATAGAAGTCACGGTACTAGTACAACCAGAATCGGGTAAAGATTATGTAGTATATAGAGATGCTTCTCATAACGGTTTGGGATGCATACTTATGCAAAAAGGAAAAGTAATGGTCTATGCTTGAGACAACTTAAGATATATGAGAGCAATTACCTTGGGATTTGGAGCTGGTAATGGTTGTATTTGCTTTAAAAGATATAGCATCATTATTTATACAGTGAACGATACTATATTTATATAGGTTATAAAAGTTTAAAGTATATGCTTACTAAAGAAGAGTTAAACTTGTCGTAAAGAAGTTGAATCGAGTTTCTTAAGAATTATGATATGGTCATTGACTATCATCCAGAAAAAGCTAATGTGGTAGCTGACGCTCTCAGTCGAAAGACAGTTGTTGTCTTAAGAGTTATGAATGCAAGATTTGCATTAAAAAAAGATGGTGTTTTGATTGTCAAGTTAAGAATAAAATTTACCATATTGGATTAAATAAGATATCTTTAAAGAAAGGATGAGAAATGTTGCCAAGGTTCAAACAAGTGGAAAATAGTGAAACTGAAAACTTGGAAGTTAGGTTCGATAGATATTTCTATTATCAAGGAAGAATTTCTATCTCAATGATGGAAACTATATGTTGACCCTGAAAGGAGAAATATTTAATATGTAGTTAAGGATAAAGTATTCCTTAAAAGTTTCACCTTGGAAGAATGTGTTATGGTTTAGACAAAGAGAAAGCTAAGTTCAAAATTTATTGGGCTATAAGAAATTGTGAATGGAGTTAGTCTGATAGTTAAGCTTAATATTTACCTTTATCTTTGGAAATGAACAAGATTCATAATGTATCGATGCTCTGGAAATATTGATTAGACCCCTCACATGTTGTTACTCCGGAGAAAATAAAGATTCAGCCGGATTTAAGCTATGAAAAAGAACGAGTAAAGATCCTAGCACATGGAGTCAAAGAACTAAGAAAACAAGACAATCCTATTTGTTAAAGTTCTTTGACAAAAAAATCATAAGATTAAAGAAACGATTTGAGAGAAATAAGAAGAAAATATAAGAAAATAGTTTCCTCACCTTTTGAATCAAGTGCGTGTTGAAAATTCGAGACAAATTTTCTTAAGGGGAGAGAATTGTAATACCCCAAAATTTACTAAGTTGATTAAGGGTCATTTAGTACTAAGATAATAGCTTAAAAGCTAACTTAGTGACTAAAATGACAAAAATGCAAAGTTGGGATTTCTTTAATTATGGGTTTTGGAAAGGAAATTTCTAAGGTTTAAAGGTATCATGTGATAGATAGTGAATTGAATAAGGTATTCATAAAGTTTGGTTGAATACCAAGGAAAATTGGAATGGAAATTGAAGTTTAAAAGTTTAGTGACCAAAATGTAAATTTTGAAAATTTTATGGCTAAAGTATAAACTTTGGAAAAGTTTAGGGACTAAAGTTGTAATTTCCAAAAATTTAAGGGTTTTATTTCATAAATAAATAGATCACATAAGGGTGTGAATCGAATGCGGAATTTTTGGTTCGATCGATACTTCAATTATTGGGAAAATCGCAGATTAAAGGTTAAGTGGAATTAGATATGCGGATCGAACTGGAAAATTTTGAAATTTTACCATATGATAGAGAAAGGTTATAAAAGTCATTTCCAAGTGTTGGAAAATTTTTTGTTGGATTCAATATGAATCCTACAGTTTATTTCAGAGAAAGGATTATTTATCAAGATATTGGATTGAATGGAAATTTTGGAGACTGATCCAAAAGATATGGAAAAATTCATAAAATATTACTTTATGAATATTTTATTATAGTTGGTTGGATTCCAACTAGATTTAGTTGAATTTTTACAAGAATGGCAAACTAGTAAATAAAAACTAGTTGGAGGGCAAATTGGTCATTTGGCCCCAATGGTAATTTTGAAATATTTAAAAAGTTATAAGGGCAATTTTGGAAAGAGAAACTGGATTATTAAATCTTGACCCTTTATTGATGATAAAATGAATCTCAACCATTAGATAAAAAGGGCAAAATTAGAATTTCACTATTAAATGAATTTAATATTCATTTAATAGATATATGTGTAAAATAATGGTAAAAAGATGAACGAAATGTTCATCTTTTCCGGCAACAAACGTGAGGCCTAGGGAAAGAAAGAGAAATTTTTTTCAAAGCTCGATTCAAGCCCCAAAACTCGGTTTCAGGTAATCTCTTCAACTACAAAGTTGTTATACTCTTCAAGCTCTATCTTTTGATATCAATAATTCATGGAATCCATGCTTGATTGATGATAATTTACATGAGAAAGAAATTAGGGTTTATGGATCAAATTGGGGCTTTTGAGATTTTATGATTCCATGATTGAATTCAAGTTGAAATCAAGCTAGTATGATGTTAAAAATCATGATATTGAGTTGGGATTTAAGTTTTACATGTTTTGATTATTACGAAGATGATTAGGGTTTATGGATTCAAGTTTAATTTAGGGTTTGTGATGTTGAAATAATGATATAGTAAGCTTGAATTGTTGCTCGGAAGCAAAACCCTAAGTTAAATTGTGTAGGGACCATTTCGGAAAATTGAAAAGTTGAAGGACCAAATCTGATTTTTTTAGATTTTGAGTGTATTTATGTTATTAATGATGTTAGAGATAAGAAATTGAAGTTAGAATGTCAAATTGATGTTGAATTGAATTAGTGACCATTTTGACAATTTGTCAAAGTTAGTGACCAAATCGAAATGGAAGTTTTGTACGGGGGCTAAATCTGATTTTTAGTTGTAATGATGGAATTAAGGTAGTAATGTTGAATTGAGGACTAAATTGCAAAGTTAAGAAGCATGAATCCTTATCTTTGCATTTTAGTACCTATTTCGGTAAATAAGGAAAATTAGGGAGAATTATTGTGAATAATTATTTGGTGAAGAATGTGATGAGTTGGTGGTTTAAAGCTAGTGATTGGACTAAATTGAAAAGTAGAGAAGTAAGGAGAAGTTAGTATAAAAGTTGAAGTTGTTTATGAAAGTTGTGTAGAAAAACTGGTTTGTGGTAGTAACTTTGAAAATTCACCATAAATCCTACAAAAATGGTTAGAAAGTGAATTTTATACCGATGTAAATATTTGTTCGTCTAGTTTTGTGTCTAACAAACGGAAACTGATTTCGAGTTCCGAGTAAAAAGATATGAATTTTTAAGTGGTGAAAGGTCAGAAAACAGTATAGCAAGCTGTTCCGAAATTCAATACTGGAAATTGACTTTGAAAATTCTCCATAAATCGTACAAGTTGAATTTGGGCTATTAATTTATATGACTGAAAAGCTTATTGAATCTAGTTTCTATCAGAACAAACGGAATCAAATTCTGAGTTGTAGATTATTTTATAGAAATAATTCTTTGGAGGTACTGCAAAGTGCCGAAAAAAAGAGAATTGATACACTTTGTATCTAAGGTTGATTAGTAAGCTTGAAAAGGTTAATGGAAGTTCAAATTGGTCACTAAGGACCATAATGAGTTTTTGAACAATACAAGGAAGAAAAAAAATGTTTGGAGATTTTGTGCTCAAATGATTATATTGGACAATATGTCTAAAATATTGTTAGATTGGGATCTAACAAATATTTTACTTATTTGAATTATGAAGTTAAGTTCAATCAAGGGAGGTTCAAGGTACAATGAAGGAAAGGATCAAAGAGGACTTAGTGAGGCATACTAATACATGGCCCAGGTGAGTGCAATGCATACATAACATTAAACATGGATGTTTCATACATCACCGATAGGACTTGCGATGAGTCTACCTGGTTTATATATTGTCATGATAATTATGTCATTGATCAAACATTTGACATACTTTAAATATGTCAAAGGTTGAAAATAAATGCATTGATCACTAGTTATTGATGATGATTTACTATCAATGTTATTCGGTTATGAACTACTTCATGTTAATATAAATTGATATACATTGCCATGGATGAAATATTTGATGATATAAAGCCCAAGTATGATATAGAGGTTCAAAGGTATAGTTGGCTAGCCATAGAGTCATAAACAATTGTATAAAGATTCTAAGCACTTCAGGTAAAGTGCAAATTTTATAAATACTCATTGAGGCGTATTCTCATGCATGGTTTGAGTATATGGCCTTATTACGGGTGCTAAGCACTTTGGAGTAATTTCATAAAAACTCAATGAGGGATATATTGTATACTCTGGTAAGTATACATAAGCACTTTGGTGCTAAGAACTCCCGGTAGAGGTGCAAATAATATACATACTCAAGAAAAGTTGGGTGTGGGGGATGACTCGTGTACATAGAATCTCTTAATTCGATACCTTGGGCTAAGTAAACTAAATTGAAATAAAAAATAGAATGATAAGCTTGAAAGCTTGCAGACAGAGTTGGAAAAAGGTATTGGTAAGCATTGAAAGCTTACGGATGGAAATGTCACCAATATTGGTATGATCTAATCTTATCACTTCGATATACATATATGTTATTACATATTTAATTATGTTAATGAGCATGTAATGGTAAGGTGATCATATGCATTATTAATTAATAATTAATAATTAATATTGAGATTGATATCATGACAATTACACTTAAATTTGAATTATTGCCTCACTAAGTAAATACTTAGCGTGTAACTATTTTACATGTAGGAAAGAAGAAATGGTTGGAGTAAGGAGCATATACGGACATCATCAATCAATAATGTACATCAAGATACTAGTAAGATATCTTTTGATACTATTTGATATTTACTAGTTGGCATGTATATTAAAAGGTATGCCCGCTTCTGATAGAATTTGTATTTTATTTGGTATCCGGATGAATTTTAAATCAGCTGTTTTTAGACAGTTTTATTAATTATATCAAGACAAATTAAATTGATAAGTTGTTGCCTGAAAATAAAATTAGATTTGAAGATGAAAATATTATTTTTAAACTTTACGCGAATAACTAGATTTGTAAATAAAAACTAAATACATTGTAACATTTTTAAAGAAACAAAATTTTACCAAGTTACAAATGTTTTGTGAATGTCTTTGTGATATTCACTCGTATTCATGAATAGAGGAAGGGGTATTACATTTATTGGTATCGATCTACAGCTTTTAGCGATTCTTGGCCTAAATGAAAATGGTTTTATGTTAAAAAGAGTATACATGCCACTAGGATATCAATATTACTGATATGATGTTTTTACGATTTGATTGATGTCGCTCACTACTAATGTAAATTGGGAGGAATTATAAGAAATATTTGAGTTAAGAAAGTGTGAAGAACTGGTAAATTGGAAGCTTTGGAAGGAATCAAGAGTAGTAACAATGAGGTTAATAATAACCCTCCGGATAAATCTGAACATGAAAGGGGCACTTGTACAACAAGAAGTGCCTGTGCCAGATTAAGGAACCGAAAAGTTTAGAAACACCTGAATTGAAAGGAAAAGAAAATTAAGGTCCAGTGATTGTTGATTTGTAACTGAATAATCTAAGGATTACACTGGACGGATTCCACTGTTTGGATACCGAGAAATTGGATGGAGCTTGTTTTGTTGCTCCGAGATTTAAGCTAGATTAGAAAACCATCTGAATTTGCTTCATAGCCAGGATTGCACATATCAGTTCGAGTTTATAACATCATGACTGATAAAGATTGGGATGATTTGAAAATCATAGAAGGTACATCTCATCTTTTTGGATAAACCTGTATTGATGTTGATGGGTCCTAGCTTTACACGTTCGTATATAAGTAAGAAGTTGAATGGTGAATGAGATATCCTTATAGAACCCATTTAAAGTAATATAGCGGTCACGAATTTGTTGGGTTGTAATGTAAGGTCGAGCTGAACATGTGGAATTGCTCGATAAAAACATAAGAAATAGAGTTCTGATAAACTTAATGGAATTATCTTTTTAGGAGTCTAAGATGATTGTGGGCATGAATTGGTTACCTTCCTATCAGACCATGATGAATTGTCGCATAAAGCGATTAGTATTGAAAAACACGGAAGATACAAAAAATAGTAGCAGTTGATAAAAGGGCAAATCCATTCTCCAATGTAATTTTAGTTATTTTATTAAGGAAATTGTTGTTATAAGGTTGTTAAGTTTTCTTAGCAAATATAGTGGATACTCGGGCTGTTGAAGTTAAATTGGAAAATAACTCGACTGTCCAAAAATATCTGGATGTATGCCCAGATGGGTTACTCGGAATTACCTCTAGATTGAGAAGTGAAATTCAAAATAAAGATGATACAGTATTGCGCCTAAATTAATGTCTCCGATAAAATGACTTCGACCAAACTTCGATATTTAAAGGTACAAATTGCAAGGAATGTTAGGTCGATGTTTTATAAAGTCAAGTTTGTCATCTTGAGGGCACACCAAGTGTTAATTGAAAGAGAAAGAGTGATTTCTATCAGCTCGAGAAGGTAATAGTAAAGAATAAATATCTTCTTCCTAAGACTGATGATCTTTTGATTAGTTAAAATAATCAAGGAAGAAGAAATTCTAAAGATAACTTTTCGGACTCAGTATGAATACTATGAGTTTGTGATGATGCCTAAGGCATTTATTGGCCTAATGAACCAGGTATTTTAATTTTGCTTGGACCAATTTTTGGTGGAGTTCACTAAGTATATTTTGGTCTATTAGAAGGAAAAAAGGAAGAATAAGATGCCCATTTTGCATTGTTTTTCAGACCTTTCGAGAAAAGAAGTTTTATGCTAAACTCATAAAGTATGAATTTGGTTGTCAAAGGTTGATTTATTAGATCTGTGGATTTGGCAAAGGGGGAATAAGAGTAGACCCCGAGAAAGTACAAATTATAGTTGAATGGAAACCTCTAAAGAATGTTTTAGAGGTTCATAATTTCTTGATGATTGCATCCTCATTAACCAAGCTATTGAGGAAAGAAATGCCATTCAGTTGAATAGATAAATGGCAAAAAAAACTTTGAGACATTAAAAGGAGATCTTAATAGAAGTCATGGTACTAGTACAACCAGAATCGGGTAAAGATTATGTAGTATATAGAGATGCTTCTCATAACGGTTTGGGATGCATACATATGCAAAAAGGAAAAGTAATGGTCTATGCTTGAGACAACTTAAGATATATGAGAGCAATTACCTTGGGATTTGGAGTGGTAATGGTTGTATTTGCTTTAAAAGATATAGCATCATTATTTATACAAAGGAACGATACTATATTTATATAGGTTATAAAAGTTTAAAGTATATGCTTACTAAAGAAGAGTTAAACTTGATGCAAAGAAGTTGAATCTAGTTTCTTAAGAATTATGATATGGTCATTGTCTATCATCCGAAAAAGCTAATGTCGTAGCTGACGCTCTCAATCAAAAGACAATTGTTGTCTTAAGAGTTATGAATGCAAGATTTGCATTAAAAAAGATGGTGTTTTGATTGTCAAGTTAAGAATAAAATTTACCATATTGGATTAAATAAGATATCTTTAAAGAAAGGATGAGAAATGTTGCCAAGGTTCAAACAAGTGGAAAATAGTGAAATTGAAAACTTGGAAGTTAGGTTTGATAGATATTTCTATTATCAAGGAAGAATTTCTATCTCAATGATGGAAACTATATGTTGACCCTGAAAGGAAAATATTTAATATGTAGTTAAGGATAAAGTATTTCTTAAAAGTTTCACCTTGGAAGAATGTGTTATGGTTTAGACAAAGAGAAAGCTAAGTTCAAAATTTATTGGGCTATAAGAAATTGTGAATGGAGTTAGTCTGATAGTTAAGCTTAATATTTACCTTTATCTTTGGAAATGAACAAGATTCATAATGTATCGATGCTCTGGAAATATTGATTAGACCCCTCACATGTTGTTACTCCGGAGAAAATAAAGATTCAGCCGGATTTAAGCTATGAAAAAGAACGAGTAAAGATCCTAGCACATGGAGTCAAAGAACTAAGAAAACAAGACAATCCTATTTGTTAAAGTTCTTTGACAAAAAAATCATAAGATTAAAGAAACGATTTGAGAGAAATAAGAAGAAAATATAAGAAAATAGTTTCCTCACCTTTTGAATCAAGTGCGTGTTGAAAATTCGAGGACAAATTTTCTTAAGGGGGAGAGAATTGTAATACCCCAAAATTTACTAAGTTGATTAAGGGTCATTTAGTACTAAGATAATAGCTTAAAAGCTAACTTAGTGACTAAAATGACAAAAATGCGAAAGTTGGGATTTCTTTAATTATGGGTTTTGGAAAGGAAATTTCTAAGGTTTAAAGGTATCATGTGATAGATAGTGAATTGAATAAGGTATTCATAAAGTTTGGTTGAATACCAAGGAAAATTGGAATGGAAATTGAAGTTTAAAAGTTTAGTGACCAAAATGTAAATTTTGAAAATTTTATGGCTAAAGTATAAACTTTGGAAAAGTTTAGGGACTAAAGTTGTAATTTCCAAAAATTTAAGGGTTTTATTTCATAAATAAATAGATCACATAAGGGTGTGAATCGAATGCGGAATTTTTGGTTCGATCTGATACTTCAATTATTGGGAAAATCGCAGTTAAAGGTTAAGTGGAATTCGTATACCCGGATCGAACTGGAAAATTTTGAAATTTTACCATATGATAGAGAAAGGTTATAAAAGTCATTTCCAAGTGTTGGAAAATTTTTTTGTTGGATTCAATATGAATCCTACAGTTTATTTCCGAGGAAAGGATTATTTATCAGTATATTGGATTGAATGGAAATTTTGGAGACTGATCCAAAAGATATGGAAAAATTCATAAAATATTACTTTATGAATATTTTATTATAGTTGGTTGGATTCCAACTAGATTTAGTTGAATTTTTACAAGAATGGCAAACTAGTAAATAAAAACTAGTTGGAGGGCAAATTGGTCATTTGGCCCCAATGGTAATTTTGAAATATTTAAAAAGTTATAAGGGCAATTTTGGAAAGAGAAACTGGATTATTAAATCTTGACCCTTTATTGATGATAAAATGAATCTCAACCATTAGATAAAAAGGGCAAAATTGTAATTTCACTATTAAATGAATTTAATATTCATTTAATAGATATATGTGTAAAATAATGGTAAAAAGATGAACGAAATGTTCATCTTTTCCGGCAACAAACGTGAGGCCTAGGGAAAGAAAGAGAAATTTTTTTCAAAGCTCGATTCAAGCCCCAAAACTCGGTTTCAGGTAATCTCTTCAACTACAAAGTTGTTATACTCTTCAAGCTCTATCTTTTGATATCAATAATTCATGGAATCCATGCTTGATTGATGATAATTTACATGAGAAAGAAATTAGGGTTTATGGATCAAATTGGGGCTTTTGAGATTTTATGATTCCATGATTGAATTCAAGTTGAAATCAAGCTAGTATGATGTTAAAAATCATGATATTGAGTTGGGATTTAAGTTTTACATGTTTTGATTATTACGAAGATGATTAGGGTTTATGGATTCAAGTTTAATTTAGGGTTTGTGATGTTGAAATAATGATATAGTAAGCTTGAATTGTTGCTCGGAAGCAAAACCCTAAGTTAAATTGTGTAGGGGACCATTTCGGAAAATTGAAAAGTTGAAGGACCAAATCTGATTTTTTAGATTTTGAGTGTATTTATGTTATTAATGATGTTAGAGATAAGAAATTGAAGTTAGAATGTCAAATTGATGTTGAATTGAATTAGTGACCATTTTGACAATTTGTCAAAGTTAGTGACCAAATCGAAATGGAAGTTTTGTACGGGGGCTAAATCTGATTTTTAGTTGTAATGATGGAATTAAGGTAGTAATGTTGAATTGAGGACTAAATTGCAAAGTTAAGAAGCATGAATCCTTATCTTTGCATTTTAGTACCTATTTTTGATAAATAAGGAAAATTAGGAGAATTATTGTGAATAATTATTTGGTGAAGAATGTGATGAGTTGGTGGTTTAAAGCTAGTGATTGGACTAAATTGAAAAGTAGAGAAGTAAGGAGAAGTTAGTATAAAAGTTGAAGTTGTTTATGAAAGTTGTGTAGAAAAACTGGTTTGTGGTAGTAACTTTGAAAATTCACCATAAATCCTACAAAAATGGTTAGAAAGTGAATTTTATACCGATGTAAATATTTGTTCGTCTAGTTTTGTGTCTAACAAACGGAAACTGATTTCGAGTTCCGAGTAAAAAGATATGAATTTTTAAGTGGTGAAAGGTCAGAAAACAGTATAGCAAGCTGTTCCGAAATTCAATACTGGAAATTGACTTTGAAAATTCTCCATAAATCGTACAAGTTGAATTTGGGCTATTAATTTATATGACTGAAAAGCTTATTGAATCTAGTTTCTATCAGAACAAACGGAATCAAATTCTGAGTTGTAGATTATTTTATAGAAATAATTCTTTGGAGGTACTGCAAAGTGCCAGAAAATGAGAATTGATACACTTTGTATCTAAGGTTGATTAGTAAGCTTGAAAAGGGTTAATGGAAGTTCAAATTGGTCACTAAGGACCATAATGAGTTTTTGAACAATACAAGGAAGAAAAAAAATGTTTGGAGATTTTGTGCTCAAATGATTATATTGGACAATATGTCTAAAATATTGTTAGATTGGGATCTAACAAATATTTTACTTATTTGAATTATGAAGTTAAGTTCGAATCAAGGGAGGTTCAAGGTACAATGAAGGAAAGGATCAAAGAGGACTTAGTGAGGCATACTAATACATGGCCCAGGTGAGTGCAATGCATACATAACATTAAACATGGATGTTTCATACATCACCGATAGGACTTGCGATGAGTCTACCTGGTTTATATATTGTCATGATAATTATGTCATTGATCAAACATTTGACATACTTTAAATATGTCAAAGGTTGAAAATAAATGCATTGATCACTAGTTATTGATGATGATTTACTATCAATGTTATTCGGTTATGAACTACTTCATGTTAATATAAATTGATATACATTGCCATGGATGAAATATTTGATGATATAAAGCCCAAGTATGATATAGAGGTTCAAAGGTATAGTTGGCTAGCCATAGAGTCATAAACAATTGTATAAAGATTCTAAGCACTTCAGGTAAAGTGCAAATTTTATAAATACTCATTGAGGCGTATTCTCATGCATGGTTTGAGTATATGGCCTTATTACGGGTGCTAAGCACTTTGGAGTAATTTCATAAAAACTCAATGAGGGATATATTGTATACTCTGGTAAGTATACATAAGCACTTTGGTGCTAAGAACTCCCGGTAGAGGTGCAAATAATATACATACTCAAGAAAAGTTGGGTGTGGGGGATGACTCGTGTACATAGAATCTCTTAATTCGATACCTTGGGCTAAGTAAACTAAATTGAAATAAAAAATAGAATGATAAGCTTGAAAGCTTGCAGACAGAGTTGGAAAAAGGTATTGGTAAGCATTGAAAGCTTACGGATGGAAATGTCACCAATATTGGTATGATCTAATCTTATCACTTCGATATACATATATGTTATTACATATTTAATTATGTTAATGAGCATGTAATGGTAAGGTGATCATATGCATTATTAATAATTAATAATTAATATTGAGATTGATATCATGACAATTACACTTAAATTTGAATTATTGCCTCACTAAGTAAATACTTAGCGTGTAACTATTTTACATGTAGGAAAGAAGAAATGGTTGGAGTAAGGAGCATATACGGACATCATCAATCAATAACAGGTACATCAGTACTAGTAAGATATCTTTTGATACTATTTGATATTTACTAGTTGGCATGTATATTAAAAGGGTATGCCTGCTCTGATAGAATTTGTATTTTATTTGGTATCTGGATGAATTTTAAATCAGGCTGTTTTTAGACAGTTTTATTAATTATATCAGGACAAATTAAATTGATAAGTTGCTGCCTGGAAATAAATTCGAGTTGAAGATGAAAATATTATTTTTAAACTTTACGCGAATAACTAGATTTGTAAATAAAAACTAAATACATTGTAACATTTTTAAAGAAACAAAATTTTACCGAGTTACAAATGTTTTGTGATATCTCTGACTCGTATTCAGCTATGAATAGAGGAAGGGGTATTACATTTATTGGTATCAGATCTACAGCTTTAGCCGATTCTTGGCCTAAATGAAAATGGTTTTATGTTAAAAAGAGTATACATGCCACTAGGATATCAATATTACTGATATGATGTTTTTACGATTTGATTGATGTCGCTCCTTACTAATGTAAATTGGGAGGAATTATAAGAAATATTTGAGTTAAGAAAGTGTGAAGAACTGGTAAATTGGAAGCTTTGGAAGGAATCAAGAGTAGTAACAATGAGGTTAATAATAACCCTCCGGATAAATCTGAACATGAAAGGGGCACTTGTACAACAAGAAGTGCCTGTGCCAGATTAAGGAACTGAAAAGTTTAGAAACACCTGAATTGAAAGGAAAAGAAAATTAAGGTCCAGTGATTGTTGATTTGTAACTGAATAATCTAAGGATTACACTGGACGGATTCCACTGTTTGGATACCGAGAAATTGGATGGAGCTTGTTTTGTTGCTCCGAGATTTAAGCTAGATTAGAAAACCATCTGAATTTGCTTCATAGCCAGGATTGCACATATCAGTTCGAGTTTATAACATCATGACTGATAAAGATTGGGATGATTTGAAAATCATAGAAGGTACATCTCATCTTTTTGGATAAACCTGTATTGATGTTGATGGGTCCTAGCTTTACACGTTCGTATATAAGTAAGAAGTTGAATGGTGAATGAGATATCCTTATAGAACCCATTTAAAGTAATATAGCGGTCACGAATTTGTTGGGTCGTAATGTAAGGTCGAGCTGAACATGTGGAATTGCTCGATAAAAACATAAGAAATAGAGTTCCCGATAAACTTAATGGAATTATGTTTTTAGGAGTCTAAGATGATTGTGGGCATGAATTGGTTACCTTCCTATCAGGCCATGATGAATTGTCGCATAAAGCGATTAGTATTGAAAAACACGGAAGGTACAAAAAATAGTAGCAGTTGATAAAAGGGCAAATCCATTCTCCAATGTAATTTCAGTTATTTTATTAAGGAAATTGTTGTTATAAGGTTGTTAAGTTTTCTTAGCAAATATAGTGGATACTCGGGCTGTTGAAGTTAAATTGGAAAATAACTCGACTGTCCAAAAATATCTGGATGTATGCCCAGATGGGTTACTCGGAATTACCTCTAGATTGAGAAGTGCAATTCAAAATAAAGATGATACCAGGTATTGCGCCTAAATTAATGGCCCCGTATAAAATGACTTCGACCGAACTTCGATATTTAAAGGTACAAATTGCAAGGAATGTTAGGTCGATGTTTTATAAAGTCAAGTGTGTCATCTTGAGGGCACACCAGTGTTAATTGTGAAAGAGAAAGAGTGATTTCTATCAGCTCGAGAAGGTAATAGTAAAGAATAAATATCTTCTTCCTAAGACTGATGATCTTTTGATTAGTTAAAATAATCAAGGAAGAAGAAATTCTAAAGATAACTTTTCGGACTCAGTATGAATACTATGAGTTCGTGATGATGCCTAAGGCATTTATAGGCCTAATGAACCAGGTATTTTAATTTTGCTTGGACCAATTTTTGGTAGAGTTCACTGAGTATATTTTGGTCTATTCGAAGGAAAAAAGGAAGAATAGGATGCCCATGTTTGCATTGTTTTTCAGACCTTTCGAGAAAAGAAGTTTTATGCTAAACTGTTAAAGTATGAATTTGGTTGTCAAAGGTTGTTTTATTAGATCTGTGGATTTGGCAGTGGGAATAAGAGTAGACCCTGAGAAAGTACAAATTATAGTTGAATGGGAACCTCTAAAGAATGTTTTAGAGGTTCATAATTTCTTGATGATTGCATCCTCATTAACCAAGCTATTGAGGAAAGAAATGCCATTCAGTTCAATAGATAAATGCCAAGAAAACTTTGAGACTTTAAAAGAGATCTTAATAGAAGTCATGGTACTAGTACAACCAGAATCGGGTAAAGATTATGTAGTATATAGAGATGCTTCTCATAACGGTTTGGGATGCATACATATGCAAAAAGGAAAAGTAATGGTCTATGCTTTCGACAACTTAAGATATATGAGAGCAATTACCTTGGGATTTGGAGCTGGTAATGGTTGTATTTGCTTTAAAAGATATAGCATCATTATTTATACAGTGAACGATGCTATATTTATATAGGTTATAAAAGTTTAAAGTATATGCTTACTAAAGAAAAGTTGAACTTGATGCAAAGAAGTTGGATCTAGTTTCTTAAGAATTATGATATGGTCATTGTCTATCATCCAGAAAAAGCTAATGTCGTAGCTGATGCTCTCAGTCAAAAGACAATTGTTGTCTTAAGAGTTATGAATGCAAGATTTGCATTAAAAGAAGATGGTGTTTTGATTGTCAAGTTAAGAATAAAATTTACCATATTAGATTAAATAAGATATCTTTAAAGAAAGGATGAGAAATGTTGCCAAGGTTCAAACAAGTGGAAAAGAGTGAAATTGAAAACTTGGAAGTTAGGTTTGATAGATATTTCTATTATAAAGGAAGAATTTCTATCTCAATGATGGAAACTATATGTTGACCCTGAAAGGAAAGATATTTAATATGAAGTTAAGGATAAAGTATTTCTTAAAAGTTTCACCTTGGAAGAATGTGTTATGGTTTAGACAAAGAGAAAGTTAAGTTCAAAATTTATTGGGCTATAAGAAATTGTGAAAGGAGTTAGTTTGATAGTTAAGCTTAATAGTTAGCTTTATCTTTGGAAATGAACAAGATTCATAATGTATCGATGCTCTAGAAATATTGATTAGACCCTTAACATGTTGTTACTCCGGAGAAAACAGAGATTCAGCCGGATTTAATCTATGAAAAAGAACTAGTAAAGATCCTAGCACATGGAGTCAAAGAACTAAGAAAACAAGACAATCCTATTTGTTAAAGTTCTTTGACAAAAAAATCATAAGATTAAAGAAACGATTTGAGAGAAATAAGAAGAAAATATAAGAAAATAGTTTCCTCACCTTTTGAATCAGGTGCGTGTTGAAAATTCGAGGACGATTTTTCTTAAGGGGGAGAGAATTTTAATACCGCAAAATTTACTAAGTTGATTAAGGGTCATTTAGTACTAAGATAATAGCTTAAAAGCTAACTTAGTGACTAAAATGACAAAAATGCGAAAGTTGGGATTTCTTTAATTATGGGTTTTGGAAAGGAAATTTCTAAAGTTTAAAGGTATCATGTGATAGATAGTGAATTTAATAAGGTATTCATAAAGTTTGGTTGAATACAAAGGAAAATTGGAATGGAAATTGAAGTTTAAAAGTTCTGTGACCAAAATGTAAATTTTGAAAATTTTATGGCTAAAGTATAAACTTTGGAAAAGTTTGGGGACTAAAGTTGTAATTTCCCAAAAGTCAAGGGTTTTATTTCATAAATAAATAGATCACCTAAGGGTGTGAATCGAATGCGGAATTTTTGGTTGGATCTGATACTTCGATTATTGGGAAAATCGCAGTTAAAGTTTAAGTGGAATTCGTATACCCGGATCAAACTGGAAATTTTTGAAATTTCACCATATGATAGAGAAAGGTTATAAAAGTCATTTCCAAGTGTTGGAAATATTTTTAGTTCAATTCAATATGAATCCTACAGTTTATTTCCGAGGAAAGGATTATTTATCAGTATATTGGATTGAATGGAAATTTTGGAGACTGATCCAAAAGATATGGAAAAATTCATAAAATCAGATCTTTTGAAATTTTTACAGGAATGGCAAACTAGTAAATAAAAACTAGTTGGAGGGAAAATTGGTCATTTGGCCCCAATGGAAATTTTGGAATATTTAAAAAGTTATAAGGGCAATTTGGGAAAGAGAAACTGGAACATTAAATCTTGGCCCTTTATTGATGATAAAATCAATCTCAACCATTGGATAAAAAGGGCAAAATTGTAATTTCACTATTAAATGAATTTAATATTCATTTAATAGATATATGTGTAAAATAATGGTAAAAAGATGAACCAAATGTTCATCTTTTCCAGCAACAAATGTGAGGTCTAGGGAAAGAAAGAGAAATTTTTTTCCAAGCTCGATTCAAGCCCCGAAACTTAGTTTTTAGGTAATCTCTTCAACTACAAAGTTGTTCTACTCTTCAAGCTCTATCTTTTGATATCAATAATTCATGGAATCCATGCTTGATTGATGAGAATTTAGATGAGAAAGAAATTAGAGTTTATGGATCAAATTGGGGCTTTTGAGATTTTATGATTCCATGATTGAATTCAAGTTGAAATCAAGTTAGTATGATGTTAAAAATCATGATATTGAGTTGGGATTTAAGTTTTACATGTTTTGATTATTATGAAGGTGATTAGGGTTTATGGATTCAAGTTTAATTTAAGGTTTGTTATGTTGAAATAATGATCTAGTAAGCTTGAATTGTTGTTTGGAAGCAAAACCCTAAGTTAAATTGTGTAGGGACCATTTCAGCAAATTGAAAAGTTGAAGGACCAAATCTGAATTTTTATATTTTGGAGTGTATTTATGTTATTAATGATGTTAGAGATAAGAAAATGAAGTTAGAATGCCAAATTGATGTTGAATTGAATTAGTGACCTTTTTGACAATTTCTCAAAGTTAAGTGACCAAATCGAAATGGAAGTTTTGTATGGGGGCTAAATCCGATTTTCAGTTGTAATGATGGAATTAAGGTAGTAAAGTTGAATTGAGGACTAAATTGCAAAGTTAAGAAGCATGAATCCTTATCTTTTCATTTTAGTACCTATTTCGGTAAATAACGAAAATTAGGGAGAATTATTGTGAATAATTATTTGGTGAAGAATGTGATGAGTTGGTGGTTTAAAGCTAGTGATTGGACTAAATTGAAAAGTAGATAAGTAAGGAGAAGTTAGTATAAAAGTTGAAGTTGTTTATGGAAGTTGTGTAGAAAAACTAGTTTATGGCAGTAACTTTGAAAATTCACCATAAATTCTACAAAAAATGGTTAGAAGATGAATTTTATACCGATGTAAAGATTTGTTCGTCTAGTTTCGTATCCAACAAACGAAAACTGATTTCGAATTCCGTGTAAAAAGATATGAATTTTTAAGTGGTGAAAGGTCAGAAAATAGTATAGCAGGCTGTTCCGAAATTCAATACTGGAAATTGACTTTGAAAATTCTCCATAAATCGTACAATTTGAATTTGGACTATTAATTTATATGGTTGAAAAGCTTATTGAATCTAGTTTCTATCAGAATAAACAGAATGGAATTCTGAGTTGTAAATTATTTTATAGAAATATTTCTTTGGAGGTACTGCAAACTGCCAGAAAATGAGAATTGATACACTTTGTATCTAAGGTTGATTAGTAAGCTTGAAAAGGGTTAATGGAAGTTCAAATTGGTCACTAAGGACCATAATGAGTTTTTGAACAATACAAGGAAGAAAAGAAAATGTTTGGAGATTTTGTGCTCAAATGATTATATTGGACAATATGTCTAAAATATTGTTAGATTGGGATCTAACAAATATTTTACTTATTTGAATTATGAAGTTAAGTTCGAATCAAGGGAGGTTCGAGGAATAATGAAGGAAAGGATCAAAGAGGACTTAGTGAGGCATACTAATACATGGCCCAGGTGAGTGCAATGCATACATAACATTAAACATGGATGTTTCATACATCACCGATAGGACTTGCGATGAGTATACGTGGTTTATATATTGTCATGATAATTATGTCATTGATCATACATTTTACATACTTTAAATATGTCAAAGGTTGAAAATAAATGCATTGATCACTAGTCATTGATGATGATTTACTATTAATGTTATTCGGTTATGAACTACTTCATGTTAATATAAATTGATATACATTGCCATGGATGAAATATTGATGATATAAAGCCCAAGTATGATATAGAGGTTCAAAGGTATAGTTGGCTAGCCATATAGTCATAAACAACTGTATAAAGATTCTAAGCACTTCAGGTAAAGTGCAAATTTTATAAATACTCATTGAGGCGTATGATCATGCATGGTTTGAGTATATGGACTTATTACGGGTGCTAACCACTTCGGAGTAATTTCATAAAAACTCAATGAGGGATATATTGTATACTCCGGTAAGTATACAAAAGTACTTTGGTGCTAAGAACTCCTGGTAGAGTGCAAATAATATACATACTCAATAAAGGTTGGGTGTGGAGGGATGACTCGTGTACATAGAATCTCTTAATTTGATACCTTGGGCTAAGTAAACTAAATTGAAATAAAAAATAGAATGATAAGCTTGAAAGCTTGCAGACAGAGTTGGAAAAAGGTATTGGTAAGCATTGAAAGCTTACGGATGGAAATGTCACCAATATTGGTATGATCTAATCTTATCACTTCGATATACATATATGCTATTACATATTTAATTATGTTAATGAGCATGTAATGGTAAGGTGATCATATGCATTATTAATAATTAATAATTAATATTGAGATTGATATTATGACAATTGCACTTAAATTTGAATTATTGCCTCACTAAATAAATACTTAGTGTGTAATTGTTTTACACGTAGGAAAGAAGGAATGATTGGAGTAAGGAGCATATACGGACATCATCAATCAATAACAGGTACATTCGTATCAGTAAGATATCTTTTGATACTGTTTGATATTTACTAGTTGGCATGTATATTAAAAGGGTATGCCTGCTCTGATAGAATTTGTATTTTATTTGGTATCTGGATGAATTTTAAATCAGGCAGTTTTTAGACAGTTTTATTAATTATATCAAGACAAATTAAATTGATAAGTTGCTGCCTGAAAATAAATCCGATTTGAAGATGAAAATATTATTTTTAAACTTTACGAAAATAACTAGATTTGTAAATAAAAACTAAATACATTGTAACATTTTTAAAGAAACAAAATTTTACCGAGTTACAAATATAGATGGTTTTACAAATGTTTTTGTGATATCTCTGACTCGTATTCAGCTATGAATACGGGAAAGGGGTATTACAGGAAAGGAGTTTGTGGTATATAGTGATGCATCATATGCTGGTTTAGGGTGCGTGTTGATGCAAGATGGGAAGGTTGTGGCTTATGCAAGGTTCACGGGCATAACTATCCTATTCATGATCTTGAGCTTGCCGCGGTGGTGTTTGTGTTAAAGATTTAGAGGCATCATCTTTATGGTGAGAAGTGTGTAGTGTACACGGATCACAAAAGTTTGAAGTATTTGATATCGCAGAAAGAGTTGAATCTTAGGCAGTGTCGATGGCTAGAGTTGCTTAAGGATTATGATTTGACCATTGAGTATCATCCGAGTAAAGCAAATGTGGTAGCGGATGCTTTGAGTAGAAAAGCTGTGGTTGAGTTGAGAACTATGTTTGCTCGGTTGAGTGTAACCCGTGATGGAGGCTTGTTAGCTGAGTTACAGGTGAAGCCATCGTGTCACAAATGATAAAGGAGAAACAACCGTATGATGATGAGTTGGTACCTCATGTTAAGGATATCTTGGATGGGAAACCATCAGATTTTCATTTTAATGATGATGGGGTGTTGTGTTTTAAGGACCGGGTAGTGGTGTCGCAGGATGAGGAGTTGAGACATATCATCTTAACCGAGGCTCATTCTAGCCCTTTTGCTATGCATCCCGGTAGTGCCAAGTATAGCGATGTCCCCTTTTCGCTAAAAAAGTGGATTTTCGAGGTGTTTGTGATTTTTTGGATATAAAATGTTTATTCCGTGGGGGTTTTAAAAAAATCGCATTTTATTTAAAAATTAGAGTCGCCACCGGCCACTTAGGTAGGCCGGACACCATAAAACTAGAGATTTGAAAACTATTGGGTTCGGGAGTCGGTTACGGATGGGGAAGGATTAGCACCCCTACACCGCCCAAAATTGGTACTTTAATAATTGCCGCTTTATTAATATTAAACTTTCCGGATTAAAGTGACGATCAATTTAAAATTTGGTTATAAGTGCGGGTAAATTTTAAAGGCCCCGTTATCCGAGGGTAAACGCCCAACCACTATCACTACGCCTGATACTGGCCCCGTTTACGCTCGGATAAAAGGACACCGCATTGACAATTTATATTCCATTATGCAACCTTAGAAAGCAAAATGAATACAAAGCAATAAAAATATAAATAAATACTAATATAATAAAATAATAATATAACATAAATAAAATACTAATCCGAAACATACATATATAAATATTAATCTAACTCATAAATAAAAACATATCTAGCATAAATAAAATACTAACATTCATAAATATTAATCTAACACATAAATAAAAAAACAAATTCAACATAAATAAAATACTATTCTAAAACATACATACAAAAATATTAATCTAACTCATAAATAAAAACATATCTAACATAAATAAAATACTAACATTCATAAATATTAATTTAAAACACAAATAAATATTATTCTAACACATAAATAAAAAAACGAATCTAACATAAATAAAATATTAATATAAAACACAAATTTAAAACATATTAATTACTAATCTAAAACATAAACATACAAACTAAAAAATAAGACTACAATTTTAAAATAACTAATACTTCATTAAATTATAAAAATTACAACACTAATAAAAAGGGAAGAAAATATACCTAGCTAAGAGCTCGAATGACGAACCCCGACTGAACCCCACTGAGATCTACCGCGACCCCTCCAAAAATATTAACTAGATCGGATCCAAAATAGGACCCCGATCGAACCGGTTAGGGCCGAGAGCACTGCCCCCGGTCCTTGGCTACCGAGAGCATAGCTCTCTTTTGGCAGCCACTGCTGATTGCTTCCTTTCTAATTGCCCCCCCTCATGCCTCCTATTTATAGGCAATTGGGGGGTGACGTCGTCATCCCAAAGCCACACAAATTTCTTTTTTTTTAATTTCACTTTTTTATTATTATATTTTTTTTTTATTTTTCATTAGTTTTATATTAATAATAATATTATTAAAATAATACTCATAACACTAAAACCCGATCAAAAATGAGTGATTACAGTTGCCCCTATTTGCTTGTTCTTGTGAAACGAGGACAAAGCAAAGATCAAAAGCACTCATTTTTGACCTATTTTCTTGTCTTTGGCTTCGGAATCACGTGTTCTTCTGGAACTCTCCGCTCTTCCTTAGCTTAATCTTCAAGCTTGTAAGTTCTTCCTATATAGAACTTCTTCACCTTCTGATCTTGGAACTATAGGCTCTTCCTATATGGAACCCTTGTGAAGCCTCAAGTTATGAGTCCCTCCTATATAGATCTTTTCATTCTGAAACGGTAAAGCTTGGAGTCCTTCCTATATAGAACTCATCTCCTTCAACGCTGGTTTCTCCTATATAAAACCTTATGCGTCACTGACGGATTCTTTCGACTGAGAGTTCTTCCTATATAGAACTTTTAGTCTTCAAACCCTGGAGCCGCAAGTCCTTCCTGTATAGAACTCTTAGCTTTTGAAATCTCAGAGTTACAGGTTCTTCCTATATAAAACCTCTCATTCTAAGACAGTAAAGCTCGGAGCCCTTCCTATATAGGACTCTTCGCCTTCAACACAACGGGTTTTCCCTATTTAAAACCTTATGTGTCATGGGTGAATTCTTTCGGCTGGGAGTTCTTCCTATATAGAACTGATGGTCTTCACCCTGGAGCCGCCAATCCTTCCTATATAGAACTTTTAGCTTCTGAAATCTCGAAGCTACAAGTTCTTCCTATATAGAACCTTTTGCTACGGGAGCTTGAAAATATAGGCCTTTCCTATATAGAACCTTTATCTTCAAATTTCTCTTTTCTTTTTTCTCTTTTTCTTTTTTCTTTTCTTTTTCCTCTTTTTCTTTTTCCTCTTTTTCTTTTTCCTCTTTTTCTTTTTCTATCTTTTTCATTTTTCTCTTCTCTTTTTTCTATCTCATTTTCATTCTCTCTCTCTTGTTTTTTTACAAGGTTTTTGATATCTTTGGACTTACGCTACTAAGGCTGTCGCATCATGCCCAAAGGACTTACTAATGGCCCAAAGGACTTATCACCATGCTCGAAAGACTTATTGATGGCTCGAATGACTTACCATCGTGCCCGAAGGACTTATCGATGACCCGAAGGATCTAACATATGGGCCTCACGCTGCTATGGCTTTCAATTTTTCTGGACTCACGCTGCTAAGGCTGCCGAAATCTTTCTTAAAATTTTGGGATTCACGCCAAAAATGGCTACCGACCTTTCTTCAGATTTGGGGATTCACGCCAAAAATGGCTACCGATCTTCTAGGACTCACGCTACTATAGCTGCCAAAATCTTTCTTCAATTTTGGGGACTCACGCCGAAGGTGGCTGCCGAAATCTTCTTTAAATTTGGGGACTCACGCCGAAAATGGCTGCCAAAACTTTCTTTAAATTTGGGGACTCACGCCGAAAATGGCTGCCAAAACTTTCTTTAAATTTGGGGACTCACGCCAAAAATGGCTGCCAAACTTTCTTCAAATTTGGGGACTCACACCGAAAATGGTTGCCGATCTTCTAGGACTCACGCTGCTATAGCTGCCGAAATCTTTCTTCATTAATGAAATCCACTTCTTAATACTCTTTGATAATTCTTCAGGTACCTGTCCAAAATAAGCAAAAATTGACATGCCCCTATCTATATGATGCATGCAATGTAATGCTTTCTTTCTTCTTTTTTTTTCTTTTTTTCTCTCTTCTCATTTTCTATCCTTTACCTCTTTCTTCTTCTTCTCTTTTTATCATCGTTTTTCTCTCACTTTATTTTCTTTCTTTTTTGTATTTCTTCTTTTTTCTTCTCTTTTTCTGTTCGCTCTCTTTTTGTTCTAAAGTATTACACCCTGAAAGGTCGCTCCTCAGATTTCTTCATCTCTTTACTTCTTCAATGTAGGCTCTTAAATCCTCATTTGAACATGCTTTTAAACCTTTTATGCGAAAGGCTTTCTTGTCTTCAGGGTTATCACTCGTCTCCATAAATGATCTTCTGGTTCTTATATTATTCTTATAAGAACCCTTGCCATCTTCTTCGCTTGGCGTTGCCCCATTCAACCACGGGCTCCGCTGCTTTGAATTTTCTGACCCATCATACAGAGCCTTGATCTATTTCTAGTCACTAGGGTGAGTCAAAATGCTTCCATCCCCTGAGCTCATCCTTGATCTTCTCGTAGCATTTCGACGGGAACTAACTCTCGGTCCCTATGCTTTAAATCTCATCATCATTTATTTTTAAAATAATGCAAACGACAATTTACTTGCGTATATTTCAAAAAATAATGATTGTTTGAAAAGATAACAGTTATTTTAAAATCACAACTTGGAGGGGATACCAAACATTTTGAAAACATTGTTTGGAACAAATGGCAAACATCTTTTTCATTTCTTCTTCTTTTTTAAGGACCAAACATTTTTTTTAAAAATAATGTTTGGAGAATTGTAAACAAAATTCAAAGTATATTGCCAAACATTTTAAAAACTAATGTTTGGGGGAAATGGTAAACATCAAAACTTTGGGAGAAAATGTCAAACCATTTAAAACATGTTTGCCCCTGAAATATCAAACATCGCATCTGCTTCAAGTTGCCAGAGATCAACTCTAATGAAGCGCATATTTAGAAGATCTTGACCATTGTGGAGATATATGCCAATGTATAGTTTCTTCTGGTCTAATATGCTTTTGAGAGGAACAACCCTACCTAATTTCTACCCCGTTTAAGGTGGCTCTCTTAATCTCACTATCTCACCATGCCCCATCCTTCCCTCATTTGGGTGTCGATCAAGCACTTCGAAGTTTGACGTTCCTTGAAGAAAAGTTAACCCTTATAGGCGGAATGAAATTTGAAGACATTCTCATTCAACTTGGATATCTATGGATGACCAGAATGGTCTTTGGGGCTTGTAATGTAGGCCTTTGGTTTATGGTTAAGTGAAACAGTATTTATGTACTTGTGTAACTTGGATATGCCCATTATTCCTTCCCTTTTTTGGATCACTCTAGACTGCCCGTTTTCAGGTTTTCACCCTAGAGTTCATTTCCTTTCTTTTTATTGTAGGCTGCCTTGCATTCTGGCTATATACTGATGTTTGTTTTCTGTTCAATAATGTTTGATCCTTCAATACTCCTCGAAACTGAGATTTCTTGAATGAAGGACTATGAATACATTTCTGGGAATTCTTGTGATTGGCACGCTCAGATGAAATATTATTCTTTATTTCTTCTTTTCTCTTTTTTTTCTCTTTTCTTCTTTTTCACTTTTTCTCTTAGATCGCTCTAGACTGCCCATTTTTAGGTTTTCACCCTAGAGGTCACTTCCTTCTTATGTACCTTCAGATCAGTGTATTTTGGTTGGATATCGATGCCAGCAGGCTCAGGCAGACTACTCTTTTTCTTCATTTTCAGGATCACTCTAGACTGCCCAATTTTGGGTTTTCACCCTAGAGGTCATTTCCTTTTTCGAAATTGGCAATCTTCGGGCCGACTTGTCTTGACTTGGCTTCAATTCGAGCTTCTATACTAATTTTCAAAACTGATGTTTACTTGAAATGTGGATTCCTTCTGTCTCTTGCTCATAGTTGAAGTCTCGTTCTTGTATTGTTTGATCTGTGTGTGAAACATATACAATATTCTTTCTTTCTTTTTCTTTTTTCCTTTTTCTTTTCTTTTTTTCTTCTTTTTTTCTTCTTTTTTTATTTTATTTCTTCTTTTCTTCTCTTTTTTGTTTTGTTTTCTTTTTTCTTTTTGTTTTAGACTGTCCAGTTTGGGTTTTTAGCCTTGAATCTCTTTCTTCTTATTCGAGTCTATAAATGTATCCTCGAATCAACACGTATCTATACTGGTATTGATGATATCTTCTGCTCAAAGTTACTTGCCTTTCTGCAGCTCTTCTGATATTTACTCGATCTGGATTGCTTCGGCCACCTGATTACAATTTTTCTTCTTTTCTTTGGTTTTTCGTTTGGACATATCCTTGTTTTCAACCACTTTCTTCTGATGATTTTCTGATCTTCGTATCCAATCTGTCTAGACTCATCTCTGTCTTCTGGTAAAGTAAAAGAATATCATTCGTTGTCAAATTCATAGATGTCCTGAGAATGCCTTCAGGGGTTAGAGGTTTAGGGTTAAATTTTGTTTCAAAGATCTTAAACGACAAGTGCCTGAGAAGATAAATTCTTAAAATGGGAACTGCCCATTGTCTAAACACTCGCTTTGTTCCTCTGTTGGCCTAAGTAAACTAGAAGATACTCACATTTACAGTATCCCCACAACATTCAATCTCTTCTAAATATATGCAACTTAGAGTTGATCTTTGGATCTGAAGCAAATGTACTGTTGCATTCAAAATTCGAGGACCTGGTATAGAAATGATATATACATTTGTCCATTCAAAAATGCGTGTATATGCATATGGGAGAACAAAACTACCCTATAAAAATAAAATGTTTAAAGAATCAAGAAAGTAAAAATGCTTTTCTAAATGGAAATGTGATTTTTAATTCTAAAAAATATCTGTTTGGGAGTTTTTTTTCAAAGCATTGAGAATTGCTTTGCGAACTGATGGGAAAACCATAGGGACCTTTGGACTGCCTCCCGAGTACTAACTCATTCCGGTCCTTTGTAGTGTAGGCTTGCCTCTTCTCTTGTTTTCCACCGCTGGATCAACTCTATGGTCAAGGTCCCATCATTGATCAGCTTCTTGATCTCCTCCAATAAAGGTCTACATTTTCTGGTGGGATGCCCTGGTGCCCCTATGTGGAATTCACATGTGCTACTTGAGTCAAAACTATGAGCAGATGGATCAGGTGCAATCTTCATCGTCCTAGGAGAAGATAGTGACCCCTACCAAATGAGGCCATATGTCTGAGATGGAATACTCCGGATATCTCTAAATATGTACTTGTTCGAGGAATTTTTCTCGATGATTCAGAGGAATCTGTCTATCTTCATCTCATACGATCACAAGAACCTTGAAAGTGGTACCTATTTATCTCTTTATTTCCTTCTACTCTTAGGCATGTTTGGTTCGTTGAATTAAGACACAATTTTCCTTCTTGGATCATGTATTCTACAAAGTCATCACATTTGCCCATCAATTTCCCGAGCATCTTATGGAAGATGGCTTGAGACATGGAAGTCACTTTCCTCTTCAACAATGGGAGGCTGCATTTGGGCGGCTAACCTCTGCCATCTCAAAGCACATTCCTTGAAACTCTCATCAGGTTTCATCTTCGTACCCTGGAGATACTGACGACTTGGTGCTGGGTCCAAAGCATATCATATCACGGTAAGTCCTGCTAGACTGTCGGGGAAGTAGTGGATCGGTAATTTTTCAATGCAGCCCTCCATCTTTTTGTAGAATATGGTCGAGTGAATCTTGAGGCATCTTGTTCCGTTATCATGCACAAATCTAGGAATCTTTGGAATCTGGAGGAACGACCAAATCAGGGTTCAAACAGAGCTTTCTTGATTCAAGGACATCAAACTTCTTTCTTTCTCTTTTTCTCTCGAGCCCATCTTTTAACTACTCGAATCTTGATTTTTGAGTGTCTTCGATTCTTTTATCCATGATAAAACCCTAATTGGTCTTTGACTTACTCCTCATAAAATTTATGCAAGGTAATAATAATGCAAGGTAATGATAACGTCATGTAAAACATGCCAGGATCGTGGAAAGCAATGCAATGCAATCCTAAAACATGAATGCAATAAGGTATTGATTCCAAAAGTGATCCCCATAGAATGACATTCATTGAGGCCAAAAGGTTTCATTATATCAGATATTAGATATTTACAGTTATTGATAAGCTTCAGTGTCTACTTTCTTAACTTCATCCAGTAGTCCGGTCAGCTTGCCTTTTGTAGTCAAACACTTGGTCCATGTTCTGACTAAGCCTGCCACCTTGTTGAGCCGCCTTACCTGCTCGAGTAATATCGATCTTCGGGTCTTCATCTATCCCCTGTTTAGTCTTTCGCAGCTTGGAAGTTGTCCTACTTACTTCCAACTGAAGAGTGTTGGATTGTCATTGCTCTATCGTAAACTTGTTCCCAAAACTCTTGTTAATGGCTAAGTTATTCTATAGCTCATCTTTGGAGACTGTCGTACTTATTCCCAATTTCCTCAAACTTATCTGATAACAGCCTAACTTGATTCTTGCTTGATTAGTTTCTCTTATTCCAATATTCTAAGTCATTCTTCAACTGAACAACACCGTTCATTTACTCTTTAAAGGTGACCCAATCTGATATTCTTAAACACTCAGTAGCTTCGGGTGATCATTCTAAAAATTCAATTTTATCAAAGTTATCTCTCTCTTATCCGAGCTGGCTGAACTCGAATCTTCAAATTTAACTCACTTGAGTGACCCACTTCGGTATTACTCGAACTTTATCCTGGATATCGATTCCTCCTCAACTTTGCCCCTCGGGTGATTGTTAGCTCACTATAGAATTGGGGAACTCCGTCTTTGAAACCTAAAATTCTCATCGTGATAAGATCTTGAACTTGTTCCTCAGGGCCCCACAATCCTCAATACTATGACCCAAACCTCCTAAACAGTGTCGTAATCTTTCGGATAAGACGGTCTCTTCGCTAGAGACTTCACCGAGGTAATAAAGCTCTTCTCGATGACCATTAGGAGTAGTTCGGTGTACCTCACAAGAATCGAGATATACTTCTTTTCATTACTTGCTTCTCGGGTTTCTTCTGGACCGAGCTCTACTTTTTGAAAGCCCGACTCAGACATACCTTCCGCCTGTTTATTGATGCGGATCACAAAAAGGTTCAATTTGTTGTATTTAGCTGGCTTAGAGGTAGAATTCTGACTATCCTTCTTTCTATTCTGATCCTTAATTGGTTCTTCTTCCGGTTCGATGGATCACTTACCTTTCGTCAAAGTCTTCATCTGATTCATCACTTCTTCCCTCCGCTTCTTTCAACTCTTGCACTATACTTTGCTCATTACTAGTACCGTGTCTCCTTACCGTGTCTGACCTGAAGTCTTCAGATGGTTCCTCTTCTATTGTCTTTGATCTTGTTCTGGGACAAAACCCTGGATCCGTGCCCTCTAATATCTGACCAGACGACCCTTTGCCAATTATGAACGATTTCTGAGATTTGAGGAACCACTTCGAGAATCAATACCCTATAGATGCGAGAATGCATGCAAATACGATGTTGATTCTCGATCAGTCTTTAAAAAAACTTTAAATAGAGAAAATGTCTGTTTGCCAGAACTTAATAATGAATTACAAGTAATAGTTGGATTTATTCTGGAGACCTTGACTTCGGAAAGCAAAACCTGTGCTCCACGTCTCGATGTCGTCTTAAGGATGATGGATGACTTCGTCTTCTCCCTTTATTCTATTCCATGGACTCGTGACGTCATGATCTTTATTTTTGTGGCTTCTAAAATGGACATCAACAAGGGCAGACAAGATCTTTTCTTCTGTAGATCTGGGTGCAAACGAATAATACGTCTAAACAGGGATGGATTCTATCGGTCCTAGGGGAGTACTTTAAAAATTTTAGGGATTAAATTAAAGATCATTTTGTTTAAAAAATTTCCCCTTTTTTTATTAATTTTTTTAACTTACTTATAAAATGAAACTTTTAGGTTTCTTCTTTTTTACTATTATCATTCTGAAAGTTTTATGAGGAAAAAGACTCAAAGCAAAATAATAATATTTTCAAATTTTTTTAAATGAGTTAAATTACAATCTGAGACTTTTACAAAATGGTCAAATGTGAAGATTTAAAATTGGGGTTCTACGGCCCTGACTGAATCTTCTGCGTCGTACGTGCCTTACTATCGTATCGTCTTCTTTCTCGATTGGTCTTTGCTCGGCCTAACTTGATACTGTAATATTATCGTTCTCGGCAAAGCAAACTTTTCTATTTTGAAAGCCTTTTAATGAACTGTTCTTGAATCAACACCATGTCATGATATGCAACATGAATGCAAATAAAGGCGTTGATTCCGTTGGTAATCACCCTTTCGAATGACTTTCATGGGAATTAAAGGGTCCAGATTACAAAAAGAGGTTCATATTACAAAAGGAGTCCCTATTACAAAAAGAGTTTCTATTACAAAAAGTCTTAATTACAAAACAAATTTCTACACATAAGCCCTAGCTCTACCTCCTAGCTCCTCGACAGCTCTGAGCAACTTGGTAAACCTTGGTGCTTCTTCCATGTCCGGGGTTACGAAAGGTCGGAGAGTCGCGGCTTATGTAGCTAAGTCATTCACACACCTTGTAGCTCGTTGTATGTCCACCATCAGGGTCTCGTGTATATACTTTGGCACTACACGCTTGCTCGGCAAATCATTACTCCGGATCTGTTGATTAATCTCTGACCGATGTCGTGCGACTGGATTGATGTCGTCCTTCCTAAGACACCTTTTTTCCATGATGAAAGATTTTCTAATCGGGCAAACCACTTGAATCAACGCCTCTATGTAATGTGGATGCAATGATAATGCAACAAAAATATGTGTAAAATAAAAATAAAAATAAAACACAAAAACTGAGTTAGTACCGGATAAATACATAAATAAAAGGACAAATAAAATAAGGTAAACAAAAAAAAACCCTATTTATCCCGTCTAAAACACCTAAGGTTATCCGCATGGCTCTAAAGGGGTGGGTTTCTATATGTTCTCTACATGCAGTGTTGGTGCTAGGAGGTACCCGAATTGTCCTTGTTATCCTCTACTAAGAGTAGCAAGGCCCCCGATCATCACTCATTATAGGCTCCTTTCAACCGGGTTCAATTCAGGGGGACCCATTCGCTTATGTCTGCACGAAGGAACGATATCCTTACGAAAGCATAAGGTACTCGAGCCCGAAGGTACTTGCTAGGCCTACACGGGAGAACGATATCTCCATGAAAGCATTAGCATTTTCCCCCACTTACAAACGGGTTTATATGCCAAATTTTAAATGCGTTAAAATAAACACGCAATTACAACCGAATATTAATTTAATAGTCACTTTAATCCGAAACTTCTAATATTAGTAAAGTGGTAATTATTTGAAAAATCTTGACTCTCTCTTTTGTTTTTGAAAAACAAAAAATGTCCCCAGCGGAGTCGCCATCTGTAGCGATGTCCCCTTTTCGCTAAAAAAGTGGATTTTCGAAGTGTTTGTGATTTTTTGGATATAAAATGTTTATTCCGTGGGAGTTTTAAAAAAACCGCATTTTATTTAAAAATTGGAGTCGCCACCGGCTACTAGGTAGGTCGGACACCATAAAACCAGAGATTTGAAAACTATTGGGTTCGGGAGTCGGTTACGGATGGGGAAGGATTAGCACCCCCACACCGCCCAAAATTGGTACTTTAATAACTGCCGCTTTATTAATATTAAACTTTCCGGATTAAAGTGACGATCAATTTAAAATTTGGTTATAAGTGTGGGTAAATTTTAAAGGCCCCGTTATCCGAGGGTAAACGCCCAACCACTATCACTACGCCTGATACTGGCCCCATTTACGCTCGGATAAAAGGACACCACATTGACAATTTATATTCCATTATACAACCTTAGAAAGCAAAATGAATACAAAGCGATAAAAATATAAATAAATACTAATATAATAAAATAATAATCTAACATAAATAAAATACTAATCCGAAACATACATATATAAATATTAATCTAACTCATAAATAAAATACTAACATTCATAAATATTAATCTAACACATAAATAAAAAAACAAATTCAACATAAATAAAATACTATTCTAAAACATACATACATAAATATTAATCTAACTCATAAATAAAAACATATCTAACATAAATAAAATACTAACATTCATAAATATTAATTTAAAGCACAAATAAATATTATTCTAACACATAAACAAAAAACGAATCTAACATAAATAAAATATTAATATAAAACACAAATTTAAAACATATTAAATACTAATCTAAAACATAAACATACAAACTAAAAAATAAGACTACAATTTTAAAATAACTAATACTTCATTAAATTATAAAAATTACAACACTAATAAAAAGGGAAGAAAATATACCTAACTAAGAGCTCGAATGATGAACCCCGACTGAACCCCACCGGGATCTACCGCGACCCCTCCAAAAATATTAACTAGATTGGATCCAAAATAGGACCCCGATCGAATCGGTTAGGACCGAGAGCACTGCCCCCGGTCCTTGGCTACCGAGAGCATAGCTCTCTTTTGGCAGCCACTGCCGATTGCTTCCTTTCTAATTGCTCCCCCCCATGCCTCCTATTTATAGGCAATTGGAGGGTGACGTGGTCATCCCAAAGCCACACAAATTTCTTTTTTTTTTAATTTCACTTTTTTATTATATTTTTATTATTATATATTTTTTTATTTTTTATTAATTTTATATTAATAATAATATTATTAAAATAATACTAATAACACTAAAACCCGATAAAAAATGAGTGACTTCACCAAATCGGGGTTTGAAGGAGGAATATTATTGGGTTGGTTTCAAGAAGGATGTGACTGATTTTGTTGCTAAATGCATGGTGTGTCAGCGTGTTAAAGCTGAGCATCAATTTCCTTCCAGGTTGTTGCAACCGTTGAGGATACCAGAATGGAAATGGGAGAGAATCACCATGGATTTTGTGTCGGGGCTACCTTTTACACCGACTAAAAAGGATTCTATTTGGGTGATTGTGGATCGGTTTACGAAGTGTGCACATTTTCTGCCGATGCATACAATGTATACTTTGGATAAATTGGCTGATCTTTACATCGCAGAGGTCGTGAAGTTGCATGGAATGCCTAAGTTGATTGTGTCAGATATAGATCCGAGGTTTATAGCAAGGTTCTGGGAATGTTTGCATCGAGCCTTGGGTACTCGGTTGCATTTTAGCACTTCGTATCATCCTCAAACAGATGAACAGTCTGAGAGCGTGATCCAGGTCTTGGAGGATATGTTGAGGTGTTACATTATCGAGTTCCAAGGAACATGGGAAAAGCTGTTGCCGATGGTGGAGTTTGCTTATAATAACAGCTATTAGTCGAGTATTCAAATGGCACCGTATGAGGCCTTATATGGTATGAGGTGTCGTACGCCTTTGTGTTGGGCGGAGGTTGGGGAGAAGTATATTTCTATGCCCCATGTTTTGAAAGACACTAATGAGAAAGTGAAGCTTGTGTCCGAACGCTTGAAAGCGACATTTGATCAACAAAAATCAGCAGATTTGAAGTGTAGGGAAGTGGAGTACGCTGTTGGTGACAAAGTGTTTTTGAAGGTTTCACCTTGGAAGAAGGTGATGCGCTTTGGGCGTAAAGGGAAGTTGAGTTTGAGGTTTATCGGGCCGTATGAGATTTTGGATTTTGTGGGTCCCGTAGCTTATCGGTTGAGGTTGCCTTCTGAGTTGGAAAAGATTCATAATGTGTTTCACGTTTTGATGTTGCGGAGGTATCGGTCAGATCCCTCTCATGTTATGCCAGTTGAGGATGTTGAGTCGAGGCCGGATCTGACTTATGATGAGGAACCAGTAGAGATCCTTGATACCAGCAGTAAGGTTCTGCGTGGGAAGATGATAGAGCTCGTTAAAGTGTTATGGTGGCATCGAGGAGTTGAGGAGGCTACTTGGGAGAGTAAGTCGGATATGAAAAAGAAGTTTCCGCATCTTTTTCCTCTAGGTAAATTTCAAGAATGAAATTTCTTAAAAGGGGGAGAGTTGTAATGCCCCGATTTTGGGCTTAGGAGTTTTGGGGAACGATTTAGTCGGTCCTGTGGATCAGGATTAGAGATTTTAGTCAGATTCAGGATTTAAATTGGATTAAATATTTTTATTGAAGATAAAAATATGGAAAAATAGTCTAAAATCATTATTAAATGTATAAATAATTTTGGTAAAAACAATTTTGAAAAATGAAATTCAGAAATGGGATATTTTGGGTTAGTGACCAAAATGCAAGTTTGCAAAAGTGTTTTTAGTGACTGTTTTGGAAATGGGTCAAAACTTTGAATCTTTAAGGAGCTATTAATCCAAAAAGGTTTCATCAGATTTCTCCCTTTAATTAACTATTTTTAATTAAGTTTTAAGAGGTATAAATAAGGAGAGAATTAATTAAACACAATGAAGGCTTTTAAAAGAATTTCACGTAACTAATTTTGTAACTTCTTTTCTCCCAAATTCTCTCCAGCCAAACATATTTTCCAGCTTCAATTTCTTCAGGTAAAATTAGGATTTCAAAGAGTTTTTGATTTCCAATTGATTTCTAAAGCTTTTACATCAAATACTTATTATTTCTACCTTGATTTTCATGGTTTATAAAGCAATTAAGGGGAGAAATCAACATTGGTGGTAAGGATTCGTTCTTTTCCTCTAATGAAAGGTTCTTTATTGAAATTCCTAAGTTCCTGATCCATTTTATATGATTTGTATTGGTTTTTGATAAATTAAACTTAGATTTATGGTTTAATTGATGATTTATGATGAAAATTGGGGAAATTCGTAGTGATCTGTTTTTTCTGAGTTAAGGATTGGTTTATAACTTGATTTTGATGTCTAAAATGATTATGAAGGGAGTTTTGATGATAGAATCATGAAATCTAATGAATCTCTAATTTGTTAGGTTGTTATTTAAGAGATTTTGAGGTGTTGTGGTTGATTATTGCTTGCTGGAGGTATAATGTTGTTTTAGGTTGTTGTTTAGATGTTAATTGATGTTATTTGAAGGTTAAAATTCATAGTTGTGGGCTGGGTTGAGGTTTTTTGGGGAATCGATGATGTTTTCGGTTGTTAAGATAGAGTGTTGTGGAGGATTATAGTTGGGTGCTAATAATTGTTGTGTTGCTGTGAGTTTGGATGCATTGTAATGCATTGGATTCTCTATTATGATGTGTTTGAAATAGGGGAAAGTAGTTCAGAAGCGAATCTTGGTGTTGAGGAGTTGCCGAAGGCTTGATTTGACAACGACAAAGGAGGCGTTGCTTTGTCATTGAGTAAAACGGATAAGAATGGCTTTTCAATGGTTTGAAAAGGTTTTTGGGAGTCTAGACTATGCTTGATACGCTGGTCTAAGACTCGAAAGTAAGTGAATTGGTTTTTCTCTCTCATTTTCGGTTGGCAAATGCTTTATGAATGCACTTGTTTGATGAATGTTTACCTCATGTTTTATGCATGAAATGAGCATGGTTTAATGCTGGAAACTGATGTGAAATGATATTAGATGCATTTGGAAAGTAATGCATGATTTTAAAGAATGTTTGTGAACATGGTTTATGCATGGTTTAATGCATGTTGAGGTGTTTTGAATAATGCATATGAAAACAGTGAGGTATGTTTATAAAAGTGGATTATATTGGCAAGTGATGAATTAAAAATGTTATAGAAATGTTATCGGATATAATTGGCCGGCCATAGGGTTTGAAGTGCACTATAATAATTCGCCCATGGTTGTAGAGGTGGTACGGGAGGTACTTACTCCGACCATATGAACCCCAATGTTGTTGAGGTGATATTTAGATGGCATTTACTCCAGCCAAGAGCTGTAGAGGTTGATACGTCGAATGTGTTTACTCCAAGTTGGAGGATTAGCCTTGGTAGTGTAGAGGTGGTGTATGTGTTGCACGACTCCATGCCATTGAGCTGCAAGAGATTGCGAGATATCTTGGGAAATCCGTGTATCTGGTGTTACTGATATTAATGATGGTTTCATGGAAATGTTGTTGAGATGGATCACTTGTAAGCCTATATAATGTTTTAAATGTATCGTGTTGATTTGGAATAAAGTGTTTATACATGTTTTACTCCTTAAGCTTTGCATATGGGATGTTCTGTATGGGAAAGGCTTAAGTAGAGGGAATTGCATATGAGATTATGCCGTGGGATCCATGATACATGTTGCATATGGTTTAATATGCTGATTTTGTAAAGACTAAGTGCATGTTTTGAAAGAGTGGCATGATTGTTTTGAAATGATTTTTAATTGCATTGGATGATGGTTTGTATTTTGAGCGTTCCTCACTAAGCAATGATTGCTTACGCTCTCTTTTATCATCAATGCAGATTGATTAAATGCAAGTGGCCTAACAAGCAAGGAGGGAATTCCAAGACTTGGATTACCAAAGTATGTTTGAGTTTAAGTAGTAATAAAGGCAACGTGGCTTAAATGTTGTTGGGAGGGTTTGAGTGGTTAGTTCTCCATCTGAACAAGTTTATATTGCTGCTTTGGACTTGTGATAAGCTTGGTTTGTTGGATTTTGCACATGGTCATGCTTTGGTTGCTTGAGTATTAGGAAGCATGCCTATAGTTTACCTTTAAAGCATGATGATTGCTTCTTTATGTTTGGTTTATGGTAGTTGATGGTAAATGATCAATGATAATGTTATTTGATTGTTAGAAGCATGTTTAAGTGTTAGAATTCCAAAACGAGGCTAAAACCCAGCAAATTATGATGTTACAGGTCAGGGTGTATCGATACGCCTGTGCTTGTATCAATATAGGTAAGTGTTTCCAGGCACAGCGTATCGATACACGGGGGACCGTATCGATACAGGTAAGCACATTTTTAGGCTTAGCGTATCGGTACACGGGTGACTGTATCGATACGAGTCTACAGTTTCAGGCATAGTGTATCGATACACGTGAAGGTGTATCGATACGGTTTTGAGCTACTAGAATCTAAAATTTTGTAAAGGCTCAGGCATATCGATTCACTTGCCTGCGTATCGATACGGGTGGCAGTTAAGTTAGTTGAAAGTATGTTTTAAGGTTTCTGTTTTCTCTCGTTTTAGTCCCTGAGTGATATACATGCAATTAAATGAGTTTAAATGAATGTTTTGACTTGAAATTTCACCAGTATGCATGTAATTGGTTCAATTGAGGATTGGAAACTTTAACTGCGAAATTGGTCTTTTGAAACAATGGAAATTACAGTTGGGTCCCTGGGTGTTATGTATGCAATTGGATGAGTTTGGATGATCGTTTTAAGTTGAAATTCGGCATGTATGCTCGTAACTTGACTAATCGAAGATTGGTAAAGTAGATTACAAGTTAACCCTTATAGATTTGTAGATTTACATTTTGGTCCCTATTATTGTAAAGTGACCAATTAGATATTAAATCGATGCCCGATTGGGTTGGGTTTTCACTCGTTGTTTGTATGTACATGTAGGGTAATAACCATCATCTAGATAAGATAAAAAGAAAAAAATGGACGTGTCTCCAGAGTTTTTCTTCACGTTTACTTCGGTAAACCTAATGTAGCTCGCGCGTTCCGGTCTTGCGACTAGGCCGGGTCAAGGGGATTACAGAAAATTATTCGGTCGTTATTTTTATTCTATATATGGATAAGACAGGATATGATACGATTGATGATAAAAATTTTAGGAAGAAAAATATACTTCAAGATACCGAATTTTGATCGAACTTCGTAGTTAAGCGTGCTCAGGCCTTAGGATGGAAGGCTATCTGGGAAGGTCCCATATCTGTATGGATGAGTGGAAATAAATAAAATTTTATTAGATGATGGAATAATATGAAGTCACGGATTCAATTCGATAATTCGAATATCGAGAAATTGTAGTAGAAGTTCTAAGTAATTATAGGCAAATTGGATCGAGCTAAAATTTTAGAGATAGTTCCATAAACATTAGAAGAGTCATAAAATATCATTTTATGGATATTTGGATGTTAAAAACATGAAAAAAATATAAATCGATCAAAATGACATGGAATGGCAATTTTGTGAGTAAGTTGATCAGTAAAGGGCATTTTGGTCATTTTGCCCAAAAAGAACATGGAGGGAATTTTGAGATTTCTTTTATGGATGAATAGTGGCTGATTAGAATCCAACTAAGTCTAGTTTGAATATTACAAAATGGAAAATTAGAAATATAAATCTAGTTGGTGGGTATTTTTGGAAAGTGCAATTTATTGAATTAAAAATTCATTTTTAATGATACAAGTGTCTTAAATATATGAAATATGAAGGAATTATCAGCAAAAATACTCTCCAAAACGTTGGTGAAGAGAAAAAGAAGAGAAAAAATTTACAAGCTTGTTTTAAGCCCCGAATCTCGGTTTTCCGGTAATCTTTCGAACTACAAAGTTGTTCTACTCTTCAAGCTCTATCTTTTGATGTAAATAATTCATAGAATACTTGCTTGGTTGATGATATTTGATACGAGGAAGAAATAAGGGCTTATGAACAAATTGGGGCTTTTATGATTTTATGAATCTATGGTTGATTTTAAGTTAGAACCATGCTTGTATGATGTTAGAATCATGTTATTGAGTTGGGATTTAAAACCTACATATTTTGGTTTGTATATAGAAGATTAGGGTTTACGGATTCAAGTCTAACTCAGGGGTTGTGATGTTGGATTAATGATCTAGTAAGCTTGATTTGTTGTTTGGAAGCAAAACCCTAAGTTAAATACATAGGGACCATTTCGACAAGCTTCAAAATTAAGGGACCATATATGATTTTTATGAATTTGATGTGTATTTATATTATTAATGATGTTAGAGACACGAAAATGAAGTTAGAATGCTAAACCGACGATTAATCACATTAGTGACCATTTTGACAAATCGTCAAACTTGAATGGTCTATTCGGCAAAGAGGATATGTAGAAGGAGTAAATCTAATTTTTAGTTAAAATGATGGAATTCAGGTAGTAATGTTGATTGAAGGACTAATTTGCAAGGTTAAGAAGCTTGAATCCTTATATTTTAAATTTTGGTAACCATCTCGACAAATCAAGAGAAATTAGAGAAGTAAAGGTTTGAGCCTATTTTGATGAAGGATGTAAAGAGGACATATGGATACAAGCTTTATTCTAGTCATTTGAAGTAAAGTGATGGGACTAAATTGACAAGTAGAGAAATAAGAAGCAATTGGTGTAAATTAGAAGTTATTTACGGAAAGTTATGTTGGAATTTGAATTATGATAGTAAGTTTAAAAATTTGCCATAAATTCTACAAAAATGGCTAGATGATGAATTTTATACCGTTGTAAAGATTTGTTAGTCTAGTTTCATTTCCATCAATTGAAAACTGATTTTGAGTTTGGTGTTAAAAGATATGGAATTTTATTCAAAAGAAGGTCAGAAAAATTACACAGCAATTTCTGCCCGGATAGCTCTGTGACGTGAATGTAAGGAATTTTCATAATTTTTTAGATTTTATTAATTATGTGGCTTATACTGTTAGAACCGTTATCGAATCTAGTTTCTCTAGTATAAAGTAAATTAAGTTCCAGTATGTATTCTGCCCTGTATAAGTAAATCTTTGAAGATAGCGCAGGCTGTCAAAAAATGGAATTTGAAACATTTTGTATTTAAATGTTAGTTAGCTAGTTCAGAAGAGTTATTGGATGTTCAAATTGGTCACTAAGGACCATAATAAGTTTTTGAACAGTACAAGGAAGAAAGTAAAATATTTGGAAATTTTATATTCGAATGATTATATTAGACAACATGTTTAAGGTATTGTTAGATTTGAATCTAACAAATATTTTATTTTATTCATGTGATTAATGAAGTCAACTCTGAATCAAAGAATGTTTGAGGTACTATGAAAGAAAGGATTGAACTAGGACTTAGTGAGGCATTGTGTTAAGTGGCCAAGGTGAGTGCATTTTTACCTATTTTATATATGTGATATGAGGAAGACTTGCGATAAGTCAACCTTGATATTAATGAAAATGTATGTTGATCAAAGTTATGAAAATGTCATGAAATATTAATGTCATATGAGATACATTGATATGGCATAATGATTTACCTAAGATAAATCGAATTTTAGATATTGGGTATGAACTGCCTAATATCGACTTATATGATTTATATTGATGCTTTGAACATGGAATGTTAATTATAATGTTGATTTTGCCCAAGTACTATTGTGAAGTCTTTGGTATAGTTGGATATCCATAGAGTCCTAGCAGCTGCATCATAGCACTACGGTGTGAGATAGACTCTTTGGGGTCGAGATAGACTCTACGGAGTTGTGTTAGACTCTACAGAGTCGGTTCAAACACTACGGTGTTGCATAGCACAAAATGTGCGAGTATGAGGAGCAAAGGGTATCCTCGATTACGTACTCATCATTAGACGCTACGGCGTTGTAGACACTACGGTGTCGGTTATGATGTGTACCAAAGTATCACATTATATTTTACTTTGGGCTATAATACATGAAATGCATTTATGCAGGCAGTTAAGTTAAAAAGCTTAACGTATATTTGATTAATAAAATAAAGGTTTGATGATATGATATAAACTGCAATTGGGACTCGCTTGCCATTTTGCAGGAATTGTATTGCACTGTTACATGACAGAGGTATGACTTTGATAAGTCAGTTTTATACGATTCTATATTTTTATATAATATACACAATAATCTGTTTATTTATGTTATTTCTATACATTAAATGCTTTACTTTAATTTATAGTTGTCTCACTAGGTGAATACTTAGCGTGTGTTGTTTCACACGTAGGTTATTGGAAACTTATCGGAAGAGGAGTCAAGCATGTTGATCATGCTGCAATCTGCCAAACATCAGTAAGACATTCTAATTTATGATATTCTCTAGTGGGCATGTATCAATTTATTCATTAGTTGTTTTAAAGGTATAAGTTTGATTAATAGTCAGATAAATATGAATTATTCGTATGGTTAAAGAATTACCGGTGATGATATTTAATCGGGTAAAATTTTATTTATTGTTTATCGTGTATCGATTTTAAATTCAAGAAAGGGCCTAGGCAGTGTAGCTAGTTTTCACCCAGAGTTACATACTTATTTTAATAACTGAATAACATGTTTATAAACCAATTCAGGGTCAAAACTAGTAATCTGCAAATAGGCTATGAATACTTCGAAAGTCGAGAAAGGGTTATTTTATGAACTAGTTTTATGTCAGATGTTTAAAAAAATTTACTACAAGTCTAGAACTCTGTTAAATAATTTTGTGACATCCTTAATGTGTATTCGTACTACGAGTATATGTTAAGGGTGTTACATTTAGTGGTATCGGAGCTATAGGTTATTCGGTTATGGATACTAAACCGAGTTTGTTATAAGTTTGTCAGTAAATACATGCCCCTAAAATGTCATATTACTGATGTGTTGATTGTATGACTTGAAGATGCTCCTCATTAGCATTAGGTAGAATAATATTATAGCAAGGAAAGTAAGATGCTACCGGATTTTGTCAATCGACGAATCCCAGAGGTTAATAAAGGACTCATAGCGAGTACAATGAAGTGAATAAGTATGGTAATCAACTTCAGTCTGAGTTGAGTTACCTGCATTGTAAGGAGCTGATGCAGTAATTATAAGATGTTAGTCCTTAACATCTATATATGCACTTAAGTTTATAACAACATAGGTTACAAGGAAATTTAGATAGTAAGGCTCACATTTCAAGGTGAAAAGCAGTCGTAGGACTGTAAGTTTGTGACTAAATGATATTAAGATATTCGAATATAAAGAAGTAAGAAGAAGAAGAAGTATCTTTACTTGGGAAATATATATGCTTGAGGGTCGAATATGGCACTCCATAAGACAATATTGATTAAGTTATGAGAAAGAAAGACGGAAAACTTAGTAGTAGGAAGTTAGTAAACATAAATTATATTTAACCTAGTAAAGAAAGAATGTTTGATGAAAAGCAAACTGAATTAGATGAAAATCAGGGCATGAGATTGAGATTGATGGTTACTGATATTAATAAAGAAGAATTTATATTTCTAGTGATAGTGACTTGAAAGAAAAGCTATTCACAGAAGATCAATGTAGCCTGTTAATTATACATCTTGGAAATAACCAAGAGTAGCAAGAGTTGCAATTTTGATTAGAAAGAGACAGCACGGGTACTAAATACTTCTTGGATTAGTAAGAATACATAAATAAGTACCATGGATTTCATAAAAGGATTGCTAGTAAATTTGAACTGAAAGAATTCAATCTGAGTGATTGTGGATAGTTAGATTAAATCTGCACGTTTTACCTTAGCTTGTAAAGCTAAATAAGTGTATAGACATGTATTTTAAGAAGAGATAGTCAGAACTACATGGTGTCATGGTACTTATTGTATCCAATAAAGGTCTAAAGATTATTCCAAGAATTATGAAGTATTTACATGAGGTTTGGAATATTGAATTAAGATTCAGTCCCGTTCTTCCTCCATAAACTGGTGGACAGTTGAAATGGATTACTCAAACTTTGGAAGACAGATTAGAAATATTTTTCAATGACTAAATTGGCATACGATACTAAGAATAGTCAAGTAATAAGAGGGTATCTCTCAGAATATTTTATACAAGTAAGAATGTAAATAAAAATTTCTCTGAATGGATAGCAAACTTGGTTAACAGAGACCAAAAATTATGAAATCAGAAGATTTCATTAATAGTGGTTTTCTCAAGGAAATGTAAGATAAAAGAAGTTATTAGAAGGATCAAGGCAAAATTGAAGAAGTAGTACTTGTAACAATGGATCAGACATTAGTTGAAAATTCGAGGATGAATTTTCTTAAAGGGGAGAGAATTGTAACACCCTGAAATTTCGTTAAACAGTATTAAGGTCATTTGTTACTAAGTTAATAGCTTAAAAGCTAACTTAGTGACTAAAATGACAAAAATGCAAAAGTTAGGATTTCTTCGATTATGGGTTATGGAAAAGGAATTTCTGAGATTTAAAAGCATAAAATGATAGAGGGTAAGCTAATTAGGGTACTTGCAAAGTTTGGTCGAAATCCGAGGAAAATTGGAATGGGAATCGAAGTTTAAAATTTAGTGACCAAAATGATAGGTTTTCAAAAGTTGGTGTTTAGAGAATAAAGATGTGAAAATTATGAGCCCCTAATGAAGAATTTTACAATTAAGAATTTTTATTCCCTGAATGGATAGACCGGGTTAGAATGTGTATTTTGGCACTCCCCGAATTCTAGTATGAGAATTATGTAAAAAGTTATTCTCAGTTAAATAATTAGGGAAAGCCAGATATATGACTCGAATAAAGAAAACTATTCGGTCATTATTTTTATTCTGTATATGGATAAAACATGATATGATACGAAAGATGATAAAAGTTTTAGGAAGAAAAATGCAGTTCAAGATACTGAATTTTGATCAAACTTCGTAGTTAAGCGAACTCAGGCCTTAGGATGGATGACCATCTGGGAAGGTCCCATATCTATATGGATGAGTGGAAATACATAAAATTTTATTAGATGATGGAATAATATGAAGTCACGGATTCAATTCGATAATTCAAATATCGAGAAATCATAGTAAAAGTTTTAAGTAATTTTAGGCAAATTGGATCGAGCTAAAATTTCAGAGATAGTTCCATAAACCTTAGATGAGTCAAAAATATCATTTTATGGATATTTTGATGTTAAAAAGATCAGAAAAAATTTATATCGATCGAAATGACATAGAATGGTAATTTTGTGAGTAAGTTGATCAATAAAGGGCATTTTGGTCATTTTTCCCAAAAGGGACATGGAGGGAATTTTGAAATTTCTTTTATGGATGAATAGTGGCTGATAGAATCCAACTAAGTCTAGTTGGAATGTTATAAAATGGCAAATTAGAAATATAAATCTAGTTGGAGGGTATTTTTGGAAAGTGCAATTTATTGAATTAAAAATTCATTTTTAATGATACAAGTGTCTTAAATATATGAAATATGAAGGAATTATCAGAAAAATACTCTCTAAAACGTTGGTGAAGAGAAAAAGAAGAGAAAAAAATTTACAAGCTCGTTTTAAGCCCCGAATCTCATTTTTAGGTAATCTTTCGAACTACAAAGTTGTTCTACCTTTCGAGCTCTATATTTTGATGTAAATAATTCATGGAATAATTTCTTGGTCTATGAGATTTGATATGAGGAAGAAATTAGGGTTTATGAACAAATTGGGGCTTTTATGATTTTATGAATCCATTGTTGATTTTAAGTTAGAATCATGCTTGTATGATGTTAGAATCATGTTATTGAGTTGGGATTTAAAACCTACATATTTTGGTTTGTATAGAGAAGATTAGGGTTTATGGATTCAAGTTTAACTTAGGGTAATGATCTAGTATGCTTGATTTGTTGTTTGGAAGCAAAACCCTAAGTTAATACATAGGGACCATTTCAGCAAGCTTCAATATCAAGGGACCAGATATGATTTTTATGAATTTGATGTGTATTTATTTTATTAATGATGTTAGAGACACGAAAACGAAGTTAGAATGCTAAACCGATGATTAATCACATTAGTGACCATTTTGACAAATTGTCAAACTTGAATGGTCTATTCGGCGAAGAGGATATGTAGAAGGAGTAAATATGATTTCTAGTTAAAATAATGGAATTTAGGTAGTAATGTTGATTGGAGGACTAATTTGCAAAGTTAAGAAGCTTGAATCCTTATAATTGAAATTTTGGTGGCCATCTCGACAAATCAAGAGAAATTAGAGAAGTAAAGGTTTGAGCCTATTTTGATGAAGGATGTAAAGAGAGAAAATGAATACAAGCTTTATTCTAGTCATTTGAAGTAATGTGATGGGACTAAATTGACAAGTAGAGAAATAAGGAGCAGTTGGTGTAAATTAGAAGTTATTTATAGAAAGTTATGTTGGAATTTGAATTATGGCAGTAATTTTAAAATTTTGCCATAAATTCTACAAAATGGTTAGATGATGAATTTTATACCGTTGTAAAGATTTGTTAGTCTAGTTTCGTTTCCATCAAACGAAAACTGATTTCGAGTTAGGTGTTAAAAGATATGGATTTTTAGTTGAAAGAAGGTCAGAAAATTTACACAGCAATTTTTGTCTGGATAGCTTTGTGACGTGAATGTAAGGAATTTTCATCATTTTTGTAGATTCTATTAATTTATGTGGCTTATATCGTTAGAACCATTATCGAATCTAGTTTCTCCAGTATAAAGGAAATTAAGATCCAGTATGTATTCTGCCCTATATAAGTAAATCTTTGAAGGTAGCACAGGCTATCAAAAATGTAATTTGAAACATTTTGTATTTAAATGTTAGTTAGCAAGCTCGGAAGAATTATTGGAAGTTCAAATTGGTCGCTAAGGACCATAATAAGTTTTTGAATAGTACAAGGAAGAATGGAAAATATTTGGAAATTTTATATTTGAATGATTATATTAGACAATATGTTTAAGGTATTGTTAGATTTGAATCTAACAAATATTTTATTTTATTCATGTGATTAATGAAGTCAAGTCTGAATCAACGAAGGTTCAAGGTACTATGAAAGAAATGATCGAACTAGGACTTAGTGAGGCATTGTGTTAAGTGGTTGTTACCTCTCCAAAAGTACTATTTTTAATGCTAATCTTACAATTTCTCTCTTGTTTTTAGGTACATTTAGTTGCATTAGGATGATAAAACCATGCATTTACATAAGGAGTTTAGAATTCTGTCTATGCCAGTGTGAATGGTTGTTTTGTTGGCAATTTTGCAGGTTTGGCATAGTATTTGGCCCAGAAAAGCAGCACAGGAAGGAATGCTAGAGAGAATACCGAGTGCTATTGGCATAGATGGACCAACAATGCCAAGCACCGGTTGGCAAAAAATGAACTTGATGGCATGCCAAGAAGCTATTGGACCCCCAAAAAATAGGACAAGATCAGGCTCCGAAAAGATAACTATTGGATCAATCTCTAAAAAAATAGCGGATAAGGCGGTGCCAAGACTGGTTGGCATATTCATGCCAAGCTTGGATGCCAAGGTAGCATTGGCAGTATGACGGCAGCCATAGCCTGATCAACTCTCATTCAAACTTGGATAAGATGATTATCCCAAATCCCTTGAGCATTTGAGATTAAAAAATTGGAGAGTTTATCCTATCCCTTACTTGCACGCCTATTTAAACACCAACCAACTAAGCATTCGAGGAGGACTTTTGGAGTTTTTTCGGTGATTGAGTGAGGATTTGGAGTGCGAGACGATTGAAAACCGGTTGAACCTAGGAAGGGTGGTTTGACCAGCTTGGCTGAGAGCATGGATCTTGAAGGGTTGCATCGAGAGACCCCTTCTCGCCCATTTTCTCTTTCAAGTTGTTTTATCTTGTTTTTAATGATGATGTACTTTGAAAACGTTTATGGTTTTTTGGTTAAATCCCTCAATATGAACTAATCTAATAAGTTAGGGGGGATGTTTGCGTTGAACGCTATTTTATGTTTTAGTTTTTGATAATAAATCTGCCTTGGCAATGTCTTATCTATTCGGCATACTTTAATGTTTTCTAAATACTATGCCAAGCGAGAGCTGGCACTGTTGGCCTATTGTTCCTCAATATCTTAACAGACTTGAAGTGTCAATGATTAAGTTGTTGAATACTAAGGAGAGAAGCTTTGAGAGAAGTCGTTCAAGTAGATGAACTTACTTCGGGAGTGAAATCTACCCTTAGGAATATAGATTGGATCTTAATCAAATTGGTTTATTTAAGAGCATGCACTATAGAGATATAGGGGTTTTTACATGATCAATTTAGGGCAATGACCATCGAGAGAGGCTTTGCTAATTTTGAATATGCTCGGCAAGCAATACCAAGACAGGTTGTTATTAAAGACTGGCACAACATGAATAGCGTGAAAACCAGACATTCCCTGGCAATGCTCATCATTCATTAAAGCACCTTCCTTGTCAACGTCTTTACTTTGCTTTTATTTCTTTTCTATTCAATTATTTCCAAGACGAACTTCAAAACAAAATAACTTTTTCTCAAGGCAAGTAACGATCAAGGCAATCAAATTCCAAGTCAATCTCTGTGGGATTGATACTTAGCTTAACTACTATATTACTTGTAGACCGTGTATACTTGCACGCAAAAGACTCATCTTGGCACAGTTTTATAATTTTCCAATACATATATTTTGCCCCATTTTGCTAGCTTTCACTTAGAAAGTCTACAAGTTTTTGGCGCCATTGTCGGGGATTGCAATGGAATTGATTGTTTTTAAATTTTTACTTGTCTTTCTTTTATTTTTTATTTTTTTATCGGTGTATGACCAGAAGCCACCTTGTGGTAGACGAGTGGCCATACGATCCGAAAATTGAGAAAACCTTGCAGAGGTTAAAAAGAAGATTTCGAGAGATGAATAATCAAGGTAATAGAGGAATGATGTGGTGAACAATGAAGGAAATCCACTTAGCAATGAGATACCACCACCACCTGTTGTCCCAATTTTTGATGAAGAGAGACCTATTAGAGAACATTCGGCACCAACCATTGACAATTTGATGCCAGGATTTGTTGTCATAGAGGTAAACGCTGTCAATTTTGTACTTAAGCAGGTAATGATTCAAACTCTTTTGAATGTAGGTCAGTTTGATGGAGCACTTACGGGAGATCCGAGGCAACATCTGAAGCAGTTCATAGAGATTTTCCAGTTATTTCAACAGACTGGAGTATCTGAAGATATCGTGAAGCTGAAGTTATTCACTTTTTCTTGAGAGATAGAGCTAAGGCTTGGCTTAATTCTTTGCCACCTGGCTCAGTTACTTCATGGGCAGACCTATGCCAGAAGTTCTTGACAAGATTCCAGCCACCAACACTCACTGCTAAGCTGCGAGGTGAGATCATTACATTCAGGCATGCTGATGATGAGACCTTATATGATGCCTGGGAAACTTTTAAAGATTTGTTAAAAAGGTGTCCTATGCATGGATTCCCGAATTGGACCCAAATACAAACCTTTTACAATGGATTGAATGCAACAACGAGGATTGTTGTTGATGCTTCAGCAGCTGGTTCGTTGCTTGACAAGAAGTATACCGAGGCTATTGACATTCTTGAGAGGATTGCAATCAATTATTTTGAATATCCTGTTGCTAGACTTGGGACCGAACCAAAACCAGTGGGAAATTTCAGGTTGATGAACTAACGTCCATCCATGTCGAGATTTCTAACCTTACCAGCATGGTGAGAACGTTGCAAAAGAATAATGAGTCCCAAGAAGTTAAAGCATTAGACCTATTTTGTACAATTTGTGGAGAAAACCATCATGTGGATGAATGCCTTGCCAACCCTGAATCAATAAATTTTGTTGACAATGTTAATTGTTACTATAATCCTAACTCCAATACTTATAATGCAGGTTGGAGACAACACCCAAACTTAGCATGGGGAAATCAAGGAGGTAACTAGTACAATGCCCAGCGCTAGAATACCCAGAGGCATAATAACAATGTCATGCCAGCTTTCAACAACAATGGCATGCCAGCATTCTATCAGAATGCCATGCTACAGAAAGCTCAAAACAATTTTCAGCAAGGGCAGAGACTCAACCAAAGAGGCACTTTCACAGAGTACATGGAGAGGAATGATGCCACCGTCTAGAGTTTTGTAGCATCAATGAGAAACATGGAAGTCCAGCTAGGGCAGATTGCCAGTGCGCTCAGCAATCGACCCTAAGGATCATTGCCAAGTGACACAGAAGATGCTCGTCACAAAGACAATGAGCAATGCAAAGCTATAACTCTTCGGAGTGGTAAGTAGTGTGAGATGGAGAGGGTTTCTAATCAGACAATTAATTTCCAAATTAAGAAGCCAGTGCCGGCAGATAACCCCAGGGAAGTAGAGAAAGAGGAAACAAAAATAGATGATGCCAAATAGCATACCGAAGCCAGCACTGATGACAAATAGACTGATTCCAGCACTGCCTCGACAAAGGCAGTAGAGCCGACACATGTTTATCCGCCACCACCATTTCTAGCAAGACTTCAAAAACATAAGCAGGACCAGCAATTCAAACGCTTCTTGGAAGTTCTTAAGCAATTGCAAATCAACATTCCATTGGTAGAAGCCCTTAAGAAAAGGCCCAACTATGTCAAATTCCTGAAGGATATTCTGTCCAAAAAGAGGAAGTTGGAAGACTTTGAAATTGTTGCTCTGACCGAGGGATGCAGTGCCATGATCCTAAATCGATTGCCACCAAAGCTGAAAGATCCGGGAAGTTTCACTAGTCCCTACACCATTGGCAACAAATTTATGGGCAAGGCACTGTTTGACCTAGGAGCCATCATCAACTTAATGCCAATGTCAGTTTTCAGGAAGCTTGGTATAGAAGCAAGACCTACCACGGTGACACTTCAGCTGGCAGACCGATCCTATGCACATCCCAATGGTAAGATTGAGGATGTGTTGGTCAAGGTAAACAAATTTATTTTTCCAGCTGATTTTATCATTTTGGATTGTGAGGCTGATGTTAATGTCCTGATTATTTTGGGTAGGCCTTTCCTTGCCACGGGTAGGGCTTTGGTTGATGTTCATAAAAGGGAACTAACAATGCGCATGAATGACCAACATGTTACCTTTAATGTGTTTCAAGATTTGAAATGTGCAGATGAACCTAATGAATGCCCAGTAGAGGAGATGATGGAGTCCATTTACACTTTGGACATGGCACAGTTATGCCAGGATACAGAATTTGATGCCAGCAACTTAGATGGCATAGCTGAACGATTTGAGAAACCTGAAGAATCAGTCTTGGAGGCCGAGGAGACGAGTTATTTTGAGCCACACAGTTGGCCGGCAGAGAGATCAAGGCACCCAAAACATCAATTGGGGAACCACCAGAGTTGGAAATAAAACCACTGCCAAAATCACTTGAAGTATGCTTATTTAGGTAAACAATCAACTCTGCCAGTGATCATTGCCACTAATCTCACTAATGATCAGGAGGAAAGATTGTTGGCAATATTACGTAATTATAAGCAAGCATTGGGTTGGACCTTGGCAGACTTCGAGGTATTAGCCCAACCATTTGCATGCACAAGATTTTCTTGTAGGAGTACCATGGCAAGACCATTGAAGGCCAGAGAAAGCTAAACCTGAGCATGAAAGAGGTAGTGAAAAAAGAGATCATAAAATGGCTTGATGTTGAGATCATTTATTCCATTTTTGATAGCTCTTGGGTTAGCCCGTCGCAATGCGTGCCAAAGAAGGGTGGCATGATCGTGGTACAAAATAGTAAAGCTGAATTGATTCCCTCCAGAACTATCACTGGATGAAGAGTGTACATGGGCTATAGGAGGCTGAACAATGCCATGAGGAAAAACCAATTCCCATTGCCATTCATCGACCAGATGCTAGACAGGTTGGCAGGTAAAGCTTTCTATTATTTTTTTGATGGTTACTCAACTTATAATCAGATTGCCATCGCCCTTGATGATCAAGAGAAGACCACATTCACGTGTCCATATGGGACGTTTGCGTTTAGAAGGATGCTATTCGGCCTATGCAATTCCCCAACAATGTTCAACGTTGCATGATGTCTATTTTTTCCGATATGATAGAGCACAACATGGAAGTATTCATGGATGATTTCTTAGTGTTTGGCAAAATATTTGAGGAATGTCACTAGAGTTTGGAGCAAGTCTTGAAGAGATGCATAGAGACAAACCTAGTGTTGAACTGGGAAAAATGCCACTTCATGGTGAAGGAGGGCATTGTTCTCGGGTACAAGGTAACGAGAGAGGATTGGAAGTTGATCAAGCAAAAGTTGAGGTAATTAAGCAATTGCCGCCTCCAACAAGTGTTAAAGGTATAAGGAGTTGTTTAGGACATACCGGTTTTTATCGGCATTTTATTAAAGACTTTTCAAAAATTGCCAAACCTTTATGCTTGTTATTAGAACATAATGCCACTTTTGTATTTGACGATTCTTGTTTGAGAGCATTTCAGGAACTTAAAGAGAAGTTGATCAATGCCCCTATAGTTGGGGCGCCATACTAGAATGAGCCCTTCGAGCTCATGTACGATGCCAGCGACTATGCCGTTGGAGCAGTCTTGGGACAAAGGCATGGTAAGGTTTTCCATGCCATCTACTATGCCAGCCGAACCTTGAATGAAGCACAACTGAACTACTCTACGACCGAGAAAGAATTTCTTGCGGTTGTATTTGCTTTTGATAAATTTAGATCTTATTTAATTGGTAACAAAGTTGTGGTTTATACAGATTATTCGGTATTGAAGTATCTCTTGGCAAAGAAAGATGCCAAGCCCAGACTAATCCGATGGACGCTCCTACTTTAAGAATTTGATCTTGAGATAGAGACAAAAAGGACAATGAAAACTTAGTAGCTGACCACCTCTCATATTTAGAGCATCATCTTGAAGCTGGTAAAACCAATTTTATAAGAGATGAATTTCTTGATGAGTGTTTTCTTACAGTTAATGTAATGGCATGGTATGTTGATATTGTCAACTACTTGGTAAGCAATATTCTACCACCAGACTTGGCATTCAATGCAAAGAAAAGGTTCTGGCAGAAAGTTAGGCAATACTATTGGGACTAGCCAATATTGTTCAAACAATGTGTCGACCAAGTGATCCGTCAGTGTGTGCCCGAGGATGAGTATCATAACATATTGCATTTGTGCCATGCCGCACCATATGGAGGTCACTTTGCTGGGATAAAGACTGCTGCCAAGGTGCTGCAGTCAGGATTCTTTTGGCTTATACTATATAAGGATGCCCACGAGTATGCCAAGGCGTGTGACCGATGCCAACGAACAGGGAATATCTCTGGCAAACACCGACTACCGCTCTAAAGCATTATGCTTGTGGACTTATTTGATGTATGGGGGATAGACTTTATGGGTCATTTTCCACCCTCATTTGGTAATGTATATATTCTTGTGGCCATTGACTATGTATCTAAATGGGTAGAAGCTGTTCCCTGCCAACAAACAATGCCAAGGTCATTGCCAAGTTCTTGCATAAGCACATTTTTACTAGATTTGGCGCTCCTATAGTGATTATTCATGATGAGGGCACCCATTTTAAATGTAATCTAATATCGAAAGCTTTGTGCAGGTATGGTATACAACAGAGAATTGCTACGACATATCGTCCACAAACAAACGGGCAAGCTGAGATTTCAAACAAAGAGATTAAAAACATTCTAGAGAAGACTGTTAATCTATCAAGAAAAGATTGGTCCTTAAGACTAGATGAGTCCTTGTGGGCTTAGAAGACTACCTTTAAAGCTCCTTTGGGTACTTCACCATTTAGACTTGTTTTCGAAAAATCATGCCATTTGCCAGTAGAGCTTGAACATAAAGCTTATTGGGACATCAGAACACTTGGCATGGCATGGAGAGTTGCTAGAGAAAAGAGGTTACTAGATCTAAATGAGTTGGAGGAATTCAGAACATAAGCCTATGAGAATGCCAGGATCTACAAGGAGAAGGCAAAACGCTGGCATGACAGTAGGATAATGCCAAGACAATTTGAGGTAGGACAACGTGTTTTGTTATTCAACTCACAACTTAAGTTGTTTCCAGGGAAACTCAGATCAAGATGGACGGGCCCTTTTGAAGTTATGAAGCCCTATGCCCATGGAGCTGTGGACATTAAGAACTTGAAGTCGGGAGAAATTTTTAAGGTGAATGGCCAACGTTTAAAGCACTACATGGAAGGTGATCAAAACAATGCGAAGAAGGTGATCATCTTGGTAGAGGTAACGTGAAAACATCATCGGGTTTGAATTTTTGTAAATATTAGGTTAGTTGTTTTTCTTTGTTGTTAGATTTCAAGATTTTTTAGTATTTTTTCTTTCTTTTAAATTTTCATTTTTATTCCTTTACTGTGTTGAAAGGTTTTCTATGAGTTTATGTATAATCAGTATGCCAGGAACAATGTCAGGAGCAATGCCATGATTAATGCCAAGGGGAGACTTGGTATAAGCCGATGCCACAAGGAGAATTCTGTGTGCCAAGCATAGTGCCAAAGCAGCTTGGCATACGGTGGATTAAACATGAAAAAAATTGAAAGAGGAGGTGAACCCTAGCTTGATCGGACCATTAAATAAGACAGTATTTTTTTAATTTAAACCCTAGCCGCCCAAAAAAAATTAGGTTAAAATTTAAATTTAACCTAATCATCTTATCACTTCAAATTCTTACCCAATATTATCTCTTACAACCTTATCAATTCACCCTTATCACTTTATCCCCCTTGAAATCAAATCTTTTTATCTTCCATCATTATCCCTATTTACTCACCCGATTAAAACACCGAACCGTTTCACTTTTTCACTTTCTTACCCTAGCTGATTTTTAAAGAACCAAATCTTTCTCACTTTTTCACTTTTTCTTTTCATCAAGCAAGAACCAAAATCCATATTGTCTCTTCTTCTTCATCCTTGTTAAAAATCGTTCCAAATTCTTCAACGTTTTCAATGGCTTCTTCCTCTACCCTTTCAAATTGATTTTTTAATGAGGAGATCTGGAAAAAGTTTGATACTAACTTTGCTTCGAGATCTTTTGCTATGAAAAACACTTTGATTTCAAAACGGAGACAAACAATGGCTTCCCTCCAAAATTCATGTCAACGATTAGCCTGCAAAAATGGAATCTGTTTTGCCAGCAAAAATGGGAGATTTATGCCACCATTGTTCAAGAATTCTTGTGACCAAGGATTCGCCCTTCTTGATGATTCGAGGTAAATGTGTATGTTTTGATGAAAGGTATATTAACACTATGTTTGAGTTGGACAGTGCAGGGGATGAACATTTTGAGTATGCTGATTCAATGAATGCTGCCATGAGAAAGAGGTTACTAGCAGACTTGTGTGAACCTGGCACAGCATGGACAGTGTCATCAAAGGGGCACCATATGGTAAAGTGGTTGGCATTGAAGCCCCAATGGAGAGGATGGAATTACTTTGTAAAGGCAAATCTGATGCCAACATCCCACAACGAGACTATATTAGAAGAGAGGATGATCCTATTGCATTACATCGTTATGGGGCGCAAGATTAATGTTAGCAAGCTCATTATTGATGAAACTTAAAAATGTGTAGAAAAAGGTAATGGTAGTTTGTTCTTTTCTTGGTTAATTTCTAACATTTGCATGCTCCATGGTGTGCCTAAGCTTGATACATATAAAGGACAAATGATCAAGGGAACAACAATCACATTGGTATATGGAGAAACCTCATTGCTGCCGAGCCAAAGGACAAGGGCAAGGGGAAGGCAAAAGTGCCCACGCCAAATCCAAAGGTGTCAAAGGCAATGTGAGACGCCATGACAGATAGTTCACTGGCAGTGCTGTCACAAATTTACCATCGCTAGGAGATCATTCTCTAAAAGTTAGACAAAGCCAAAGAGCTTAATGTCAAACTGATACATTACATACAGGCCAGGGATGTTGTCATCAGGGAGGCTCTTAAAAGAATGTCCCCTAATTTTGTGCCAGAAATTCCAGATTTCCCTGTCGAGCCCCCTACCAGCGATGATGCCATGTCAGCCAGCCCAGACCATACCCCATCTGATGCCACAGTCCCACTGTCTCCAATTCAAGTCGAGTCTGCCAGTTTTGATTCCTCATCTAAATCAAAGGAAACCAAAGCCAAGTCTACTAAAGCCAAGTCACCAGTGACACCTGCTATACATACATCATCTGATGCCACCGACGCACCTGCCGCATCAAAACCCACACAGAAAATGGAGGAAGTTGAAGCCACCACTGCCGCTTCAAAATCGAGCATGAAAGGAAGGAAATGAATGGCCCCTGATCGAGGGACATTTGTGAAAAGAATGACCCGTGTCACACTTGAAGAAGTCTCCGAAGGGGAGTCCTCTTTTTCCTAAACTCCTTTATATTTCATTACATTGCATTTACATGATCATGCATTTTATTTTACTATTTTTTGTATATATGTGTTGTTTTATGCATTGAGGACAATGCACATCTTGGGTTTGGGGTGTGCTTTTCTTCGCATTTATGCCATGCATTTCATGTTTAATTTCTGTTGCCATGCCATTTGCCATGCCATCTAGGTCATTTAGAATAGATGCATACCGAACCACTAAAAAAAGAGAAAAAGAAAATTTTACCTCGGTTTAATTTTGAAAAATTTTAACACTTGTTAGGCAAGTTTAATTTGATCTAGGTGTCTGTCCAATGAGGAAATTTTAATCTTTAGTTGTCATGCCATGCCAGCAGAATAGTGTGCCAGGTAGTTTGACAATTGATCTCTAGTTTAGGGAACTGAAATTTCACTTAACACGTAGTATGTATCTAGTTCCTTAGCAAACTTAGACTTTTTGAAACTATGCTCAGATTAAAAAAATGATGCCAAGGTAAAAGAAACTAATAAGGCAGCAATGTTCTGCCAGGGCAATAAAAATGAACTATCCTCTACCTAGGGATAATAAATTCTTGGGGCTTCGTGGTTTGCTCCCTCTTAGTTCTCAAGTCCAAAACCTTAGGGTATGAGTTGAAAAGAAAGCCTAATGATGTCTAGATTAAGGTGGGGATTCATGGTATGTTGCCTCTTACCTCTCACGCTAAATAGTGTCACGAAGCAAGCTTAAATAGATGCCAACAAAAACCCTTGGCAAAGAAAAAAATGAAAAAAAAAAATCTGAGTTTATGTAGTAAATTGGTCTAAGGGAGTGAAAGGATACTTGATGCATATTTCCTGCACATCATGCACTATTCATGAACTGAGACTAGAGTAATATTGCTGCACTTGAATTACTACATGTTTGGCATTATTACACTAAGATACCGAGGACAAAAATAGAGCCAAAATCTGCTTGCCAATATGTGTTGGCATTCTAACCAAAATTTTGTCGAGGTAACATTTTCACAGTTTTGTTTTTATTTTGATTGCATTACTTGATGACAAGTAATGAGTTAGGTTTGGGGGTGTGCTACCTCTCTAAAAGTACTGTTTTTAATGCCAATATTACAATGTTTTTGCTTGTTTTTAGGTACATTTAGTTGCATTAGAATGATAAAACCATGCATTTACATAAGGAGTTTAGAATTCTATCTAAGCCAGTGTGAAGGGTTGTTTTGTTGGCAATTTTGCAAGTTTGGCATAGTATTTGGTCCTGAAAAGCAACACAAGAAGGAATACCAGAGAGAATGTTGAGTGCTATTGGCACAGATGGACCAACGATGCCAAGCACCGGTTTGCAAAAAAGTGAACTTGATGCCATGCCAAGAAGCTATTGGACCCCGAAAAAATAGGACAAGATCAGGCTCCAAAAAGATAGCAATTGGATCAATCTCTAAAAAAATAGCGGATAAGATGGTGCCAAGACTGGTTGGCAGATTCATGCCAAGCTTGGATACCAAGGTAGCGTTGGTAGTATGACGTCAGCCCTAGCCTGATAAGCTCTCATTCAAACTTGGATAAGATGATTATCCCTTATCCCTTGAGCATTTGAAATTCGAAAATTGGAGAGCTTATCATATCCCTTCCTTGTACACCTATTTAAACACCAACTGAACAAGCATTTACGGAGGACTTTTGGAGTTTTTCTGGTGATCGAGTGAGGAGTTGGAGTGCGAGATGATTGACAACCGGCTGCACCTAAGAAGACTGGTTCGACCAGCTTGGCCGAGAGCCTGAACCTTGAAGGGCTGCACGAGAGACCCCTTCTCGCCCATTTTCTCTTTCAAGTTGTTTTATCTTGTTTTTAATGATGATGTACTTTGAAAAATTTTATGGTTTTTTGGTTAAATCCCTCACCATGAACTAATCTAATAACTTGGTGGGGGATGTTTGTGTTAAACGCTATTTTATGTTTTAGTTTTTGATAATAAATCTGCCTTGATAATGTTTTATCTATTCGGCGTACTTTAATGTTTTCTAAATACTATGCCAAGTGAAAGCTGGCACTATTGGCCTATTGCTCCTCAATATCTTAACAGACTTGGGGTGACAACGATTAAGTTGTTGAATACTAAGGAGAGAAGTCGTTCAAGTAGATGAACTTACTTCGGGAGTGAAATCTACCCCTTAGGAGTATAGATTGGATCTTAATCAAATTGGTTTATTTAAAAGCATGCACTATAGAGATATAGGGGTTTTTACATGATCAATTTAGGGCAATGACCATCGAGAGAGGCTTTGCTAATTTTGAATCTGTAACACCCTTACCATTATTTGTTAACAATAGTATAGAGTGTCACATGATGTTTAAACCACATTTTATGGTATTTATACAAGTAAAAATGATGATTTTGCATTTTTCCCTTTAATTGCGTAAATTCAATTACAAAATTTTAAAACCATCAATTTAAACTCGTTTTCAAGTAGCAACCTGGCAGTTTACAACTACACTATATAATAAACAAAATTGCCTAAAAACTAACTAAAATAAAATTCATTTTGATTACTCTAAAATTTCATTATTATAATCTTACCCGATTTTCATTACTAGCAATTTCTTTAAACTAGCATCCATTTAAACAAAACTCAATATCATATACTAACCACTTATCTAGATATTAATATTACAATCAATATCTAGACTAGTTTAAAAGAACTATTATTCATTTATACATGCCAACTAGAAAATATCAAAATACATCAAGGATATAATTATCGATACTGTACATATATTCACTTTGATAGTGATGCCTTACTCCTTACTCCAAACCGAGTTTCCTACCTACGCGTGAAAAACCATCACACGCTAAGTATATACTTAGTGAGGCACTATATATATAAATCAATATGATTTATAACAATAATACAATAATCATGCAGTTTGATCACTAATCATTTATCTCCCTTATGTTAATCACATATTAACATAATATAATCCGGATTTACAATCCTGTTAACTTCCTTGCCATTTCGTGAGAGTTTATCTACTCTCTAATCAATATACCATTTATTATACAGTAAATTATAGCCCAAAATAACTTGACAACTTGAGTACATGAGTCAAAAACTGTATTGAAGTACTAAAGAACTGCACTTAAGTGCTAAATAACCGCACCTAAGTGCTAATATACTGCACCAAAGTGCTAAACCGCTGGACTCTATGGCATGCCAACTATACTCTATACCTCAATAACTTACTTGGGCATACTTTTCAATTTTTGTAATTAATTCATCCATGGCAATTATAATCGAATACTTGGGTAGTTCATACCCTAAATATCACAGAAGCATATTATAATCAAATTACATGTGATCAATGCATGTAACCCTTCTACCTTTGACAATTTCTACTATGTCAAATATCAAGATAACTATAATCATCAAACATATAATTATAACAGACTTATCAAAAGTCTTTCAGATCAAACATAATATTTTCCATGCAAGTAATGCACTCACCTTGACACTTTATAAGTTGCCAATATGTACTTAGCCTCACTAAGCTTCAGCTTTGATCTATGTCCTTTCCTCGATTGTTAGCTCGATCTCGGTTTTGATCAAGATCTACATGTGTATTAACAGGCCACAAATTATATGTTAGTATCATACTAACACATAAATACAATAGGAATAATTTTTCCTACAATTATTCCTATAATTGTTCAATTTTAGTTCCATGACATAAGTCATTATACCTTTAATACCTTGAATTTTCTTCAACTTTTAATCAAAGAATGATCAAAACTTCATTCTAATAACAATTTAAGCATAAAGCTTCCATGAAAACCATTTTCACTTTAGTCCTTAATTTTCACTTGAATTTTCTTCAACTTTTAATCAAAGAATGATCAAAACTTCATTCTAATAACAATTTAAGCATAAAGCTTCCATGAAAACCATTTTCACTTTAGTCCTTAATTTTCTCCAAAATGTCGAATTGGTCCCCAATCTTTCCAAGATTTCCAAATTGGTCCTTATGTTTTTACAAACTTCTAAAATGGTCCAAATGATATCTTAAAGCTTGTAAAATCATAATTTCATCATATCCAATCTTATGGAAATGTTTCCATAATTTCTTCTAATTTCTCTTCTTTGACCGAAATGGTCCCTTACTTTCCAATACTTCCATTTTGGTCCTAAATTATCAAATCAAGCTAATTTGATCAAAATCTCATCATTTCTAATGCTAGAATATTTTTCACAATAATTTCCCCTTTATTTCCAATTCTAACCGAATTGGTCTTTTATTCTTCCTAAGGGAAAATTTTCATTCTAACATCAATTTAGGGATTTTAATTTCACAAATCATTTATTTCCATCCTTTATTCAATTCCCTAACCAAACCCCCAAATTCTAGGGTTAGGGTTTATAACCTTGAACATAGAATTAAACTAAATTCAAGCTTGTTTTCATGTTTACAACACTTAAGTTACTTAAATCAAGCCTTAATTCCAACATAGTTCATGAAATTCCAATTTCTCTCTCTTCAAGAACATGAACTATTCTTCATAGCACCATGCAAAATTACTATCAAAAGAAAGAGCATGAAGCATAAATCATTTTCTTCTAAAACAACATACCTTGATTCTAACTTTGGAGCCTTCAATTTGCCAAAGAAAATTTCTCCCCTTATGTTCTCTTGCCTTTTGAAATTCTCCAAGAAAGATGAACTAATTTTGTTCATCTTTTTCCTTTTTAATCCACATATGATAATTAAATGAATTTTAAAGTCATTTAATTAGTGAAATTACTAATTTAGCCTTCAAATCCAATGGCTAAATTTAATCTTATCATAAACCAAGGGCCAAGATTAAATCCATGTGTTTTTCATCTTCTAAAAATGCCCTCAACATTTCAAAATATTTCAAAATTGCCATCCTTGCCAAATGACCAATTTGCCCTCAACTATTCACAATTTCATCTAATTTGCCATCTTGTAATAATTCAACTAAATCTAGTTAAATTCCAACTAGATATATTAAAATATCCATAAAATAATATTTTATGAATTTTTCATAACCTTTGGAACTTTCTTTAAAATCACAATTCGATCCGATGTACCGATAATTACTGAAAATTTTTATCGGATACAATTTCTCTCAGAAACCTTATAACAATATTCCATTATGAATATTATTAACTCACACCGAATCCTTTTTATCAGTCAAAAATACTGACATGAAACCTTCCCAGTAGGTCACCCATCCTTATGCTACTCTGATCTGAGCACACTTAAAATTTTTTTATTTGGATCCAAATATCCAAAAAAATTCTCGAACTTTAACACTTTATAGCTCTTAATACAAACTCCGTATTAAAAATCCAGGTAACACGAAAATATCACTCTTGGGGTGAACTATTCATTTACGGGACCAAATACATAATTTTTTAAAATTACACTTTGGTACCAAACTTTTTGAATTTTACACTTTGGTACCAAACTTTTTGAATTTTACATTTTGGTCACCAAAATTTCATTTTATTCATTTTGGTCACTAACCAAAATTTTGAGGTATTACAGAATCTGCTAGGCTAGCAATGCCAAGACAGGTTGTTATTAAAAACTAGCACGTCATGAATAGCGTGAAAACCATGCATTCCCTACCAACGCTCATCATTCATTGAAGCACCTTCCTTGCCAATGTCTTTACTTTACTTTACTTTTATTTTTTTCTATTCAATTATTTCCAAAACCAACTTCAAAACAAAACAACTTTTCTCAAGGCAAGTAACAATCAAGGCAATCAAATTCCAAGTCAATCTCTGTAGGATCGATATTCAGCTTAACTGCTATATTACTTGTAGACCGTGTATACTTGCACGCAAAAGACTCATCTTGGCACTGTTTTATACTTTTCCAATACATATCTTCCGCCCCCTTTTGCCAGCATTCACTTAGAGAGTCTATAGTGGCCAAGGTGAGTGTATTTTTACCTATTTTATATATGTGATATGAGGAAGACTTGCGATAAGTCGACCTTGATATTAATGAAAATGTATGTTGATCAAAGTTATGCAAATGGCCACGAAATATTAAATGGCATATGTGATACATTGATATGGCATAATGATTTATCTAAGATAAATCAGATTTTAGATATTGGGTATGAACTACCTAATATCGACTTATATGATTTATATTGATGCTTTGAACATGGGATGTTAATTTCTTTAACATCCCTTGACAAGCCCATCAATCATCTTTACACATTTGTTTGCCAATCTACCTAAATCCTTGCTTCAGTTTCCTTTATCACTTTAATTTCTTTAATTAAACCCTCAATCAATTCCCATCATATTTATTTTAAACTTCACAAGTATTTATCGTGGCATTTAAATCCTATACAATCCTTATGGATGTGATACTTTCTTACTACTGCATTACTTGCTGACCGTGTACACTTGCACGTAAAAAGATCTATTCTTGGCATTATTTACTTGAATAATATGTAGAATTCTCAACCTTTTGCCAAGCAGTATTTCGTCAATGATGTCTATTTTTTCATTTTGTCTAACTTAATCTTAGTTGCTCTTATTTCACATATTTCTACCTATTTTGCCTTGTTTTCGTATTTCTAATGTCCCTGCAGAGAAAGTTTCATCACTACAGCCAACTTGACACTACAACTACCAGTTATCCAGTTTGCTAAAAGGTAAGGATGACCCTTCCAGCTGTATTATTTGTTATAACCAATTTGGTACGACTGGGAGTCACACAAGTCACCTGAAGGACATATGTCCTTTCTTTGGTAGCTTATAAAAGAACATATACGAGAAGAGAGAGCGATTTTTATTTTCCTATCATCTTTAACCTCCAAGCTTTTTCTATCCTTCCATGGCGGCTTAAGCTCCATTGCTGGAGATCCAAGGTGAAGCTGGGCAAAAATATCCGAGGAGAAGATAATTCAAATTCAAGGAGAATATTTTGTTATCTTCTTAAACTTTCTTGTAATTAGATGTTTGTTGAAGATTTCTATTATATTTTGTGCTTTAATGATGATGGTTCAACTCTTTTAAGCTCTATATGAACTCGTTTAAATATTATCTTTTAGTTCAATATATGTTTATAAGCTTTTTCTCATACTTTGATTGCTGGATTTTATTATTGTTTGCATGAGAATGTCAAACATTGCTATTGACATAGAGAGATACATTGACAAGTCAGATTAACAAGCCATTACAATGAGAGTTGAATGAGGATACAACTAGAGTTGATCCACTTGTTCGAGGGATTGTAGTCTCGAATCATAATGAGGGTTAGGGCCAACCTATGTCTTTGCATCAACAGTTGAAGATTGAATGGAAGTTTGTAAATGAGCTTGCGTTTCACTTGCCAATTGAGCCATTGTACTTCCTTGAGTGCACTTGATTTTTTTCCTAGCTGAAACGAAGTGATCCATACCTTATCATAAGATTTCTCTACTATTTTATAGTTTCCTTTACTGCTGCCACAATTGATCCGTTTCTCATTACTTTATTTCTTTCTTGCAATTATCATTACACTCACAATATTTAGGTTTATAGAATTACTTGTGGCCACATAATATTAAAGCTGAATAACCACCCTCATGAGATCGATATCAAATAGGTTATTCTTGTTTCTATTCTTGCTTTGACATTGTTTGCTTGCACTTAGAGTGTGACATTTTTACATCGATCAACTAGCCAAAATATTCACGAAGTTCAATAGAGGAAGAAGGTTTCAAAGAAAAGAGGGCTTCAAGAATGAATAAAGAGAAGGACAAGGATCCAATCATTAGCTATGAGTGCAAGAAGCCAGGGCATATCAAATTTGACTGTTCCTAAGGAAAAAGATCTTTGGGAAGAAGAAGAACCTAAAGGATCATGTGGTTACTTGGAGTGATAAAGACTCATCCGATGAGGAAGAGCAAGAGGTAGCCAATCTATTTCTAATGGCACTTGAAGAGGATCTTAAGGTAACCTTTAATTCATATACATTTGAATTTACTTTTGATGAGATTCAAGAAGCATAAGATGAATTACAAGAGGTTTATGATGAATTGGTTTTGGAGTTCAAAGAGTCTATTTTGAAAAAAAAATAATGTGTTGAGTTTGAAAAATAAAAATGACTCTTTGTTCAAAACTAAAATGAAGCTTGAAAGAAAGTTTGAGGATATGCAAGCACAAGTAAAAGAATTTGAAAAGAAAAATTAAAACTTGTATAATCTACTTTCAAGAGTTCATGATGATCATCAAAATGAAGTTGACGATCTTAAAGCTTGCTTAAACAAAGTTGGGACAAGCCGTTTTGAAAAGGGAAATAATTCAAAACCCAACTATGTGAAAGGAACTTTAATGGTTGGAAACATAGAAGTTCCCATAGATCACCTAATGGTAAGTTTGTTAGGATTGTTTGGGTTCACAAGGAACTCTTAGCTACTAAAAATCTTGATCTTATAGATACTTGGATCCCTAAGGGGACCAAGATTTTGGGAGCTAATACTTATTGACCTAAAAGAATTTGGGTACCAAAAATTAAGAAATTGTAGAATGAGCATTGCTACAAGACTCAAAATGCAAGAAAAAATTCATGGTACCTTGATAGCCAATGCTCTTGACACATGACCAGTGACAAGAGTCAATTCATAGAGCTAAAGCCAAAGAGCGGAGGAGCAATGACATTTGATGACAACTCCAAAGGCCACATTGAAGGAATTGGTTCTATTGGTAATCACTCTTCTATACTCATTGAGAACATTTTATATGTCAACGATCTAAAACACAATTTATTAAGCATAAGTCAACTATGTGATAAAGGATTCAATGTCATTTTTTTTGTTATAATGGTTGCAAAATCATTGATATTGCATCTAACATGATTATGCTTATAGGTCATAGAATCGGAAACATTTATATGGTGCATTTAGATGATATTCATGTTTCTAATGCATGCTTTTTTGCTTGAGATGGGCTTGATTCTTGGTTACGATATAGAAAATTAGGACATGCCAACATGAGTGTTTTAGAAAAATTGATTTCTAGTAATCTAGTAAGAGGTTTGCCTAAGATAAATTTTCTCTAGATAAAGTATATGATGCATTTGCTAAAAGCAAACATAAAAGAGTTACTTTTAAATCCATTAATGATGTATCAACTAGTAGTATATTACAATTGATCCATATAGATTTTTTGGCGCTATTAGGACTATGAGCGTAGGCGGAAAACAATATGCATTTGTTTTGAATGATGATTACTCTAGATATACTTGGTTTCTATTTCTAAGTACAAATGATGAAGCTTTAGAAAAATTCATAATGTTTTAAAAAGCAAACCAAAATGATGTTGGTTACTCTATTTCACATGTTAGGAGTGACCATGGAACCGAATTTCAAAATATTGGTTTTGAAGAGTTTTGTAATTTTAGTGGGATTAGCCATAATTTTTTGGCACCTCGTAGCCCTCAACAAATGGAGTTGTTGAGAGGAAAAATATAACTTTAGAAGACATGGCTAGGACCATGCTTTGTGAAAACAATTTGCCAAAATATTTTTGGGCAGAAGCCACAAACACCGCTTGCTACATTATAAACCGTGTAATGATTATGCCGTTTTTAAAGGAAAACCCCCTAGGAGCTTTTCAAAAATAATGGACAAGATAATCTTTGTAAATTTGATGCTAAAAGTGATAAAGGTATTGTTCTAAGATATTCTTTAAACTCCAAAGCTTATCGAGTATTTAACAAAAAACTTTAGTGGTTGAAGAGTTGATTCATGTTGTTTTTTATGATAACCCCCTTTCGAGGAAGGCTTCTTGTGATGATGATGTAGGAATTTTAAATTCAAATAATGGTGAAGGACAATCATCAAATGTAGATGAAGAATCTTCAAAGATTGAACCACAAGATCCACCTTTAGAAGCTTTGACGAAACTATCTCTAGAGAAAAGGGAAATCACATACCCAATGGAGTTCAACTATGTCAAATATGGTGAGATTTTGGGTGATCCATCAAAAGGGATAACCACTAGATCCTCTCTTAGAAACACATGTGATTATGTAGCATTTATCTCATGCATAGAGCCTAAGAATATCAAAGAAGCATTAAATTATGATTACTGGATTATTGCTATGCAAGAAGAGTTAAATCAATTTGACATGAGTATAGTTCTGACATTAGTTGATAGGCCTAGTAATAAAATCTACTATAGGTACTAAATGGGTTTTTAGAAATAAATTATATGAGAGTGGTAGCATAGTTAGAAACAAGTTTAGACTTGTTGCTCAGGTTACACTCAAGAAGAAGAAATTGATTTTGATGAAATATATGCACTCGTAGCTAGAATGGAAGTTATTAATGTAACCCCCTCGACCCGGCCTAGACACCCGACCGAACCGAGTGAGCCACATTAGGCTTCCCGAAGCAATCCGAAGAAAGACTATGAAAACAGGTCCATTTTTTTCTTTTTATCTTGTCTAGATGCATATTATTAAACCTAAGTGTTCATGCTCGAAGCGGATGAAGATACAAAAGAAACAAACATCAAAAAGCAATCAATTACACAAGTATGCATTTTAGGGACCAAAATGTAAATCTATAAAACTATAAGGTCTTACTTCAAATTAGATTTACTAATCCTCAATTAGTCAGGTTACAAGCATACATGTCAAATTTTAGCTTAAAAAGATCATCCTAACTCATCCAATTGTATACATAACAACCAAGGACCAAAATATAACTTTAGAAACTATTTTTCAGCTTAACAGATGAGTCCCCGCGATAAATATTGAAACCTTTACAAATGGTTTTGAAACCTGCCCTCCAGTAGCCAAAATGGGTCTACTGGTTTCGAAACCTAAGGCCTGGTTTCGATACCTACATGGAGAAAAATGGCCCCTGGTTTTGAAACCTGCTAACTGGTTTTGAAACCTTCTTGTAGGTTTACAGAATCTGCACATTCAAATACCTTATAACCCTTCTAAACATATCCAAACTAACCCCAATCATCATTTAACACTCAAAGCATCATATTAAAACAACGTACAAACATCATATCAATCAAATACCACTACGATGTAAGAGCATAGGCATTACAGCAACAAAGGTAAGCCTATAGGCATGATTTCTACCCAACATGCTTATATTTGCCCCAAAAACCAAAATCGAAACATTAACATTCATGCAAAACAATCACCGAACTTATAAGGCATTTTACAACTCCAAACACAGCATAAATCATGCTAAAAAACCAAGGAAGATAGAATTACAAATCCCAAAAATGAGGCGAACTCATTGCCTTATTGACCGAAAATGAAAACTGAGTTCATACTCAAGAGTAGTCTTTGATCTTGGATCACTTTAAACCTTGCCTTTGCCGCCCCAAACCTCAATGCTCTGCATCATTAGGAAAATAGAGAGCATAAGCACACATGCTTAGTAAGGATGCTCATAAAACAATGATGCAATTAAACCATTTGAAAACTAAAGCCACTTGTTTTCAAAACATGCTTAACGACCAAAGTATTTTCATTGTTTCCAATCAAAACATGCATAACAATCCCTATGCAACATCATGTACAAATCCATGCTTAAATCCCAAAGCATTAAATCATATCACCATGCTTAAATCCAAATCCCAAAGCATAAAATCATATGTTCAACAAAGGAACTTTCATATATTGGCATTTATAGTGACCTCGGGCAGACAATCCTCTATCCTTAGATGAACAATCCTCCATCCATACATCGAATACATGGATAACTCATGATGAACAATCCTCCACCATACTCATACAATGCCAATCCGCATGATATCTCAAACCATGACAATCCGCAAGACTTACCTTCATATAGGTTACCAATCCGCATAACCTCTAATGAGAACCCCAATAGTCCAAGTAGCCAATCCGCTATACCTCAAGGACCCATGGACACGATCGATTTTTAACATATATTATAGTTCACTTTAATCATATGTCATACCAACTATATCCGAATGTTTTTTACCTTGTCACATAACCAATATATCATTTACAAAACTATTTACTCACTGTTTTATAATGCATTAAACAAAATCCACATATACATACCACATTGCCCAAGCAATAATCCATTCCCAACCGGAATGAAAACCAATGCTCACTAGCATTTCATTTACCTTTGAACCCCTGCATATGTATTCAAAACCATGCATTTATAGTAAGTAAAACAAACCATGTTTAAAACCCACAACATGTAATCAATCATGCTCATATCCAATCCGATATTAAGAGCAAAAGAGGGAAACTTACGTTTGAGCTTAGTTAAGGGTTTCACGTTTAATCTAAACTCCCAACATCATTTGCAAACCTTTAGGAATCATTTAAAACCAGTTTCCACTCACCGATTTCACTTCGCTTTGCTCGCCAACTCAAAACAAGCTCCCGACAAGCTTCAATCCACTTCAAGCAACTTCGCCTTGATTATCCCTTATTTTAATCACACAAAACCAGAGGAAACATACATCAAAATACATCCAAACCACTACCTCAAAGCAAATTCCTGTAACTCACAAGTTGCCCACTCAAAAACCATTTGAAACTTATCGAAATCAACCTCAAACATCTTCCAATCCTAACCCAGCCACAATAAAATGATTTTATACATCAAACTTCATCAATTAACATGTAAAAACCCTTTTACAGCATCCTTTTACCTCCAGCAATGATTAAACTCCAAAAACATCAGAAAAAACCCTTAACTAACAACCTTTAATATTGGAGATTCTACTAGTTTCGGGATTACAATGTTAAATCCAAGCTTTTAACATTACTAAACATCAAAATCATGATCTAAGCTGATTAAGAACCCAACAAAACAGATCCAATTAGAAAATCTACCAATTTCACCAATCAAAACACAAATAAACCAATTTTCCTTAATTAAACTATAAAACACATTAGAAAACAATTGTAAAGGATCAACAACTTGGGAATTTCAGTAAAGAACCTTTCATTAGAGGAGAAGAATGAACCTTACCTATAATGGATGTTTTCTCCCTTAATTGGCTGATTTTTCATGTGAAAACAAAGTAAAAACAATAAGGTTTTGTTTAGAAACCATTAAGAATCCATTAGAAATCAAAAAAAATTAAGAAAAATAAGATTTACCTGAAGATTTAGAAGAAGCGAATAGTGTTTGGCTGGAGAGGTTTTGAGAGAAAAAGTTTTTGAGAACGCTCCTTAAAGATTCAAAGTTTTGAACATTTACAAAACAGCCACTAAAAACAGTTTTCAAAGTTTTCATTTTGGTCACTAGTTGAAAATGTTCAATTTCCAAAATATATTTTCCAAATTTGATTTTATCACAATCATTAATATATTAAATAGTGATTTTAGAGCATTTTTCCATATTTTTATCACTTCCAGAAATATTTAATCCAATTTTATCCCAAAACTAATTCGAACCTCTAATACCGGTCCATCGGACCCTCAAACTAAACCCCAAAACCGCTAGACCCAACATCAGGGTGTTAAAACTTTCCCCTCTTAAGAAATTTTGTCCTCAAAATTTACCTGGAGGAAATAAATGGGAAAATTGCTCCAACATGTCCGCCTTGCTTTCCCAAGTGGCTTCCTCGACACCACGAAATCACCACAAGACTTTAACAAGTTCTATTGTCTTGCCACAAAGAACCTTGTTGCTGGAATTGAGGATTTCCACTGGCTCTTCCTCAAAAGACAAATTTGGCTTCAACTCAATATGCTCCACCGGCATAACATGCAAAGGATCCGGCCGATACCTCCGTAACATAGATACATGGAACACATCACGATTTTCTCTAACTCGGAAGGCAACCTCAACCGATAAGCAACATGACCAACACGTTCCACAAGCTCATATGGTCCAATAAACCTCGGACCAAGCTTACCCTTACATCCAAACTGCATCACCTTCTTCCACGGTGACACTTTCAAGAACACTCGATCACCAACCACATATTCAATCTCTCTACGCCTCAAATTCGCGTAAGATTTCTGCCGATCCGCAACCGCTTTCAAGCGATCACACACAAGCTTTACTTTCTCATCTGTGTCTTTCAACACATGCGGTAAGGAAACATGCTTTTTCCCTGCCTCGGCCCTACACAACAGTGTACGTCACCTCTAGCCATACAGAGCCATCTAGATACTCGCTTGATAGCTATTATTATAAGCAAATTCAACCAAAGGTAGATGTTTCACCCAGGCTCCTTGGAACTCAATAATACAACATCTCAACATATCCTCCAAAACTTGGATAACACGCTCAGACTGTCCATCTGTCTGAGGGTGATACGCAGTGCTAAAACTCAACCTTGAACCCAAAGCCTGGTGTATACATCTCCAAAACCTTGTCGTAAACCTCAGATCTCTATCAAAAACAATGGACTTTGGTACCCCGTGAAAACACACAATCTTAGCAATATACAGATCTGCCAACTTATCCAAGGTATACGTCGTATGCACTGGCAGAAAATGTGCACACTTCGTAAATCGATCAATAATCACCCAAATAGAATCCTTTTTTGTCGGTGTTAACAACAACCCTGACACAAAATGGCGATTCTCTCTCATTTTCATTCTGGAATCCTCAATGGTTGTAACAATTTGGATGGAAACTGATGTTCAACCTTAACCCGCTATTACACCATGCACTTAATAACAAACTCTGCCACGTCCTTTTTTAAACCAACCCAATAGTACGCTTCCTTTAAATCACGATACATCTTGGTACTACTGGGATGCATAGCAAAAGGACTAGAGTGAGCCTTCGTTAAAATAGTGCGCTTAAGCTCTGAATCTTTCGGCACCACTATTCGACCCTTAAAGCACAAGACTCCATCATCATCAAAATGAAACTCCGATGGCTTGCCATCCGATATGTCTTTAATGTAAGGAACCAAAGAATCATCATATGGTTGCTTAGCTTTAATTATTTATGATAACATAGGCTTAACCTGCAGTTCAGCCAACAAACCACCTTCCTCTGTCACGCTCAACCTCGCAAACATCACCCTAAGCTCAACTGCAACCTTACGACTCAACGCACCTGCAACCACATTTGTTTTTCCCAAGTGATACTTGATTGTCAAGTCGTAATCCTTAAGCAACTCCAACCATCTACGTTGCCTAAGGTTCAAATATTTTTGAGACATCAAATATTTCAAACTCTTATGATCCGTAAAAACAACACACTTTTCTCCATAAAGGTAGTGCCTCCAATTTTTTAAAGCAAACACCACAGCCTCAAGTTCCAAATCATGAGTCGGGTAGTTCCGCTCATGAACTTTTAGCTGTCTCGACGCATAGGCCACAAACTTACCATCCTGCATCAACATTCAATCCAAACCAACGTACGATGCATCACTATAAACCACAAACTCCTTCCCTGACATAGATTGGACTAACACATGAGCATGCGTCAAGATTTCCTTCAACTTCTCAAAAGTATGCTACTGCTTCTCTTTCCACACATAGGGAACATTCTTCTGCAACAACTTTGTCAATGGTGCCGCAATACTAGAAAACCCTTCCACAAAACGACGATAATAACCAGCTAACCCAAGAAAATTACGAATCTCGGAAACTGACTTAGGTTGCTTCCAATTGAGGATAGCCTCAACTTTCTGTGGATCAACACAAATACCTTCCGTGAAAACTATATGACCAAGAAACATCACCTCCTTGAGCCAAAACTCACACTTGCTCAGCTTGGCATACAATTGATTGTCCTTCAAAGCTTGCAACACAATCCTCAAATGCTGATCATGTTGTTCCTCGGTACGAGAGTACACGAGTATATCATCGATAAAAACCACCATAAACTGATCAAGGTACTCATGAAACACTTTATTCATCATATCCATGAAAGCAGTATTACCAAGAACTCATAATGCATGTACCTCGTACGAAACGCGGTCTTATGCACATCCACATCCTTATCCTTTAACTAGTAATACCCTAATCTTAAATCAATCTTCGAAAACACCATTGCCCCGTGAAACCGATCGAACAAATCATCAATCCGCGGTAACAAGTACTTGTTTTTCACCGTTAACTTATTTAACTGACGATAATTAATGCACATATGCATCGACCCATCCTTTTTCTTCACAAAAAGAACCGGAGCACCCCAAGGTGAAACACTCGGTCGAATGAACCTATGATCTAATAACTCCTGGAGCTGCGTCTTCAACACTTTCAGTGCCATCTGATAAGGAGCAATGGACACCGAAGTCGAACCCTCAAATGTCTCAATACCGAATTCCACCTCTCTATCCGGCGATAAACCCAGTAACTCTTTAGAAAACACCTCTGGAAATTCACACACAGTCAAAATGTCCTGCACCCGAACACAATTGGCTTCTGGATTCATAACAATTGCCAAATAAGCTTGGCAACCATCAAACATCATCTTCTCTGCTCGAGTAGCTGAAACGACATTAGACAAGAATTTCACATTCTCGCCAACCACCACAACTTCATAATCATCAGCTAACCTCAAGGAAATCTTTTTGGACTCACAATCCACCACTGTCTTGTGTTCACTCAACCAATCCATACCCAAAATAATGTCAAAACCATAGAATGGCAAATCCATCAGATCCGCGGAAAACTCATGACCTTGCACTACCAAAGGACAACGCCGATACAAGCTTCTAGTCATAACTGTCTCCCAAAAAAAAACTAGTTACTAACATGCCAACATATAAGATCTCAACAGGAACATTCAGCAAAGATGCATGCTCACTTAAGATATATGAATGCGTAAACCCCGAATCAATCAAAGAAAACAATGACAAAGACTTCAAGGTAAATGTACCTGCGATCATATCAGTGTCATTGCACCCCTCACAATGAGCATAAACCAGAGCAGGTCCACCATTCTCTGGCCGCATAGCAACTGCATGAGCTATCATCCTCTCACCATCCTCACGCCTCTAAAAATTACCCCTGCTACGGCCTCAGCCCCTAGTAGGTGTAGTAGCTGGTACCGGTTCATCTCTCGCTGCATGAGGACAATCACGCTTTATATGATCGCTTGAATTAACGGAGTCAAATCTCCAAAAATTGGCCCTTGTGGAGCTTGAGGTACACCACATACCCCAACATCAACAGAAGGAACCAACGGAGGAGGAGGAGGCAAGATAATACGATGATTCCCTCTATCATCGTTATTCTTCCCAAACCATGTATTACCAGCCATCGAACGAGTCTCACATCGAGCCATGCTAACAAAAGCATCAAAACACATTAAAGTAAGGCTAGCATAAGGCCAAGGATCCAAGATAACCTTATAAAACATTTTTAAACCTCGATAATAGGCAATATTTTCCCAATTCAAACCTCAACATGATATATAAGAATCACCGCACAAATACACAAACACCGTGCATATCAAACAATAGCAAACAACCAAACAACAACTTCTCAAAATTTTGAAACCTGGCTCTGATACCAACAAATATAATCTCGTCGACTGGCCTAGACACCCGACCGAACCGAGTGAGCCATATTAGGCTTGCTGAAGCAAACCAAAGAAAGATTGTGAAAACTGGTCCATTTTTTTCTTTTTATCTTGTCTAGATGCATATTATTAAACCTACGTGTACATGCTCGTAGCGGATGAAGATACAAAAGAAACGGACATAGAAAAGCAATCAATTACACAAGTATGCATTTTAGGGACCAAAATGTAAATCTAAAAACTATAAGGGCTTATTTAAAATAGATTTACTAATCCTCAATTAGTTAGGTTACAAGCATACATGTCAAATTTTAGCTTAAAAAGATCATCCTAACTCATCCAATTCCATACATAACAACCAGGGACCAAAATATAACTTTAAAAACTTTTTTTCAGCTTAACAGATAAGTCCCCGCGATAAATATCGAAACCTTTACAAATGGTTTCGAAACCTGCCCTCCAATAGCCAAAATGGGCCTGTTGGTTTCGAAACCTGCCCTCAAGTAGCCAAAATGGGTCTGCTGGTTTCGAAACCTAGGGCCTAGTTTCGATACCTACTAGAGAAAAATGGCCCCTGGTTTTGAAACATGATAACTAGTTTCAAAACCTTCCTATAGGTTTACATAATCGGCACATTCAAAACACCTTATAACCCTTCTAAACATATCTGAACTAACCCCAATCATCAATTAACACTCAAAGCATCATATTAAAATAACGCACAAACATCATATTAATCAAATACCACTACGATGTAAGAGCATAGGCATTACGGCTACAAAGGTAAACCTATAGGCATGATTTCTACCCAACATGCTTATATTTTCCCCAAAAACCAAAACTGAAACATTAACCTTCATGCAAAACAATCACCAAACTTATAAGGCCTTTTACAACTCCAAACACAGCACAAATCATGCTCAAAAACCAGGGAAGGTAGAATTACAAATCCCAAAAATGAGGCGAACACATTGCCTTATTAACCGAAAATGAAAATTGAGTTCATACTCAAGAGTAGTCTTTGATCTGGGATTACTTTAAACCTTGTCGTTGCTGCCTCAAACCTCAATGCTCTGTATCATTAGGAAAATAGAGAGTGTAAGCACACATGCATAGGGAGGATGCTCATAAAACAATGATGCAATTAAACCATTTGAAAACTAAAGCCACTTGTTTTCAAAACATGCTTAACAACCAAAGTATTTTCATTGTTTCCAATCAAAACATGCATAACAATCCTTATGCAACATCATGTACAAATTCCATGCTTAAATCCCAAAGCATTAAATCATATCACCATGCTTAAATCCCAAAGCACAAAATCTTATTACCATGTTTAAATCCCAAAGCATAAAATCATATCACCATGCTTAAATCCCAAAGCATAAAATCATATGTTCAACACATGAACTTTCATATTTTGGCATTTATAGTGACCTCAGGTAGACAATCATCTACCCTTGGATAGACAATCCTCTATCCTTGGATGGACAATCCTCCATCCATACATCGGATACACGAATAACTCATGATGAACAATCCTCAACCATACTCATACTATGCCAATCCGCATGATATCTCAAACCTTTCCAATCCGCAAGACTTACCCTCACATAGGTTAGCCAATCTGCATAACCTCTAATGAGAACCCCAATAGTCCTAGTAGCCAATCTGCTATACCTCGAGGACCTATGGACACGATCGATTTTTAACATATATTATAGTGCACTTTAATCCTATGGCATGCCAACTATATCTGAATGTTTCTTACCTTGTCACATAGTCAATATATCATTTACAAAACCATTTACTCACTGTTTTGCAATGCATTAAACAAAATCCACATATGCATACCACATTACCCAAGCAATAACCCATTCCCAACCAGAATGAAAACTAATGCTCACTAGCATTTCATTTACCTTTAAACCCTTGCATATGTATTCAAAACCATGCATTTACAGAAAGTAAAACAAACCATGTTTAAAACCCACAACATGTAATCAATCATGCTCATATCCAATTCGATATTAAGAGCAAAAGAGGGAAACTTATGTCTGAGCTTAGTTAAGTGTTTCACACTTAACCTAAACTCCCAACATCATTCGTAAAGCTTTAAGAATCATTTAAAACTAGTTTCCACTCACCGATTTTACTTCACTTTGCTCGCCAATGCAGAACAAGCTCCCGACAAGCTTCAATCCACTTCAAGCAACTTCACCTTGATTATCCCCTATTTTGTTCACACAAAACCAAAGGAAACAAGCATCACAATGCATCCAAAACACTGCCTCAAAGCAAATTCCCGCAACTCACAACTTGCCCACTCAAAAAGCATCTGAAACTTATCGAAATCAACCTCAAACACCTTCCAATCCTAACCCAGCCACAATACAACGATTTGATACATCAAACTTCATCAATTAACATCTAAAAACCCTTTTACAACATCCTTTTACCTCTAGCAATGATTAAACTCTAAAAACATCACAAAACCCTTAACTAACAACCTTTAATATTAGAGATTAAACTAGTTTCGAGATTACAATGTTAAATCCAAGCTTTTAACATTACTAAACATCAAAATCATGATCTAAGCTGATCAACAACCCAGCAAAACAGATCCAATTCAAAAATCTACCAATTTCACCAATCAAAACATAATTAAACCAATTTTCCTTAATTAAACTATCAAAACACATTAGAAAACAATTGTAAAGGATCAAAAACTTGGGAATTTCAGTAAAGAACCTTTAATTAGAGGATAAGAACAAACCTTACCTCTAATGGATGCTTTCTCCCTTAATTGGTTGATTTAACTTGTGGAAACAAAGTTAAAACAATAAGGTTCTGTTTAGAAACCATTAAGAATCCATTAGAAATCAAAAGATTAATAAAAATAAGATTTACCTGAAGATTTAGAAGAAGAGAATAGTGTTTGGCTGCAGAGATTTTGGGAGAAATGGTTTTTGAGAAAGTTAGTTACGTGAATTTTGTTTTAAAATAATTAATTCTCCCCAACCTATTTTATTTTCTAAAACACTTTTAAAAAAATAGCCAATTAAAGGATAAAGTCTGAAATTAGACTTTTGGGATATTTTCTCCTTAAAGATTAAAAGTTTTGACCTTTTACAAAATAGCCACTAAAAATAGTTTTCAAAGTCTGCATTTTGGTCACTAGTTCCTGTATCTATGTTACGAAGGTATCGGTCGGATCCCTCGCATCTTATGTTGGTGGAGCATATTGAGTTGGGGCTAGACGTATCTTATGTTGAGGAACCGGCGGAAATCATTGATTCAGCATGTAAGTTTTTTGTGACAAGATGATTGAACTTGTTAAGGTTTTATGGTGACATCGTGGTGTCGAGGAAGCCATTTGGGAAAGCAAGGTAGACATGTTGGAGGTATCGGTCAGATCCCTCACATGTTATGCCGGTAGAGCACATTGAGTTAAGGCTGGACCTATCTTATGTTGAGGAACTGATGGAAATCCTTGATTCCAGCAGTAAAGTTCTTTCTGGCAAGATGATTGCACTTGTTACAGTTTTGTGGCGACATTGTGGTGTCAAGGAAGCCATTTGGGAAAGCAAGGCAGACATGTTGGAGCAATTTTCGCATTTTTTTCGTTTAGGTAAATTTCGATGATGAAATTTCTTAAGCGGGGGAGAGTTGTAATGCCCTGGTTTTAGGTCTAGATGTTTTGGGGTTTGTTTTGAGAGTTGTTATGCTGGTGGAGCATATTGAGTTGAGGCATGGTATGGGTTTTGATGGCGGTCGAACATCATAGGAGATCCATGTATCTGGTATGTAAGGTTAACGGTCAGTTAACCAATGGCTAGCGGCCGGCTAATCAAGGATAGTGGACGACTATCTGGGGTCACTATAGTTGCCAATATATGAAAGTTCATGTGTTGAACCTACTTTATAATGTTTTGGAATTTAAGCATGGTAATATGATTTAATGGTTTGGGATTTAAGCATGATAATATGATTTAATGCTTTGGTATTTAAGCATGAGATTATTTAATGTTTTGGGATTTAAGCATATGATTTGTAAATGTTTTTGCATATGGTCTATATGCTTGTTTTGGTTTGGAATCAATGAAAATGCTTTGGTCGTAAGCATAGTTTAAAAACAAGTGTTTAGTTTTCAAATGGATTTAAATGCATCATTGATTTTATGAACATCCTCACTAAGAAAGTGTGCTTACGCTCTCCTTTTCCTAATGATGTAGAGCATTAGAGTTTGGGGCAGCAGTGCAAGGCAAGAAGGTGATCCAAGACCTATACTATCTTCGAGTGTGAGACTCGGTTTTACTTTTGGTTAATAAGGTAATGTGTTCACCATATTTTGGGGGATTTGTAATTATGTATTACCATGGTTTTTGTTATGGTTTACATGATGTGGTTTGATGATCATTTGATGGATGAAAAGCGTGTTGGTTGAGCCGTACTAGTATGTGGTGTTGCTAATAGATACCTTGGATTGCATTTAGCTTGTGCTGGTTTGTTACAATGCTTTTATGATACTAGCATGTTTTGATCGATGCTAGTGAGGTATTGGTTTGTAGACCATGTGGTTAATTACCTTATGTTTGGATTTTGGTATGTGAGTTGCTTGATTTTAGGGAGCATGCCTCTAGACTTGAGATTTGGATAGATTGCCATGATATGTTGATGAAACTGTGATATTATGATTAGGATCGATCCTTGGTAATGTTGTTAGAATGTTATAAGCATGTTTTAGTGCTTTGGAATCCATATATGTATGTTAAACCAGTAAATTTGAACATTACATGCCAGGGCGTATTGATATACGTGAGACCATATCAATTCGGGTCAGTGTTTTCAGGCATAGTGTATTGATACGCGTGAGACCGTATCAATATGGGTCAGTGTTTTCAAGCATAGTGTATCGATACGCTAAGACCGTATCGATACGGGTCAGTGTTTTTAGGCATAATATATCGATACACGTGAGATCATATCGATACGGGTTGGTATTTCTAGGCATGGCGTATTGATACTCGAAGAAGTGCATCGATACAGGTTTGAACTACTGGAATCTGGAATTTTGAAAAAGCATAGGTGTACCGATACACTTGCCTATGTATCGATGCTGGTAGTAATTAATTCAGTTAAAGTGTGTTTTAAAGGTTATGTTTTCTTATGTTTTAGTTCCTGAATGTTGTACATGCAATTAAATGGGTTTGAATGGTCGGTTTGATGTGAGAATATGCATTCAAGCATGTAATCTGACTAATTGAGGATTGGTAAGCCTAATTTCAGTAATGGTCCTTCAATATGCTAGTTTTATGTTTTGGTCCCTAAAATGTATTGTATGCAATTGGTTGCCTTTCCGAGGTCCGTTTGCTTTGTAACTTCACCCACTGCAAGCATGATCACTTAGGATTAATAATATGCATCTAGACAAAATAAAAGGAAAAAATGGACAGGTTTTCATAATCTTTCTCAAGTTTGCTTCGGCAAACCTAATGTAGCTCGCTCGGTTTGGTCGGGCGTCTAGTCCGAGTCGAGGGGGTTACAGATTTCGTATCCAGTTTGCCTTTGACGCTATCAAAGAAGAATTATGTGTGGGTGATTGTGGACAGGTTTATAAAGTGTGCACATTTTCTGGCTGTGCATTCTACATATACTTTGGAAAAGTTGGTGGAGTTGTATATTGCTGAGGTTGTGAGGTTGCACGGAGTGCCCAAGTCTATACTATCAGATAGAGATCCTTATTTTACAACGAGGTTTTGGGAGTGTTTGCATAGGGCTTTACATATGCAATTGAACTTCAGTACTTCGTATCATCCTCAAATGGAAGGTTAGTCTGAATGCGTTATCCAATTGTTGGAGGATTTGTTGCGGTTTTACATCATTGATTTTCAAGGGTCTTAGGAGAAGCAGTTACCTTTGGTGGAGTTTTCCTATAACAACAGTTATCAGGCTAGTATCCAGATGGCACCGTAAGGGGCTTTGTATGGTAGAAGGTGCCGAACGCCACTTTGTTGGACAGAGGCAGGAGAGAAATATGTTTCTTTGCCAGATGTGTTGAAGGATACCAATGAGAAGGTAAAGCTTATAAGTGATCAGTTGAAGGTGGCTTTGGATCGGCAAAAGTCATATGCTGACTTAAAATGAAGAGAGAACAAGTATACGATTAGTGATCGTGAGTTCCTATAGGTTTATCCTTGGAAGATGGTGATGAGGTTTGGTCGGAAGGGCAAGTTTAGTCTTAGATTTATTGGGCCTTATGAGGTGTTGGAGCGAGTTGGTCCAGTTGCATATAGGTTGAGGTTGTCGGCAGAGTTAGAGAAGATACATGATATTTTCCATGTATCGATGCTTTGGAGGTATAGATCGGATCCTTCGCATATAATGCCTATGGAAGAGATTGAGTTGAATCCGAATTTAACTTATGATGAGGAGCCGATGAGAATTCTAGATTCAAGCAGCAAAGTTCTTCGCGAAAAGAGTTGTGGCGGCATCGTGGTGTTGAGGAAGCCACTTGGAAAAGCAAGAATGACATTTTGAAGCCGTTTCCTCATCTTTTTTCACCAGGTAAATTTCGAGGATGAAATTTCTTAAGAGGGGGAGAGTTGAAAGCCCTAAAATTGGGCCTAGGTGATAATCAGATCGGGTAGATGGTTCGGGAGAACCGATTTAGGCAATTCAAGTTAGTTTCGGGAATTAAACTAAAAAAATTTGATTTTGGTTAAAATAAAATATGGAAAAATGTTAAGAAATAGTTAATTAATATTTTAAGTATTTTGGTAAATTCAATTTGAAGTAATTAAATCTGATTTTGGGACACTTTGGTCTAGTGACTGAAATGAAAAGTTTTCAAAACTATTTTTGATGACTAAATCGTAAAAGGGTCAAAACTTAGAATCTTTAAGGAGCTATTTGACCAATCTTTTTCATCAAATTTTACCCTTAATTTAGGCTATTTTAAAAGTACTTTTAATTGGTCTATTATTAAAATAAGATAGGATTTAATAAAAAGGATTTTTAGTTTTGTAAAATCATTTTCTTACGTAATCACTTTTATTTCAACTTTTTCTCTCAACTTTCCCAGCAGCCAGAATAAGATTTTCACTTCAAAATTCTCAGGAATCAATTCCTATTGATTTCCTTTTTGTTTCTTGATTGATTTCTTTAATTCCTCTTGCAAAATCTCCTTAGATTTCAACCAAGCTTTGCCAATTAAGGGAGAAATCAGCAATTAGAGGTAATTTTCATTTCTCTCCTCTAATTAAAGGTTATTTAATGAAATTCCCAAGTTCTTGATCCTTTGTTATTGATTTATGTTATGGAATTATGGTTTAACCATGGTTTTGATGAGTAAATTGAGTTTTAAGTGGAAATATGATATACACTATTTTGGATTGATTCTAATGAGTTTAGATCTATTATAAGTTGTATTTTAATGTTGAAAGATGTGATTAATCAATGAAATCCCGAAACTATAGGAATTGCTAGTTTTATAGGTTGTTTTTAGTTAGATTTTGGTGTGATCTTCTTGCTGTAGAGTTGCTGGAGGTATAAGGACGTAATTAAGATGTTTTTGGATGTCAATTGATGTTGTTAAGTTGTTACAATCAATAGGTTTTGGCTGGGCTTTATTTGGATGAGGTTTGGTGATGGTTACGTTTGTTTTAGAGAGGTTTTTGATGGGTTCTTGAGAGGCGAAGTTGTGTTTGTTGGTTGCTGGAAGTTAAAGATGCAGAGATGTGTTTTAATCCTTTGTTTTTGAATGGGTAAAGCAGGGGAGTTGAATCCTTTGGCTTTTGGTGAAGGCGCGGAAGCTTCAGAAGCTTGATTCGCGCAACGGCAAGCTAGCTTTGGATTGTTGATGAGTGGAAATGTGTTTTACTGCTATAAAAAGGTTTGAATGAATTTGTGGGAGTTTAGAATAAGTTTGAAACACTTATCTAGGCTCAGAAGTAAGTACTGGTTGAGCTCTCTCTCGATTTCAGTTTTGCAAAATGAAATCTCATACACATGTTTATGGTTTTGATTACTCACTGTATTATGCATGTTTTAGAAAGGAAATATGATGCTAATGATTAGATATGATGATTATTGAGATTGAAACTTGGTTTATGAAAGTATTTTTGAGAATACTAAAATGCATGGTTTAATGTATTTGAAATCGGATTGATTTGAGGTATATGTAAAACGGTGAGGTAACGTTGTTTTATTGAATATATTGGCAAGTGGCTGAGTTTAAAATGTTATCGAATATAAATGGCTAGCCATAGGGTTTAAAGTGCACTATAATAAGTCCCCTCATGTGTGTCAAGGTGGGTAAATGTTCCTTAGACTCCACCATGAGAACCGCAACAGTCGAGGTGGGTAAATGTTTTGTTTTCTCCTGCTGGTGGATTTATACATCAAAACCATTAAGATGGGTAAGTGTTTCGTTGCTCCAGTTTGAATCGTTGAGGTGGGTAAATGTTCTGTTACTCCGGTTCGAAGATGTATGTGAAGTGGTCGTGGGAACCACTTGGAAAAATCTGTGTATCCGATGTGTTTTATGAAATGAACTATTGCTGGTTTTGAGTCACTTGAAAGCCAATATATGAGATAATGTATCATGAGAAATGGATTATATTTGTATAATGTGATTTATACGTGAGATTGCTCTTTAAGCTTGTTATAAAAATGTTGAGACATGAAGCTTAAATTGAGGTAGAGATAGAATCCATGATACATGTGTTGAAAGTGATTTAAATGTGCATATTGAGATGATTTGAGAAGCATGAGATGATTTTGCTAAGAGACATTCACACTTGGTTTGAATTAAAATGATTTTAATAGCATTGATGAGTGTTTTTGAGATTCCCTCACTAAGCTTATAGCTTACACTCTCCTTTCTCATCAATACAGAGAAATAGCCTTAATGGACAGCAAGTGTGCAAGGGAGGATCCAAGAGTTGAGACTTTTCAAAGTATGGTTTTATAAGCATTAAGTAGTAATAAGAGGCAATGTGACCAAGTAGTTTTTGGGAGATGTATTTTGGGATAATCCCTGTTTGTATAAGTTTGGTTTGATGTTTTGGACTTGTATGTTACATAATGTTTGACTTTGAGGGGTTGGGAAACAATATGCATGCTTGGGTAGAAAGCATGCTTTTAGGGATTTGCTTTGAATATGTCTTGTTGCGTATAATCTTTACCATGTTGCTATATTTTAGGATTTGATGTTTGAGAGGTTATATGATGATTAGATGTTGTTTGGTGTATGTTAGATTGAGCCAAAGTATCATATGTTGGATTAAGAGGTCAGTACAGGCTTGTTCGTACTGGTACGGGTTCTCAGGGATCGATACGCGAGAACCTGTCTCAGCTCAATTTGGGAAAATTTTCCTAGGAGTACCGATATGCTTGGTAACCGTATCAGTACGCATAGCTAGAAAATAGGCCTAGTGTTAGTATACGGGTTACCGTACCGGTACACCCTTTTACTACTAGAATCCTGATTTTCAAAATTGGCATACCCATACCGATACGCTTGAGGACCGTATCGATACGACTTTTTATTTTACCCCCATTGTGATTCGATAAGAGACCGTACCGATACACCAGCCGTTAATTCAGTTAGGATGCTTCTGAATGTTTGTATTCTTTGCATTTTGGTCCATGTTCCGTAATTATGCAATTAAATGAGTTTGTATGGTTATTTTAAGTTGAAATTTAACTTGTTGGCATGTAATATGACTAATTAAGGATTGGTAACTTCAATTTCATGATTGGCCCTATAATTATTGGAAATTATGTTTTAGTCCCTGCTATACGAATTCGAGCAATTGGATGTTGAATCGATGCCCAACTGGGATGTAACTTTCACCATAACCAGCATGAACACCCTAGGGCTTAAATATGCATTTAGATAAGATACAAGAAAAAAATGAGCCATTTCATAAGTAAATCTTCTGGGTTTGTTTTGGCAAACCCTAATGTAGCTCGCTCAGTTCGGTCTTGCGACTAGACCGGGTCAAGGGGGTTATACATTAAAAAAATCGAGCAATATGTCAACAAGGCCAACAAGGTATGCAAGCAAATCATTTTTGAGCCTGGATATTGGGTTTGGATGCACATGCGAAAGGAACAGTTTCCCGCTCAACAAAGATCGAATTTATTGCCTCGAGAAGATGGTCTTTTCCAAGTTCTTGAAAGGATTAATGACAATGCATACAAATTGGACCTTCCAATTGAGTATAACATTAGTACAAGCTTTAACGTATCTGATTTGTCTCCTTATGATGTAGGTGACGATTTGGGGACAAATCACTTTAAAGAGAGAGGGGGTGATGCGAGCATGGATCCGCCGAAAGGCGATCTAATCGAGCTTCCATGAGGACTGATTACTCAAGCAAAAGCTAAACAATTCAAGGAAGCTCTCATAGGATTAATCGCAGTTTTCAAGCTTCTACTGCCATCATTTTATTGTTCTCGTGTTTCTCCATAAGATCGGGACTATTAAAGAGACTAAATTTGTGAGATTTATAAATTTGTTATTATATCTGGTCTAGTCACTTGCTGTTAAAATTTAACGAATGAGTGATGTGACAATTAACATAAATTTATCTAATTACACACTTGATCTTTATTACTTATATATTATATTAATTTAATTCTAATTTAATAAATTTAATCCTCAAATCAGATGATGACATGTGTCATTAAGAGGTAAACAATTGGCCATATAATAACACTCCATTTCTATGGGTAGGGATCAAACCCCTAACCTCTTAGTTAAGCAATGAGATAATCAACCAATACATCACCTCTCGTGGTTAGAAACTCAAATACGTATTTAATAAACATAAATAAGAATTTTTTCAACAGTAAAAATAAGAAATCACCGGAAGTTATCTATTTTTATATTAATATATAATAAAGAAAGTTTCTACATTTACATGGATTCGAACTAGGTTAAGAGATTTAATATATACAAATTTTTGGAAAGAATATTTTTATATTTACATGAATTTGAACTCGGATTAATTCATCAAATTATTATTTTTTATTTTCAACCTTTTCAATTTTACAAATGATTTTAAGTGAAAATTAAGTTAAAAAATCTTTATTTTCAACCTTTTTCAATTTTACAAAACATTTTAAGAGAAAATTTTTTTTATTGTTTTGTTTTCAAAATTTTACATACTTTATTTCATGTTCTAAAAATAATTTTATTTTTAACTAAACACATTTTTCCTGTGTTCACCGTTTCTAAAATATAAAACAAAAATTAGTTTTGTTCTCTAAAACAAAAAGAAGTTTTTTTAAAAGAAACTGACTATTTTATTTAAGAAATAATCAACAAAAAAATCATACTATAATATTATTGACATTTTTATTTTCACTATTTTAATGAATATTATATATCATATAAAATGATAAACTTAAAATATTATAAAAGGTTATTTAGAATAAAATAATAAAATTGAAGTTAGTAATAAACATTTTTTTATCATTTTATTCTAGTACAAGGTAAAATATGTATTTGATTTCAAATATAAATAAACTCATGCATACTTGTAAACTAAAATGATAAAACTCGAATCATATAAGTAAAAGATTACCATCTTTTACCACTTGAACACGCTCAAAGCAACTATAAACATTTTTAATATAACATACATTTAACATTATTTTTTTTAAAAAAAAGATTCCTTGAACATCAATGAGACAAAACAATAGGTAATTTATTAGTGTAAGCCCTACAAATCAATCGCAATTTATTTGTAAGCTCTAAACAATATACCAATTGCATTGACATTATTATTAAAATTATAATAATATATTGAAACATTTTCATCATAAAGGAAAAATAGATATGATATGTATACTGTTCAAAAACAAAGCTATGATATTTATACTTATATAGATGAAGCTCATGAAACACATTAGTTCATATCTGTAGTATGCAAATACCTAAATAATGTACTTTATCACCTTTGCTCTTATGTTTGCAATACATGTATATATTTTAGAGAACTTTCTAATTAAGAAACTCTTCTGTGCTAAGAACCAAAGAACATATGGAAAAGCATTGCAACGTAAAGCGGCTTATGCATTCTAAGATAGCAGAAGTATAACAGCATAATGCAGTAGCAATAGACCGCAAAGCAGATTCCTGGATTACAATTCGGTGTCACTTCGGGGAGCTGTTTTTTGAATCATGGGAGACCAGCATGGAACGAAGAGTGTCAACAATGGAGTCTATTATTCTATGAGACCAGCTTGTACCTGCAAACTTCAAGTGTTTGGGTGCTTCTGCTCTATCAAAGTAGAAACCACCAGATACCAGCTTCTCTTTAGGCTGCAAAGCCAACCATATAACTGTGTCTGCACCTTCTTCACTAGTTCTGAGCTTTCCTGAAATCCTGCAATGCATTTATACAAGGAAAGGAAGAAAGTTAAAAAAAATGGAAAGGAATCAGATGAGAAGAACTTTCCGATTTGCTGCTAGAAAGACGAAACCACTCACAATTTGCTAAAATTAGGTAAACTTGTAGCTACTCCAGGTGTCTCAGCCCAACCTGGATGCATCGAGTAAAACTCGATTCCTTTGTTCTTGTACATCTCAACCCATTTTTCAGTTAGTGCTACCGAAGAAATAACAGCGTCAAGGCTTAGACATCCCTTCAATGGAACTGCCCAATTTGGGAAGTTAAACACACACACAAAGAAAAAGCTGTTACTAGTGATATAAGTACATTAATTTTGAAAGATAATCATGACCATGTATTATGACATTTACAGAACAGATTCCAAATTGGCTTCCTTCTATTACCCCGCTCGAGCCCCATGGAAGAGGTTCTTTATCATAGGATTGAGCCCCACTAAAGAACAGCTTGAGAGGCATTGTTTACCAACAAGATCTGATGACAATCGAAAAATTAGTACAATTCTCTACCTCTTTCCCTCTGGCTAAGGTATTTACATAATGATTAATCATTTTAAACAAATGAAAAACGTTTGCCTTATCCAAATTTCACTCGAAAATAGCAAAAACAAAATCAATTCATCAAATCCCAGGGGCATTTCTCTCCAAAATAGCAAAAACAAATTCATGGAACATCACTATAATCTTAACAAACAAAGATGTAAAGGTGTAGGAATGATGCTAAATGTTTATGCTGTACCAAGTCAGTTTATGATTTACCAATCCTTCAACCGAGTTCCACTAGGTACCATAAAAGGGCAGTGGAAGATAGACAAAGATCAAAGGTAATGACGGTGAAAATTTTTCCTGATCTCATGTTTGGTAAACAAGTGATCTATGGAGTCTACAGACACAATTCTAAAGTAAAGGCTTGTTTCCCATTTTCATGTTCCAATCAAACCAGTGGTCATGAAGGCATGCAGCAAGCTTACATGCTTTTGTTGAACTTTCTTGGCATATTTTCAGTTTAACAATGAAAAATAATAAAAGTTGCAGCAATATCTGAGCCACTTGGGAAATTTATTTTCTGAAATGTTTTCTTCATGTCAGTAACCAAAAATCAATCAAATTAGTTTTACTCAGAAGAGTTTGTTACTTATACCCATATGTTTCAAAATGTCGTCGCACTCGGCAACTTCACCAACTTTTATTGCAATGAAGAAAATAAAAATCATACATCACTTTGGCATTACAACAAAATCAGCAATAAAAGCCTTCATTGAACATCCATGTAAAGCCTTAAGACATACTACGTGGGTACAGTGCGACAGGTTGATGTAAAACTTGGATAAGATGGATTGTAAGATCAGGATTCTATCTTATATAAGCAAAATGTTAATCAACAAAAAAGAAATATCTTTCTAATAACTTCTAGCAGTGGAAAAGCTAATATTAAGCAAGACCTGGAGAAGATATATGTTGATAAAAACACAACCTTAAACCTAAGTTCATAAAATCGAATAAATGTGCAAGTGTCATACATAATTATGAACTCCTATATAAGCACTAAGAAAATATTATCTTTTATTCATTGAAAGACTCAACCGAGTTCTTATAATTTCAATTATCATGTCATAAGAAAAACCCATTTGTTCATCAGCAGAAAGGGTAAAATTAAGCACATTCTTTTACCAATATATAATGGGAATCAATTCCTCCCTCTATCAGCTAAATTCCACATACTGACAGGCTACCAATGATACAACAGACATTTTCGTTACATAGAAAGAACAAGGTTTTGCAAGAAAGAGCAACAAGTGAACTTACAAGAAACCATTTCTGGTGAAATTCAGGTAACCATAAACTCCAAATGCAGATGCCCTCCAAGCCTGTCAATACAAAGCAATAAATAAAATAAATAATCCCAAACAGAAGGCGGAAAAAAACGGAAGAGAAAGATAATCTTAACAATAATTATTAATAAGAGTAAGTGATGTGATTACCTTGAGAAGGAACATGATTAGTGCTGTAATGGGTATATGAAACTCAAAGTGCAAAGTTGCATTTTTCATGTGTTCAAGTTCTTACAGTGTAGACTTCGCAAGGGATATTTGACTCGTCGACACGTCAGTATGTGGAATAATATATTTAGGCTAAGCGTTTAATCGAGTCGAGTTAAAAAATTTTAAGTTATTTAAGTTTATAAGTTTTATTTTATGATTCAAACTTTATTTAAAAAAAATTCGATTCTATTTGAATTTATAAAATTCGAGTCGAGTCGAATTGAATCAAGTTTTTGAGTTTTGTACAAATTTAATTGTAATTATTCATAACGTTATAATACATATTGAATCTAGCTTAAACAAATTTTTATATCCATATACAATATACATATATATTTCTTCATATTTTCACATGTGATATACATAATATATCAGGCATAATTGACAAATTCGACTCTAACTCCGAAATTGATCAACTAAAAATTTCGAGTTATTCAAATTTTCATTTTATAACTCAAACTTTATTTGAAATTTATTCGAGTCGAGTTTATGAAATTATGAATCGGGTCAAAACGAATCATTTTTTCGCGTGGAGTCGAGTTTTTCTCACCCCTAAATATATTTAGCCCTCAAGTACCTTTCTTGGATTATCTGAATGTCATATGTGAGTCTTGTAACGACCCGAAATGAAAATAAGGGGAAAGATAAAGGAATTTCTAGAAATTTGTCCATTTTTTTTGGGAGGCAATAATTTTAAAATAAAATGGCTGGTGAGGGGGAAAAGTTAGATAGGATATTTTGGAAAGAGAGAAAAAAAAAGTGAGAGAGAAAAGTGTGAAGGGGAAGTCTTAACTCCGATCTGTCGTTGCCGCTGCCACTCGTCGGGGTAAAACTCGAGAAGTTTCGAGAGCATTGAATAGGCATAAATCGACGTCCACCACTGTAAAGCCGTCACCACTACGGAGTTTCACGGTCGGAGATATGCAAGTCTGGATCTCACGGTAGCTGTCCGGCCATTGAAGGCCGCCGCACACGCCCCACGCACTGCCTCATGTGTGTGGGCGTCTGCTAGTTGTAGGACCAGGTGCTCAGCTCTTTCATGCACCCGCGCTACACTAAATCTGCCTCACCCAGGTGCATATGCACTATCTCGCACAGGAGCGCACCCAGGTGCATATGCACTATCTCGCACATCGATGCTAGTATGCTTTGCGTAGCACAAGATCGCCCAACGCCCTTTGACTGCCACCACCGCCGTTGACCGGTCGCTAACCGACATTGACTGCCGTTAACATTTTCTCAAGGACCTTACTCGGGGGTTTCAACATCCTGAGTCTGTTTTCGCAGTTCGTTTCGCCAAATTCGAACTCAGTAAGCTGTTTTTACTCATTTGACCTCACGGATTGGTTAGTGAATGCGGGAATTAATGTATTTTGTATTCGTACTTATATAAAGATTATCCGGGCTCGAATATTGGATCAAGAGGAGCGTTTCATAAGCTTGAGCGAGGAACCGTCGATAATTTACTTGAGGTTAGTACACCTCGAACTCTTAATGCTTCATGAGCGTCATAAGTGTGATTGCTTTGCGTGTTAGTGTCTTCAAAATAGGTAGACGATAAATAAGCATGTGTAGAGATCGGTAGTTCGAGACTTGGTATCTATGAGATGCATGATGATGTTACGAATATGATGAGACTCGTACAGAATTTAGAGACCGTGTAGGGTCGTTTAAAATATTCGTATAATTATTTGATGATTTGTTTGATTGATTGATAAATCGTGATGCTTTGTATGCTAGTTCGAATAGATTGACGTTATTTGTTGGAAACTTATGCTTAAGGGTTAATACCGATAAATATCTGAGTAAATATTCATAAAGACGGTAAATATGGTTAAATAATTAAATGCGCTAGCAAACAAACCCTGATGACTTCCATAAGTTTTAGGGAGTGAGTAAGGCCTCGTAATCTCGTAATTTGCTAAGATATTTTTAAGCGAGTGATTAAGGTATCGGTACGAGCTTTGGCTATACGGATATTGTAACACACCTTCCCGTATTCGTTTCCAAATACGAGTCGGTGATGTTATAAAATATCACCGAAAAACATTTCAAATTTTTATATCTTATAAAATAGTATTATGTACCACTTTCAACATTTTTATTTCTACAGGACAGTCTAGAAATCGGAATTCAACACTCTTTACACCAATAAAAACTAGATTCAAATAGGATTCTAACGGTATATTCCACAAAAATTAATAAAATCTACACAAATTTATAAAAATTCTCAAAATCTCGCCACAGTAATAAATTTCTGAAATTTCTGCTGTCCTATTTTCTGACCTTTCATCGAATAAAAATTTATAACTTTTAGTACAGACCTCAAAATCAGTCACCGTTTTTTTAAAATAAACTAGACTCAATTTTCAGTTCATACATGTAAATTTCATCATTTAACTCAATAAGTGGATTTTATGGTGATTTTTCAAACTTACTACCCGGTGTAGAATTTCAAGACTGTTTCTACCTATTTCGATTTTAAGTCTACAAAACTATTCCTATATCATTACCAATTACCTAATAACAATACTAAATCATATTGCAACTATAAACATCACCAACTATAAAGATATTAGAGCTTGGTTTACACAAAATACAACAGTTTAACTTTATACATGCCACTAATCAAAATACCATATAGGATGTCAAAATGATACTATGATAACCTGTAGTATGTGCTCGTCCGCAATACAATCCGAGCTCTTGCTGCTTACCACCGTATCGTATCAACCTACGTGTGTACAAACAAATCACACACGCTAAGTATAGCTTAGTGAGGCAGTATAGGTAATCATAAAATTAAATAATAAAATAAATGAAAACATGGTTAAGCAAGTTCACATCAAATCTTTATTATAATTTAAAACCATCATACATAAGAAATGGTGAATTTCATATACTTCAACTTTATAATTGGCCCAAGAATTGTATAAAGAGAAACTGAAGTATGCAAGGTCGGTACTCCTTGAGTACTAGTCACCAAAGTGACGATAACATGTAGACACATGAAGTGCCGAAAACATATAAACACATAAAGCATCGGTAAACATATAGATCCGAAGATCGGTGTGCAGCTACACTATAGTCACAGACTGCTAGACCTCTAATAGCATGCCACTATACTGTAACTCTCTATCATAACTTGGGCAATAAATCCATATCATTAACTTGCAAATTATCATTTTGCAAATGATTCATGTATCACTATTATTCATAATAATAACTTGCCATAATAAGACATAATAGGGCAGTTCATACCCTATCATGTACTAATCTTTTTCCATTGCCTGTAAATCATCATATAACTTATACAAAAACCATTTTATCATTTCAATAAAATCAAGTAAATAGAATTATTAAAAGTCTACTAAAATACATTTCAAAACATATAAATGCACTCACCTTATATGCCTCACTAATTACTTGTACCAAAATATGTTTACTCCGGAACTTTCTCTTTATCTCTCGACTTGTTTCGATCTCGAACTTGCTCAGGTACTTGTAATCATCCATCCATAACACATATAATTAAATGTATATGTTAGATTATCAATCCACTAAGTACATTAATAGGAGAAAGTGTAACACCCATTTCCTGTATCCGTACACCGGGTACGAGTCAGAAATGTTACAACTTCTTTAATAAAAAATCAGGGTAATTTAAAATTTTTTTAGAAAACTTCTCAATGGTCACCCATCCTCAAATTTCTCTAGCCCAAGCACGCTTAACTTTATTTAAAACCGCCATAAATGATTTATTCAGGCTTCAATTCATAAATCACTTATCTTAGCATGTAATTCATCACCTAAGTTTATTCTTAACCTTGAATCTTTCCAGAAACGCCAATTATCTTGAAACCATAACGAACTTTAAAGGCCAATCTCAACTCAAATAGGTTTAACAAGTATACATGCCACTATAATAATCAAACCTTAATTAAGATGTCATTTACTGTGATTACCTGATGAGCTTTCCAAAAGAGAAAGTGATGCAAAAGCCGTTCGTTCCTAATTTCGTTTACCTACGTGTATAACAGAAATACACGCTGAGTATAACTCAGTGAGGCATAAGATGAGTAACATATATAAAATACCTTATAATGTATGATACTTTTCAAAAGCATGATAATCGTTAAATCATATAATCTATAATGCAGGAATATCTATGCAAGGAAGGATATAATTATTCTGTGAAATCATATAGCCTACGGTAAATATTAAGAGACTAGTAAATGAGTCGTGTACTCCCAGAGTACTAGCCACTCCCTTTAGGGAAGAGGCGACTGTAACGAGCTCGTAGCAACCCTTAGGTGCAAACGGTAGACACAATTAAGTGTCGGGTAGTAGACATATATAAATGCCAATGGTAGACACACAAGGTGTCAGACACGTAAAGTGTTGAACAGTAGATACAATAAGTATCGGCGGTAGACACGTAATGTGTCAGCATAGCTACTAGACTCTTATGGTATACCACAATACTGTCATTCTTAATATTATACTACCAAGGGCAAACATTTAAGACAATTCCTGCAAAATGGCAAGCAATCCAAATACAATTCATACTCCAATATGTTCTATAACTTTCATGGTACACATGCCATTTGAAAACTGTATGAAATAAATCATTATCTGTATATCATGCTATAAAACATGTGTGATCATAAAAAAATACCACAATCTTTAAATCAGTAAAATAAAGTATCATACCAAAAACATGTCATGCTTTATAAAAAATCATTACCTTTTAGGTCGACTTATCTCAAGTCTTCCTATAATATGTATGTTACTAACATACATTTAAAAACATGTATGCACTCACCTTGGCCACATAACACGATGTCTCACTAAGTCCTAATTCGATCCTTTCTTTCATAGAACCCGAACCTTCTTTGATTCGGACTTGACTTCATTAATCACATGAATAAAATAAAATATTTGTTAGATTCAAATCTAACAATACCTTAAACATGTTGTATAAATAATCATTCGAATATAAAATTTCTAAATATTTTTCCTTTCTTCCTTGTACTGTTCAAAAACTCATTATGGTCCTTAGTGACCAATTTGAACTTCCATAAATTCTTCCGAGCTTGCTAACTAACATTTGAATACAAAATGTTTCAAATTTCATTTTCTGACAGCTTGCGCTACCTTCAAAGATTTACTTATACATGGTAGAATACATATTGGATCTTAATTCCCTTTATACTGGAGAAACTAGATTCGACAACGGTTCTAACGGTATAAGCCAAATAAATTAATAAAATCTACAAATATTATGAAAAATCACTGAATTCACGTCACAGACTGTCCAGGCAGAAAACTACTCTATAATTTTTCTGACCTTCATTCGATTAAAACTCATATCTTTTATCTCGGAACTAGAAATCAGTTTCTGTTTGCTGGAAACTAAAATAGACGAACAAATATTTACAACGGTATAAAATTCATCATCTAACCATTCTTGTAGAATTTATGGTGAATTTTTGAAGTCAGTGCCAAAATTCAATCTTCTTCATAGCTTTCCCTAATAAACTTCTAATTTGTACTAACTTCTTATTTTTTTACTTGTCAATTTAGTTCCATCACTTGCTCAAACCACCAATTCATCATCTTCTTCATCAAATAATTATTCAAAATAATTCCCTCTAATTTTTTTCTTTGCCCAAACTAGTCACTAAAATGCAAAGGTCCTTAAACTTCTTAACTTTGCAATTTAGTCCTCAAATCAACATTGCTATCTTAATTCTGTTATTTTAACTAAAAATCAGATTTAATCCCCATCCAAGAATTCATTTCCTATTTGGTCACTTGATTTTGACAAATTGTCAAAATAGTCACTAATTCGATTCAACATTGGTTTAGCATTCTAACTTCAATTTCACATCTCCAACATCATTAATTACATAAATACACCCCAATTTCATAAAATTCAGATTCGGTCCCTTAACTTTAAAGCTTTCCGAATTGGTCCCTATATATTTAACTTAGGGTTTTGCTTCCAACCAACAAATCAAGCTTACTAGATCATTAATCCAGCATCACAAACCCTAAGTTAGACTTAAATCCATAAACCCTAGTCTTCTCCATACAAATCAAAATATGCAGGGTTTACATCCTAACTCAATTACATGATTTTAACACTAGATAAGCTTGATTCCAACTTTAATTCAACCATAGAGTCATAAAATCATAAAATCCCAAATTTGTGTATAAACCCTAATTTCTTCCACATATCAAATCTCATCAACCAAGAAAGTATTCTATGAATCATTTACATCAAAAGATAGAGCTCGAAGAGAAGAACAACTTTGTAGTTCGGAAGATTACCTTAAAACCGAGATTCAAGGCTTAAATCGAGCTTGGAGATTTCTCTCTTCTTTCTCCTCTTTTTCCATGGTTTATGGCTGGAAAAGATGAACATTTTCTTCATCTCTTCACTATTAATTTACACTTGTAACTATTAAATGAATTTTAAATTCATTTAAATAGTGAAATTACCAATTTAGCTTTTAAATCCAATGGCTAATTTAATCTCATCCAAAATCAAGGGCCAAGATTAAATCCATGTATATTTCATCTTCCAAAAACGTCCTCAACATTTCAAAAATATTTCAAAATTGCCATCCTTGCCAAATGACCAATTTGCCCTCCAATTAGTCTTTATTTACTAGCTTGTTTCAAAATTGCCAATCCATTATAATCTAACTAAATTAGTACCTTCTCAACCGGACACTATTCCAAAAATATCATTTTATGATTTTCCATGGCTTATGGAACAACCTTTGAAATTTCAATTCAATCTGATTTCCTGATATTCACAAAATACTTCTACTACGATTTTACCTTTACTGAGTTATCAGATCTATTTCGAAACTTCTATATTTCCATAATGTTCCTCATATCATCATACTTCATCCAATGACCTAGATTTAATCTTGAGTTAGTAGTTTACCAACTTTGCCCTTGTGATTTTCCAAAATTACGATCTTGCCATTTTTCATCCAACGACTCATATTTAACATGGAAAATCAACTTAAATCCAAGGGTTCATATTCTTCCAACACAAGAAAATATCTTAGACATGTAAAATTACATAATTAACCTTGGCTTATCATCCTTCAAAATATCCTGGATATTCGATTCGATCCGATTATCCGAATATTTTTCTGAACTTTATCGCTTTATAGCCATTAATACAAACTCCGAACGAAAAATCCGAGTAACACAAAAATTTCATTCTTGGGGGTAAACTAGGGTCAAAATAAATAAAATTTGAAAATTCAACTTTGCTCCCTAAACTTTTCCAAAGTTTACACTTTTCCAAAGTTTACACTTTAACCCCTAAACTTTTAAAATTTACATTTTGGTCACTAGCCAAAAATTGGAATATTACAGAAAGATTCATAAATAAAATTCCTTTAATGTACTAATAACATATCAATACTTTCTTCAATTCAATCTACCCCCCACTTCATAACTTCCTAGAAATTCTTATTCGTTTCACTTATACTCAATCACCTCACTTTTGAATTTTCACAATTCAATCCCATGTTCAACAATGCAAACATTAAAATAAAGCTTAGGTGATAACAATCAACCTAAATACTTTAAATTAACATTTCACAAAATTTCCCCAATAGTTTAGGTAATTGCCGAATTGGTCCTTAACATTCCAACATGGGATTTTTGCTTCAAACAACACTTTAAAGCTTGTAGAATGCATAATTCTTTATAACCAACATTAAAATAAATTCCTACACTTCAACTCTTAATTTTCCACAATTGACATAATGGTCCATCACTCAAGTTTTCAACATTCCATCTCCAACCAAATATGAAAAACATCATTTCAAGTCATTTCCCTCATCAAAATAAATTTTGACATAATTTCCCCTAATTTTCCAACTTCACCAAAAATTCTCCATGCTTTAAATCTTAATATTTTCATCACTATAAGCATAAAAATAACACTACAACACCATTTCCAAATTGATTGAATCATAAAACACAAGATTTCAATATGTCCTTCATCCACCCTATCTTCCAATTTCAACTTAGAGACATGAAAACCACATAAAAATAGTACCAAAAGAAAGAATTTCATAGAGATTAATTTCTTATTTCATGTCTCAAACAAAAAACCAATCCAATCAAGCTAAAAATTGAATCAAAATTTCCTTTTACCTAGGGTTGAAACTCACGGCAACTTGGAGAGAAAGATGAACAAATTTTCCCAAATTTTCTTTCTTTTTTTTGATGCCAAATGTCTTTAAATTTGGCTAATTAATAAAAAATATCTAAAATAGTCAAATGACTATTTTGCCCTTGAATTATAACCAATTGCAAGCCAACACCTCATCCTTATCATCTTCCATAATCAATTTATATTAAAAAGTATAAGTGAAATGACTAAATTGCCATTAATGAAATAACATATCTACAAAAATGCTATTCCATCACCTACACAACATACTTAATATAATTGAATCTAAATTGATTAAAAACTATTCAAAACCATAATTTCATATTCAAAACCATAAAAACTATTCCATCACCTACACAACATAACATTTTAGCCACTGAACTAAAACCACCAACTTTCAATTCTTTACTATTTGGTCACTAAACAACTATTAGTGTATTACAAATATGCTATTCAATGTCATATCGGTACGGGTCGACCTGTATCAGTACTCAGGGAAATTTGAGATTTCTAGTAAGCAATTATAGTATTGGTACGCGTGTGACTATCAGTTCCCAAAGGTACCATATCAATACTCGTATTTGAGTACCGGTACCTAATACACTAAGTGATCCATAAATACAAAATAAAGATTGAAATTGACGTGTATAATTAATAATTGATTTATGCCTTAATAAATGAGATAACGTGGATTAATGGAGATAATGAATGATATTAATTATATACTCCTTTATAATGTAATAACAACTCGGTAATGTAAAATAAATGATGTGATGCCGATTAGCAACAATAGGGAGAACCTTGCAATCACAGTGTTTGTGTACCAGGTAGGCATTTGATTGGTTGGGTCACCTTGATTGACGAGATTCGGATACCCAATGAGAGTGTTGCAACACCATGGTAAAATATGCCAAATCTATGTTCCAGATGTTGTGTGGCCCCAAGTCTCATTCAAAGATACTCAAGAGGGGATTTTGAGTATAGAGTGTACATTCTCGATGCTGTATGGGCTCAAGTCTCACTCAGGTATTAAAGAGAATAGATCTTATGTTCCCGAGTCTCACTATAGGTTTGTGGTTTTGCCTTGAAGATATGATGAGATCTTGACTATGATTGGGCCTTGTGTGCCATGTTTGATGACTTGCATGATTTGAGCTTGTGTTTAGGCAACTAGTGGTAGCGCCACATGTTTATTTATGTTTACTTATTGCTTGTACTAGCTTGCATGCTTATGTTTATGATTAGCATGAAGTATAGTAGAGTAGATGTGTACCACTGAGCTTTGTAAGCACATCGCTCAAAATCATTGTTTCCTACGTAGGTCGGTAGATTGATCAGGAGCTCGAGGAGCACTGATCGGTGAAATGACATCACACGTTTTGTGCAAGTGTACATGGTAGATATAGTAGATAGATACAAATATGTCAGATATCGATCCCACGAGGATGATTGTTCGGGCGTCTACTAATGTTAGTTTAATAAGAGAATAAACTAAGATAAATTTTAGAAAAGTTGTTGAAGCAATACTTGAAAATAAACATAGAAACAAATGTGATAATGATAAGATGAGAACCCCAAAATAATTCTTCAGTAGAAAATTAAATGCTACCATAAGGTGTAAGTAATGGATGAATGTTGGCACAATGAAGAGCAATGAATATCTTACCAAACTTTATTTCTACTTCAAATCAAAGACTTATATAAGTCCACTTACCACACCTTTTAGTGATGGTTGATAAAGTAAATATAAGAACAAGTGAGTCAACTTTCGTTATCACGCTCGTTAAGTTGAACTGTCACTGCATCTTCCAATGACAGTGACTGCAATAAACACTTCCGTACATAAAAACATTCAAACCCAAAAATTATACAATAGAAGCAAGCAGAATAAAATAACATCTAAAAATCAAGTGTACTTCCATACAAACTTGAAATAAAGAGTATTCATCAACATTGAAAACAGAAATACAAAAGACAAGTGGATTACTATTCCTAGTGGCTCTCGACTCGATTTCACATTTCCTCCTTGTGTTGCAATTATAACTTCTTGTCAGAAACTAATCTGCATCCGTTTCAAGCTGGTTCACCCAAAGTAGAACTTAGCCCGCCATGGCCAAGAGGGAAAAATCTCTCAAAAATGAAGGAAAAAAGATGATAAGATATAAGTCTCTCTTTTTAGGGTAAAAATATATGTATATATATCCTTATCACTTTCCAATTAGGTGTTTACATGTGTCCTTCATAGATTTTCAGGATAAAATTTTGTACAGGGCAGTTGTACTAATGGATAGCTCATAATTCTTTGTTCTTTTCCCGATAGCTTTCAATGCCTCGACAATGACTATTTTAATACGCTAACATCATTTTCGAACAAAAGTTGTTGTAACTAACTGCCAGCTCATTGTCCATTGATCTTATCTTCTTGCCAGCGTCATTTGATCTTATCTTTTTTAAAGCTGTCAATGCAGCGGCAATCTTGGTCGCAATCTAAACAACGCTTATGTAGCGACATCCAAATGCGGCGACAGTCCTGGCTACAATTCTAGATGAACTCATGCAGCAAAATTAGCAGCAAAATGTGATAAATTCAAGGATAATGCAAGAAAGAGCTATTGAGTTAAGAAAATGTAAAAAAATGAAAAATGCAAAAATGTATGTAAAGGTTAACTAAATGAGGACAAATTAATCTATAAATAAGGTGAAAACACATGCTCTTTAGAGTACCATCACACCCCCAAACTTAAGTTTTTGCTTGTCCTCAAGCAAAATAAAAAAGCAAAAAGGTTAGGCACCAATTGATGAACATTCTAGCTACTTGAATAAGCTCAACTATTAACTAATCAATTACATCTACATGATAGAAGATTGCATCGACAACTCAGGAATATGAATGAATGAACTTGCAATTCATCAAAGTTAGCATCATGCCTTACATCTCAAATTCCTTCTACCTAAATAGCCTTTATTTAATTATACTATATAAGCATATATATATATATATATGTATATATATATATATATTCTTTCTTTATTTTTAAGCAGCAAGGGATATTATTGCATGAACGCACCCTAATTTCCTAAAAAGTAAGATGTTGTGCAAAAACCCCATGAAGTACTTTATTGCTTTAACACGCACTCATACATTGACAACCTTTGGCCAGATTCTTTTTTCTAACGCAAGCATTGGAGTGTTCCCCCTTTAGCTACTTTCATTATGCACCAACATTGGAGTGTTCTTTATTTACACATAATATGATCTATAAACATATATAACAACAGTTGAACTAGGCAGATTCATCTAAGATCTAAGAGATGATGGTAGGTATCCATTACTCAAGCGCTCAAATTCATTCATGCAGAATTCTAATGCAATGTTTGATCACATGTATCCAACCAATTCATTAAATCATGATTCAAGAATTAATCATCGAATGTAAAAAGAATTTTACAGCATAAAATGAACCTTTCATTTTCTTAGATTTTTTTAAATTGGGTTGCATTTCAAACCCTAGGTGTATACCCGCAAACTTAAAGATTGCATTGTCCCCAATGAAAAGAACATAATACAATGACAAATGCAATGACTATACTGATGCAATGACAAAAGAAAAGCAACAACTACATGAAATGCACGATCAGAACAAACTAAAAAAATAAAACAAACTAACTCAGTGTTCATTTTCTCCCAATATTGTTACATGGTGTATCTTGTCTTCGGAGCGCTTCCTCTTTGTCTCATTGGCTTTGCACAATCCTCAGATTACTCCTTTGTTTATGGCTTGGCCCCAGCATCATCGACTACCTCAGGGGTAGGAAATAACACCTTGAGTGGCCCAATGTAAACCACCATAGCCAAAGGGTTTGTTTCCCTCTTCCTTTAATGTCATCAATAGCTTCCGTCGGTCTACCTCCATCTCGTTGAAACATTGTCTTCTTAGTAGGTGCATCCACAACATCAGATGTAGTGACAATTTCCATAACATCGACTTCATCCTCTTACTCTTCTTTTTTCTTAGCTTAGCTTTTTTTTTTGCAGTTTCTTCCTCTAGTTTTGGTTCAGCTTGGGTATCACTAGCCTCCTCTTATTCAAAAGAAAACATTAGTGAAATCCGAGTGCATCCATAATAAGTTCCAATTTATTATTTTATTATGATAAGGGTTGCCTTGGAGAGTCATTTCAGATTCTTCTTATAGTCCATCCATACCCTTCAGCGAGTGACAATTCTGCCCAAAAAGAGTTAGGCCAATGTGATTGCGACCATTCCCGCTTGTGTTACCTTGGTAGAGGTATATTTCTTTCGTGTTCCTTTGAAGTCCATATGTTTCATATGCACCCTCCACCTTGTTACTATCTTGGAATACATGAATTCAATGTGAGCAACATTTTCAAAATCCAACCATTTGATTACCTTATTCTCATCGACTTTCATTATAGCTGGATGTAGCCTTGGTTGCGGTGACAATATCTGCTCCAGTCAATTGTCGTAGCAATCTTCTACTAGAATTCTGTGTAAATCAAGTGAAAAACCAAATCTTTGAAATTTTTCTAGCATCTGAACAAACATTTGTTGAGGCTTTTCAAACATCTCCATCAGTAGAGATTTTGTGCAGCACTAATATCGGAGAGAATTACCATAGATAGAGTTTCTTCTCCCAAATGATCATACCATTATTTTGATGGCTTCAAATAAAGCATCGTTTGTTCCTCATGAGATACCTACAATAGATGAGGTAATTTTTTTTAAAGAATTCCAAGGATTCAACCATTACCGGCTTAGACTCTATTGATAAAGTATTGCCATCTTGTTGACCCTGCACATAGTCATGGATTTGTCTTGGCAAAGATAGAGGTGGAGACATTTCATATTTTGTCGACACATCAGATTGTGCTGATAAATCGAATTGTGTCAACACTTCAGATTGTCACACATTTGGCATATGATTGATAATTGTTGGAACAAATTTTGCTGGTACATCAGTAATCTCTTTAGGTTGAATCTTTTCTATAAGATTCACTTCACCACTTTCTTGGGTTGTTACATCTGATTCCTTATCACTAGACAGTGTGCCTTGTGGTCTAGGATTCATTGTGGAAGCAAGTTGTCCCAGTTGTGCTTTTAATGCACGAATTGTTGAGAAACTTCCTTTAACAATTTCTTTCATCCGAGTGGAATAATGTCGCATCAAAGCTTCAAGAGTTACGAAGGGATCAGATGTGGAAGTTGAGGTATATTGTTGCTACATAGGTGCTTGAGGATACAGATGTGGCAGTTGAAGATATGTGGCTGCAACGGAGTTTGTTGTGACTGTAGCTGAGTTTGCTGATTGTACTGTGGCTGCGGTGAATTGTAATTTCCTTTTCTTGGATTATAAGTGCCTTGGGAAAAATTATTCCCATATCAGAATGTCCTAACAAATTGAACAAAATTCTAATTTCCCCAAGAATATTGATTGTGTGCAGCAGCATTATATGAATTGTAACACCCCAGTTTTGGGCCTAGCAGTTTTGAGGTTTATTAGATGGTCTGGTGGACTGGGTTAGAGATTCGAGTGGGATTCGGGACCGTATATTTTCGGTAAGATAAAAAATGGAAAATAGTTAAAAATCATCTCTTAATATATATTGATTTGTGTTGGAATCAATTTTGGAAAATGGAATTCGAAAATATGATATTTTGGTTAGTGACCAAAATGTAAGTTTTAAAGTAGTTCTTAGAATCTTTAAGGAGCTATTTTACCAAGTTATTTCTGATGATTTCTCCCTTAATTAAATATATTTTTAACATGTGTTTTAAAGTAATTAAAAAGAGGATTTAGTTAAAAGTTAGTTAAACTCTTAAAAGAAGATTTACTTTTTCTCAACTTTTTCTCTCCATTCTCTCCTCAGCCAAACACTCAAGTTTTCATCAAAATCCAGAGGTGAGGAGTTCTTTAACTTATTTTTATGGTTTGTGATTGATTATTTGATATTGTTTTAGAAAAATCTCATTTAAATCTTGTGTTTTCTTAGCTTTTATCAACCAATTGAGGGAGAAATCTCACAATAGGGGTAAGGTCCGTGATCTCCTATACTATATGGTTCTTTACTGAAATTCCCAAGTATTTGATCCTTGATTTATCAATTGCAATATGATTTTGATGTTTTATCACTGTTTAATTGAGTTAATTTGGTAATATTGATAGAACAAGGTGATTTTCGAAGTGGATCTGATTTCCAGTATTTGAGATTTATTTAATACATATTTTGGATGTGTTTTGATGTTGATAAGTTATTTTTATCAATATAATACTGAAACGCTTGAATCTCTAATTGTTTAGGTTGTTAGATTTGGGTTGTTGTGGAGATAATCGAGTTTAATCTTTGCTGGAAGTAAAAGGATGTTAGGAAAGGGTTTTTGGATGTTATTTGATGTTGTTTGATGGGTTGAATCATTGTGTTATGGCTGGGTTAAGTTTTGGAAAAGTTTGATGATGTTTTCGATTTGTTTCGGGTGGTTTCTTAGAGGGCAACCTAAGAGTTACGGGGTTTTGTTCTAAGGAAGTGATTTGAATGCATAGTAATGCATTTATCCTCTAGTTTTATGTGATTAAAACAGGGGATAATCAAGGCGACAAAGATTGACGTTGTTTTGGTGGCTTGCCGGGAGCTTGCATAGCATTGGCAAGAAAGGTGAAGCGTATCAGTGAGTGGGAACTGGTTTTAAATGCTTTACAAAGGTTTGTAAAGGTTGTTGGGAGTTTAGAGTAAGCGTGAGACACTTACCTAAGCTCGAAAGTAAGTTTCCCTTATTTTGATCTTTAATATCGGCTTGGATATGAGCATATTGTTTTCATGTTTTGGTAATAAACATGGTAGGTTTTTACTTACTGGTAATGCATGGTTTTGAGCACATAACCAGGGGATTGAAAGTATGTTAAATGCTATTGAGAATTGGTTTTCATTCCGGTTGGGAATGGTGTTATTGCATTGGCAATGAGATTTGTATATGTGATGTTTTGTTCAATGCATTTGAAAACAGTAAGTAAATGGTTTTGTAAATGATATATTGGCTATGTGACAAGGTGAGAAAACAATCAGATATAGTTTGCATGCCATAGGATTAAAAGTGCACTATAAAATATGAATAAAAAATTGATCGTGGCCATGGGTCCTTGAGGTGTGGTGGTTGAACAAGGCCACTCAGACTGTTGGGAAACTCATTTGGGGCATGCGTTTTAACTAGGCAACCTAAATTGATGGTGATCTTGTTGATTAACGAGGTAAGGTCGGTACACTTGCGGTTTAACTAGGCAAGTGTGGAATCTCGCAGTTTAACTAGGCGAGGGTGTCAAATCTTGCGGTTTAACTAGGCAAGGTTTGGGATATCATGCGGATTAACTAGGCATGGATGAGAAATCCGTGTATCTAATGTGCATAGGATAGAGGTTATCTATCCGGGTCATTATAAATGCCAATATATGTGAAAGTTCATGTGTTGAACCTATTTATAATGCTTTGGGATTTAAGCATGGCTTGTTTATAATGCTTTGGGATTTAAGCATGGTTTGCCTAAAATGCTTTGGGGATTAAGCATGGAATGTGTATGATGTTACATAAAAGTTGTTGTGTTATGATTTGGTTGGAATCATGGAAAGGCTTTGGTCATAAGCATGTTTTGGAAAACAAACATAAAATTTTCAAATGGTTTAGTGCATCATTGTCTTACGAGCATCCTCACTAAGCATGTGTGCTTACGTTTTTTTTTTTCTAATGATGTAGAGCTTTAAAGTTTAGGGCAGCAAAGGCAAGGTTTGAAGGGATCCAAGAGATAAAATACTTTTGAGTATGAACTCGGTTTATGTTTTCGGTTAATAAGGCAATGTGTTCACCATGGTTTATGGGAGTTGTAATTCTATTTCCTTATGGTTTTTAAGTATGTTTCTATGCTGGTTTGTGATGATGGTTTGATGTTGCTATGCTTGTCGTTAAAGCTAGCTCATAGTTGTGGATGGTCTTTGCCCAAATATACATCAAGAGTTTCCATGTGATTGCTATGTGCTGTTGGGTAGAACAAGCTTAGTATGTTGCGTAGGTTGTGTTGGCATGTTGTTTATGCTGTGAAAGGTTAAATTGTGCATATTGGTATGTAGGGCAAGGTGGTTTAGGAAGCATGCCTTTAGAGTGGTCTTGCGGAAGCCTGAGGTTGTTTTGATTGCTTATCCTTGGTTTTGATGATAGTTTCTGAGTGTTCAATTATTTATATGTATGAATGCAAGTTGTTAGGACCCAATTGCATCTAGATTTGAGTGTGAAACCAGCTAAACTTGACATTACAGGCTCAAGTGTACCGATACGCGGGGGACCATATCGGTACGGCTAGGTAATTATGGACAGAGTGTTTCGATACGGGTAGGGCCATTTCGGTATGCCTATCGGTTACTGGAATCTCACTTTTTGGGGAAGGGCTCTTGTACCGAAACACTATAGGACCATATCAGTACGGTGTTTAAGGAAATTAAAGGAGATTTTATATTCGAAGTGGCGTACTAGTATGAGGCTTATCGTATCGAAACGAGGTGTGCACAACCCTATTGATACGGGTATCAGCCTATCGATATGGGTGCCGGTAATTCTGTTAATCTCATGGAAATACAATTTTGTTTTCTTCCATTTTAGTCCCTGGACCTTGTTTTGTCAATTGAATGAGCATGGATGGTCGTTTTAAGCTGATTTTTGACATATGAGCTTGAAATATGTTTAATTAAGGGTTGGTAACATAAAATTGGGTAAAGTCCCTTTTTTTGTTGAAATTGCATTTCAGTCCCTAAAGTGTTTATGTGCTCAATTGGATATCATTTTGATGCCCGATTGAGATAGGCTTTCACATGATTATAGGATGAACATGTAGGTTAATAATTTTGCATTTAGATAAGACAAAAAAATGCGTATTAGGTTTCGCCTTTTCGGTTTACTTCGGTAAACCTAGTATAGCTTGCTCGGTTCGGTCTTGCGACTAGGCCGGGTCGAGGGGGTTACATTTGTTGAAAAGTTGGGATGTTGTTGTTTGACTAGCTGATGATGTTTGAACTACACAGTGATTGTGTAATTATTCAGTGATTGTTTATTATTCTGTTGGGGTATGATTTGGGAACACATTGCCTATTACCAAGGATTTTAAATGCGTTTTAAAGTTGTCTTGGATCCTTTGCCTGACGCTAGCTTAACTTTAATGTGTTTTGATGCTTTTGGTAGCTTGGCTCGACGTGAGACACGATCGATGGCTAATACTGTCGGGGTTGGGCAGAATAATGAGGCAGAAGAAAATCCCCCTCATGTTTTACCTCCTCATCCTCCAGTGGTTCCTCCAGTTGATATTGGGGCAGGTGAAGCACCCCAAGTTCACCAAGTGCCTGTATATGGTGATTTGACTCCGTTAGTTCAAGCAATAATGGGGGCTTTCCAAGCAGTGATGGTTAGAGTGCAGGCTTAAGCACCGACACCTACTGTGGTAGCAAATCAAGGTTTACCCTTAGAGCATTTGAGGAGTTTGGGAGGTGAAGAGTTTTAGGGCTTGAGCTCTGAGACAGACGAGGGTTGGCTAGAAAAGACAGTTTGCATCTTGAATCAGATGGGTGTAACGCGGAGCGCAAGCTGGGTTGCACTGTATCTCTACTGCAGGTAGATGCATATCATTGGTGGGTGACCACAATTGCTGGCATTCCTGAGGCGAACATCACTTGGGAGTTCTTTCGGAGAGCTTTCAAGAGAAAGTACCTTGGTACCCAGTATTTCGATATGAAGAAGCGCGGGTCTATATCGCTATATCAAGGAGGCATGTCTGTTGCTGAATACGAGGTGAAGTTTGTCTAACTGAGTTAGTATGCTCCAGAGTTGGTTCTAGATGATCAACAGAGATGTGACAGGTTCCGTTATGGTCTTGTTAAGGACATTAAGACGTATCTCCTGGCTACAGATTAAATAGATTTTGACGTGTTGGTCCATCGGGCCAAAGATATTGAGCAGTCCTTGGGTGCTCCAGTTCAGGCTGTAGGTACGAACTTGGGTAAGAGAGTGGCTGACTCTAGCTATTCTGGGAGGCAGAATAGGAGGTTCAGGGACAAGAGACATAAGCCAGATCACATGCGTGGTGGTGGAGTTGGCCAGGGTGGCCAAGGAGCTCGTGTTGCACCGAAGTGTGAGTGATGTGGTAGGCGCTACGTGGGTATATGCTAGGGTAATGTTGGAGCTTGTTAGATTTGTGGTTCATTTGATCACTTGAAGCGTGATTATCCTCGGGTAGTGAGAGATGCACCAGCTTAGGTTGCTGCACCTGCTAGGGGCCGAGGCCGTGGCAGGGGTAATTTCTAGAGGCACGACGATGGTCAGAGGGGTATTGCTCATGCTGCAATAGTGAGACTGGAGGGTGGTGGACCGGCTCAGGTTTTTGCTCACCGTGAGGGTCATAATGACAATGATGGGATCGCAGATACTTTTACTTTGGAATCCTTGTCATTGTTATCTTTGATTGATTCAGGGTCTACGCATTTATATATCTGAGTGAACATGCATCTTTGCTGAATATTCCTGTTGAGATCTTAGATGTTGGCATGTTAGTCACAAGTTCCTTTGGGGAGACGGTTACAACAAGAAGGTCGTACCGGCGTTATCCTTTAGTGGTGCAAGGTCACGAGTTTGCCGCAGATCTGATGGAATTACCATTCCATGGTTTTGATATCATTTTGGGTATAGATTGGTTGAGTGAGCACAGAGCAGTTGTGGATTGTGAATCCAAAAGGATTTTCTTGAGGTTAGTCGACGACTATGAAGTTGTGGTGGTTGGAGAGAATGTAAAGTTTTTGTCCAATGTGGTATCGACCTTTAGAGCGGAAAAGATGATGTTTGTTGGCTGCCAAGCTTATTTGGCTATTGTTATGAATCCAGAAGCCAATGGTGTTCGAGTACAGGACATTCGGACCGTGTGTGACTTCCTTGAGGTTTTTCCTGAAGAGTTACCGGGTTTACCTCCAGATAGGGTGGTGGAGTTTTGTATTGAGACTTATAAGGGTACAACACCGGTGTCCATTGCTCCTTATAGGATGGCACCGAAGGAATTGAAGGAGTTGAAGTCACAGCTTCAGGAGTAGTTGGATCATGGGTTCATTCGACCAAGTGTTTCTCCGTGGGGTGCTCCTGTTCTCTTCGTGAAAAAGAAAGATGGTATAATGCGATTGTGCATTGATTATCGTTAGTTAAATAAGTTGACGGTGAAGAGCAAGTATCCGTTACCGTGGATTGATGACTTGTTCGATCAGTTTCGTGGAGCAGCTGTGTTTTCCAAGATAGATTTAAGATCGAGGTATTACCAGTTGAAGGTTAAGGATGTGGATGTGCATAAAACTGCGTTCCGTACGAGGTATGGGCATTATGAGTTTCTGGTCATGCCTTTCAATTTGATAAATACCCCGGCTGCGTTTATGGACATGATGAATATAGTGTTTCATGAGTATCTTGATTAGTTCATGGTGGTGTTTATAGATGATATTCTCGTGTACTCCTTACCGAGGAAGAGTATGATCGGCATTTGCGGATAGTGATGCAAGTGTTGAAGGATAACCAGTTATATGCTAAGCTGAGCAAGTGCGAGTTTTGGCTTGAGGAAGTGATGTTCCTTGGTCATGTGGTTTCCGCAGAGGGTATCCGCGTTGATCCACAGAAAATTGAGGCCATTCTCAATTAGAAGCAACCTAAGTCTGTAACGGAGGTGCGCAGTTTTCTTGGTTTGGCTGGTTATTATCGCCATTTCGTTGAGGGGTTCTCGAGTATTGCAGCACCGTTGACCAAGTTGTTGCAAAAAAATGTTCCTTTTGTGTGGAAAGAGAAGCAAAAACAAAGTTTTAAAAAGTTAAAGGAGGTTTTGACACATGCTCCTGTATTGATTCAACCTGAATCTAGGAAGGAGTTTGTGGTTTACAGTGATGCGTAGTATGTTGGCTTGGGTTGTGTGATGATGCACGATGGGAAGGTTGTGTCCTATACATCGAGGTAGTTGAAAGTTCATGAGCGCAATTATCCAACTCGTGACTTGGAGCTTGCAGTTGTGACATTCGCTTTGAAGATTTAGCGACATTATCTCTATGGTGAGAAGTGTGTGATCTTTACGGATCATAAAAGCTTGAAGTATTTAATGTCTCAGAAAGATTTGAATCTTAGGAAATGTAGATGGTTGATAAGTGTTCAAAAGTACTATTTTTATTACCCTTTTTACTCATATTATTGTTAGACTTAAGCTCATATTAGTTGCATAATTAGTTATTCATGCATTAATTCATGTTTCTTTCCACTGTTGAGCTTGATTACATAACTTGGTGATTTTTGTGGAAAAAGATGCTGCTTTGGTGTGTTTTTGTGTGTGTATGTGCAGGATCACTTGCCAAAGCAATGCCGAGCTAGTTGCCAGGGCAATGCATGAAGGAGACGCCGAGCCAGTTGCCATGGCATTTGTCGACAAAGACAAAATGCAATATGGATGTCGAAATTCATGACTTTACAAGCCCAAGATGACATGGAGCAAGGCCCAAGCCCAAAGGAATTTGATTGCCATGCAGAGATTAAAGAAGAATTAAATTCCAAGAAGATAGGAGAAGTTCTAATAGGAATAAAATTATAATAAAGAATTATATTCTTTAAAGATAATTTAATTCCAACTCAAACTCCTCCTCAAAGAAAGACTTTGGCCTAGCCCTATAAATAGCAAGGAGATTTCGACAATCCAAAGGGAGAGCAAGGGGGAAATTTCGACAAGAGAGCATTAGGGGAATTTCGACTTCTTCTTCTTCTTTGCTTCTATTAGATTCATGGTTTGGGGATTATTCTTTGTATATCTTTTGAACCCAACCATGAACTAACTTGATCGGCTATGGTTATTGTGTTTTGTGGTTGTGAGAAACTATTGGTTTTTGTTTAGGTAATAAGTGTTTGCACTTTTCTATTTCAAGGTTTATTCATTCTTGATTCTTATTATTGTTTGCGAGTGAATTGGGAGAGGATCTCGTGATTTCATCCATTTATCTAATATCGGGAGAGTTAGATTCAAGAAACGAATGAATATGATCTTTATTCAATCCAATGATGGTGAAGATTAATCCGGCTTAGGAATAAGTTAAGGATTTCAACGGCTAAGAGGAGTGCAAGATTTGTTGTTGTTCACCCTTGATTCACGCAGGGATGTATTATCAAGGCATGCACAAGTAGCTAGAGTTTCGACTTAGGGATAAGAAGAAACCATTGAAGAACGCTCCGCCGAACCTTGAAGTTGCTGCCCAGTCGCCCAAGTAGTTGCCCAACTAGTCGCCCGGGCAACCATCAATTAGTTGCCAAGGCAACCCGTTGTGTAAGTCGCCACGGCAACCGAGTTGCCCGTGCACTCTTTACCAAGACAATCCAATCGGCTATCACACCTCAACTCACGATAACCTAGCCTATCTCTCTCAATCGATCTCATCTTTTCTTTTTTACTTTATTGCTTTCTAGTTTAGTTATTAGTTAAACTCCTTTAATCCTTTAATTGTGTTTTTACTTTTCACAAAGTCAAGAACTTAAGCAAAGTGGCCCAAACCAATCCTGTGGAGACGATACTCGATACTCATATCACTTTATTACTTGCGACGTGTATACTTGCACATTTGCGTAGCACTTATTACACGCAACAAGTTTTTGGCGCCGTTGCCGGGGATTGGCAATTGGTGTTAGTTGTTTTTGTTATTGCATTTTTTTTCTCTTAGTTTTACTAACTTTTCTTTTTGTTTGTTTTATAAAAAAAAATTAGGTGCGCTACAAGTTAAGGAACATCAACATGTCGGGAAACAAAAGCCAATCTATTCGAGAGATGATGTTGGAAGATATGAATCAATCCAATCAAGAGTTCCTTGCACCCTTTGATGATTACCTATACCAACCGAGAAAAGCCCAAAGAACTTATACTGTGGAAAAATCCTGTGCTATGTGTGGAGAACATCATGTGTTTGAAAATTGCCCTCACATTTTCGGTGCATATAACTACATGGATGACCATAGAGGGAACCAGCAGCAAAATTCTTCATGGTATGGTCAAAAAGCTCAAAAAATTTTTTACCATAACAATTTTGCCGCGACAACAGATATGCCATGGCAATGTAGTACTTTTCAAGAGCATTCCAATTCCTTGGAGGAAACGTTACTAGCTTCCTTGGCTAGACTTGACGGATCAATTGAAGAGATTCGAGAACTATCAAAATCTATAGATACGAGGATAGCTCAGTGGGATGCAACCTTAGGGGATTCAGAAGATCAATTGGGGAGATCCACATATGTCATGGATAACATGCACCAACAATTCATTCCTAGGGATACTGACGTCCCAAGGCAAGATGATAAGGAACAATACAAAGAAATCTCTCCGATGTGTGAGGAACAACTAGAACCTCAAAGTCAAGAGGATGCCAATGAGAGAGACTGTCCAACACATGATGAGCTTGAACAACAAATTGCCTCGGCAATGATTGAGGAGCCTGAACAGAGCAATGCCGCGACAACACTCGGTGAAGCTGAGAACAACAATACTACAGCAAATTCTGAGGAACCTGATGCCAAGAAGGTTACAACGTTGATGCTGAAGCAGGAATCTGTAGATTGCTCTCATCTACGATTGCCACGGCAATTACACGACCACATGCAAGATCAACGAGATGATAATACTTTGCCAATGGAATATGAGCAGGTAATAGTTGAACCTTTTGAATTCTTTAAAAACTCACCTCGTCCATTGCAGGTATGTCTTGAGGAACCGAGGTTGGTAGATTTGAAGCCATCGAAATCTCTACTGATGGAGATGTTTGAGAGGCCAAAAGAAAAAGGTGTTTGGATTCATAAAGCTCTTGAGAAAAATTGATTCTTCCCTTGACTTAGAGCAAAATTTGACAACGATTGCCACGGCAATTGGCTTGAGCAAAGAATTGCCACGACAACAAAGGCTACATCCAACCATGATAGAAGTCGACAATAATGAGGTAATTGAATGGTTGAGAATGGATATAATTTTTCCTATTAATATATTTGTGCCTTCAGGAATAGTAGCAAGGTGGAGAGTATACATGGACTACAAGCGAACAAAGAAGAAAGACACCTCCACCATGGTAACGCAAAAGGGAGTAGTGGCAAGCACATTGGCCAAACTCTTTTTGGGCAATATTATCACCCGATGGAGGGTGCGGATGGACTATAAGAAGTATCGAAAACGGCAACCTTCAACACCGCAACAACTCCTGATACGCACGCCTCGGCAACCATGGACGCGCACGCCTCGGCAACTCCTGACGCCTCGGCAACCATGGATGTGCATGCCTCGGCAACCCTCGACGCCACGGCAACTACTGATACATTTATTTTTATTTTTATTTTTATTTTTATTTTTTTGAACTATTTTGTTCTATTATTTTTTGTTATTTTTTCTCTTTATTTTTAGGATATATTTTATTTTTCTTCACTATCTTTAGTTTTCAGTGTTTCTTTTCCACAACAAGACTCACAACCACCATGCTAAGGAAATTCACTGCCGACTACTTGCCACAGCAACCACAACAGAAACTGGTGATGCCCAGGCAACAACAATGGCTTCGGAAACTACTGATGCCCATGCAAGTAAACCTGCATCGGCAAACATGGATCAAATCAAGGCAATGCTATTCACGCGATACCAGCCACAAGCATTCAACCACTGACCGGAAATTGAATCAAGCAAACGGTACGAAGGAAACTCATCACTCGAGGTGACGACCTCTCTGACTAACTCATTTCATTTAGTTTCTTTTAAATTTTATTCCACTTTTACGTGCATTGAGGACAATGCTTCTCTCGAGTTTGGGGGGGTGTTGGTTTCTAGTTAGTTTCATGTTTAGTTGCATTCATCTTTAGCAATCACATATAGGTTGCATATGTTACTTGCCATGCCTTTAATTTGATTTAATTGCTTAAGACTTGTTGAATATCCAATGATGAATTTTTGCCACTACACTTAATTGAAAGAACCTTTAATTTTAGGATTACATGAAAAGAACTTAGAATTTTACTATGATGCTGAATTTTTTTTCTACACGGTTGTGGCTTGTTGATTGAAAGAAACTTAGTGAACTTAGGTTGCTTAAAATTAGGGTAAATTTAAAATTGAAAATTAAAAGTTAATTTCTTGCTAGAGGTGCCCAAAACTGTCTCTAGTAGTAATTGCTCTTTCTTGCTAGAGGTGCCCGAAACTGGCTCTAGTAGTTAATGCACATTAAAGAATCGCTAGAGGTGCCCGAAATTGGCTCTAGTCGACTAAAATAAAATGAGAAATAGCTTACTTTGCTAGAGGTGCCCGAAATTGGCTCTAGTGAACAAATGCCCCTATAATTAAATTGATAAAAGCCTATTGTTCACATAGAATCTTGAAAATCAACTTGTACACAACTACGCACACACATTGTCACGAGCATTATAGTTTGGTTCCGGGTAATTTTTTGTGCTATCCGAAAAATTAAAAGGTGATCATACTTTGTGCCACGGTTCCGAGGTTTGAATTCAAGTTTGAAGCATGTCTTTGATGATTAAAGTCTTGGCAGGTAATTATGAGTTTGCATTGCTTGAGGACAAGCAATAATTCGAGTTTGGGGGCGTGATAAGTGTTCAAAAGTACTATTTTTATTACCCTTTTTACTCATATTATTGTTAGACTTAAGCTCATATTAGTTGCATAATTAGTTATTCATGCATTAATTCATGTTTCTTTCCACTGTTGAGCTTGATTACATAACTTGGTGATTTTTGTGGAAAAAGATGCTGCTTTGGTGTGTTTTTGTGTGTGTATGTGCAGGATCACTTGCCAAAGCAATGCCGAGCTAGTTGCCAGGGCAATGCATGAAGGAGACGCCGAGCCAGTTGCCATGGCATTTGTCGACAAAGACAAAATGCAATATGGATGTCGAAATTCATGACTTTACAAGCCCAAGATGACATGGAGCAAGGCCCAAGCCCAAAGGAATTTGATTGCCATGCAGAGATTAAAGAAGAATTAAATTCCAAGAAGATAGGAGAAGTTCTAATAGGAATAAAATTATAATAAAGAATTATATTCTTTAAAGATAATTTAATTCCAACTCAAACTCCTCCTCAAAGAAAGACTTTGGCCTAGCCCTATAAATAGCAAGGAGATTTCGACAATCCAAAGGGAGAGCAAGGGGGAAATTTCGACAAGAGAGCATTAGGGGAATTTCGACTTCTTCTTCTTCTTTGCTTCTATTAGATTCATGGTTTGGGGATTATTCTTTGTATATCTTTTGAACCCAACCATGAACTAACTTGATCGGCTATGGTTATTGTGTTTTGTGGTTGTGAGAAACTATTGGTTTTTGTTTAGGTAATAAGAGTTTGCACTTTTCTATTTCAAGGTTTATCCATTCTTGATTCTTATTATTGTTTGCGAGTGAATTGGGAGAGGATCTCGTGATTTCATCCATTTATCTAATATCGGGAGAGTTAGATTCAAGAAACGAATGAATATGATCTTTATTCAATCCAATGATGGTGAAGATTAATCCGGCTTAGGAATAAGTTAAGGATTTCAACGGCTAAGAGGAGTGCAAGATTGGTTGTTGTTCACCCTTGATTCACGCAGGGATGTATTATCAAGGCATGCACAAGTAGCTAGAGTTTCGACTTAGGGATAAGAAGAAACCATTGAAGAACGCCCGCCGAACCTTGAAGTTGCTGCCCGATCGCCCAAGTAGTTGCCCAACTAGTCGCCTGTGCAACCATCAATTAGCTGCCAAGGCAACCCCGTTGTGCAAGTCGCCACGGCAACTGAGTTGCCCGTGCACTCTTTTACCAAGACAATCCAATCGGCTATCACACCTCAACTCACGATAACCTAGCCTATCTCTCTCAATCGATCTCATCTTTTCTTTTACTTTATTGCTTTCTAGTTTAGTTATTAGTTAAACTCCTTTAATCCTTTAATTGTGTTTTTACTTTTCAAAGCAAGAACTTAAGCAAAGTGGCCCAAACCAATCCCTGTGGAGACGATACTCGATACTCATATCACTTTATTACTTGCGACGTGTATACTTGCACATTTGCGTAGCACTTATTACACGCAACAATGGTTAGAGTTGCTTAAGGATTACGACTTGACAATTGAGTATCATCCTGGTAAAGCCAATGTACTGGCAGATGCATTAAGTTATAAGGCCGCGGTTGAGCTTCAAGCTATGTTTGCAACGGTTGAGTGTGACACAGGAGGGTAGTTTGCTGGCTGAATTACAAGTTAAGCCTACGTTATCGCAGTTGATTAAAGTTAAGCCTACGTTATCGCAGTTGATTCGCTGGTTGGGCATGTTAAGGACATAGCAGATGGTAATCCGACGAATTTTCATTTTGATGATAATGGAGTTTTGTTTTTCAAGGGTCGAATAGTGGTGCCAAATGATCCAGAGTTGAGGTACACTATCTTGATGGAGGCACATTCTAGTCCTTTTGCTATGCATCCTGGTAGTGTTAAAATGTATCGTGATTTGAAGGAGGTATACTACTAGGTTGGGTTGAGAAATGATGTGGCTGAGGTTGTTTCTAGGTGCATGGTATGTCAGCGGGTCAAGGCTGAGCATCAATTTCCATCTGAATTGTTGCAACCGTTGAAAGTTCAGAAATAGAAATGGGAGAGAATCATCATGGATTTTGTAACAGGTTTGCTGTTGACACCGGCTAAAAAGGACTCCGTTTGGGTGATTGTTGATCGGTTCACAAAGTGTGTACATTTCCTGCCAGTGCATACAATGTATACCTTGGACAAGCTAGCGGATTTGTATTTACCTGAGATTGTGCGCTTGCATGGTGTGCCTAAATCAATTGTTTCGTATAGGGATCCGAGGTTTACAACAAGGTATTGGAGAAGTTTGCATCAGGCTTTGGGTTCGAGGTTGAGTTTTAGCACTGCGTATCATCCTCAGTCTGATGGGCAGTCTGAGCGGGTTATCTAGGTTTTGGAGGATATGCTGATATGCTGCATTATTGAGTTCCAAGGAACCTGGGAGAAGCATTTTCTTTTAGTTGAGTTCGCTTAGAACAACAGTTATCAGGCGAGTCTATAGATGGCACCCTATGAGGTGTTATATGGCTGGAGGTGTCGTATGCCCTTGTGTTGGGCTGAGTTAGGCACTGTTGGATTTGTTGAAAGACATCGATGAGAAGGTTAAGCTTGTATGCGACCGGTTGAAGGTGACTGCGGATCGGCAGAAATCTTACTCGAATTTGAAGCGTAAGGAAGTTGAATATGCGGTGGGCGATCGCGTATTCTTAAAAGTGTTACCATGGAAGAAAGTGATGAGATTCAGACATAAGGGTAAGCTTAGTCTGAGGTTTATTGGGCCATACGAGGTTATTGAGCGTATGGGTCCTGTAGCATATCGGTTGAGGTTGCCACCGGAGTTGGAGAAAATTCATAACGTGTTCTATGTTTCGATGTTGAGGAGATATCGATTAGATCCATCAAATATTATGCCGGTGGAGGATGTGGAGTTGAGGTCGAATTTATCTTATGATGAGGAGCCTGCAGAGATCCTCGATACCAGTAAGAAAATCCTACGTGGTAAGACGATAGAACTCGTGAAGGTCTTGTGGCGACACCGAGGTGTTGAGGAAGCTACGTGAGAAAGCAAGGCGAATATGATGAAGCAATTTTTGTATCTGTTCCCTTCAGGTAATTTTGAGGACAAAATTTCTTAAGCGGGGGAGAGTTGTAACACCCCGATTTTGGGCCTAGCGGGTTTGAGGTTTATTAGACGGTCTGGTGGACTGGGTTAGAGATTTGAGTTGGATTCGGGACCATATATTTTTTAGTAAGATAAAAATATGGAAAAATAGTTAAAAATAATCTTTTAATATAGATTGATTTGTGTTGGAATCAATTTTGGAAAATGGAATTCGGAAATATAATATTTTAGTTAGTGACCAAAATGTAAGTTTTGAAAACTATTTTTAAGGTGACTAAAATGAAAAGGGTCAAATTCTTAGAATCTTTAAGGAGCTATTTTACCAAGTTATTTCTGATGATTTCTGCCTTAATTAAATATATTTTTAACATGTGTTTTAAAGTAATTAAAAAGAAGATTTAGTTAAAAGTTAGTTAAACTCTTAAAAGAAGATTTACTTTTTCTCAACTTTTTCTCTCCATTCTCTCCTCAACCAAACACTCAAGTTTTCATCAAAATCAGAGGTGAGGAGTTCTTTAACTCGTTTTTATGGTTTGTGATTGATTTTTGATATTGTTTTACAAAAATCTCATTTAAATCTTGTGTTTTCTTAGCTTTTATCAACCAATTGAGGGAGAAATCTCACAATAGGGGTAAGGTCCATGATCTCCTCTATTGTATGGTTGTTTACTGAAATTCCCAAGTATTTGATCCTTGATTTATGAATTGTAATCTGATTTTGATGTTTTATCAATGTTTAATTGAGTTAATTTGGTAATATTGATGGAACAAGGTGATTTTCGCAGTGGATCTGATTTCCAGTACTTGAGATTGATTTAATACATATTTTGGATGTGTTTTGATGTTGATAAGTTATTTTTATCAATAGAATCCCAAAAATCTTGAATCTCTAATTGTTTAGGTTGTTAGATTTGAGTTGTTGCGGAGATAGTTTAATCTTTGCTGGAAGTAAAAGGATGTTAGGAAAGGTTTTTGGATGTTATTTGATGTTGTTTGATGGGTTGAATCGTTGTGTTATGGATGGGTTAAGTTTTGGAAATGTTTGATGATGTTTTCGGTTTGTTTTGGGTGGTTTCTTAGAGGGCAACCTAAGAGTCGCGGGGTTTTCTTCTGAGGAAGTGATTTGAATGCATAGTAATGCATTTATCCTCTGATTTTATGTGATTAAAACAGGGGATAATAAAGGCGACAAAGATTGACGTTGTTTTGGTGGCTTGCTGAGAGCTTGCATCGCGTTGGCAAGAAAAGCGAAGCGTATCAGTGAGTGGGAACTGGTTTTAAATCCTTTACAAAGGTTTGTAATGGTTGTTGGGAGTTTAGAGTAAGCATAAGACACTTACCTAAGCTTGGAAGTAAGTTTTCCTTATTTTGAGAGCATATTGTTTTCATGTTTTGGTAATAAACATGGCAGGTTTTTACTTACTGGTAATGCATGGTTTTGAGCACATAAGCATGGGATTGAAAGTATATTAAATGCTATTGAGCATTGGTTTTCATTATGGTTGGGAATGGTGTTATTGCATTGGCAATGAGATTTACATATGTGATGTTTTGTTCAATGCATTTGAACACAGTAAGTAAATGGTTTTGTAAATGATATATTAGCTATGTGACAAGGTGAGAAAACAATCGGATATAGTTGGCATGCCATAGGATTAAAAGTGCACTGTAAAATATGAATAAAAAATCGATCGTGGCCATGGGTCCTTGAGGTTTGGCGGTTTAACAAGGCCACTTGGACTGTTGGGAACCTCATTTGGGGCATGAGGTTTAACTAGACAACCCAAATTGATGGTGATCTTGTGGATTAACTAGGCAAGGTCGGTACATTTCGGTTTAACTAGGAAAGGGTGGAATCTCGCGATTTAACTAGGCGAGGGTGTCAAATCTTGCGGTTTAACTAGGCAAGGTTTGAGATATCGTGTAGATTAACTAGGCATGGTATGAGAAATCCGAGTATCCGATGTGTATAGGATAGAGGTTATCTATTCGGGTCACTACAAATGTCAATATATGTGAAAGTTCATGCGTTGAACCTATTTTATAATGCTTTGGGATTTAAGCATGGCTTGTTTATAATGTTTAGTGATTTAAGCATGGTTTGCCTAAAATGCTTTGGGGATTAAGCATGGAATGTGTATGATGTTACATAAAAGTTGTTGTATTATGATTAGGTTGTAATCATGGAAAGGCTTTGGTCATAAGCATGTTTTGGAAAACAAACATAAAATTTTCAAATGGTTTAGTGCATCATTGTCTTACGAGCATCCTTACTAAGCATGTGTGCTTACGCTTTTTTTTTCTAATGATGCGGAGCATTAAAGTTCGGGGCAACAAAGGCAAGGCTTGAAGGGATCCAAGAGATAAACTACTTTTGAGTATGAATTCGGTTTATGTTTTCGGTTAATAAGGCAATGTGTTCGCCATGGTTTATGGGAGTTGTAATTCTGTTTCCTTATGGTTTTAAGTATGTTTCTATGTTGGTTTGTGATGATGGTTTGATGTTGCTAAGCTTGTCATTAAAGCTAGCTCATAGTTGTGGGTGGTCTTTGCCTAAATATGCATAAAGAGTTTCCATGTGATTGCTATGTACTGCTGGTTATAACAGGCTTAGTATGTTGCGTAGGTTGTGTTGGCATGTTGTTTATGCTGTGAATGGTTAAATTGTGCATATTGGCATGTTTGGCAAGGTGGTTTAGGAAGCATGCCTCTAGAGTGGTCTTGCGGAAGCCTGAGGTTGTTTTGATTGCTTATCCTTGGTTTTGATGATAATTTCTGAGTGTTCAATTGTTTATATGTATGAATGCAAGTTGTTAGGACCCAATTGCATCTAGATTTGATTGTGAAACCAGCTAAATTTGACATTATAGGCCCAGGCGTACCGATACGCGGAGGACCATATCGGTATGGCTAGGTAATTATGGACAAAGTGTTTCGGCACGGGTAAGGGTATTTCGGTATGCCTATCGGTTCCTGGAATCTCACTTTTTGGGGAAGGGCCCGTGTACCGAAACACTATAGGACCGTATCGGTACGGTGTTTAAGGAAATTAAAGGGGATTTTATATTCGAAGTGCCATACTGGTACGAGGCTTGTCGTATCGAAATGAGGTGTGCACAACCGTATCGATTCAGGTATCAGCGTATCGATACGGGTGCCGGTAATTCTGTTAATGTCATGGAAAGGCAGTTTTGTTTTCTTCCATTTTAGTCCCTGGACCTTGTTTTGTCAATTGAATGAGCATGGATGATCGTTTTAAGCTGATTTTTGATATGTGAGCTTGAAATATGTTTAATTAAGGGTTGGTAACATAAAATTTGGTAAAGTCCATGTTTTTCGTTGAAATTGCATTTCAGTCCCTAAAGTGTTTATGTACTCAATTGGACATCATTTTGATGCCCGATTGAGATAGGCTTTCACATGATTACAGGATGAACACATAGGTTTTTAAACATGCATTTAGATAAGATAAAAAATGCGTATTAGGTTGCAGCTTTTCGATTTACTTCGGTAAACCTACTGCAACTTGCTCGGTTCGGTCTTACGACTAGGCCGGGTCGAGGGGGTTACAAGAATTTCCATACGAGTTATGGACAGTCTTCTTAAATATGGTTGTCACCACAAATATTAGAACTAAATCCAGAAACGTTAAATTTTTAGGCTACTTTTGACATTTGCATGGATTTGATCGTGTTGTCTAATTCGGCCATTTTTTCCTAGAGTGTTGGATAAAATCCTCTTTAGAGATCATGCAATCTTGAATGATCCGATGTCTATCCCTCGACATATTTGTTGATTTCACTTTATAACACACCTCAAAAAATAATAACAAAAGAAAAGAAAGTTAGTAAAAGAAAAAGAATTGCAGTGACAAAAATAAAACACCAAACGAAAACCAACCCTGGCAATAACGCCAAAACTTGATCGATGAAATGATGTCACATGATTTGTGCAAGCATACACGGTCGATGCAAGTATAGTAGATAGATTCAAATCTGTCAGATATCAATCCCATGAGGATGTTTGTTCAGACTTCTACCAATGTCAGTGCAATAAGAGAATAAAATAAGATAAATTTTAGTAAAGTTGTTAGAGCAATATGTGAAAATAAAGATAGAAGATATGTGATAATGATAAGATGGGATCCCAAAATGATTCTTTAGCAGAATAGTAAATGCTACCACTAGGTTTAAGTAATAGATGAATGTCGGCACAATGAAGAGCAATGAATTTCATACCAAACTTCACTTATACTTCTAATCAAAGACTTATATAAGTCCACTTACAACACCTTCCAATGATGGCTAATAAAGCAAATACAAGAACAAGTGAGTCAACTTCCGTTATCATGCTCGTTAAGTTGAACTGTCACCGCATCTTCCAATGACAATGACTGCAATAAACACTTATATGCATAAAAACATTCAAACCCAAAAAATAAACAATAGAAGCAAGCAGAATAAAATAACATCTAAAAATCAAGTTTACTTCCATACAAACTTGAAATAAAGAGTATTCATCAACATTGAAAATAGAAATGCAAAAGAAAAGTGGGGATTACTATTCTTAGCATCTCTCGACTCGATTTCACATTTCCTCCTTGTGTTACACTTAAAACTTCTTGTTAGAAGTTGATCTGCATCCGTTTCAAGCTGGTTCACCCAAGGGAGAGCTTAGGCCGCCATGGCTAAGAGGGAAAAAGCTCTTAAAATTAAAGGAAAAAAGATGATAAGATACGAGCCTCTCTTTTTAGGGTAAGAATATATGTATATATATCCATATCACTTTCCAATTGGGTGTTTACAAGTTTCCTTCATAAATTTTTAGGATAAAATTTTGTACAGGGTAGTTGTACTAATAGACAGCTCATAATTCTTTGATCTTATCCTTAAAGTTGTCAATGCGACGATAATGATTGTTTCAATGCGCCAACATCATGTCCGAACAAAACTTATTGTAACTAACTGACAACTCATTGTGCTTTGATCTTATCTTCTTGCCAAAGTCATTTGATCTTATCTTTTTTACAGCTATCAATGTGACGATAGTCTTTGACGTAAACTAAACAACGCTTATATGGAGACATCATCCAAATGTGGTTACAGTCCTGGCTGTAATTTTGGAAGAACTCATGAAGTGAAATTAGCAGCAAAATGTGATAAATTCGAGGATAATACATGAAAGTGCTACTGAATTAAGAAAATGCAAATACAAAGATGAAAAATGCTAAAATGCATGCAAAAGTTAATTGACCAATAAATATGGTGAAACCACATGCTATTTAGAGTACCATCAAACACTACCAGGTTGGGATTCCAGCAAGCAATGATTGCCAGAGTACGATACTTTTATTTAGTGCGCTGAGTATTTATAGGACCTTATGTTGCCAAGTCGATAATAATATTGTAAAATATTATTTTGATATACAATGCATAAACTTAGAGCTCCTATTTTGTAAATTGATTTATGTTGTTTATTTAATTATATGAAGTATTTGATGATATACAATGTATAGACTTTTATTTAGTGGGCTGAGTATTCATAGGACCTTACATGGCTGAATCTGTAATAATATTTTGAAATATTATATTGATATACAATTTATAAACTTGGAGCTCTTATTTTGTAAATTGATTTATGTTGTTTATTTAAATATGTTAAGTATTTGATGATATACAATTATAAACTTTATTTAGTAGGCTGAGTATTCATAGGACCTTACATGACCCGAATATAGTACTTTAGATCTAGATATAGATCAGGGTGTTATATTTAGTAGTATCAGAGCTTAGGTTTAGTAAGTTCTAGGAAAGCCCGGGTGGTATAGTTGTTGTAGTAAGGTGTCTAGTGAATACAAGCCCTTAAATTAAGTTTGTACTCCTTGAGACTGGAATCCAAATGGTGCGTCCAATTTTGCAATGCTAAGATAGCTACAATCATGGCCGTAAGGGCCAAGTTAAGAGCTAAGTCGCTCATGGCAACGATTCTGAGGGCGAGATCGCCCCAGGCTATTAAGATACAAAATTGTTGAATGATGCTGGAGTTGTGGATGTGTCCTCCTACCGCCACCCAAATGGTACCATTGTTGTGTGTAGTAGTCGTTCCGATGCCTTTGGATACATTGTGAGAATTTATAGTAGAAAATCTTTATCGTTATATAGGATCGATGTATGTGATACGGGTATGGATAACATGCTCCAGAAATTGAATAGTGGATGCACGTTAGTTGGATGACCCTTTGTTCACTTAAAAGAAGTCTTACTGATACTTGGGAAGTGTCATCGCCCTTCTCAAGGACATTTCTCAGAGATAGTGGACTTAGGATCCACTAGTTCATCTGAGTGTGACCGAGGTGATACATTTTTGCAAGTTCAATAGAGATACCTTCTTAAGAGTTGTTATACCTTGGACATCAATTTTGTTAATCAAGTATGGCGCTAGCCTATGATGTCGAGAGATGTGCTCGAGGCTTTGAGACCTTGAGAGAACCAACATTTGGTAATAAGAATGTTGAACCATTCTTAAGAGATGTACCCTCAATGATGTGAGTAGACATCGAGGTAAGGCCGAGTTTAGCGTCGGTGCTTGTCGAATAGTGATGCACTTTAGAGCAAGTATACTCGTTGAATAAAGTAATAAAGTGATAGAGTAAAGTGTCGAACCCACAAGGATTGGATCAATAACTACAAAGTTATCAAACTTAAGAATGATTGTGCAAGTAATGGTCGTTGTTGGATTATCAAAACTAAAAATAATTAAAGGAAAAGCTGTTATGATTAAGACGAACAAATGTTGTGGCAAATGACAGATAATTATGGAAGTTGGGTTTATTGCTAATGATATATTCTTGATTACTTATTTCAATGCTATAGAGACTGGCAATACATGTATGTGTAAACTATTGAGATCTTTATCTACTTGATAGGATTTTTAAAGAACTTTGAACTCTCCTAATGCCAAGAAGTTAATAATATTAAAGCTAAGGTAATACATGTCTGCGTGAACCCTAACAAATCTATTATCTGTTTAAGAACTCCCTTCTAGTCGTTAAAACCTTAAACTTATGTCTAAGATTAAGTTAACAGCTTAACCTCACAATTCACATTTGTTTAACCTAACTTTCTTGATATTAAGCTACAAATCAATAGTTAAAAGGCCTATCTCGATAGCTCTTACAATAACTTTGCATTAAGAACGATGAGCAGAGTAGATAAAGGGAAAACAACTATAGCATTAAAATAAAATAATCAAAACATAAAACCCTAGGAAGCAATAAACCCAAATAAAGTATTTAGCTCATGTCTAAGCCTAAAACATCCATAGTAAAAATATTAAATTACGACAGTTTATCAAGCAAGGGATAGAAAAGGATCAAGCATCCTCGACGATCTTTTTCTGTGCTATCCAACTGTTGCTAGAGGTCTTCAAATAATTCAGCCTCTCTCAATGGCGTCAGCCGTGCGAAGAGTTCTCTAGCTTTGACTCTGGTGGTTCTTTGCAAGCTAAAGACTAGGATTGTTGTCTAAAATCTCACCCACCTTGAATTGTTGTCCAAGTCTCCCTTATATAGGCGGTGAAACTAGGGTTTCATAACCCTAAAGCACGCGCAACCTCATTAAAAAGAACCATTGATTTCCCACTATCTTTTAATATTTCATATTTAGAAGAAAGTCCATGTGGGTCAAAATAGATTTATCTCCAACTCTTTATGTCACATCAACTCCAGCCATGAGATCTAGTACTCATCCGCTCCAGCATTCCTCTAGCATCCTGAACATGCACCAGAAAACACTACCTTTCCCATAAAGCACTAAAATATATAAAATTTAAGCACAAGTAGTGTAACTCCCTATCTACATGCAATCTATATGAAATATATCCTAAATAAAGTTAAATGAGATTGAAAACATGCAAAAGACAAGTAAAAAGGGTATACAATATAGGTCATTTACACACTCCTCAAATACCCCCAAACTTGAACTGTTGCTTGCCCTCATGTAATGCAAAATGAAAGCAAGAAAAAAATAGTAAATAAAGCAGTAAAAAGCCCATAGTTCCCAAGGTTCCAACTAATTTATGTTTAAAAGGATTCCAAGACATGCTACAGCAGTAATTCATTCCTCAGCTATTTTAATGAGATACAATGCATTAGAGCTCAAGGATCAATTATGTTGTAGGTGCAGTGGGTGTTGTTGTCAGATGCATTCATCACTTAATGGCTCTAGAAAAACTTAAAGATTGCTCTTTATTATGGTCTCCGTATTTTCTTTTTCTTTTAAGCACAATGTAATACTCCCTTTTTTTAAGCTTAAAAAGTGTATCTTTGGGGCTTCAACTTATCATATTTACTCTTTAGACGTGAAGATAGAGTATAGCAAATAGCCCTTCCCCAAGCCCTACAAGCAGTGTCATCTCGTGAAAACTTTCATTCACTCTTTACCAGTACTATCATTCCTACCAGGGAAAGTTAAATGGAGCAAACATAACTCACCTAGTGTATTAAGATAGCAAGATGCATAGTAGAGTGTCCCTCAATAGTTTTGCTTATGTTATTGAATTTCAATTATTTTCTCAATTTTAGGGAGTTTTTAGCCTTTAATATGCTACATTGAGCATTCAGTTCATTCACGTTGATTCTTGTTGTGGCATTAGGGAGTCAACCTAGAGTTTCTCTAAGGTTTCTTAAGCTTTTAGAAGGCATGAAACATGTGCTTTAAGGTCTATAGCATATTCAATACTAAGTTCAAAACACGAAAGCTCTTAACACATTCAAAGCATTAAACATAGATTAATCATAGAAAATCATGATCAACGCAACAACAATTTAAGAATCAATGGAATCATAGAAAAAGGAACCATCTGAACATATTAGGCTATTTACAGACTAAAAAATATTTATTTTTTTAAATTTTACCTAAATTTAACCTGATATATGCATAGGATAGTACTACCTCAAATTTGAGAAGAACATTATCCCCAATGCAAAAAGGAAACAAACAAAAGAAAAGAAAAGAAAAACATGTAGTATGCAAAATGCTGTATGAAAAATAAAATAAAAGAAAAAGAAAACTAACCCAGAGAGTTATTGGGGAGGTGGTTCAGAGCGTCGTGCCTGGCTCTTCGTTCGTTTTCCATTACGTGGTGTAGAGGGAGCAGACGCTTGTGGTGCCAGATTGAGTGTAGGGGATGCAGGGGCATCCTATGTCAGAGGGGCAATAGTGGATGCTGAAGAGTATGATGAGGTAAATAATGAGGGTTTGTGCCTTAAATGTTCTTTCAGTTCCTCAATGAGCTCCAGGACTCGACCAATAGTGACTTTAGTCATGGTTCTGCGAGTGGTAGCAGATGGAGTTGGGGTTAGTGATGTTTTGGCGGGGGAAGGAGTAACCTGGACCACTGATTAGTGCACTTCAATAGAATCATCACTAACCAAGTGTACCGGGCTAGCATGAGTTGTGGTTTCAGGATTCATGGGGGCCTTGCCCTTGTCTTTCGTTCTCGTTCGTTTAGCAGGTCGATTGACATAGGTGAGGCAATGGTTTCCTTCATTTTCTCTTCCTTCATTTAGTACAAATCTTATGACCAGATTATTTTCTCTAGCATATTCAAAGAATGGCTTGAAGAATTCTGTCATGGCGCTGAGTAGGTTGTACGCAGGGTACTTGTAGCTGTGGTACTGAATGAAGAATTACCAGCCATAAGTCCCTTATGTTAGCGATAGTGCTCTAAGGCCTATTGTATGGACGTAATATTTTGATTATTGAATTTATTGTTATGATAAATTTGCATGCTTTTGTATCCTTGAATATTATTATTCTAAATATCCCTAATCAGTTATTATTGTGGGAGCAATAATAAGATAAGATTAGTGTGAAGTTTGATAGATATTCATAAGATGAATATGTGAATGATATTCAAATCAAATTCATGTATATATTTGTTGAGAACAAATATTAGGATCGACTCGTCTTGAGATTAATACATGGATTAAAGTTATATATTAATCTTCAAACAGTCGTGACATTAAATCTTTAGACCTGAAATTGCTACAGTTCTCAACATGATAACTATTATGTTTTGACATAGTCAAACATCGTTTTTAATCGGACGATTATAAAGGTTATGCTTGAACATAATAAGGAATTATGTAGTGAGATGCGAGTAATTAAGATGGAATTTATCCCTCTTAACATAAGAGAGATGTCTTTGGGTCCCTCGACGATTGAGACTGAGAAATGTATGGTCGTGCTCAAATGAGTTGATAGAGATGAATGTCATTTGTTTAATCAGTTGAATTGAGCATCAAGAAACTAAAGATGGAACGATATAAGGTTAACATTTTCCATGCCTTATATTCTATCAAGATATCATGAGATAAAAGGATTATGACATAAACCGGATTAAGGTTGCCTCGGATTAGAGCTTTCCATTTAACTTGGGTAGTCATAATGTCTTGCTAGAGGCAGCTTATGACTTGTAGAATAAAATGTGATTTTATCTACTACCAACGTTGATTGAACCTATAGGGTCGCACACTAAGAATGGATAAGAATGGTTATTTTTATTACTCCCAATAATAAATTTAAGATAATGTGATTATCTTAAATTATATTGAGAGAGATTATTTAGTCGAATTTAAAGAAGTTAAATTTGTATTATTGTGATAGAATGTTTTATTTATTTTATTATTTTTCCAAAAAATAATATTAAATTAAATAATATTAAATAATCTCATTATCTAGATTTGATTGGATTTAAATTCCTTATTGGATAAGGAATCTGTTTTTAAATATATTATTTATTTATTTTAAATAAATAATATTATTAAATAAATCACATCATCTAGAGTTTTGTTGAGCTTGAATTCCTTATCAGATAAAGGAATTTATTTTATAATTTATTTAAAAGAGTTTTAATTAAATTATAATAAGTGAACTCAATCTAACCCTAATCAAGTCATATATATATGTATGTATGCCAAAGGGTTTTAAGTGTGATTTTCGAAATAGCCACCAAACTTCAAAAACAAGATTTTCGAAATCTTGATTGGAACTAGCATTCCAATAGCCGTTCATCGTCCATTCGCCTGTGGATACTTATAGAGGGCGGTCGTCTTTCAGAAAGGCAGTGCCTCAACTCAACCGGATTCCTGAATCAAAAATTAAGGTAATTCTTGATTCCCTCTTCGTACATTAATATGATTGCATGAGATCCTGGAAATTCTTCATAGGATATTTTTTCCGCTGCGTTTATATGCCTGATTAGATCAGTTAATTTCCTATGAAACCTAACACCTTAAGCCGTGGTATCTCTTTTGGGAGCATCCCTGCTTGGGCTTCCATTACCAAGTCGTTTGGATCACCCCAAACCTATGCCTTTTCATACAATACAGTTATTAGGCTTGGGAAAAGTAAAGGACTCTTGGTACATGAGGATGTTGACATTCCCACAATAGACTCATATGTCATCATTCTAATATTAATTAGTCGGCCCGTCATCACATAGTGTAAAAGAAGAATCCTATCGACAAAGATTGTAGAGTGGTGTTTAGTGGGTTATATTCACGTGTTCATAAGATGAACCCAATATTTAGGGTCTGGTTTCAAGTTGACCCATTTCACAATCTTGTGGGTGGCCATTTCCACGTCTATTCCATTCCTGGAATGCACAGGTTGTAGAGTACCTCATTATTTGTGGCATTGGTAACCGTCGTTGCAAAGTCCTCATGGTCGTTATTTGCATTGTTTAGGTTAAATAGATTATTTATTGCTTCGATAGAGAAGTTTACCATTTTTCAACAGACGAATGCAGTTGTGTCATTGGTGCTGGTGATGTAGGTATAAAACTTGATCCACTCGGGCTGCCATGCAAACTTCTCCCAATTGTGAGTGTCAATGACGGAGCAAATATTGTCATCAAAATAGGGTTTGTGCTTGCCGATGAACTCCAAACCTTCTTTCAGGATGAGTTATTGGTTCTAAAAGTTCTTGTACCGCTGCTCTATCTCTGGATTATAGAAGATGTTGACGAAGAAGGCTTCTAGGATACAGTTGTTCTGGATGGTTTTGGTGTGACTGGTGAGGCATTTGAACTGGAAACCTGCGACTCTTGCATTAGCCATGGTTGAAAAGAAAAAAAAGTAAGACGGAAGGGGGTTTAGGGCTGGATTAAATGTCAAGAAGGCAAGAAGAAAGAGAATGTGGTTTTCCAATCATTTTATGATGGAATTGAGGGAAATATGAAGGGTTTTTGAATAGCTGGCTAAGGAGGGAAAAAGTGACTTTAAATGCGTGGGATTGATGGAAAAGATGTGTGGTGACATGAAAAGAGTGTGGGGTAAAGTAAGAAAGAGAAAACCAATACAGGGTATATGAGAAACAAATATTCTCACCCCTTTTTCTGAGGAATATCCCAATCGACCAAGAAGTCTCTATTCTCAAATAATGGTACCCAATAAGTAACCCTGAGTGATAACTGCCAAAATAAACAAATTATTTTAAAGATACATAATCCTAATAAGAAACAAAGAGAAAGAAATCAAAATGCGAAAAATAAAAATGCTAAAATTAAAATTTCAAAAAAATAAAAGTGGTAGAGTTTTAGATATGTTAATCATCCAATGACGTGATGATAGATTTATCGTGATGGACCGACGCTCCTTTGTAAATTTTTAACCACTACAACACCTTGGTGATCTTGCCGAGGCATTAATTAAGGGATGGAACTAGGCAGTGATCCTATGAACTATTCATGATTGGTTGAATAAGTCCATCGTCCAACCATTTGATGATTTCCTTTATTCTCACAGTCTGCATGATTGGATTGAGTATCCACTATGAATCTATCGAGCTGCTGTGATCATCTGCAAGAAAAGTCTTATGCATACACAAAGCAGGGCTTATACCCTTCAAGTCACCAATAGTCCAACCAATAGCTTTCTTATGTTGAGATAAAACATGTAACACTTTAGCTTCTTGGCCAGATGTTAAGCTAGTAGATATGACAACAGGCAGTGTATTATTCTCCCCTAAATATGCATACTTTAATTGTGGGGTAAGAGATTTAAGATCAAGTACCGATGGATGCTCTAACGATGGCTTGGGAGATTTAAACTTAGCATATTCCAAAGGTTCAAAAGTCATACCTGGTCTAGTAAGCACATCATTGGATTGCTCAATCTAAACCGTACCTTCTTCTTTAGCTTCATGCATAGCCTTATCAAAGTCAGCTTGCTCCGCGTTGCTAAGCAAATCGCTAGAACATATCTCTCGCAAACTTTCTTCAATTAAGGCTTCTTCACTTTCCACAAGCTAGCATTCTTCATAGTCATCGTCGTACTTGAGTGTGCTGGAGACATTAAGTGTGAACTTTTGGTCATTCATCATCATGGTGAATTCACCCTTTTCACAATCAATCACAATGCACCCGGTGGCTAGGAATGGTAAGACCCCAGAAAATAGGCTAGAAGGCTCAGGTGAATTATTAGAATCAGGTTGGAATTTTTGGTTAGGCTTTAGCTAATTAATTAATTATGGAAAATAAATTGAGTTTATTAAATTGATTTTCGATAAATTTATCGTGGCAAATATTTTTGGAAAATATTTTTAATGAGTTTGATAAATGATGAAATTGAGTTTGAGCAATTTTAAATGGGTTGATTTAATATTAAATTAAATAGTGACTATTCTACAAAAGGTTTCAAAATATTATTAATGACAATTTTGTAAAAAGAGATTAAAGTGGTATTTTTATTGGAATTATTAAATCAAATAAAGAAATATCCATTTCTTCTTGTTTTTAACAAAAAGAAGTTGATGGTTGTAATTTTCTAAAAGATGAGAAAGACATTTCTAAGCTTCTTTCATTTTCTTCCAAACAAAACGTAAGGATTTCTTGATTCCTTAATTATTTCTACTTCAATTTCTTTTCCATTTATTTCTATACAATTGTGGATTAAGGATTTTGATTTCTACACCATTTTCACTATTTTTCTTGCTGGAAACCAAGAGGGGAGTTCATCTTCAAGTTGATTTTTCATCAAGCAAGGTGAGAAAATGTTCTTTAATGATTTTCTACATGATTTTGATTCTTAGTCTATGATTTCTCATGATTTGGAATAATTAAAACGAATTTCTAATGGAATTATTTGATTTTAATGGATTTTCTCATAAACCTTAATTAGATAATAGTAATCTAATGATTTCTATGGAGTTCTAATATTTTGTGCTCAAGTAATAATAATTTAAAGTTGATTTTGTAATTTAATTCCCGGAATTAATATAATTGGTTGAATTTAGATTTGAGTTCTTAGATGGGGTAATTGGTGGAATGGTTAATTGATTTATTGGATCATATGTTAGTGTGTAGTGTGAGTGTTCGATTAAATGTTCGTAAGGAATTAAGGAGGAAATCGAATGAAAGAGCAGGGGAAGGGCACAAGTTCTGGTCAGAACCGAGGCAGCCACGCCGCTCAGTGGGATTTGAATCATGCATGCGTGGGGTGCTGCTGCCCTTTCTCATTTGTGTGTATAATTGGCAGTAGCAAAATGGCCCTGGAGGAGGTGGAAAAAAAGAAATGGAAATTGGCCATTTCGAGTAAAGTTGTTTGAATAGAATTGGTTTGGATATTTTAATTAAGTGGTTATTTTAGTGTAGTCAAATTTATATTGACCCTTGCATTTTCTTGTGGAAGATGACAAGTGTTGGGACGTTTTTCGGATTGGCGTTGAGGCGTTGGTGTCAAGACGATATCAAGTTGGTGAGTGCAAATATGAGTTGGTTCTTCAAATAAAGCTTGAACTAAGGTTTGGGGGTTTGGTTATAGCCTAGCAAGCTTAACTAAGAGTGGAAGTAAGTTTTCCCTATTTCGCATTTTGAATATCGGTTTGATATGAGTATTGATTTCACGGTTTGCTTTAAAAGCATGGATTGGTTTACTTACTGTTTTATGCATCTTTTAAATGATATGCAATGATTTATTAAGTATATGGATGCCAAAGAGCATTGAGAAATGGTTCCTAAATGGCATGTGGTTGTTGCCTTTGGCAATGCGATTTTTGCATATGGAAATGTTTTGTTAAATGCTTATGAAAAATAGTAAGTAAATGTGTTTAAAAGTGTATATTGGCTAGTGACAACGAAATAAATGTTATCCGATATAGTTGGTATGCCATAGGGTTTAAATTGCACTATAATTTGCCTCATGGTTCGTCCAGGAGTGAGATGCCACTGTATTTTCTCCTGTTGGTGGATAGAAAGGTGTGTTTAAAGGAACCACCATAGAAATCCGAGTATCCATGTGTTTTCACAAATGGAAAGGTTTGGTTTTGGGTCGCCAATATATGAACTAATGTATCATGATGGATGAATTATGTTTTGTATAATGTGATGCTCTTTAAGCTTTGCTATTGGAAGAATAAGCATGTGAAGGCTTAAATTGAGTTTTACATATAGGATTGTGCATGAGTCCATGATACATGTTTTTTATATGGTTTAATATGCTTGGTATTTGAAAGCTATGTTTGCATATAGTTATTATGCATGTTTCCATTAAAGCTTTTATGCATATGGTTTAGTACGCATTGCATGTTTTACAAACTTATTGGGAAATTGCTTTGGCTTAATTAAGTATGTTTTATTTAAATGTTTTGGAATGGTGAGTTTAACTTTCTTTTTCTAATAAGGGTTTTGATTTCAAAAATACATTGGCGTTTTATCCATTTTGAGCGTACTCACTAGGCATTATATGCTTACGCTCTCTTTCCTTCTGTTAATGTTGTAAACCTCTTGACCCGGTTTAGTCGCAAGACCGAACTGAGCGAGCTACATTAAGGTTTGCCGAGACAAACCTGGAATATTAACATTGAAAATGTTTCATTTTTTCTTTTATCTTATCTAAATGCATAATTAGATCCCAAGGTGTTCATGCTTGTTATGGTGAAAATTACAACTCAATTGGACGTCGATTTGACATCCAATTGTATGTTTTAGCGTTATAGGGACTAAAGCATAATTTTAGTTAATTAAGCAGACTTCTTCGTAATTAAAGTTACCAATCCTTAATTAGTCATATTTCATACAATCAGGTTAAATTCCAACTTAAAATAACCATCCAATTTCATATAATTTTATGATTAAGAAATAGGGACTAAATTGCAAAGAATACAAACTCATAAGGCAACTTAACTGAATTAACATCTGGTATACCGGTACGGACACTTACCGTATCGCAACAGGTGGAAAATACAAAGGCATATTAGTACAGTCCTCAGGCGTACCGATATGAGTATTTGTTTCGAAAAGTATGGATTCTAGTGGCTAAAGGGTGTACCGATACGGTTGCCCGTGTACCAACACCAGTCATATTTTTACTCTACGTGTACCAATATGATTACCAGGCGTATCGGTACGCCTAATCAATTTTGCCTAGATTGAGCTGAGACAGGTCCCTGCGTTCCGATCCCTGAAGACCCATACCGGTACCGACAGACATGTAACGACCTTTTTGTCCAACATATGACACTTTCGCTTAATCTAACATTCTCCAATCAACATCTAAAAAACATATAACCTCATAAACATCAATTACTCAGACATAGCAGCATGGTAGAAGATCATACACAACATGGCATATTCAAAGCAAACCCTTATTGGCATGATTTCTACCCAAGCATGCATAATGTTTCCCACCCCTCAAAACAAAACATTAAACATTATACAAGTCCAAAACATCAAACATTACTGGTAGAAACATGGAGTATCCAAAATAAACCGCCCAAAAACAACTTGGTCACATTGTCTCTTATTACTACTTAGCATTTACAAAACCATACTTTGAAAATGTCTCAACCCTTGGATCTCATCTTCCTCGCTTGCTGTCCGAAAAGTGTCTATTTCTCTGCATTGATGAGAAAAGAGAGCGTAAGCTATAAGCTTAGTGAGGGAATCTCAAAAACACTCACAATGCATTTAAAATAATTTTAACTCAACCAAAAGTACAAGTCTCATGCCAAAACATCTCATGCCTCTATAATCTCTTTCAAAGCACATTTAAATCGTTTGCAACACATGTATCATGGATTATATCACAACCTTAATTTAAGCTTCACATGCCAAAATCTCAAAATAGCAAGCTTAAAGAGCATCTCATGTATAAACCACATTATACAAAACATAATCCATTTCTCATGATACATCATCTCTTATATTGGAATTTAAGTGACTTAAAACAAGTTTCATTCCAGCTCATAAAACACATCGGATACACGGTTTTCCCAAGTGGTTTCTTCAAACACTTAACATACATCTAACCAGAGCAAACGACACATTTAACCCTTGAACGATTACGATGTATAATATCTACAATGGGAGCAAACAACACATTTAACCCCTCAACCATTGTGATACTCAATCCTCCAACGGTAGAATACGACACAATTAACACCTCGACCGCTGCGATTCCCATGGTGGAGAAAACGACACAATTAATCCCTCGACACACATGAGGCGACTTATTATAGTGCACTTTAAACCCTATGTCTAGCCAACTATATCCGATAACATTTACCTCAACCACTTGCCAATATACTCAATAAAACCACTTTAACTTATTGTTTTACATATACATCAATTCAAACCATTTTCCAATACATTAAAACATGTATTCTAGAAATCTCAACATTCTTTCATAAATCATATGCCATACTCAAAGCTCATCATGTACATTCATTTGAAACATCTTTCTTTTCTAAAACATGTATATAATAGTAAGTAATCAAATCTATAAACATGTGCATGAGATTATACTTTGCAAAATCGAAAATGAGAGAGAGCTCAACCCATACTTACTTTCGAGCCTAGATAAGTGTTTCAAACTTATTCTAAACTCCCACAACTTCTTTCAAACCTTTTTTAAAGCAGTAAAACGTGTCTCCAATCAACAACAATCCAAAGCTCGCTAGGCGTTGTGAAAATCAAGCTTCCAAAGCTTCCGCAACCTCTCCTAAAGCTATAGGATTCACTTCCCCAGCTTTACCCAATCAAGAACAGACGATCAATGAACTTTTATGCATCCTCTAATTCCAGCAATCAACAAACACAACTTCACCTCACAAGAAAACATCAAACGCCTCTCTAAAACAACCAAAATCATCATCAAACTTCAACTAAACAAAGATCAGCCAAAACCTATTGATTCTAACATCTTAACAACACCAATTAACATCCAAAACATCTTAATAATGTCCTTATACCTCCAACAACTAAACAACACCAAGATCACACCAAAATCTTACTATACAGAACCTAGAAAATTAGCAATTCACATAGTTTCGAGATTCCTTTAATTAAACAAATCTTTCAACATTAAAATACATCTTATAAGAGATCTAAACCAATTAGACTCGATACAAAATAGATCCAAACAGTGTTTATCAAATTTCCACATCAAAACTCAATTTAATTACTAAATCCATGTTTAAATCATAATTCCATAACATAAATTAGTTGTAAAGAAGAACCTTCAATTAGAGGAGAGAAACAAAAATCACCTCTAATTGTTGATTTCTCCCTTAATTGGCAAAGTTTGGTTGAAATCCAAGTAGATTTTGTAGAAGAAATTAAAGGGATCAAGTAGTAAATCAAAAGGAAGTCAAAAGAGATTGATTCCTGGAAATTTTGGAAAGATTTTGATAGTTTGGCTACTGAGAAAGTTGAGAGAAAAGTGATATCAAAGTTAGTTATGTAAGAAAGTGATTTTGTAAGAATTAAAATCCTTTTATTCAATCTATTTCCTTTTTAAAATTAAAAACCAATTAAAACACTTTAAAAATAGCCTAAATTAAGGGAAAATTTGATGAAAAAGTTTGGTCAATCAGCTCCTTAAAGATTCTATGTTTTGACCCTTTTTCGATTTAGTCACCAAAAATAGTTTTGAAATATTTTCATTTTCGTCACCAAACCAAAATGTACCAAAATCAGATTTAATTTCTTCAAATTGAATTTGCCAAAATACTTAAAATATTAATTAAGTATTTTGTAGAATTTTTCTTATTTTATTTTAACCAAAAATGATTTATTTCGATTTAATTCTTGAAACTAACTCGAACTACCTAATATGGTTCTCCCAAACCGTCTGGATACTAGGACTTAACTTGCCATTCTGCCCAAACCTATACGCAACCTCAATCTATACGCAACTGGACCAACACTCTCCAACACTTCATAAGGTCCAATAAACCTAGGACTTAACTTGCCCTTCTGCCCAAACCTCATAACCTTCTTCCAAAGTGAATCCTTAAGAAACATGCGATCACCTACTACAAACTCAATCTCGCGATGTTTCAAGTCAGAATATGACTTTTTCCAATTCGAAGCCGCCTTCAATCGCTCACTAATAAGCTTCACCTTCTCATTCGTATCCTTCAACATATCGGGCACAGAAACATATTTTCCCCTGCTTCCGACCAACAAGGTGGTGTACGACACCTTCTACCATACAATGCTTGTACTGAGCCATCTGGATACTAGCCTGATAACTATTGTTATAGGCGAACTCCACCAAAGGTAACTATTTCTCCCACGTTCCATGGAAATCAATGATGCCACACCGCAACTTATCCTCCAAAACCTGGATAACGCGTACAGACTGACCATTTGTTTGAGGATGATACGAAGAACAAAATTCATCCGCGTATCCAAAGCTCTATGCAAACACTCTCAAAACCTTGCTGTAAAATGCAAATCTCTACCAGAGACTATAGACTTAGGCACTCAGTGTAGCCTCACAATCTCAGCAATATACAACTCCGCTAGTTATCCAAAGTATATGTCGTATGGACAGCCAGAAAATATGCACACTTCGTAAACCTATCCACAATCACCCACACATAATTCTTCTTTGATGGCGTGACAGGTAATCCAGACACGAAATCCATGGTAATTGTCTTCTATTTCCATTTTGGAATCTTCAACGGTTGCAACAACCCATAAGGAAACTGATGCCCAGCCTTAATGCGCTGACATACCATGCAACGAGCAACAAAATTCACTACATCCTTTTTCAAACCAACCCAAAAATACTCATTTTTCAAATCTTGGTATATCATTGTGCTTCCAGGATGCATAGCAAAACGACTCGAATGAGCCTTAGCCAAGATAGTGAGCCTTAACTCCTCATCTTTTGGCACCACCACTCGACTCTTGAAACCCAAAACTCCTTCGTCACTGAAACAAAAATTTGTTTGAATGCCATTCATTATGTCCTTAACATGCGGTACCAAAGAATCATCATACGGTTGCTTTTCCTTGATCAACTGCAACAACGATGGTTTCACTTGCAACTCAGCCAAAAAACCACCATCACGCATTATACTCAACCGAGCAAACATCGCCCTTAACTCAACCACAACCTTTCTACTCAAGGCGTCAGCTACAACATTAGCCTTTCCAGGATGATACTCGATTGCCAAATCATAATCCTTAAGCAACTCCAACCATCTTCGTTGCCTCAGATTCGACTCCTTCTGCGACATCGAATACTTCAAACTTTTGTGATCTGTGTATACAATACACTTCTCACCATAAAGATAATATATCCAAATCTTCAACGCGAACACTACTACTGCAAGCTCAATATCGTACGTAGGACAATTGTGCTGTGCACCTTCAACTTCCTAGATGCATAAGCCACAACCCTTCCTTCTTGCATCAACACGCACCCCAAGCTAATGTAGGATGCATCGCTATAAACTACAAACTCCTTCCCTGACTCAGGTTAAATCAAGATCAGAGCTTGCGTCAAAGCTTTCTTCAACTTATCAAAATCTTGTTTCCTAGCTTCTGTCCACTCAAAACCTACATCCTTTTGCAACAACTTCTTCAAAGGAGCAACAATCTTCGAGAAACCATTCACAAAGCATCGATAATATCCTACCAACCCCAAGAAACTCCAAACTTCTGACATCGACTTTGCTTGCTTCCAATTTACCATTGTTTTAATTTTTTGCAGATCCACATGAATACCCTCGGCTGAAACAACATGACCAAGAAAAACCACTTGCTTGATCCAAAACTCACACTTCCTCAACTTGGCATAAAGCTTATTGTCTAATAGAACTTGCAACACAATCTACAAATGTCGATCGTGATCTTTCTCGGTATGAGAGTACACAAGAATATCATCAATGAACACCACCACAAATTGATCTAAGAATTTATGGAACACCTGATTCATCATGTCTATGAAAGCTGCTGGGGTATTTGTCAATCTAAATGGCATCACTAGAAACTCATAATGCCCATAACACGTGCAAAAAGCTATCTTCGGTACGTCTTTATCCTTCACTTTTAACTGATAATATTCAGACCTTAGATCAATCTTAGAAAACACCGTATTACCCCAAAACTAATCAAACATATCATCAATCCTCGGTAAAGGATACTTGTTCTTAATAGTCAACTTGTTCAGTTACTGATAATCAATGCACATTCTCATCGTGCCATCTTTCTTTTTCACAAACAACACCGGTGCTCCCCATAGTGAAACACTAGGCCAAATGAAGCCACGATCTGCATCTTTAACTCCTTCAATTCTTTTGGTGCCATACGATACGGTGCAATTGACACTAAAGCCGTATTCGCGTACGTCTCAATGCAAAACTCTACCTCCCTATCTGGTGGCAAACCAGGCAACTCTTTCAGAAACACTCTTGGAAAATCGCAAACGGTGCAAATGTCCTGGGCACACACTTCCTTCATATTAAGGTTTATAACATAAGCTAGATATGCTTGACCCCCAAATTCTAGCAACTTCTGGGCCTCCAATGCTGAAACCATGTTAGATAATTATTTGACATTCTCACCCGCAACAACAACTTCATAATCCTATGCTTGACTTCCCTAGTTAGCTATGGACAATCACGTCTAAGATTATCTCGTTATCCACAACTCTAACATGTACCAAAAGTACTCTTAACACTCTCTCGAATGTTACCTACCACAATGCCTATACTTGGGTACACCTGGGTGGGTATTCTGACCTTTTTGTTCGCATTCGATGTTACTTCCACCTCGCCTTTGATCCGAGTAATACCTCTAATCCCTATACTTTTTGTGTTGATCTCTGCCCACATCTGACTCAGCATGCCTCTTACCAATCGAAGAACTCCTTGAACGAGCAGACAATCTCAAATTTTATTCTATATTCTTAGCTCGGGAAACTAGGACATCAAACTCGGTATAATCTATAGCCAACATGTAAGTGTTCCCCACCTTAACTAGCCTGAAACAAAAACTATCGCATCGTTGACGCTCATTAGAAACCAACTCAAAAGCATACTGGCTCAGTCGAACAAACTGGATCTCATACTCGAAAATAGACATGTTCCCTTTGCTCTAAAAGCATAAACTCTCTCTTCCTCTCTTCTTGGAAATGAGATCCCAAAAACTTCTTACGGAAGGCAGCACAAAAGAAGTCCTATGTAACATCAACATGTGCCAAACCCGCGATAGCAGTTGTCCACCAACTGTAAGCATCACCCTAAAGCAATGACACCATACAACCCAGCTTGTAAACATCTGTACACTCTATCTGGCCAAGGATCTCCGTGCTAGCGAACCATTTCTCAGACGCTTCTGGAGCCAAACCTCTAAACTCGGTACCACCCAAGCTACACAGACGCTCCAAAGATAACCCAATATTAACAGCTACAGGCTTCGATGCAGGTACTTGCACTCTAGCTATGGCCGCCTAAAAAGATCCAGTTATCACCTAGACTAACGATGTCATATTACCAAAACTAGGTCCTTGCGATGCCTAAGGCACACCACCCTCAACTCTAGCACCAGCCGAGGGAATCGGTGGAGGAGGAGGCAACTTATCATCTTGTCTAACTACTACACTCCCTATATGACCTCTCATCTCTCTCCTCGGTCCCATTCGTAAAAATATGAGTCTAAAACATGATAATGAAATAAAACAAAATAATTAGGCTAGCTTGCAGCAAGAATCCAAGTCTCTCTTGTTTAAAAACAAAATCATTTAACTCGAGTAGTAATAAGGCAATGTGTTCCCAAGCTAAATACCCAAACATATCTCATATCAAACATTCACAAATTCAAACACCGTGCAAAATAATCAACGGAATCACACATCAACAATACATCATACAACCATAGCCCACCTCCCAACAATCATAACCTAGCTTTGATACCAACAAATATAACCCCTTGACCCAATTTAGTCGCAAGACCGAACCAAGTGAGCTATATTAGGATTTTCCAAGACAAACCTGAAAGATTAACATTGAAAACCTTCCATTTTGTCTTTTATATTATCTAAGTGCATATTTAGATCCTAAGGTGTTCATGCTAGTTATTGTGAAGACTATAACTCAATCGGACATCGATTTGACATCTAATTATATATTTTAGGGTTATAGGGACTAAAGCATAATTTTAGTTAATTAAGTGGACTTCTTTGTAATTAAAGTCACCAATCCTTAATTAGTCATATTTCATACAATAAGGTTAAATTCCAACTTAAAATAACCATCCAAACTCATATAATTGCATGATTAAGAAATATGGACTAAATTGCAAAGAATACAAACTTCAAAAGGCATCTTAACTGAATTAACGTATGGCGCACCGGTACGAACACTTACAGTATCGCAAAAGATGGAAGTTACAAAGGCGTATCGGTATGGTCCTCAGGTGTACCGATACGAGTATTCGTTTCGAAAAGTATAGATTCTAGTGGCTAAAGGGTGTACCAATACGGTTGCCTGTGTACCGACACCAATCCTATTTTTAAGCTACGCGTACCAATACGGTTACTAGGCATATCGGTATACCTAGGAAATTTTGCCCAGATTGAGCCGAGATAGGTCCCCACATATCGATCCCTAAGGACCCATACTGGTACGAATAGACATGTAATGACCTCTTGGTCCAACATATGACACTTTGGCTCAATCTAACATACTCCAATCAACATCTAATCAATATATAACTTCACAAACATCAATTACTCAAACATAGCAGCATAGTAAATGATCATGCACAACATGACATATTCAAAGCAATCCCCTATAGGCATGATTTCTACCCAAGCATGCATAATGTTTCCCAACCCCTCAAAACCAAACATTAAATATTATACAAGTCCAAAACATCAAAACATAACTGGTACAAACAGGGAGTACCAAAATAAACCTCCCAAAAACAACTTGGTCACATTGCCTCTTATTACTACTTAGTATTTATAAAACTATACTTTGAAAATGTCTCAATCCTTAGATCTCCTCTTGCTCGCTTGTTGTCCGAAAAGTGTCTATTTCTCTGCATTGATAAGAAAAGAGAGCGTAAGCTATAAGCTTAGTGAGGGAATCTCAAAAACACTTATCAATGAATTTAAAATCATTTTAAATCAACCAAAAGTACAAGTCTCATGCCAACACATCTCATGCCTCTATAATCTCTTTCAAAGCACATTTAAATCGTTTGCAATACATGTATCATGGATTCTATCACAACCTCAATTTAAGCTTCACATGCCAAAATCTCAAAATAGCAAGCTTAAAGAGCATCTCATGTATAAACCACATTATACAAAACGAAATCCATTTCTCATAATACATCATCTCGTATATTGGCATTCGAGTGACTCAAAACAAGTTTCATTCCAGCTCATAAAACACATCAGATACACGGATTTCCCAAGAGGTTCCTTCGACCACTTAACATACATCTAACCGGAGCAAACAATACATTTAAACCCTCAATGGTTATGATGTATAATATCTACAATAGGAGCAAATGGTACATTTAACCCTTCAACCATTGTGATACTCAATCTTCCAATGGAAGTACGATACAATTAACCCCTCGACCACTGCGGTTCCCATGGTGGAGAAAATGGCACAATTAACCCCTCGACACACATGAGGTGACTTATTATCGTGCACTTTAAACCCTATGGCTAGCCAACTATATCCGATAACATTTACCTCAGCCACTTGCCAATGTACTCAATAAAACCACTTTAACTTACTGTTTTACATATGCATCAATTCAAACCAATTTCCAATTCATTAAATCATGTATTCTAGCAATCTCAACATTCTTTCATAAATCAATTGCCATACTCAAAGCTCATCATGTACATTCATTTGCAACATCTTTATTTTCTAAAACATGCATATAATAGTAAGTAATCAAATCTATAAACATGTGCATGAGATTATACTTTGTAAAATCGAAAATAGAGAGAGCTCAACCTATACCTACTTTCATGCTTAGATAAGTGTTTCAAACTTATTCTAAACTCCCACAACTTCTTTTAAACCTTTTATAGCAGTGAATCGTGTTTCCACTCACCAACAATCCAAAACTTGGTAGTCGTTGCGAAAATCAAACTTCAAGCTTCTAAACCTCTCCAAAAGCTATAGGATACACTTCCCTCTCTTTACCCAATCAAGAACAGAGGATTAATGCACTTCCATGCATTCTCTAATTCCAGCAACCATCAAACACAAGTTCGCCTCACAAGAAAACGTCAAACGACTCTCTAAAACAACCGAAATCATCATCAAAATTTAACTAAACAAATCCCAACCAAAAAATTGATTCTAACATCTTAACAACATCAATTAACAATCAAAAACATCTTAATAATGTTCTTATACCTCCAGCAACTAAACAACACCAAGATCACACCAAAATCTAACTATACATAACCTAGAAAATTAGCAATCTTATAGTTTTGGGATTCCTTTAATTAAACACATCTTTCAACATTAAAATAACATCTCAAAAGAGATCTAAACCAATTAGATTCCAAACAAAATAGATCCAAATAGAGTTTATCAAATTTCCACATCAAAACTCAATTTAATTATCAAATCCAAGTTTAAATCATAATTCCATAACATAAATTAGTTGTAAAGGATCAAGAAATTGAGAATTTCAATAAAGAACCATTAATTAGAGGAGAGAAATGAAAATCACATCTAATTGCTGATTTCTTTCTTAATTGGCAAAGTTTGGTTGAAATCCATGTAGATTTTGTAGAAGAAATAAAAAAAATCAAGTAGTAAATCAAAAGGAAATCGAAAGAAATTGATTCCTAGAAATTTTGGAAAGATTTTGATAGTTTTGTTGCTGAAAAAGTTGAGAGAAAAGTGATATCAAAGTTAGTTACGTAAGAAAGTGATTTTGTAAGAAATAAAATCCTTTTATTAAATCTATTTATTTTTTATTATTAAAAACCAATTAAAAACACTTTAAAAATATCCTAAAATAAGGGAAAATATGATGAAAAATTTTGGTCAATTAGCTCCTTAAAGATTCTAAGTTTTGACCCTTTTTCGATTTAGTCACCAAAAACAGTTTTGAAATCTTTCCATTTTAGTCACAAGACCAAAATGTCCCAAAATTAGATTTAATTTCTTCAAATTGAATTTAACAAAATACTCAAAATATTAATTAAGTATTTTCTAGAATTTTTCCAAATTTTATTTTAACCAAAAAAATTTATTACTATTTAATTCCTGAAACTAACTCGAATTGCCTAATTCGGTTCTCCCAAACCGTCTAACCGATTGTTCCGCGTAATAAGTGCTCCGCAATTGTGTAAGTGTACATGTCGCAATTTATATTATAAAAGATATCGTCTCCACAGGGATGGTGCCACTTCAAGAATTCAATCTCTTGCACTGTAAAAAGTAAAAAACACAAGTAGGTGATTGTACGAGTTTTAACTAACAAATAAACTAGAAAGCAATAAAGTAAAAGAAGATGTAATCAAATGAGAGAGAATAGGCCAGGTTATCGTGAGTTGAGGTGTGATAGCCGACTGGATCGTCTTGGTAAAAGAGTGCAAGGGAAACTCAGTTGCCGTGGCAACTTGCGCAGCAGGGTTGCCTTGGCAACTAATCGACGGTTGCCTGGGCAGCAACTTCAAGGTTCGGCGGAGCGTTCTTCAATGGTTTCTTCTTATCCCTAAGTTGAAACTCTAGCTAATTGTGCATGCCTTGACAATACATCCCTACGTGAATCAAGGGTGAACAACAACCAATCTTGCGCTCCTCTTAGCCGTTGAAATCCTTAACTTATTCCTAATCCAGATTAATCTTCACCATCAATAGATTGAATAAAGACCATACTCATTCGTTTCTTGAATCTAACTCTCTCGATATTAGATAAATAGATGAAGTTACGAGATCCTCTCCCAATTCACTCGCAAACAAGAATAAAAACCAAGAATGAGCAAACCTTGAACTGAACGTGCAAACTCTTATTACCTAAACAAAATCCAATTGTTTCTCACAACCACAAAACACAATAACCTTAGCAAAATAGATTTAGTTCATGGCTAGGTTCCAAAGAAACACAAAACAAAGAATTCCTAACATAAACCTAATTGAACAAGAAAGAAAAAGATGAAGAATGGTTGAAGCCTTGTCGAAATCTCTCCTTGCTCTTGTCAAAATCTCCCTCCTCTCTCCCCTTGGAGTTGACGGCTTGGTCCTTAATTTATAGGGCTAGGTCAAAGTCTTTTTTGAGGAGGAAGTTAAGCTGGAATTAAATACTTTTAAAGAATATAATTATTTATTATATTTAAATTCCTTCTAGAAATTCTCCTATCTTCTTGGGATTTAATTTCTCTTTAACCTCTTCATGGAAATCAAATTCCTTTGGGATTTAACTTTGTTCCACGCCATCTTGGGCTTATCTAGTCATCAATGTCGACTGCCATATCATCTTATCCCTTATCGAAAATTGCCCTGGCAACTAGCTCAGCATCTCTTTCATGCATTGCCCTGGCAACTAGCTCGGCATCTCCTTCATCCATTGCCCTGGCAACTGGTTCTAGCCTTGCTTTGGCAAGTGATTCTGCACACACACAAAAACACACCAAAGCAGTATCTTTTTCCACAAAATTAAGCAAAATATGAAATCAAGCTTGTCCACCAAGGAAACAATGCAAACATGCATGAATGGCTAATAATGCAACTAATATGAGCCTAAGTCTAGCAATAATATGGATAAAAAAGGTGAATAAAATAGTACTTTTAGACACTTAACACACCCCAAACTCGAACTATTGCTTATCCTCAAGCAATGTAAACTAATAATTACCAGCCAAGACTTTAATTTTCACAAACTTAGCTTTGAACTTGATTTCAATTCTCAGAATTGTGGCACAAAGTATGATTGGCTTTTCATTTTTCGAAAAACTTAGGAGTTACTCAGAATCAAACTATAATGCTTGTGAGTGTGTGCGGAGTTGTGTGCAAGTTGATTTTTTGGATTCTATGCAAACAAGAGGTTTTTAAATTACTTCATTGGGTTCTTTTAACATGTTTTAACTAGAGCCGGTTTCGGGCACCTCTAGTGTTTTGTTTTTAGTTTTCTTAAGTTAATTAATTTATTCGACTAGAGCCGGTTTCAGACACCTCTAGCTATCAATTTTTAGCAAATACTAGAGCCAATTTCGGGCACCTCTAGCAATCAATTTTTAGCACATACTAGAGCCAATTTTGGGCACCTCTAGCTTTCATCCAATTTTTATTCTAATCCCCTAATTTTTTAATTATCAACCTAAGTTCGCTAGAATTCCTTGAATCAATCAAGCCACAATAGTGTTCCATCAAGTTTAGCATCATAGTAAGATTCTAAGTGTTTCCACGTTTATCCTAGAATAAAAAGTTCTATCAATTAAGTACATTGGCAAAGTCATCATCGGATATTCATCAAATCTAGGCAATTCTTGTTCTAACTAAAGGCATGGCAAGCAATTAATGTATCCTAAATGCAATACTTAATATGAATGCAACTAAACATGGTAGCTAACTAATAACAATCCCCCCAAACTCGAGTGAGGCATTGTCCTCAATGCATGCAACAAAGAAAAATAAAAATAACAATAAAGAAAAGTAAAATGCAAACGAAGACTTACTCTGAGAGTTCGTCATCGTGGATGATTAGTTTCCTTTTGGTCGGTGTCTTGATTCTTTTGCTTGAACGCGATGGTTACTTCCTTGTTGCCGATGGTGGAATCGATCCTCGTACGGGGTTGTCCTCATCGTCCTCTTCATCAATGTCATTGGCTTTTCGCTTAGGCTTGGAGGATTCGATTGGTGCGGTCTTTGTTGGTGCAATGGAGGACTCGTCTGAATCTAAAAAATCAGACAATGATTTAGTACGAGTTGCTTCGGGCATAGGTGCTTTACCTTTGGCTTTTGCAGTGGTTGTCGGGGCATCTTTAGCTTTGGTTGCCTCCGCATCTTCAGTGTTGGTTGTCCTGGCAACTGCTTGGGTAGGCGCAGTGTAGGTTGTTGCGGCATTATTTGTTGCGGTTGCAGTGGCAACCGCTTCATTGGTTACCGTGGCAAGGATTTCAGCAGGAAAGATTGAGAACGACACGCGGTTGTCTGGGTACTTTTCCAGGATGACTTGGGTGATGGCATTGTTGTGATCCTTCATGTACCGCATGAACATTAGTTACCGGTCTTCAATTTACCTAAGGCGGTTCACCAACGGTTGTAAGAGTACTTCAAGATGTCCCGGGGCTGCTGTCTGAGTTGCTTGGGCATCGGTTGCTTGGGCATTAGGAGTTGCCGAGGCGGCAAGAGTTGCCGCTGTAATTGAAGGCGTTGGGGATTTTACCCGTGCCTCTCCCATTAGCTTTCGGATTTGTGCTCGATTCCAACTGGACTTTGGTAGGGCTTTTTCATCAGTGGACTCACTTGGGACATGCATCTCCTTGCAAAGATTGGAAATTAAAGACGAGGTGTATCAATGGTGGTATTGTGTGTTGTGGGCATTAAAGAAGTTTTAACAAACTTATTCCATAATTTTGCCTCGGGTTTAAGCCAAAGCCGATTTACCATGCCCTTGTATTTACCGTCGTTCCATTGAGTTCCCGGTAGAGTGAGTTCTTGAAGCACCTTGTCGAGTTGCTTGGGCGTGAGTTGATCAACAAAGGCTTGATGCTATTCCTTCTCAACGTAGAGCCCATAAAAGGTGTTGATGTTTTCGGGGCTTATGAGTATAGCCTTGTCACGAACAAAAACATAAGGATTATCCAGGTTAGGTGAGTGAGCATAGAATTCTCTTACCCATGAGATATTACCCGATTCTGACTGATGGCAAAAGATTTGCCACTTTTGATGTGGAACCCTTTCGAAGATGAATGGTTCAAGGCCGAAATCTTGATGAGAGTTGGAGTATTCGAAGCCTTGTTTTTCGCAAATCTTTCGGCTTTCAAACTTGGAGTGAAATCTTTCTTGAACCACCGGTGTAGCAAACTTCTTGTATCTTGGTTCTTTGGAGGAACTTGGATGAACCAAAAATTCAATTTTGGATGCCATGGATGATCTTGGTTGTGAGTTTGGTAGAAACAAAGAAAAGAAAGCAAAAGAAACTAAAGAGTTGCAAGGTGAAAAGTAGGAATAGGTTTCTTGGATGTTAAGGGTGATGGGTTAAATAGAAAAGATAGGTAGTAAATATGGTGGGTAGGAGTAATTTTGAAAGAAAGAAAACAAGGGTTTAGGTTTGGGGGAAGGTGACGGCTAGGGGGTTTGGGGAAGGGGAAGGGGTTGGCCGGTTATGCAGGGTTTATTTAGGGTGATTTGGAGGCTTAATATAATCCTTAGATTCAGCCCATTAATTTCCTTGTTGAAGAAGTTTCCTTCTTGAATCAAAATTCCTCTTTATCTTGAACTTTTTTCCTACAATTCAAAAACAAATAAAATAAGGATTAAAATTAAAGATAAACTAATAAAATAAAATAAATAAAGATGTGCAAAGAAATTCTTAAACTTAAAATTTAAAAACAATTAGATAAATATGAACGAAAGATGTAGTTTTAATCTTAAAGAAAATAAATAAATCTATCCTAAAAAGGAAAATAACCGAAAATAATAAATAAAAATAAAAAATTAAATAGTTCAAAAAAATTAAAAATAAAAAGAACATATCGAAAGGAGAGCATGCTCATGCATCTCCTAAGGTGACCACTTCTTTGTTACGTTCCACATGGGCACCGTTGTAGTGCTTCAATCATTGTCCGTTAACTTTGAATTCATGTTCGGCAGTGATGGACTTGATTATCACGGCACCATGGGAGAATGGTTTGACAACTTCGAATGGTCCCGACCATCTTGATTTCAATTTTCCCAGGAAAAGTTTCAGCCAAGAATTGAATAAGAGAACTAGTTTCCCTGGCATGAATTGTCGCGGCAATAGTTTCTTGTCATGCCATTGCTTTGTTTTCTCCTTGTAGATTCGTGCATTGTTATAGGCGAGTGCACAAAATTCTTCTATCTCGTTGAGGTTCAACAAATGCTTTTGCCCGACACTTTCCCAATCTATATTCACGGTCTTGATTGCCCAATATGCCTTATGTTCGATTTCCACCGGTAGATGGCATGTTTTGCTATAGACAATTCGGAAGAGAGACATTTCTAAGGGTGTTTTGAATGTAGTGCGATTTGCCCAAAGTGCGTCATCTAGTCTTACTGACCAATCCTTCCTAGAGGGATTTACAACTTTCTCGAGTATACCCTTCAATTCTCGGTTGGAAATTTCTGCTTGCCCATTGGTTTGTGGGTGATATGCTGTGGCAATTTTGTGTGACACGCTGAAGCATTGCAACATATTGGCAATAAGTCTGTTGTCAAAGTGCTTGCCTTCATTACTGATAATTGCTCTCGGCATCCCAAACCGTGTAAATATATTTTTCTGCAAGAATTGTTGCACGGTCTTGGAATCGTTGGTGGGAACTGCAGCTACCTCAACCCATTTAGACACGTAGTCAACGACAAGTAGAATGTAGAGGTTGCCGAATGAAGATGGGAAGGTCCCATAAAATTGATCTCTCATACATCAAACAATTCCACCTCGATGATGTTTTAGAGCGGCATCTCATGTCGTCTACAGATATTGCACGTCCTTTGGCAACGATCACATTGCTTGTAAAACTCTTGGGCATCTTTGTACAGTGTTGGTCAATATAAATCGGATTGCAAAACTTTGGCCGCAGTACGAGTTCCTCCAAAATGTCCTCCATAGGGTGAAGAATGGCATTGCCAGAGTACATTCTACTACTCGTCTTCAGGGACACATCGACGTATAACCTGATCTGCACATTGTTTAAACAAAAGAAGCTCGTCCTAAAATTAATGCTTAGCATCATGGGGGAACCGCTTCTTCCCTTGGTGAGTAAGGTCATAAGGTAAAATATCACAAACAAGGAAATTAACTAAATTTGCGTACCAGGGCATTGACGAGGCATGTGTTGCCGTGGCAACTGCTTCCAAGGTTGCCGAGGCGTGCGCGTCTATAGTTGCTACGACATGCACATCCATGGTTGCCGAGACATGCGCGTCAAGGGTTGCCGAGGCATACGCGTCCATGGTTGCTGAGGCGTGCGTATCAATGGTTGCCGAGGCCTATATGTCTGGAGTTGCCGAGGCGTGCGCGTCAAGCGTTTCTGAGGCATGCGCGTCAAGAGTTGCTAAGGCGTCGAGGGTTGCTGAGGCATCAGGGGTTGCCGAGGCATATCGTCCATGGTTGCCGAGGCAACTAACAATTGCTCATCTGGGAATGCATCGCATATCTCTAAATCCGCGTCCTCCTCCCTATTGCGCTCTAAGCGTGATAAGTGATCGGCCACTTCATTTTTTGTTCTTTTTCTGTCCTTAATTTCAATATCAAACTCTTGTAAAAGCAATATCCAACGAATCAAACAAGGTTTGGCATCTTTTCTAGCAAATAGATACTTAATTGCCGAATGGTATGAATGAACAACTTTGTACCAATCAAATAGGATCAGAACTTGTCAAATGCGAAAACTACGGCTAGTAACTCTTTCTCCGTTGTTGTGTAATTCACTTGAGCACTATTAAGAGTTTTACTAGCGTAGTATATCATATGAAATGTCTTACCTGTGCGTTGGCCTAGGACTGATCCTACCGCGAAATCACTTGCATCACATATGAGCTCAAAAGGTAGCGTCCAATCGGGTGGAACAACAATGGGTGCCGAGGCAAGCTTTTCCTTTAGGGTTTTGAATGCTTGGGCGCAAGAATCATCAAAATTGAAGACTTTATCCTATTCAAGCAAATTACACAAGGGTTTAGTAATCTTAGAAAAATTATGAATGAACTCCTGTAAAAACTTGCATGTCCAAGAAAGCTTCAGATTCCTTTAACCAAACTTGGTGGAGGTAATCTCTCGATCTCATCCACCTTGGCTTTGTCTACTTCAATTCCCTTGGATGAAATCTTGTGGCCGAGCACTGTTCCTTCATCTACCATAAAATGGCACTTCTCCCAATTAAGGACTAAATCGGTTTCTTCACATCTTGCCAACATCTTCTCTAAATTGCCGAGGCAACTGTCGAAGTCATTACCAAAAATGGAAAAATCATCCATGAAGATCTCAAGGAAGTCTTCGACCATGTCTAAAAAGAGTGCCATCATGCATCTTTGGAAGGTTGCCGGGGCATTAGACAATCCGAACGGCATTCTTCAGAAAGCATAAGTACCGTATGGGCATGTGAAGGTTATCTTTTCTTGATCTTTTGGTGCTATGGCAATTTGATTGTAACCTGAATAACCATCAAGAAAACAATAAAAGGGTTTACCTGCAAGATGGTCAAGCATTTGATCAATAAAGGGTAATGGGAAGTGATCTTTCCTAGTGTCTTTGTTTAGCTTTCGATAATCCATACAAACTCTCCAACTGGTCACAGTCCTAGTTGGAATGAGTTTATTGTTTTCATTACTTACCACCGTTATACCTCCCTTTTTCGGTACACATTGTACCAGACTTACCCATGTACTATCAGAGATAGGGTATATGATGCCAGCGTCAAGCCACTTGATGATTTCTTTCATTACAACCCCTTTCATGGCATGATTCAGTCTCCTCTAGGCCTCAATCGAAGGTTTGTGATCATCTTCCAACAAAATCTTGTGCATGCACTTTGCCGAGCTAATTCCCTTCAAGTCAGAAATTGTCCACCCTATTGCCTTCTTGTGTAGCATCAACATTTTGATCAGATTCTTTTCCTGCTCAGGCTGTAACTTAGAGGAAATAATTACAGGCAATGTATTATCGGTTCCCATGTAAGCATATTTTAGTTTCCCAGGCAACTGTTTCAACTCAAGAATCGGTGGTTGTTCAATGGAGGGCTTTTCGAGTTTACCTTCCTTACCTGAGTAATCTAGTGGTTCAAAGTATGTACCTGGTCGATTAACTAACCAATTTGCCTTGTCTTGTTGTTCCTCATCGATCGGTTCTTCATACTTCTCAGGTTCCTCTTGATCGGTAATGTAGTTACTAAGGCAACTAAATTCCTCGTCGAAGTTAAACTCTGCCGTAGCATGAAGAAGTTGGCATTTTTCCAGATCATCGGCATGCCTTAGTGTTTGGAACATATTTAGTTTAACTTGCTGGTCATTCACCCTCATTGTGAGTTTTCCCTTTTCAACATCAATCAAGGTTCTCCCTGTTGCTAGGAAGGGTCTCCCGAGAATGATAGGTGCATGTTCATCTGCTTTACAATCCAAAACAATAAAGTCAGCGGGAAAAATAAATTTATCAACTTTTACCAGTATGTCTTCAATTTTTCCCTCTAGATGCACATAGGATCTGTCGGCTAACTGTAGCATAACTATTGTAGGTCTTGCCTTCCCGATTCCTAGTTTCTGGAAAACTGATTTAGGCATCAAGCTTATGCTGGCTCCAAGGTCACATAATGCTTTCCCGATATAGTGGTTTCTGATAGAACAAGGTATTGTGAAACTTCCGGGATCCTTCAACTTGGGTGGCATGATATTGTGCAACATGGCCATGCACCCCTATGTTGCGGCAACTGTTTCAAACTCTCCTAGCCTTGTTTTCTTGGACACAAACTTGACATAGTTCGGCATTGGTTCAATTGCTTCAAACAATGGCAAGTTGATGTGGATTTGGTTTAGGATATCAAAAAACTTCTTGAATTGATATTCTTGCTTTTGTCGCTTCAACCTTTGTGGGAATGGTGGCAGAAGTCAAATATCTTCGATCCTTTCATTGGTCTGGAACCTGATTGATGGCATTGCCGGGGCAACTAGAGTTGCCGAGGCATCATCAACTGGGGTTGTCGTAGCGTGCCTATTGCTGGTTGCAGAGGTATGCTTATCGCTAGTTGTCGAGGCATGCTTATCGCTAGTTGCCGAGGCATGCTTATCGCTGGTTGCCGCGGCAATTCCTGGTTCAGCATCTGAGGCTTTGCCACTGAGTTCGTCTTGTTCTTTTTGTGGAGTTTTGTTTGATGAGTGAGCTTGAGCCTCTTTAAGTTGTTGGCCACTTCTAGTGGTTATCGTCTTACATTGCTCATGGCTAGTTCCTCTTCTAGCAGATGGGAACTGATATTCATTCTTGGCAAGCCTGTTTATAATTTGCATTGCTTCCTCTGGCGACTTATCTAGGAGTATGCCGTTTACCGAGGCATCTAGCATCATCCTTGTTGGTGTATTCACAGCGTTGTAAAACATTGTTACTTGTGTCCACACTAGGAATCATTGTAGGGGGCATTTGTGTAGAATTTCTCTATATCGCTCCCAAGCCTCGTATATGGATTCATCATCTGCCTGCCGAAAAGAAGTAATTTCATTACGAAGCTTATCAGTCAAATTTGTAGGATTAAATCGAGCAAGGAAATCACGACAAAGATCGGTCCAAGATCCTATTGATCCAGCAAGAATACTATTCAACCATGCTTTCGCCCTATCCCTCAGTGAATAGGGGAATAATCTTATTCGTAAAACATCGAGGGTGGCTCCTTGTATTTTGAATGAATTACAAATCTCGAGGAAAGATTTAAGATGTTGTCGTGCATCTTCAGTTGCTGAGCCGCCAAATTGACCAATTGTGTTGATCATATTGAACATCACCGGTTTCAACTCAAAGTGGTCGGCTTCAATTTCAGGTGTGACAACTCCTGGATTAATTCTTTCAAGATCTTCTTCTTAATAGTCTCGAATAGTTCTGTTTCATGCAAGAATCACTCCTCCTACTGGAACATCTTGATTCATATTGTCGTCTTGATTAGCCATTGCTACTCTTAACCTTTGTCTGATTCTTTGCAAGGTTCGTTCGATTTCTAGATCAAAGGGATATTCTGGTGTAATCGGTCTCGCCCTGGTCATATACCAATGCAAAACCAAAGTTTGTTAGCCCTTTGAATCTTAAACAAGAAAAATAAAAAGTGCAAGAAAATAAAAACAAAGTCGCTATTGCCAATCCCCAGCAACGGCGCCAAAAACTTTTTGCGCGTAATAAGTGCTCCACAATTGTGCAAGTGTACACATTGCAAGTTATAGTATAAAAGATATCGTCTCCACAGGGATTGGTGCCACTTCAAGAATTCAATCTCTTGCACTGTAAAAAGTAAAAAACACAAGTAGGTGATTGTAGGAGTTTTAACTAACAACTAAACTAGAAAGCAATAAAGTAAAAGAAGATGTAATCAAATGAGAGAGAATAGGCCAGGTTATTGTGAGTTGAGGTGTGATAGCCGATTGGATCGTCTTGGTAAGAGAGTGCAAGGGCAACTCAGTTACTGTGGCAACTTGCGCAGCGGGGTTGCCTTGCCAACTAATTGATGGTGGCCTGACAGCTAGCTGGGCAGCAACTTCAAGGTTCGGTAGAGCGTTCTTCAATGGTTTCTTCTTATCCCTAAGTTGAAACTCTAACTAATTGTGCATGCCTTGACAATACATCCATGAGTGAATCAAGGGTGAACAACAACCAATCTTGCGCTCCTCTTAGCCGTTGAAATCCTTAACTTATTCCTATGCCGGATTAATCTTCACCATCAATAGATTGAATAAAGACCATACTCATTCATTTCTTGAATCTAACTCTCCCAATATTAGATAAATAGATGATGTTACGAGATCCTCTCCCAATTCACTCGCAAACAAGAATAAAAACCAAGAATGAGTAAACCTTGAATTGAAAGTGCAAACTCTTATTACCTAAACAAAATCCAATTGTTTCTCACAACCACAAAATACAATAACCTTAGCCAAATAGATTTAGTTCATGGCTAGGTTCCAAAGAAACACAAAACAAAGAATTCCTAACATAAACCTAATTAAACAAGAAAGAAAAAGATGAAGAATGGTTGAAGCCTTGTCGAAATCTCTCATTACTCTTGTCAAAATCTCCCTCCTCTCTCCCCTTGGAATTGACGGCTTGGTCCTTAATTTATAGGGCTAGGTCAAAGTCTTTTTTGAGGAGGAAGTTAAGTTGGAATTAAATACTTTTAAAGAATATAATTCTTTATTATATTTAAATTCCTTCTAGAACTTCTCCTATCTTCTTGGGATTTAATTTCTCTTTAACCTCTTCATGGAAATCAAACTCCTTTGGGATTTAACTTTGTTCCACATCATCTTGGGCTTATCTAGTCATCAATTTTGACTGCCATATCATCTTATCCCTTATCGAAAATTGCCCTGGCAACTGGCTCGGCATCTCCTTCATGCATTGCCCTGGCAACTAGCTCGACATCTCCTTCATGCATTGCCCTGGTAACTGGTTCCAGCCTTGCTTTGGCAAGTGATTCTGCACACACACAAAAACACACAAAAGCAGTATATTTTTCCAAAAAATTAAGCAAAATATGAAATCAAGCTTGTCCACCAAGGAAACAATGCAAACATGCATGAATGGCTAATAATGCAACTAATATGAGCCTAAGTCTAGCAATAATATGAATAAAAAGGGTGAATAAAATAGTACTTTTAGACACTTAACACTGATCCATCTAACACCTAGGCCCAAATTCTGGGTTGCGGTTTGAGGCAAGGAGTGACTCCAAGACAAGCGTATTAAAGAGTATGTTATGGCGTTTTCAATACTCGTAATAAGGCAATGAGGGTTAATTATTAGGATGTTATTTTTGTATAATGTATAGTTATTTGGTTGGAGATTATATTATATTGGATGATGACATTAATTAATGTGTTTTAGGGATAAAGATAAGATGCGATAACTTTTATCTCATTCAAATCCATGAGATAACTTTTAGTCTAATCTCATTCAAATCTTATCTTATCCTATCTCTATCACAATCTTATCTTGTATTTAAATATTTGATTTGTATTTAATATTTGATTTCCCTTATCCTTGTATATTCATTTGTAAGCCTATATATAGGTCAATTGTAAATATTATCATTTACCAAATATACAAATCCTTTACATGGTAATCAGAGCCAACTAGAATTTCTCTACTCATTTTTTTCCTCTAGTTTTCGCTCTTTTTTAAACTGGATCTCCTTTCATGGCTTCATCTTATACTTCTAATGATCTTGTGCATCTTAATGCACAAACCAACTTTCCAATCAAACTTACGTCTGCCAACTTTCCTGTTTGGCATCGCCAAGTGGAGGCTACTCTCATTGGTTTTAGGCTACTCGGTTATATTGATGGTTCACATCCTTCCCCATCTCAGTTTACCGATGTCACAGCAACAATTGCCAATCTTGAATATCTACAATGGTATCGTCATGATCAAATTCTTATTAGTGTTCTTCTTGGTAGTTGTGATGATCAAGTTCAACCACTTATTCCATCCGCTATCACCGCCAAAATTGCCTGGGATACTCTAATTGCAAGTTATGTCTGAGCATCTCCTGGTCGCATCCTTGCTCTCAAATCCAAACTGGCTCACAATTTGCGTGGCTTTAGGTCTATCACTGAGTACATAAAGGACATGCAGGATATTGCCTCTGATCTTGCCTTGGCAAACTGTCCTGTCTCTGATGCCAATCTCCTGATTTCTATTATAAATCAATTAGGTGATAATTATCGTCCAATAGTTGCTGCTCTTCGTTTGCGCAACACATCGACAACCATGCTTGAGTTGTCTGAGATCTTAACAGGTCATGAGAGACTTCTTCAAGAAAATGAACAAACTACATTTCTTGCCACGACATATTCTACGCAGCGGGCAAATTCAAATCATGGTTGTTTCAATAACCGTTCTCGAGGGAAGGGTGGTCGCTCTGGTCATTTGGTTTCTGGTGGCGACCTAGTCCTGTTCCTCAATCCAGCCATTCAAGACGACAAGATGTTGTGTGTAAGTTTTGCAATTTGCCAGGGCATATTATTCAGGATTGCCATAAGCTTGTTCAATTTCTTCACAATAACAACTTTTATCAGCAGCCACTATTTGATTCACCGATTGTCAACACTATTATTGATCTTTCTCCATCTGATCTTGTTCCTTGGATGTTTGATAGTGGCGCCTCGCATCACACCATAATGACCACTGCACCTCTTTAGGATATCTCCTATTATGATGGTCCTGATACAGTTTATTTGGGTAGTGGTAACTCCATATCTATATCTCATGTTGGCCGATGCACTATTTCCACGGCTACCAAGCCCCTTTCTCTCACAAATGTCTTATGTGTTCCTCAGTTAAATAAAAATTTGGTGTCAGTTTCTAAATTATGTCAAACTAATCATGTGTCTGTTGAATTCTTTGACTTTTATTTTCTTGTTAAGGACCGACTCACGTGAACCCCTCTTCTTCGAGAAAGTAAAATTGGTAGTGTCTACTATGCTCTAAGATCCTTTTACCCCTAAGTCAACTCTATCCATTGCTTGTCCGTACATCAACTGCATCATAAATTTGGTCATCCATCCAATAAAATATTAGCTTCTATACTACGCACTTGTAATATCTCTTACGACTCATCTAGTTTGACAAAATTTCATTGTTCTTCTTTTTTTGTTCATAAAAGTCATAAATTGCCATTTGGTCAAAACACTATATCAAGCTCTCGTCCTCTTGAATTACTTTATTATGATGTTTGGAGCACTAAGCATATGTCTGATGATGGATATTCCTATTATATGGTGTTTGTTGATCATTTTACCAAGTAAGTTTGGTTATACCCAATGAAGAAGAAATCTGATATTGCGACCATATTTCCTCAGTTTAAAAGTCTTGTTGAATGCTTTTTCCATCAGACCATTGTTTCTCTATTCTCTGAAAATGGAGGTGAGTTTGTTAAGCTCTCCCAATTTGAATTTGGAAGGTATTTCCCACTTTACTTCACCGCCTCATACTCCGAAACACAATAGGACTGCTGAACAGAGACATCATCACATAGTGGAAACTGGACTTTCTCTACTTCACTTTGCATCTCTGCCCACAGAGTACTGGCCTCATGCTTTCAGACAGCTGTCTATCTCATTAATCGAATGCCAACACCCGTACCGGATAATATGTCACCTTACTTTGTACTTCATCAATAAACACCAAATTATAGCAAGCTTCAACCATTCAGGTGTTTGTGCTTTCCTTGGCTGAGACCATACACGACACATAAACTTGAGCCACGGTCCGCTGAATGTGTTTTCCTTGGATACTCTATGACGTAGACTACTTATAAATTGTTGGAGCCGACCACTAACAGAATTTAAGTCTCTCGCCATGTTCAGTTTATTGATCAACCACAGCAAGATGTTGCCTATGACATGCCACATCAAGTTGTCTCCCCTGACTTGCCACAGCAAGCTGTATCCCTTGACTTGCCACAACATGATCCTCCACAACAGCAGATTTGCTGGCCAAATCTGAGGTACTTTAGTCCTTTATTTGTTAATACTACTACATATCATCCTTTGCCTTTCACAATAGAGTCAAAGATTGTTACTCAAGCTCTTAAAGACCCACTATGGAGACAAGCCATGGATGATGTGTTTAATGCCTTTCTACACAACCAAACATGGGATCTTGTTCCATGGTCTACACAATCTATCATAGGGTGAAAATTGGTATTCTGTGTGAAAAGGCATGCTGATGGCTCTGTTAATCGCTACAAGGCTCGACTGGTAGTGAAAGGGTACTCTCAAGAAGCTGGTCGTGACTACTTTGAGACCTTTAATCCTGTGATGAAACCTGTTACGGTGTGTATTATTTTTACTCTTGCCCTTCATCATGCATGGCCCATCAAGCAACTTGACATTAATAATGCCTTCTTAAATGGCACATTACATGAGAAAGTCTATCTAGAACAACCTTCAGGGTATGTTGATTCTACTCACCCATCTCATATTTGTCGGTTGCGTAAAGCCTTGTATGAACTCAAGCAAACCTCAAGGGCATGGTATATTGAACTCTCAATTTCTCATTCACTTTGGTTTTAAGAAATCAAAGGCTGATGCCTCTCTCTTCATCTATAATGACAAGGGAGTTATTTTATACTTTCTGTGCTTACTAGTAATAGCAATTATTTTATTGCTCATTTCACCAACATATTATATATGAAGTTTGCTTTGAAGGATATGGGCTTGTTCAACCATGTTCTCGGCATTGAGGCTATTTCTACTCCTACTGGGTTGTTTTTATGCAAGGCGCAATATATCTTTTATATCTTGACTCAATTTCAGATGGAAAATGCCAAGGCAATTTCCACACCTATGCCCTCTTCTGACAAGCTACTTCTACCGGAGCCATCTACGACACTTGATATTTCTGGGTATCGTTGATTACTTGATCTCCTTCAGTATCTCACACTTACTCGTCTAGATATTTCTTTTGCCATGAATCGTTTGTCGCAATACATGCATGGTCCTTTACTTGTAAATTGGACAACAGCTAAGTGCATCATGTGTTATCTCAAAGGAACATTATGTCATGGCATCCTTTTTCGTTCGGTATCTTCCCTTTATCTCACTGCCTTTATTGATTCGGACTGGGGAGGATCCTCTATGGATTGTTGATCCACTACTGATATGCTATTTATCTTGGATCTAATCTTATTACTTGGAAGTCAACTCGTCAGAAAACTATTTCTCGTTCCTCCACAGAAGCTGAATATCGTCTCGTGGCAAATGCAACTGCCGAAGTGCTTTGGGTCCAACATCTTCTTCAAGAAATTGTTGTGGCATTACCAAAACCACCATCTCTCTTCTGTGACAATCTCAGTGTCACATATGTTTGCAAAAATCCAGTTTTTCATTCTCGTATGAAGCATCTTGCCCTTGATTACTTCTTTGTTCGTGATTTAGTTGCTACGGGTTCCTTACTTATTCAACACATTCCCTCCAAAGCTCAGATTGCGAACACGCTCACCAAACCACTTGGTCGTAATCTCTTTATCCATTTTCGGTCCAAGATTAGAGTCTCTAATGGATCCTCTATCTTGCGGGGGCGTATTAAGGATAAAGATAAGATGGGATAACTTTTATCTCATTCAAATCCATGAGATAACTCTTAGTCAAATCTTATTCAAATCCTATCTTATCCTATCTCTATCACAATCTTATCTTGTATTTAAATATTTGATTTGTATTTAATATTTGATTTCCCTTATCCTTGTACATTCATTTGTAAGCCTATATATAGGTCAATTGTAAATATTATTCTTTATCAAATATACAAATCCTTTACAATGTGTACGTTGTTGATTATATTTTAATGCTAAGTACATGCGATGGTTATGATCTAATGTTTTAAAAAGGTTTAAATAATTTTTTGGTTGGATCGCTTGTATTCTAAGTGTACATTTAGTCATGTGCTTCTATTTCTTAATGGATCTATAGTCCATGCTTAAGATCGTGATCATTTGGTTTAGATAATGCTTTATTTTGTTAGGAAGTATGCCTTTAGATTTATTAAATGAATATAAATTGTGTTGAATAATTGACATGTGATTATTTATGCATTTATGTTTTATGATGATATAATTTTTTAGAAGCATGTCAAGGTTGTTTGTATGTAATTTGAGTATGTACAGTTAATGGGTTTTACCAAGTTTAGATTCTTTGCATTTTGGTCATTGTATGTTCGTGCACAAATTAAATAAGTAATTGATGTCCGATTGACAATAAAATTTTCAAACATGCTTATAATGTAGCTAATTAGAGTACGATGCCTTTGGAAATTTATTAGTCCTTTTATTTTTGTACTTTTATGATTTAGTCCATAATTATTTTGCTAAATTGGATGCTTATTTGCTATCCGTTGAAGTTGAAATTTGACATGCTGGCATAAAATATGAATAATTAATATTTGGTAACCTAAAACCTATGTAAGTTCCTGTAATTTTTTAGATTTATATTTTGGTCCCTAGAATACTTGTATTTGCAATTGAATGCCTTATCGATGTTCGTTTCGAATGCAAATTGAACCACTTCTCGTATAAACGCCATGGGTCCTAATAATGCATCTAGATCAGCATAATTTAAAAAAATAGACCGTAATTTGAGTAAGACAATTAGAGCTTGCTTAGATAAACCTAATGTAATCTTCTTGGTTTGGGTTTAACGACTAGGCTGGGTCAAGGGGGTTACAAATGATCTCCCCAGGATGATAGGAGCATTCTCATTAGCTTCGCAATCAAGGATGATACAATATTCTAGAAAGAAAAATATATATACCTTAACCAAGACATCTTAAATTCTGCCCTCAGCTCGGATTTAAGAACGACCGGCCAATTGAATAATCACCAATGTAGGCTTAGCTCTTCCCATCGCTAGTCTTGTAAACACATATTTTGGCATCAAATTAATACTTGCACCGAGATCACATAGGGCACGACCAGAATAGTTATGGCCTATGGAGTATTGAATGGCAAAACTGACAGGGTTCTTCATCTTGGGTGGTAAATCACTTAGCACAGCCACACACTTGCTCGTAGTTGCAATAGCTTCAACTTCACCCACTATACTTTTCTTTGCCATGACCTCTTTTAGAAACTTCGTATATATTTGCATTTGATCAATGTCCTCCAGGAATGGGACATTGATATGCAACTATTTAAGCATATCCAGAAACTTCTGGAATTGGACATCTTGTTTTCTGAGCCTTCAATCGTTGTGGGAATAGAGGTGGTGGTCTGGGCTCCTCGATTGGTTTATTGGATGTAGGGCATCCATAGCTTTTTCATCCTTGCCATCAGTAGCAAGGTCACTCACTGTATCAGTCACATAAGTTGTTTCCTTAGATGCAGAAGCATCAATGGATGGCTTGCTTGGAGTGGAATCAACAAGGGAACCTCCCCTAAACTTGTTATCTTTCTTTGATTAAGTGCCACTACACAGCATGATGGCATTACATTGCTTTGCATTAAAGGTTTTAGTGACTTTAGTATCACTAGGCAATCCTCCATGTGGTCACATCTTTAATACTTGGGCAATCTGTCCAACCTGTGTTTCCATGGACCGTAAGGAAGTAGTGCAATTTTTCATAATCGATTGGTGGTTTTCCAACATGGCAGCTTGCGTTGTGAGCATGTCACTATGGTTATTTTAGTGTACTGCCTGATCCTGCATAATAACTCGGGTAGTTTCCATAAAATTTTGGTATGTAGAATCAAGGGAATTAGAATTAGAGTAAGAAACTCTTTGGTTTTGCCTTTGACTCTTTTGTTGGAATCCATGAGGCTCTACAATGGCATTCTGTCACACTCTTGAATTACCTGTATTGCCTCCCCAACCAAAATTTGGATGTTGCCACCACCCTAGGTTGTAGGTGTTGGAGTAGGGATTGTTATTGTGGTTGGTGTTCTCTACATAGCATCCCGATTCTTATTGCTGGGGGCATTCATTCGACTGATGTTCCCCATCATAGTGCTTCCAAGTGTATTGCACTACTTGTAACGCCCTAAAATTGGGCCTAGATGTTAATCAAATTGATTAGACGGTTTGAGAGAATCGGATTAGGAAATTCGAGTTAGTTTCAAGAATTAAATCTAAATAAATCATTTTTGGTTAAAATAAAATATGGAAAAATGCTAGAAAATACATAATTATTATTTTATGTATTTTGCTAAAATCAATTTGAAGGAATTAAATCTGATTTTGGGACATTTTGGTCTGGTGACTAAAATGAAAAGTTTTAAAACTATTTTTGGTGACTAGATCATAAAAGGGTTAAAACTTAGAATCTTTAAGGAGCTAATTGACCAAAAATTTTCATCAAATTTTTACCTTAATTTAGATTATTTTTAAAAAGGTTTTTAATTGGTTTTAATAATAAAATAAATGAGATTAATAAAAAGGATTTTTATTTTCACAAAATCACTTTCTCACGTAATTAACTTTGATGTCACTTTTCTCCTAACTTTCTAAGCAGCCATATTATCAAAATCTTTCCAAAATTTCCATCAATCAATCTCTTTTGATTTACTACTTGATTCTTTTGATTTCTTCAACAAAATCTACTTGGATTTCAACCAAACTTTGCCAATTATGGGAGAAATCAACGATTAGAGGTGATTTTCATTTCTCCCCTCTAATTAAAGGTTCTTTATCGAAATTCCCAAGTTCTTGATCCTTTACAACTGATTTATGTTATGGAATTATGATTTAAACATTAATTTGGTAATTAAATTAAGTTTTGATGTGGAAATTTTAGAAACATTGTTTTGGATCTATTTTGTATTGAATCTAATGGTTTAGATTTCTTATGAGATGTATTTTAATGTTGAAAAATGTGTTTAATTAAAGGAATCTCGAAACTATGTGAATTGCTAATTTTCTAGGTTGTGTATAGTTAGATTTTGGTGTGATCTTGGTGTTGTTTAGTTGCTGGAGGTATAAAGACGTTATTAAGATGTTTTTGGATGTTAATTGATGTTGTTAAGATGTTAGAATCAGTAGGTTTTGGCTGGACTTTGTTTAGTTAAGATTTGATGATGATTTTGGTTGCTTTTATTAGGTGTTTGATGATTTCTTGTGAGGGGAAGTTGTATTTGTTGGTTTTTGGAATTATAGAATGCATGGAAGTGAATTAATCCTCCGTTCTTGATTGGGTAAAGCAGAGAAATCAATCTTATAGCTTTTGTAGAGGTTGTGAAAGCTTCAGAAGCTTGATTCTTGTAACGGCTAGTGAGCTTTGGATTGTTGGTGAGTGAAAACGCATTTTACTGCTTTTAAAAGATTTAAAGCTAATTACTACTTTGGATTGTTGGTGAGTGGAAATGAAGTGTGCACATTTTCTGGTTGTGCATACGACGTATACTTTGGATAAGCTGGCGGAGTTGTATATTGCTGAGATTGTGAGGCTACACGGAGTGCCTAAGTCTATAGTCTCGGATAGAGATCCACATTTTACAGAAAGGTTTTGGGAGTGTTTGCATAGAGCTTTGGATACGCGACTGAATTTTAGTACTTCGTATCATCCTCAAAAGGATGGTCAGTCTAAACGCGTTATCCAGGTTTTGGAGGATAAGTTGTGGTGTTGCATCATTGATTTCCAAGGAACGTGGGAGAAGCAGTTACCTTTGGTAGAGTTTGCCTATAACAATAGTTATCCGGCTAGTATCTAGATGGCTCAGTACGAGGCTTTGTATGGTAGAAGGTGTCGTACGCCACTTTGTTGGTCAAAAGTAGGGGAGAATATGTTTCTATGCCTGATATGTTGAAGGATACCAATGAGAAGATGAAGCTTATTAGTGAGCGCTTGAAGACTGCTTTAGATCGGCAAAAGTCATATGCTGACTTGAAACGTCGCAATATTGAGTTTGCAGTTGGTGATCGCGTGTTTCTTAAGGATTCGCTTTGGAAGAAGGTTATGAGGTTTGGGCGGAAGGGCAAGTTAAGTCCTAGGTTTATTTGACCTTATGAAGTGTTGGAGCGTGTTGGTCCAGTTGCGTATAGATTGAGGTTGCCTACGGAGCTGGAGAAGATACATGATGTTTTCCATGTATCGATGCTTCGGAGGTATAGATCGGATCCTTCACATGTGATGCATGTTGAAGAGATTATGTTAAAATCAGATTTGACCTATGATGAGGAGCCAGTGTGAATTTTGGATTGAAGTAGCAAGGTTCTTCGTGGAAAGACCGTAGAGCTGGTGAAGGTGTTGTGGCGACATCGTGGTGTTGAGGAAGCCACATGGGAAAGCAAGGAAGACATGTTGAAGCAGTTTCCTCACCTTTTTTCGCCAGGTAAATTTTGAGGACAAAATTTCTTAAGAGGGGAGAGTTGTGACGCCCTGAATTTGGGCCTAGGTGTTAGATGGATCAGTTAGATGGTTTGGGAGAACCAGATTAGGTAGTTCGAGTTAGTTTTGGGAATTAAATAGTAATAAATCATTTTTGGTTAAAATAAAATATGAAAAAATTCTAGAAAATACTTAATTATTATTTTAAGTATTTTGGTAAATTCAATTTGAAGAAATTAAATCTGATTTTGTTACATTTTGTTCTGGTGACTAAAATGAAAATATTTCAAAACTGTACTAAAATGAAAAGATTTCAAAACTGTTTTTGGTGACTAAATTGAAAAATGGTCAAAACTTAGAATCTTTAATGAGCTAATTGGCCAAACTTTTTCATCAGATTTCTCCCTTAATTTAGGCTACTTTAAAGTGTTTTTAATTGGTTTTTAATATTAAAAAGGAAATAGATTTAATAAAAGGATTTTAATTCTTACAAAATCACTTTCTTACGTAACTAACTTTGATATCACTTTTCTCTCAACTTTCTCAGCAGGCAAACTATCTAAATCTTTCAAAAATTTCCAGGAATCAATTTCTTTTAATTTCCTTTTGATTTACTACTTGATCCCTTTAATTTCTTCTTCAAAATCTACTTGAATTTCAACCAAACTTTGCCAGTTAAGGGAGAAATCAATAATTATAGGTGATTTTTGTTTCTCTCCTCTAATTAAAGGTTCTTCTTTACAACTGATTTATGTTATAGAATTATGATTTAAACATGGATTTGGTAATTAAATTGAGTTTTGATGTGCAAATATGATAAACACTGTTTGGATCTATTTTGTATCGAATCTAATTGGTTTATATCTCTTATGAAATGTATTTTAATGTTGAAAGATGTATTTAATTAAAGGAATCTCGAAACTATGTGAATTGCTAATTTTCTAGGTTGTGTATTGTTAGTTTTGGTGTGATCTTGGTGTTGTTTAGTTGTTGGAGGTATAAGGACATTATTAAGATGTTTTTGGATGTTAATTGATGTTGTTAAGATCTTAGAATCAATAGGTTTTGGCTGGTCTTTGTTTAGTTGAAGTTTGATGATGATTTTAGTTATTTTATAGAAGCGTTTGATGTTTTCTTGTGAGGTGAAGTTGTGTTTGATGATTGCTGGAATTAAAGAATGCATGGAAGTGCATTAATTCTCCGTTCTTGATTGGGTAAAGCAGGGAAGTGAATCTTATAGCTTTTGTAGAGGTTGTGAAAGCTTTAGAAGCTTGATTCTCGCAACGGCTAGCGAGCTTTGGATTGTTGGTGAGTAGAAACGCGTTTTACTGCTTTTAAAATATTTAAAGCTGATTATTGGGAGTTTAGAATAAGTTTGAAACACTTATCTAAGCTCGGAAGTAAGATTTGGTTGAGCTTTCTCTCATTTTCGGTTTTGCAAAATACAATCTCATGCACATGTTTATGGTTTTGATTACTCATTTTATTATGCATGTTTTAGAAATGAAAGATGTTTCAAATGATCATATATGATGATTACTGAGAATGATATATGGTTTATGAAAGTATTTCATTGTTACTAAAGTACGTTGTTTAAATGTATTTGAAATTATATTATTTTGATGCATATATAAAACAGTGAAGTAATGTTGTTTTATTGAATAAATTGGCAAGTAGATGAGATTATAATGTTATCAGATATAGTTGGCTAGCCATAGGGTTTAAAGTGCACTAAAATTAGTCGCCTCATTTGTGTCAAGGGGTTAATTGTGTCGTTTTCTCCACCATGTGAACCGCAGCGGTCGAGGGGTTAATTGTGTCGTATTCTCTTGCTGGTGGATTTATACATCATAACTGTTGAGGTGGATAATTTTTTCGCTACTCCGGTTCGAGGATATATGTGAAGTGGTCGAAGGAACCACTTGGGAAATCCTTGTATCCGGTGTATTTTTATAAAATGGAATGGTACTCATTTTAAGTCACTTGAAAGCCAATATATGAGATAATGTATCACGAGAAATGGATTATGTTTGTATAATGTGATTTATACATGAGATACTCTTTAAGCTTGTTATAGAGATTTTGGCATATGAAGCTCAAATTGAGGTTTGAAATAGAATCCATGATACATGTGTTGCAAATGATTTAAATGTATATTTTGGGCAGATTTGAGAAGCATGAGATGATTTTGGAATGAACATAACAAACTTGTATTGATATAAAATGGTTTAAATGTATTTGATAAGTGTTTTTGTGATTCCCTTATTAAGCTTATAGCTTACGCTCTCTTTTCTCACCAATGCAGAGAAATAGAAACTTTTTGAACAGTAAGCGAGTAAGAGGAGATCCAAGGGTTGAGACATTTTCAAAGTATGGTTTTATAAATGCAAAGTAGTAATAAGAGGCAATATGACCAAGTTGTTTTTGGGATGTTTATTTTGGATACTCCCTGTTTGTATCAGTTGTGTTTGATGTTTTGGACTTGTAAAATGCTTAATGTTTGTTTTTGAGGGGTTGGGAAACATTATGCATGCTTGGATAGAAATCATACCTAAAGGGGTTTGCTTGGAATATGCCATGTTGAGCATGAACCTCTACCATGCTATGTCTGAATAATTGATGTTTGTGAAGTTATATGATGATTAGATGTTGATTGAAGTATGTTAGATTGAGCCAAAGTGTCATATGTTGAACCAAAAGGTCATTACAGGTATGTCCGTACAGGTGTGGGTCCTCAAGGATTGGTACGCGAGGATCTATCTCAGCTCAATTTGGGCAAAATTTCCTAGGCATATCGATACACCTGGTAACCATATCGGTACACATAGCTAAAAAATAAGCCTAGTGTCGGTACATGGGCAACCGTATCGGTATGCCCTTTAGCCACTAGAATCCATATTTTTTGAAAACGTATACCCGTATCAATAAGCTTAAGGACCGTACTGATACGACTTTATAATTTCCACTTTTTGTAATATGGTAAGTATCCGTACCGGTACGCCAGCTATTAATTCAGTTAAGATGCCTTTTGAAGTTTGTATTCTTTGCAATTTAGTCCCTATTTATTAATCATGCAATTACATGAGTTTGGATAATTAATTTAAGTTGGAATTTAACATGGTTGTATAAAATGTGACTAATTAAGGATTGGTAACTATAATTTCATGAATGTCCTTTTAATTATTAGAAATTACATTTTAGTCTCTATAACGCTAAGTTGTACAATTAGATGTTAATTCCACGCCATGATCACCTTAGGACTTAAATCTGCATTTAGATAAGATAATAATAAAGAAATTGACCTTTTTTAATGTAAATCTTCTAAGTTTATCTCAACAAACCCTAATGTAGCTCGCTTGATTCGGTCTTGCGACTAAACCGAGTCAAGAGGGTTACATTTGTTGGTATCAAAGCCAGGTTATGATTGTTGAGAGGTGGGTTATGGTTGTATGATGTATTGTTGATGTGTGATTTTGTTGATTGTTATGCACGGTGTTTGAATTTGTGAGATTATGTTCGATATGAGATTTGTTTGGGGGGTTAGCTTGGGTACACATTGCCTTATTACTACTAGAGTTAAATGATTTTGTTTTTAAACAAGTGAGACTTGGACTCTTCCTGCAAGCTGGCCTAATTACATTGTTTTATTGTATTATCATGTTTTAGACTCATACTTTTGCGAATGGGAGCGAGATAAGAGCTCGTATGGGGAGTGTAGTTGATAGACAGGATGATGAGTTGCCTCCTCCTCCACCGACTCCCCTGCTGGTGTTGGAGTTGAAGGTGGTGTTCCTTAAGCACCATAAGGACCTATTTTCGGTGATATGACACCGTTAATTCAAGTGATGACAGGAGATTTTCAGGCGGCCATGGCCTAAGTACAAGTACCTGCACCAGCGCCTATAGCTATTAATATCAGGCTACCTTTAGAGTGTCTGCGTAGCTTGGGTGGTACCGAGTTCAGAGGGTTGGCTCTAGAAGCGGTTGAGGAGTGGTTTGCTAGCACGAAGGGAATCCTTGGTCAAATGGAATGTAAGAATGTTCACAAGTTGGGTTGCATAGTGTCGTTGATTTAGGGTGATACTTACAATTGGTGGACAACTACTATCACGGGTTTGGCACCTGCAGATGTAACATGGGAGTTCTTTTGTACTATCATTCAGAAGAAGTATTTGGGATCTTGTTATCAGGATAAGAATAAGAGAGAGTTTATGTCTTTAGAGCAAGGAAACATGTCTGTTTCTGAGTATGAAAACTAGTTTATTCGGCTGAGCCAGTATGCTCATGTGCTTGTTCCTGATGAGCTCCAGCGATGTGATCATTTCCAGTATGGGTTGGTTAAGGAGGTAAAGATGTATATATTGGCTATGAATTATACCGAGTTTGATGTCCTAATTTCTCAAGCTAAGGACATAGAATAAAATTTGGGGGTATTTACTCATTTAGGGAGTTATTCGGCTGGTAAGAGGCATGCTGAGTCAGATGTGGGCAGAGATCGATGCAAGAAGCATAGGGATAAGAGGTATCATCCAGGGCAGATGCGAGGTGGAAGTAGTGCAGAGTGCAGACATCAAGGTCAAATTACCTATGCTGGAGTACCTGAGTGTAGGCATTGTGATAGGCATCATTCGGGAGACTGCTGGGTACTTTTGGCACATGTTGGAGCTGTTTATTGCGAGATCATGTTAGGCGATACTGTCCTCAGTTAGCTAGGGAAGTTCAAGCTCCTATACATGTTGTTATTCTACAAAGAGGTCGTGGGCATGGTCGCGGTCATTTCCAACGCAGTAAGGATGGTTAGAGGGTAGTGGCTCATATCGTAGCGGATCAACCTGAGGGTGGCAGACCGGCAAGGGTGTTCGCGTATCGTGTAAGTAGGAATGAATCAGACATGATTGCAAGTATATTTACTTTGCAGTCTATACCAATGTTATCTTTGATAGATTCTGGTTCTACGCATTCATACATTCTCTGTGAGCATGCTTGCTTGCTTGATATACCTGTAGTGGAGTTAGACATTGGTATTCGTGTAACCAGTTCTTTTAGTGAGACAGCAATAGCTAGGAGGTGTATATGAGGTGTCCCTTGATGGTTCAAGGGAACGTGTTTGCGGCTGACCTAATGGAGTTACTGTTTCACGGTTTCAATGTGATCTTGAGGATGAACTAGTTGTCTGAATATAGAGCTGTAGTTGATTTTGAGATCAAGCAAGTTTCACTGAAACTTGTAGAGGATTACGAATTTGCGGTTGTGGGCAAGAATATCAAATTCTTATCTAACGTGGTTTTAGCGTTGGAGGCTGAGAAGTTGTTAGACTCTGGGAGTCAGGCATACCTAGCTTAGGTCATGAACCCAAATATGAAGGAAGTGTGTGCCCAGGATATTTTTACTATTTGCAATTTTCTAGGACTGTTTCTAAAGGAGTTATATAGTTTGCCACCAGATACAAAGGTAGAGCTTTGAATTGAGACGTACGAGGATTTGAAGAAGTAATATTGCACAAAAGAATTGAAAGAGTTAAAGACACAGGTTTAGGAGTTGTTGGATTATGGTTTCATTTGGCCTAGTGTGTCACCATAGGGAGCACCGTCTTATTTATGAAAAAGAAAGATGGCATGAGAATATGCATTGATTATCGGCAACTGAACAAGTTGACAATTTAGAACAAGTATCCTTCGCCAAGGATTGATGATCTGATTGATCAGTTTCAGGGTGCTACGGTATTTTCCAAGGTTAATGTGAGGTCTGGGTATTATCAGTTGAAGGTAAAGGATAAAGACGTGCCGAAGACAGCTTTTTGCACACGCTATGGGCATTACGAGTTCTTAGTGATGCCATTTGGGTTGACCAATGCACCATGAATTCTTGGATCAATTTGTGGTAGTGTTCATAGATGACACTCTTGTGTACTCCCATATCGAGAAAGATCACGATCGACACTTACGGATTCTATTACAAGTTTTGTTAGACAATAAGCTTTATGCCAAGCTGAGTAAGTGTGAGTTTTGGATCAAGCAAGTGGTTTTTCTTAGTCATGTTGTTTCAGCCGAGGGTATTCGTGTGGATCCACAGAAAATTGAAGCTGTTGTGAATTGGAAGCAACTAAGTTAGTGTCTGAAGTGCGCAGTTTCTTGGGGCTGGCAGGGTAATATCGACGTTTTGTGGATAGTAATCAAACAGATTTCTTTTTTAGTGACGAAAGAGTTTTGTGTTTCAAGAGTCGAGTGGTTGTGCCGAATGATGAGGAGTTAAGGCACACTATTTTGACTGAGGCACATTCCAGTCCTTTTGCTATGCATCCGGGAAGTACAAAGATGTATCAGGATTTGAAGAAGTAGTATTTTTGGATTGGTTTGAAAAAGGATGTTGCAGATTCTGTTGCTCGTTGTATGGTTTGTCAACTTATTAAGGCTGAGCATCAGTTTTCTTCTGTGTTGTTACAACCATTAAAGATTCCATAATGGATGTGGGAGAGAATTACCATGGATTTCATGTCTGGTTTGCCTTTGACGTCGTCAAAGAAGAATACTGTGTGGGTGATTGTGGATAGGTTTACGAAGTGTGTACATTTTCTGGCTGTGCATACGAGTATATTTTGGACAAGTTGGTAGAGTTGTATATTGCTGAGATCGTGAGGTTGCACAGAGTGCCAAAGTCAATAGTCTTATATAGAGATTCGCATTTTAAAGCAAGGCTTTGGGAGTGTCTGCATAAAGCTTTGGGTACACGGTTTAACTTCAGTACTTTGTATCATCCTCAAACGGATGGTCAGTCTGAAAGCGTTATCCAAGTGTTAGAGGATATGTTGAGGTGTTGCATCATTGATTTCCAAGGGGAGAAGCAGTTACCTTTGGTGGAGTTTGCTTATAGCAATAGTTATCAGGCTAGTATCCAGATGGCTCCGTACGAGGCTTTTTATGGTAAAAGGTGTCGTACGCCACTTTGTTGGTTGGAAGCAGGAGAAGAATATATTTCTATGCCTGATATGTTGAATGATACCAATGAGAAGGTGAAGCTTGTTAGTGATAGATTGTGAAGGCAGATTCAGATCGGCAAAAGTCCTATGCTGATTTGAGCCATAAGGAGATTGAGTTTTCAGTTGTTGATTGTGTGTTCCTTAAGGTTTCACCTTGGAAGAAGGTTATGAGGTTTGGACAGAAAGGCAAGTTAAGTATTAGGTTTATTGGGCCATATGATGTGTTGGAGCGTGTTGGTCCAATTGCGTATAGATTGAGGTTCCCTAGGGAGTTGGAGAAGATACATGATGTTTTGCATGTTATCGATACTTCAGAGGTATACATCGGATCCTTCGCATGTGGTGCATGTTAAGGAGATTGAGTTGAATCTGAATTTGACCTATGATGAGAAGCCGGTGAGAATTTTGGATTCAAGCAGCAAAGTTCTTCGTGGATAGACCATAGAATTAGTGAAGGTGTTGTGGCGACATCGCGGTGTCGAGGAAGCCACCTAAGAAAGCAAAGAGGACATGTTGAAGTAGTTTACTCACCTTTTTTCGCTAGGTAAATTTTGAGGACGAAATTTTTTAAGAGGGGGAGAGTTGTAACGCCCTAATATTGGGCCTAGATATTAATCGGATTGATTATATGGTTCGGGAGAATCAGATTAGGCAATTCTAGTTAGTTTCAGGAATTAAATCTTAATAAATCATTTTTGGTTAAAATAAAATATGGAAAAATGCTAGAAAAAATACTTAATTAATATTTTAATTATTTTGGTAAAATAAATTTGAAAGAATTAAATCTGATTTTGGGACATTTTGGTCCGGTGACTAAAATGAAAAGTTTTAAAATGGTTTTTGGTGACTAAATCGTAAAAGGGTCAAAACTTAGAATCTTTAATGAGCTAATTGACCAAACTTTTTCATCAGATTTTCCCTTAATTTAGGTTATTTTTAAAAAGGTTTTTAATTGGTTTTAATAATAAAATAAATAAGATTAATAAAAAGGATTTTTATTTTCACAAAATCACTTTCTCACGTAACTAACTTTGATATCACTTTTCTCTCAACTTTCCCAGCAGCCAAACTATCAAAATCTTTCCAAAGTTTTCAGGAATCATTGTCTTTTGATTTCCTTTTGATTTACTACTTGATTCCTTTGATTTCTTCTACAAAATCTACTTCAATTTCAACCAAACTTTGCCAATTAAGGGAGAAATCAACAATTAGAGGTGATTTTCATTTCCCTCCTCTAATTAAAGGTTCTTCGTTGAAATTCCCAAGTTCTCGATCCTTTACAACTAGTTTATGTTATGGAATTATGGTTTAAATATTGATTTGGTAATTAAATTGAGTTTTGATGTGGAAATTTTATAAACACTGTTTTGGATCTATTTTGTATTGAATCTAATTGGTTTAGATTTCTTATAAAATGTATTTTAATGTTGAAAAATGTATTTAATTAACGAAATCTCGAAACTATGTGTATTGCTAATTTATAGGTTGTGTATATTTAGATTTTGGTTTGATCTTGGTGTTGTTTAGTTGCTGGAGGTATACGGATGTTATTAAGATTTTTTGTTGTTAATAGATGTTGTTAAGATGTTAGAATTAGTAGGTTTTGGCTGGGATTTGTTTAGTTGAGATTTGATGATGATTTTGGTTGCTTTTATGAGGCGTTTGATGATTTCTTGTGAGGCAAAGTTGTGTTTGTAGGTTGCTGGAGTTAGAGAATGCATGGAAGTGCATTAATCCTCCATTCTTGATTGGGTAAAGCAGGAAAAGTGAATCCTATAGCTTTTGGAGAGGTTGTAGAAGTTTCAGAAGCTTGATTCTCGGAACGGCTATCTAGCTTTGGATTGTTGGTGAGTGGGAGTTTAGAATAAGTTTGAAGCTCCCCAATAGAGATTAGATAAGTATTTCATGGATACTAAAATGCATGGTTTAAATGTATTTGAAATTAGATTGGTTTGATGCATATGTAAAATAGTGAAGTAATGTTGTTTTACTGAATATATTGGCAAGTGGCTGAGATTAAAATGTTATCGGATATAGCTGGCTAGCCATAAGGTTTAAAGTGTACTATAATAAGTCACCTCATGTGTGTCGAGGGGTTAATTGTGCGTTTTCTCCACCATGAGAACCACAACGGTTGAGGGATTAATTATGTCGTATTCTCCCACTGGTGGATTTATACATCATAACCGTTGAGGTGGGTAATTGCTCAGTTGCTCCTGTTCAAGGATGTACGTGAAGTGGTTGAAGGATCCACTTGGGAAATTCGTGTATCCGATGTGTTTTTAAAAATGGAATGGTACTGATTTTGAGTTACTTGAAAGCCAATATATGAGATAATGTATTATGAGAAGTGGATTATGTTTGTAAAATGTGATTTATGCATGAGATACTCTTTATGCTTGTTATAGAGATTTTGGCATATGAATCTTAAATTGAGGTTTGAGATCGAATCCATGATACATGTATTGCAAATGATTTAAATATGTATATTTGGGCCTATTTGAGAAGCATGAGATGATTTTGGAATGAACATAACAAACTTGTTTTGATATAAAATGGTTTAAATGCATTGATGAGTGTTTTTGTGATTCCTTCACTAAGCTTATAGCTTACGCTCTCTTTTCTCATCAATGCAGAGAAATAGACACTTTTCGGACAACAAGTGGGCAAGAGGAGATCCTAGGGTTGAGACATTTTCAAAGTATGGTTTTATAAATGCTAAGTAGTAATAAGAGGCAGTGTGACCAAGTTGTATTTGGAAGGTTAATTTTGGATACTCCATGTTTGTATCAGTTATGTTTGATGTTTTGGACTTGTATAATGCTTAATGTTTGGTTTTCAGGGGTTGGAAAACATTATGCATGCTTGGGTAGAAATCATGCCTATAGGGGTTTGCTTTGAATATGCCATGTTGAGTATGAACCTCTACCAAGCTGCTATGTCTGAATAATTGATGTTTGTTAAGTTATATGATGATTAGATGTTGATTGAGTATGTTAGATTGAGCCAAAGTGTCATATGTTGGACCAAGAGGTCATTACAGGTTTGTCTCTACTGGTACGAGTCCTTAAGGATCGATACGTGGGGACCTATCTCAGCTCAATTTGGGCAAAATTCCCTAGGCGTAACGATATGCCTGGTAACCGTATCGGTACGCGTAGCTAAAAATAAGCCTAGTGTCGATACACGGGCAACCGTATAGGTACGCCTTTTAGCCACTAAAATCCATATTTTTCGAAAACGTATACCCGTATTGGTAAGCCTGAGGACCGTACCGATACACCTTTTTAATTTCCACCTATTTCGATATGATAAGTGTCCATACCGGTATGCCAGTCGTTAATTCAATTAAGATGCCTTTTGAAGTTTGTATTCTTTGTAATTTAGTCCATGTTTCTTAACCATGCAATTATATGAGTTTGGATGATTAATTTAAGTTGGACTTTAATATGGCTGTATGAAATGTGACTAATAAAGGACTGGTAACTATAATTTTATGAGTGTCCTTTTAATCTTTAAAAATTACATTTTAGTCCCTATAACGCAAAGTCGTACAATTGGATGCCAATTCGACGCCCGATTGGGTTGTAATTTTCACCAATGCAAGCATGATCACCTTAGGACTTAAATATGCATTTATTTAAGATAATTGGAAAAATGGACTATTTTCAATGTTAATCTTTCGGGTTTGTCTCGGCAAACCCTAATGTAGCTCACTCGGTTCGGTCTTGCGACTAGACCGAGTCACACTAATTTAGCCTCTCAAACACTAGATGTTGGATGCATGTTCTTGAGCATGTTAGTGATGGTGGAGAGCTGAGATGCTACACTCTAGGAGTCATCCAAATGGATTGTTCTAAAAGATTGGGGCATGGCTTCAATCTCCGCCTTGGGAACTGTCATTCGTTATTGGCTATCTGACCAAGTATCTCGAAAGCTTTGCCAGGGTGTTTGTCAAGCAAAATTCCATCGGCTGACGAGTCAATCATCATCCTTGTAGGTGTATTGACGCCATTTTAGAACGTCATGATTTGTAGCCAATCATGGAATCTAAGAATCAAGCACTTGTGTAGCATGTGTTTGTATCTGTCCCAACATTCGTAATTAGATTTATCATTATGTTCTGTGAATGAGAATACCATTGTGCTTCTAGTTGAGCATGTTTGGTGGATCATATCTGCGCAGAAAAGTGTTGCACAAGTTATCCCAGGATGTAATAGATCTTGAGGAACAAGTCTTCAACCATGCCCTAGCCCGATCTCGCAAGGAGTAGGGAAAAAGCTTGAGTCTCAATGCATTATCAAGAATCCTAGTTGTTGAAAACAGTCACAAACCTCCAAGAAATATTGAATGTGTTCTCTAACATCCTATGTTCCTATTCCTCCAAATTCTCCAATAGAGTTGAGCATGCTGAACATAATGGGCTTCAACTCAATGTGAGTTGTCCCTATATCTGGCACAACAATAGATGGGTTGAGGTTGTTGATAACAAGCTCAATGTTCATTCTGATGGGTCTTTTAGGTCTAGCAGGTGGTAGAGCCTCTTGTCGTGCCTGGCCTCTATTAAGGGCTACATTTTCAACAAGTCCCTATCCATCTACTGGTGGTAAGCCATTATTATACTCATTCTCATGGTTGTCCTTAACATTCTCGTTCACCATATTCTTTCTTTCTTTGCGTAACTCTCGCAAAGTTTTCTCGATCTCTGGATTTAATGGAAGAATAGGTTCTGAGTTGGACCTTCTAGTCATGCACTGGAACGTACCTGAGAAAAACAAACAAAAATTAAGTATAAATAAAATAAAATCCTAAGCGCAATTACAACGTAATTATCAATTGTCAATCCCTGGCAATGGCGCCAAAAACTTGATGCTTGTCGAATAGTGTTGCACTTTAGAGCAAGTATACTCGTCAAATCAAGTAATAAAGTGATAGAGTAGAGTGTCGAACCCACGAGGATTGGATCAATAACTACAAATTTATGGAACATAAGAATGGTTGTGCAAATAATGGTTGTTGTTGGATTATCAAAACTAAAAAGAATTAAAGGAACAATAGTTATGATTAAGGTGGACAAATGTTGTGGAAAATAATAGATAATTATGGAAGTTGGGTTTATTGCTAAGGATATATGCTTGATTACTTATTCCAATGCTATAACGACTGACAATACATGTTTGCGTAAACCATTAAGATCTTTATCTACTCGACATGATTATCTAATGAACTTCTGACTCTCTCGACGCCTAGAAGTTAATAATATTGAAGCTAAGGTAATACATGTCTGCATGAACCCTAACAACTATATTATTTATTTAAGAACTTCCTTTTAGTCGTTGAAACCCTAAACTTATGTCTAACCGAATTAAGATTAAGTTAACAACTTAACCTCACTGTTCATGTTTGTTTAACCTAACTCGCTCGATATTAAGCCACAAATCAATAGTTAAAAGGCCTCTCTCGATAGCTCTTACAATAACTACGCATCAAGAACGATGAACATAATAGATAAAGAGAAAACAACTATAGCATTAAAATAAAATAATCAAAATATAAAAATCCTAGGAAGCAATAAACCCAGCTAAAGAATTTAGCTCATGTTTGAGCCTAAAACATCCATAATAAAATATTAAAGTATGATAGTTTATCAAGCAAGGGATAGAAAAGGATCAAGCATCCTCAATGATCTTCCTCCATGTTGTCCAACTGTTGCTGCAAGTCTCCAACTCCTTTAGCGTCTCTCGATGGCATCAGTCATGTGGAAAGTTCTTGTAACCCCCTTGACCCGGCCTAGACGCCTAACCGAATCGAGAAGACTACATTAGGTTTGCCGAAGCAAACTAGAAAGAATACAATGAAAACCGATCCATTAATTTAATATTAGATTCTTTTTTTTCTAGATGCCAATTATTAACCCTACATGATCATGCTGACAACAGGTCTAATCCCCTACTCAAACGGGCATAGTTTTGAGATCTCAAATGCAATTTAGGGACCAAATTGCAATTCCAAAAAAATACAGGATTAAAGCTCACTTTTATGATACCCAACCTTAATTAATCAGGTTACAAATGTACACGTCAAATTTCAGCTCAATCCAATCACTTAAACACATTTAATTGCATAAACAAACTCAGGGACTAAATTGCAAAGAAACCAAAACTATGCTTTAGTGACATTAACAGCTTTAACGGCCGTCCGTACCGATACGGATACAACTGTACCAATATGGGTTGAAATGCCCCATTTCTATACGCCTCCATGCCATACAGATACGCATAACTAACATACCGAACTTTTGAAATCCTTAATGACCGTACTGATACGGCTCTAAGTGTTTCGGTACACGGGCTTAGGTTGAAAAACCAAATTCCAGTGACTAAAGCTCGTACCGAAACACCCTCCTCCGTACCAGTACGCTAGGCCGAAATTGCCTTGGCATATTGGAACACTCATGGCCCGTACCGATCCCTCAAGCCTGGAAAAACCAAGCCGTACCTATATGGTCCCCCGTGTATCGGTACGCCTGGACCTGTAATGTCACTTTTTGCTTGTTTTTCATCCAAACAACACACTCAAAACATTCCAACAAGCTTGAAACATAACACCAGTATACCAGGCATACCACAAGCATCCAAGCTTCACAAACTTAACATCCTAACATGACATCTTTGCATCAAAAGAAGATCTATAGGCATGCATCCTAGTTTTCATCCAAGCAATATTCCAAAATGTAAACCAACACCAAAAGACCAATATTAAAGACATTTTACAACTCAAGAGCAACCAAACAAACATGCTCAAACAGGGAGTTCAACAAAACATCTCCCAAAGTCAAATACAAGTACCACATTGCCTTTATTCTTATAGTCTAATCCAAAACATACTTTGATAACCAAGTCTTACTAGGATCCCCTTGCTTCTTGCTGCCTTCCGAGACCTTAATTCTAGGCATTGATGGACAAAGAGAGCGTAGGCACACTAGGCTTAGTGAGGAGTGCTCAAATACAACACACCATCAATGCATTCAAAACCATTGTCCAATAGCACATTGAAAATTCCTTTCTAAAATCATACTTTTCATCATATAAAACATCATGCCTTAAAAATCATGCACTTAAACACTTTCAAAACCAGCATATTAAACCATATGCAACATGTATCATTAACCAACAGCAAATCCCATTGCTAACCTTAATTTAAGCCTTCCCATGCATAATAACCATATGCAAAGCTTAAAGAGTAAACATGTATAAATCACATTATACAACATAAACTTTTCAATGATACATTAACAGTTATATTGGCTTACAAGTGATCATTAAACAAGTCCAACATCAAAAGAGTTCATCGGATACACGGATTCAACAAGTGTTCAACCAACACTTCAAGCCATCTCAATCGGAATAGCGATACAATAACAATCGCGGTATATTACCAGCTGAGTACTTACACAACCCTTGGGGACACCAACCCATTTCATCGGTTAGACGCTTAATCTACTAACGAGAGTTTATGGTACTGTTTAACCCCTCAACCAATAGGGTACTCAGAAGAAGTTTTCGGCACACAGATCTAAACCCCTCAGCATCCAAAGTGACTTATTATAGTGCACTCAATCCTATGGTCGGCCAACTATATCCGATAACAATTTTAAAACCACACCACTTGCCAATATAATTAACCACTTAACATTTACCTCACTATTTTTAACAAGCATTAAGCCAAACCTTTTTCCAAAGCAATAACCATGCTTTATATCACAAGTATAAACCATATACTTACAAGGATCACTTACCATGTGCATCCTTCAGCATTTCATGCTCAAAATAGTATATCCATTGCTTTAAATCATGCTTAAACAGTAGGTAACATGTAAATCAAAGAAAGTGAATAAAACCATTTCCTACTAGCACGACCGAGAGAGAAAATCCACTTTTACTTACTTTCAAGTTTAAACCAGCGTATCAAGCTAAGTTTAAACTCCCATAAACCATCTTTAAAACATCCAAAGCTGGAATGCACGTTCTCACTCACCGGTACATGAAACCTCGTTTCGGCAACGCGAAATCAAGTTCCTGAAGCCTCCAATGCCTCACCAATCAATTCCGGATCAATATCCCCTGCTTTGACCGCAACACAACAGAGGATTAATGCATCTCAATGCATTCAAGACGCTGCAACAACAAATCCTCTCAAATTCCTACAATCCACTCAATATTACCCATCCACAACAACCGAAAATAACAACAAAACCTTCCCAAACCCAACCCAGCCACAACCTAACAATCTAACATCACTTTTACCACCAATTAGCATCTAAAAATAGGTCCAAAACAAGCTAACACCTCCAACAAAGATTAAGCTCGGAAAACACCTCAACAACTCAAATCTAACAACCTAAACAACTAGAGATTCAAGAGTTTCGGGATTCCATTGATAACAACAACTTATCAACATTAAAAAACATCCAAAATATGAATTAAATCATCCTTAATTACTAGAAAATAGATTCAATCCGTGAATCACTCATTTCCCCTAAATAGCTCAATTAGTTATTGAAAAATTATTAAAATCAGATTAGAAACACAAAATCAAGGATCAAATGCTTGAGAATTTCAGTAAAGAACCATACAATATAGGAGGTATCAGACCTTACCCCTATTGTGAAGTTTCTCCCTCAATTGATTTGATAAAAGCTAAGAAAACACAAGATTAATGTAAGATTTTGTATAAACAATCTTAGTTAAACAATTTGAAACCATAAAATCAAGTTAGAAACCATTTCACCTCTGGAATTTGATGAAAACTTGAGTGTTTCGCTGAGGAGAGAATGGAGAGAGAAGTTGAGAGAAAAATAACGTGATTTGTTTTCCAAAACCAATAACCACCTTTTAACCAAAAATCCCTTTTTATTGAATAATAAAACACATGTTAAAATTAGTATAATTAAGGGAGAAACCATCAGAAAGAAATTGGTAAAATAGCTCCTTAAAGATTCTAAGGATTTGACCCTTTTCATTTTAGTCACTAGAAAATCACAGTTTCAAAACTTGCATTTTGGTCACTAGCCAAAATGTCTGACTTCCAAAACTCATTTTCCAAAATTGCTTCCACCAAAAATCATTATATATTAAAATATGATTTTAAACCATTTTTCCTTATTTTTATCTTACCGAAAAATATACGGTCCCAAATCCGACTCAAATCTCCAACTCAGTCCACCAGACCGTCTAATAACCCCTAAAACTGCTAGGCCCAAAAACTGGGGCGTTATAGTTCTCTAGCTTTGACTATCGTGTTTCTCTACAAGCTAAAGACTAGGACTATTGTCTAAAATCTCACTCACCTTGAATTGCCATCCAAGTCTCCCTTATATAGGCAGTGAAACTAGGGTTTTATTACCCTAAAGTGCGTAACCTCAATAAAGAGGGTCATTAATTTCTCACTATTTTTTAATGTCCTTTATCTAGGAGAAAGTGCACATGGGTCAAATTAGATTAATCTCTAACTCTTTATGTCGCGTCAGCTCCAACCATGAGATCTACTACTCATCCGCTCCAGCATCCTGCACATGCACCATAAAACACTACGTTTTCTATAAAGCACCAAACTATATAACATTGAAGCGCAGGTAGTGTAACTCCCTATCTACATGCAATCTATCCTAAATGCATCTAAATGAACTTGAAAACATGCTACAAGTAAAAATGGTATACAATATTGGTAATTTACACACTTGTCAGTGCCCATCACTTTTAAAGGACATCGACCTAAATAAAAAAGTTAGAGGTTTGGTTGCGAGGGCGCAACTCGAACGATGTTTTTTTGTCTAGGTGTTTCACCCAGGGGTGAACCAGACTTATTTGCAAATAAGAAGTTGGTTTGTTTAAATGATGTATGAACCGTCGACAGTTGCTATGTGACAGTGAAGAACCATTATTCACTCCCTAAGGAGGATGGCTTGTTAAATGATTGTAGAGTACATATTGTCTTTCGAAGCTAGTTTTAGAATGATATGCTTATGGTTAAAGGTTTGGAGGCTATTAATTTTGAAATGAGGTTTTTTCTCTCTAAGACGTGTCGTAATAACATTGATGTTTGCATTAATGTACGAGATATTTTATTGATGTTAGGATGGAGCCACCAGATTGTCTCCCTAGATATTAATTTGATGCTTTGTAAGACACGTGTGAAGATACGAGGGTTATGGTATCTATCATGTCGATCAATGCCATCGAATCTTCGGAGAAATTGGGCATAACAAATCTTCTTTCTACAAATAGGGTCATCACGAAGCACATAGATTCATGAAGAGCCTTGTTGTTGTTTATGTAACGCCCTGAAATTAGGCCTAGGTCTTAAGTGGTTCGGGTAGACGGTTCAGGAGAACCGAATTAGGTAATTCGAGCTAGTTTTGGGAATTTAATTCTAATAAATCATTCTTGGCTAAAATTAAATATGGAAAAATATTGGGAAATAATTCATTAATATTTTAAGTGTTTTGGCAAATTCAATTTGAACAAATTAAATCTGATTTTGGGATATTTTGGCCTAGTGACTAAAATGTAAGATTTGCAAAACAATTTTTTGGTGACTAAATCTTAAAAGGGTCAAAACTTAGAATCATTAAGGAGTTGTTTGACCAATCTTTTTATCAGATTTCCCCCTTAATTTAGGCTATTTTAAAGTGTTTTTAAATAGTTTTTAATAATAAAGGAAAATAGATTTAATTGAAAGATATTATTTTCACAAATCACTTTTCTTTCGTAACTAACTTTGCAATTCTTTTTCTCTCAACTTCCCCAGTAGCCAAACTAATATTTTCTCTCCAAAATTCCTAGGAATCAAATCCTATTGATTTCCTTTTTGTTTTCTAATTGATTTCTTCAATTTCTATTGCAAAATCTTCTTGGATTTCAATCAAACATTGCCAATTAAGGGAGAAATCAACAATTAGAGGTAATTTATGTTTCTCTCCTCTAATTAAAGGTTCTTTATTGAAATTCTCAAGTTCTTGATCCTTTGTTATTGATTTATGTTATGGAATTATGGTTTAAACAAGGATTTGATAATTTAATTGAGTTTTATGTGGTAAATTTGATAAACTCTGATTTGGATCTGTTTTGGATTGATTCTAATGAGTTTAGATCTTTAATGAGTTATATTTTAATGTTGAAAAGAAGTGATTAATCAAAAAAATCCCGAAACTATGTGAGTTGCTAATTTTCTAGGTTGTATATAGTGGGGTTTTTGGTGTGATCTTGGTGATGTGGTGTTGCTAGAGGTATAAGGACGTTAATAAGATGTTTTTGGATGTATTTTGATGTTGTTAAGATGTTAGAATTGATAGGTTTTGGCTGGGCTTTGTTTAGTTGAGGTTTGATGTTGTTTTAGGGAGGTGTTTGATGAAATCTTGTGAGGCGAAGTTGTGTTTGTTGGTTGCTGGAAGTAGAGAGTGTTTTTGAAGATCTTTAATCCTCTGTTCTTGATTGGGTAAAGTAGGGGAAAAAAATCCTATAGCTTTTAGAGAGGTTGCGGAGGCGTCAGACGCGTGATCTTCGTATTGGCTTGTGAGATTTGGTTTGTTGGTGAGTGAAAATATGTTTTACTGCTATAAAAAGGTTTGAAAAAAGTTGTGGGAGTTTAGAATAAATTTGAAACACTTATCTAAGCTCAGAAGTAAGTAACGATTGAGCTCTCTTTCATTTTCAGTTTTGCTAAATGAAATCTTATGCACGTGATTTTAGAAATGATTACTTACTATTATATGCATGTTTTAGAAATGAAAGATATTGCAAATGATTGCTTATGATGAGATTTGAGCATGGCAAATGTTTTATGGAAGTCTTTCACGATTGCTAAATACAAGGTTTAATGTGTTTGAAATTGGATTGATTTGATGCATATGAAAAATAGTAAAGCAATGCTGATTTATTGAATATATTAGCAAGTGGATGAGATTAAAATGTATCGGATATAGTTGGCTATCCATAGGGTTTAAAGTGCACTATAATAAGTCACCTCATGTGTGTCGAGATGGGTAATTATTTCGTTGCTCCACCATGAGAATCGCAGCGGTTGAGGTGGGTAAATGTTACATTTTCTCTCGCTGGTGGATTTATAAATCAAAATCGTTGGGGTGGGTAAATGTTTTGTTGCTCCGGTTTAAACCGTTGAGCTGGGTAAATGTCCCATTGCTCCGGTTCGAGGATGTATGTAAAGTTGTTGTAGGAGCCACTTGGGAAATTCTTGTATCTGATGTATTTTTTAAAATGATGTGTTGCTATTTTTGAGTCACTTGAAAGCCAATATATGAGATACTATATCATGAGAAATGGATTGTGTTTGTATAATGTGATTTATACATGTGATGCTCTTTAAGCTTGTTATAGAGATTTTGGCAAGTGAAGCTTAAATTGAGGTTTGAGATAGAATCCATGATACATGTCTTGCAAATGATTTTGCTGTGCATATTTGAGATGATTTGAGAAGCATGAGATGATTTTGAAATGAACATAATAAACTTAGTTTGATTAAAGTGGTTTTAAATGCATTGATGAGTGTTTTTGTGAATCCCTCACTAGGCTTATAGCTTAAGCTCTCTTTTCTCATCAATGTAGAGAAATAGACCTTCTTTGGCAGCAAGCGTGCAAGTGGAGATCCAAGGGTTGTGACGTTTTTAAAGTATAGTTTTAAATACTAAGTAGTAATAAAGAACAATGTGACCAAGTTGTATTTGGGAGGTGTATTTGGGATACTCCCTGGTTGTATAAGTTTTGCTTGATGTTTTGGACTTGTAAGGTGCTTTATGTTTGATTTTGAGGGGTTGGGAAACAATATGCATGCTTGGTAGAAATCATGCCATTAGGTGTTTACCTTGATTATGCTTTGACGCGTATGATCATTACCGTGCTGCTATGTTTGAGAAAATGATGTTTGTGAAGTTTTATGATGTTTAGATGCTTATTGAAGTATGTTAGATTGAGCCAAAGTGTCATATGTTGGACGAAGAGGTCAATACAGGTCTGTCCATACCAGTACAGGTCCTCAAAGATCGGTACGCAGGGACCTGTCGTGGCTCAATCTAGGCAAAATTGCCTTATTGTATGGTACACCTTGGGACCGTATTGGTACGTATAGCTGGAAAATAGGCTTGGTGTCGGTACATGGGAAATTGTATCGGTACGCCCTTTAGCCCCTAGAATTCTAATTTTCAAAATATACAAGCCTGTACCAATACGTGTGAGGATCGTATCGATACGCCCTTGTCGTTTACACTTATTGCGATACGGTGGTGTCCTGCACTGGTAAGCTGGTCATTATTTTAGTTAAAGTACTTCTTGATGTTTGACTCTTTACAGTTTAGTCCATGTTTCTTGTTTATGCAATTAATTGATCAGAAAAGCAAAATTGTGCAATTGGATGTCGTATTGACGTCCGATTGAGTTGAATCTTTCACCATAACCAGCATGAACACTTTAGGATCTAATTACGTATTTAGAAAAAATGGACCATTTCTAAGTAATCTTTCGGGTTTGTCTCGGCAAACCCTAATGTAGCTCACTCGGTTTGGTCTTGCGACTAGACCGGGTCAAGGGGGTTATATTTGGTGGTATCAAAGCAAGATTTATGATTGTTGGGAGTTGGTTATGATTGTATGATTGATTGTTGATATATGAATCTGTTGATTATTATGCACAGTGTTTGAATTTCTAAAATTTATGTTCGATATGAGATATGTTTAGGAGTCTAACTTAGGGACACATTGCCTTATTACTACTTGAGATAAATGATTTTGTTTTAAACATGAGAGACTTGGATTCTTGCTGCAAGCTGGCCTAATTATTTTGTTTTATTGCATCATGTTTTAGATTCATATTTTTGCAAGTGGGACCTAGAAGAGAGACTAGGGCCAATGCTTGGAGTGTAGTGAATAGACAAGATGATGAGTTGCCTCCTCCTCCACTAATTCCTCCTACGGGTGCCAAAGTTGAGGGTGGTGCACCTCAGGCACCATAAGGACTTATTTTTGGTGAGATGACTCCGTTAATCCAAGCGATGACGAGATCTTTTTAAGCGGCCATGGCTAGTGTGCATGTCCCTGCACCGGCCCCTGTAGCTGTTAACACCGGATTGTATTTAGAGCATCTGCATAGTCTGGGTGGCATTGATTTTAGAGGCTTGGCTCTGGAAGCGACCGATGAGTGTTTTGCCAGCACCGAAAGAGTCCTTGGGTAGATGGAGTGTTCGGATGCCCGTAAGTTAAGGTGTATTTTGTCTTTGCTCCAGGGAGATGCCTACAATTGATGGACGACAATTATTTCGGGCATAGCACCAGGTGAGGTGATGTGAGGGTTCTTCCGCATGGCTTTTCGAAAGTTCTTGGGATCTCGTTATCAAGATGAAAAAAAGAGAGAGTTTATGGCTTTATAATAAGGGAACATGACAGTTTTTGAGTACGAGGTACAGTTTGTGTTGTTGAGCTAGTATGCTCCTAAAAAGGTTCCTAATGAATGCTAGCATGTGACCGTTTTTGGTATGGGTTGGTAAAAGAGGTGAAGACCTACATGTTAGATACAGACTATACAGAGTTTGATGTCATGGTTTCCCAAGCTAAGGACATAGAACATAACTTGGGGTTGTCTGTTTATTTAGGGAGTTTTTCGGTCGGGAAGAGGCACGCTGAGTCAGATGTTGGCGAGGATCGATATAAGAGGCATAGAGACATGAGGTATCGCCCAGAGTAGAGGCAAGGTCGAAGTAATGCATGACGAGGTCATCAGGGTCAGAATACCCATGTTGGTGTACCTGAGTGTAGACGTTGTGGTAGGCGGCATTCGGGTGAGTGCTAGGGTGCTCTTGGCACATGTTGGGGTTGTGGATCCCAGGTCACATCAGACGAAACTGTCCTCAGTTAGGCAGGGATGGTCAGGCTCCTACACCTACAATCTTGCCACAGAGAGGCTACGGGCGCAGGCATAGGCATTTTCAGCGTAAGAATGATGGACAAAGGGCAGTTGCTCATATTGCAGCGGTTCAACCTGAGGATGATGGGCCAACGAAAGTTTTCACATATCGAGTGGGCAGGAATGAGTTAGAGGTGATTGCAAGTACATTTACATTGCAATCCATAACTTTCCTTTCCTTGATAGATTTTGGCTCTACGCATTCATACATCCTACACGAACATGCTTGCTTTCTTTATATACCAGTAGAGGTGCTAGATGTTGGTATGAGGGTAACCAGTTCTTTTGGTGAGACAGTAATAGCAATGAGAATGTATAGGAGGTGTCCCTTAATTGTTCAAGGGCACGTTTTGAAGTCGACCTTATGGAGTTACCATTTCACAGTTTCGATGTGATTTTGGGGATAGATTGGTTGTCAAAACATAGAGTGGTGGTAGATTTTGAGCTCAAATGAGTTTCGTTGAGGCTTGCCGTCAGCTTTGGAAGCGCAAAAGTTGTGGAATGTGGAGGTCAAGCATACTTAGCTTATATTATGAACCTTAACACGAAAGAAGTTTGTTCCCAAGACATTCGCACAGTTTGTGACTTCCCATGAGTGTTCCCGAAAGAGTTGCCTGGTTTGCCGCCAAATAGAGAGGTGGAATTTTGTATTGAGACGTACACGGATACAGCTCTGATGTCGATTGCACCGTATCATATGGCACCGAAAGAATTGAAGGAATTGAAAAAACAACTTCAAGAGTTGTTAGATTGTGGGTTCATTCGGCCTAGTGTATCACCTTGGGGAGCTCCAATGTTGTTTATGGAAAAGAAAGATGACATGATGAGGATGTGTATTGATTATCGGCAACTGAACAAGTTGACGATAAGGAATAAGTATCCCTTACTGAGGATTGATGATCTATTTGATCAGTTTTGGGTGCTACATTATTTTCTAAGGTTGATATGAGGTATGGGTATTATTAGTTAAAGGTGATGGATAAGGATGTGCTGAAGATAGCTTTTCGCACGCTCTATGGGCATTACGAGTTCTTAGTGATGCCATTTGGGTTGACCAATGCACCAGTAGCGTTCATGGAAATGATGAACAGGGTGTTCCATGAATTCTTGGATCAATTTGTGGTAATGTTCATCAATGATATTCTTGTGTACTCTTGTACCGAGGAAGATCACGATCGACACTTGAGGATTGTGTTGCAAGTTTTGTTGGACAACAAGCTTTATGCTAAGCTGAGTAAATGTGAGTTTTGGATCAAACAAGTGGTTTTTTCGGGTCATGTTGTTTCAGCCGAGGGTATAAGGGTAGATCCGTAGAAGATTAAGGCTGTAGTGAATTATAATCACCCTTCCCGTGTATTGATACGTACAATGGCTATTTCTTTGTGTGTTGGCACCGATACGGAAAGCCCGCGTACTGATATTGAGGGTTGGCAAACATCATTTATTGCAGGAAAACGGCTCTCAACGGCTATAATCAATTCCTCAACCAACCAAACAGTTAGAAATCAATGAAGGGGTATAAATTGAAGTCTCTAAAGCTACAACAATAACTAATCAACTACTTTCAAGCCTTCAAGCAAAAATCCAACATATTGAGCCTATTAGATTCAAATCTTTTATAACCCTCTTAAGTGAGCATTATTTTAATCTTTATTTTCAAGATTGGGTTGAGTGAACTTGTATTGGGGTAAATTATTACCTTTGAGAGGATTTTATTCATTTGCCAAACTTTCCTTGTAAAAGAGTGAGTTCATCAAAGCTTTAGGTAAAAAGCTTTGATTTTGTAACGGTTTCCTCCTAAACCTAGAAAAGGGGACGAAATTCTTTAATGAATTTATGAAAATCCTTAGTAGGAAGCTAAGGTAGTGGATGTAAACCTTGTTAGAAGGTTGAACCACTATAACTCCTTGTGTCCCATTCTTATTTCTTTCCAATTTGCTTCCAAAAGTTTTAATTGCCAATTCACCCCCTCTTGGCCACTTTGTCCATTGATTGATCATCCCAACAACTGGTATTAGAGCCACACTCAATCGAAGGTCTAACCATCATTGAGGAGATCCTAAAGCTGATTCAATCAATCAACGATCAAGCCATGGCCTCTACTTCCGGAAACAACTCCTATGAGTCTTAATCCATCACAAAACCTCCTTATTTCAATAGGGATAACTATCCCTATTGGAAGAATCGCATGAGGCTCTTCATCAAATCCAAGGACTACCTCATTTGGGATGTAGTAGAAGATGGACACAATTCTGATGATGAGAGAAGGTAACCGACTCATTCCCAAGTCCAAGCATGAGATGACCAATGACCGATGAAGATCAGAGTAAGTTGCAAATCAATGACAAAGCCATGTACATCATCTTCTGTGTTATTGGACTAGATGAGTACTCAACGATGTCTTTTTGCACAAGTGCAAAGGAGATATGGGACAAGCTAGAAGTTACGTACAAAGGCACAAATAAAGTAAAAGAGACCAAGATTGGCCTCCTAAATATAAGCTACGAAAACTTCAAAATAGAGCCGGATGAAGATATTTCAAAAATGTTTGATCGATTCTCCATCATTGTCAATGGTCTAAAAGGTTTCAGAGAAGTCATTCTCGAAGAAAAGCTTGTCTGGAAACTCATCTATTCTCTTCTTGAGTTATGGGATGGAAAGAGAATTGTCATCATTAAAGCAAAGAATCTCAAGACTTTGAAGCTCAATGCTCTCATGGGGTCTCTTCTCACTCATAAGATAATGAAGAAAGGAAGAGAAGAAGAAAAGAAGAAAGAAGAGATGAAGGTCGAGAAGAAGAAAGTGGAGAAGAAGAAGATTGGAATTACTCTCAAAGCTTCACAAGATGAGAGTGATTCTAGTGAGGTGGAAGATGAAGGATTGGCTATGCTAGAAAAGAAGGCCCATGTAGCCACTTGGAGCGATGAAGAATCTTCAAGTGATGAGGAGCAAGAAGTTACAAAACTTTGCCTCATGGCCTTCGAAGAGGTTCATAAGGTAACCTCTAACTCATCTATTGATCTTACTTTTGATGAATTATATGATGAATTTAATGAGTTGCAAAAGGTTTATGGCGATTTAGTTTTGAAATACAAAGAATCACATTTGAAAAACAAGAAAATAATTTTCGATTTGAAAAATCAAAATGATTCTTTATCCAAAACTAATTCGAAACTCGAGAAGAAGATTTTGGTTTACAAGCCAAACAAAATGATTTTGAAAAGAAAAATCAAGATTTAAATAATCTTCTATCTAAAGTTCATGATGACCACCAAAAAGAAGTTGGTGATCTTAAAGCTTCTTTGAACAAAGTTGGGAATACCCGTTTTGAAAAAAAAAATTCTTCAAAAACCAACTATGTGAAAAGAAACTTTAATGGGTACAAACAAAGAGGCTTCCAAAAGCCCTCTAGATGTAAGAGGATTAGGAGTGTTTGGGTTCCTAAGGAACTTGTCACTTCTAACAATCTTAAGGCAATTGCTTCTTGGATTCCCAAGGGAACCAAGTATTTGGGAGCTAATTCTCATAGACCCAAAATGATTTGGGTACCAAAAATCAAGACATAATTCTTTGTTTGTAGGGGGAGCATTGCTACAAGACCAAAGCTTCAAGTGCATATTTTTGGTACCTTGATAGTGGATGCTTGAGACACAGGACCGGAGACAATAGTCGATTTTCAGAGCTAAAACTAAAGAGAGGAGGAGTAGTGACGTTTGGTGACAACTCCAAAGGCCACATTGAAGGAATTGGTTCCATTGGTAATCACTCCTCTATACTTATTGAAAATGTCTTATATGTCAACGGTCTTATGCATAATTTGTTAAGAATAAGCCAACTTTGTGATAAAGGTTTCAATGTGCTTTTTGATTTATATGGTTGCAATCTTAAAACCAACAAAATTGTGCTTATTGGTCATCACATAGGGAATATGGTGCATTTAGATGACATTCATATTTCGAATGCATGTTTTGTTACTAAAGATGAGTATGATTAATGGTTATGGCGTAGAAAACTAGGGGCAGACAAGCATGAGTGTATTGGAAAAATTGGTTTCAAATGATCTTCTAAGAGGTTTGCCTAAAATAAAATAAAATTTGTGATGCTTGTGCTAAAGGCAAACATAAAAGAGTTTCTTTTAAACCTATTAATGATGTTTCTACAAATAGAGTTTTACAATTGATCCACATGGATCTTTTTTGGCCCTATTAGAACAATGAGCTTGAGTGGAAAATCTTATGCATTTGATTTAGTCGATGATTATTTTAGATATACTTGGGTTCTATTATTAAGTACAAAGGATGAAGCTTTAGAAAAATTCATCACATTTTTAAAAGCAAATCAAAATGATTTTGGTTACTCAATGGCACATATTCGAAGTGACCATGGAACTGAATTTCAAAAATCTAGGTTTTGAAGAGTTTTGTAATTCAAATGGTATAAGCCATAGTTTTTTAGTTCCTCGAACACCTCAACAAAATGGGGTTGTTGAGAGGAAAAATCAAATTTTAGAAGAAATGGCTAGAACCATGCTTTGTGAAAATAATCTGCCTAAGTATTTTTGGGTGGAAGCCACTAATACGGCTTGTTATATTGTAAATAGAGTAATGATTAGGCCTATTTTAAAGAAAAATCCATATGAACTTTTCAAAAATAAAAATCCTAACATTAGTTATTTTCATCCATTTGGTTGTAAATGTTTTCTTTTATACAATGGAAAAGATAATTTAAATAATGGTTCGTGTATTTAGCAAGAGAACTTTAGTAGTATAAGAGTCTATACATGTGGTTTACGATGATAACCTCCTTCCGAGGAAGGATTCTTTTGATGATGATGATGTAGGAATTTTTTATGTCAATGATGGTGTAGGACCATCATCAAAGGTAGATGAAGTTCAATCAAAAGACGAACCACAAGATCCACCTCTAGAAGCCTTGAAGGATATGACCCTAGAGAAAAAGGAGGTCACATACCCAAGGGAGTTTAACTATGTCAAAGGTGGTGAAATTTTGGATGATCCATCCAAAAAGGTAACCACTAGATCTTTTCTTAGAAATGCATGTAATTATGTTGCATTTATCTCATGCATAGAGCCTAAAAATATCAAAGAAGCATTAAATGACGATTATTGGATATTGGCTATGCAAGAAGAGTTAAATCAAATTGAGAGAAGTAAAGTATGGACATTAGTTGATAGGCCTAGTAATAAATCTACAATATAAACTAAATGGGTCTTTAGAAACAAACTAGATGAGAGTGGTAACATAGTGAGAAACAAGGCTAGACTTGTTGCTCAAGATTACACTCAAGAAGAATGAATCGATTTTGATGAAACCTATGCACTCGTAGCTAGAATGAAAGCCATTAGAATGTTGCTTGCATTTGCATGTTATCATGAATTCAAGCTTTTTCAAATGGATGTAAAAAGTGCTTTTCTAAATGGTTTTATAAATGAAGAAGTGTATGTAGAACAACCACCTGGTTTTGAAGATCTAAAATACCTAAACCATGTTTTAAAACTTTCAAAGGTGTTATATGGTTTGAAACAAGCTCCTAGAGCTTGGTATGAACGTTTATCAAATTTTTTAATTGAAAAAGGTTTTGATAAAGGAAATGTGGATACTACACTTTTTATAAAAAGAAAAGACAAAGACATATTAGTAGTACAAATTTATGTTGATGATATAATTTTTGGTTCTACTAATGAAATTCTTTGTCAAAAGTTTGCTAAGTTGATGCAAGACGAATTCGAGATGAGCATGATAGGAGAGCTCGCATTCTTTTTGGGGCTCCAAATTAAACAAAGGAAGGATGGCATCTTCATCAATCAAGCTAAGTACATCAAGGACATGCTCAAGAAGTTTGGCTTGGAGAATGTGAAACCTCAAGCCACACCAATGAGCTCTTCTACAAAGCTTGACAAAGATAAAGGAGGTAAGTGTGTTGATTTAAATTTTTATAGATCAATGATAGGATCTTTTCTATATCTTACAACAAGTAGACCGGATATTATGTTTAGTGTTTTCTTGTGTGCTAGATTTCAAGCTAATCCTAGAGAATCACACCTTATAGCCGTTAAGAGAATCTTTAAATACCTTAGAGACACACCTTGTTTAGGCCTTTGGTATCCTAGAGACTCTTCCTTTAGCTTACATGCCTTTTCAGATGTAGATTATGGGGGTTGTATGATAGATAGAAAGAGTACCTCTGGTACATGTCAATTCCTAGGTAGTATGCTCATATCATGGTTTTCTAAAAAGCAAAATAGTGTAGCATTATCTACCACCTAGGCAGAATACATATCGATAGGAAGTTGTTGTGCTCAAGTCCTTTGGATGAAGAAACAACTCTTAGATTATGGAATTGATGTAGGTACGATTCCCATTAGGTGTGTCAATATTAGTGCCATTTGTCTCACTAAGAATCTCATCCAACATTCTAGAACCAAGCACATAGAAATAAGGCATCATTTCATTAGAGATCATGTCTTAAAAAATGATGTAGTTCTAGATTTTGTAGACATCTTGAACCAATCAGTAGATATATTTACCAAACCATTAGACAAAGAGTGTTTTTGGTCTCTTAGGAGAGAGTTATCGCTTACTAACCTTTCTTGAACCTTAGAGCCTTTTTGGTGTTTAAATGTTGCTTTAATTTGGTTGATTTCATTGCTTATGTGCTTTTGATCCTATATGCATCTATTAATGTTGTTAGGGGGAGTATGCATCTATTTTTACCATTCATTATGATTTCATATCATTTACATGCATATCGATTCGATTAAGTTTGAATTTTTGGGTCCCTTGTAGCCAAAAATGTTATTTTTGGTCAAGGGGTATCAATACGGTTAATCACGTATTGATACGGTTTAAAGGGCGTTGTTTCGATACAGATGAAGCCTGTTTCGGTACAGGACGAGGATCATTACGCCTATAAAGCATACCAAAATGTGGTGTCGGTACGCGTCTTTAATGTATCGGTACGCGTAGTCGCTGGGTCTTTAAATGAGGTTTTCCATATCCAACTAAAACTATAACTTTTTCTAAAACCCCTAGGTCGTCTCTCTCTATAAAAACCTCTTCAATCCCTTATTTTCTTCATCAAATCTCATCAAAAGTTTTTAGGGCTTTTGCTTTCTACATCAAACCTAAGCTATCATCATCAACATTAGTGCACAATCATCCTTCATTCATCATATCTTCCATAACTCAAGGTAAAATCCTATTTTCTTTAAATTTCATTTTTCTTCATATTTGTATATTGTTTATGTTTTTAAATTACACTTTTAATATTTATATATTTTTATCTTCAAAGATTTTAAAAAAAATCATTCCATACTCAAAATTTTTTATTTGAATATAATATTATACTCATATATTTTTAAGTTGTTTTTCAAAAGTTATTTTTACCAAAAATTTTCTTTATATTTGTATAAGCTTTCAAACTATATAAAATAGATTTTTACCTTACCTTGATTATTGGATTGATTATTTGGATTGAATGTGATGTTTATGCATACATGTATTTTTGTGGTTTGAAAATTTTCAGGCTTTTACTATGGGACCAAAGAAAAGAGCAATAAGGGAAATTGCATCTAGCTCTTCAGCTCCTAACCCTTCCATACCCAATCCCGACAATAATGGTACTAGGTCAAACCTTTCCTACCTCTATCGCCTATGTTTTAGTGAAACAACTGATACGGAACATTTTAAACACTTTCAAAATTTTAAAATTCGACGTAAATGTGTTGTTTCAATGCCTTTTATGACTTCCGAAACTTTTCACTTTCGATATCTTAATCTAATGAGAGAATAGAAGTTCATGTCTTTTTTAAGTATATCGGGATTGTTTACAGAAATCTTGGTCTTATTTTCTACTCAAATGCTCGGTGTATTTACAATTAAGAGAAATTTGAGGTTATTTATATCGAGTCTCATCTTATGGGAAATTTGTTTTGCCTCGATTCTCAAATAATTGCCAATCTTTTGGGGATAGAAAACACGGGTATTGATGATGAAAATGCTTTTCCTCACATCCATTGTGGCTTTGTTACCGTCCTAGATGCTCATGACCATCTTCTTCACCTCCTTATCACTTGGTGGTTTCATCCATCCGGTGGTAAGTGGTCCACAATTCGCCAAGTCGATATTTTTGGCTTCTTTGTTTTCATGAAAATATTCGCCCAAATCATGTTTGCTGAGCTTGTCTTTCTCATCTAAAATTTCTATACCTCCCTTGTCACATCCTTTACCTATAGCACCGCCCTTAGCTTCATTTTTTATAAGCTTGAGATCGACTACTCCTATGATCTTGCCTCGCCTCTCACCGATCCCATTGATGATTACTCTCTAACGCGTGCAAATTTCACCTTTTACAATGGTGAATGGATTTATAATGTCGATCTTCCTAGCGATGCTCAACCAAATCCCAAAGAGAATGTGTTAGCCGCTCCAGTTGCTCCGGTAGCTCCAGTTGCTCAACCTTCCTATGATGCTCTTATGGCGTATCTTGATGGAAAGTTTGCTACCATGACCACTCACTTTGGGGAGATAATCCAAACGCTTGACTCGTTCGATGCACGTTTAACATCTATAGAGAATCGTCAAGCTTCTATGGATATCACTCTTACCGCCTTCCATGGTGAATGGCACGGTCAGTCTCTTGGAGACGATGGTATAGAAGATGAAGATGAGGATTAGGGTGGTGATGACGTTCTATAGGCTCTTGCATTTCATAGCATATCATATCATTTTTAGGTTTTAAGTTTATGTACCTATGTCTTTTATTTGATTTCCCATGTATTTTGAATTATGGTTTATGTTTTAGATTATGATCTTAAGTTCGATTTTTATTTTGTTTCTTGAATTTACAATTTGTACTTTATAATATCTATGTTGTTTCTTTATGCTTGGAGTTCTTTATTTTGCCCTATTGATTTTGATCTAACAAAAAGGGGGAGAAGTACGGGCTAATTTTTTTTTCAAAACATTTTCAAGCTTAAATGTTCTTAAAGAAAGGGAGAGTTTTATTCAAAAAGACTTAAAATTTTATTTTTGGGTTTTGTTATATCAAAAAGTGGGAGATTGTAAAACTAATATTTGATTTTGATATAACAAGTAATTTGAAGGACTAATTTGCAAAATAAGATAAATTTTTAATTACTCAAAAATTACTCACAAAATGACAAGGTTTGAACTTAAAAGTGTTTTCTTTGTCAAAAAACTAAAACCCCATATATTTTCTAAGTGTTTTTGTACTCAAATAGCAGAAATTTGCCTAGGCGTATCGATACACTCTTTCTCGTATCGATACAGTCTCTCGTTACTGGAATTTGTTTTTACGCAAATGGCTATCGAATATCGATACAGGCACAAGCCGTATTAGTATGGTATTTCGATACGATAATATCCATTTCGATACGCCATTCAACTTGGGAGATAACGACTATGTGAGTATCGACATGGTTGTAATATCCCAAATTTTGGCTAGTGACTAAATTATAAATTTTGAAAGTTTATGGGGTTAAAGTATAAACTTTGGAAAAGTTTGGGGACTAAAGTGTAAATTTCCCCAACAAGTAATTTATTCAGTATAAGAGTGAATTGGATCAAAATAGGTACCTTGATATCAGTTTTAAGAATTAAGATGCAGAAAAAGGTACCGAATTTGGATCGTAAGAAATTGTTAAGCGTGCTCAGGCCAGAGAAGTACAAGGATGGGTGACCTTCGGGAAGGTCCCATAAAAGTGTTTTTGATCGATATTTTGGACTCAGTAAGAGTAAAGAATATTCAAATGAATTATCGATAAAGGATTTCTAAGATAAATTTTATTCTATGAAGATGTTCGATAATTATCGGGATAATAAACTGAGTTATGAAATTTCAGTCTAAGTCCTTAAGAAAGGAAGTTTTTATGAGATGATAATGTTTATTTTCCGAATATGGAAATATAGAATTTTTGGAATAAATCTGATAGTTCAAAAAAGGTAAAATCGTAGTAGAAGTATTTTACGAATATCGGGAAGTCAGATCGAACTAAAATTTCAGAGACTGGTCCAAAAGCCATGAAAAAGTCATAAAATAATATTTTATGAATATTTTATTATAGTTGGTTGGATTCCAACTAGACTTAGTTGAATTTTTACAAGAATGGCAAACTAGTAAATAAAAACTAGTTGGAGGGCAAATTGGTCATTTTGCCCCAATGGCATTTTTGAAATATTTAAAAAGTTACAAGGATAATTTTGGAAGAAGGAAATGGAAGAGTAAATCTTGGCCCTTGATTAATGATAAGATCAATCTCAACCGTTGGATTAAAAGGGTATTTTAGTAATTTCACTATCTAAATGAATTTAAAATTCATTTATATTTTCCAAGTCTCCTTCATCTTCATATTTTCAAAAATGAGGGGGAAGAAAGGAGAAATTTTCCAAGTTCGATTCAAGCCCCGAAACTTGATTTTCAGGTAATCTTTCGTACTACAAAGTTGTTCTACTCATCAAGCTCTATCTTTTGGTGTAAATAATTTGTGGAAAACATGCTTGATTGATGAGAATTTTATATGATAAGAAATTAGGGTTTATGGACTCAATTGGGGTTTTGAGATTTTATGATTCCATGTTGAAATCAAGCTTTTGTGATGTTAAAATCATGTTATTGAGTTGGGATTTAAACTCTACATGTTTTGATTATTATGAAGATAATTAGGGTTTATAGATTCAAGTTTAATTTGGGGTTTGTGATGTTAGATTAATGATTTAGTAAGCTTGAATTGTTATTTGGAAACAAAACCCTAAATTTATTAGATAGGGATCATTTCAGAAATCTTAAAAGTTAGAGGATCGAAACTGATTTTTATGATTTTAAAGTGTATTTATGTTATTATTGATGCTGGAGATGTGAAATTGAAGTTATAATGCAAAACCGATGTTAAATCGAGTTAGTGACCATTTTGACAATTTGTCAAAGTTAAGTGACCAATTCGGAAATGAGGTTTTAGAGAAAGACTAAATCTAATTTTAGTTGAAATAATAGAATTCAAGTAGTAATGTTGATTTGAGGACTAATTTGCAAAGTTAAGAAGCTTGAATCCTTATATTTGCATTTTTAGTGACTATTTCGGAAAGAACAAAAAATTAGAGGGAATTATTTTTGAATAATTATATGATGAAGAAAGTGATACATTAGTGGTTTGAATCAATTAATGGGTCCAAATTGACAAATAGCAAAGTAAGGAGAAATTAGTATAAAGTTTGAAGTTATTTATGGAAGTTGTGTAGGAAAACTGAATTTGGCAGTAAGTTTGAAAATTCACCATAAATTCTACAAAAATGATTAGATGGTGAATTTTATATTGATGTAAATATTTATTTGTCTAGTTTGGTTTAAAACAAACGGTGATTGGTTTCGATTCATATATCAAAAGATATGAATTTTTAAAAGATGAAAGGTCAGAAAACAGAATAGCAGTTTGTTCCGAAATTCAATACTGGAATTCGACTTTGAAAATTTGCCATAAATCGTACAAATTGAATCTAGGTTAATAGTTTATATGGTTGAAAAGCTTATCGAATCTATTTTCGTTTGCAACAAACAGAAATTGATTTCGAGTTCTGAGTTAAAAGATATTAATTTTTAATCGAATGAAGGTCAGAAAAATTACAGAATAGTTTCTATCAAAACAGCCCTGTAAACGGGAGCTTGATGATTTTTCATACTTTTTGTAGATTTTATTAAATTATGTGGCTTATACCGTTAGAACCGTTATCGAATCTAGTTTTTACGGTATAAAGGAGATTAAGATTTAGTATGTATTCTGCCCTGTAGAAGTAAATCTTTGATGGTAGTGCAAGTTGACAGAAAATGGAAATTGAGACAATTTGTGTCTAATGTTGGTTAACAAGTTTGGAGGAATTATTTGAAGATCAAAATGGTCATTAAGGACCAAAAAATGAGTTTGTGAACAGTATATGGAAGGAAATAAATTTATGGAAAATTTTTATGTTGAATGATTAAATAGCTTAATTAAAATATTGTTAGAAGTGAATCTAACAAATGTTTATTTATATTCATGTGATAAATGAAGTTGGATCCGATTCAAAAGAAGGTTCAAGGTACTATAAAGGAAAGGATCAATAGAGCCTAGTGAGGCATATTAATAAATGGCCAAGGTGAGTGCATTTTATATGCTTGCATGATGATGAAAAAGGGAAGACTTGTGATAAGTCGACCCTAAATTAAAAATAATATTGCATTATTTATATGAAACTTGACTTGTTGCATATTTCAGTAAATGTAAACTTCAGTAGAACATGAGGTAAGAATTTATCTTGCATAATGGCAATGCATGTTTGTATATGGAATATGGATAATAACAAGATTAAAATGAAACAAGATACACCCTAAGGATCCACGCCCATAGTGCAAAGTGCACTAACGAGGTGTTTAGATAAGGAGCAAAGAGTGTCCTTATATGAGGAGCAAAGAGCGTCCTCTCGAGTACGTACTCTAGATGGCACTACGGTGCAGATAGTCTACAGGGTTTCCATGGGCCTCTAGCCAGACACGGTGATAATAATAAAGATGATACATGATTCAGATGTTACATATTACTTGCTACATATGTTATATGATACATAATACAAATGTTACATGATTACATGATACATGAATAAGAAGTTACATGTCACATGACCGAGAAGCACATGACATACATGATAGAAGGGTTACATGATATATGATAGAATACATGTTATGCAAATGATGGCATAAAGAAAGCATGACCATGATAGAGCACATGATATGCAAATGATTGCATAATGAAAGCATGACCATGATAGAGTACATGATATGTAAATTATTACATGATGAAAGCATGTCCATGGTAGAGAATATATTATGCAATAATAACATGATTTATATGATAGTTATGATACATGACATATATACAGTGTGATTTACTTGCCATGTTATAGAGAAAACGAAATGCACTTTTACATATGACATAATGTATTTCATTATTTCATGTTTTTAAAATAAATAAGTTTAACTGTCACACTAAATTTGTATTTTGCGTGTGTCTTATGTCACACGTAGGTTATCCGGATTTGTCTAGCGAGGAGGAGCAGAAACTTTGAAAAAAAAATCAAGTTACCACATTAAACTCAATAAGTACATCTTTATCGTAATTTAATAGACTAGTAGGCATTTAGTATTTCTAAAGGTGAATTGTTTTATAAGTTTAATTTTACAACGTATTTATGCATTGTTATTGAAGTATAGACTTAGAGAAATGGTTTGAAATTTTGGTATAAAAAATATTTAAAAAAATAAAAAATATATATATATCAAGACAAGTTTTATTGGAATAATTCTATAACATCTTTAATGTATATTCGGTCTACGAGTATATGTTAAGGGTGTTACTTTTATTGGTATCAGAGCTACAGGTTTAGCCGATTCTGGAGGTTAAACCGAGTTTAATATGATTTGATATTAAGTACATGCCCCTAGGATGTCATGTTACTGATGTACTATTTGTGTAACTTGATTATGCTCCTCACTGACATAAATAGTTATAGCAGAAATAAACAATGTTAAGTACTAATGGACTGCGTTAAACATTTAATTATGGAGATCAAGAGAAGGTTTAAAGTGGAAGTAAGGAGCTTAAGAAGTTAGGAGCTCCTGAATTTAATGGAAAAAGTGGTCCGACAGTTTCCAATTTATGGCACAAAGATGTCAAAGTCATGCTATAGAGGAATTAAACTTCATAGATACTAAGAAGTCAGAAAAAGCTGCTCATGGCTAAAGGAATATACCCGTATTTAACGGTTTAATGCCATAAAGTTAGTACCTATTAAGGAAGTGATGTAGAAGTTCTTAAAAAAAGTGTTTAAAGCCAAGTATGTGGGCGACCAGTTTAAGTAAGAAAAGAATTTCTTACTTATAGAATCGAACTAAAGGTAAATTGTACAAGAAAGAATTTCTTACTTATAGAATCGATCAGTTCAACTATAAGGTTTAAAAGATTAGGAAGACAAGAAATCTAGAATAAAAGTATGGTGAAAGTGATATTTGAGTACATACTGAACAAGATTGGAAGTCTAATACTGATAAAGAGTATTGAACTCTTAACCAAAGAGTATTCAGAGAAGTCAACTAAGAGGTTAATTCTACCTGAATAGTTGACAGCAGAGCCTTATAAAGATACGGCTGAAGTGTAATGGATAAGCTAAGATATCTTTTCAGAAAGGTTTTGATAAAGACAATTAGTAATAATAAGATAATGAGTATGACAAGCATTAAAATGATGTGAATTGATAGAAAAAGGTTTTCTAATGGTCTAAGTGGTCAAGTATTAGAAGATATTATGAAGATACCATTTCGAGAATCTAAAGTGTAATTGAGATAAGTTGGTTATTTGTGCACAAGGTAAAAAGCGATTATAAGAAGAAACGTTTAAATTTTTAAAAGGAATTAGTTCCTTAATGAAGTCAAAGGAAGAGTGTTTAGTTGAGGATTGTTTCGACTAATTGAAATTTCCATAGAAATGTTTCTAGACAAGAACAAGAGTCTTGGATCACAAGGGTTATAAAGATACCCGTAGCAGTAACAATAAAATCAAGTATGAATTTTTTTCGATTTTTACCTAGATTGAGCTACTGGTGCAGTAAGGGGATCAATTACAAGAATAAGAAGTACCTAAGAGGTTGTAACCTTCGACAACTGTATATAATAAAGCATTGGTCGTTTAAAAGTTTAAGCTTTTGAGAGCCTTAAATGTCAGAGCAAAAGAGAAGTTACGATTGTTTATTTGAAAATAAAGGATGATTTGTATAGGTCAAAAAGGGAAAACTTAGTTTCAGAACTGTTATACCTCAAGGAATTGTGAAAGAGTTGGACCAAAAGTATATTAATGGGTCTTATCTCCAGAAGTGAGCAAAAGTCTATAGTATATGTACTTATGTTTTGGGGGCATTGACTGAATTATTTACATGTCAACACTTTTGAATAAATTGAGATGCAATTAGATTTGATACATAAAGAGGAGTTAGTAGAAATATTGTTTTATGGAATTAAAGAATTAAGGAATAAGAAATTTGATTGACTGAAGTTTTGAGGAAAAATCACAAGGTCGCAGAAGCCACTTGGGAGGCTAAGAAGAAAATAAGGAAGTAATATCCGTACATATTTGGAACAGGTACGCATTGAAAATTCGAGGATGAATTTTCTTAAGGGAGGAGGAATTGTAATATCCCAAATTTTGGTTAGTGACTAAATTGTAAATTTTGAAAGTTTAAGGGGTTAAAGTATAAACTTTGGAAAAGTTTAGGGACTAAAGTGTAAATTTCCCTAACAAGTAATTTTATTCAGTATAAGAGTAAATCGGATCGAAATAGGTACCTTGATATCGGTTTTAAGAATTAAGATGCAGAAAAAGGTACCGAATTTGGATCGAATAAAATTGTTAAGCGTGCTCAGACCAGAGAAATACAAGGATGGGTGACCTTCGGGAAGGTCCCATAAAAGTGTTTTTGATCGATATTTTGGACTCAATAAGAGTAAAGAATATTCGAATGCGTTATCGATAAAGGATTTCTAAGATAAATTTTATTCTATGAAGTTTTTCGATAATTATAGGGATAATAGACTGAGTTAAGAAATTTTAGTCTAAGTCCTTAACAAAGGAAGTTTTTATGAGATGATAATGTTTATTTCCCGAATATGGAAATATAAAATTTTTGGAATAAATCTGATAGTTCAGAAATGGTAAAATCCTAGTAGAAGTATTTTACAAATATCGAGAAATCGAGTCGAACTAAAATTTCAGAGACTGATCCAAAAGCCATAGGAAAGTCATAAAACACTATTTTATGAATATTTTATTATAGTTGTGTAATACCCCATTCCTGTATCCGTACACCAGGTACGAGTCGAAAATGTCACGACTTTTTTTTTAAAAAAACTATTCTTTAATCATTATTTTGGGATAAATTAAAAATTTTAAAAAGAACTTCCCAGTGGTCACTAATCCTAAAATTGCTCTAGTTCAAGCGCGCTTAACTTTATTTAAAACCGACAGAACTTATTTATTCGAGTTCCAATCATAAAACTATTTACATAACGTATATAAGCATACTAAAATAAATTATTTTACAAAAACGTTTCTGATAAAAATTTTCGATATTTAATTCGTATAAAATATATTAAATCAGACCATTTACCATCAAATTGTAAAAATATAGTAATCAATTTAAAACAGTCTACGTCACTATAATAGATCCCAGTAATTACTTTAATAAAATAGACTGATTTATTAAATACATGCCACTATCAAACATATAAAAACGGATGTCATGATTACCGAAATACCTGTCGACTATCTTTCGTATAGAATGATGATGATGATGATGCAAAAGTTGTCATCTACTAATCCTGATCACCTACGTGTATAACATAAATATACGCTGAGTATCTCTCAGTGAGGCATAAAAAAATACGTAGCATGAAAAATACGGTATAAGAATTCTTTGTAGTATCAAATAGATGTATTATGCATGATATTTGGTAAAGCATGATATTATATATATATATATAATACTCATGTAATAAACCTATATTGTAATAAATTATGTGTTGTACTAAATCTTTAATGAAAAATCATATAGCAAGGTTGCTCTATAAATCATATAGTCTGTAATGCAGGAATAATCATGTCAGAAATTTGTACTGTGTTTTCATATAGCCCAAGGTAAATATCAAGTGACAAATAAACGAGTTGCGTACTTTAAAAGTACTATCCTTTTCTGTAAACTGTGGACACATTTAAGTCTCAGATAAATGTAGGACACAATGAAGTGTCAGACACAATGAAGTGTTAGATAACTGTAGGACACAATGAAGTGTCAGACACAATGAAGTATCAAATAACTATAGGACACAATGAAGTGTCAGATAGCTGTAAGACTCTAATGGTATACCACAATATTGTCCAACTTAATATTACACTACCAAGGGCGAACTTAAAATAATTCCTACAAAATGGCAAGCAACCCAATAACAATTTATATCATGTAAAACATATTCATACTAAAGCAGTTCATACTCCAATACGTTCTATATAATCCATGGTATACATGCCATTTAAAAACTATATAAAATAGCTTGTCATATATATCATGCTATAAACCATTTGTAAGCATAAAGATATGCCATAATCTTTAAATCAGTAAAATAATTTATCATGCAAAAACATGTTATACTATATAAAAAATATTTACCTTTTTAGGTTGACTTATCACAAGTCTCCTTATAAAATGTATGTTAACCAACATACATTTGAATACATGTATGCACTCACCTTAGCCTTGTAATGAAGTCGACTTTATCACTTGATCTCACTCCCGACCTTTTATTTTCCATTTTTGTTAGTACGGTCCCAGTTTGTATCAGAAGCTACATTATAAAATAACATATACCATTTCAAGTATATGTTAGAACATATTCACTCTAAATATAATAACGGAAAGTAAATAAAATAACTATCCATTAAATATAAAATTGATCTGATAAAGCTTCTTATATTCGAATCACATTTTTTTCACATTTTACCTTAAGCCTTCAACCTTTACCAAGATACTTATTTTAGTCCCTAAGGACTTTTTCAAGCTTAAAATAGTTAATTTAAGCTTGATCCTTAAATTTTTCATCTTTTACACTTTAGGACCTAAACTTTGAAAACTTCCATTTTGGTCCCCAAACCTCAAGCCGATTTGTCTTCTTGTGGTCCCCCAAAGGAATGTTTTTTGTTCCAATGAAGCCATTTCCTATTTTTCCATAAATTTCCTTTACTTTTGCTAAATTGCTGAATTAGTCCCTTGTATTATACAAGTTGCTGTTTTGGTCCTTAAGTGAATACAAGCTTCCATTCACTTCAAAATCAACATCTAAATCACTCAAATAAAGTTTTCCAACATGGTACTCTTCAAATACCTAATTATCACATTTCAACCCTTTGTTCTCTAATTTGTCGAAATAGTCATCAATTTACAATTCAAAGATTCTAGCTTTAAAACTTTGCAAATCAACTATACATCATAATCATCACTTAACATAAAAAATCAGAATCTGTCCTCTTCTTATACACCATTTCCGAATTGGTTATCCACTTTTGACAAATTGTCAAAATGATCACTAGCTCGAATAATCATCGGTTTAGCATTCTAACTTCATTTTTCATGCCTCAAACATCACTAACAACAAAAAATACATTTCAAACTCCAAAAATCAGAATTGAACCCCTAACTTTAACACTTTGCTGAATTATTCCTTTAGGGTTTAAATTTAGGGTTTTGATTCCAACAACAAATCAAGCTTGCTAGATTACTAACTCATCATCACAAACCCTAATTCAAGGTTGGATCCCTAAACCCTAATCTTCTTCAAGGTTTTTGAATTGTTTAGGGTTTAAATCACAACTCAAAAACATGAATCCAACATCATTCTTGCTTGATTTCAACATAAAACCGAACATAGATTCATAAAATCATAAAACCCCCAATTTGAACATAAACCCTAATTTCTCTCTCATATAAAATATCATCAATAAAGCATGAAATCCATTAATAATTTACATCAATAGATAGAGATTGAAGAGAAGAACAACTTTGTAGTTCGAAAGATTACCTAAAAACCGATATTTGAGGCTTAATTCGAGCTTGTAAAATTTCCTCTTCTTTTTCCTCTTTCTCAACGATTTGGGGATGAATTTTTGGATGACAACTCTTCATATATCATTTATTTATGCCACTTGTATAAATAAAAATGAATTTTTAATTCATTTTATTCCAATTTACCAAAATATTCCCCAACTGAATTCATATTTACTAGTTTACCATATTGTAACATTCCAACTAGACTTAGTTGGATTCCAACCAGCCACTATTCATCCACTAAAGAAACCTCAAAATTCCTTTCATGTCCCTTTTGGGTGAAAAGACCAAAATACCCTTTACTAATCAACTTTTTCACAAAATTGCCATTCTAGGCCATTTCAGTCAAATAAATTTAACCCGACTATTTAACTCTCCAAATATCCATAAAATAATATGTTATAATTCTTCCAAGGTCTATGGAATCATCTCTAAAATTTTAGCTCGATCTGATTACCGATAATTATCGAGAATTTTATCGGTTACTAAATAAAGTCCTTAATCAAAATAAATCATAGGATTCATCCTGAATCAAACTAAAAAAATTTCCAAAACTTGGAAATGATTTTCATATCCTCCTTCTATCATATAGTAAAATTTCATAATTTTCTAGTTCGATCTGGATACCCGAATTCCACTTAAACTTTGATTGCAATTTTCCAATAATCAAAATATCAGATCAAACCAGTTATCCCACATTTGATCCACACCATATGGTACTTTATCTTTTTATGAAATAAAACCCCTAAATTTTGAGAAATTACAACTTTGGTCCTTTAACTTTTCATATTTTGACTTGTACCACCCAAGTTTTGAAAATTGTCATTTTGGTCACTAAACTTTTACCTTGAATTCCCATCCAATTTTCCTTGGATTTTCACCAAACTTTACAAGTACCCTATATAGCTCACTCTCTATCACATGATACTCTTAAACCTCAGAAATCTACTTTCTAAAACCCATAATTATGAAAATCCTATCTTTTGCATTTTTGTCATTTTAGTCACTAAGTTAGCTTTTAAGCAATTATCTTAGCACTAAATGACCCTTAAATAGTACTGTAAATTTTGGGGTATTATAATTCTCCCCACTTAAGAAAATTCGTCCTCGGATTTTCAAGACGTACTTGGTTCAAACATGTGTGGATACTGCAAATTCAAATTGGATATCATTCCCTTTCAAGTATGTATAAGACTTTTATTGGTCAACAGCCCTCTTTAAGGTTGTCTTGTAAAATCTTTACCTTTTCTTCCATTTCTTGCATAACATTCGGCTTAAACAGCTTACGATTCATATAGCTTAAACCAATTCAATAGTGATCTACACTTTCAACTATAGTGGGCTTCATAGGGTGCCATCTTAATACTCGCTTGATAACTATTATTATAAGCAAATTCTGCTAACAGTAAATACCTTTCCCATGATCCCTCAAACTCAATCACGCATGCTCGTAGTATATCTTCAAGTACTTGAATTGTTCTTTCTGACTGACAGTCAGTTTGAGTATAAAATGTGGTATTGAAGTTTAACCGCGTCCCAAAAGCCTTAAGCCATGCATTCCAAAATCTCGATGTGAACCTTGAATCTCGATCCAATACTATAGATTTTGGCACTCCATGCAATCAAACTATTTTCTTTTACTTATAGTTCAGTGTACTTTCTTATCTGATAATCCATTCTAACTAGTATAAAGTGAGCAGACTTTATTAATCTATCCACTATTACCCAAATAGAATCTTTCTTGCTTGGAGTCAACGGTAATCCAGTCACAAAATCTATAGTAACTTTGTCCCACTTCTATTACGGAATAGAAATAGGCAACAACTTTCTTGATGACAACTGGTGTTCTGCTTTAACCTATTGACAAGTTAAGCACTTGGTAACAAACTCTGTCACAGATCTTTTCATACCAAGCCACCAATATCGATACTTCAGATCTTGATATATTTTGTTTCCCCTAGATGCATAGTTAAGGGACTTGATGCTCTTCAAAAAAAACAAATCCCGCTTCAGCTCAATATTTTCATGAATATAAACCCTATATTTGTAATAGAGACATCCATCAGAATTTATTTCATAATATTTAACTTCACTCGACTCCACTTGTTTAATCTTTGCTATACACTTCTCATTTTGTGGTTGACTTTCTTTAATCCGACTTAGCAATGATGATTTAATTGCAGCTCCACTAATAATGAACCGTCTGATCTCCCTTTTAACTATGGATTTTAAATCTCGTAATGTAGCAAATGCCTTCCGACTTAAGTCATGAGCTACGATATTTGCTCGGCCTAGATGATAATCGATGACCAGATCATAATCCTTTATTAGCTCCAACCACCTTCGTTGTCGTAGATTTAACTATTTATGTGTCATCAAATAATTTAAATTCTTATGATCAGTATACACGTGGTAGCGTTCAATGTTAAGGTAATGTCGCTACACCTTTAAAGCAAAAATTACAGCCATAAGTTCCAGATCATGAGTCAGATAACTCCTTTCATGTGGATTTAGTTGTCGGGAAGCATACGTGATCACCTTCCCATCTTGCATCAACACACACCCTATTCCATTATAGGATGCATTTTCATCTCAAAGTGGACGGCTCAACAATTAAATCCAATTAAATCCACCGTTGATACCAAGCCGTCAAACAATTGATATTTGTGTTTTTTTTTACTTTTTCAGATTTGTGCTCGATTCCAACCGGTGTAGCAAACTTCTTGTATCTTGGTTCTTTGGAGGAACTTGGATGAACCAAAAATTTAATTTTGGATGTCATGGATGATCTTGGTTGTGAGTTTGGTAGAAACAAAGAAAAGAAAGCAAAAGAAACTAAAGAGTTGCAAGGTGAAAAGTAGGAATAAGTTTCTTGGAAGTTAAGGGTGATGGGTTAAATAGAAAAGATAGGTAGTAAATATGGTGGGTGAGATTAATTGGAAAGAAAGAAAACAAGGGTTTTGATTGGGGAAGGGGATGGTAGGGGATTTGGGGAAAGGTTTGGCCGGCTATGTAGGTTTTATTTAGGGTAAATTGGAGGCTTAATATAAGCCTTAGATTTAGCCCATTAGTTTCCTTGTTGAAGAAGCTTCCTTCTCGAATCAAATTCCTCTTTTTCTTGAACTCTTTTCCTAAAAACAAATAAAATAAGGATTAAAATTAAAGATAAACTAATAAAAGAAAATAAATAAAGATGTGCAAAGAAATTCTTAAACCTAAAATTTAAAAACAATTAGATAAATATGAAAGAAAGATATAGTCTTAATCTTAAAGAAAATAAATAAATTTATCCTAAAAAGAGAAATAACCGAAATTAATAAATAATAATAAAAAAATTAAATAGTTTGAAAAAATAAAAATAAAAAGAAAATATGCCTTGTGTTCGATTTCCACCAGTAGATGGCATGTTTTGCTATAGACAAGTCGGAAGGGAGACATTTCTAAGGGTGTTTTGAATGCAGTGCGATTTGCCCAAAGTGCGTCATCTAGTCTTACTAACCAATCCTTCCTAGAGGGTTTACAACTTTCTCGACTATAGCCTTCAATTCTCGGTTGGAAATTTTTGCTTGCCCATTGGTTTGTGTGTGATATGTCGTGTCAATTTTGTGTGACACGCCGAAGCGTTGCAACATCTTGGCAATAAGTCTGTTGTCAAAGTGCTTGCCTTCATCAGTGATAATTGCTCTCGGCATCCCAAACTGTGTAAATATATTTTTCTGCAAGAAACTTTGCACGGTCTTGGAATCGTTGGCGGGAACTGCAGCTGCCTCAACCCATTTAGACACGTATTCGACGACAAGTAGAATGTGAGGTTGCCGAATAAAGATGGGAAAGGTCCCATAAAATCGATCCTTCATACATCGAATAATTCCACCTCGAGGATGTTTTGGAGCGGCATCTCATGTGTCTAGAGATATTTCCCATCCTCTGGCAACGATCACATTGCTTGTAAAACTCTTGGGCATCTTTGTACAGTGTTGGCCAATACAAGCCGGATTGCAAAACTTTGGCCGCGGTACGTGTTCCTCCAAAATGTCCTCCATAGGGTGAAGAATGGCATTGTCGGAGTACATTCTACTGCTCCTCTTCAGGGACACATCAGCGTATAACCTGATCTGCACATTATTTAAACAAAAGAGGCTCGTCCCATAAATAATGCTTAGCATCATGGCGAAACCGCTTCTTTCCTTGATGAGTAAGGCCATAAGGTAAAATACCACAAACAAGGAAATTAACCAAATCTGCGTACTAGGGTATTGTCGAGGCATTCATTGTTTCAGTGGCAACTGCTTCTAGAGTTGCCGAGGCGTGCGTGTCAAGGGTTACCGAGGCATGCATGTCTTGAGTTATCGAGGATTGCTGAGGCATGCGTATCCATTATTGTTGAGGCATCAGGGGTTGCCGAGGTATGCACATCCATGGTTGCCAAGGCAACTAACAGTTGCTCATCCAAGAATGCATCACATATCTCTAAATCCGCGTCCTTCTCCCTATTGTGTTCTGAGCGTGATAAGTGATCAACCACTTGATTTTCTGTTCCTTTCCTGTCCTTAATTTCAATGTCAAACTCTTGTAAAAGCAATATCCAACGAATCAAACGAGGTTTGGCATCCTTTTTAGCAAATAGATACTTAATTGTCGAATGGTCCGTATGGACAATTACCTTTGTGCCAATCAAATAGGATCGGAACTTGTCAAATGCAAAAACTACAGGTAGTAACTCTTTCTCCGTTGTTGTGTAATTCACTTGAGCGCTATTAAGAGTTTTACTAGCGTAGTATATCACATGAAAGGTCTTACCTGTGCGTTGGCCTAGGACTGCTCCTACCGCAAAATCACTTGCATCACACATGAGCTCAAAAGGTAGCGTCCAATCGGGTGGAATGACAATGGGTGCCGAGGCAAGCTTTTCCTTTAGGGTTTCGAATGCTTGGGCGCAAGAATCATCAAAATTGAAGACTTTATCTTGTTCAAGCAAATTGCACAAGGGTTTAGTATTTTTAGAAAAATTATGAATAAACCTCCTGTAAAAACCTGCATGTCCAAGAAAGCTTCGGATTCCTTTAACTAAACTTGGTGGGGGTAACCTCTCGATCACGTCCACCTTGGCTTTGTCTACTTCAATTCCCTTGGATGAAATCTTGTGGCCGAGCATAATTCCTTTATCTACCATAAAATGGCAGTTCTCCCAATTAAGGACTAAATCGGATTCTTTACATCTTGCCAACACCTTCTCTAAATTGCCGAGGCAACTGTCAAAGTCATTACCAAATACAGAAAAATCATCCATGAAGATTTCAAGAAAATCTTCTACCATGTCTGAAAAGAGTGCCATCATGCATCTTTGGAAGGTTTCCGGGGCATTACACAATCCGAACGGCATCCTTCGAAAAGCATAAGTACCGTATAGGCATGTGAAGGTTATCTTTTCTTGATCTTCTGGTGCTATGGCAATTTGATTGTAACCTAAATAACCATGAAGAAAACAATAAAAGGGTTTACCTGCAAGACGATCAAGCATTTGATCAATAAAGGGTAAGGGGAAGTGATCTTTCATAGTGGCTTTGTTTAGCTTTCGATAATCCTACAAACCCTCCAACTGGTCACAGTCCTGGTTGGAATGAGTTCATTGTTTTCATTACTTACCATCGTTATACCTCCCTTTTTCGATACATGTTGTACCAGACTTACCCATGTACTATCAGAGATAGGTATATAATGCCGGCGTCAAGCCACTTGATGATTTTTTTCATTACAACCCCTTTCATGGCATGATTCAGTCTCCTCTGGCCTCAATCGAAGGTTTGTGATCATCTTCCAACAAAATCTTATGCATGCACATTGTCAGGCTAATTCCCTTCAAGTCAGCAATTGTCCATCCTATCACCTTCTTGTGTAGCATCAACATGTCAATCAGCTTCTTTTCCTGCTCAAGCTGTAACTTAGAGGAAATAATTATAGGCAATGTATTATCGGTTCCCAAGTAAGCATATTTTAGTTGCCCTGGCAACTGTTTCAACTCAAGAATCGGTGGTTGTTCAATGGAGGGCTTTTCGATTTTACCTTCCTTACCTGAGTAATCCAGTGATTCAAAGTATGTATCTGGTCGATTGACTAACCAATTTGCCTCTTCTTGTTGTTCCTCATCGATCGGTTTTTCATACTCCTCAGGTTTCTCTAAATTGGCAACGTAGTTGCCGAGGCAACTAAATTCCTCGTCGAAGTCAAACTCTTTCGTGGCATGAAGAAGTTGGCATTCTTTCAGATCATCGGCATGCCTTAGTGTTTGGAACATATTTAGTTTAACTTGCTGGTCATTCACCCTCATTGTGAGTTCTCCCTTTTCAACATCGATCAAGGTTCTCCCTGTCGCTAGGAAGGGTCTCCCAAGAATGATAGGTGCATGCTCATCTACTTCACAATCCAATACAATAAAGTCAGCGGGAAAAATAAATTTATCAACTTTTACAAGTGTTGCGTGTGATAAGTGCTACGCAATTGTGCAAGTATACACGTCGCAAGTAATAAAGTGATATGAGTATCGAGTATCGTCTCCACAGGGATTGGTTTGGGCCACTTTGCTTAAGTTACTGCACTGTGAAAAGTAAAAACACAATTAAAGGATTATAGGAGTTTAACTAATAACTAAAATAGAAAGCAATAAAGTAAAAGAAAAGATGAGATCGAAAAAGAGAGAGATAGGCCAGGTTATCGTGAGTTGAAGTGTGATAGCCGATTGGATCGTTTTGGTAAAAGAGTGCACGGGCAACTCAGTTGCCGTGGCAACTTGCACAACGGGGTTGCCGTGGCAACTAATCGATGGTTGCCTGGGCAACTAGTTGGGCAACTACTTGGGCGTCTGGGCAGCAACTTCAAGGTTCGGCAGAGCGTTCTTCAATGGTTTCTTCTTATCCCTAAGTCGAAACTCTAGCTACTTGTGCATGCCTTGATAATACATCCCTGCGTGAATCAAGGGTGAACAACAACCAATCTTGCGCTCCTCTTAGCCGTTGAAATCCTTAACTTATTCCTAA